>JABWPP010000047.1:24241159-25570326 GCA_016920855.1 Puya raimondii | reverse complement strand
TACCTGAAGGAACAGAATAAAATTTGACTAAATTTCAAGGACTAACCGTGCAATTTATTTACCCGCATTAAAAAAGAAAAAGAAAAAAAAGAAGCGTTCCTATCCCCCAAGTCCAAGTGTCCAACTAGTTCCCAACTACTTTAAACACAATACATATATATCCCCAACAAATCCAATACAATAAGCATCGGCATTGTGGCAGGGGATTCGATCGATTCTGATAATCTCCGTGGCGGCCATGGGGAGAGGGGTGTTCGATCTGGAGAAGCACTTCGCCTTCTACGGGGCGTACCACAGCGACCCCGCGAACGTGCTCATACACGTGCTGTTCGTGTGGCCCATCTTCTACACATCCCTCGTCCTCTTCCAATTCACCCCTCCCCTCCTCGGCGTCCTCAACCTCGCCTTCGTCTTCGCCCTCGTCTACGCCCTCTTCTACGTGCTCATGGACCCCAAAGCAGGCTCCCTCGGGGCCCTCCTCTGCTTCCTTTGTTGGATCGGGAGCGACCTCCTCGCTCATCGATTAGGGTTTTCGCTCGGCTGGAAGGTGCGTTTTGTTGTCTCGATCTTCTCCTGATTCGATGTTTCTCGCGTCGATTTGGTGGTAGATTCACTAGAAATTCAATCTTGATGCTATTTATTTTTTATTCTGGGATTCATATGGAATCAATTCCGTCTGTATTGTTACTATGATTCGACTTTTGGTTAGGGTTAAAGTGTATGGAAACCTTTTTATCTTGCTCTAATTTAATTTGAAATGACCCTGATACTCTTTTTTGTTTTGATCCGAGTGATTACGATTAATTAGAGTAGAATTTTTGTTAAATTAATTAATTTTTTGATCAACTTTCACGCTTCTGGCTACTGATCGGCTGAAGAAATTGTAAGTTTGTTAACAAGACAAATAAATTAGTTAATCCCAATGGAATTGAATTTAATTGACTAAAATAATTCAAATCAAAACAAATCAGTTGACCAGGTGGCAATCTGAAAAAATACAAGTTGAGGAGCCTTATTCACACCTTTTAGTTGTTATCTCTATATATATATATATATATATTTTTTTTTTTTTTCTGGATTGTCCTTGGGTTTTATTATTAGGATCATGCAATTTTCTTCAGCATTTGTTGTCTTAAGTTGGTCTTGTAATAAGGAATTTGGGTTTGCTTCAATTCCTATAATCATGTCTTATGCAATAATTGTGACAATTGGAGAATCTTAGCGCGTCGCAATCCATCTTAGATAACCAAAAACAATAATTGATTGGCATGACTTAGGAATCTCCCTCAATCTTGTATTCTTCTGCATCTTGTTCTTACCTTTCTCTCTTCTCATTTCTTAATTCTTTGTGTATGAGAATCTCTTGTATTGTTTATGATGTCTGTTGTGCTATTCTTTAGTACATCCTCTGCCCCAATCTTTTTTGGACTTACACAGGGTTAGTTGTATACGAGTACTAAGCACATTATTTGTCTTCTTCGATCTGTATTTTGTATTCACTGTATTTGCTTAGGCTCTTTGTATGATCATAATGTTTTAGGATTTGTGTATCTGCTTATAATATTAGTAACCCCGCATTATTTGGCAATTGTCTTTTTCTCAAGGATTTTTCTCCTCCTTGTTCGGGCATATTATTTTTTAGATTAGAGTTGGCACATATAATATGTAAATGCTGGGAATCATTCTAGTTATTTGGCCTTGCCTTTCACTTTGTTTCCTGTTTGACAGTATTTGTTTAGTAATCATGATAACTACTTGAATTTTGATTTATCAAAAATCTCTGTTTGATAAACATGGTAACGTTTAATTTATCTTTAGGCACAGGCGACCAGTGACAGAGAACTGGTTATACTGGCAGCTAGTGCAAATTCTCCATTTGTTTCTTTTAGTGTTTGATATAAGCTATAGGTAAAAGTTGATTGCTTCTATTGGATTTAGTTAACTATACTCCTCATATGTAGGTCATGGTTGTTTTTCATCAATCTTATCTCCTTATTAGTATTTTATAAAAGAACTAGGCATAGAATGACTTAGCTCTTTGCTTTACTCTCTGGGAGATTGTGTAGTGCATGTGATTCGATGGTGTAGCAGAGCTTCATCATGCATAAAATCTGCTTCAATCTGAGAGTTTTATGAGACAAAAGAAGGCAGTTTACAAGTTTAGTTGCTTATGCTTCCTTCTGACCACAGAATGTTCTATCCCTCTTCTGGTTTACTATCTGCACGCACATTAAACATGTCTTTCACGAGGATCTCGTTCAGGAAACTCACGGTTCTAACCTCAAAGGCATGAAATAGGCAAGATGTGAGTAAAATGAAAAAGCTGAATGCCATCTTTTACAGTCAGGAGTTGAGGTATCTAACCAACCTCATAATATTGGAATCTATATTCCATTCTTGCGTAAAAGTCTCACTCTGAAAGAAAAATCAAGTCCATGATAAATTCAAGCATATAGCTGGAACCTTTAGGTTCCATCTTTGATGGATAACGTTATTATTGCAAAAGTACCACTGAAACTTGTGATCATAATATTCCAATTGATGAGAACTTGTAAATTTCGGGAGATTACATTTAATGGGCAATGGCTGTGCATTACCATACCATCAAAAGTATGTGGTTCATTCACACATTATCGAGTGGGTAGTTACATGGAGAAGCTCCTTTAGTTGAAAAATCAGGGATTCAAACAGTTTTGCATTCTCGTATATTTAATTAATTACCGCTTAAATGAAAACATTTTTCCATCTTGTAGCAGTTGTACTGAAAGGCAGAGTTGAGTTGGGTCTTCTAGCCTTTTGCTGCTTTGGTTTGGTTGTCATATTTTTATAAATCTTGGTACTTGTGTTTAGCTGAGCTGTTGGGCACTGGAAAATTAAATCTGATAATGAGTGGTCCAATCATGCAAGTTAGCTAGATTATGCATCAGTTTGTGAATCAGAACTTGCAGTTCAGCAAACCACTTGTTCTTTCCATTTCTGTGCATGATCTTAGTATTTTAGTATTTTATTGACTCAAAGATGTTAGGCAGATGTTAGGCTATGTAACATTAAGTGTAATGTTTTACTAGCTTTCACAAGACTTGTTTGTGAGTTTAAGCATAAGAATGAACTCTTATTGTTTGGTTGTTGCAACTTTTCTACAGGTTGTATTGGCTGCTCAAATATTTTGTTGGACTGGGCAATTCATAGGGCATGGAGTATTTGAGGTAAGCTTCTCTTATGATCATGATTTGGGCACAAGCTAACAGAAAATCTCATTCTTCTATAGACTAAACGAGAGTCAATAATATCCACGTGTTTCTGCAGAAGCGAGCCCCGGCTCTTCTTGACAACCTTTCTCAAGCTTTTTTGATGGCCCCATTCTTTGTTCTCCTAGAGGTAAGCATGTCCAATACTTAAAAAAGTGTTTGTTAGAGCCAAAATGAAGAGTCTCACTGACTACTTAATGATCCAGGTACTTCAAAAGCTCTTTGGTTACGAACCATATCCTGGTTTTCATGCCAATGTCCGTAAGAGGATTGAAGCTGATCGCAAGGAATGGCAAGAAAAAAGGCAAAAGAAGATCTCCTAAGTTATCGACTGTCGATCATGCTACCATGATTACTTGCTGTTCCAACCTTATGTCACTAAACCAAGGGGGGAAAAAAAGGAAGAAAAGAAAAGAAAAAAAATCTTGTTAGTTGAGGACAGTTTATTCTACGCATTGAAGCACAAATATACTGTTGTGTCTTGAATAATATCATAGACTCGTAGTGCATATATATACATACAAACCATGTAATGCCCAAAACTGATGTAAATAACTGTCTTAATTATTGTGTTTTTATCTGCTTGGCAATAAATACAGTGTTGCTACCTAATGTATCGAAAGAAAAATCCCCTTGTGAGGGAGCAAGTGCTTGTTCGGTTCAGCTTTTGGAGTAGTTTCTCCATTATAAAACACAACAGCTAGATTGTGTTGCGGTGGAAAGTTAAAATGAGTGTTTGAGTTCTGAAAGTAGAAAATAGCTTGAAACCTCTGCTTTTACTACAGTAGAAAGCTATTCGAGCTAATTTTAAGGAAAAAATTGTTATTGCTTGTTCACATAGCTCTATTTTTAGAAGTTCCAACCAAGCTAGATGGGACCTTTGTTGGGGAAAGAAATGAATCTCTTACTCTCTGTTTCTAATGCTCGGCGCGGGAAAGCACGCCCTTACCAGGCTCAGGCTTCTGAACTCCTCTTCCTCTCATCAACTCTCTTACATGCAACATATCATTCCATCTTCCGGCTCCAGCATACATGTGTGAGAGAAGAACGTAGTCGCTGCTGTGATCAGGCTCCAACTCTCTGAGATGCTCAAGAACTCGCTCGCCGAGTTCAATGTTCCCGTGAACTCGGCACGCCCCCAACAACGTCCTCCACACCACCGCATTCCCCTCCATCGGCATGCTCCTTACAAGCTCATATGCTTCTTGGAGAAGCCCGGCTTTACCGAGAAGATCAACCATGCACCCATAATGCTTTATGTTAGGAGTCACACCATAGTCCCTCCTCATCATGTCAAAGTACCTCCGCCCTTCTTCCACAAGCCCTCCGTGGCTACAGCTGCAAAGAACTCCTAAGAACGTAATGTCGTTCGGCTCTTGGAATTCGCACTCTTCAAGCATCTTATTAAAAAGTAATAATGCCTTGTTGACGTGCCCATGCAGCGCAAGTCCTAGTATCATCGAGTTCCACGAGACGATGTTCCTGCTCGCCATATTGTCGAACACTCGAAGCGCACTTTCGATGGCTCCGCACTTTGCGTACATGTCGATTAAAGAGTTGGAAACAGATACAGTTTGGTGGATTGTGTTGGAATGAACCCATCTTCCAAAATCCAGAGCGCCCAATTCCGAACACGCCGAGAGAGTCACAACCAACGTAGCCTCGTCGGGATCGAAACCATCTCTCCTCATCCTAAGAAACATCCTCAACGCCTCCTTGTACTCGCCGCTGCTCACGTACACATCGACGAGCGTATTCCACGAGACTAAGTCCCTACTAGTAATTTCTTCAAACACCTGACGCGCAGCGCTAATCTCCCTATACAATCCATACATATGGATCAGTGTATTGCAAACATATACATTCGACCCCAATCCATGCTTCACAATGCAGCAATGGATCTGCCTACCCAATTCAACCGCCGTCATGTGCCCGCAAATCTTGAGAAGGAATGCGAAGGTGAAGTTATCGGCGGCTTTACCGCGCTCTCGCATTCTTTTAAAGAACAACAGCGCATCCTCATCTCTACCGACTCTCCCCAATCCTCTAATCATGGTGTTGTACAAGAACCCATCCGGCCAATTCAGTTCTTCGAACACGAGAGACGCGTAATCCATCGATCCGTTCTCCGACACGCAGCAGAACGAGATTAATCTACCGATCACGTATACGTGTTGATCGAAACCGGCGGAGATGATCTGGGCGTGGATCTGAGAGAGTTCTCTCATGGAGGAGCACGATTTGAACAAGGAAATTAGAGTTTCCTCCCTGGAGTCGTGGGAGTTTTCGTTGAGGCATTTCGTCGAACACGTTGGGGGATGCGGGTGGAGGACGAAGGGAAGGAACGATGATATGCCTCTGAGTCTAAAGGAGAGCTTGTTGAAGGAGATGGAGAGGAGCATAACTTGGAGGAGTTGTATGCTTAGTGCTTTGGATTCTATCACGAGGAGTCGAGGTAATGCGTTCGACCCTTCTCCCTTGCGTTTCCGCATAAAGATATCCGGTGCGGACATTTGTTGACGCAGTTTTAAGCCACGCCCGCATAGCCATTGAGGCCCAAAATGATCGGGCCCAATTTACTTTTGATTCAGCCCAAGATGTAGCAGGCCCAATTAATGAGAGTGAAATGACATTTAACTTTTTGGGCTTCAGTTCTCTGAAATTCCAGTTGTTTGGCAGGAAAAACGGCAAAAAATAAAAAATAAAAAAAATCTCTTATTAATGCTGGTACTGTTCTATTGAAGTTAGCCTCAAATCAATGAAACTGTCATAATTGTGACAGTTCAACACCACGGACGGACTAGTAGTATGTTACTTGTTTTGTTTATTTTTTTTTAGAAATAAATTTAGCTAGAAATGTGAAGCAATTAGGTTTCGAATTTGGAATCTCATGTGCCAACCACCAAGCATTTTGCCACTTGCGCTAAGAACGGTTGGTTTACTAATTTTACTCTTAGGCAATGTAAATTCATAGTTGAGCTAAAATAATTTTAGAAGTATTTACTATTCACTTGCTATCAGTTTTTTACTCCTTGAATGCTTAGGATTTACTATTTGATGATACTATTAGTATGGATCTAAGGATTGAAGAGTTAAAAGTTTGATATATTGTAGCTCAGCTCTCTAAATCCAGTTTTTTTTTGAGAGAAAAATAGCATATTATTCGCTTCGTTCATTTTTTTTTTAAAAAAAATCAGTTGGAAATGTGAAGCAACTAGACTTCGAACTTGAGACCTCAGATACCAACTATCAAGCCTTTTACCATATGCGCTAGGAATAGTCGAGGCTTTCTGTGAATTAATGTATTATTAGGCACGGGGTACTTTCTTATCTTACATAGTTACACTGCGATCAACTATGAAGCGCATTTTGATCTTTATATATTCTTTGTGGGGCATAGCATTGCAATTGAAAGAAAAAGACAATGAGAGGTGCCTTAAAAAGTGTGGCAGTTCAGGCACATAAGGCTTCCAAAGAAATTAGATGAACAGTTTCTAGTGCAATTAATTAAGGAGGTGTACATTCCATTTATATATTGCAATTACTGTTCACTAGTGTTCTCTTTTGTATGTTTCTATATAGCATTGACCCAAGTTTCTTTTTAACAATCCACTTTACACTTTGTATTGCTTTAGTCTTTACTTTCTTCTGAGATAAAGTGGTCCACTGGTGCAGTTTCCAGTAAAAGATGAACATTAACTTCCTAATTGAAAGTTGAATTCATTTCATGGCCCATATGTATAATCTCCTGTATCAAGATGATTAGATACAATTTGTAAAATAATCTTTTGTCTCCATAATTTTGAATTGCTAGAGAACAGTTTTTGATGTATACTTCGTATATTCAAAACTCCTCCTCAAATCTAAACTCAATACTTCCGATAGGTCCACAAAAGTAGAAGAAAATTAAATAGAAGTAGAAGATTGATAGAATCCGCACTCCTAATCTTTTATTCTGCTATCATTAAATCAACCGACTACAAAAAATTTCAAATTATTGGATATTAGGACAAAAGATTATTCTCTTAAATGGTTATTTTTATATTTAACGAATGACATGCATGCAACCACGTGTAGACATACTAACACATTAATTTATTTTCTGGGGGGGGGGGACCTCTGAAATTGCTCTCATGCACTGCAACTTTGCATAATTCATAGGCTGATGAGGCCTCTTTGAATGCTTCTTTTATCATTGTTCTCTTTTTCCACCCTTCTTTTTCCTTCTCCTCTCTCTCTCTCTCCCCCCTTTAAACCAGTGTTTAACTCTTCAATGCAAATTCCGCTGCACTTGTACGTAGGCCTACACGTGCCAAACTAGTATAAGTTTCAAATACATCAGCTAAATAGCAAAGTGAAATAATCCAACAACACAACATATATAGTGTTTAATTTTGTAATCAAAACTTAACTAGCTAGCTTGATCATAATGAGCCAACCATGCTCAAACATCTTCTTCTTTTTACTGCCTAAGGCCCTGTTTGGTCTTGTTTGTGGGCGTCGTGGTGGCGATCGCATATTACAGCATCCTACTTGACGGCGCCATGAAGAACTGCGATAATGGAAAGCACTAGGGAACGAGACGCATCACTATAAGAAGTTCATGTTTTAGCAACATTTTAATAAGTGATATTGATTATAAAATTTAGCAACATTTTTTTATTAATATTGCTAAATGCATTTCTTTGCCAATATTTAAACACAAATGTTGCTAAAGACAAATAACACCAATATTTATTATTAAATATTGCAATGTTTAGCAACATTTTGATGATAAATGACAAAAAAGTTTTCAAATTTTGAAAAGCCCTCCTAATTTTCAAATTTTTATGTTTTCCCTCCTTTTTACTAATTTTTCCTTGTATCTCTATCTTCCCTTTCTTTATCTCTTCACTTGAGAGATTTTCTACTTTCATGGTTTCTTCTTCTAATTCTCAATTCTATGAAAAATTTTTCACTAATTTTTGTTTGTTTGTGAGATTGGAGAAACTATGACAATTTGTGATTTCAATTTTGGCTCCAAAGGTAAGTATAAAGCAATTTCATATTTACTTCCAATCAAAATCATAGATTCGATATTCTTTTCTCTTTCTTTTTCTTAACTAACAAAGTTTAGTATGATTAGAATAGAATTGCCCTTAGATCTTTTGGTTTGTCTTCTATTAATTTATTGCATTATATGGTATGATATGAGGTTTTTCGTTTTTTAACTTTTTATCAATTTTTTTGATATTTTGGTTTTAAGTTTGTGGTTATTACATTGATAATACTTTAATTTGACACTTTTTTTTTTTTTTTTTGAAAATATAGCTAATTTTGAAGATGCTAGAGTAAGTATCATGATCTCATATGATTGGTAAGGATAATATATTTTTTCTTTTAATAGTTTGTAATATCATATATCTTATGATAAGTGTATAAAATTTAATTTTTGATTTTGTTCTTTTTACAGGATAAGCAAAGAAAGGTTACAAGATTGTTTTATTCAAGCATTTTGGAGACTTTCATGACGAATACAAAGTGATTAATTTCTTATTTTGTTGTGACCATATTTGTAATTATGAAAAAAATTAATTATCTTTGTATTCAAATGTATTATTTGATTGGTAACATATTACAAATTTTGATTTTTTTATGCTATATATGAGATTTTTAGCATTTACGGTTGCTGTCTATTTTGACTATTAATTTGGTGGAAAATTGTGAGTGAGTGGTATAGAAAGAGTATAAAATTATTATTGTTGTTGTAGTTAATTTTATTAGTCTCAATTAATCATAAATTTTTGATATAATAATTAATTAATGTTAATATAATAAATATTTTTACTAATAATTCAAAATACTGTTATATGTGATTGTTTAGTAACATTTAATTGTTATTAGCTATAATTATAATGATTAATCAAATAATAATAATAATTTAATTTAAATAATAGCAAAAGCTATAACTATAGCTATAATTAATGAATATTTTAATATAACTTAAAAAATAATAGCTATATTAATGCAACAATTTAATAAATAATATACACCATCATTTAGCAAATGTCTTTTAAACTTTACATATAGCAACATTTGCAATTGTTGCTAATTCCTCAGTATTAGCAATACTCTTTCTATATGTTGCTAAAAGATTCAACAACACGGACATAGACAACACTAAGATATAAGTGTTGCTAAAAGATTTAGTTGCATTTCTTCCTTATTTAGCAATATTTATAAATGTCACTAAATCTAATATTTCTTGTAGTGCATTTTGCGCACCGCAATATATGATCGCTCAGTCCAGTTGAGCCAAACAAGCCTTAACAATATTTTGCATGTGTTCTACAATGTAATTATTCACTTAAAACTCGGATTGTTTTATTTGGTTGTGTTCCTAATTCAAATTATGAATAAATCAACGTAGTTATTTATTATTATTGTTTTTTAATAAAAAAGAGATTTAATGCCACAGTGTATAGTTACTATTCGTGCAGGAGATTGTATGGACCAAGGGATAGATGTGGGTGTGTTTCCTGGGTGGACAAGCTAAAGCTAACAGTGGTCCTTTTTTCAGAAGTGTAACATTCCATCTTTCTAATTTTAGCCGATTGGGAATTAATTTAATTTGCAGATTGGGTGCCAATATTCCATGCAGTGGCACGTTGACATTTTTAATACATAGCCCATTTGTCCATTCAAACAAAAAAAAGAATAAAAAAAAAAACCTATATTCCAACTGTGAGAAAACTATATGCCAGCTATACTGTGAAGCGCTAATAATTTCACATTGGGTCAGACACTCTAATACGAATAACTGGATTTAAATATTTTGAATAGATGGTTTGAATCAAGTATACTATTAATGCTAGTAGGCTAGGTCGTTTGGTATCAGAGCCGATTTGTTAGCTAAAAGTGAGAGATGAGTTTCACATTGCCTGATAATTTTAAACTAGAAAATGACTAGAAAATTACATTTCACAGAAAGGAATTACGTACCATTGAAAATATAAGAATCAAAAAGTTCCAACGAGTTTTTAGTTCTGGCAGGCTGGCTTGTTGCACCAACTTTGAGCCAATGCTTCTACATTTAGTTCAATGCTTAATAATATTAGTTTGTAACGGCAACTATGCTATGTGTTGAGGTTCACTAACAACTATAGAAGAATAGCTAAAGCTAAAAAATTTCGAAGAAACAGGGATAAGGGCTCATTATTATCCTTTAATCAAATCTGTGTTAAGCAGTGCATTTGATTGCATATATTTGTCATGGATATTCGAAGTCAATTTGTTTGGCTTTCTACTCTTATCACAAAATTCTATGTTATAAGATAATAACTATACATACTCTTCGTTTTTACTGATTGACGAATAAACCTAGCCAATATAATTATCTCTGATATAAATCGTTAAAACTTGATTATTATTCGGTCTAAATTTGTCCATATTTAATAAATCTGGTGTGCTTCGACTAAAATTAGATCTGTTAATATTATATTTTAGATATTTTACGGCGCAGTGACAAATCAAAAGTGTCTGTAATTTGTACATAACTGAGCAGTCAAAGTGGATTGCACGGACAATGACTCTGCAACGTACAATTGCAAAGAGGAGGGTTATCTTTTAGGAAGGAGAGAGACAAAGAGTATTAATATATATGGTGGTCCTTGGGACTTTGGCCATGCCATTCAACACCATTATTTAATGACATAAGGCCATTCCAATCTTTCCGACTTTGCAGGGCAAATTGCGATGTATGTTAATATTTTTGTCCTCTTCTACTTCTGCTTTCAGCTTTAGTTATTCTACATTAAGCTGTGACGGAAAATAAAATTACGGATCGAACTTCTGATTCTACTATAAATTTTATTTGTCAAAAAGATTTCTAAGTAGATGCTAAATTTTTTTCTATAACCCCATGCCACTATGTCAAAAATGGGTTAGGTTCAGATTGAGCCAAAGTCACAAACTGGGTTAAGCTAATTGGAAACCTTATTTATTTATTTATTTTTGACAATCTTGTCCTCTGGTTGTGGCTAATGATTTGTCTCACCAAATGAATTATTCAATAATTCCTTATTAATGGCATGATGGGCAAATTAGTCCATGGTCAATTGGGTTGGTAGAGCCTAAGCCACCTACATATATAGCTCCATAGCAATAGCTCTAAACTATGTCTAAATTAGAAAAGGTATAAGCACCATTTCTTATTCTCCACTAGAAGCCAATAACTCTCTTAATTCATAAGCACAAACTAAGTATAGTAACTACAATTTAATTACTCCTATATTATGATATATAACACATTATGGAGATTATTATCCTTTGAGAGAGAAAAGCCCAAAAAGGAATCCCTGTGTGTAATTTTCTTTTATTAGTTTAGTAAAAAGTCACATTGGTGTGACACGCCACAGCCACACAATTTACTGCATCAAAATTCGGAACCGTTATTATGGTTGTGGGCCCAAGTTATTTCCCTTATGTTGGCCCTGGCCCATTATATGCGGGCACTGCTTAATTCCCAATTTTACCCCTGGGCGAGAGTGATAATGAGCCTCTTGCAAATAGTTATTATTTTATTACAGGGGTAAGAGGGTCATAACACATCTAAGAAAATTATGGGGAAAAATTTATGAAGACCCCCTCAGCTATATAGCTTGTCATAAATTAGGACTTTGAACTGTTTTTTTAATTTTTTTTTAGTTTTTAATTCCTTGTTTTTTATCATATAATTTGGTAATTCACGCCTCTCGAAGCAGTTAATACTTCACGATCAATAGCCAGCGAAATTGTTAATTTGGGCGAAGTTTTTATTTTAGTTGACTAACATAATTAAAATCAAAATAAGTTTAGAAAACTATTTCAAAACAACTGGACTGTTTAGTTGGATGTAATTAGAAATAAAATATAATTAAAAATATGTGCAGTTAAAAATATAATAGTTATAATTACGTATATATTATTTAATTAGACGTAGTCCGAAGCATTACAATTATAAACAACTTGTTTTATTTTTTGTGGTTAACAAGTTACATTTTATAATTTTTTATATTATATATTGTAGGGTGAGATTACCTCCTATATAATAAAAAGAAATATTTTTCATTTGAAAGATTATTAGAAAGATAAACTTATTTCGTCTACTCTCTTCAATTGCTTTAGTTGGAATTACAGTCAATTTAGACATAATTTCAAGTTGAGTCTCCTCTTACGGTTCCAACCGCAACGATGAAATTCAAATACATTAAATTAAACAACAAATTTAGATTTGGATACAGTTACAATTGCGTGCAACAAAATAGCCCCTAAATAGTTGAGGGGTCTCCATACATTTTTACCAAATTTATATTCCTGCTATTTATGCTGCTGACCTTTCTCCTTCTCCTCGCCCATCTCTCTCTCCTCCCCCCTATTAATCTTTTTGCACCTCTCTCTCTCTCTCTCTCTCTCTCTCTCTCTCTCACTCACACACACACACACACACACACACACACACACACACACACACACACACACACACACAGAGACCTCTTACTCTTAACTCTTGCACTCCACAACTGGAGCTTCCTCTTCTCAGTCACCAGTGCGTAAGAAGAGTGTGACAAGATGGGCCGGTCGCCGTGTTGCGAGAAGGTGGGCCTGAAGAAAGGCCCGTGGACGCCGGAAGAGGACCAGAAGCTCCTCGCCTACATCGAGGAGCACGGCCACGGGAGCTGGCGCGCATTGCCGGCAAAAGCCGGTAAGCTCCACGTGGCCTCTCAAATATTAGTTCTGTTCTTGACCACGACAACGTTGAAGAGATCTGTCGTCTAGCCATAGCAGGCTACATTAATTCTGCGTCACTTACACGAAAAGACATCTTCAGATCTTTGCATTATGCCCTGTTTAACCAATTCTCTTTCTTTTTTTAAACAATAATAGTTTGTTGACTCTCTGCAGGTTTGCAGAGGTGTGGAAAGAGTTGTAGATTGAGATGGACCAACTACCTGAGGCCTGATATAAAGAGGGGGAAATTCAGCTTACAGGAGGAGCAAACTATCATCCAACTCCATGCTCTGCTTGGTAACAGGTGATCGATTATATTTTTCCAATTACTAAACTCAACTACTACTACTTATAATAATAATAACAGTATCTGCATGCGCACACATTGCATTATTATTTTCATGAATTCTCAGAGGGTAGATTAAAAAAATGTCCTATGATCTGTGGTGGCGAAGTAAAGGAAGCTTAATTCTTCAAATTTTACTATTATTATTATTTTTTATTTCAATTATGAGAGCTTGAGTAAACTACTGTAGATATGTTGTACATTTGTACTGCGGCATTCGCTGCATGTCTGATGTTAAGGTGTCTCAGGTTCCTGTGTGAATTCATGCAACTATACATATATATTGTCGAGCTCATTATTTTATCTCTAAGTGGAAAATTTCCACGCTCAGATTGTTATATATATCATCAAGTATTTACGAAAGTTTTTTCTTTTCTTTTCTTTTCTTTTTTTCTTTTTTTTTTGAGGAAAATGTAGCACGCTATCCGCTTCATTCATTCAGACGATGAACTAAGTTCTTTTTTTCTTTTTTAAGAGTAAAAAACTGCAGTTATGTCATTGCAGAGAAGTACAAAACGATTTTGCTAGTAATTTCAGCCATACCCTTCTTCTCGTTTATAAGTGACAAAAAAAGTTTATGGAAAATAATACTATCAAAAATTGGTCAAATTTGGCTGGTTGATAGTGATCGAGTTCAACAAATTACTCTATAAATATTAAAAAGAGCTCTGTTCGTAACACCATCCAAACTTTACTAATGCTATAATTAATATTAGTTTTGCTCATAACATATGGAAACCCTTCTTCCAGATGGTCAGCTATAGCTACCCACCTACCGAAAAGAACAGACAACGAGATCAAGAACTACTGGAACACCCACCTAAAGAAGAGGCTGGCGAAGATGGGCATCGACCCAGTAACTCACAAGCCGAAGAACGAAACCCTGGGCTCGGTCCAAGGCCACTCCAAGAGCACGGCCAACCTCAGCCATATGGCCCAGTGGGAGAGCGCGCGCCTTGAAGCCGAGGCTCGCCTTGCGAGGGAATCCAAACTCCGAGCGACATCCCTCTCTGCCACTCTCCGCACGACAGAGGGATCACCAACATCCACATTGAGCTTCTCAGAGAATAATAACATGCTCCGTGCTGCGATCAATGGTCCAGGGAATGGAGAATTGGTAGCAGACGAAGAAGTGGAGTGGAAATGCCTCGGAAAGAGGACAAACACCGACTTCCTGGGCTTCCAGGTGGATACTGCGACGACTTTGGCTTTCGGTGGAGAAGTGCAGTGGATTCCAGAAACATCCGATGGGGAAGTCGGAGCCGGATTCACTGGCATGCTGCTGGACAATTCATCCGACGTTGGTGGTGGCGAATCCAATAATGCACGCGGAGGGAGCTCTATTGAGGAGGGGGAAGAGAGCGGGAACTACTGGAATAGTATCTTCAACTTGGCGATTTCATCGTCCCCTCCGGATTCGCCATCGGTATTCTGAAAAATGAAAACCTGTCAAGAATCTTGATCCAATGAGTTCATTTGATTCTTACAAGTGGTTTGATTTACTCGGTCTTAAGGCGGCCCGAGTCAATTCAAATTGGTAGAAATGTACTCAAAAAAAGGGGAAAGAAAAGAAAGCTAGAAGGATTCAGTGAAAAAAAAAAAAAAAAAAAAAACACCCATTTAGTATTGTTAATTCCTTTTTATGGTAGGTTGCATATTGCTTTCCTTTCCTTCCTGGAGTAGTATTGTGTTCAAGTAATAAGAACAATAACAATGTACTAGAAACACTGCTGTTGTAAGAAAATTTAAGTGCCCTGAGGATTTCTCCTCCACGGTGGGGATGGTGCATTTAATTAGTACAGGACTTTACAGTTGTTAGTTCAGTGTCTACGTTTCTCTCCGTCTGATCCTCAAGCAGTTTTTTCAATTAATATGCAAGTCCTTATATTGAAATGATTGTAAATTGTCGATATTACCCATCCGTCATATTCATCAAGTCCACATCAAGGGCCTTCACTGTTCTTACTAGCAAAAGAAATACAGAGGTGAGAGGACTCAGCCATTGCTTACATTAAGTATATACTGATGATGATTATATACCATGCAAAGGGTGAAAACTATGAAGGAACTTTATGAAGAAAATATGAAAGAACTTTGCTAAGAGTATGCATGTGGATAAGTGGATTTGCGCTGTAATTAGCACTGTTAACTCAGAACTACAGGTCACACTCAAATTCGTTCTTCAGTTATTTCATAATAAGAACAAAAGGAAAGAAGCTCGCTTTAAAAATGAATATGAGAAATTCAGTATAAAACATCTATAAAAAGATCTCTGAAGAAATTCTTAAAGGGTAGGAATTCAGGTACTTTCATTATTATAAAGTCATGAGAAGTAGAAAAAAAATAAAAATACAATCGAATACAAACGAGATCAGAGAAGGTTATACCAAATATTCTTTCACCCATAAATCAAGAAGGTTATTTCTGCAGGTCAAACCTATTGTATCGAAACTACCATAGTGAAACCTTAGTCTAAACAGAATAAATGATCGTCATAATGGCACTTTGTGACCCAACTTACTCAACTCTGCTCCCTTGGGTAATATGTAAAAAAGTTTCACTTCTGCTTTAATAAGCCCGGACAGATAAATAGATAGATGAACCAATGAAGCGAGATAAGAGATGAAACACAAACCTGGCACTGAAGGAAAGGAGCACGTACTCTCGGTCCCATTGAAACCGTTGTCAGTCGCCATCGCTTTATTTAATTCCCATGTTGTTGCCTCTCCCTTTTGCCCATGGCTGCTTCTAATCCAACTCTGCAAACCAGTAGGAAAGGATATACTTTTCTCTCCACTCACTATTGTCCCTCCCTCATTTAAATGCTTTGATGATCACCGTGCCACCGTAAAGGTGCCCGTCTCCATAGATATATTGTTAACTTTTGGGCGTTGGACTTAAAGGTTGCTTCATAGTGCATGTATTACATAGCACTAGAGCTGAACATGGTTCAAAAAGAGTTAACAGATGGTTAAACTATGAGAAACCAACATGATTAACATGACTGTAGTCAAAAGCAATTATTCACAACATGGTAAAGCATGACCTTTATAACTTACGAGCTTCTAAATAGTAAAACTAGAAAGCAGTGACAAGTAGTAAACACAAAATGTAGAGCTGGATCTGCAGTGTTCCAAAGATGCAGATACAAAATACTACGTGGGTCCTATCAATGAATTGATTGTGTGGTTTACCGGGGCTTGATGTCAAAGACACGAAACATCATTTAAATGCACGACCAAGGACCACTCTGGTTAAGAAAATAATAACAATAATAAAGTTTTTAGAAGGTGAGAGGAAGATAGAATATCTCAGATCAGAAGCAATCAAAGGGCCAATCAAAATGCCAGGAGAACCCAGACAGATAATTTGCTCTCCATTTCACAACTTAAAGTTTTAAATCTTGCACACTGGGTGATTAATAATAGTATGTGTGTGAAAAAATTGGGTTGAGAATGAAGAATATTGGCATAAACAATAATATGCTTCCAGTAGGTGACTGATCTTAAGATGAAAGATGAGATATGTTCAAGACGAATAAAAACCCTGAACTATAATACAGTAAAATATCATGAAACAAACTAAATGATTACCACAGTCATATTATTCAGTTGTTGAGATCAAAAGGATGGCCTCCCTTTGTTGGTACCCCAAATCAATTGGTCCTATTTCTTCAGTCTGAGCCACAGTAGGTTGGAAAATATTAAGCCCAAGTTTGGTTGAAACTTGAAAGCAAGAAAACAAGACTTTTTAGTGAGGCCCAATCTGGCTGCATTCCAATTACTATCAAGATCCCAGCCCAAGCTCAGTCCTCTCTCACTTCAGGCTGTACTACTCAGCCAAAGGCCTACAGATGGAGTCACTTGTATTGATGCTTTTTCACCGCAAGCAACTCAGACTACCTTGCTATCTTCATCTCTCTCCATCTGGTACAGTTTTCTTCATAGTTTCATCCTCACATGTTCATGCTCATAACCTTCTGCTACATTTAAGAATTTCTAGTACAGAGCAGTTCATTGTACTCAATTCATCAATATAATCTGTCGTTTCCTTGTTGCATTCTTAAACATCTTAGTTGCTCGGAATGATTGCTACATTGATCGCCGGTGTTCAGCCTAAACTAATTTCACTATATACATGACCAAGGCACTGAACTAGAACCAAGATTTCAACAACCAGAGGCATTTTCGCGGACAACTCTTTTCAAGGCTTTAAGTTTGTCTCGCTCATATGAAGCTAGAGCTCTAGATGCATTCAAAGGCTATGAGAACTTTTAAGTTTGGCTTGCTCCACACACTGATTGGACTGGGTAGAACAACTTTTGAGTTCTCAAAGACCTCGACCTATGACAACATAAGACAATAATACAAACTCCTATTTCAGGGAGAGGTTATGATGTCGGATACCTTACATTAGAGTTACAAACAGATTCATCCATATAGAACTAATCATTTCAGATTGCCTCCGAGATAAATTCTAAGCAAGGTATAATTGCACATGAGTCTCACTGTGCTGCATATCATCTTACCACACAAGTGAAATAGACCCAAATAGACCTCCTTTTTGAAATATTTTAAGCTCATACAGGTAAAAATAATTTAAAATTGTACACATTCATAGCAAGTCATAATTGAAACTAGGTAAGCAAGTACATAATTGAAACTAGGTGCGCACGCATGTTAAACTATGGTAAAGGAAGAACCAAAGCACAAGAAAACACTATGATTTTTTAACTTTGAGAGATACCATCAATTGGAATTACAAAGTAACAAATCTAAACAAAAATAAAACTGGTACAACCTGTAGCGAGCATCTTATGCATGTTAGTGATGCAAAGATCCATTCTTCTTTCAATAGATCACATGAAACGCTATGTGAATGAAGATATAAACTAAATACAATGAACCGATCTCACCTATCCATTTTCATACATTAAATCCCTTCCACTTATTGAAGCTACCGAGCTCCCCACCCTCAGAAACCGCCATCCCAATGCCGGTTCTCCCACTCCTACTACTACCACCGTAATAAAGCCTCCACTCATCCCCTCCATCCACTTGGATCAAGCACGGATCTACGACCCCTTGAGTATCCCATCCATTCTCTTCCATTGAAGCACTTAGTATCGGCCGATCACCGCATCTCCTCCAATTCTTCAATCCATCGACACTCTCCGCCAACCCGATACTCGTTCGGCCATTTCCACAAACACCTTCATACACCATAACATACTTCCCATCCTTCTGGTCCCTCACAACATGCCCGCACCGCACGCCGCCCTCGTCGAAACACCCGGGGGCTCCGCCGTCGAGCACTTTCCCCAATTTCACCCACCGAATCCCGTCCCTCGACCTCGCGATCCCGATCGCATACCGCCCGCAATTCACATCGAACGAATGGTAGTACATCCTCAAATCGCCTCCCCCGTGGTATACCACCTTCGGGGAGGAGACGAACAACGAGTCCCACTCTCCGGGAGCCCCGACGTCGATAAGCGCACCGCTGTGGTGCTCGCCTTCTATCCGCGCCCAATGGCGACCGTCCTGGCTCACGGCGAGCCCCGGGAGCGACTTGGAAACGCCGTTCTCCGAAGAAGCCGCGTTCGGGAACGCGACCTTCTCGGGGCCGAACCCGGTGTAGTAGAGCCAGTACACGGCGCCGGGGGTTCGGAGCTTCGCGCTGGACATGATGAGCACATCGGACGGTCGAACGCGCTCGGTGTCGAACGCCCACCAATCGGCGCTCGGGCCCATCACGCGGCCCACGTCGTCGCCGCTCGCGACGTCGCCGGAGCCGCGTTCCCAGTGGACGCCGTTGTTGGAGACCGCGATTCCGACCGCGTCGGCGCCGCCGCGCGGGCCGAGGCCGTGGTACCACATCAGCCACCGCTCGTTGGCGTCGGTGAGGTAGCGCTCGACCACCGGGGAGCCGACCACGTGGCAGTCCCAGGAGGAGCTGGAGGTGGGGCCCACGTCGAACACCAGGCCATCGGAGGGCGGGGACGAGATGGACGGCGGGGATTTGGGATCGGCGGCGCGCGAGCGGTGGACGCGGCGAGCGGGGGAGCGTAGGATTGAGGAGGAGGGGGCGCGTCGTGAGACGGTTTTGAGCGGAAGCTTTGCTGTGGTTTTGATGCGAGTGTTTGTGGTCGAGGTGTATGACGCGAGTACGTCGGTGGGGCGGTATGCGGCCACCGCAGCTGCTGCGGCTTCCATGTTTTTGGCGTGGCGGAGGGAACGGTGGGATAAAGTGCTTCGCAACGAAGCGGATAACCTTGATGGACCAATACAGTAACACTGTTTAGGAGGTGAACTTTGGACCAGGACATGTTGTTAATAAGAGATCAATCTGCTTAATCACTGGATTGACTAATGGCTATGTATCCTGGAGAAATTCGACAAGTGCTTTAATCTCAGGATTGCGCGTGGCGTTTGAAAGTAGAGCACACTATATCCACTCGTCGATCTTACTTTAGGAGCTGCTTAATTCTGGTAGATCTTATATCTATTTTTTTTCTTCTCATATCATAAAAATGATTACTTCGTCACCGAATAAGTTGTAATTTTCTGTAATAATAAAAGCTTTAAGTTGTAATTTTCTGTAATAACAAAAGCTTTAAATATTTTGCTGTTCAATTCTAGATAGTTGCGATTTAGAGTTAAAAAATAAAAAATCAGACAAGAGAGTTGATCGAGCATATGAATTTAAATCTTTTATGACAAGGAAAGAAATTTGGACAAACAGATTATGCAAATGTCATCGGGAAATAGCAAAAAAAAAAAAAAACAACAACAACAAAAATAACTAATTAACAGTAATTAAAAAAATATATAGAAAATCACTGGTTGAGGCCGAAGATAATTTTGTTCTAGCTCAGCCCAAATAATATGGCCCAAAACACGAGCCTCGGCCCATAAAATCCGCCGCACAAAATTATTGCAGACGAAAAAAATCCTAGAAACGGGCGAAGAGAGAAGAAACGAAGTCGAAGCCAAAAATCGCTCAATCCATCTCCTCCTACTCTCCAATTCACAACCCCTTCGATCTCCACTCGTTTACTAAGGTACTCTTTGCTTTCTTTCTTTTTTATTTCATTTAATTTTAAGGTTTAGATTCCTTGTAATCTCGTGTGCTAGGGTTTCATTTGAATCCCAATTCATACTATTCGTTTTCTACTTTGATCTAAAGCTTGAATCGTATATAAGAACCCTAGGTCAACCCATTGGTAAGATTCGCAACGATTTGTTTGTAGGATTTATGAGTATGATCATGCTTATAGTAGTAAAATTTGCTTCTTCAGGAAGCTTCTAGAAGGAGATGGGGAAAGACTCGAAGGCGAAGGAGCTATCAGGAAAGGGCAAGGGAAAGCAGGCTGCCGGCGGCGGCGAAGAGAATGCTTCGAAGGGTAAAGGGAAGGGCGGCAAGGCGGCCGACGGTCTCGGCACCTGCACTTATGTCAAAGGTTTTATTTTTCCTTTTATTTTTATGCTATCTATTTGTTCATTGTAACTTTCTACATGATTAAGATTTAATTGTTCATAATTGAGGATTAATTGCAGGAGCAGGGAGGTTGTGATTTAGTTACTCTTTGCCTGAGTTGTAGTATTTGGAACTCATGTGATTTTGGACTCATTATAAGTGTTAGTGTCTTGAGCTGCATGATTTGAGTGGGGGGAAATTGTTTGCATGATGTTCTAATTTGGTCATAAGATCCATTTAATTTTGTACTGTTGCAATGGTCGTGGAGAACATGTCGCGCAACCTCTTTCATTTCTCTTTCTCAGTTTCTCTCTACACATGCACGAAACACACACACACGCACACATATATGCATAGAGACGTCTAAGAATGGGAAAATAAAGATATATAATTTTTTTGTGCATATTTGTTGACAAGTTTATTCTTGATGTGCTTCTTCCTGAGACTGGGGAAGATAGAAAATTTGACCTTTTTTTTTCTATGCGGACTCTGTTGGCAAGGTTGTCAAAGCTAATAAGTTTCCTTCAAGTAATTTCTGAATGAAATGCATACCATACTCAAATTTTTCTGAAACACAAATCCTTGCTGTTCATTTCCGGATCAAATGCATACCCTTTACCAAGTTTCGGAGTTTGGAACATTTTTAGCTCTTGCGAAGACTTGTTGTCTTTTGACAAAGCGCAAAAGGCACTGATAGTCCTATTTGTTAAAGGAAGTTACTTTGCAATATGGTTTTTCTGCATACAACTTTTTTTTGAATAGTAAATCATAATAGCAGCCGTTATAACTTGGTAACGATGCAACTTAATTTCATGCTTAGATGTCATGAAAACAGGACACAACTTGAATTATTACTCCCTTTGTCATGATTGAAAATTCGTTGGATCCTAGTCCTAGATACTTCAAGAATAGGTGGCCTAATAGACAAAACTTTAGCGATATTCGAACTATTTCCTTTTACTGATATTTTACTTATTTCCTTACGATGGTTACAACAATTATCCTGTATGACGTGGTTTTTACCACTCCCTATAATTAATCCTCAATTATTTTCTTTTCCAGCGAGGCATATTTTATGTGAAAAGCAAGGGAAGATTAATGAGGCCTACAAGAAGCTGCAAGATGGTTGGCTAAACAATGGAGACAAAGTTCCTCCTGCTGAGTTTGCTAAAGTAAGCCAAATGACTAACTAATTTGGAATTCAGAAATACTCCAGACCCTATCTTAATACAGATGGCTTGCTAAGCATCAAGGCCGCTCTCCCCTAATATATCTGAAATGCTATCATATTTAATTTTTTTTAAAAAATTTAATATTATTTATGGTCAACAAATAGCTAATATTCTTAACATCCTCGAAGAGAACTGAAAGGTTGCTTCTTATATTGATGTAACTTATAATTTATTTGGTTGCGGCGATATCAGATAGCAGCAGAATATTCAGAATGCCCATCAGGAAAGAAAGGGGGAGATCTTGGGTGGTTTCCCAGAGGGAAAATGGCTGGCCCTTTTCAGGATGTTGCTTTTAGCACAGCTGTAGGAGCTACCAGTGCTCCGTTCAAGTCTACGTATGTCCCGTTCACGTCCTTTTCTCACCATGCATTACCAAGCTCGTTTTCTCTTATATATTTCTGTGAGGATGTACTCTGTAGAAAATTAATGCAAAAACAATACCAGTATTCTAGAACTTTGCGGTTGACTAATTGCTGTGTTTGTTTTTGAAAGTGCCCGTTTCTTACGTTTTCTACGACACTAATCATATTGGCGGGTTTTATGCAGGCATGGGTACCATATTATCCTATCCGAGGGGCGGAAAAATTGATTTATGTTTCGCCATCTTAAGTTCTGTGGACAATGTGGAGGCCTGTCTAGGAAGCACAGGAATCGAGTAAAATTTAAAGGACAAGCTTTCGTTCTTTAAGATCTAATAAGCAGAGGATAAGTTGAAACTTGAACATTGATCGTCTTTGGTGTAGCCTTGATTTGAACTCGGCTAAGTTATTATATTGCATGGTTTTGCTGTAAAGTGTATTTGGTGGTAGTGTACGTTCTTGTATGTTTGCATGCCTGCTGTGTAATTAGAAGGAATTGAGACTCTTGTGGCATTTCAATCAGAGTTTTTCATTTGATAAAATCTTCTTGAGGCTGGCCAAAAAAAAAAGGAACTTTTAGAAAATCTCTTTTTCAGTTTATATCGGATGAGTCGGAGCCAATTATTTTTATTTTTTTATATTTCACCTTTTTCGTAGCCGCGTCGAAATGTTGGTTGCCAGCAGTTCATGCGAGAGTTTCGGTAAAGGATGATAAAACAATTATGCATGGATCTTCCTACTGTAAGGTTTTACGGTTGATTTATTAATCTTATTTTTGTTGGATTTTTCAAAAGTTAGAAAAATTACATGAAACCATTCACACAACATCGCTCTTTTTGAAATTCTCTTGTGTTCTGAAATTACGCTACTGTAGATATATTGGAACTTTTGGCCCTTTTTGAAAAAGAAAAGTTTTCTAGTACCCAAAAAAAAAAAAAAAAAAAATCCAAATAAAACAAACAAAATAATGCTAAAAAAAAGAGAGCGTAGTGATGCTATCCGTTATCCATGCAACCAACGGCCAAGCTTCAAAAATCCTTCGCTCCTCCCTCACTCCCCAGCAGCAGCAGCAGCAGCAACCATGGCTCTGCATCATCTTCTTCTTACTCCTCCTCATCCTTTCTCCTTCTCTCCCCCTCTTCTTCCCCGCCTCACCCCTTTTTCCAGCTCTACCCCTCGCTCCATCTCTCTCCTCACCGCCACAAACCCCAGATCAAAACCCTACTCCACCGCACTCCGCCCCACCCGCGCCCTCCTCCAAACCCTAGATTCCGGCTCCGTCCCCTCCGAATCCGCGCTCGGCGACTTTTCCCAGTGGCTTCGCGAGAACGGCGCGGTGGGCTCCTCGCCGCCTCCCGTGAAGCCGAGCTTCGTCCCCGAGGGCTTGGGCCTTGTCGCCCAGAGAGATCTCCCCAGGAACGAGGTGGTGGCGGAGGTCCCCAAGAAGCTCTGGATTAACGCCGACACTGTCGCCGCCTCCGCGATCGGGCGCGTCTGCGGCGGCCTCAAGCCCTGGGTCGCAATCTCGCTCTTCCTCGTGCGGGAGAAGGCGATGGGCGATGCGTCGCCGTGGCGCCCCTACCTCGACATCCTCCCGCGCCAAACCGTTTCCACCATCTTCTGGTGATATATGCCCTTCAACTGTTCCATTGCTCTGTTTAATTGCTCGGTTTCATGCTGATCTCAAGTGTCATTTCCTACTTCCAGTGCAGGTCGGAAGAGGAGCTATCGGAGATACAAGGTAAGATAAAATCTCTGATTTTATATATATCTTACGAAGAAGGAAAAATCTGGTTGATTGTTTTGCTATTTGGATGGATTGCTTTGGCTACGGAGTTAGCTACGCAAATCGAGTATAAAAACTTATCGCCTGGTAAGGTATACTGTATAGTGTATACACCTACCAAAATGCAGCAAAGGTGTAGGACGAAGAACTCTTTTTAGTGTCATCTACTGCTCTGTACACTAGATAATTGAATTCCTTACCCTCCAACGTGCCACAAAAAAATCGCTTCTTAAAAATGAAGAGAAGGAAACAAAGAAAGTATTGGAGTGCAAAAGGATAGCTGAGTAGCTAAGATTGTTTGTAGTTGGCTGTATCACTTGGAGATTGTTTATGATGGGCTCTTTTACTTAAAGCCAATAATATGGATTTAGTCATGAAATTAATTATGAAATTATTACTTTATTGTCATCATTATGCATTTACTTAGTTACGATTCGTTAAGAACTGTTGCCTCAGTGCAGTAATTTCCTTTCAGTTGGTTGTTTTGGAAATAGTGTCCAACAATATCAGGATTCCCATTTTTGGCCGGAATAATGGAATTTATACAGTCATTATGTACACAAGTAGGAGTCTTCATTATCTTACTAAGTTAATAAAAGAAATTATAGTTTGCAGCTCATATGTCTCCTGGTTTATTTGGTACAGTCATTTCACATGTTCGATCCACTTAAATTATTTTCCACCTTGTTTTTCTGGCTTTTTTGTTGTAGCTAAGTGTTGCTTTTTTCCATCAACAAGCATCCCGACATCTCTAAAATATATCTTTTGCAGGAACTCAATTATTAAGCACAACAATCGGCGTAAAAGAGTATGTGAAAAGTGAATTTGATCAGGTTGAAGATGCCATTATAGTTCAATACAAGGATCTTTTCCCTTCGACTATAACATTCCTTGATTTCCTGTGGGCATTCGGAATACTCAGATCAAGAGCATTTCCACGTCTCCGTGGGGAAAATCTTGCTCTGATACCATTGGCTGACCTGGTAATCTTAGTTCTAATTTTTTCTCACGAATTATTATGAATTACTACTATTATATCTAAAACTGCATGTATGTGGAAATAATCTGAATAGGATTGATATATGGTGTGCAAAGACATGCTTTCCATCAGAATACCATCCACTGAAAAGATAACAAACAGTTTTATCTGTTGCTAGATGTTTAACAGTTTAAAACAAGTTTATTTATTGGTCTATTGGAGAGAATATACTCCTAAAATTCAAGATCTTCCCAAAGTCGTCTGCAATCATGTGTAAAATTGTGTAAAATTCTCGCATTCATGCTACTTTAGGTTAAAATGCTTGTTTGCAGAAATGAACAACTTTATTATTGCATACAATGATTGCAAGTAGTATAGTTCAGGCTGAGTGATGCTTTAATTGCATAACTTATGCTCTATATTTTCACGATTTATTGTATCATGGAATCACATGATAAACTTGCGTTTTTAACTTTAGGCATGCCTGCTTGAGTGAAGAACAGGCGACGACAAATTTTGTGAAATTGATCAGTACTAAGTGAAGAATAATCTAATTGCGACTCTTCCAGTATAACCAAATATATTGTATCTAACCGTCAAACTTGATGCCTTTTCTGCTTTGAATCAGATTAACCACAGTGATGCCATTACTTCAGGAGACTCTTCTTGGGAGATTAAGGGAAAGGGTCTTTTTTCAAGAGAGCTTATATTCTCTTTGAGGACTCCAGTACCTGTAAAATCTGGCGAACAGGTAAATTCTTTAGTCTTATGTCTATAACAAGGACCCAAACTCATTTTATGTGAAAACATGTACGATAATCGAAGTGGTGCAGGTATACATTCAGTATGATCTATCAAAGAGCAATGCCGAACTGGCCCTTGATTATGGCTTCATCGAATCGAGGTCGGATCGTCAGGCATATACTTTGACTCTGGAGATCTCTGAATCAGACCCATTTTACGGAGACAAGCTGGACATTGCGGAGTCGAATGGCCTAGGGGAGACTGCATACTTTGATATTGTCCTGGGTAGCTCTCTTCCTCCTCAGATGCTTCCTTATTTGAGATTGGTTGCTCTTGGAGGAACAGATGCATTCCTCTTAGAATCAATTTTCAGAAATTCTGTTTGGGGTCACCTTGAATTACCTGTGAGCCGCGCCAATGAGGAAACCATATGCCGTGTTGTTAGAGATGCCTGTAAATCTGCCCTCTCTGGCTATAGGACAACCATTCAGGAGGTTAAAGTTTTATCTCTAGCTTAAAGAAATTAAACAAATCAAAGAGAGTTTAATAATTTTTACTGAACCTACTAAAGCAACCCATGAGGCCACTTTCGATTCTTGTGTTTCAGAAACTGATTCTTTGTATATTTCATCAATTTCTTGGTATAGTTTTCCTTCTTTCTAAACTTCCTTATCTTGCAATATGCAGGATGAAGAACTTATTAACGGCGGAAATCTGGATCCGAGACTTAGAATTGCTGTTGGTGTAAGAGCAGGCGAAAAGAAAGTACTTGACCAAATCGAAGATATTTTCGGAGAGAGGGAATTGGAGTTAGATGGTTTGGAATACTACCAAGAAAGGAGGCTCAAAGACCTTGGTCTAACCGGCGAACAAGGAGAAATTATCTTCTGGGAATCACGATAGAGATGATGTTTGTAATAATATACATATCCCTTCGGTGATGTATTTATATTTACTTGCAAGTGCATGAAATTTTTCCCACACCAATTTGGTGTTGCACAAGAACATTGATGAGAGCTTTGTGGGAACAATGCCCCTCCCCACTCTTCCTCCTTTTCATCCTTGTAAACCATACTCTAGATCACTACAGCAGCACCTCTTTTTGATGCTTCAGAGATGCAAATCCATGAGACAGCTCACGCAGCTTCATGCCCAGCTGCTGCTCAACGGCTTCTCCCAGAAGTGCTTCCTCCTCACCAAGCTCCTCTCCTTCTGTATCGCCTCCGGCGACGTCTCTCATGCCGCCGCCGCGTTCTCCCATGTCGACCGTCCGAGCACCACCCTTTCCAACCAGATGCTCCGAGCCCTCTCTCTTAGCCCTACGCCTCACAATTGCCTCCTTTTCTACAACCAAATGCTACAGAGGCGAGAAACGTTCAAGCCCAATGGCTTCACCTACGCTTTCCTTCTCTCTGCATGCGCTAGAGCAGGCTCGTGCTTTTGGCTCCCAGGTGAGCAGCTACATGCTCGGATTGTTTCTGCCGGATTCGGCTCGAACGTCTACGTCCAGACCAATCTCATCAACATGTACGCCGCTGTCGGCACGAGAGAAGAGGCGGTCGCGACTGCCCGCAAGGTGTTCGATGATATGCCGCAGCGGAGCATCGTCTCGTGGAACTCCATGCTGGCCGCGTACTTGCGGTCGGGGGAGTTGCGCACGGCTTCCGAATTCTTCGGCGAGATGCCTAGGAGGGACGCTGTGTCGTGGACCGCCATGATCACCGGCTGGGCTCGTGCGGGAAAAGCCTCGCAAGCACTGGAGCTGTTCCGGGAGATGCGCAGGGCCCGCGTGACCCCCGATCAGGTAACCATGATTGCACTCCTGTCGGTGTGCGCGGAACTGGGGGACTTGGAACTGGGCCGGTGGATCCATGCGCGCTTGGACCCTTTACAAGGAGGGCGAGACCGTCTCGTGTCGCTCAACAATGCGCTAATCCACATGTACGTCAAATGCGGCGCTGTCGACGACGCTCTCCACGTCTTTCGCGAGATGCCGACGAGAAGCACCATCTCCTGGACGACCATGATTGCTGGTCTTGCAATGCATGGCCGCTCCGAGGACGCGTTGGGTCTCTTTCGCTCGATGCGAGAGAAACCCGATGCCATGACGTTCCTCGCAGTACTCTGCGCATGCGGCCACTCAGGGAGGATCGACGAAGGCCGCCATTACTTCGAGAGCATGCGAAAGCAGCATGGAATCAGACCAGATGTACGGCACTACGGCTGCATGGTCGACATGCTGAGCCGTGCAGGCCGGCTGGGCGAGGCCCTGGAGGTGGTGGAGGCAATGCCGATGCGGCCGAGCGATGCGGTGTGGGGATCGCTGCTCGGCGGGTGCAGAAGGCATGGAGAGGTAGAGCTCGCCGGGCACGTGGTGGAGAGGTTGATGGAGCTGAAGCCGGAGCGAGCGACAGGGTACCTAGTGCTGCTATCGAATGTGTATGCAGCGGTGAGCAGGTGGGAGGAAGCTCGCAGAGTGAGGGAGAGGATGGTAGATTTGGCCGAGCACAAGCCCGCAGGGCGGAGTTGGATGAATCCAAGTGGGTGAAACACTGAAACCTACACCGGGAAGGAGTGTGGTGGTACTCTATCCTCTACTAGAAGACGCGTTTAGCGATGTAACACAATTGCGTCTGTCGCAGTTTGACGAAGGTATGTGCAGGGCTAAATGGAAGTAAGATCATGATCTCTGACCTGCCACTGATAGCTTCTGTTGGTGCGCCACTGTTCCACTACCGGAACTATCCAAAAGCTTAAGATGATAGATAGCGAGACCAGACGAAAACAAACATGTTAGCCGCTAGTATTACGTGGGGCGGAAAAGCTGGACTGGAGCCAAGGAAGCCGCTCACAAGCTTTGTTTCTATATTAAACAGTTCGACAAATCTGAAAGCTTAAGTTGATAGGTATGTAAGATATCCTTGCACGGGCTGTGATCTGCAATTATTGTCTCTATTCAATGTATAACTAATATTCTTAAACAATGCACCGATAACTTGTTTGATATATATAGATATAGATATAGATATATATATTTTATTACGAATCAGAAGTTTGATTCTTAACTACTCTGATATTACTACAGATCATAAAGGTATTATGTAGACATACATTGTATTAATAAATTACCATTTGTGATGAATAAATAAGAGAGAGACGATGAACAAGTATTCATCCGTCACAAAATTCCAAAACATTACACGTCATGATGGTATTGTTTAAGTGAATTTATTCAACACACACAACAACATAAGAATTAGGAAAGGTCTCAATCCAAACAACACTCGAAAAGTGTAAACTACAAACATATGCGCAACACTGCATGCACTCCAAGTTTAATAAAGCTTCCACACTAAAAGGGGGAAATTTCACTGTAAATGGTTCACTCATCATCATAATCGCGACGGTGATGGTATTTGTGGTGGCCGCGTCTCTGTTCCTCTTCAGTTTCATCAACCTGTTAATAATTCCCCAAACGAAATAATCACCAATACGATTCAATTTTTGCAAAAAGACTTAGTAATATAATATTTTATAGTTCAAATTCTACTCCAATTTACTAGACATCCTTAACCATAAAAAGCATTCTACGTAGAAATATCTAAAATCAACTAAAGAAACACATAATAATGAGAGCTAAAGCATTTGAAACCACGAACACAAATCAAACAAGTTTAATTTGAGCACAAAAAAGCATGAACTACTACTCACATATTTAGGGCGGTTATAATTGTACCCTTCCTCTTGGCCCTGCACGTAGTAGCTGGGGTTCGCATACGTACCACTCTCCTCCTCATAGCTTGGCCTCTCATGACTACTAGGAGGTGTCTCTCCATATCCATACTCTTCGCTCATCCCGTAGCCACCACCACCATCACCACCACTATTATACGCACATTGCGGCTCGCGCTTAGGCCGAGGACGCCCGTATCGGCGATCACCGGAGTCGGTGTCGGCGTAGTAAGCAGATGCGGCGGAGTCGGAGGAGTATTGGGCTCTATTGTAGTCGACGGTAGAGGAGGAGGAGGTGGACTGGGAGGATGAGATGGGGTAGCAAATGTCGTCGGACGGCGGGAGGGGCCGGCCGAAGGTGAGGCTTATGTCGTAGCCGCCACCGTAGGGCGTCGGGTCGTACTCGTCGTAGTCGTCGACGTCGTCGACTGATCGATCGCCGCCGCCTCCTCCTCTCCACGCCATCGCTAGCTGCTTCTCTCTCTCTCTATCCAACTCTCCTTCTTTGATGGAGTACTTGTGTGAAGAATTTATACGGGATGCCTGTTTTATTACTATTTATTACTATACCGTTACGTCACTAGCCGGTTTACGTGAGAGGATGGTAGTGATAGAGTTTATATAAATCTGTGTATTGGTTAATAGGATAAATATAATTTTGTGTATATTTTTTTATGTATATTATAAAGATTATTAGTACTTTGTCAAGCATCCAGATGGGTACGACTTCTTATTTTTCTCAGATAGCTGATATTATGGTAAGCTCCTCTAGTAACGAAATTGCCCTCCTGAAAATTCGGGCTAAAAGTTATAAATATATATATTCACGTAAAAAAATGCCTAATTAATGTTATATGCGATAGAATATTACATGTTAGACTAGGTCTATCCGATAATTTCATTTTTTTTATTTTATAAACAGCATAAACCAAAACTTGTGGGAAACGATATCACGAGAGATGAGACTTTCCAGGCCTTTCGATTGGTCAAGCGTAACAATTTTTGGGACCTTTTTAAATCCAGCTAAAGCTGTTCTCTACGGTTTCAGTTGAAAGATGGAATGTTTCAATTATTTTAACAAAAGTACAAAGCGAAGAACGTGCTCAGCATGGTTTGCCAAATCAGTTTCTCCACCCTTCATGTTGATCGAGTTTGTTTTATGTTGGTTGTTAACGTGTTTAGCATTAATTATGATTTATCCTGAAAACATTAAAGAGGAATGAAATGTTTTTTTTATTTGACAAAGAGTTTTCCCGATAAGAAAGCTAATGTGCAACATGTTCTCAATCTCGAGTTGCCTTAGCTTTTCTTAAGGTGCAGTGAAATACATACACCTCATCGCATACGTTGAAAGCAATAAGCCAATAAGATTGAGCCCATGCAACACCAGAGTTGGATCCACAACAGTAAGATATAAGACTACAGCACTAACTGAAGGACTTTGTCGCATCCTTCAAACTATCCGAGAGAATCCGACACATAACTTTCACCAAGAAAACGAAGTGAACAATAAACTAGTGCCTGTGTTATCATATTTACAAAAGGAAGAAATTTTTTTGGCAAATCAATGTGGCATTTAACCAAAGGCAAGTGTACCTCTTCTCACCATATACTCTGCTCAATCCAATCAGAGTTATGAATATAGACAGAGAAGATCATGATACAGTTGTTAATAAGACAAGCAGTCCATCGATAAACCAAATATATACAGAGTCGATATATCTCGAATCAAACAACAGCCGTATTTTTCTTAATGAACAATGGCATCTTTTACATACACAACCCATTTTGGGCGGACATCGTCTTGACAAAAAACAAACAAGCATAAGAAATCGAGAATTAAATAACTGTTCAAAAATACAGGAGAGTGAAATCTTATCTTCCCAATTCACAACTAGTGGTCCAAGGGTTGTAGCTAAGCTCGACACCGATAACTCATTTCCCCTGATTTGCTTTCTAGATATCATATTTCTGCTTCACTTACTGATGTTTCTTGTACTCTTTGATATTCTTGTTTTATGAATTAATTTATCGCAAACTGTTAATTCGCAAACTGGTTCCAGCAATCAGCAATCCATGGCATATACAAGAAATCAACTCCATTCTCGACCAAACCACCATATACAAATAACCAACTGCTTTAGAATATTCCTTGGGTAATACACAAGCTCATTTATGCGCAAGATGGGCACCTTTTTAAGTGTTTTTTTTAATAGAATTTTCAACATTCGATCATTTTCTCCTGTTATGAATCGCCTTTCTCTTGGCTACCCGCTGGCAACAATCTCCGCCTTAACACTTGGGTGCTAGCCGCAGCTTTCAGCAACGGCTTTAAGGCAGCCATGATCTCCGAAAATGATGGCCGTTTCTTTGGGTCTCTACAATATGTTCAAAAGAAAAGAAAAAGAAGAAAATCTAAGAATAAATAAAGGAATCAGCGAAAAAAATAAGACGGGACTCAGAGGGAGCATATTAGTGTTTGCTGAATCTAACTTATTCGCAAGTGTACACCAAGTAAATGGCAGAGTTATATATACTAAGTCTCTGTGCTGCAAAATGTCTACTGCAAATGTCTACTGTTAAAGAGAAATAGCGGTAACACAATTGTCGAGGCCAATCTATCAAGATCTGTACAATCAATCAACTGATGAAAATCTAATTACTCAGGTCGCTTAGGTAGATGTATGTATAGCAGTTAGACAATTATTTATGAAAAGGAGGAAACTTATGTGGTGATGGATCTGCCCAACTTAGAAAACAAGGTAAGAGGTCCATTCTTTTCATCAAAGATCTGAGGGAACTTCAAGATTAGCAAACACAACTAAGGACACAACAGGTAAAGATAATTATGAATCTCTTAGAGGAAACAGGTTTACATTTGTTGGGCAATATATAAAGAAATTTGAAAATAATAAGTATACTAACGTTTGCCAGCACTTCTTTATAATGTCTGCTATGACAGGATCCATGTCATCTGGAATGTCAAGGCGGCGATGCTGAAATCCAACAGCTCCAACAACTTGCATGGGATTCATGCCTTCCCATGGCTGCTGCAACGTGCACAGCTCCCATAGTATGACAGCGAAGCTAAAAACATCACACCTGAATATGCAAACTATGGATTAGTGAATTAAGATACCATGCAAAAATTTAAACAAAATATGCTACTTAAAAAGCAAAACACACTTCTCATCTGAAGGTTCATTTCTGAGTACTTCTGGTGCCATCCACTCAGCCTGCAGCATACAAAGAAGAACATCAACATGGACCAAGATGAAATGTAAAGGCAGTATAACGATAATTTTGGAAACCAGAGGATGTCTCCTGGAAGTAAACGGTTAAAAGCGTAAGAGCTAACATATATCAAATTTGTTCAATATGTTTTAATGCGCTAAAATTGTACAAAGCTAGTGCACACTAATGTGATGTTGCAAAATTATTAGATACTTCTTTATCTTTAAATGACACTTTATGATAAGTTTTGGAACATCACACAAACTGCAGCGACACATGGCAAATGAATGATAGATATCAGGCCTCAGTAACAGCAGGTACGAGTGAACCAAGTATAGGAAAATGAGTGACTGGGAATATAAGGACAACTGAAGGCATTGAAAAAGGCAAAGTTTGAGTAAATTCTCAAGCAAATATATGTCAGATAACAGATATATCTATACGAAGACTAAACAAAATGCTTACTGTTCCAGCTGTTGATCTTGAAGAAAGAAATGTATTGTGCTTCATTCGTGATAAACCGAAGTCACAGACCTGAATTGATTTGAAGAGAATAAGCAGAAGTTTGTGCTTTGAGAAACACGGCATGATGCTAATACTTAGAGGATATGACATTTACTCTGAAGTTAGAATGGTACCTTTACAACCCAATTCTTGTCGACAAGAAGGTTTGGAGATTTGAGATCACGATGTACTATAATTGGTGTGCAATTGTGCAAGTAATTCATTCCACGAGCCTGCAGACCAAAATTAATAGGATAGTACTCAATATGATTGTTTTATGGCATCATTCTTACAGTGTGTCAGTACATAATAAGATGCAGGTGAAAGAATCACTAAGAGTTCTGTATCATACAACATCAAGTGCCATCCTTAATCGTCTCCTTTCATCTAACTGGTTGTTAGGTCGATGAATCAATCGGAACAAGCTCCCTCTGCATTTTATAGTACATGCTTAAGCATTTTTCATAAAAATCGACATATGCCATAGTAGAATATGAAATCTATCTTAATTAAAAGAAGGCATATCAGTAGATCATAATCACTCAAATTACCAAAGAAATTTTGGTGTTGAGTGTCATAAAAACAAAATACCATTAGATCAGTCAAAAAATACTACTGCTGTAGAACGCAAAATGGGAAAAACAGAAAGGAAAAACTTAGTCCAGATACACTCTGGAATTACAAAAATACAGCAATAAACTTCTTAAAAAATGCACGCAGACCTCGATGATTCTTCCAGTAAAACTTAGAAACAAACGGTTGACAATGTAAAAGAAGACAGTACTTTCAGTTATAAGATTGGTGTGACTACATTAATGAACTGTTAGCAAGATTGACTGCATAAACAAATCAAAGAAAACATACCTAGGAAGAAACTCTGTTACAATGGCAAGATTGGGCACACGGGTTACAGCAGCCATGAGGAGGACAACATTTGGGTGTCGTAATCTTCTCATTATCCGCACCTTAAGAGCAAATAAATAAAAATTGAAGGCCAGGAACCAACTTTTCCATAAGTAATTAATACTATTAAAGTTTGTGCGGAACTAAACTAACATGTCAGCACATTGAGTGAAGTATGACTACAGTCTAACCAGTAACCAAGTATAACTTTTAATGAAAAGGCAGCTGTCGCAGGTAAGGTAATACTATCTTTGTTTTGAACAGAAAGGTAATTGTTGATACAGCATGATATATACCTCACTTCTAAATTCTTCCAAAGCATCACCCGAGATATCTTGGTGTAAGAACTTCTTAACTGCAACTTCCTACAAGGAGAAAAGAGCATATGCTAAGAAAGAACAATCAACAAAACAACGGAGAAAAGTTAATTAATGGGTATAGTTTCCGCCAAAGGTAAGAGTTGTATGGGCGAAGGAGAGAACAGCTCCTAGTAAGTTTACGATCAACTAAAGAGAAAGAAAAGGAGATAGAAGAAAGGAAATGACAGTATGTTGAATTTAGTGCATAGACACAATATACAAGGCAGGTTACGGCAATAAAATAGGGGAACATTGAAAATTCAATTGGTTGAAAAATGGTTTTACAATCAACATAGACTTGGATCTTCATATTAAGCTGCTGACAAAATGGTCGAATGACCAGAAATAAAGCAGCAAAAGGAGATGTAATATTATAATGAGAAAATGGCCTTTCTTTATCTGACAACAAATGTATCACATTAACCCTAGGAAGAATCACTTGAAAATATTAGATGTTATTATCTCTGAACGCTCCAAATATATTATAACTGACACCAGTTTTCACATCTAGAAGTTGTAAAAAACTCTTTGCCATTAGTAAGCATAAGTAAATTACTTGAACGAATGAAAGGACTTACTGTTCCATGCAACTCTCCCTTGTACACTTCTCCAAAGGAGCCTAGTAAGACAAGAAATGTCACTCATGAGAAACAAGTGACTGTAATAAACAAAATATTGTTCCTAATAACAAAAATTTGGCTTAAACACTATTTATATTACATAAGAATATGAAGCACTAAAAGAGTTAGTAAATGCAACTTCAGAAAAACCATACCTAGACCTATCCGTTCGCCCAAAGTGAGGTCCTCCCATTGTATTTCAAGTTCCGCAACCTCATCTAGAGCAATATCAGATTTCGTGCTGTCAGTCCCAGTTGACTTTCCTGAATTTCGTTCTGCTTCTTGCTGGTGAGTTTCACCCGTGCCTTTCTCTTGCTCAGGACCATCATGATCATTTTCTATATGCCGATTATCCCAAACATCATCTCCAGCTCCCTCAGTTGAATCTGCTCCTTGACCAAATGCAGATACAAATGGTACAGGGACACGAGCCTCCAAGTTCTCATATTGCCTACTAACAGCAGCAGTTGTCGCAACAACGGCAGCAGCAGTAACAGTAGCTGCAGCAGCAACAGGGACTTCAAAATTCATTTCCGCGCTCGACTTAACTGCGGCAACAACCATCGAAGAGGCAACAACAGCAGCTGTAGCAGCAGCAGCAGCAACAGGCATGTGCTTTATAAGCTGTAATGGAGTCTCCTGCGAAAGCACATCAGAAGCTTCGGAGGTAGATGAAGAAGTGCCAGCTGCTTCTCGGAAGTCAAGAGGGCGATGAAGCCCCAAACCTTCTACAGGCTTCAACGGGCGGATTCGGTTCATGATCTCGTCCTCTCTTTCATCCTTATCTCCACTTTGAGACTTGTCTTCATCCATCAAATCTTCCGAATGGCCCGTATACAATTCCGAAAATAAGTTAGGGGGTGCAATAACTCCACTTTCGAGCAATACATCTTGAAGTTTTTGGGCTAATTGTGGGTTTTCTTTAGCAGCGTCAATCATGTACTGTGAAACATCCTGCACTTTCATTTTGTTGACAGCTGAAGAAGAATTGATTCCCGCGATCCTAGAAGGCGATTGTGCAACAGTAATAGCAGACTTTTCTTGTGCTTTCACAGTTTTACTGATGTTTGTATCTCTAGATTCGCCGATGGGATGTGCTTTTTCTTTCATATGCAGGTTGGTCGAAAAGTTCTTGAGTGAACTTAGTTTCTCACTTTCTTGAGTGAACTTAGTATCTGAAGCTTCAGGATAGCTAGACAACGATCGTTTATCAAGCGGCTCACTCTCTAAAGAGCAACCAGCAGAACTTGAGACCCCGCTTACAGAAGAACCCATATGAACACTATCAGCACCTTTGCTGAAAGGGCTAACTACAAAGATATTTTCCTCGCAGTCTTTTAACAGACCAGCACCATCCGATGGGATAAGAGTACCAGGATAGGCCATTAAATCAACGATGTACTCTCTGCGATGCAAGAAATAAACTTGTAATGTTTATATTGATAACCAATTATCCAATTTCATAGAAAATGAATCTAACATTCTAAGTTGAATATTTAAGCTAGGGAATGAGATTGTTCGAACTATGTGAAACAATGAAAAAATTTATAAAATAAAGGACATAAATAAATCAGAGAAATATTGAGGGGTCTTAGTTTCTGGCAGCCTTCTTCATATGCATAGTATGATTGAACAATCAAGTTATCAAGCTTACAATCTATATAGTATGTCAGAAACTACAAGTAAACCAACTATTGGGCCAACTTTCCGTGCCCAAGTGGGCTGGAAATTACTAAACCATGGGATTTAATATGGTAACTGTTGGACAGCATAAATGCATTACCTTCCATCCTTTACTTTTACGATGTTCAAAGCCCCATCATCTGATCCAGTATATTGCTTTCCCTTTACTAATCGACATGGAATGCCCACACTATCAGCCAAAACCTACATAGATATTCGGAAAAAATAACCCATTTTTACATCTCATATAACAATGAAAAAGAGTGCTTCAAAAATGCAGCCAGAAATAATGTGTTGTAGTATTATTTTGACCCCAAAAAAAATATCATGTGATCCATAAAATCACATACGTTTCTTTGAACGATTTTTCAAGTTTTAGAACAACATATCGGTACAAAAGCATGGAAGTCACCTGGCTAGTATAATCCACAACAAACAATTTTTTTAATCAGGTTCTACTTTTAAAAGCAAACTGAATCCATTCATATTCAGGTCAGATCGAGTTATGTTCTGAAAGTTACTTGCAAAACAGGTTTGTTGTTTATATTGCCTGGGATTGCTGATAAGAAAAGGAGAAAAAATGCAAGAATATTTATGAAGGATCAAGTATCTGTGACATATAAATATTACACAAATAGAACAGTAACACACTAAGGCAGTATTAAAATGCACAGCACAACTATGTGTCACCCATCACCAAAAAAAAAACTGCAAACGGAACTAAATTGTCTACAAAACTAACGTAATATTGCACAAATAGAACAGTAATGATAACAACACCAAGGCAGTACTAAAATACACGGCACAACTATGTGTCACCCATCACCAGCAAAACTGCAGAAGGAACTAAATTGTCTACAAAATTAATGTATTTGGGAAAGTACTGTCAGGATTTGATCAAGTAAGATTTGAAAATTCATAATACAAATCGGACCCAACATATTAACCGATGCTAGCCATTTTGAAATGATTTTCAGTTCGATATGGCATAGTTTCTTTGGACTGGCTGTAAATTAGAATAATGGTAAACCAATACTCGCGCAACCTTTTATCTCGTATACAGTAAGGGTAAACAAAAGAGCATCTAATAAGGAGGAAGAAATCCTGACCTTGAATAACAATGCACGATGACGAGCCAAACCAATTGTTAAACGGCCAAGAGGCAAGACCAAATTACCGACACTTTCTCGTAAATAGCTACTAAGTTTTTGATATGACATCAGCATGCTTTCAGGATCATAAACTATTCCACCCATGTAGTTAGCTACCAAATTAGCAAGCCTCTGCACCAAAGCACTCTCAACAAAGTCTGAAGACTGCGACCTTGCTTCACGGGCCATGATTAAGGCCTTCTTCTCAAGTTTTAAGAGGTCACCATCTTCTGTTCTATTAACCAATACAGCCTCCCAACTCACATTATCTGAAAATGGTGCTCCTTGGAGATCAATAAGGGAAGGCATCTTAGCAGAGTTAGGCTCAACCATTATGCTGTAGAGGTCATAGAAACCATCCAAGATCTTATCATCAAAGTTCAAGGAGTTGTAATTCTGCGGAGAACGAAGAAATCTACAATATGAGACAAATCAGAAAAAGATAGTCATGAAAGAAAAATTGAACCAAGAAATATGAATGAGTAGAATATCTTGCTTATCATAAACTTAAAAGCATACAGGAAACATGCCATCTTAGAAATAGCCGCCTGGCTGAAAATCATGACAGTCATGACAAGATAAGTCCTGATCAACAGATGAAGTGGTCTGCTAAATCAGTTATCAGAGAAAACTCATTCACAGACAAAAAGTGCATCATTTACAAACTGTTGCATAGAGTAATGATGATAAGTAGACAAATGTTTCTCACTTCAAACTCAAATACTGTGAGTAGAAAAACAAGCATCCTTTTGGAGGCGGCTAAAAATAATGAGCAGTTAATTTTTCAAACCAGTCTAATGAAGCCAATTTATGGTACGGTTATGGCAAATTAATAAGATGACAAACTTAGTACTATATTTTCTTTTTTTTTATTTTAAAAAAAAATGAAATAGTGATTTAGTGGGAAACACAATTTCAACAAACAGTAGTGTGGGAAAGATGGAATAGTAATTTAGTGGAATCATAAAATACAATTTCTTTTTTGAGATTACTAAAACATAAAACAGAATACTGCATTCATCCACAGTTTCCCAACAACATCATATCCTAGTCTTGTACAGGTGCTGAGGTGGTCAAATTTTATTCCTGCTCCATGTCCCATCTCTAGCATAGCCTCAATTATACAAAAGATATATTATATTTATCATCTAACAAACCCTAGAAAGCAAATTAGGCATGCTATCAATCCGAAACAGGAACTCTTTACTTCAGTCTAGCAAAGTCAAAATTGAAACATGCCGTCTAAACTGCAAATATTGCAGTTCCTAGCTGAGTCATTGCCCATTTTTCTTGTTCCTTTCTTTTATCTAACTTCTCTCAAAGCCATTACAAGAACTTCTCATAGCATTTTCTGATGATCTCAAAATTTACCCATACTTTCTCTTTCACAATCTCACAACATCCCTGGTGATCTAAATTGCAGGCCTCAAGAACTCTTATGATCCCCTACATAAACTCAGATCGTGGCTCTTGTTGTGTAGCCGTAATGCCACGAATGACACTAAAAACGACATCAACCGCCCATATTTGAATGGCTCGCAACAATTACGTCCACGGTTTAATTGGCGGAGCAAGTTTCCTTTGTTTCCTGGGCAATCAATCGAGTGAAGTTTCTGATGACTCAAGAACACAGTTGACATTTTCAATAATGGAGATTCAGTTAAAAAAAAAAAAAAAGACAAAAAGAAAAAAAGAAAACAGATATAGGATAAGGTAATTGATCGAGAACTGGAAACTGACCCAGTATCTGTAAGCAAGAACCTCGGCCGGGGTGCTCTCGGGCGGGCAGGAACCGAGGCTGATCTGCTTCACGACCTCGATCTGGACCGCCTCCGGATCCTCCCTCGCGCTCATCTCCAGCGCCAGCTGTATCTGGTACTCCTCCTCCATATCCGTCTCCGCCGCCGCCGCCCCAGTCCTCTTCGCTTCTATCGCCGCCGCATCCGCAGCCGCCGCCGCCGACGCCGATGACGACGCCGAAGGCCCCGCCTCCCTCCTCTCTCCCCTATGCGAAGATGACGGCGACGACGACAACTGCGGCGGCGGCGGAGGAGGAGGAGAACCCTGACCCGAAGTGCCGTGCTTCCCGGTAACGGAGTTCAACCAATTGGAAAGCCCCGACAAGGGCTTCGGCTCTTGACCTCCGCCGCCCTTAGCCGAGGGGGACGAGGGCCCATCGTCGCCGTGGGATTGGCTCGGCCCCATGTGGAGCTTCTTTAAGAGGTTCTTCATACTCCCCTCACTCACTCCCTCCCTCTCTCTCTCTCTCTCTCTCTCTCTCTCTCTCTCTCTCTCTCTCTCTCTCTCTCTCTCTCTCTCTTCTAGCCACTACCACCGCTACCACCACTACTACTATTAGAGCATCGAAGGATCAGAGAGGAGGGGGAGGAGTCGTAGTAGTAGCAGTAGGTAGAGGAATTGGGGGCGAAGAGGGGAGATCCAAGATGCCCATTGGGGTGCTTGGTACGTGCGGTGGTTGACGGATTCAAGATTGGCACGGGGGAGCGGGATTATTACAAAGTTAAAAAGAAAAAAAAATAGTGGGGGTTATTTCTCTTTTCTTGGGGTCGGTTCGAGGAGGAGAAGAGGGGGTGGGGTGTGTGCGTGTGTGTACAGGAGATAGAAGAAGAGAAGAAAGAGGGGGTGGGGTGGGGGAGCGCAGCGCACACAGCGGGGGAGCACGATAAAAAAGGGGAAAGGAGGGGATGGAGACCAAGTTGGACTGATCGGGGTGCGGCGGTGGGGCCCGCAGGAGGGAGGGGGGAGAAGCGGGGCTGAGGCGCCCCACTTGGACAGCCGGACCAACTGGCTCCTCTTGAGGTCCGGGCCGCTCTCTGCGTAGGCTCGCATGCCGCGGAGCCGAAGTGAGGCGGTTTTCGTCGTGCCTTGCTGCGCTTTTACCTCGAGCGGAATTCGAGATAAAATGGCCAGAAATTATCCGCGCACCCAGTCCACCTCGTCACCCGTGAACCGCCCGAGGCTAGTCCTGTGCATTTTATCTCTGTTGCTGATCTCTCCGGTTCACAAATGACTGCGTCACATAAGATGCCGCATCTTGTGATCATTTTAGGAATTATTTTGGCTCTAATCAGTAATTTTTTAGAAGTTAGAATGAGATATAGAAGTATGCTCAAAAGACAAAGTAAAATAAAAAGAATATACAAAATAATTTATAACTGTGACATTATTGGACTAGGCTAATATGGTCTTGTTTGACTAGTTAGGAATCAATTATGAAACTTTTTTTTTCAATCTCAATTAATTTTACTAATTTTATCATATTAACAAAAATATATATATATATATATGATAAATTTTTTAATTTATTGGATTGTGGAAGTTGAACAAACGATGAGATAAGCAAAATACAAATACTTTGGGATTCTTTTTTTTTTTTGTAGTTAATTAGGTTTTGGTAGTTGTAGGTCTTTACGGCCTTTAACTCTTTTATTTTGAATAGATAAACTTAGACTTTAAAAAAAAAAAAAACAAATCCTGGTGACTGAGCCATCCATTTGATGAATTGCTAGACCCTGTCTAGGCAATAATATAATTTGTTATAAGGGGCGCGGAAAATGATGTCACGCGTGAGCCGTCCGAGTTAAATTGTGCAATACAGCTCTAAACCAACCACTTACAGAGCTGTCCTTTTGGTGCACTCCAGTGGACTATGTCCGGACATTAATTTATTGAGAGAATTGAACTAAAAGATTATCTTTTTTGTACTATTGTTGTGCAAAACAAAGCATATTCTAAGTTATAAAATGTACTTATGGTGCATCACCAGCCCATCGTGTCTGGCAAGTGCTGCTCTGTTCCTTTTTTCTTTAATTATAATATAAACCTGAGCTCTAACTCCTGCACTTACCATATTTAGATTTAACTCCTGCACTTACCATATTTAGATTTAGGACTATTAAAACTAACTTTTAAATTTCTCTGTGATTTGTGAGCATGTGAAAATAACGACAAATAGATTCTTAACTTGCAGTTGGTACATATATTATAATTTTGTATTCGATGATCCAAAATATACACCAAATTCTATTCTCACAGTAACAGCTCTTAGATATGCATCCCTGATTCGCAATGCAACTTGCTACACGAGTGTGCCCTTTTTCTTCTTGAGCTTATCGCGAAAGTGATCTCCTAGGGGTTGAAGGAATAATTTCAACAAAGCTTCATCTTTTCTCTAAAACTCCCTCTAATTTATTGGCTTTCTTTTTTCTATAGAAAAGACTCCCGAATCATTCAATTAAGTATTTGAGCCGCAATAGAAAGGATCTTAGATAGATTATATTCCAGAAGCCTTATACATCAATATCACAGAATCCTAACCTTTCCAAAAAAAAAAAAGGACTAGACATTCACACATACCTGCATCCCTACTTTCTAATCCGGATAAGTAGAGCTAAAAAGAAGCATATAAAAGAGGACAGCGACCAATCAGATGATCGAATTTTATCAACATTACCGGCTTAATTAACTGTAAGAAATGATTTCTGGTGGGCTAAATAAATTTAACTGGCAAGAGTATTTTTCTTTATCTTCTTCTTTTGTTTAGTCCACATGCTTCCAAAAAATAAGTGAATGCTGACTTCTGCAAACTTTAGCCTGCAACATGCTATGACGGGCAAAGGATTAGGTTTGTTATTTGATGGTCCCATCCCAGCTCCTATAAATTCTGACTGATTTTTGAGGCATTAAATACTAGTATCATTTGCGATAAAGAGTTTTATTATGAGTACCCTCAAGTATACCCCCTAGTGTATTAATCCAACAAATATAATCTGACGTATCTAAAGTAATTATGTATAATAAAATAATGAGATTTTCGCGCAACAAGTAATTCGAAAGTCCGATGGTATAGAAAGAAAAAAAGGAATCCAAAATTTATGACTTTGTGTATGTAGACTTTTGGAATGATGTATGACATATCCAATAAATAGGTTTTTCAAAGCAAATTTTTTTTCTCCAGTTAATAGGGAGGTAGGTGCCTTTAGTTTGAAAAAAAATTAAACGTTAATAAATTAAAGAGTATACACTAGAGGGTACACTAAGCATTTTGCTTTGAGATAACATCTTCCAGGCTCCAGCTAAGTCTCATACTGCTTCGGTAAAAGGGCACTGAGAATGGGGAGAAAACGAGTTTCCCTTTCCCTTTCACGCCAACGCTTCAGAGCATTTATTCCCCCATTCTTAATGTGAATCTGGCTATAGAGGTATTCAATTTTTTGAACTGTTCTTGTGAATTTTAAATTGATTTTTAGTGGCCTATAAAATTTGTTATTTGTTTTTGCCTATCCTCTGCAGAGAAGCATGGGGATTTATATATTTTTAATTCAAGAGATTTCTCATGCATACCTCTTTTATAATGTGCAATGCATATTTTTCTTCATGTAAACAGTACCTGGCTTGAAATTGCTTGTTGACTCGTTTACATTTTAACTTAAAATAACCCTTTCTTGGGCCCATGAACATAATATATATTCATGTATGCGTGGGTGTGTGCTAACTCTCATTAATGTAAACTTTTTCTCAACGAATCTGGGAGCAGTAGGATTCACCGGATCAATTAAATGTTTTACTAAGTTTTAATGGAACGCTGACATAAATTACTTATTAAAAAATGTTATTGATGAGTTAATTATTATCTACATGAAGCTTAGTGGTTGATTCTTTTTCTTGATCGATATTGCGAGTAATTTAGTTTTTCAAATTTTAAATTTAAAACTGTCTAGCAAGACATCGACAATAAATAGTCTCATCTGGCCTATTGTGTGTGTCGCAAAAAATTTTATACATCTTTGATGCAGTAGTAATCTAACAAATCCTCGAGATGAGCCATTGACCGCTGAAATTTAATAACAAACTTTATTAACAATATCAAATATTAATAAAAAAAAACTTGATCTTCTAGACACATCACTGTTGCACAGCGCAGAGAGGCGGGGCCACTAGACCAACGCCCCTGATAATGTGGTATATTTAATTTAATTGGAAATTGGAGGCTTAAGAAATCAAAATTTATTACTATATGAAATAATTTAGAATTCATAAATGAGTGATCGGATGGGCAAATGATGTGGAGGGTACCAATAGACAAAGAGGATTTAGCATGATTGGTTGTGATGATGCTGATGGCCCAATCTCGAAAGCTACTGTAATGATGGAAGAGATAACAACCGGTCCTCTGAATTGTTCTGCGGAGGGAGCAATGCTATTCGTATATTCTAAAAATAAATAAATTTTAAATTTATTTATTTAGAAATTAATATTTTAATATTAAAAAAATTAAAATATATTTAAAATTTAGGATTGGAAAGGGGTGTATAATGTATAAACTTTTTAAAATGTTCAGGTACTCAGGTTTAGGAATTGGGCTGGAATACTATTGATAATATTTTGTGCTTTTTTACTATTAAATTTTTAACCCTTAGATTAAAAATTATACGGTTAGAATGATAGTGATCCCCTAGGCTATGTTTGGTTGAGGGATAAAATGGAAATATCTCACTTTATTCCTCTAATTCTTCTAAACACTAAAGAGAAATATGAGTTTATTTAATTTCCCTCTTAACGGGTTATTCTAGAATAACCCGTTAAGAGGGGGAAATTGCTATTCCATCCTTTTGGTGGAATAGCAATTTCCTCTCTTTATACCTCTACTAATATAATAACAAAATATTATTAATCAATATATTATATTACATTTTATTAATTAATTAGCTAAATTAATAATTAACTAATTTAACAATAAAATATTATAAATCAATATATTATATATTATTATTTTATTAATTAATTAGTTAAATTAATAATTAACTAATTTAATTAATAAAATATTAGCTAAATTAATAATATTATTTAGTGTGTTTATGTAATAACTAATAACTATATTGATTAATCAATTAATATTTTGACCAATATAACTAATTAATTAATTGATTTTTTATTAATATATTAATTTATTAGCTTAATTTGTTAATTAATGTCCTATTTAATTTTAATTAACTGTACTCCGCTAGCATTGGATGGTTATTTTTATTATTATTTTGACTAATTTAATTATCTGATTGTTATTAAGTAAGTAAGTAAGTAATTAATTAATTAATTAAATGATTTATAATTAATTAAATTATTAATTACTAATTAAATTATTAATTACTAATTAATTTATTAATTAATATTTAGGAATATTTAGCAATATTCATGATTAATTAGTGAATTAAATAAATTAAATTATTATTTAATTAATATTTTGCATAAATTAATTACATAAACTATTATTATTATGTTAAAACTATAATTATTCTTATCCTTGTTATTCCAATCTAACCATTCAAACGCTATTTTTCTTATTCCCGAGAAAAACTCAATTTTCATCCAAACGCAAAATTGATTTTATTCCTGTTTATCCCAAAAGTTATACATATTCCAGGAATAGCCTAAAAGAGCTTATTCCCGAACCAAACGGAGCCCTAGAGTTTAGTGGTGATCCCCCTAGGTTTGAGTGGGTGGTTGGTTGAATAGTATGATCTAAAGAATGAAATTGATTAAAGTGTAGATCTAACGGCTAAAAAATCGATAGCAAAAGAGCCCAAATACTATTAATAGTATTCTAGCTCAACTCTAGGTTTAGTATATATATTAAAAAATTATTTTTAAATTTTTTTAAATATTTAGAAAATAATGATTATTTTAAGTTACTTACCGTTTACGACGCATGTAGTAAACGGCTTGATGGTTGACATCCGAGATTCTAAGTTCGAAGCTTAGTTGTGTTATATTTATTGCGAAGTTCAATTCTAAAAATAATAAATAAAGCGGATAACATATTATCTTTCTCTTTCGAAAGAAAAACGATCTTTTCAAATTCTTTTAATATTAGAGGAAAAGAAATGAAGAAACTGCCTATATCAAAATAACTTAGACATAAGATAGAACTAACGATTTTATTAAACAATGTATCTCATTTATATAATTTTTTTTATTTGGTATAACCAGCTTCATCTTCCAATTTCTATTCGTAAAACCCTATTTCCATACTTGAAACCTATTTCAGATATTAATACTGCAATAATTAAAAGAGAGTTGATACGGACAGATTAAACATTGTTAAAAGCCCAAAGCGAATTTACTTTTTTCTTTTCCATCACTTTACAATTATACTCTCGTTCAGTGAAAAGTAACTTTTCACTTAACCGGATAAAATTGAAACGTATAGTCTTTCCAACACGGGTGCAAATTTAAAAGTAACTATTTTTCAAGCCAAACGCGCATCACTTTCTCTTCTTTTTTTTTTGAGAAAAATGTAGCAAGCTATCTGTTTCATTCATTAAGTAAAATAAATTAGGCGTACAGTATGGAAGCAGCTATGGCCTCCGAGGCAACGCGCATCACTTTCTTAAAAACCAGCTTTTCTCTTTCTCTTTCTCTTTTTCTTTTGATTTTTAACAGGAATGCCAAAATAATTTTTCGAAATTTTTTTTTAATATTTTGTAGTATTTGGTTCGTAGGAAAAAAAAATATTTGCATCAAAATTTGTTTGGTTAAAAGAAAAAAAATTCACATTTGTTTGGTTTGGTAAAAAAAATGAATACATTTTTTTTTACGCAGCTTGAGTTTTCGTTTTCCGCCGAAAAACTGCGAAAAATAAAAACTTCAATTTTTTTCCCTAATCCATAACCAAATAAGCGGAAAAATATTTTTCATACCAAAAATAATTTTTCGGTTCGTTTTACGCCGAACCAAATGCCATCTAAAGCTAGAGAAAAAAAGAAATTTTCTCCGGAGAAGAAGATAGAAAGATAAAAATATATAACTTCTCTATTTTCGAATGAAATTATAGAAATTATATTATAACCTAGTTATATACTCCTGAAAAGTTTCTGACTTTCTAATTTACCCTTTTTACGAGGCTAATATTGAAAATACATTTTTTACGTTCCAACCTATTTCTAATATATTCCTAAAGTTAAATTCTGTTAGTGAACTGTTAGCAATAGCCGTTATCTCTGTAAAATTACTATTTTGCCCTTTCAAATATACCCTCCTACCATAACCATTTTTTCTTATTTGCCCTAAAGTCAGGAGTAAAAAAAGTATTTTAATTTTTAGTCTTTTCAAATATACCCTTCTACCATCACCAACTTTTTTTATTTGTCCTTAAATTAAGGGCAAAAGAGGTATTTTAATTTTTTAAACTCTGGTAGACATTTAACTCACGTTTAACCCAAGTTAACTTAACGAGTAGTAATTGCAGGGGTATTTTTGAATAACGGAGGAACGCATGAGGGGTATATTGGAAAGAAAAAAAAAATAGGGATAGATGAGATATTTTCTAAGTTTTGAGGGGTATATAGGCAATTATCCTTAGTTATTATGATTTATTTATATAGTACAATTTTTTAATAAAATATTTTGTCCTTGGTAGCCCATACACGGCCCACGTTCTCTCGGCCCAGCGGGAGTGGGGGACGAAGCTCTCTCCGGAGGGCCCACGGTCTCCACATTTGGACGGCCGCGATCGCTTCGTGTGCCGCCAAACCGCAGAGCGCAGCCGCACACCTCCTACAGTAAAATCCCGTGGGTCCCACTCCTATAATTTCTTATCCCTGTCGTCAACTGAGGGAAAAAGAGAAAGACAAACGGAAACGGAAGAAGCAGAAGCGGAAGCAGAAACCGTAGCTCGGTAGCTCCCCACCAAAAGCATCGGCATCGGTTCCTCCGTCCCTTCGCCGTCCCCGCCTCATCCGTCCCCACCAAAACAAAGCGTCCGCATAGTTCCTCCCAAAAAAACAAAAAAACAAAAAAACAAAAACAAAAAAAAAAAAGAAAAAGAAATATATAGGACTCAACGAGGCGACTCGGAGGTGCGCCCTGCGATGGCTCTCCACGCCGCCGCTTCCTCCGTCGCCGCGTTCGCTTCGAACTCCCGACTCCGCCCCACCAACTCCCCCTCTCCGAGGCCTTTCCCCGCAACTCCTCTTTTCCCTTCTTCTTCCTCCTCTTTCGCCCCTCTCCGTGTAGTTCCAGGTTTGCCTCTTTTTCCAAACTATTAAGCTCTAATTTTGCCTTTTTATCGTTGCTATACCAAGAATTAATCTTCTTTTTTTTCTTTTTTTCTTTTTTTTTTTTTGCGCGTGTGTTGAATTGGACTGTACAAGCTAAGTTGATTGTTGATTGCCTTCAGTAGAGTTGCTAACACTAGTGAACTTTTTCGTTGCCATCTGTTAGGGATATTAGGAATTTTTTATTAGCCTGCTGTCCCTGTGCTGAACTGCAATTGTTGCCGTAGGTTGCGTAAGAGTAGCTTCGGGCAGCAATGGAGTTCTCGCGGCGGGCGAATCTCCGCTCGTCGTGTGCTTCGGGGAAATGCTGATCGATTTTGTCCCGACCATCAGCGGCTTATCGTTGGCCGAGGCCCCCGCTTTCAAGAAGGCTCCTGGGGGTGCTCCTGCTAATGTCGCCGTTGGCATAGCTCGGCTCGGCGGTTCGTCGGCGTTTGTTGGGAAGGTGATGCCCCGTAGATAGTTCGTTCGAATAGTTATTTACATTCTTTTCCTGTGTTTATATCAAATTTAGGACACGCCGTATTCCTACTTTCTTCATGTTTGTAAAAATTTATTTCAAATGTAAGTAATTATCTGTGAAATCGTGGAATTCTCACTTTACGCAAAAGAGCTACTTCTATGGTTGTGAATATTGTCGATAATCTAAAATGTTTGTCTGTTATCTTTCTCTCATCTCTCGGCTTGTCCTGCTTGTTTCGTAACATGCGTAGGTCGGTGAAGATGAGTTTGGCTACATGTTGGCTGATATCTTGAAAGAGAATAACGTGAACAACCAGGGCTTGCGGTTTGATCCTGCTGCTCGAACAGCTTTGGCCTTTGTAACATTAAAAAGTGACGGCGAACGTGAGTTCATGTTTTATCGCAATCCTAGCGCTGATATGTTGCTTGAAGTAAACGAACTTGAGCTTGATCTTATAACGAAGGTATGTGATGAATGATGACCTTGATCTTATAACTAGAGAGAGTTCCTACTATACCTTGCTTCTATCGTGTATGGTTTACATAGAATTTACATATTTTTTATTTATATAATGTAATTGTAACATCTTGATCATTAATATCTATTCTAGGCAAAGATCTTCCATTATGGTTCTATAAGCCTTATAACTGAACCATGTAAATCGGCACACGTTGCAGCAGCTAAAGCTGCTAAAGAAGCTGGAGTGCTTCTGTCTTATGATCCAAATCTGCGTCTACCGCTATGGCCGTCGGCCGACAGTGCTAGAGAGGGAATCTTGAGCATATGGGAAACAGCTGATATTATCAAGGTAGCTACTTTTCTAATGCAGTGCTTCCTGAGATAGTTTCTTGATCTAATTTGGCTCAATGTATTGCAAATTTGCAATAGATCAGCGAAGAAGAGATTTCCTTTTTGACGAAAGGAGAGGATCCTTATGATGATGCTGTTGTGCGAAAACTCTTCCATCCAAATCTTAAGTTGCTGCTAGTAACAGAGGGGCCGGATGGTTGTAGGTACTATTCCAAGGTATGTATTTGCCTATGCAATTCTCAAAGATCTTTGTCATCGTTGTCAAATTTTCACTAGTTTTGTTTCTCTAGTGCAAAACGAAATAGATATATGTCTACTTGTTACTGAGGAAAACAACAAAAACAACTCGAAGAAAATTGAAATTGTAATTTAAATTGACATGGCTATCCATGAAATCTCATGTCCTCTTCCTTTGCTGGATTCAGTTTTTGCACTTTGCCACTGGTGATTATACTTTTACATTCGATAATAAAGTTTCCGTTATTGGATGTCCAAAGTACCCTGTTATATGTCAGAATAAGATCAAACTAATTGCAAAAGCCAAAATTACCCACCTTAACATACATGATTTCAAATAATATAGGACTTTAGTGGGAGAGTAAGTGGACTAAAGGTGACTGCTGTGGACACTACTGGTGCTGGAGATGCCTTTGTTGCTGGAATACTATCTGGATTGGCCTCAGATTTTTCATTGCTCCAGGTATTACTCTCTCTAACCTTCGGTTGTACCAAAATCCATTTTTATGTTATGTGGATGTTCTACATTTTTGTTTTTTTTTTTTTTTTTAGCATATAGTTTATTGCATGCGGCAACCACAGCATATTCTCTTCATCTTCTAACCTGGGAAGTGATACCCTGATCGAGACTTACTGGAACTATCTTTGAATATTAACAGGATGAAGGAAGGCTAAGAGAAGCCCTGAAATTTGCAAATGCTTGTGGAGCTCTCACTGTGATGGAAAGAGGAGCAATCCCTGCACTGCCAACCCGTCAGGCCGTGCTCGATGCATTGGTTAACATAATTGCTTAAACTATGTCTGAGTTATAATCCCGGGCTCATTCATTGTTCGCGCCCTTGTAAAATGATTTAGCTTTCAGAGAACCATATATTCAGTGATTAATTTTCAATTGCAACTTCCCGACTTCCGGTTAAGAAACAAAACAGCTTTGTTGAAAAACTCGACCATTTACTGTTTGTACTCTTAATTAGTATAGAAATAAGCTGTCGATTGAGCTAGTCTTATTTGTAAATGGCAATTGGTGTAGAGTGTGTGAAAAATTAAAGCACCATACTTGCTTAATGACTTGGTTTGAGCTACTTTTATTTGTAAATGGCATTTGGTGTAGAGTGTGTAAAAAATTAAAGCACCATACTTGCTTAATGACTTAATTGGGATTGCCTGGCGTAACGACAGTAATACGTCTCTGATTGACCATTTAGTTTGATTAATTACTGAGCGCCTTTTCCACTTGTTATATGATTAATGATTATATCTGGTGACTTAAATGGACAATATAATGATTCAAAACAACCTAATAATGGATTAATGAAAGTTAAAGGAAAGGTATGTATATGAATGAACAACATTAGGAGAGGGAGGTAGCAGTGCCCCGTAAGTCGGAGAGCATATTTTGCACTGTTCGCATACGTAGAAGTAGGTGTGTAGAGCACAATACTAGTCTATAGATACTGGAAACAGAGAAAAAGTTGAAGTGTTAGTTTCCACTCATTAGAACCAGATTCTTGCAAGACACAGTTACAAGAAGGCCAACACACGAAAACAGATATTTTGGTGCACCCGATCAAACGCGTCATGCAACATCTTTTAAACATAAGAAACATAATCACTTGTATTTCATTTGGTAGAATTGATAACTAGATCAATGTCGACAAATTGATAATGGTTGCCCCCCTCCTGAACTAAGAAATTGACTATCAACAAATGATTGATAAGATACCACCGATGAGGTCGCCAAATAACATCACTCGAGAAGCTTATTGCATGTCCCAACTCCAACTGCCGCCGCAAGGTGCCATGCAGCATGAAGATAGGGGGTCTCGGGAAAGCAGTCGTCGGCAATAAATAGTGCACCTCCTAATAGAGAGGACAGTGTGTGAAGGTTATGAGCCATTCTGAGCTCTGGTTTCTCCAGTGCTTTTCTCGCGAAGGCTACCTGAAAAACACCAGGTCAACAGATAATTAAGTTAATCTCAAGAAAGCAAACAGTTGATGTAACCATCCGTCTGTAAAGAGATGTGAACTGGTTATCAGCAGAAACACTAAGGAATAGATGCAGTTCCAATGGGAAACTGTTGAATTTCTATTGATAAAACATAACAATAGAGGCTTTATTATGACTTGCCTCCATCATGCCTGTGTGGACAGCTGAAACCATCAAAGGTTGAAATGGTAAAAGCAATGTTGATGCGGCCATTAGTACTTTTGGGTTCTCTTCCCTAAGTGCCCTTGATAGACACTGCACAGAACGATCGTCTAGTAAGGTACAGGAAGAAAAGGTAACTCACCCCTCAATTGAAACTTCCCGTTCGGGATAAATAATAGAAAAAGTTATTATGAGGCTCTTTCAGCGAAACTAATCGATTCTTTGCCATTGCCAGAATATACATATACGCCCGCTAAGCCACTACATAAGTAACACTGAATAAAAAGAAACATAGGAACAACTTGAGAAGCCAAAAACATATGAACACGTTTGATTCTAGCTTATATTTTAGCCTAGGCAGGTTTAATGAACTGATACCAAATGCTTTAGAGATCTTTTTGTGCTTCATTGTCTTCTCTCTTACGTATCAATAGCAGGGAAACAAAAATAAGAAAATGTATGCTTGCGCACTCTCATATTCTTGTGCATTCTCATGTTCAAGGAATTCATTTAGATCGTTGACCATTTTTTTAGAGGAAACTCCTCAAATATGCACAACCAGTTGGTAAGCGTATCAGACTTACAAGTGTGGCTGCAGCAATCATTGTATAGTCTGCCCATCTCAGATATTTTCTGACTTCTCCCCTCGAAGAATGATATAAGCTTGATGCAATCCCCACTCCGACAAGGGAATTAGCATATAATGCAGTATTCAAGTTCTTCCTGCAGCACTGATAAGTAATTCGTCAGTTGATAGTGGTTTAAAGAAACAAACGAGGGTGGGGTAAACGACTAAAGGCATTCTAATACGAATATATTTTGAAAAGGAACTTGCCGTGGAGCCCGAAGTCCGAGAAATATGAAAGGCATTGAGGTCAAGACATTTACAATAGTTTCCCCGATATGACTATCGCCTGATACAGGAGATATATACACATGTCAAAGCTGATGCATAAAAGAAATTGTTGGATGTGCGCACCAACAACGGCCCGAGTAGAAAGTACCTTGCAGACTACATTTGATGGGCCTCAAGCACGACGGCCTCTGCCGCCATAGTTGCCTGAGGAAACATGTCATACATTACCCGTTAGTTATATTTACATAAGATATGTACAAATAGTCCAAGATACACTCGAACATTGCAAATTAGTTCAATTGTGAATGAAGAAAAACTCACCTGATTAACAATCCTTGGCTTATTCCGACAATCTCTGACCCATCATAAGTTGATTGATCAAAGCCACCATGGCGAAGATCTTCATTGTCTCTGTAAGATGATCGATTCACAACTTGTACCCCATGGAGCCCTTCTAAAACTGTGGGCATTGATGCTTCTTTGACGCCCATTTATATACTTGATTGCAAGCAACCTAATCTAATTTCTTAATGGCAGGTTATCTCATACGGCAGTTAGATTATCTGCACATGCACAAATAAAACGACACAAAAGGTTGGTACAAATAAGATGAGCAAAAGTCACTCTCCAAAAACTTCAAAATCGATTTTAGAAAAGAAAAAAAATAGATCACCAGCGAGAACCGTTCAAGTTCATCTTTGTCCCACTCAATATGGTGTACAATCACATTATACGGCCCTTAGGCGGATACATCTGTAATTGACTCAGGATCATTCTCAACAGGTGTTGGTTCGCACTCAACATGCCACTTTTTGTATCCAGGTATATTAGAAGCACGGATTAAATCTGTTTCCTTTCTACATAATTAAATAGTGAATTCAAGTTTCAGAATGTATAATTAGTGAAATTCCAATTTTGGTCCTCTTCTGATTGAATAGGGTTCTAACTAAGTAACCTAAGATTTTCAAGCCCAAATTACCGGATAATACGACTTTCCTTGTCCTTAAAGATGCAAGCACATGTTCATACTCTTGATGAGAACTATTGTTGAAGAGTAAAATCCAGCATTAACACAATGGAATTAGGCCCTGCGGAGTCGACTCAAGCTGAAGTAGTCACAATGCCAGAGAAATAATACCAAAATTATAGGATAATTTTGCCCCTAGATTTGCAAAAGATCCAATGAAAGAGCAAATAATTTCTAAACATGATAGTAAAACAAAAAGTTAGCATGAAATTGATATGAAATTGATACATACAATCAAAATTAATCAGGAGAACTCAAAACCCTTACTCCATGAAATCAAATCTAATCCACCGAAAAATAAGAATTTTCTTACGATTCTTTATACTTTGAAAAAAGAAAATCATAAAAATAAGAGAAGAAGAAGCAAGCAAAAAAAAAAAGAAAAAAAAAAGAAAAAACCTGAAGAGCAGGGCGGGGAAGCAGCTTATCGTCACCGCGCGGCTTCGGCTTTTTCTCGCAGCAAAAACGGGGATGCGTGGGGGGCGAGTATATATAAAGAGAGAGAGAGAGAGAGAGAGAGAGGGGGGGGGGAGGAATCGAAGAAACGATGCGGATTCGTAAAGGATCTTACGCGGGGGGATTATACGCATATTCCCCAATCCCCTCCCGCTTATTACTCTATCGCTTCGACGTTTCCCCCAACCCGAGTCCCGAGTCCCGACCCCTCTCTCTCTCTCTCTCTCTCTCTCTGTGGGTTCCGCAGAGGAGGGGATTTGATTCGCCCCGTATGAACTGCCAACGCAACCCGGTTGTGCGCGTCCTATTCGGTCTCTAAATCTTGATTGTGACGTGGCGTGTTGTGGTTGGTTAAACCAATGTTGACCCAACGAAGCTTAGCGTAATCTCGAGAATGTCCGAACGATTTTTATAGCCGTGAGATAATAAAGCTGGAAAAAAAAGAAAAAAAAAATCTTTTTTACTTTTTAAAATTCTCATAAAATTATATACAAAGGAGGCATATTGAACTAGGTAAAATTTAGAAAGTTTAATTGGCTGTCTGAAAAAGAAATACACATATTTTTTTTCGATGAAATTTTAATCTATGATTAAAAAAATATTTTAAGCAAGAAATTTTTGGTACACTATAAAATTGTTTAATTCGATATTACTGATATACTGTACAAATAGATTTATAGAATATTTTACAATTAGATGTTAAAAATTTAAAAGTGCTGATAAAGTGGGAAATCAAGAAAGTGCTGAAACATTCACTATTTTTTTTTTGTGCAAACAATAAGATTAAATCCTCTGATAAATTTTATAAGGGTTAAGATCAACCAAATATAAAAGCTTAATGATTATTATATGAAAAAAGCCTATTTAAATACACATGCAAATAGCCAGTGGATATATCAAATATAAATATATAGATAAATCTGTTTGGAAGATCATATTCAGGTTCAGTGCAGTTAGTTATATTCTTATTGATGTACATGCCGGGTGAACACAAACCAATTTTTAAATTAATACTCTTTTATAATTTGAAATTGTGTAAATTGCATATTCGTGTGAACGCATATATATTAATCGTATTCCCCATGAGAATAGGGGTCGCTGTTCGCGAGCCAGCTCGTGTTCGGCTCGAAATGAGCTCAAAATTGACTCGCTCGTTTAGTAAACGAGCCGAACACGAGCTGAATTTTTCAGCTCGTTTAATAAACGAGCCGAACACGAGCTGGGGTTAGCTCGCCCGTGTTCGGTTCGATAACCGCTAGAATATATATATTTAATATTTATATTATTTATATAATTTATATATATATATATAATTATACATAAATATAAATTTTTATTATTTGATTTTTAGCTCAACCTAAATTAAAGCCCAACTCAATTATAAAAAATTAATTTATATGTAAAATTTCAACCATTAAATCAAAATCTAATTGATAAGATATCATAAATTTATATATATATATATATATATATATAGCAAGACTACTGTGCTATTAGGAGCACAGCAGTCATTGTGCTCCTAAGTTTCTAACCAGCCATCAAATTTGATGGGTGGTTAGGAAGAGAGAGAGAAGAGATATCGGAGAGAAATTTAAGGAGATGAAAAATTGAGACACCTAATTTTTTCTCAATTTCTCTTCTCTCTCTCATCCTAACCACCCATCAAACTTGATGGGTGGTTAGAAACTTAGGAGCACAGAGGCTACTGTGCTCTTAATAGCACAGTAGTCTTGCTATATATATATATATATATATATATATATATATATATATATATATATATATATATATATATATTCTTTCTAATCATTTTAACTTATTGTTCGTGAATAAGCGAGCCGAACACGAGCTAAATTTTTCGGCTCAATACTTAGACGAGCCAGCTCGTGTTCGGCTCATTGACACCCCTATGTGAGAATGCACTCAGAAAAATACCTGACATTATAATTTTTTAAACTTTGCATATATATATATATATAATTGGGCCGGAATACTATTAATAGTAGTTGGCCTTTTTTGCTATCGAGTTTTTAACACATGGATGAAAAATTATAGGGTTATGATGATAGTGGTTCCGTAGGATTTAGTAGTGGTCCCCCTAAGGTTGAGTGGGTGCATGGTTAGTTGAATAGTATGATCTAAAGGATGAAATTGATCAAAGTGTAGATCTAACGGCTAAAAAATCGATAGCAAAAAAGCCCAAATACTATTAATAGTATTCCAGCTCAACTCATTTCTATATATAAAATCTAAACATATGATTCTGATATAAATTCAACCTCTCCTCTCTGAAGTTAAAGAAAACATAATATGGAGTATTGGAGTGGAGTAGGGCTACCGTTATTTCAATTGAAAAATAGAGTCCGGCTACTATACTCTTATGAATATAAATTCCTTTATACTCATAAGTTTTCGACCGTTAGATCTATTTTTTTGATTATTTTCACCCGTTAGATCATACTATTCAACCAACCACCCACTTAATCCTAGCTAGAGGACCACTATCGTCCTCACCGCACATCCTCTCATCCAACGGCCGAAAATTTATGAGTATAAAGAGGTCTATATACTCATAAGAGTATAGTAACCCTAGCCGTGAAAAATAATTGGTAGGTGTATTAGCTTAATACAAAAGTTTGTACTAAATTTTTTCTCTTGAACATATATATAATTAGTGTAATGAACTGTATCGCTGTACTAATCTTATTTTTCTAATTCTACTTTTCTTTGTGTGCGATCGTTTTAGTTACTATTTTTGTAGTTGCCCAACGCATGATTTGAAGTTCTTTCACCAATTTGTTAGCGTTGTACACAGCAAGCACTAAGCCAAACCTCTAGGTGGGGTGGGTGAAAGAGAACTAACCTCTTCAGTGCGCACTTTGGCTTGGAAATTAACATTTCTTTGGAAATTAGCGCGACCACTTCCCTGTGCAATGTTGTTTTATTCCTTTTTTTGGTTAAAATCTGATCTTATCCCTCATATTTGTAAGGTGGTACCTGAGGACGTTAGGCACATCTTCTTTTATAGCTTGTTGCACTGCAAAACCTCAATTTCAGATTAATATTAACTTCAATAGATGAAAAAATGGAATTGTTTGGAAAATAATTTAGTGAATAAAGGAAGCTAATGAAACTTGAAATACAACATTAGTAATTGCAAAGCCCTTTTATTCCATGCATAATTTTATTTTATGCAATAAAGGGCCAATATTCTACATGCAAGTAGAGTGGTATGGCATGTACTATTTATTTTTGTGATGGAAAAGAGAGTCTAAGGACTTCAATATGCTGCGGCTACATGTACTAGAAACCAATAAGAGAGAAACACTCGAAAAGTTCTTAATCTTTTCCCTCACTACTACAGAAAACAAAATAAATAAACAAGACAAGTCTCGCATCCATCTGAATTACGACACAATTTAAAATCACAATCAGAATTTTGAAAATGGCTTAGACTTAGGCCTAAACGTTTACTTTCATTGCACATAACTCTTTAGAGGTAAGTTTTTTATCATGGAATCGTATTATTGGATCACCTAGTTTTATGTTATTTTGGAGGTTTGGATGATAATCTCAAATTGTGCTTATATTGAGTGGATCTAGAACTTTTTTTCTCCATGCGGTACATAGTCTTTTAATGTCCCTTGTCCTCCACTGAAAATTAATCCAAGTGATAAATAGCTTGAAAAGTACAAATAATAGTGCTAAACCAACTTCAAAAATCAAATGTGAGTCAAAAATTGGTAAGCACAGAAATACTTTGAAACAGTCACAAAGAGTTCTTTTGATATAGTGAAAACACTTTGAATGCTATCCATAAATTATTAAAAAAATTTATATACATTATGAATATCAACACAACAGACAACAACAAGAAATTTAATTTATCTATCTATAATATTGTTTTCATAATTTAGATTGAACTTAATTACACCCCGTTATGATGTACTTTTGTTTTATTTGCTATATTATACTATTCTTTTCAAAGAAACTTTCATACTATCATTATCTATCAATTTCTACATTATATTTTGGAGTTGCTTTCGTCCTCTATCTTTCGTCCTCTATCTTATACTTGCATTCTCATAAATTTCACTAAATTATTTTTTTTTGATCAATCTATATCTTACTATATATTAATACATTTATTATTTTAGATAAATTCTAATAAGTTTATTAAAAAGCAGAAGCTAGTTAGATCCTATGAAAAATACAAAATAATGAATTTTCTGTCGGATCGTTGGCGCTAACCATTAATCTTAAAAGCTCGAGCTTTTAGAAATACGTAACTAATTCACTTAAAGCGTACAGATACAGCGCTTACGGGTCTCGATTGTGACTCGGCCCCACCAGCCTCACGCCATTTCGAACATGACTCGGCTCAATATGCCTCCCGCCACAGGGCAGGATACTGGCCCATTTAAGCCAACAATCTCCCCTCCAGCACCTGCACACATTGCAGCATGCGGGAATCGAACCCGTGACCTTTGGCTCTGATACCACTTGTCGGATCGTTAGCGCTAACTATTAATCCCAAAAGCTCGAGCTTTTAGAAGTACGCAACCAATTCACTTAAAGCGTACAGATACAGCACCCACGGGTCACGATTGTGACTCGGTCCCACCAGCCTCACGCTACTTCGAACATGACTCGGCCCACCCAGCCTCACGCCATTTCGAATATGACTCGGCCCAATATGACCTTCCGCCACAAGGCAGGATGTTGGCCTATTTAAGTCAACATCTTTAAATTTATTAAATTTTTTTATCTTTTTTAATCCAACTCTTCTGTTTCTTTTGCGTATGTTTTTTTTCTTTTATTTAAATTATAAGATTAAATATATATACTTTGCTATTTTAAATCAGTATTTTTTTAATAAAAGTATTCGATTTTATCTAAAATAATTTAATAATGTTTTTTTAAAAATAATAGTACAACATAGCTAGGTTAGTGCAACGAAGGAGTTTAGATTGCACCTCTTGTCTAATCATGCAGTGGGCGCAACACTGCTGCGAAAAGCAGTAGAGAATGTGAAGGGACTTGAGCACGCACGTCATGATGGCGTGCTGATGACATCAATTGTCCGGTCCCACCCTCCCACCCCTCCTCCTCTCGGTGGTGGATGCTGGTGGTGGCGATGGCATCATTGGCCCCTCTCTCTCTCTCTCTCTCTCTCTCATACACACACTCTTTGTTTCTACAGGACAAGCCTACAACGAGAAAAAGATTAAACAAAGGGTCGTCCGAAACCCTAGCGCGATCTCCGAAACCCTAGCGCGTTTCCAACCCAACCATCATATTTAAGAGAGAGAGAGAGAGAGAGAGAGAGAGAGAGAGAGATGTGGGATATATGCATAGGGAGAGAGTAAGGAGTATATAGTGCGCGGCAGGACACAATCATTTGGTCGTTTCTGGGGAGGGGAGGAAGGAGAGCGAGGAGGAGGCGTGGAACTGCAAAAAGCTAATCACCAACGCAGGCGCAGGGGACAAAACGTGGTTCTTCAACCAGGTGGACCTTTTTATACCCTCCCCCTTAATCAATTTATTAATTTAACGTCTTACTTTTAAAATATATATATACATACTCTGTACCCTTTATTATTGACCCCTCATCAGCCCTGGTCGGCTCCACTACTGTTACAAAGAAAACCCCATTATAATAATAATAATAATAATAATAATAATAATAATAATAAAGTTATAGGGCAAAAGGAGCTCGTAGTGCCGTACACGAGCTTCCCCTCCTCCTATGTGTGTACATGTGTGCGCGCGCTGAGGCTTCCACACCTTCCTCGTCGAGCACTAACCAGGTCCAAGCAAAAAAAAAAAAAAAACACAAAAAAAGCGAAGGTAAAAGAAGCGAGAAAGGCTTAAAAAGGAGACCGCCCATTGACTGGAAAAGCTAGCGAAGAAGATAGAGATCGAGAAAGAGAGAAGCAGCAGCAGCTGCAGAAGTGGGAGAGAGAGAGGGAGGGAGGGCGCAAATTAAAGAAGCACAAACTTTGCTATGTGGGAAGATCGAGTTCACGGTCTCCATTACACCACCACCAACCCTTCTACTACTACTACTACTGGTGCGACGATACTCGGAGGCGACAACCCAACCGGTCTCTTACACAACCCCACTACTATTCTTCCATGGGCGGTAAACCCTAGCGCCTACTCTCTTCCTCACCATGCTCCCTTCAGCGGCGAATTTTACCACCCCGAGAGGAATTTCCCGGCGTTCGGCGCGTCGACGGATCAAGCAGATCTGTCGGGCCTGCACATCGGCTCGTCGACGGAGAGAGTACTGCTGCACGGGAAAGCAGGGGGGTTGGCGTCGACGATGTCGATCTTCGGGAGCCTGCACGCGGAGTTCGGCAAGATGAGCGCGAAGGAGGTCATGGACGCGAAGGCGCTCGCCGCCTCCAAGAGTCACAGCGAGGCCGAGCGCAGGCGCCGCCAGCGCATCAACGGCCATCTCGCCAAGCTGCGCAGCTTGCTTCCCAACACCACCAAGGTGAGATTTTTAATAATTCCTCCAATTAATTCACTATAATTATTATTATTATCATTATCATTATCATTATTTCCGTTATCTGTAAATTATCTGAAGGATATTCGGGGATCTCACATGGATTTTACATATATTCTGAATTAAAGATACGAGTGGTGCAATCACTCTTTGGGCGTGTTTGTTTGTTTTTTTTTCCGGATCTTCCAGCAGGAAACTCGCTCTCTTGTCGGAGATCGAACATGAGGTGATTGGAGGCGTATGCTATGTTTCCTACCAACAACAAGTCAAGCTCACGCATACAGGCGCTTAATTCTTCCTTCCACAAACTGATGATGATTTTTCTTGGGTTGCGAGAATTTAGAGAGAGAGAGAGAGAGAGAGAGAGGGGAGAAAAGAGAGGACAAAGAGGTGGAAAAGAGCCGCCGAGTTGAATGTTGTTTGACGCGCAAAAGGGAAACCGGAGGAGCAGAATTTGAACAGATCAGCTTTTCGTGGGAACTGCTCCTGCCGGAAAACAAAAAAAAAAAGGTTCCTAAGAAAGACAAACACGCGCACCCCCTTCTTGTCAGAACCCATTATTAAAGCTGAACCAAAAAAACAAAAAAGCACCACCACTAGTCGCACGGTTCTGCAGCTTTTTCCCCCCACGCCCATAATCCCCCGTCCATATCCACACTCCCTAACCGAAGCTATTATTCCCACTCAATTTTTCGTTATATGTTTCAGAAACATGTCTATTATATATGTTGATCTTCTGGATAAGAATAAGCTCTTATGAATCGCTGTTGATTTGATATTAATAACAGCAGTCGTTTTTAATTATTTTAAAAAAAAGAATACCAGTTGTTTTAGTATGTTAAGAATACATATGTATGATTCAGATGATGCAATATTGAATGGTGAATCTGTTCAATTTGATATTCGTTAATGCGGAAACGTATTATTATCCAATCCAATTCAAATCAAATTGAGTTATAATTTTTTTGGTTGCTCTCTATAATGTGACAGACGGATAAGGCGTCGCTGCTGGCGGAGGTGATAGAGCACGTGAAGGAGCTGAAGCGGCAGACGACGGCGATCACGGCGGAGGGCGGCGCGCTGCTGCTGCCGACGGAGGCGGACGAGCTGACGGTCGACGCGGCGGGCAGCGACGAGGACGGGCGGCTGGTGGTGCGGGCGTCGCTGTGCTGCGACGACCGCTCCGACCTCATCCCCGACCTCGCGCGGGCCCTCAAGTCGCTCAAGCTCCGCGCCCGCCGCGCCGAGATCGCCACCCTCGGCGGCCGCGTCAAGAACGTCCTCATCATCACCGGCCACGACGACGACGTCTGCCCTAGCGACTGCGTCGCCTCCATCCAAGAAACGCTTCGCGCCGTCATGGACAAAAAAACTGCCACCAGCGACACGTCGTCGTCCAGCAGCGGAATCAAGCGGCAGCGGACGAACCGCGTAGATGAACAACAAGGTTCTATCTAACTAATATCTATATGTTCCCTTACCATCTAGGGTACGTGCTTAATTAGATTTTTATCTGCATGGTGTTGGAGTGTCGTGGTGTATGTGTGTGCGTGGGCGGTGCATATATGTGTGCACTTTTAACAAGAGGGAGAATTTTATGTATCCCTTTGTTGTTGGGTGGTTTGCATGGGGATGAGCTAGGAAGGGCTTTGATCGAGTGGTGTTTTTAGGGACAAGGTTTGGGTTGTAAAAAATAAGTGGATCTGATTATATTAATGGAAGAAGATAAGTTGGGTTTGTGGCTTTAAATGATACATCCCTATGATAACTATATAGGTCCAGCATCTGCATTGGTTTTAGGAGACCTATTTAAACCTAAAATCATAATATATCTCGCAAATTTCTCTCTCGAATTTATGTTTAATTTCGATCTTGCGTGCCTTAGAGATTTTATGTTCAATTTTGTGTTTTCTTTTGATCAATTATATATTATTTAGCACTAATGTATGTCGAATATACAAATTTAAAACATCTGTCTCTGGCAGTTTAATTGCTTTAAAATTCAGTTCTTTCAATTTTCTACATTTAATTCAAGTTAATTTGTATATGTTTTGAACTATCAAAAAATCTCACGCCATTTAGTGTCGAGTCCTTTTATGAGTTTTTTTTTAAAAAAAAAATCATGTGCCCGTTGGTACTTGGCTTGTTTATTTTTGTAAAAAATAGAGCAGGTTAAATTTTTTTTTTCCCTCTTTCTCGAACAAAAAATGTTGTGATTAACACTGTAATTTGGCTTTCCTTTCTTCTTTTTATCTTTTTTTATAAGCATTCATTAATTGGAGCCTTTGGAGACTATATATGTTAGAATTGTAGTCTTTTTTTTTTTGGGTAAATGTGTTATACTTGTCTAATTATTACATACTAGTTGTCTATATATATACTGATACATATATGTTTCTTGGACTCGGAAATATTATAGAAACAATATATTTGGACCTTTGCATGAAGAACACGAGCCATATTTTATATTGTTACTTTACCGTTCTTCCTAACTGTTTAGTTTCCCCACCTTCATGACCATATCTGAAAGCAAAGGCTCTTCATTAGTGATAGCATGTAAGTTTTAGTGATAGATTACTTTAATTTTTAGTGATAGCATGTAACTGTTTACTTAACCGTTCTTCCTAACTGTTTATTTTTCTTTTACAATACTCTCTGGGAGGGGGTTTCTCTTTCCAGTTTTCGTTCAAAAAAATTATCTGGTTTTGCCACATAATTAAGTGTGAAAAAATATCCAAATGAGAAATATGCATGTTTCATATATATTAGAATTACAAATTTTGTGATGGGGAGGAGAAGAAACGGCACACGCAAAATCTAGTCAAAATCTACTGCATGTGTAATCTTATCTATCGGCTTCTATTTTGAGTTTATTTTTATTTTCACTTTTTTTTGTTGTTGTTTTGCTGTATGGATTGACCTGCATGGATTATATGTGAGGGGAAGAGGGGACAAACGTAGGATAGGGGTAGTGAAAAAGCATATATAGGTCTAAAATGAACAAAAACATATGAGGTAGGGATTAGAGATCAACGGAAATAAAAAAAAAATCTAAAAGCACGTGAACGTAGCTTATCTCAATCTTAACTGAATATACATGGTAATTTTAATTTATAATAAGAATCCGCTAGGGTGTTTATAATAACAACAAGTATTTGGTGTTATTAAGTTTTCCATCATTAGATCTACATTTTTGACCAATTCCGCCTTTTAGATCATGCTATTCCATCAACTATCCACCAAACCTTAGGGGGATCACTATCATTCTAATCCTACAAATCTTTATTAATTCAAAGGCTGAAAACCTAAAGTACTAATAACTTAGTAGTTAGTACTATTAATTAGAAGCATTAATCTAGTCCAGTTCTTTATAATAATATATGAATTGCATCTAGGGTGTCAAATAGTAGCTTAATTGTCATATACAGGTTAAAATTTGACAATTTTTAATTTTTTAAAAGTGGAACATTATGTGAAATCGATGGATTTACTTATTATATTCTCTTGATCAAGGCTTAGACCATATTTGGATGCATGAATGCTTTATTCATTATATTCTCTTGATTTATTTAAAAGAATTATATATTTGGTAGATAAGAAATGTTTGGATATTATATTCGGCTTTTAAGTTACTTTTTCAAAATAAGATAATTCACTTCTTAGATGAAATATGCTATTCTGCCAAATTAATCATGGATAGTAAATTAAAAACAAAAACAAAAAAAATCAAACTCTGTAATTACAATCATACTAGAAAATTTTTATATTAAATAAATTATTCTTGGATAACTTATTTCGACATTCAAATAAGATTTAAAAGTAATTGTTTCAAGAAAGAACAAACATATCATGAAAGTTTTTTTCCCATCGCTTCGTTCATTTGTTTTTAGAAATAAACTCCGCTAAAAATATAAAACAACTAGACTTCGACTTCGGATCTCAAATATCATATATCAAGTTTTTAGCTAAGTGCATAAGGTATGGTTGATTAGTGTTAAAGGAGGAAGTCCACTGGGTCACACTTGTACCAATATTATTAATAACAAGCCAATCATATCTCTCTTCTTGAAAAAAAAAATACAATAAAATTATTTTTTTATTAACCATAATAAGATGGGTGAATCCAAAGGGGTACCTATTGGTTGGGGACATTATGTTAGTTATATAACTGGTGCATTCTAGACTTTTTCGTTAAAGTTGTGAATGCGTGTTGTGTGTAGTACAACACCAATGATAGAGGCTATGTGAAAGAAATGTAAACATAGAAGCTATAGATACACAGGTTACATGATTTGACAAAGGTAGTATTCAGTTACACAGGTTCTATGTGACAAATTCCATCAAAGTTGACAAAATTTTTAATAGCAAAAACTTAATTGAAATATATAATATAGATAAGAATTCTGATTGCAACCAAAAAAAATTAAAAAAGGTAAAGATTTGAAGATCAATGGTGTGATTAACCCAGTTTCCAAGAGATCAAACCTCGAAATTCCCCTCATCTAGCTAGCTACTTGAAAGGATCATGATGTTCAGTTGCATAAATCAAAATATCAATGTATATGTATGCAGTTCAGTTTCTCCACCACAATGGTCTTAACAGATACTTCATATGATACTACAAAAGAAGTTGCATATAAATCTCTAACCACATGTTTTGGATAAAAGTTCTTCGTCCATGAAATTAAAAGAACAGTGAATGAGTAAGAGTATCAATGGATACAAATGGTAGGGTTTAGGGTTACTGGCTAATATAGAGTCCTAACAATTGATCGGTATAGCGGCTTACGTTCATGAAATGCTCATGTCATCGAATCACAGTATATCTTTAAATCTTGTGCAAATTATATATATATATATATAGAGAGAGAGAGAGAGAGAGAGAGTCCGGCTATGATACTTGTAAAAGCATCAAGCACTTGGTGCTTGTAAGTTTCTCACAGTTAGATCTATCCTTTTGACCAATTTCACTCAAATTATGCTATTACACCAATCACCCACTCAATCTAAGGGGACCAGTATCATTCTAACCACGCATCTATTCATCCAAGAGCCGAAAACCTACTACAAACACTAATGACTTAATACTTTTAAAAGCTTAGAAACACAATTATATATATATATATAGAGAGAGAGATAGAGAGAGAGTTGAGCTGGAATACTATTAATAGTATTTGGGTTCTTTATCTATTGATTTTTTAGCCGTTAGATCTACATTTTAATCAATTCCACCCTTTAGATCATACTATTCAACCAACCACCCACTCAACCCTGAGAGGACCACCACTAAACCCTAGGGGGCCGTTTGGTTGGGGGTTAAAGGGGGGGGGGATAAGGGGTTATCCCCCCTTTTATCCCCAAACAACATTTTGGAGGGGTGGGGTTTGTTAACCCCACCCCAAAAGGGTTATCCCACCAAAAGGGTTATCCCGGGATAACCCTTTTGGGGTGGGGTTAACAAACCCCACCCCCACCATGGAATAGGGGTGGGATTAGTTAATCCCACCCCAATTTAATTTTTTAATTTAAATTTATAACTTAAATTTTAAATTTTAAATTTTAAATTTTAATTTTAAATTTTAAATTTTAAATTTTAAATTTTAAATTTTAAAAATTTTTTAAATTTTAAATTTAAATTTTTTTAATTTAAATTTTAAATTTTTTTAAATTTAAAAATTTGTAATCTTAAAATTAATATTTATATTTTTTTTAATTATTACTTTTAAATTCTCAATTATTATTTTTAATTTTTTAAATTTAAAATTTGATATTTGACATTTTTAAATTTTAAATTTGATTTTAAATTTTAAATTTAGAACTTTAAATTTTTGAATTTGAGATTTAAAAATTTAAATTTTATTTTAATTTTTTAATTTTTAAAATTATATATTTAAATATAAAATTTTAATTATAAAATTAAAAAATTTAAATTCAAATATAAGGGGCAATATCATTATTTTCCATTTATAAACTACCCACTATTCTTCTTATTCCATCTTATCTATCCAAACGCTATTTTCTTAATCCCGGGAACAACTCAATTATCATCCAAACGCAAAATTGGTCTATTCCAGGCTTAACCCTGAACTTAACCCTATCCCTGGAATAACTAGTTCTTACTTAACCCCGAACCAAACGAAGCCTAGGAGACCACTATCATTCTAACCATATAATTATTCATCCAAGGGTTAAAAACTCGATAGCAAAAGAGCCCAAATACTATTAATAATATTCCAGCCCAATTATATATATATATATATATATATATAGAGTTGAGCTAGAATACTATTAATAGTATTTAGCCCATTTTGCTATCAAATTTTTAGCCTTAGGATAAGTCCCTTTGATCATTCTAGCCATTGGATTAAATACTATAACCCAGTGGGGACCACTCAACCCTAGGGGGACCACTCAATCCTAACAAACAACTATTATCTCAACCCTACGATTTTTTATCCAAGGGCTAAAAAGTTGGTGGCAAAAAAGGGCTGGTGCTATCGATAGCATTCCAGCCCAACTCTATATATATATATATATATATATATAGAGAGAGAGAGAGAGAGTCCGGCTCAATAGTACCGAGCTCTTGGTACTATCGAGTTTTCTGCTGTTAGATCTACCCTTTGATCATTTCCAACCATTAAATTATACTATTCAACCAACCACACACTCAATCCTAGAGGACTACTATCATCCTAACCGCACATTCTTTCATCCAACGACCGAAAACTCGATAGCACCAAGCACTTGGTACTATCGATAGTATAGTAGCATAATTATATATATATATATATATATATATATAGAGAGAGAGAGAGAGAGAGAGAGAGAAAGAAGAGAGAGAGAGAGAGAGTCCGGCTACTATACTCTTATGAGTATAGGACCCTTTGTACTCATAAATTTTCGACCGTTAGATCTACCCCTTTGACCATTTTCACCTGTTAGATCATACTATACAACCAACCACCTACTCAACCCTAGGAGACCACTATCATTCTAACGGCGCATCCCTTCATCCAACGGTCGAAAACTTACGAGTACAAATGAGTCTTTACTCATAAGAGTATAGTAGCCCTAGTATATATATATAGAATGAGGCTACTATACTATCTATAGTACCGGGGCTCCGGTACTATAGTTGCTTTTTCGATCTTAGGGTATTCAAATCAACGATCCACACCGTTGAAACTGATCTAGGGTATGTGAAGTTCTTAAGAATAAAATTTTAGTTTTTTTCGATATCGTTTACTTAGTAAATAAATCATGTCAAAATGAACGGTGAAAATTGAATAATTCTTAAAATTTGAGTATAGGAGTTTCGAATTCAAGATCAAGGATGTTGACCTTCATCTATGTAGTTTAAAGTATTTTCTATCAAAATTTGAATAAATTTAGATTCTTCTCCACCGTTAAACTACAAACTCGCCATAATAACCATTGAAATTTGACAATTTTGAAACGGTTTGATCACAAAGTAAACTACGTCGAAAAATTATAAAATTTTATTCCTAAGAACTTCAAATATCCTAGATCAGTTTCAACGGTGTTGATCGTTGATTTGAACACCCTAAGATCGAAAAAGCAACTATAGTACCGGAGCCCCGGTACTATAGATAGTATAGGAGACTAGCTCTATATATATATATATATATATATATATATATATATATATATATATATATATATATATATATATATATATATATATATATATATATATATATATATAAAGTTTTCTGTACACGAACTACAAGTTATATTGTATCAAAATATAAAAAGTAAATATAATAGAAAGATAAAAAAGACTTTAAGGCGCGTAGTAAAACCACTCTCCTTAAGGTTTAATCCGTTCCCACCATTCGAGTAATTCGCTGTGCACTGGGTCAACGAATAGCCTCTCGGATATAATGAAGTATAAACCCCAACTGTGTTTGCACACTTAAAGTCGAGTCTTTGAGCACTCACTCGATTAAGTTGTCAAAAAGGAATAGAATAAAAAATTAGAATAAAATTATTATGAATAAGACTTGAACTTTTTTTTATCTATCCTGCAGGAGTCAACTTTATAGGCTTATATAGACCATAAACATGTGCTATATGAAGTGACAATTTATGAACGAGAGTTTTATGAAGTAACTTTTCATTTAATCATAACTACTAATTAGTTACTAGTGCATATACGAGTCAAATTCAATGAATGTAAGAATTAATTTCAACAGACATATGCACAAAGGGATACAATATAAAGTTATGTCTTTTTATGCATAATCATTTTACTAAAAGTCACATCTTTTTACATTTACTCACAACCGTTAGAGTCACATCTATTCACTAAGGGGCCGTTTGGTTGCATGTAGTTACAACTGCACTGCAGTTGTTAACTGTATGCAAATACAAATTCAGTGTTTGATTTGATGTATTTAACTCCAACTGTTGCAGTAGGAACTGTAGAAGGAAGCTCAACTGCAGCAGTTCGAACTATGTCCAAATTAGCCGCAGTTCCAACTACATCAATTAGATAGAGTAACTTTAAACAAAAGATATGCTTACCTCCTTAATTATTTTTTAAACAAATTTTTTTTTTTTACATGGGAGATAATCTCACCATTATATATATAAAATGATAAAATTTTAAAAATCGTTTCTCAACTGCATGCAACTAAACAAATTATTTAAAGTTCCAGAACTTTCTAGTACATCCAACCAAATAGGATGCATGTAATTGCAACTGCTACATTTTTAACAGCATGCATCTCCAACTATAATGCATTTGTAATTACATCTAATTAACCAAACGGCCCCTAAGAGTTGTATCTATTCATTAAAAATTAAAAGACAAAATAACTATATTATTTTAAATTTTTTCTTACAAGTTATGATAGTATGATTAAGCTCTGGTTAAATTTTAGATCCTCAAACCTTTTGCTTCGTTATTATGATGGCCAGGTCGATTTTCACAATGTTGGTTTAAAGTTTAAACCACCCATGGCATTTTCGCTCAAAGCTTTTTTTTTGTGACAAGTTATTTTAGCACGTGAGACGAGGAGTCCTTGTATTGGGCTGTGGGCCTCGTCAATATTGGGCCACTATTGGGCTGGTTAGAGGCTCAGAATCAGGCCCACTCCATCACCCAAAGGAGAGAGATATATAACATTAATAAACAGTAAACACCCGCATCCCTTCCCCCTCCATACACACTACTGCTTCGTCTCTCTCCCTATCTATCCTTTGCTTACCCCCACAAGCGAGACAAAAAGTGTAGAGGAAAAATGTTACACATATCAACAATCCATGCGAGCGCTCTGAGCTCCACTTCCCCCGCTCTCACCTCACTCCACCACCGCCTCCCCCGACCACCACCACCAAAACCCTTCGTCTCCTCCATCTCCTCTTCTAACCCTAATCCCTCTCTCCTCATCCACTCCTCTCTCCCTCCCCACAAACCCCAAACCCTTCTCCAAAAACCACCACCTCGCTCCCCCTCCACATCCGCTTCCGCCGCCGCCGCCGCCGCCGCCGCCGCCGCAGCCGATGCCCTTGAAACCGCCGCCGAAGAATCTAAGGAGCTCCAAGGAGGAGAAAAGCAGGTATCGATTTGCCCTTCACTTCTCGATTGTGAATTGTTCTCTCATAATTGTCCAATATTAGTCTCCTACAATTTATTAAGGTTTTAGAGAAAAACAGAATTATTCTAAATTCAATTACTGTCAGACTCGTCGTCAATATAAGTTTTCGGAGAAAAACGGTCATGTAAGTACCAGAGCAGAATATTCTAAGTGAATCAAACACCACCCGAGCATGTTTAATTGCAGTCCATGTCTTGCGTCTATCAAAAAGTTCTGCTGCCTCTCACATTTAAAGCTTTTAGAGTAATCGGTTGTTTCGCAATAAGAGTAAGCATTCAGCACTGAATCAAAATGGGTTTTTGGCGTAGAAGATGAGAGTGGTGGCGAAGACGGTGGAGAAGCCGCGGCTGGTGCTAAAGTTTGTGTGGATGGAGAAGAACATAGGGTTGGCGCTGGACCAGGTGATACCGGGCCACGGGAGCGTCCCGCTGAGCCCGTACTACTTCTGGCCGCGGAAGGACGCGTGGGAGGAGCTCAAGTCGAAGCTGGAGGAGAAGCAGTGGATCTCGCAGAAGCGCATGATCATCCTCCTCAACCAGGCCACCGACATCATTAACCTCTGGCAACAGAGCGGCGGCAATTTGTAGTTTCTATTTGTTCCTTTTTGCTGCCGAAATCATTTCTTTGTTTTTGTACCGATCGCCTTCCTAATGTGTTGTGCCGGGTGGTTTACATTTCCTGATATCAAACTGCCTTATTTGCTGAAGTATCACAGAGTTTGAAAATTTAGCTTGCTTTGTATTATGCTAGGCTTGTTAATGATCTCCTTTATTTTGTTGATTTTGTTGATAAGTATAATCATTTTCTATTTATGATAGTTGGATGTTTGACCTTTGTTTTGTTTTCTCTTTTCCTTGTTGTAGTGCAAGACAAGCTTTCTTTCTGAGGCATTGATATCAATGAACACATTAGCTTTGTGGTTTCGCATATCTTTGTGATTCACTTGTTAGGATGCATTATATATAATTATTTTTGGTTGGAAATCTGATGTTTTGCACATTTTCATGTCATACGGTCTTTTTTTTATATATTGACATGTTTAGAAACTTTTTTCCTTTTCACAACTTTTAGCATTTTTGTCTTTTGAGATCGTTTTCCACCTTTTAATCTGTTAGTAGAAATCTGAGCTACTTCTTGTGGACATAGGTAATCCTATATTCATATTCCACTGCCATAACCAATAAACTATTTCTCTTTAGCTCCTGTTGTTTTATCTTCTGTTAATTTTGCTACTATGCATGTGCAAAACCAGATTACTCAGCTGTGATCATTTTTTTATTGAATGCAAGTATGGCACTTTGTTCTTTTTCTTGTGAAATAACCTGTGCTCTCCAACTTCAACCAAGCGAATTCTCACCTATGAATCCTATTTGTTTGAGCCATTTGGATTAGGAACACGGGATCTGATTGGATCTTATCCTGTTTTCATTGGCTAAACTCCACACTTCTTGAGCCACAAATGTGATTGTTTCTTAACCATTTTCATCTGAGGACAAATTATACTTACGCAGGTTTCTCATAGATGTGCGGACAAGTAAATAGAAACACAGTATTCTCTTTTGATCTCTTTTTGAAACTGTGATGAGATTTGTGAATGTTGCTTTTCATTCAGTGTATGATCAGTGTGTATCATTTTGCAGTTGCCCCTTAGAAATTCTTTTCTGCTTTGATTATAACTTTTTAGTCCCTTCAATGCGCTTTACCAACTTGCTAATGTCTTAATTCTTCGATCATCGTAATTGTTGTTGAATATGCTTATAAAGTGCATTTGTAGATTGCAATTTTATAAATTTTGAAGAAGCCATTTGCCTGTACAAATACTATTTGTTGTGTATGCCGTGTAATTTGTTGAAATATCTGCACTATTTGTTTGTTACTATTTAGCCGACTCATTTTGGTCTTTTTTCTCATTTTGGTTTTCTACTCCTGATGCTCAACGATTGAGTCTAATTTCTTTGCTCTTCGATTATTGCTTCTTAATATAGGTTGCACCTTGATGCTTCGACATTCTTACTTTTAGCGCACACAGGTTGTGATCTTAAGCTGCTTTTGGTGTTTCCAATAATTGGTGCTTTACTCTGATCTTGTTGGACATTTTTCTGTTTTTGATTCTGGATCCAATTCAAGCTTTTCATTGCCATTCTTTGCTCAAGAAGATTTACAGCTTAATTTTGAATTGTAAACTACTGTTTGAGACGTTTTTTTTTTTTCTTCCAATAATGAGATGGCAATTGGACGTAGTATACTAAACTATTATTACCAATCTCATAACCCGTTATTTTTAATAATAATATATAATTACTATACTAATCAAGATATTTATATATATACGGATGAGTCCGGCTATTATACTATCGATAGCACAAAGCGTTTGGTGCTATCGAGTTTTTCACCGTTAGATCTATTTTTTTGATCATTTATATTCGATAAATCATACTATTCAATCAATCACCCACTCAACCTTAGGAGACCACTATCATCCTAATCACACATTCCTTCATCCAACGATCGAAAATCTAATAGCACCAATAATTTAATGCTAAAATCTAATAGCACCAATGACTTAATGGTATTAATAGTATAGTAACATAATTCTATATGGATAATTAATTATGGACTTAAGAAAAAACGGCTTGGCATGTCATGTAAGCTTTTGTCTATTTATAAAAAAGAAACCACAACAAAGAGTGAGATTTATAATTACTAGATAAATTCTTCAGTCGGATACTAGACCAAGCTATGAAATGCTCGACTTATGATATAGTACATAAAAAAGAACTTGAGATTAAAGTATTTTAAACAGTTTAAAATAATATATCAAAATCTAAGAATGCAACTCGTCCGTTAGATTAGAACCAACGGTTCCAACAGCTCAGGGACTCGAGGTGTCAAATAAAGCTCTGATTTTTGCACCCCAACGAACGGTTGATGCTATTCGGAGGTCGCGAGGAGTGAAAAGAAACAAATCCATGATAATTCCTCTTCCACAAATAAATATACTCGCGACCTGTGGACGATCCCCATTCCCCCTTCGTAGTACGTTCGAGAGAGAGATAGAGAGAGAGAGAGAGAGCGAGCGAGCGAGCGAGAGAGGAGAGGGGCGACGAGTCGAATAGGGCTCGGCCATGGAGACCGCTATATGCAGTCGCATCGCGCTCTCCCCGAATCACGTCCTAAACCCTAAATCAGGTTCAACCCCATCTCCTCCTCCTTTTCCCGATCCCCTTTTCCCCGGATTTGGTAACATTTTTAGGTTTATTTAAGGATTCGATCATTTTTTCCTTCGCTATATGATGAAGAAGTTAAGGGGAAATTAGTGTCGGGATTAAGCGTCCATACCCTTGTGATTCACCAAATCGTGGGCCATATATGTTTCTTCTTCGTACGGAAACCAAACAATATGGAACTATGGCTCTTTATCAGTGTTTATGGAATCTAGATCCGAAGTGGCGAAGCATTAGCTTTATCAACAGTGTAAAAAATTAGTATAGATACTGATGGTCAGGTCGAAGTTGTTTGATTGTAGCAAACATAAACGGTTCAAGTCTCAAAGAAGTAACTTTAGATGCATTCTTTAATCAGATGATTGCAACAACACTGATAGAGCTTCACTTTATATAGATTATTGTCCGACTGCTGGTTTGATGCATACTAATTCGAGTCTTGATGGTAATAATGTTTTTGTTTGAGTTTAGACTGACCAGATGTACTTACTAGGATCTTATGATTCAATTTTGGAAGATCATTGATGAACAGCATCCACTTAATTTTCACCATTGATGTTGATAATGAAAATAGAGTTCGTCAGTAGAATGCTCATTGCTCGGGGCTGGTAGTAAGAGAAGATCATTGACGAACAATCTCCACTTAATTTTGCCAAATGCTGTTGGTGACAATAAAATTCTTCAGTTGAATGCTCAGGCTGGTAGTAAGATTATTACAGTTCGATAGTTAGATGCTGGTATTGTTTGATGATTAATTAGGCAATGGTATTTAATTGCCATAGCTACATCTGTTCCGTCTTATTGATTTTCTTTTTTCTTTCATACTGGTATGCTTCTTATATCCTTCGGTGCATCCTCTGCAGGGGATAAGCTTTACAGAGGGCAATGTATAAATCGCGGTATTCTTATGGTTATGTCAGCCGCTGCGCCAGGTAAAGGTGGTGGCTTGTTGGAAAGGCCGACCATAGAGAAAACTACCCCGGGTCGTGAATCTGAATTTGATTTGAGGTACCTGCTCAGCCTATCTCCTGCAAAAATCTGATGTCAAGTATACCATGAGTTCTGCTTATATATACATGATCAAGGGAGTTTTTCCATTAGCATGTTTACCGTAAACTATAGTAGGAGGATCTGGTGTCTAAAATCAATCCAGCTCTCTGAGCTGCTGGAGGAAGTGAGGAACATCTTGCTGGTAAGACTTGTTGATTAAGCACCCTAACTAATTTAGTGCAGATTCACAAATGAAAATACAAAGCTTGAGTACTTCGCATTTGGCTACTTGCCGTTAATGATTACTTCTTTTTTTCCTTTTAATGTAAAATGTTAATTAGCCTTTGAATAATGATTATATTATTTCATTGTGACTGTCTTTCTATGGGAGAGGAGAATGATGGCCAGTAATAGCGATTGTATGACATTCTTTTTCTTTTTCCCTTGATTTCCAGGAAATCTCGGAAAACAGCTCCTCCTTATCGTGTTATATTGCATAACGACAACTACAACAAGCGAGAGTATGTAGTTCAAGTTTTAATGAAAGTTATTCCGGGAATGACGCTCGATAATGCAGTCAACATTATGCAAGAGGCGCACTACAATGGCCTAGCAGTGGTGATCATTTGTTCACAAGCGGATGCGGAGGAACATTGCATGCAGCTGAGAGGCAACGGACTCCTGAGCTCGATTGAACCTGCAAGCGGTGGGTGCTAAAAAGTTATGTTGGCAGCTAGAGCATGTAGTGGTTCTATACTATCTTATCCCTTTCTATTTGTTAATATTGCCTATCCATGAGAAGTATAATCGTACTATCGACAAATGGAAGAGATGGCAAAATTTGTATTGGGGATGAAACTTAGTGATTTATTGTAGGATGTTTATAGGATTCGAAACTTTCCCATATGAGGCATACTTGTAACAGCTAATATGCTCTGGCACTGCAATCATTTTGTACATTGCAATTTCTTTGTTGTGCCATTAATGCGCTCCATACTATATTACTTCATCTGAGTATTTTTGATCTAATGATAATCTGTTTGTTTCATAGATGAATGGAATAAGAATTCCCTCTTAGTTTTGGAAATTTTTTGCCTTTTTTCAATTCAAGAGTCTTTACCCTTTTTGTGTCCCTTACAATGTAAAGGTAGTATCATCTGTCTTTTTGCGAACAGTCTTCACTCCAACATTGATGTTGATGAGATTCTATACTACTTTTGTACTGTTGTGTCTTATTTTCTCTCCCAGAAATAGAAAGTTTTTGGGCTTGGCAAAGGATAATACCATTTGTGAGAACTCCAGTGTTTCACCCTCAACTATATATTTTGTTTATTGACATTTTCTTAACCGACCGTCCCTCTCTCTAGCGCAAGTGACAAAGGGCTTGGTCGGGTACCAGCGCAAGTGACAAAGGGCTTGGTGGTTGGTATTGGTACCCGAGTTCGAATCCTAGTTGATTAATATTTCCAGCTAAGTTTATTTCTAAAAAAAATAAACGAAGCGGGTAGCGTGCTACCTTTCTCTTAAAAAAAAAAAAAGAAAGACATTTTCTTAACTTTTTTCTTTATATATATATAAAGTTCAATAAGTCTGTTTCAAAATGACCTATAGTTGAGGGGACCACGTGCATCTAGCTTAGTATGCACGGAATGACATTTTTCAGTTTACTATGCACAGTTTATACATAACACCGTTATAACATTAACTATCCCATATCAAATCTTCTTCGAGGATTTCTCCAGCTGCCTCAATGGTTTCTCCATCTCTGATGCAATCTCCTGCTACATTTTCATATCCTGCAGATCTCAGGTTAAGCTTCATCTCCTCTAAAATGCGATAAATATCCCTATCTCTCGAATGAAACTTGTCGCCTGCAACAAACTCATGCACAACACCATCCACCTCAATCCAACTAAATCCAGGAACCTTCTCAACCCCACTCTCCTCTATCATCCTTCTCATTCTTGAGAAATCCTCCCATTTTCCCATCCTAGCATAAAGATTAGAGAGAAGAATATAACAACCCCCATTCTCGGCCTCTGCTGCGCTTAACTTTCGTGCTACGATCTCTGCAATCTCTACATTCTCATGCTTCTCGCATGCAGCGAGCAAAGTGCTCCAAACTATGAATCCGGGGTCCGTGGATAAGCTACCCACAAGTTTCATCGCTAGTTCTAACAGTCCAGCGCGGCCGAGGAGATCTACCAAGCACCCATAATGTTGGATCCTTGGTTTGATACCCAAATTTCTCATGAAGTTGAAATACTCCAGGCCTTCGTTCACTAGGCCTCCATGGCTACAAGCATTTAAGACACCGATGAAGGTTACATAATTCGGCTCGACACCGAATCTCCTCATCTCGGAGAATAGTCGAATAGAAGTCTCTGCATGGCCATGAGCCGCAAAGCCTCCGATCATGGCGGTCCAGTGGTTCACATTTTTCTCTGAAATGCTCAAGAAAACTTGGTAAGCAATCCCAATGTCTCCACACTTTATATACATGTTAAGCAACTCGACGCCGAGAGCTCCGCAAAGCAAGAAGCCGCGACGAGTAACATACCCGTGAGCCCTTCGACCTAAATCAAGAAGACCGAGATCAGAAATGGCGGAGATCATGCTCGCCATCGTGTATTCATCGGGCACCAGGCCAGAAACCGTCATCTCTATAAAGAGCATAAGAGCCTCCTGAGGCAAATTATTCTTTACAAACCCGGCGATCATGGAGTTCCAAGAAACGACATTTCTGTCAGGCATTGCGTCGAACACCTCGTAAGCAGAATCGATGTCCCCGGACTTCACGAACCCATCAAGCAAAGTGTTCCAGGAGACGACGTTCCTACTGGGCATTTTATCGAACAGCTGCTGAGCAGCATCAATCCGACCACAGAGGGCGTACATGCGCATGAGAGAAGTGGATACGTGGACATCATCGGTGGGGACGAACTCGGATTTCACGATCATGGAGTGGATTTGCTCGCCCTCGTCAACGGCCGAGAGATGCGCGCACGCTTTGAGGGCGACGGGGAAGGTGAACATATCGGGAGAACAAGTGCGGAGCATGGAGTTGAATAGGAGGAGGGCGGAGTTGGGGCGATGGGATTCGACATGGGCTCGGATGAGGGCGTTGTAGCGGGAGGACGAAGTCGGCGGTGGCGGGGGCGGCGTTCGATGTTGAGTTGGGTTAGGGTTGAGAGAGGTGGAGATTGAGCGGAGGAGGTCTTTGGAGGCGCTGGAGTAAGGTGGTGGGAGGATGGAATGGGGATGGGGGAGAGACATGTCGCCCAACACGACGTGGCTCGAGTCTGAGCCTCCCCGCCTACCGCGCCTTTGTTGAGTCCGAGTTGGAAGATGACGGTACGCTCTGTCTCTTTCCAGTACAAGTAGAAAAAAAAACAATAAAAAAAAAATCTAGACTTGTAACGGAGAATCTACAGAGGAGTAATTTAACATAAAAATTGATTTTTTAAAAATATCTTTTTATTATTAATATTTTGCCTTTTTGCATAAAAAATTCACTAGTTTTGGACTTTTACAAAATTGAATCGTCTTTTTCGATTTTACAGATTCGGTACGAATTTTCAGCAAACTGACCAAAATCTCTCTTTTCTTTTTTTTTTTCTCGTTCTTTTTTTTCTCTCTCTGAAGAAGGCAGCGGAGGTGGAAACAACCCGTCTCGCCTCTGCCCCGCACGCCCTCGCCCTCGCCCGTGCACCCCCCGCCCTCCTCGCCTCCGACCCCGCGCCGTGATCCTCCTCCACTAGGGCACGGCGACGTCTAGGCGCAGGCTCTCCTCCTCCACCGCGCGTCGGAACGCTGCGACATCGTCGGAGGCGGCGAGCTCACCTCAGACGACGTCGCGGTGGTTGCGATAGAGAGTAAGGGAGAGGTGGTGACAAAAAAACAACTATAAAGAAAAAAATAATAATAATAAAAAATAAAAATAATTTTTTTTTTTTACAGAAAATACCAAAAATCATATCAGAAGGAAGAAAATAAAATTGCACTGTTAAAATAAAGTTACTGTTTTTTTTTTAAATTCACGTTATAATAAAAGTTACACTATTTGAGATAAAAATTACACTCTTTTGGGATGAAATTTACACTCGTTAGGTCAAAGTCGCACTCTTTAGGTAAAATTTACACCATTTTTTCTTCTCTTCTTCATCCTCCTCCTCCTTTCCCTCATCAGGTCCTCCCTCCGCAGCACCCCTACAGAATGATGGGGATGAGGATGAGGATGAGGGAAAGGAGGAGGAAGAAGAGAAGAAGAAATGATGTAAATTTTACCTAAAGAGTGCGACTTTGACCTAAAGAGTGTAAATCTCATTCCAAAAGAATATAATTTCTATTTCAAATAGTGCAATTTTCATTATAACGTGAATTTTTTTAAAAAAAACAGTAACTTTATTTTAAAAGTGCAATTTCATCATCTTCTTCCTTCTGCTATAATTTTTATCTTTTCTGTAGAAAAAAATATTTTTTATTTATATTTCTTATTATTCTTATTTTTTTTATATTTTTTTTTTGTCACCACCTCTCCCTTACTCTCTATCGCAACCACCGCGACGTCGTCGGAGGCGAGCTCGCCGCCTCCGACGATGTCGCGGTGTTCCGACGCGCGGTGGAGGAGAAGAGTCTGCGCTTCGACGTCGACGTGCCCTAGTGGAGGAGGGTCGCGGCGCGGCCTCAACGGGATTGAAGGCGAGGAAAGCGGGGGTGCACGGGCGAGGACGAGGGCGTGCGGGGCAGAGGCAAGACGGGCAGTTTCCGCCTCCGCCTCCGCTGCCTTTTTCGGAGAGAGAAAAAAAAAGAACGAGAGAAAAGAAAAAGAGAAAAAATAATAAAAGTATTTTGATCAGTTTGCTGAAAATTCGAACCGAATTTATAAAATAGAAAAATACGATCTAATTTTGCAAAAGTCCAAAACTAGTAAATTTTTTATGCAAAAAAGTCTTAATATTTAAAGTGTTTTTAAAATAGATTCCTAAATTTTAATTGTAATTTTAATTTTAGTTTCCGGTGGCATCAGAAGCCTTGTAGTAGCACAATATGCTGTTTCAAGGTGCACTTTTCTCCTAGCTCTTCAGACTCGGGCGGCAATTTCGCACCGAGTCGGAAAGCCCCAATCGGGCTTTTGCATGCAGAGTCTCAGCTCCAAGCCAAAAAACTGTTCAATCCAACCAGACCTGCTTTGCGTAAAAGCACCTTCAAAAGCAGGACCAAATAAGTCCTCCTATAAGTCAGATTTGAATCGGACCAGTTAACAAATAACAAATACTCCTGAGGTTCCTGCCCTTTCTTGGTTTATATTGAAACCACTTAGTGGTGGCCCAGGTCCAGACAACAATTGCTCCTCTGCATCCTCATGAAGACGAGAGAAAAAAAAAAAAAAAAAAAAAAAAAATTGCAGTTGTTCACATACTTGGCCTGAGATGAGTGAACATGATCACTTAAGATAATTATATGTGAATGGAAAAACTGCATAAACAATTTCAACGTGTATTATTAACATGCTGTATTACATGTTATCAAAGGCATACTTTAGTCTCAAGCTAAAACCCGATTATATTTGTTCCTGAAAATCTTATGATCCTTTTCCCTTGACCTATTCCAAAGAAGGCTCGGGACCTGATAAAACCATGGATAACTCAGTTATTTTCCCTAGATTGCTTCTACTATGGCACCTTTCCTGCTTTGGCTCTACTTGGACAAGGCAATATTGCACAAAATTCCGATAGAAGGTAAAATAGGTGTCTAAAAAAAGGTTTCCTATAATATTGAGTTCTCGTTTCTTCCGTACTCGATTCTGCTTATTTAGTGCAATGCTGCAAATGAACGGCTTAGGTCAAACTGAACTTTCCCAAGTCTACTGTCTTCTAGTAGGTACTACCAAGATCATCCCAGTAGAACAACTAGAACTACGAAAACCAAGCAAGTAAATGTGGTTTCAACAGAGAACCTAGACTTCGGTACCCGAAGAACTAAATAATACTAATTCGCTAAAGCTGAAAGTTAATCTGCACAACTACACTACTACATTTCAGCAGGCCAACTCAAGACAACCTTCACTCAAGCCCTCGCACCTGAAAAATATTGGCATGGAGGCGTATTTTACTACCGAGGTAAGCCAAGAGAAAATTGGGCGTAAATAGTACAATTTACCTCGTTTCATTTCTATTGTACATTGTCTTATATAAGACTTGTGCTGAGATGATGATTAAATGTTGCCGATGCTCCTGCTTTTAATTTTGATCCTTATCCTGGGAGCCGAGCTGGTTTGCATACCCTCCACGGTTGCCTCTCTATTTGAAACTTGAGGTTCAGCACTTTGTAATGTGTTGGACTCCCCTGGGGTCGAAGGAATTGCTGCTTCTTGTCTATTTGAAGCCTTAGGATCCAAGCTCATTGCTGCATGCGACTGCCCAGACGTCAAAGTTCCTTGTGACTCAGGCTTCACCAAGTTTTGCATATCTAGTGAAGAAGCCCTTTCTGTCCTACTAATCTTTGCCAACTCTTTCTCCATCCGCCTTTTCTCCTTCTTTAGACGCTTTCTTTCCAGATACTCTGGATCATTTTTCTTGTCTGATTTATCCACTTGCCTTCGTTTTCTCTCCTTTTCTTTCTTTTCTTTCTTCTTTCTTTTTGCATCCTGATCATCAGTCGATGGTCGAGCTTGTTCTACACCGTGTCTTACCATAGAGAGGGCATGATCAGGAACATTTACATGACCAATTTCAACACCATCCTTTGCAGCGGGAGACAGCCGGTCCTTTAAAAGAGAATCTAGCCTTGAATCAGCCGTACATTGCAATTCCATAGAGATCTCTTGTTTGTTCCCTAATTTGGCACTGCCGATGCTTGCAGTCATTCTTGATTCTTGATCATGCAAAGAGTTCACGTCTTCATCATTTGCGATCATAATTTTCAGTGGTTCATTTGCCTCCCTCATGCTTGTGGTCATCCTAGATTCTTGATCATGCAAAGAGTTTGCATCTTTGTTTCGGTTTGTTACGTTCAATCGTGCATTTGCTTCCCTAGGAGGTGCATCCACAGAAGCCGAACTGCAAGGACCCAGTTCATTTTCATTTGGCCCTCCAGCACGAGATTGGTCCACCTGGTTATCATTACCATCTGCTTTACTGGATGATGCTGTTTTCTTAACCCGGAGTTTCACAATATTAGTCCTTCTCTCACTGCAATTAGAAACAATATCGGGCACGTCTTTCACAGTTTCGGCAGTGGGCAAAGCGTCACATGGATTAGGCGTCTCAATGGGAGGTTCTTGAGGTCTTGGAATCTTCAGCTTTAGGGAAGAAGATCTGTTCTGCTGATCACTACTTGTATCCGGAGCCAACACAGGAGGAAGAAGTTCCTTTGGAATGCCATAAAGTGTTGGCGACCTGAGAATGAGAAACAAATGTTTAGATGTGACCCGTACTACCAACAAACGGTTCCTTAATGAATGTAAAATTATGTCCTAGGAAAGAGAGAAATCAGGTTGAAAGTAATATTCATACCAAGCTTACTGACATAAAAATGCCGGCTATTTGGAGATTCCTTTACATTGTACAAAATTGCATAGAGGCAACATGTTCCACCAAATAAAGATTACTGGAAACTAGAAAGTATCATAATAACCTATAAATTGCTCCATCTTTTTTTTTTCTCTAATTGAATACCACAATAGTAGAAAAGTATCAAGCCTTTTTCCCAAAATGTGATTAGCTCGAGAAGGAAAAGTTCAGAACGCTCTACAAAACAACTAATAGTGTCATAATTCGGGCGAAAGCAAATCAACTTCGTGAATACTTAAATGCTAGTTGGTGACTAGAGATATCGACCTCACTAGTTGCAATGGTAGGTCTTAGAATCCTCCAAGTTGAGCCCATGATGAAACCAAAACAGGAAAATGATTGGGAGACATCAGATGATTCAGAAATGAAAACATTTTACCTAATAATGATGAAACAAGAATAACCAACACAACACGTAGATCAAATTATGAAGATAATTGAACTAGTAATAAAATTTTGGGAAAAAGGTTCATTCATAATAAGTAACAAATACTGCAGTGGATTTGTTGAGCTGAAGGGTTTAAATGCATTTATTCTACTATGTTATTTTAACATTAGTCTTACAATGCTGTAACCAGTCATGATATTATTATTATTTTTTAAAGAAAACCTCAAGTATAGGATAGGAAGGAAGCAATAGTTACAGACATGATACACATGTTATTACATAAGTCATGTTCTTGTTGATGAGACACAGATGATTGATTACAGCAGATATCAACAATATGTAAAGGGAAAAGAAGAAACTAGATGAAAAGATATATACAACCAGCAACTTTGCTGACCTTCCTGCAAAAATTTGCAAAATGCAGAACACGTGGTGCCGAAGAAAGACATTGTTGAATGCTTTCCTGCTTGCGAGAAGGCGGAGCAGAGCAACAAGAGTTGAGCAAGATACTTGACTATCAGAGTGAGATTCATTATTTAGTTGGCATAAACGCATAACATGAGTAGCCAGCTTTGTCTCCCCTGTCATTTATTATATGTTAGCGAGCTGGAATAAGATCCACAAATTATATGCTCTATTGTTCCAGGAGCCTAACCTCGTAGGGATTGCTCTTCACCTATAAAATCTAAGAACAAAGATATAGCTGCATCAAGGCCTTTACTGTGAAACTGAAGATCCAGAAGCACCCTGCTTGCTTCTATTCGAACTTTCCATATTTTATCCATGCTCCGAAATGGTTTAATCAACTCACAAACACGATCCTACAGGGATGACAAGTCACTAATGAAAGGAAAACAGAATGGAAAAGCATCTTGTTATTGAGATAGTCTTGCTTACAAGAGGTACGGATGCTGACATCTTTAATGCAATCTGTGCGAGGGCGCGAATGCAACTTATAGTCAAAATTCCATTGTAGCTAGGCATAAGACTGAGGAGAAACCAAGTTACCAAACCAGGTCACGAGTTAATTTACTATTAGCACCTACAATCTACAGTTGATTCTAAACTCTAGTAGGTGATTTACGCAAACCTGTCAAATTGCAGTAGCCGATCAATACGCTTGAGAAGCGATGATAATAGAAGCACACTCTGCATTATGCACAAGTCAATCAATTTTCTGAAGAAAGAGGCCATATTACAAGAAAATCATAATTTATTAGCACACTAACAATAAGTGGGAAGTAACAATGGCCGTTCCTAATTCCTGTGCTTGAGAAGAGTAAAGACTGAAGAACATCGAAATTTCTTCATGCATTATAAGAAAAAAAAAAAAAGATAACTAAACAGACCTGCTGACCAAATTCAAGATCACCAATGGCTTGGACCATAGCAGCGAGCCAGTAGACATCAGAGTAGGGGTTTCCGTTGTTATCATTGTACTGAGGAAAAGAAGAACATCAAACCAAAGGAAATTGTAGCACAGAAAATAGAAGAAAATAAAGAGAATATGTAAAGGGAAATCAAAAAGATCAATTCAAGAACATGTAACATAAAGACTTCTTACTTAGTAACAAGTTAAACAATCATATTTTTGCCCATGCAGCATATAAAAGGCAAAACCTAACTGCTTGCCTTAGTCATGAATAAATGATTAACAGCATAGAAATCTATATCAAAGCTGTTGACAGTGAGACTCACCAATATCATGAAAGAGTAAAGGAAATCTCCAACCTTAAACCACGATGACAACAATAGTAAATTGACTGGCCTTTTCTATCTTCCTAAACAAATTGAGATAGCTATATACATAACTTTAGAAGGGATATTACTTCCAATCAAAACAGTCAAATCCTTTAGTATATCTTTTGAAGCTGTAGATAATTTTCTTGCATTCATATTTTCTCAAGGAACAGTTTTCATCTGAAATTATGCGTTTTTACACAGGGCACACCTGTAAAGCAAATTGCTATTCCTAGCAGAAAACCCTAATTGATGTCTCAGCAGATCGGAAGTCGATACTAGAGAATGACGCCGCCATATTAATTAATTCAAAAAATATACATGTAAGTATTTCCCAATGCCATCAGGACTACTGCATGACAGTGAGAAAAAGAAGCAGAAAAAGAGTAGTTCACTGTGATAAGCTAATAGATTTAACAGTGAATGGTATTACAAAATTGCAGTATAGTACAAAATGGCAAAAGATAGTGCTTAAATTGTAACAGAAGCTAACAGCCTATCAGAAACTAGTTAGAGGCTAGCAAAAAACCTTTAGCAATTGCAGGACAAACTCGATGGCTTCTCTTGGGCTTTTCTTGTCTGCTGCTCTGACCAGAGCCACGGCATGTGGTATAGCCTACAGCAAATCCAAGTCATAATGATCTTTATGAGTTTGAGCATGTAATTTATGCATTATGTGACTGCAAGAATTGCATGTAAAAATTATGCATCTGTTGACAGCAAAAATTAATGTTTACTATAGTGTTCTCTAAAGAAACAACTACAGATAACTTTTTGTTCACATGCAGCACTGACGCAATAGTCAGTAAAAACCAAATTAAATATACTATAATATTTAAAACCTCCTTATGTTCTTGCAGTATTTGATGCAAATAAGTCCTACCTCACTGCATTACCTCAAGAACAAAATACTCTGGGACATCTCGGAAATCATTTGGCCTGTGAGTGAAGGAAATTCACTATTAAAAATAAAGCAAGATAGAGAAGTCTAAAGAGACCTTAGAAATAGGATATTGCATAATATTTTAATAAGAAACAAGAGAGTTGAGGATCTTGACCTTGGTAATCCTATATCCGCATCAAATCTTCGACTCTTATAAAACTTGACCAAATGTAGTAGGCCAGCCAAATCAGTGTCCTAAAAAAAGCAAGAAATTAAATGCACCTTCAAATAAAATATTCTTAGTGCCAGAAATTTAATGCACCATCACATAAAACATTCTTAGTTCCAGCAATGGAAAAGAAGACACAAGTCTACAACAGCTTGGAAACATAGATGCTTCAAGAGAAAACTATATATCACATGCAATAATTGTGAAATTCATTACCTCGGAAGCTGTTAGCGCCAGAGCATATGCTGCTTCAATTCTGACTCTCCAAAATGCCTGGAAGTAAGATGTTCATTATGAAAAGAAAACCTAACTGTATAAAAGCTCAATATTGCAAGGCCAAGCAAAGCACCTTAGAATCATTGAGGAAATTATTTAGAGCATTGACAACAGAGAAAGAAAGTTGTGGTAGTTTCTCCAACACTGAAATTGCTTGTGACTGAGCAATGACATCCTTGTCTTTCTCCAGTTGATTAATCTGGCAAGGTATGGATAAAAATATGCCAACAAAATGAGCAAATAATAGAAAGCTAATTAGTCAGAAAATGATAAGTCTCAAACCAAGAACAAAATCAGCCGCATATAATAGGCTGTGGATGGTATACACACTAAAACATGTCCTTACCCACATCTGAATAGGTTGATGAAAATGAATTTCAGCAAGGTACTCCATTTCTGGGTCAATTCTGATCCATAGTAAAGGTGAATCAATGCTGCAAATGGGGGAAAAAAAAATGTAAATACAGCTTAAGAATAAGACAAAATTAGAAAAGAATGGTTACATGGAACAGCACTACAGACCCAGCGCGATTGTCCTGAGTTAGAACAGCATCTGCATTGTCGTCGGAGCCATCAGGCTTCGAACCTTTCTTAGGTTTCTGAAAACGTTTTGCAGCTAGTTTGGAATGACATTGTATTTCCAACACTTGACAACTTTCCCCAGCCATTGGTAGAATTGGATGATCGTACATCCCATCAAGTTCATGAACACGAATGCTCATCATTCCTGGCCATCCAGCATCACCTTCTTGAATCCCACCATCCAGATTACTGCCAGAAATAGAACCACTTTTTGCTGTGCAACCTCGCACAACAGCCAATTCTATCATGTTTCTCCTTTTGTTATATGAAATTCCCATCCTTAGGAGCGAAAAAAGAAAGACAGAAAGATAGTAGTAAGTCAACGATCAACAAGTAGAGAGATGAGGGGAGAAAAGGGTCAGAGAGGCTGCTTTTACCTCATAACAGGACATCCACAGGATTCAACCCATCGAGGAAAAAATTCTTTTAGGAATGGACGCTCCAGATTTCCAACCTTATTGGCTAGGTGCCTGAACTGAATAAAAGAGAAAAAAGAAACAGTTTAATACCCACTTCTTGATTAATGAACCAGAACTCCGCATTTTACTGATGTCCAGGAACAATAACCAGTAAAATTAAGTAGTTGATAAGGTAGAATCTGGTTGCTTTGCAAAATATTATTATGCTCAGTTTTGATGGAGAGAATGGAAAAGAAAGAAGAGAAGTTGGGAAAGAAAATTATATTTGCTTTCTAATTAGAATCAACAAGAAGAAGTGAGAGAACAGGAGAGAAAATAAAACCCTCAAATGCTGATTTTCATTTCTCTTCTCTAAAACGAAACACAAAAAGAGTAAGTTATTTTGCTTTCATTTCTTTTTCTAATGTCCTCTCCTAATCCAAAGAGAGCATTGGTTAGGACCACATGCTATTTGATCTGATCAAGTACATTTAACATAAAAACTTAACCAGATCTTTCTGCTTCTGATGATCGACAATGGCTAATATTTCTATTTTTTACCAGTTAAAATACATTAAAATGATACAGCCTAGGTAGTACTTGAATTTGTGTACCAATTTAATGTTACTCGTAGTATCACTTTTATCAAAGCACTACACAAGTAACATAAGGCTTAAAATAAGGCTTCTATTTTAAGCCAACTTGTATGAGTTTCAGTTGAGGAGATTGCATTGCAACTGATTAAAGAGGGGGGAAAAAAAAATCCTTCACACAACTCTTATGATGCAAGAATAGGTAATGAAAGATATATTGTTCTTGCACAGAGATGCAATCATGCAGTCACATTATTTGTATTCACGCGAATGGAAATAATGTTTCTCCCAATTTGTAAAAAGAATTCATGGGAATATCCAACATCTTGTTCCATCATCATTAAAAGCAAACCACAAACAACAAACTACTCGTCTGCAACATGTGCACCATGAGAACTGAATCTATATGCCCGCTAGATTATGGTTACACCAACTTGAAGAACATTAAAGCGCGAGAGCATGCTAATTGTGAAGAGAGTTCGATTTACTAACCTCCCTCGTACTAAGATTTCTTACAGATCCAGAGGTAGGAAAAGCTCTACCCACAATCATCTGCAGGATCTGAAAGAAACATCACATTGAGAAATTAGGAGAGCAGGAAAGATTAAAATATCAGGAACATAAACAAGTAATTAAAATTTGTGATCTATGGTCAAGAATCCTAAAAAGAAATAACCGAACAAGGATGAGGTCATTTAAAGATTGGTACAGTAGGATGCAAATCAAAATGTTCACTTTTCAAGACCCAAACCACGATCCAAAAATCAACAAATGTGCAAAATGACTTTAAATTGTCAATTATCAGATGATATTAAATTAAACTCACATTTGGCTCATCTCTACCATACTCTGCAACAGAGTTCATTAAATCATATAACATAATCTCCCTAGTTAAAGGACAACATTGTTTTTTTTTTCTGGCTCCAAGTAGTCTTCAATAAGCACACGTGTCAAGAAGCACCTAGTATAACATAAAGAAACCTTCTAGCAGGTAGTTAGTTAGTCCACAGAAGTATAGTCAACTTGTGACACCCCTACAATTTGCAATATTCTTATATATGAGATATAATAAGGCTAAACCTCTTAACTCAGCTATAGCATTTTGGGCAGTGGTTAGACCCAAGAGGATAAGAGAATTAAGTGTCCTAGAGTTAGAGTAGTCCTAGAATGGGTGACCCCCTGGGAAGTGGAGCGTCACAATTGGTATCAAAGCCAATCACCAGCTGGAATTATAAGATGGGCTGAGCGCCATGGTCATACAGCGGGTGAAGCGCAGCTCCCTGGCTGACGACCATTGTGGGTGGAACGCGGCTCCCCATAAGGTCGGTTGGTAAGGCTAGCGAGACTAGTTTCACATCGCCTAGTGCTTATGAATGTGCTTGATAGGGCTTAAAGGGGGAAGGAATGTGACATCCCTAGAATTTGGAATAATCCTATATATGAGATATAATAGGATTAAACCTCTTAATCCGGCTATAATATTTTGGACGGTGGCTAGACCTAAGAGGTTAAAAGAGTTAAAAATGCTAGGATGAGAGTAGTCCTAGGAAGGGTGACCCCCTGGGAAGTGGGGCATCACACAACTTCCATAGCAGCTATGAATCTTCTTCGTAAAGAAATTTTAACATGATATAATCATCGTGCAAGCAGAGTACTACTAAATTAGGCAGACCACTAAATTAGTTCAACATGATAATAGCAAAAGACTTGGATTTTTCAATTAGTTCACATGGCCTTGTTTCAATCAAACCTAGAACCACAAGAGTTGGCAAATTTCAAAGGAACTCCTGAAGGTGCAGGTACAAGATCAATCTAGATCAACAATAATAAGAAAGTACAGATCCCAAGTTGCAATGCACAATTAAATGGAGTAGAAGGATGCACAAACTTCACCTTACGAAAAGAGTCTGGGCCCATTTGCTTCTCCAGCATTTGAAGAACAGCTACCTGTTATTGCAAATGTCAAACAGGAACATGGCAGAATTCCAAATTTATACTGAATTTGTGCAATCAAGGTAAGCTTACGGCTTTCCATGAACGAATTTTCCCATATACACCAATAGTTTGAGTTCCATATAAATCACTTGAAGCAGCAGAGGAGCTTAAAGCTGTTGCACCACTGACATCAGCTCTACAAACAGCACAATTGGCCTACGCAAAATATTGGATAAATACAGGTCAATGACTGTGAGTTGTACAATGAATCTTTTATCCCAACAGCATTACCAACACCATTACCAACACTGCTTTTCCAAATCAAGGTAAAATGAAAATACTGGCTAATGTTAGATTTTTAACCTTGTAAATAGTTTTCTCAAGACACAGACTTACAATTATAAGATTAACTAAGTTTTAATCCATAACCAAAAAGGAACATATCTGTTCTCTTAGTGCTCTCAGAAAAAATTAACTGCAGTATTTATGACTGCACAAGAGAACAAGCTGCTTTTAAGTGTTTCAGATTTATAAGGTACAAAATTATATGTAAAGCATAACAAATCTAGAGTTTAAGCAGTTTAAATCAAATAATTGTCGCATCATAGGTTCTTTTCATTTAATTAATCCACCAACTTAGTGAACATTTAACTGCAGAAAGAGAATTGCTATAAAATAAAGTATAACAATTTAATGTGTGAGAAATAAAATAGTGTTCAAGGCAGAATTTCATATTAGTAGTTGAACACATATTAATTGAACATCTCTCTTAAGAAATGAAGACAACAAACCTTGAAACGCCGATAGCGTGCCTCGTTATTTCCAAGAAAACGCTTAATAAAGTTATCAGTGAGAAAACCAGCTAAACCATCCAACAACCATTCTGCAGGAAAAAAAATCGTACAGAATATTAACACAATGATAATCATCTCACATTTTAACCAATAGAATAATATCCCTAAATTAAGAAAACTAACCATCATTCGGTTCCTCTGCAGTAATAAACACTCCAAACCATTGTCTAGCCAGGGAATATGCAAGTTTAATTCTCGTATCAATTGTCTGGTTATTTAAAAGAATTAGTAACAAGAGAAAGACGATAAATATGCAGAAAGTTTAACTGTCGGACAACTTAAAATGAATTCAAGTAAATTTTAACTAAGTTAATAAGACAATTCATAGCAGAAAAAATCACAATAAGAACATGGAAGCCAGCAAAATCTTTCGGCTTGGCTATTCTACCCAGCCGAGTCTTTTCTTTTATGAAAAATAAGGAGCATAGTTACAACTATTCTGCTAAACTCATTTCGAAATTACTTAATAGACTATTTATTCCTGTAGTATAATCAAGTGTTAGTTCATAAATACAGCATGCATGCCAACATGCAATGAAGCACAGATGCCTAAGTACTTGAAGCTTGTTAACATTAGATACAAATCCATAATGAAAAATTGAGGACATCTGATACATAAAGTATTGAACTTCAATACGGCATACTTTGAAATGAAAGACCAATTTTGCATTCAAATACAATTATTGGATAATCCAACCAACAACATCACTTTTGACAGCAAGCCCAAGAATGACAGATTATGGCCTTGTTTAGATACATTTCTGTCTTTATCCATCCAAACAATTCTACGTGATGTTGTGTATCGGTGTATGATTGATTGTTTGCAATCCAAATCTAGCAACATAATACAAAATCTTAGCACCAAGGATTGCCGTGCCACTGGCACGGGGTGTGCTGGGGTGAAATCGCAGCACGTGCCGCGCTTTGGCACTAGCTCTCCATTATATGTCAGCATGGTCCGCACATAGGGCATACGCTTATCAAAACAAGCAGCACGCAGAGCAAAGGCAGGGCATGCCAGACAATGCCCACAAGCACGGAAATTCCTGCATAGTGGTAATTATATTCGCTGATTTCCTTTTCCAAAGAAGATGAATTTGCAAGCTAAGCAACAATAATTAAAAAGAGAAGTCCATCCACCGGCACATTCAATCACGTAGAATTTGAATTTGAGAAGAACAACAAAGGCTGTAAGTCTAAATTAAAAGATGCTTTCATTGTTTACATAAATGGATAGTTTGTGTACTAAAAAAGCTATAAGCGGAAGCAGATAGCGCCCAGCCCGAATGACAGTACCGACCTACCAAACCTGACTCACTTTGAATGGAGTCAAAAAGTCAAAGAGCCAAACCACAAGAAATCCAACCACGAAGCAGCACAAGTGCAAATAAGCCAAAACTTGACCAACTTGACCATAATAAAACTGAACAACAAGAACTCGAAATTCAAATAACTAAAACCAAAGCCACATCAAACTGCAATTGCAAATAACCAAAAACTTGGCACAACTTTGAGCATAATAACACCAAACACGAAAAACCTGAAATGCAAACAACCCAAAACCAGAGCCACATGAAATTCAAACTGAGAGATAGGGGCAGCTAGCAACTGGAAGAGAACGATTGTTAGAGCCTTATATAGTAATATAAAATACAAAAATAGTGAATAGAATTATAAAGCCATTCACCTCTTATCTAACCACCGAAATAGAACTTCTTTGACATAATAGAGTCAGACTTGGATTCCAAAACACTCCAATTTATTACCATCTCTAAAGACAATATAGCTAATCAAATATATCTCAAGCTCCTAATTTTTGGGAACTTCCAACTTACCTAGACTTTTTAGACAATTTCATTACTTCAGCTTGGAAATAATTCCGAAGATACTTATGAATTTTAAAATAACACAATCAAAAAGAAAAAGCTTCCAAGTGTTTGCAAAAAGATAAATCACCTACAGGAGAATTATGTGAACTCAATCATTCAGAATGTCTAAGGATAATAGTAGTTTTCATAAGAGAAGACAAACTATACATAGCGTGTAATAAAGAGAAATGGCAAACCTGATCTATAACATTTTCATCATACAAGACATCAGAACTGAAAGTACACATGGAGGCTCCCAAGCTCACAGATGATACTGTAACTTCAGATGGGATGAAAATCTGTTTGTATGAATCAAATGGAAATGACATGGAAAGATAATCTTCATAATAGCTGCAAAACAAATAAAAAGAGACACGTGTAGAAGAAATAATAATGTACATAAAAGACAAAATAAAAAATAGCAAAAGAAATGTAGACCAATGGAATAATCACTCAAGTTGCGTACCTAAACGCATTATGGAAAAACTCAACAGTGTTTTGAAGCTTTGAAAAGTTGGGAGAAAAACACATATGTGATACATTGGTATTATGCCTGTCAGGAAGGATTTTGAATGGACCGACAGCCAAAGATATCCATCCAGCATTAACTGGAGTGCTCAACTTATAAACATATGTTTTCCTTGAAGGATCATCTTTGCTTAAAACCTGCATGAGATAGCCAGCGCAGAACAAAAAACTTCAATACCTAGCAAAATTCAACATTAAATTTACAAGCTTCGCAGTTTGTCATGCAATTTCTGGTGGATCGTGTGAACAGAGTCCAAAATATGAGATTGGTCAACTTGTACATTAATCAGATTTTATCTAGAAAGAAAAATTATACTTGCTAACACAACAGAATAATAGCGACAAAGATATGGTTATCTAACGTTCAAAATTCAATTTAATTTTAAACGCCGCGTGCCCAAATAGAAAAGAAAAAAAGAGTAGATGATACAAAAACTTAAATGTTCTCTACTTTCTGTTATTCCGTTGACAAACTTCCAAAGGTAACTACACCTAAAACACGCTATATTCTGTACCAAGACAACCTATCACATCCCTGAAGTGGTAAAGAAATAGATTCCAAAACGTTCTTCCATGATTCTATCCTTGTAATGTGAAATGGTTGTTTCTGATAACCTAATGGAAAAAGTATGCTCCGACACCAAAGATTATATGGATCCAGGATAGTTAAATTTAATAATATAATGCTTCCATAAATACAGTATGGTACCAAAATACCAATTGTATCTGTGATTTTTCTCATGTTCGAAAGGAAATTGAAGTTCAAATCCTCTAATATATAACTGGTAGATCAAGATGTGTGGCATACCATACATACATACAGGTTAAAACAGTATAAGGCCTTCGGAATATTTTGTAAACATTAAAGTTGCATACCTGATAAAGTAAGCTACCGTTGCTGACAGCCACATAGTTAGTGTTAACTGTAAACTCCATATCAAAGCTGTGCAATTAAAAATAACTCGATTGATTAATCTCAGAAGACTTGCAGATAAGAATAACTATAAACTTATCGTGGAATAGATTCATTGACTGGTAATGCATAGAAAGTGCTACTTACGAGCAACGTTGCTCAATGCTATCCATGCAAGGGAACCAGCAATGAGCCCGTCTTATCTGATTATCAGTATATAACAAACTGTCTACAAAATGGATGCCAGTTTCTGCTCTCTCTAACGAATAATCAATGCGGACCAACTTGACATTCTGAAGCAAAAAGTAACCAACATGCACAAGTGAGTGAAAACAGAGAATCTAAGCTTGCAGAATTGAAGACTTCAATATAAAGCTAAGAAAGACATGTGCATACTGGATTGTTACCTTTTCTTCCAAGAAACCATTGCAGCCATTAACAATCTGTTCCTCAGAAGAATTTTGAACTATATTTCCGTCATTTTCCTGGCCACCTTGTTCGCTGGTTGATTTTGTAGATCTATTACATAATATAATGAGATTGGGTACAATTTCCCTACTAAGAGATGAAAGGTATGCTAAGCATGCTGCATCAGCAGCTGACTTGGAACATGATACAGAAGACCATCTCTCGTCGTCAAGAACTTGACAATGTGGAAAGTGTTCAAACTCGGCTGGTTCTCCATCTACAGATACAGCTCTAATCGTCATATTGTCAGCACGCAATGCTATACGCTCACCCTTTGGTAGAAGAATTTTCAACTCAGTGCACCTTTATGTTTTAATAAGATTGAAGAGTACAGTCAGTCAATATAAAATATTGATAGTAAGTAAACGAAAGACACAATTAGGAAACCTTTAACTAGACCAATAAATTACAGCAATTACCAAGGGTTATTTGAAAATGCAAATAGGCTAGTCTTCGTCAGGAAGAACTACATGGTTGCTTTTAGGATAAGAAGTCCACATTAAGTTTTACTAGGCTGCATAAAACAGCATCTCTAGGAATGAGCACCATCTCTAGGAATGAGCACCAAGTGATACATGCCCTATTTCAGAGACAAGATCACCAACTGAAGCATAAATAAAATAATACAGATTAAAATATACAGTACTGCAATTACCTTAACCTCACTACCGTTCAAAAAAAAAAAAAACTGTACTAAAATCAACACATAGTTTGTCATAGTCCTCATTCTTAAATTGATACAATGCATTGCAAATTAGTATATGTTCAACTTACATAGACGAAAGTAGTGAGAAAGGACAGTGTAAAAAGTACTAGTAACGTTAATGTTTGAAGAATTCAATCCTGCATTACAAGGGTAGAAGGTAAGACATTTCTTCTTCCAAGCAACCAAATAGATATGAATATGATTCAATGTGCTCTTCTAAGATTGAAGTAGGTGAAATGGAATGAAAGTTTCGAGAAAGACAACACAAGAATAGAAAATGATTACTACAAGTAGATCTAAGAATCTTAGTATTGATCAGCCATACAAATTTGCCACCTTTTGCATTTCAAGTTTGAAATTCAACTGATAACAAGCACAACACTGGACGTGTATTCTTCATTATTTTGTATGATGAAGGACATTATAATAATAGCTGCAAATAGAATGGCCTTATGCAGCAGGCATCAAGTTTAGTTTTGGTTGTTATATTCTTAAGTTGACTACATCATAAACTTCGATTAGTTTAGGTTCCACTAAATAAATCACTTTTCATATCCCAACTATGCATATTAGTTTAAATTTTAAAACATTAAAGATTTTTTAAAGATTCTCATGGCCTCTTACAAACAATATAAAAGATTAAGGCAAATCTCAAATCGGTAAAATAAAAACAATTAGAACTCAATAGCTTCTTGTAGGAGCAAGTCTAAAATTCTCAGTTGCACAATTGCCTCAGCTTCGGCTTAAAGCACCAAACTGGACAAAAGAAAAAGGAAAAAAGTGTCTGTATATAAAAAATTTCTCAAGGTCTACCAAGAAATTCACCTATAAGTCATATGCTAGCCGAGCGTATTTTACCATTACCTAATTCTATTCTAAGCTTCTTCAGAACTCACTCTGCATAATTTTTTAACTTCTAACAAAGTTTCTGATCACCTACTTCTATTTTACATCTTCAGAATTCACTCTGCAAAACTTTTCACAATCTCACTAACTTGAACGCTCTGCATAGCTTTTGACAATCTCACCAAATTGATGACGAAGACCAACCTACCCCCCCCACCCCAACACCCCAGCACCTCCCCCCCATCTCCCTGCCCCCAAAAATATCAATTCAATTTGTCTGGGAGCGAACACATGGCTCTAATAAACATAACACCAAGAACTCAATCCTATGTAACGAAAACAGCATTGGCCAGATCGCAAAGTAAAATCCCCTTAAGTCTCTTCTCAAACATCCCCAAGGGAACAAAGATATCAAGAAGCAGAAGAACGGAAAAAAAAAAGTTGGAGATTTCTAGTTAGAAGGACAGTTTTAGACTAGCTATCACCCCCTAAGAAAGATAGATTAGAGGAGATCAGGAGTTCATTCACCAAAGCAAGAACCAGAAACTCCTCACCAACATTCCCTCCTATTATCCTTATCAATTAAATGAAGGAATGTGCACAGTTAGGTTGTCGTTAATTTGATCAAGAACAATGTGCATTAACATGAAATAATTATCAGGGACCAATTGAACTGCTCTACTAAATGTAAGATCAGAATACCTAATCCTATCGGATGACAACGGCACAGAAGATAGTCCCAAAGTAAAGGCACCTTAAGATTCTTCCCAGACATTCCCAAAAGGAACAGCGATATCAAGAAACAGGAAAATGGCGCAAAATTCGAATAATTTTGCTATTGAGAACACCAGCTCAAGCTACGCTTCTATTCAAAGCAACTCAGCAACCCTAACCAACGACAGATCAGAAAAGATCAAGAGCTCACTAACCAAAGCAAGATCGAGGAACTTGCACCCTTGCTCCCTTATATCCTCCTGTTATCCATACCGATCAAATGGAAAATAATTAGGCTATGGGAAAATCTCAAGAATATAATCAGGAACTCCCCAAGACGATCAATCAAAGTGCATTGACGAGAAAACATTGCCACGACAAAAAAGGGAACACAATACTCCAAAGCAGAGTCTCAAGAACTCAACCCTTTCGTGTCCGATCCCCAAAACAAACGCCCATTAGGTTCATTCTCAACCATCCAAAATAAACAAAGGGATCAACAAGCGCAAAATCGGCATAAAGATTCCACGATTTGCAACTGACAAAGAGAGCTCAATTCGTGTTTATACTAAAAGGAACTCGAGAAACCCTAGCAAGAAAGGTTTAGAAGAGATCAAAGAGCTAATTCAAAGGATCAAGAACGAGGAATCGCTCACCCGTATACTCTCCGATTCTCCATATCGATCGAGAGGCAAAGCTTCTGGTGGAGGACGACCGCTCCCGAGATCTCGGGCTTCTGCTCCTCGTTCTTCTGCCTCCGAGCCTTCGCCATTCTTGGTCCTTGGATCGAACGAGGGAGAGGACGAAGCGAAGCGAAGCAACGCGAGCGAGAGAGCGAGCTTGCTCCCACGCGCGGAGCCCTCTCGATATCTTTTTGCGAGCTACGAGAGGGGCTCTGGTGTCTATTTATAGACGCTCTGCGAGCCTTCCACGGGGAGAGCGGCCGCACGCTCTGAGCCTCTCTCCGGTCGCATACGGCGCTGCCTTGTGTCGGTTGGACCTAGAGAGCGAACGCTATGGGCCTTATTTTAGGTGGGCTAAGCCCATTTACGGCCCGTAACATATGAACAGGTCCTGTTGAAGACCAACCTAGGTTATTTAAAGATGAACAAACTGGGCCACAACCCAATATAATACATGTTGGGCCAAGTCTAATTTGAATTTGGGACAGAATCCTAATGTAGACTTCATGCCTTTAATTGCCGGGTAATGGTGATCAAGAAGGTGACATATTTATAAATTTTCGATAAATTACATTTTTGGTCCTTAAACTATGAGGCGCATGACATTTTGTATAGATCCGAAATACTAACTAATAATTTTGAAAGCTCGAGCTGAAGGAAAGAGCACATTGATCGCACTTAAAGTGTATAGATGCACAACGCTTACGAACCTGATGGTGACTCCACCCAATCTGGCCTCCGCCATGGGGCAGGACTTGGATCTATTTCAGCCAACAATCCTACATCCCAACACATGCCCCGTGTGGGAATCGATGCATGCATATCGCTTACGAGCCTAACTGCGACGCGGCCCAACCAAGCCTCCGCCACTGGCAGGACGTTGGACCTATTTCAACCAACACTTTGATCCTCTAATTTTAATTTATTGCAATTCCTATCTCGAACTTTTTAAATCGTTGCAATCATATCCTACAACCCAATTTATTTAGCTAAATTTTGACAAATTATTAATATAGAAATAATATAGCATATTAATTATTGTTGCATCATCAATAATAATACTTTCATATTATTTAAACATCAATAATTTGTTAATATTTAGCCAACTAAATTACGTTAACTACAAGAAAAGACGGTCCTAGAGGCGATTGTATAGAGGCGGTTTCTACAACCGCCTCTACACCATCATGTTAGAGACGGTATAGAGGCGGTTTTTAAAAAACGCCTCTAAACTAGGAAGGAAAAAAGAAAAGAAATTGTAGTGGTTGTAGGATTTGATTGTAATAATTCAGAAAGCCCGAATCAGAAATTACAACAATTAAAATTTAAGGACCAAAGTATCAAACATCTCATAGTTTGAGGACCAAAAGTATAACTTGCTTTATGATTTTTGAGTGATGTTAGGTCTACAATCATACTTAGATTGTAATCTTGCGGCACAGCCATTTAAAGTCTATGATTAACACGCTAGTCTTATCATTTTCTTAAAAAAAAACTAAAAGTCAAAAAGGGCTACTTAAATTCTTAAACCATTAAATTAGGGGTTGTAAAGATTACAATCCCTTTTGATTGTAAACTTAGTGTTTCTCATAATTTTTTATTAAATTTCTACCTGAATCTTAGAATGCTAAAGAACACGTTGGTCCTCAAACTTTAAGGATTGTGGTACTTTTATTCTCAAATTTTAATTATTATAATTTTTGGCTTATACTTTCTAAATTATTGCAATCAAGTCTCACAGCTAAATTTAGTTTATTGAATAGTGAGGCATCACTAATGTAGTACTGATGCATTAGTACTACAACTATAAAGTGGTAATTTTAAAGATATTATATTACTACCACATAAGCGAAATATTAAAGTGGTAATTTTTAAGATATTATATTACTACCATGCACATAAGCGAAATATTAAATTTTAGTCAACTAAATTAAACTGCAAATTTTAATTATAATAATTAAAAAATTATGTCAGAAATTATAATAAATTAAAGTTTAAGAAACAAAGAATCATGAATCTTAAAGTTTTGATGACCAAAAGTGCAATTTAGCTATCTTAGAAAGTAGATAAAGCCATGAATCGCGGTGATGATAAAATATTAATTTGAAAAGCTAAAAGACTTGTCACGTCTCGAGCGGTCATCCATTGCTGCTCCCACGAAAAAAATATTTAACTGTGGAACTTAACACTAATAACTGGTTGGACTAAATTTATCAGCCCAAAATGCTTAAGTCTTTTTTTTCTTTTTTTTTTTTGAGAAAAAGGTAGCACGCTACCATCTTCATTCATTGGATAAATGAACTAAGCTACAGAGGTGAGACAATCAGAGCCAGAGGATGAAAAAAAAAAAAAAAAAAAAAAAAAAAAAAAAAAAAAAAAAAAAAAAAAACTAGTTTGCTCGACGTAGGTAATCCCAATCCTTCATCAACCAGTTGAATTTTTGGATAACTTGCACGGGATTTGATTGGATTTAGACTATCATCTCAAAATGCTTAAGTCTTGTTATTAGATCTAGACTATCAAGTCTTTTATATTTCACACCATATTTTTTACTATTCGATATGTTATTATTTTTTATCATGAAATATCACAATACTTATTTTACAGTATAAAAAAAACTTACTAATAATATTTTGAGGTACGTCCTAAGGTACATGAAGCTTTACTCTTGAGTACATGCTAGTTAGATGATGAGACTAGCGATTCGTTTAACCAAGGAGGTTTGTACTCCAGAGTGGTGTTGATGAATTTGCATTATATATGCAAATACTGGTAAGCAGTCTAGCCTTTTGGAATTGACGCCATCTTAGGTGTCATGTTTAAAATGTTAAATAAAAAAAAAACCCCAAATCAAGGACTAGCTGATGTGTACACTTCTTTTTTTGAACAACAACATTTTGGTACTTGTTTTGAGGCACATCTAGGAAAACCTGGATGAGAAATTACCCTTTTTGGCCTTCTTGTATATTTGATGATGTATGGTTCGAGTATTAATACTATTGAGAAAAAGCATTATCTTGAAATTTTTCTAATAACTTTTCACATTATTAGTCAAAAATTACAAATTAGTCAGAAGTTACAAATTGATGCTTTTACTTTGCACCTTTAACACATTTCTACTTCGCCTCATAGTGAAATATCCAAAGTTTTTTTGTTTGATAAACGATTTACACAGAGCTGAGTAACGTAATGAAAAACAAAAATTTAGATTAAGCCAAACAATAACAGAACATTTTTGTCTCTGCTATAGACTATCATGTACTATATAAGGGAAGCGTTATCAAAGGGCCATTGTGGCACTACTTTTCCTATTATATCCAAGAACAACAATCCTCAATATAGTTTTTGGCCAAAAAAAAAAGAAAAAAAAGAGAGCTTCTGCTATACGAAGCAGAAATGAAAATCTTGGTCTAAATGTAGAAACTCTAATTTGGTACTTATAATTCTATTGTGTAAAGAAGCTATTGAGGATAATTTATTGTACCATTTTTCTAATAGCACCATTTAAAAAAACTTTATCAAATAACTTGAAACCAAGCAGGTTCAAAATTCTCCGAACAATTTTTTATAGCAAAACGTAAAGCTCCAGATTAAAATTTTAACTTTTAGGTCTCAAAGCACGATTCCTGCTTCCTGTCGTGATAAAGATATCGGATTTTTTTATTTGTCTAACGCTCTATCAGAGTTTGCTAGAAGCATCCCATATCAAACTTTTTATTTTTCGAACGCTCTATCGGAGTTTGCTAGAAGCATCCCAACTGGCTTGGTTTTATCAGAGCGTTCTTTCAGCTACATAATATCAAAGTTAGTCCTAAGCCTCCTAAAGTCTAAGAAGTTATGGGATCAATACTTCCACTATTTAATAGCATATATTTTTTTACCGTTATTTATTTGTTGCTTCTCCTGTTAGTGCCTATGATATGGTTTATCTGATCTCTACCATAATAATTTTTATAATCAATAAGCATTATGCAAAAATTTATTCAAGTTCACTCCACAATAAAAGGCAGAAATTTTATATTGGAGTTTTTTTACTTTCAGGCTTTACGATCCCACTTTCACTCCCAACGAACATCAAAAGTTTTTAATTTTCTTTTTTATTATTAGTCAAACATTTTGCCAGCATGATTGCCTAAAATCAAAATAAAAATCACAGTAGACAGACTTTAAGACTCTGTTTGGAAGCACCTATCATGCGGTACAGCACGTTAGCTATATATTTCGTGTCATGCCTCTGTTTGGCGCACAACTTAAATATTGAGCGGTTCAGAAATTAAAAACGAACTGTCACATCTTCTTCTTCCATTTGTCCCTGCAATGCAAAAGCATATTATGTGAGGTTTTCGGATAAGTTTATTTTTTCGTAAAATTCGTCGATCATTTTATTACCAAATTAGTCCTGAGTTACAGTAATTTGTTTTTCCATTCATCGTTTGCCCCACCCATGGGCACGTGAGTGAGGCGCCAACCGAGAAAACGCCCCTATGTCCAAGGCAGTTTCTTCTCTGAACACACAGCTATCAAATTTAAGCGACTAGAAAAAGCTAATCCCCAGTTCCTCATTGGCTCTCCACGACTCACTTCCACAACATAACCTAACTCAATCAAAGGACCCTTCAAAACCATATAATATTTAACTTTTGCTCCTTAGTAATCGTGTCTCGCTTAGACGATGATGATGCAACGATCATTGACACATGGCACGGCACTTCGTCGTCCCAAAAGCCGTCCTCGATGCGGCTGTTCGCTCTAACGTAGTCTCCTGTGTAGCAGTTATAACCACACTATTTTTATCATATAATTTCTTTTTTTAAGAAAAAAATATATAATACAATAAATTATTTAAAAAATTTATTATGGAACGAAGAGAATTTCGGATAAATAATTTGGTTGATTAAAGACGAGATGGTGTAACTATCATATATTTTTTACTTTTTCCGTTGCTCCCCTAAACAGACTCGACGAGGGAACACCTCATTGGTCGAGGCTAATGCGTCCACGTGGGTTCTACCAATCACAACCCTCCCACTAGTTTTTGATTTTTACATGCATGGGACAGGTACAAAGCACTATGAGGTGAGGTACAGGAGTATAGTTCGGTTCTATGTTTGCTACCAAACTTTGATGCTGATGTTATTGAGAGCTGTGGGATTCCTATGCGCACCTTTTCTTTTTTTTTTTCTCGAAGTTTGGAGCTCGATGCAAGCGTGCCAAGAATGCTCTCTATTGGTTGGACACTCATAAACTCTTCACGTGCTGTGTTCGGCCGTTTGGGTTTTGACACGTGCCTCTTTCAAAGCTTGTGAAATGATATTTACAAGTTAAATTTAAGGAATAACTTCAAATATCATCCATGTGGTTTCGTGCTTTTTCACTTTAATATCTTGTGGTTTAAAACGTATCACTTTAGTACTCTGTGGTTTGATTATTCTCTTTTTGTTATCTTTTCGTTAAATTAATGAGAAAGTTAAAACTACAGGATAGTAAAGTGAATATTCGATAAACCATATATGGGATATTTGAAGTTTTTTCTGTATAATTTAACAAAAAAATTAACAAAAAATAACAAAAAAAGTGAATAACCAAACTACATGGTACTAAAGTGATACGTTTTAAACCACATGGCACTAAAGTGAGAAAGTACGAAACCACGATGGTATTTGAAGTTATCCCTAAATTTAATATGTATAATTTATCATTAGCAATATCAGAACTATACCGATCGTCTCTAGTGCAAGTGACAAAAAACTCAATAATTGATATCTAAAATTTTAATAAAAAATAAACGCAGCGGATAACATGCTATTTTTTTCTCTTAAAAAAAATAATACATATATTACTATAATATGTTGATATACACTATGAAAAATATCTTAGCTCACCCATAAATAATTCTAATTTTTTATAGACTGTTAATATAGTGGCAATCTTATACAACGTTTTGGACTACGCGCGTATTAAAATAATAAGAACCTGCAATGTTTTGAGTATGTTAATACATCAATGATAGAAACAACAACCAGGGTAATCCATAAGAGTATTATATCATCATTCTTTAACCCTAGACATACATATTAGGATTGAAAACATGAATGCACATATACCTTTTGTAGTTCATATTCTTTTCTATTTTCGGGCGCCAATCAGCTGAACCCATGCAGGTGAAAAGGACAGGCAACATATAGTCAATATTGTTTTAATTTGTTATAATTCCCACAACAAAGGCCCGGAGAATTTGGTGGCTAAATCCAAGAAAGATGGAATAATGTGTTTGCTATTCTTGAGAAGAAAAAAAAAAGGAAAAAGGAAAAAAAGGAAATGGTCTCATAAATAATCAAAAGTATATAGCGCATGTCATGTACAAAGTTAGTAGCATAACAGTTCACCACCTTGAAATGGATGTGCACCAATAACATGTTGCCAAAGAAAAGAGTGATGTGGGTTGACAACGCATATCCTATGATGTTGAGGGGGGTGAGGATTACTTGGAAGCAAGTAATCAATCAGGTGCACCTAACCCTAGCTATTTATATAGTTTATCTGTTTTCTCTAAAATATATGGTAGTGCATGTTTGACACTTTTTTGTTGGTTTACTTTTCTTTAAGCCTTTTAATTCCAATCATTTTGTTTAATTGCAAACTTTTTATTTACTTGTGGCTCTCTTTTTCACCATCGTAGCATTCGTTTTTTTCTTTCTTTTTTTTTTAAAAGAGAGAGAGAGAGAGAGAGCTAGGATCGAATAATCTATAGTAAAATAACAAATCAGGCATCTCTAGATGATTTTAATTGGAGAGAAAGAAAAGAAGGGAAATAGATAACTATTTCAAAATTACTACATCTTCCATTTTTTCCCCTGATGATCAAGTGACTCTCCATATATATTCCTATAATTTTTTTTCCTCACCATTCTATATATGTACATATATTTGCCTTTTTTTTCCTACTCCATAGAAAAGTTTGCATTTGTGTCCTTATCCGATGCATTTGTGTCCTTATCCGACCATTCTATTTACAACTAAGTTGTGCTTGTCATGTTCATGTTTCAAGCCTCCCCATAAGATAAATGATGAGGTGCCACATGAAAAAAAGCCTACAAACACACACAAAAAAAAAAACAGGAGGTGGCAGGAGGGAGGGTTTCAACTCAAACTTTGGTTTCACAATCAGCTCTAGAAACGTCCCTTGGCACTTTTATCAACAGTAAGCCATCAATAGTGAAGATTAATTAGTATTTAGAAAATAATGCCATCAATTATCAATCGACGCGAATGGATCCAATATTCCTATCGCTTGAAAAAGACCGTCCACCGCCCTTACATAAATATTACATTGATAATTTAAATAATTTTCCACAAACAGTAAAATATTCGTCAATGGGCCCTATTTACGAGCTAACGATCCGCGAGCATAACTCGGGCTAATCGGTAGACTCAACTCAAGAACGATTCGGAGAAGATCGTCGAGTAGCGCAGGATGACAGTTTAGCCCTTATTTTCGCACGAAGGATTCAAACCAGTCATGAAACTCTAAAGAGACACTAGGTGCACCAATATTGTTAAAGGCTGTTGAATTACCAAATTACGATCCGTTCGGTAACATACCTTAATTTTCACTGTGCTTACTAATCTCAGTATAACAGTTGTGAAGGAACAATAAATTTTTTAAAACAGGAATAAACTTGGAGTCTGTTTACATATGAGATTGTTCAATTTAGTGTATTGGATGTGATCAGTTAACATTTTATATACATATATATATATATGAAAGTATTTAAAAAATTTTGCAAGCAAAATTGCACAGTTATGTCATTGATCGAGAAGAACCACAATGCTCAAGCTATATCAATCACAAAGTCATGATTGCTCCCTAAGATTGATTTCTCCTGTGTTTTCGCAATGTCAATTTAAGAGTGCCCCTTAGAGAGGGAGAGAATGTGTGTGCAATGTGTATGTCTCAAAGAATACCTTTGTAGGATGCAAGTAAAATGTAAAATTAATACCACAAATTTTTGTTTTTAAGCAATGCACTCATGTACTTATCTGACTAGTTCATGAAAGGCTATCATATATGGGAGGTGGGAGTACTCCTGAGAGCTAGCTTCTTGAGATAGCTAACTTTTGATTTATTTGCATGCACGATTGCTTCACCTGTTGCTTTATTTTTGGATAGATCTACTATTCTTACCTTATTTGGAAAGTTCCTAAATAAGATAAAGTGACTTATGTAGTTATATATATATATATATATATATATATATGAATCCTAGTCTTTATTTAGTCTTCTCTATTTCTCCACACTTTGGCATCACCAAACTCACAAGTTGCACTTAAAATTTCCTCGTACTAACACGTGGTCCCTCACCAAAGTCCCATGTAACCGAGCCCCATCGCCAACTCATTCTTATTAGCTCATCCGAATCCGAATCGGACCGAGTTAATTAGCTCAGGCGGTCCCTGATAACGATTCTGCCCCTCCTACCGGTCTTAGAATATAGAAACATGTTCCTTAATCCTCACTCAATGAGATTAGAACAAATGTCACACGATAATTATTAAAAAAAAAAAAAAAAAATCCTCATTGATGCTCTTCATTGTGTGGTCCATCAAATGGGTTAAATGATGCCCATTAGTTGTGTGGTCCATCAAACGGATAAGATTATAAATATTTTTTATGCCTCAATTTGAAACATTGAAGCTCGCTCGTTAGTGATTGTCCTGCTCCAAATAATCAAAAGGTAAGCTATAATAAGTTACTTGGGGCATATTTTAAACTTTTGGTTATTACAATTTGAGCGAGCCCAAGAGTTCACTGAGCTAGAGGGGCACATCGGTGATCGTAAAGAACGACAGGTGTGGCACCAAATCGAAAGAAAGCGGAGGAGGAATCTGACGCATTCATTCGCACCACCACGCGTCAGCAATCTGCTCGGAAGTCGGCGGTCCCAAAAGCTGCCGGTGGATCGGTTTTTAAATTTTACTGGCGAGGGAAACGTGATCTCCCTCACTTAACCAATAATTGATAGAAATAATTAGAGAGTGAACCTGGCGCATCTCTGCTACCATTTGATAATCTATTGAAGTGAGATCTTCAACAATTATTAGAGAATTTTTACATTTAACAGCAGTTTCCAATTGTGGGGAGGGACTGATGCTAATAATATATTTTCAACTGAAACATATCAGGTTTATTATATATATTTGAACCAAATTTGATAAGTTTATTTAATTTCCAGTAAGATCTATTATGACAATCATCTTTTTTTATATAGCGCTTCTACTTTTAATTAGCACTATTCAAATAGCACTTTATCAAGTACTTCTGCACTTTGCCGACAAAAGACAAAATAACCAACTCAGTAGCGCACAACATGTATTGATACACAGGGTGTAGGCAAACTCTCCTTTTTTTTTTTTTTTCTTTTTTTTTTTTTGAAGAGAGTGAGTAGTGGGGGGGTCTTCATTAAAAATAATAAAAAAGAAAGTAATAGGGTCAAAGGTGGAAGAAACCATGGGTTAAGTACTAAGTAGACAACCCTTAAGGCCTTAACCCTTTGTCTTTCTATTTATGTACATAAAATTAGGAATAGGGAGGAGCTGCTGATCTGAAAAAAGAAGCCAAATAGGGGAAAGTCCACTTGCGGCCATTCTCATAATTCCCCCTTTACCTCTCTCGGAAAAGAAGGTTTCCTCTTCAGATCTCCTCTCTCTCCCCCTCCTTCCTTTTCCTCTTCTCCTTCTCCTTCTCCTTCAATCTTTTTCACTCCCCACTTGTTCATTTTTATTTTTATTTTTCTTATTCTTTTCGGTCCTCCTTCGATCCATCGTTGTCGTGAAAATCTATAAGATCTCTACAGGTGGTATATATTCAGCTGGAGAGAGAGAGGTAGATACATAGGAAGAGGAGTAAAGAGCGAAAGAGAGATGGGGAGGGGAAAGATCGTGATCCGGAGGATCGACAACTCCACGAGTCGGCAGGTGACGTTCTCGAAGCGGCGGAACGGGCTGTTGAAGAAGGCGAAGGAGCTCGCGATACTTTGCGACGCCGAGGTCGGGCTCATGATCTTCTCCAGCACCGGCCGCCTCTACGAATTCGCTAGTACCAGGTTAATTATCTTCTTCTCTTCTGCATCGCCCTATTATATTTTCCTCTTTGTCTCCAGTTATTAAAGGAAATATATAGATATATATATATATATTTTTTGCTACTAGCTATCGTACGTGTGAAGATCGATGTTTGGTTGTAGCGTCTCTTGAACTTGTTTTAGAGAATCTAGGGTTTTGTTTGTTGGAATATATATAAGACCTAAATATTCCCCACGTCTTTATTTTCTTCTTCTCTCTTCTCTAAAACTCTCTTGAGATGAGGCCTTTTTTAGGGTAATGCTTTTAACTAAAGCAAGATGATGAAGGAAGTGACAAGCTTGTTGAAGAAGCTCTTTGGATTCCTAGGACAAAGCAGCTCCTTTACTCCTTCTCAAAAGAGTAGGAGAAAAGATCACTGGTCCTGTATTTAGAAATTAGAACTCACCTTCATCAAGACCACAACTTTTCAAAATGTAATAATCAAATGAGCTTTCCACTGACCAATATTAATTCTATAAATAGCTATATTTGATCCTTCTAGTACTCTTTGGTATATCTTTTATTTATCTTTTCCTTTCCGAAAATTGACATTTTATTTGACTAAAATTGACATTTTATTTGACTATCACTGCCTCCGCCGATCTCCTCCTCCTATTTTGAAGTGATGCGCATCTTGAGCAGTAGTGTCATTCTTGTATGCCTTGTTTACCAATTTGAAGTTTGAAGTGTGTTAGATATAAAAATATTTAAACACCGTTCTCTATCAGTTTAAGCTTTTAGAAAATTACGATTGTTTCGTATTATTTAACATGGCCTTGTATCAAATTTAAGATGCACAAAACGACATTAATAAACACGATGGAGCCTTGTAATATTTTATTCATGGTATCAGAACAGAAGGTCCTGAGTTCGAGTCGCGTCAGGCTCCTACCATTGTTAATTTCCTTCCACTTAATCCAACTCCAGTCACGAGCCTTGCAAATTGTCTAGAGCCCAGACGTGAGGGAAGTGTTAGATATAAAAATATTTAAATAACGTTCTCTACCGGATTAACCTTTTAAAGAGTAACAGTTGTTTCGTATTATTTAACAAAGTAATTATTCTTCCTGATTGATATGTACCTCGCATGACACATTAAATACTTTGTTCAAGTGCACAGTACAATTGATGAGATTTTTTTTTCTCAAAAAAAATCAATCTTGCTTATTTCTCTAGCTCCTTTGAAAGAAGATACCCGCTACAACAATTTCATTCTATCACATCAATTTAATTGCATCGAGTACTAAATTATTGTACACCATATTTTACTGCAACAGTTTGCGATGTTGTGATAACGCAATTAGTCATTTATTACCACAAAATTTATAGCAACGATACTTGTTTGTTGTAATATATTATTATTGCAGCTAAGAATTATCAATTGGAACAATATTTATTGCTAGAAAAGAATGAATTTCTGATAGTAACCTGTGGAATAAGGCAACAAAATTTTAAATTTTTTTTTTTTCATGCACGGTCATTTTGAGAATCAGAAACTTGGCCTGCACCACCCATTCCTTACCACTAAAGATTCCATTAGTTTGGCAAGGCAACAAGGTTACTTTCAAAAGTCTCTATAGTTGATTTTCTATCATTTTTGTCGCAAATTAGATTATTTGGTCGAGTTTTCTCATAGCTCTTCTATAAAATTCATTAATTATTAAGATTTTCTGTAGTAAGATAATTTGACTATGACAGCAAACTTGAACTTAGAAAAGAAACTAATATATATGTATATATATTTCATTATCAGCATGAAGTCTGTGCTAGATCGTTACAACAAGTCAAAAGAAGAACATCAGATGGTCATGAATGCAAATTCAGAGGTTAAGGTATGCTATCTAGTCCAATTAATTGCTTGTTATAAGTCACAATTTATATCAATCGCTCACTAATTTTATATTTTACATGTGCTCACTTATCCATATTGCATGCATGATATTTAAAGCTTAAAAAGAGAGCTTGAATTAATTTCATGTCACAGTATATCATATACGTAGATATGGTGACATGTTGTGAAATTCTCTTCTGGTAGGCATAAATATAACTATATAGTATATAGTTTTTCATGTTTCTCAGCGTAACTGCAGAGTATATATATCTTTATTTGGAAACGACCAATACGGATGCATTATGCACTACTTTAGTTTCATATGTTTATTGTAAATGAAAAGTAAAAAATCATCAAATTTCTAGGTCTGCATGAGTCAATTAGTCTCGTACTTTTGGATGTGTAGTGACAGAAGGCTAGAATGTGCTAATCCTCCTTGATAAGGGCCTAACAAAGGAAAATTCCTACTTGTTACATCCCAAAAATCCTATATTGGATAAAACAGGGATTATTTATAAGAACGACCGTTTTAGCGCGATTAACTTGGAATTTTTTTATTTTGAGAGAAAGGTAGCACGCTACCTACTTCATTCACGTATGAAATAATTTTGGCTATAGGAGTTAAGGCAACTCGGCTCAAAAAATTTAAAGGCGGCTGGAAAAAAAAAAAAGCACAGTCACTTAGAGCTGCAGGACTCGGCCCACTCTCTTTCCATGTCCTGAATTCTTCTAACAGATTATAGAGGATCTGAAAATTGGTTTTTGAATATCACATTGTTTCTTTCTCTTCAAATCATCCACCCACAGGCTACGACCCTAATCAGATCTTTTGCTGATGCCCCTTAGGAGTGGTTCTCCCGACAGAAACTTCCAGACACCCCTGACCTCCACCACAGACAGCAGGATGTTTCTACCTTCTGTTGGCTATTTATTATTGGGCTAAAATAGGTCCAACTTCCTGCCCCGTGACAATAGGCCCAGGAGACAAATAAGTTGAGTTGGGTGAGCCTAATAAGTTGAGTGGGGGTGTGATCCACAAGAGACCCAACGGCAAGAGGCCCAACAATAGACTCAACGTCCAGGTGGGTTGAGTCAGGTCGAAGCCCGCGAGCGCTATGGCTGAGCCCTTAAGTGCGATGAGTGCGCCCTTCCTATAAGCACGTGCTTTTGGGATAGTTGGTTAGCGCTTACGATCCTACAATTGGTATCAGAGCCAGTGGCGCGGGTTCGATTCCCACATGCTGCATTAACGGTGCAGGTGTTGGAGGGGGGATTGTTGGCTATTTATTATTGGGCTAAAATAGGTCCAACTTCCTGCCCCGTGACAATAGGCCCAGGAGACAAATAAGTTGAGTTGGGTGAGCCTAATAAGTTGAGTGGGGGTGTGATCCACAAGAGACCCAACGGCAAGAGGCCCAACAATAGACCCAACGTCCAGGTGGGTTGAGTCAGGTCGAAGCCCGCGAGCGCTATGGCTGAGCCCTTAAGTGCGATGAGTGCGCCCTTCCTATCAGCACGTGCTTTTGGGATAGTTGGTTAGCGCTTACGATCCTACACCTTCTTGTATGTTGAACATCAGAAATCTGCTGAGTACGCATCTCATAATTAGATACTCAATAGTTTCAACTTCGTTGCCGCACAAAACACACTGTTGATTCCTGGACCAGCCCCTTATTAAGTAGATTATCAACCGTGGAGAGGCGCTTCTTAAGGGCTAACTAAGTGAAAATTCTAACTTTATATAGTATTTTCTATTAGGAAAAAATGAACTAAAAATTCGATTGTGATTAAATTATCTAACAATTTTTTATTAAATAAAATAGCAAAACTCACATACGATAATTCCAGAAATTATTGAAGAATGAAGTAGTGATTGGATCGATCCAGAAACGTGTGTAGCACTGCCCTAAGGCGTATTCCCATCCTCCGTGTGGGATTAACCGTAAACACCATCCCAAGGTACGACTGGAACTCCTCCTACGAGCACGAGCATGGAAGGGGTTGACGGAGAAACTTGCAACACCCAGTGACAAAGAAAACAAAGTAAAGAAAAAAAAAGATGAAATAAAATTTAAACAAACTTTCTTTTTAATATAATTTTTCTCTCTACAATGTTTTTTTTTTAGGAAAAAGGTAGCACGCTACCCGCTTCATTCATTGGATTGATGAACTAGGCTACATGGGTGAGGCAATCAGAGCCTCAGAAAAAGCGAGGATCGTGGAAAAAAAAAAAAAAAAAAAAAAAGTGGAGCTTAAGAACTACTCACACACACTCTCTCTAAAGTCGCCGCTTTGCAGGGGGAAGGTATTCCCAATCCTTCAACAACTGATGGAGCTTAAGAACTACCTTGCCTGGATCCGGTTCGATCTTTCTAAAAATCATATCATTTCTGACCTTCCAAATGATCCACCAGCAACCTACTACTACGAGTAGACTGTTTCTCGATGAGTGCGTTTCGTTCCTATGCGTCCATCTGCCCCAAACTGAAGTCACGTCTCCCCCCAGGTCCCTAGCCTGAATGCCCTCCAAAACCATCACTAGAATGAACTTGCTAAAGACACACTGTGAGAAGAGGTGGTCCACGGTTTCCTCTTCCGCCCCACATAGCACACAAGATGTATCACCAGTCCAACCTCTCTTCGTCAGATTGTCAGCTGTGAGGGTCCTTTTCTTAACAACGAGCCAACTGAACACTTTTACTTTAAGGGGTATACGTAGTGTCCAGATCGTGCTTGCGCGTGCGTCTCTCAAACCTCCGTCACTTAACGCTGCATAGGTTGATCTCACCGAAAAACGCCCATCGGAGCTCCACCGCCATGATATACTGTCCGACCTATTGTCTACTTTAAATTCGGATACCCTTTCCTTAAACGCAAGAAGGGTAGCACTCAGTCCAGGTAACAGGTCAGTATCATCCCCCAGTATTCTACTCCAGTTCCAACCGTCGCTCGCCCAACATTCTCCCACTTTTAGTTTTTTGCAAACCGTCATCTGAAAAAACTCAGGGTAGGAATGTTGCAGAGCGGTCTCCCCACACCAACGATCCGACCAAAAATCAATAGAACTCCCGTTGCCTAGCTCATAGCATATTTCCCATTTAAAAATGACGTTTAGACTAAGGACCCCCTTCCACCAGTAGGAGATAGGTCTAAACGACCTTCCTTCCATCAGCGGTATTCTTCTTTGGTAGTATGAGGCATGGATAATCTTGTTCCACTGAAGCTGAGGTGCCGTGTGAAACTTCCACCACCATTTGGCTATGAGGGCTTGATTCATAGTGGCTATATCCAAGATGCCCAGCCCGCCTTCTTTCTTATTTTTACAAACATTCTTCCATGCCACCAAACAATCCCTACCTGGAGGGCTTCTTCCGCCAGTCCAGAAAAAGTCTCTACGAAGTGTTTTGATGCACTTGATAACCCATTTGGGTGCTTTGAATGTAGACAGAAAGTATAGCGGTAGGTTGGAAAGAACCGCATTTACTAAGGTAAGCCTACCCCCACTAGAAAGGAGTTTGGCGTGCCATCCATCAATTCTATGAAGAACTTTCAGGATGACCTCCCTCCATGCCTCCTTTGAGGGGGGTTTAGGAGAAAGAGGCAGTCCTAAGTACTTGGTCGGGAAAATGCCAACTCTGCATTCAAGTATGTTTGCTAGTCTGTTCGCTCTGCCTTCTGTTTGTCCTAAATAGTACAACTCCGACTTCTCTCTATTGATTTTTAAACCAGAAGGCCATTCAAAGCGACACAGCAAAAATCTAAGATTTCTAACATATCTTTTTCTAGCCTCGCTGAAGAAAAAAGTATCATCCGCAAACTGGATAAGGGTAGTTCTGCTCGCAGCAGAAGGTCCGATTCCACTGATAAGATTATTATTTATCGCCTCGTTAGTCATCCTCGCCAGGCATTCAGCCACCGACAAGAAGAGAAAGGGCGATAACGGATCCACCTGTCGTATTCCTCTTTTCGTCTTAATCCAATTCGTCGCCTCACCGTTGACCAGTATGGCTATTTTCGCATAACACACACAAAGTTCGATCCATCTGCACCATTTGTTGTCGAAGCCCCACCAATGTAGGATGCGAAAAAGAAATGGCCATTGGATCCTGTCATAGGCCTTTTCAAAGTCTACCTTTACACCGATCCCCTCGATTGCTTTTTTGCTGCCCCATCCTATAAGTTCTGAAACTGTTGCGTACGCATCAGTGATATTTCTTCCCTTCAAGAAAGTTGACTGGGAGGGGCCTATAAGATCATTCATCACTATTTCCAGTCGATTTGCCACAACCTTTGATAAGATTTTTTGAATCCCGTTAAGCAGGCATATGGGACGATAATCATTCGCCCGCTCGGCTCCTTCCTTCTTGGGAATTAGACAAATGAACGTGTAATCGATAGGAGCGGTGGACAACTTTTCCTCATACATCTCCTGGAATATGTTAAAGATGTCCCCCTTGAGTGTATCCCAGAAGATTTGGTAGAATCTTAATGGAAAACCATCAGGACCCGGCGCCTTATCGCTCCCTAGTTGGAAGACTGCCTGCTTTATGTCATCCATGTTAAAAGGTTCAGTTATCCGTGTTAGATTGGAAGTCGACAGTCGGTTTGAATTGAATAGGTCGCTCCAATCCCCAAATGATATAGGTGCCGTTTCAGCCGGGTTGAAGAGGTCCTTAAAGGCGCGAAAGAAGTAGTTCGATTTATCCTCTTCGGTTGAGTAGATAGTGTCATTATCCACAACCGTTCCAATCATTTTAGCTCTTCGTCTGTCATTCGCGATAGCATGGAAATATTTTGTGTTACCATCACCCTCACTCAACCACTGTTGTTTGGCCCTCGTTTTCAACAAACAAGCTTCGTCACTGAGAACTCCTCTTAATTTTACTTTAAGCTCCTCTCTTTTTGTTAGTAGTTCTGGTTCAAGGTCACCTTGTTCCTCAGCTTTGTCGATTTTCTGAATTTCATCCATTAGATAATTCTTTAACCCTCTAATGCTGTAGAATTCGTTCATGCACCATTCTTTAATCCTTTGTCGGCAGTGTCTCAATCTCGCTGTAAAAGTTAGCACAGCTGACTTGTCGTTAGCAACCTCCACCCACCATCCTGGCAATTTGGTAATGAATCCATCGTGATTCAGCCAGGCCTCCTCGAACCGAAAAATTTATTCTTCACTTTAGTTCTTGACTCAATAGAAAGGAGGATGGGGCAGTGATCTGAAGTTACTCTCGGTAAAGCTTCGACTTTAGTGAGAAAAAAATCTTGATCCCATTCCGTCGAGACAAGGAATCGGTCGAGTCTCGCGAGCGTAGGGTTCTTCTGCAAGTTGGACCACGTAAATGATTGATTTACCATGGGTAGGTCGATCATCTCTAGCTCTTTGATAAGTTCATTAAACAAAACCGTAAATTTAGCACTGCAGCTTTTCCCCCTTCGCTCGTCTTGGCTTCTCGTACTGTTAAAGTCACCACAGATGATCCACTTGCCCTCGCAGCTTGCTTTCAACTGGGCGACTTCTGAAAAGAACTCCTCCTTTCCGTCCCATGATGCGGGCCCGTACACATTAGTGAGGAAGAAAGATGTCCCACATTTGGTGGAGGAGAGGCGTACGGTAATGGAGAATTTTCTCACAAGAACTTCATGGCATCGAAAAAATCGGGAGCTCCAGCACGTAATGACGCCACCCGAGGCTCCGTTAGACTCAAGAAAGACACATTTGTTAATAAGAGGGCCACAAATACTGCGCAAAAATGACCCTGATATATGGTTAACTTTAGACTCCTGTAAGCAAATCAGGACGTTACTAAGCTTAGACACAATAGACCTAACAGCAGTACGTTTAGAAGGGTCGTTAAGCCCTCTAACATTCCAGCTACAGACACCGAACATGAAAAACTCAGTAGACACCTGCCACAAAAAAGCTCCCCAAAAAAGTGACTACTATCCAACAAGCGCTTCGTAACTACGCGCGTTCGTTCCAAAACTCAGCGAATCTCTTCGCCTCATCCTCTCCTAATTTCACCCCGCACAATTGGCTCTTGCGAGTGAGCTTCGCTGCAGCTGGTTCGATCCAGATCCCGTCCCTGCCTTCGCGTAAACTAGCCTTCCTAGTCATTGCCTTGTACAGGGTAGGCATCTTGTCAACTTTGGCGAGTCGTTTGCTGAATCTAGAGGGACTGATGCATGCCGATGCACCACTTGAAGTCGACGGCGTCAGGACCTTGTTCTGCATACCCCGTCGCCGCAATCTTCCCCCGGGTTCGCCTCCCGCGTCCTCAATAGCCGTGAGAGAGAACTTGCCTCCGAATGCGAGGGGCCGTACGATCTCGTCGGCTGCGGTACATGTGTTGTCCAGCCCACCATAGACATCGTTACTCATAAAAGAGAAGTCTGAGTCATCCACACCCACCCATCCGATGGGCTGTGGCGAAGAGTTAAGTCCAGCAGAAGTCAGATGAGGTACGGGCCCACCACCCGTTGGCTCGAGCTCCAACCGCCTCGCAGACATGCGCAAAGTTAGTGAAAAAATCCAAGCCCATTTCGTCGCCAACAGCTCATCCACGGTTATTATGGGCCCTCCACACTCATTCCTAGATGAAAACTCTGGGCCCAAAAAGTTCTTCGAGGTAATCAAGAGAGAATTGACTTCTTGCTTTGGTTTGGGGCCCGAGATTTGCATCAAAGCATTCATGTCCTCGGGTCCCGCAGCAACTTTATCAGACTCATCCCCTTCCCTAGGCAAGCCTCCAGACGGTAGAGGGAGGATGGTCTTTCCTGTCATGGAAGGACTAAAAGCTCTCATCCCAAGCCTTCTTCTGCTAGCCTCCGCTTTCATGCAAGTCATGGGTACCGCTCTTTCCTCCGCGTGCCTCGGCTTTGACGCTCCCCATGTCTCGTGTATCACGCCGCCCGTTGCAGCCAGGAAACGTCGGTCCCCCACCGTGCCGTCTCTCTCCGTCGACGCCCCGTGCTCCGTCCGCGCGGCTCTCACCCCGCGCTGTGTTATCCTAGCTCGCACCGTCGCCGACGCAGCTTGCTGGTTCGGCATCGGGCCCGGTACCAGGTTGATCGGCTGTGTTGGCCTGACCTCCTATAGCTCTCCCGCTTCCAAGTCCATCACCTCGCCCTCATTGCCCTGGTTCTCATCGGCACGGTCCCCATCGTCATCATCGTGCCTATTCTGAGGCGGAACAGGAGGTTCGTCGCCCCGAGCCTCCTCTGTCCTCTCCCAGCTCTCTAGATGCACCATCACGGCGAGTATTTCATCGCCAAGTATGATAGACAGATTCTGGGGGATGTCGCTTAGGGAGTCGAGAGTGATTTGGCATCGGAAAGCTCTGAGATCCGTCAGCGCCTTGGTCGTATCGTCCGCCTTGACAAATCGTCCGAACCCGCTTACCATCGCCGCAACTCGAGCCACCGTCCAACACTCGAATGGGAAGTTGATCAGCCGAATCCATGCTTTGAAAGCGATTCGATGAGGACGAGCAGTTCTGTAAGGGCCCCAAGGGTAGCATCTGAGCCAAAAGCTGTTAAGGGAGAGGACTTCTCTCCTTACCAGTATCTCAACGGAGACCCATTCAAGCAGAAAAATCGCGAAGTCTCGATCCCTATAGCGCGCGACAGCAAAATCCTGCGTATACCCCCCGAATCTTTCAGCCAGGGCACTTGCGATGGACAGGATTGGGTCTGGCCCGAGATTCGCAGGTCGGATCACGTCCGCGAGCATCGCGTTCCGACGTAATTCCCTTCTACGCAGATACTCCTCCGTATATGGTATGTAGACCTTCGAATGTGGGGTGCGCTCCCGTTGGCGATATGCCCGGTTCATTATGTTGTTGATAGTAGTGTCGGTAGAGGCTTTTTCCTTACAGCTGACTGCTCGGTGTCCGTATTTGTGGCAGCGAAAGCACCTTATAGGATCGCGACACACTGCGACACTGTGGTTTCTCGCAAGGCACCTGAAGCACCTCTTATCTTGATTGTGGGATAGGTGGCCCTTGGTTCTCCGGTTGATGAGGTTATGCTTGGGATTCAGGGAGGTTACGAGAGGTTGTGGAATTGCCTTCCTCAGCACTGCCTCTTTATAAGTCCCGCAGCCAGGGGTTGAGGAGTTAATGCTGCCACCTTCCACCTTGCACGGCCCCCTCCCCATTGGTCCTGTTGGTGCTGTCGAACTCTTTCCACTAAGATGATCGCCATTAACACCATCTCTGTGGTCTCGGTCGGAGCTCTTACCAGAATCAGCTAAGATCACCTCTCCATCATCATGGTAACTAATGCTCTTTACTAGCTCTCCACCTACCTCGTCCGCCCAAGCCAGCCGCTTCGAGATCTTCTTATTCTTCCCCTCCATCTCCGCTCTCATGTGTATAATAAACAGTAGAAAATAGTGACTTTATAAGCAAGGAGTGGGTAGAACGTTGAGATTTCCTCAACGTTCGGATTCCACATCTCCGTGAAAATGCAAACGTTCACGGACGTTTCCATCCACTAATTGAAGAGCAATTAAATTCACTAATTAAAAAGAAATTAAAAATAAATAAATACATAAATAAAATATTAAAAAATTGAATTTTATTTTTAATATTTTTAGATCTCAAACTTTTAGCAAAAGAGTATCCCGCATACTCCCATCTCTTATCATCGTATACACCGACTTGACGGTGAAACACATCCGCGCATTCAATCTTCATTGGACTTCGTCCGGCATGTCTAACACATGAAAATTAGACATGAGCTCCTAGAATTTTCTAATTCTACAGTCACCCCTTGGCACCCGACTCAACTCCTCTAAAGATCTTTCTTCACCTCTAGCCTTGCGTGGAGAGACACTCCTTGATTAAAACTTCGTTTTTTCCTACTCTTTCATAGATATCAAGAAAGAGTGTCATAAAAGATGCATCTCAACACCACATATCAGACTATAATTAATAGACCGCCCGTCTACAAGATCAAAGCATATGCCACATTTGAAAATTTTCTTAGCACATAGCACACTCTTCCGCCATTGTCAAGCCGGTCTAAATGCCCTTCCTTCGCCCAAAGATTTTCTCCTCTTATAATATAAAGTTTAATAAGTGTGTTCCATTGTAGCTCTTGATCTGTGAGTATGTGTCACCATCATTTCAAAAGTAGAGCATCGTTCATCAAAACGAGATCCTTAATCTCGAGTCCTTCTTCCTTCTTATCCCTACATACACAATTCTAAGCTACCATGCGTGCACCTACCTTGACACCCACTCCCCATTTCCCAAAAAAAATCTCGTCTTACCGCCTCAATCCTTTTAATTATCTATTTCAATTGAGAAAAAATATAATGGCAGATTAGTCAATACTAAGTTCACCAAAGATATTCTACCACCTGTAAATAGAAATTTGGCCTGCTAGTCATCAATCCTTCTTTGAACCTTATCTATGATCCCTATCCAGTTATCTTTGCATCGAGTTTTGTTGGACAATGATAACCCCAGACACTTAGTTGGGAATTTTTTTCGCTTTGCACCTCAAGTATTTGGCAAGACAAGTATATTTTCCATATCAACCTCCCATATAGAATAATTCATTTTTCTCTTTATTCTCCTTCACACCTGAGGCCCACTCAATCGAATATTCTTTACAAATTTCTTCTTTGCCTCATAAAAAATAAAGTGTCATCCGCGTATTGGATGAGTGTCACCAAACTATCCTCAAAGGGTCCAATACCTTTGATTAGATCATGTGTGTTTACCACTTCCGTCATCCCAGCTACGCTGTCAACCACCACTAGGAAAAAATGAGGCAAAAGGGGATCGCCCACCCTAACTCCTCCTTTTATTTTAATCCCATTAGTGGTTGCCCCATTAATCTCACCGTCACCTTGGCATTACAAATACACTCCTCCGTCCATTGATGCTATTTGGCATTGGAACTCCACCATTCGATCATCTTAAAATGAAAAGCCTAATTGACCCTACCATAGGCTTTTTCGAAATCTATCTTAAGCCCTGCTTCCTATATGTTTTCTTTACAACCCCACGCAACTAATTCGCTAGTCGTGACGAAGGTGTTAGACAGTAATCTCCCTTTAAGAAAAGCAAATTAGAATATATAGATAAGGTCTGGCAACATGCCTTCTAGTCTATTAGCCAGTACTTTCGAGATAATCTTTTATATTCCATTTAGCAGGCTAATAAGTCGAAAATCACTAGCTCACACTGCACCTTCTTTTTTGTGGATCAAACAAATATAGAAAAAATCAATAGGACATGTGGAGATTCGTCCTTCGTATATCTCAAGGAAAATACTAAACACGTCCTCCTTGATGATGTCTCAGAAGGTCTGCTAAAAGCTCATTGGAAAACTGTTTAGCCCTATCGCTTTATCACTTCCTAATTGAAACACAACCTTATTAATCTCCTCCATGTTAAATGGGGTAGTTAGCTGTTCAGGGTTCATAACTCATCTAGTTTGGAAAAGTTCGCTCCAATTTCCATTAACAACCGATCTGTAGTTCTCAGGCGCAAATAGTTCTTTAAAAAACCTTCAGAAATATTGTTTGTTCTTCTCTTCATTATATAATTTTCTCCTATTATCCTCCACCAATCCGATCTTGTTAAACTGCCTTCTATTATTATCCATCACATGGAAAAACTTAATACTGTTGGATGATAAAGAGGCCCAACAATTAATGAAAATTAGTGGCTCGTCTGGTCATTACATTAGATTCATACTGTAAGTACAAGAGCAATGCTATATATAAATCCCAAAAGAAATGTATGATGTACACATCCATCCCAGAGTGAGGACTTTTTTACTAGTCACATTGATATGACTACTGAAGGCCAACTCACCATAGATTGGTGGGGTGTACAAATAGCTTTTTCCCAAGTACAATAGAACATCATCTCTCTCTCTCTCTCTCTATATATATATATATATATATATATGGATATGAAGGAATATGATTATTTTCATCCAAGGGTCAAGAATTGACCCTTGTCTTGTCAATTTTTAAGAAAATACTAAAAATTCTTTGAGTTACCGGCCGTTCCTAGCGCAAGTGGCAAAGGGCTTGGTGGTTGGTACCCGAGGTCCCGAGTTCGAATCCTAGTTGATTCACATTTCTAGCTAAATTTATTTCTAAAATAAACGAAGCGGGTAGCGTGCTACCTTTCTCTCAAAAAAATTCTTTGAGTTTTTTAGTTCTAGAATAATATACACTCTCTTTTGGGGAGTAGAGCTGTAAAGATGGTATTTTTTAACAAGCCAGATACTCTGCAGATGAGACCCTATATAATTACAGCAGATATACTGGGCACTCAGAGAGTGAACAGTCTACTGTCTCACATGCTCAAGAGACAACCGCCTTCGCATTTATATAGTAACAACTGATTATAAAGTTAAGAAGGTCTAATTGTCAGCAACAGAAGTTTAGGAGATTGTCCCAGAAGTGCAAAGTTCGGAAGGTTTCTACACATTATTCCAAAAAAATTATTAGTTGTCGTAGTCTGAGGCAGCCTATGTTTCTTACCTGGGCTCGATTTTACAATGCACATGTATATGGAAGTACCGAACCATTCCGACCCACAATTTACCCAATCTGAAATCAGGCCAGACCCTGCCCTGAGTTTCTTTCAGTTCTACTAAGGAGAGAGAAAAGAGAAACGAATTTCTTCGACGCCACCGTGTGACTGAAGATAACATCAAGACTATCGGGTGTTTTTTTTTTTTTTTCCTTTCAGGAAACACAAAAATCCTAGACCCATATTCCTATCCATTTATCCATCTATACTTAAGATGGATCGGTCGAGCCTGCGGTGACCCGCAGATAACTGTGCATACGTTTCTAAGATTTGAAGTTCATGCTGTTTGTTGCAAGATTGCAGCATATGGCTGCAACGTCCGTGTAGAATAGAGAACGAGAGGAAAGGATGACAGATCCATTAAGGGTGTTCGAAAATGAGAATGGCGGAGAAACACTAGTCACCAGTTCCATGCAGTCATAATTTTGCTGGGACTCAGCGACTTAGAACCAACATCCGACAAAGTCAAAACCACTAGAGTAAAGCCCACTTCGGTTGGATCTCTCAAGTTCCCTGAAATCCAAATAACGATCGCGTGAGCTCCACCAGACATCCACTTTGGGCAACAAACTTCAGTAGAAACAAACACCCCCTCAGTTCTGCAGAAGGGTTGTTGGTCCTACCTCCTGGCTGATTCCCCCAAAACCACATTAAATTGAAATGTCCGAGTCTTGTACACCTTAAGATAGCTTGAGGATCCTAGACATTGATCTAGACCAGAATGGTGATTCAATTTGTTCCACAAGCAACCTGTGCACTTCGGGTCTAAAAATAATTGAATTTTCATGAAGCAAAATCAGGAAAGACCATCTGCTACAGGGAAAAACAAAAAGGTAAAAGCAAGCTGTTCAATGTTTCACACAACAGCCATCTACAAGTTTACTCGATATAATTTGAAGATTGGAATGATTAACATCCAAAAGCGTATAACTGGGTTGCAAATTGGTTTGCTTCTCTTAATCAATGCCTGCTGAAAGCATTCTGGTTGCCAACCAATACTCCCTGCAGTCCATAATTTAAACCTTAATGTTCCAAGAACTTCAACTTTTGCTCCTAGGATTCGGATTGGAACTAGGCAAGTCACTCTCCGCCTCCGGTTCATGAAATCTGAGATCTTTGTCTTGTTTGAGTGCTTTCTGAGACGAGGATTTATCAGACCTGCAGTAACACTCCACTCAAGCAGGGTTGAAGTCGTGTCAGTATGGAAAACAAAACCAACACGATGGTTCACATTAAAGGGCCAAATTGCGTTCAATTTGGTCAAAGCATGATTACGTGGCAAGAACTGCATTGACGGAAAAAAGAGAAGAAAAAAAAAGAAGCATGGAAGTAGGAAAAAAAATGTTGAAGTGGAGGTGAAAGTTTTATCAGTTGGACAAGATACCTTCTTGAATGATTTGTCCTTTTTCGAAGAGTTGATGCAGAGTCAGGAAGAACACTTCGTCAGTTGGACAACAGACATGCTTGAAGTGATCTGTCTTTTGAAAAGTGGATGCCAAGTCGAGTTTAAAAGCATTGGAGTACTAACAAAATATGTAAAAGCAACAGCAGTTACTGTACTCCATATAGCCATGACATAGAAATGGGTTAATGGCATCCTCATACAACCATTACGTATTTGTGTAGAAATGGCAAAAGTTAGCACCAGTCAACTACTAAAGTATAACGAGGTAGCATAGTTATGAAGTACTATACTTTCAATAATGCTTGTTTTTTTTTTTCCTGAAAAATGTAGTTAATGATTTCAGGAATACATGTTGGTTCTTTTCAGATATATATAGTGATGTACCAGCAATGGCACCATGAAATCCAGATAAACCTGCTAACTTCTGAGTCAAATAACCAATTAACAATATAAAAGTCATTAAATGCATGATCAACAAGGATATATTAGAGTTAGAAGTCAACATATAAGTGCCATTCATTGCAGACAAAGAACTCTCACGAGATTATCCTCAATGCGGGTCCCACTGTTTAAGCTTCACAATCTGCTGGGCACAAAGCTATTTCCAGCTTATTGAGCCACAGCCCAAGTAATCTCATATCAGAAGATGGTGACAGAGGGCATGAATATATGTAAGCTAGTACGCTAGTATTAGTAACTTGGGCTTAAGCATTTCTAGCTGTATGGCTAGTCATGTTTCACGTAGGTGCTAACAGAGATGGGCAAGGGGGCTTAAAAGATTGCGCACTGTTCACAGCAATCATCAGTTCCCATACAAGATTAGGTCAGTGTTCAACACTTCATCCGTTAATCCATGATTCTCAACTTCCCTAGGCTTCACTCAGTCACACTATCTATTTGGCCTCCGCTTGGCACTACATGATGTATAATACTGTAATGACAGTAAGCAGCTCTAGCGGACTTCCTCTAGCCAGCTTTATGTGTTTTGCAATTCTCCATCTCTAAAAGGGCTTGCGCTTGTTAAAAAGGTTATGTAGGACAGTGCCCATAATTTCCTAACAGTCATGGATGAAATCAAAATTTTCTGTCAATTTTGGAACCTGACCTCCACTGTATTGATCAAACTTTGTTCAGAGAAATTGATTACACATATTAATTAGATACTTGGTTCCTACTTTAACTTAACACTTCCAAACCTCAATTGGAATGATGCACAGTCCAATGGGTAAGTATTTACAAATCTCAAGTGGAATGACATATGGTCCAATGGCCTTTCCTACTTTCGGCATGCCACTTTAGAGCTTTTAACAGATAATAAAACTCAGATTCCTCTAGTGAAAAACAATTTTCTCCAAGTTCCTAAATAAGGATGTCAATTGAACAATTTGGCAAAGTAATTCCTCATATAAATTAATCTCATCAGTTTCTACCGATTTGTTTCTTCCGTTCTTTTTGGCATGCCCTAGATACACGACTTCTCCTCTTTCCCTCCCATTGACTTGGCCAAGATACACAAACTGCTTCTTCCCATAGAGCTTCAGTTAGTATTCCCAACATATATAAGTCATCGAGTTTGGTTAAAATATATTTTTGTGCGAATGAAACTGGTGTGAGATGACTTAAATGTGAGTTTGCATGCTTCACTGGTGAAGCTAGTTCTTTTCAGCAAGAGAAGCAAATATAAGACAAGGAAAGTTTTGATGTCTCTCCTGATTTACTTTGTGGGCCAAGATATCCATTATCAAGCAAGGCTTCTAGAAGCACTTCACAAGTTCCAACTCAAATTTGTTGATTTAATAAATATTTTTGTCATGCATGCTTAGGCAGGACTATCTGGGACAGAAGACAATTCCACAAAATTAATTTCGGGCTGAAATTTGAGTTTGGACCTGCAAGCAACTATTTTAGACCGCAAAACTTACAACAGATATATGACCATTTATGCCTGCCATGGCTATTTAAGAACGGTTAGCTGTCCTTTTATTGTTATTTTCGTCACCTGCTTAAATGATGCTTACTTCTTACTTTTGACAATGGATGGTCAGCATATTAATCTAAACACAAAGTGTTGAAGAAAACAGCACTTTCATGCTCACTTTGCGGTTTTCACATAAAGCATATTGATATGGCTGCAGAATGCCTACTGAATTATCTTCAGCCATCAAGTAAATATAGTGGAAGTCGAACATTTTTCATTTCATCACCATAATTTTCTAGTATTTACATGTCTCATGATGTTTCAGGTTTGTATCTGCAATCATAGTTGTTTCTTTAAAATGATAATATGTTTCATAATCATATTACTACAAAATTTCAAAACTGCAAAAGCTTACATAGCAGGGCTGAATTCTGTGCATGTTACTCACTAGTTCTGGCAAAGGGAGGTAGCAAGCTTGAGGCAGCAACTGCATAACTTGCAAGAAAATCACCGGTATGAGCAACACTCAACCCTACAAGAAAATGCAGATATGCATCACTTTATGAGAAGGCATTCATTGTCAAAATAAGCAAATCAGCCAAATATTTGTGAGAATATTAGATATTTAAATGTTGATGTCAGAAATGTGTGTCAGACACAGCAATAGAACATACTCCAACCTAGATTTGATGGTACTGTTCTATGAAGTTTTCTCAATGTTTAACTCAGAATTTAATGACCCTGTTCCAACAATAGGACATATTCGAAAGCTGCCCAAGCTGACAAGTATTGTAAAGTATTTGATGTTCACTTAAATAAGCCTAATGAACTGGTCAGATAGAATATTTGGATGTATCACCACTAAAAGATAGATACATTCACAAATTATCTCACAATGTGTCAGAAAGCTATGCTACAAGAAAGAACAACCATACAGGAAACAAGCTCTAAACATAACACAATATTCATTGGCAAATTGTTGCAGGCAGTTGATGGGAGAAGAGCTTTCTGGCCTAAGTGTGAAGGAGTTACAAAACTTAGAAAACCAGCTAGAAATGAGTTTACAAGGAGTTCGAATGAAGAAGGTTAGCTATGCTCCTATGCCTTCATATTCTTCCCTTAATTCTTTCCAGTAATTAGGAAGCTTGATGTGCGTAATTTTCACTTTACAGGACCAACTATTGATCGACGAGATTCAAGAGTTGAATCGGAAGGTTCCTCAATATATGTCAACCATCATTTCCTACTCTATTCAAAAGTTAAGCATCCAAGTTACCTAACTTTCGTAGTTATATTGCAGGGAAGCCTTATTTATCAAGAGAACATGGAACTGTATAAGAAAGTAAACCTCATTCGTCAAGAAAACATGGAGTTATATAAGAAGGTATTGGGGATCAGGAACTAAAATGCATCAAGTAGACATATGATAAGAAACTCTGCAGATAATCATTTGAATACGTACTAAAATGCATAACTGAACCAAAAGTTAACGGATGAATTTGGAATCTCAGGTTTACGAAACAAGAGGAGCAGACATTGTCCATAGAGCTCCTACCATTCCTCACAATTTTTGTATCGCAGAGGATACACATGTTCCCATTCATCTCGAACTAAGCCAACCTCAACAAACAGATGGGGTGCAACCACGAGCTCCAAAACTAGGGTAATTTCTATTCGAACTTCAAAACCCATTGACACTGTATTCGAGTTTAATAATAGAACGATTCACTCAAAATGCAGCAGACTTCAACTGCACTAAGAAGAAGGTGCCCCACAAATCAGGGTGGGTCAATGACCTCTCGTGAATATTATTAGGGGCTACGGTCAAATACTGCTACAAGCGTCATTTGCTGAATAAGCAAGAGTCGAATGAATACTTCAAAAAATTATAAAATTGGTGTGCATTCGTTGGAAGACCAAATTATATGCAAAGTCATGTTGCAATAAATTGGCAATGATTATGCTAGATATTCCAGATTAAGAACTTTATCATCACTTATTTGCTAATCCAGTGTGTATTTCCAAAAAATGATGACTGATTTATCATGGCTATGAAAGAGAGTTTACGCGACTATTAGTTCCTAACTGTTGCCTCTCATGTATAAAAGTTAAATAAACAGATATTAGTAATTCTATAATGTAATAATAAATTGTTCTGTGTCAGAAAGCATCAGCAAAATATAGTTAAAGAAATCTTTGTCTCCACAAATATTTTAGGAACCAACAAGGGAAAGCGTGTGGACTAGCACAACGCCCTCTCACTTCAGTGCTCATTCACGCCTATGTAACAAGGCAGAAACGGGCAAAAATATATCTTATCAAACAAGCTAATCCCTAAGCATCTAACTGGAGCCAGTGCCATGAGATAGATCGCATAAACAGAAGGAACGCAGCCCCAAGCAAAATGAAGTATGGATGACATACCAAAAGCTCAAACGACAGACAAATTGATATCTATATATTGGGTTATTAACATGATGCTTAATTATCCACATATACGCTCTAAAATATCAAATACCATAACAGAGCTGCGTTTATAAGTATATGATATTATATTCAAATTCTGGCGAGAAAAATATGACAGGAGTGACTACAAAATTCCCACGAATATAGTAATGAGGAACATGGAAGTGATTATAGAAAGGACATCACATGTATATGCACTCATACAGAAGTTTCACTAACTAAATATAGGTTAAAACACATGTTTAATAGCAGAATGTCTCTAATTCCTCTCTATACCTGGAGAAATTCATTCATATTTATATAGACAAACATTCTAGGCACAAATGGGAAATGCCAGCATCAGCTAATATATCATGCTGAAATGTAGCTGTCCGATGATGAAATGTGCTCTAGCAGGTAGTGAAAGGCACAAACATACTTCATAATCCCAGGCTTGCATCAAGTTCAAATGCAGACTAAAATCTAATATGTAATAATGATGCATCAATAACCGAACCAAACTTACTTCCCAAAATCAAATGCTCAATTCTGTCCAGCGTACGTGACAGTTAAGGCATCAACCCTATTTCACCCAAAAAACAAAAAAGGAAACTACAGAGCCAATCGGTGGCCCCGCAAAGGATTGCACCCTACTAACTGTACAGCAATCTAAGCAAATAGAATACCATCAGTGACAACTAAAATATATCTTTGTCAACAAGAAGCATTTTCAAATGTAGAGTCGAATATATAATCTTGAACTAATACATGCAAAGAGTTGAGATAATTGCTAAGTTTCAGGCTGAGAGGAAAAACAAAATATAATGGTTAAATTTTAGTACAAACTACAAACTTAAGAAAGGTTCTACGAAACAAGTGTTATAATCCACAATAGCAACACTTCCAAAGGGTTGTTTAAAACTATAAAGCAAGTACGTAGGTATAATACCCATACGGATGGATTGATTTGCATCTCTTAACAGCATGGGAATGTGTTAGCCTGTTAGGGTTTGTTCATTGTTCACAATCTAACACAAGTGGCAATTCTTCTAAGAATCACGATGCCTCTGACGATTATGTTACCTCTACTCTTATGCCTATTTTACTAGTAACAAACTACTAGGACTTTATTAATGCTTGAGGCAATATTACAATGAAAAGAGATGTCTCATATTTATAGCCCTACCATTATACGGTACTCCTAATACGATTAGAAAATTAAATATTAATGATACCCCTAATCTAACAAGGTATTTAAAATATAATAATTATCCTAATATAATAAATTGTATAATGCTATTCTAATAAGGAAAATACTTGAGATTCTGATTTGGATTCATGATTGTAACAGCATGCAATGGGAACAAGAAGCCTAAATTAAGCATACTATTACACAACAAATACAACAATATTGAGGGTAGGATAAATAAAGGATAACAAAGCTGGTTATAACATAACTAACAAGAGAAATGCCTTCCCCATGCTTTCTAGTCAAATAATAACCAATGCAGAATTGATGAAACCAACAATCTTGGTTGCTGTATAAAATACCTATAGTGTTGGAGAAGAACATTTTCGAGAGAACTAGCTTACCAATTTCTTGCAAGATATGCAATTGCTGCCTCGAGCTTGCCACCACCACATGCAACAACTGGCCAAAACAAGTTAACTTCAGCTCATGGAAGATATAAATTCAACTAGTGCTCTAATTTTTATGTTCAGTGAATAGAGAAGGGCTAGTCAATTACTAATATTAGTGCCACATAAATCAGTGAAAAGAATTAGCACATATAATATTGTTAATAAGCAACTCTTAGTAGAAGCAATGGTCAGTTTGAACGCTAACTAAACAAGGTAATGACTGATTACTGTCAAATTCTCTCTTCCATCAGCATCATAACCCATTAATCAGCATGAATTATTGGAATATATAAACTGATCTTAAAGGTAGCTTCTCAAACCAAACTTTATATGAAAATGCAGCCATTTCTTATATTTGTGGAACTTGACAAATGTTAAAACATGTACACAATCATAAATCTCCAAAAAATAGAGGAACTCTATTTATAAGTGGTAGTATTTACAACTTTTAGGCTGATTAACAGTGATTATAAAACACTATGACTTCTTCCATTCCGGCATCCAATTGTATTTCAATGAAACTGAGTAAAATTCATTAGCCCAATGACTCGTGAATATAGGAAATAATGCAAATTGTTTCTTGAATTTACCTAAACTATGGTTTTTGCACCAACAGTGCGAAAGTTAGTTAGGAGGAATGAACCAAACAATAGCTAAATGTAATAGTGGGCCTATATTTTAGAGTTAAAAGCAATTATGACCACACATGGTGGTAGTTAATTGTGATTGAGCTTTCATTGACAAGTTATGCCATAAATAACAATTTTTTGAATGAAAGCGTATGGCTCTATAAATTAAGGCATATACAAAAATTATTAAGCTGAAACATATAGCTATATTACAGCATGAATGGAAAAGTGAAATGAGAAACTACTATCTTCATAGAAAGCTGAAGGCATGATGCAAGGCATCCCTGAGCCAAATGCAAGTGAAATGAGAAAGTACTATCTTCGTAGAAAGCTGAAGTCATGATGCAAGGCATCCCTGAGCCAAATGCCTAGTCCAAGTCTAGAAAAATTAGAATAAACTCTACTTTGATCTAGTTACCGACTTTTAGACATGTCTGTATTTCTATTTCTTAGAATTTCTTTTCTGTAATTTTCATAGCATTTTAGGTGTTATTTATCTAGTCAAATGAGTGAAATAAATTGGCTTGGTATGATTTTGTCAAGATTAAAAACAATCTTGTGAAATTTTAATATGATTTTATCCAGATTTCATATGATCTTACCATAATCTATAATTCAGTCTATATTTGATTTATATCTATACGAGTTGAGCTACTACACTATAGATAGTAGTGGAATAGTATTTACTATAGACTTTTTAGTTCTCGGATGTTACTAGTACAACCACCAAATAGTAAACCCTAGGCATCCAAGGGCTAAAATATCTATAGTAAATACTATTCCACTACTATCTATAGTATAGTAGCTCAGTTCTATCCATACAGTTATAATTTAATTCTATTCATATTCCATTTGATCATAATTAAAATTTGGTAAAACTATATACAGATGTGAATGATTACATTCAAATATTATATGGCAGTGCAAGGTTAATTTGCTACCTATTCTAGAAGATTAAAAAGGGTTCTAATATGACTACAACGTGTCTGCCAAGATTACATATAGGGATGATGGTCAAGCATCTCCATATTTCATTCCAGGCTTTTAAAATCAAATCTTCCCATAAATACATTCTTCCATTTGCTACATTAGTTAGCCATTAAACTCTATATCTGCATTAAACACTTACTGCATAAAGTTTATAAAAGACTAGGTTTCACTTGAATCATTTTTGGCTACAAACAACTAATGCAGGTACATAAGTGATCCAAGTTCAATGTATTTGTCACTAGGAGCACGGAGTGAGTGCAAAACTGCTATATGAGCTAATCCTCCTTCAAACAAACTAGTGAGTTATTACAACTAAGCTCATCGAGACTCCATATATTTGCTAAGGCCTCAGTTGGTCGCACTTCCGCTTTATTTTAGCTCAAATTCTATAAGATAGAGAGCGCCAGAGGATGGATTTCTTTGTTCCTACTACTGTTGGTTTTGCTTGCTAGCCTATTTTCTTAAACAAAAAAAGAATTTTTTTACAGAAAAAGTACAAATTACTGCAAACTTTTTGTTTTTTGTTGCCAAGCAAATCCTACAAATGTCTACAATGCAAAAAACTAGTCATCCGCCAGTGCTTTCCATCACATAGAATTTGAATCTGAAGAAAACGAAAAAAGATTGAATTGTAACCAAAAGGGACCTGAAACCTTTTCTTCATACACGAATAGTATGTCGTCAGCGAAAACAACAATCCCCTTAGGATAAGGTGAAGTATACTGTTGCAAAAATGTAAGCATTTATCGACACCGTACCAAACTTGGGCGATTAAGCCTCTCTCTCAAAAGATTTCAATCGATCATAAAAGGAGTGATTCTCATCATGGAAGTGCATAGCAGAAGCTTTATCATTACTATGCACACCTAAATGTAAGCAAAGATGAAACGAAAAATCATCTATACAAGACATGTGATCTATGCCACTGAAATCATAACCAACGCCATCTTGCTGATGTAACTAAGATTTTTTTTTTCTAAAATAAAAAACCAATTTTTTATTATCTATTGGAGAAAGAAACCGGATGATACTAGTTAATGTATAGTACAAAGAGCCACCTAATCGAATACTCCATAGCAAATATGTTGGTATCTTTGTCATCATAAAGTTCATGTGCATTGATGAACTGAATCTTTTCAAGTTGATCAGAAAATGGAGCACCCACAACCCTCCATCATAATTAGTCAAATCTTTGTCCGAACATGATAATAGATGATCCAAATGCTACACCGTTGGAAATCATTTCCAGATTATACTGCTTTCTTGAAAAGGCGATCTTATATTATAGCCGTTGAGTTAATGTTCTCCAGAGGTAGGAAATAACAATAATAGCAATACACTTTCCAAAACCAGCAGCATACCATAACTACAATACTGAAGTGAAAGTAATTCATGAATGTGGGCATATTTGCAGTGAAACCTACTCAGCCGACATGAAAAAGACTAGAGACCGAATAAAATACTAATAATTGTTAAAGGGAACAGTAACTTTTGCGAGAAGCAAAGACGCATCCTCATAAATTAATAGTATCAACTGCAATACGTTCCTCTTCTTGAAAAAATTCAGCTATGTATTGTAATACCAATTACCATTGCCAAAACGGATATATATGAGGTAAAGGTCGGATTGTGGCCCAAGATGCCAAAAAGTTCTTGAAACTCCCCATTAAAAAATGGTCAGGCCATTCATTACAACGCAGAAAACCTAACCTAATTCATAGAGAAACCAAAGCAACCCCAAACTATGCGAACATCTTCATCATATGTATTAAAAGACTCACATTCTCAAAGCAAAACACAAAATGCACAAGGAACTAGGGGCTTAAAGAAGGAAAAGATCGAACCGATCGAATGGATCAAACTAATACCTAAATTTTTGTTACAATAAAGATAAATTCCTCACCTGAGATATCCAAGCTCCAAAGAACCATCTCCTCCGTTTCTGATCGAATTCTAGAAGCGAAAAAGGCAAAGAGGAAAAACGAATCCAACCTCGCAACAAGAAGCGATCGAGCAAAGGGGAGAATGCGAGGATGGGAGAGCTCATGTACGTTATAGGTAGGTTTTCCATGACCCCTGCATTGATAGGGTTCAATCAAAGGTTTTAGGGTTTGAGAGCGAGAGAGCGAGAGAGAGAGAGATAGAGGCGTGAGTAAGGGCTTCGGATCTGATCATGGAGACGGGGCGAAGAGCGAATGAACCTCGCCGTATAAAAGACCAGTGAGAGGGAGAGAGAGAGAGGAGAGAGAGAGGCGACCCCAAAATATCTGAGGGTGAATTGTTCCCGAGGAATAACATAAGGGCGAATTGGAACGGTCGATCTATGTCCACGTCGCTCGCTTAATTTTAATTTTAAATTTTAATGAATGTGTATGGGTTTCACGGGAACGGTGGGGCCCAAGGAGGAACGAGGCAAAAGAAAAAACAAAAAAAAGGAATTGGGCAATGGGCAATGGGCCATCCCCATAACAATAATGTTTCAAAATAAAATAAAATAATAATATTATGCATCTCTTTTTAAACAAGATGTGTATTTTTATATCTTATTATTTTAAATTTTAAAAAATATTTTCGATGTCTAATATTTTTTTAAATTTCCGTAGCATGCTACCTTCTCTAAAAAAAATATACATACATACATATATATATATATATATATATTAAAAAATTTCTACAAGACAAGTGCCAATTTTTATTCATTAGATGAAAGAGTATACAATATGTAAAGATCAAAACTACTAATAATAATAACTCGTTTGTGCTCAAATCATCGGTCAAAACATCGGCACGCATAGCCCAATATCACTGGGCACGATGTGAGGTCCGCCTCACACTTCCGGCTAACAATAATAATTCGTTGGGCTCAAATTACCGGCCTAAAATACTTAAACACAGTTATTATTATTAGAATCCATAATCTCTTATATATCTAACTGTAAGTCTGTAACTCTATTCTCATCTAATGTGAAAACATTGGAGTGTCTCAAAATATATATCTTTTGGGGTTTAAAAAATAGCAGTGCACTTTTTTTTTCCTTTTCTTTTTAGCACGGCTTCTTATACATCAAAAAAAAAAGAGAGTATAGGTGTTACACCATCTCATTCGATGGTTGGTTTAATTTTGGCACCTGAACTTTAGGTTCTTCATAAATAGGCATCTGTACTTTCAATTTTGGCAAGTAATTTTTTAAAATTTTATCAAATAGTTTAATAGACTCCTCTCTTCAATTAAAAGTATTAATTATACAATCATTTTCATCGTATATACTGTATATAATTTTATAAAACTTCAAAACACAGAAAATTATAGTTTTATATTCTAACGAATGTGAAAGAAATTAAAATAAATTAAAATTCGATTCAATCTATTCTTCGAATATCATATTTAACTATCAAAATTGAAAGAAAAAAGATAGATATTTTTACATTTTGAAGCCTTAAAGAATTATGTGCATCGCATCCGATTAAAACGACTGTATAATTATCAAGTTTACTTGAAAATAAGAGTCAATTGAACTATTTGGTGAAACATAAAAATTCAGGCATCTTTTTCCAAAAGAGATAAAGTTCAAGGGGTCCTTGTACTTTTTTTTTCCTCTTAAAAAAGGATGAACAGTATGTTGTTTCTGCGGTTTAGTATAAAGAGCGTAATGTCGACACGACCTCGTTCCACGTCATGTGGTCGGAAAATATCTTTCTCGGTACAACGTACCGCTCGAGTCGCTTTCCTTTTTGCGTTTTCTTAGAATGGCGTTGACACGGCGGGAACTTACTTTTGAATTTTTTATTTAGATCTCTATTTTTTTTCCAAATCAATATTTAATCACCACAAGTCATTATGATTAAATATCTATTATCTAATAATTTTATAATTTTGATGAAATTAAATACTTGGCCTTGCCAAAAAATTAAATAAATCTAAGACCTCTAAGAAAAAGAAGAGGAACAGTCGATAATAAAGAACAAAACAGAAGAAGTAAAAGAGAACAATAAGAAAATTAATTAAAATTTTCTATTTTGAAGGAAAAAAAATTATCTAAAATTTATATAAGTCGCTGTATAATCTATTTTGTCAACATAATAAAATTATAGGCTATAAAAATTTAAGATAAAAATATATAAATTTACCTCAACGGCCTCCCTTTGGATCCAACTGCATAACCTTTAAAATTTTGATTTTATTGTCTAATATTTTAATTTAATTAATTTAGACTGATTAGTTACTTCTTAATTTAAAATTTGAATATGTTATTTATCTTTACGGATTTAATATGTATATTTTATATAAATTTTATAACTATAAATTTATTAAAATAAATAATTAGTTAAAATTTTGTATCGAAATAATTATCAAATCACTTGAATCAAACAAATTCAAAAATTACGTAATAAAATAAAAAATTTAAAAATTAGATATCAGATCAAAATAATTTATAGATCAAATAAATATTATATATTTTTATCAAAAATTCAATTATAACACTCGATGAAGCTTAGTAGATAATTTATGGAAAATTAAAAAATTAATTGTAGGCTTGTAGCTCAATGGTTTCTTGGATTCGTGCGGAGGTTTTCATTGCGTTGCAACATTGGCCGTACGGTGGAGATTTATTTTCTCTTAAAAAACGTGCAGAAACTTTTGTATCATTTTTAGAGGGGGCATCATCATGGAAATTTCCGTGCGATTAAAAAATTAAACGTGATCTGCGTGACGTCATCGAATACGTCATATCGCACCACTTGACTAGAAAATTTTTAGATTTTATTTTTTAATGTTTTCGTATAAATAGTAATAATGTGATTGTGCGTTACGAAGCATCACTTTTGCGCACAGTCCAAGAGTGTGTAACAGCAAACGCACGGGCTAAACGAAACAGCCCCTCGCACTTTTCGCGTTTTTTTTTTTTTTTTTTTTTTTTTTTTTTTTTTTTTTTTTGAGAGAGAGAGCACATATCATCATCATAATTATTATTATTATAAACTTATAATACTGTAGAGTATATAATAGACCAGTAGATATGAGCCCTAAGCTCTGAGACTTCGTTTTATAAATAAGCACTTTTTTTGCATTTAGTTTCTTCAAAAAAAAATTTATCATAAATTATTTTACAAAATTTATATTTGTAAGATTGACTCTATCCCCGTCACGCAAGCGCCAAGAAAGTTGAGTTGAATAAGGTGAACCATTCACCGTATCGTATTTGAATACGGTGAATAGTTCATCGTATCCTTCCTAAACCCTAAACCCAAATATTACGTAATACTGTGGTAGAAAAATAATGAAATATAGTGAATCATTCACGGTATTCAAATACGGATACGGTGAATGATTCACCGTATTCAACTTAACCTACACCGCCATCCACACTCACTTGGCGCTTGCGTGAAGGGGATAAGGCCAATCTTGCAAATATAAATTTGTGAGGCTATTTGTAGAAAAAAAATTAGGAGAGCTGAATGCAAAAATAACATATAAATAATAATATATATTAAAATATATATAATTTAGCTAAAATATAATTTTATATTCTCAACAAAAATAGTAGGAATGTATGTTTTATATGTCTTAGGGTGCTCTCAGTACAGTAGAGTAAATTGAAAAGTACAGCGACTTGTAGTGTACACTAACACCTACGGGTGTAAATTGCACTAAAACTCTTTTTCATGGGAATCTTGCGAATACATCAAGGACAAACTTTGCAGTGCTTTTGTACCACCACTTTTCCATGGGGCGCTAGAAATAACTACTTCCCCGTGTTTTACTATTGTTAATTCAAGGGCTTTTTTGCATTTAAGCTCTCCATAAATTTTTTTTTTACAAATAGCCTCATAAAAATTATAATTATAAAACTGGTCTTATTGTCGCCACGTAAGCGCCACGTGAGCAGTTAGGGTGGGGTGTTAAGTTGAACACGGTGAATGATTCACCGCATCTATTTTTTAAAAAAATATTTAAGTAAAAAAAAAAGAAACGTACGTATAAATTTCATTCTCTTTCTCTGCCCCAGCCGGACTTCCCACGGCCGCGGCCACCGCCAACGTCGGCGCCGCCGACCCCGCACCTCTCTGTGGGGAGCGAGAGAGAGAGAGGGATATTTTTGGGGGATGGCAGAGAAAGAGAGAGGGTTCGCGGGGGTCGGGGGTGAGGGGGGCGGCAGAGAGAGAGAGGGTTCGCGCAGGGGGGGGGGCGCGAGGGGGGGTGTGGGGTGAGGGGTTGGTGGTAGTCGCCGGCGGCTCGAGTTGGGGCAGAGAGAGGGAAGGGAAGGGAAGAGAGGGGAGAGGGGGAGAGAGACAGAGAGTGGGGAGTTGAGAGAGCGGCTGAGAGAGGTGCGGCAGCGGCGGCGGCGGGGAAGTCCGCTTCCGGCAGAGAGAAGGAGAAAGAGAATGGGTTTATACGTACCGTATTTTTTTATTTTTCTTAAATTGAATATTAAAAAATAAATTAGACACGGTGAATCATTCACCGTATTTGAACACGGTGAATGATTCTCCGTGTTCAACTTAACATCCCACTCCTGCTTGCGTGACGCTGATGTGGCGCCTGCGTGGCAGGAATAGGGCCAAAATTGTAATTATAAATTTGACGGGACTATTTGTGAAAATATTTTTTTTGAGGAGACCAAATGCAAAAAAAGCCCTTAATTCAATGATTATTCCTTTGTTACTTGATAACAAGTGTGAAAAGAGGAGTAAAAACAACAAAAGAAACAAGAGAAAAGTTTATTTTATGGATGAACTAAATCATTTACTTCACTGGCCGCTACCATATGTTTGGAAAAAAAAGAGAAAATCAAGGCTGGCGGAACTCCACAAAAAGATGATAATAAAATTCTTTCTGTTTAGACCCAACGTTATGTACTTGTTTAAGATTATCAAACAATCAATGTCGAAATCAAGCCCATTCATCCAAATGTCATTCTCGCTTTCTACTACTGAGTTGTTTGGTTCAAATTAATTTTGTAATATTTTATAAATATTGTATGTATTTTATATTTAGATTAACAAATTTGTTACTAATTTATCAAGCCACTTGGTTGGAAAGTTGTTAGGAACTAAAAGGGACTACTAATGAATTCCATAAACTATGAAACATAATAATATAGTGTTTCTCCCGCCTAGAAAATTTATAATAATTTCACTACTTTATAGTGTCTGTTACACCAATTCAACTTGAGTTAAATGATAATAATTTAAATATTTTTAAAATAAAAAAATACGAAGAATTATCAAAATATTATAAATTTTGAACCAAACGGTCTCTAAATATAACTAGAATTATACTTTCAAAACTAAATCTGACACTGTCAAAATAAATATATTATATTTAACAATAATTTAATTTTTTTCTCTTACGACATTAAAATTAGTTTTGAAAGTATTAATTCTCAGTATAACGATCCAGCTCACTAGTATCAATACAACAGCGCGGAGAGGGCACAAAAAATTAGCTTTTATCTTGTCAGATCGTTGGTCCTAATCATTAATCCCAAAAGCTCGAGTTATTAAAAATACGCAATCAGCTCAATTAAAGCGTACAGATACAGTGCCGGTGGGTCTCGATTGTGACTCGATCCTATTAACCTCACGTTATTTCGAATATGACTTAGCCTAATTCAGCCTCTCGTCATTTCGAACATAATTCGGGCACAACATGATCTTCCGTCACAGAGCGAAATGCTGATCCATTTAAGCCAACATATTGCATGCTATTGCAGATCGGGTCACGCTCCGTGTGAATTCGCGAGCGCCGGAAAAGGAAGCTGCCGCTTCTCTTTTAAAATTATTGGAGGGGCTTTCGCACGCAGTGGTCCCCTACCAACTTGAGCCGTCTCGCCAGGCGAAAGGGGAAAGAGATTCTATATCCCCACTTGTAGGGAAAACAAGTACACCGCACCTGCCCCCACCACCTCGCCAAATTATTACCTGCACCCGCTGCATCCGATACGGTCTATGCACCGCACTCTTATGCAGGCGTAATTGTAGTTATCTACTAAAGCGAAAGTCTACTAAAGAAATGGTGATATAATTAATGCTTCTTTTAGAAAAAGTATTATTTAGATGGTATTTTATCTGGCAATGCTGTCGCACATATTTGGGCAAAAACTGCTCTGAGTTTTATTTATATACTGGTAACTTTCAAAGACTTTTCAAATGATATATATAAATTAATCATACTTTTTCGTACAATGTATCAGTATTCTGCGCCGTGGACGGAGGGATGCGCCGGGCATAGGCAATAGTTCTCCTCCCTGTTGCTACCGAAAAGTGCACAGGATAGCGAAATACGTACAATAAATTAACAGAAAAAAAAAGGTGGCGCGTGGAATCTTTGTAGCGAAGGGCTCGTATTGTGGGTGGCCACTTGTCGCTCAGTCATTAGTGGTAAAGGAAGGACGGTTGGTTTTGTGCTTCTGCCGTAGAATTGGTTGAATAGCTGGATTGTATTGTATTGGATGTGAAAGGGGCGTACTGGGCTCAATTTGAACTGCACTAAATTTAACTTATTTTTCATCAAGTTGCCATTTAAAACATTTAGATTGGGCAAGTTCATTGAAGCTGCCCGCACTTCTGAACCTTTAGAATCTAAAAGGCTCCCACTTTGATTTTTGAATGAATTGAGTTTTTATCGATAGCGGCGCCGAGTTAGATCTGATCTCTGCGGTTCAGACTGCAGGAATTTCTTGCATGTCAAATGTTCGGCTTATAATGACTTCTTTTATTTTGCCTTTTTTTTTGAATAACGACTTGTTCTCATTAATTAATAAATTATTTTTTCCATTTTTTTTAATCTATTATTAATCATGTTGATAAATTGTGAAGAGACATTGGGTTCAGCCACTTTGGATCTTTACTCAAATGTATCATATTGGTTGTAGGATCCGAGTCCAACAACTAATGTTTCTTTTTCATTGGGAGTGTTATTGGGGTGTATTTCCCATAACCAGAGAAATCGTACTATATAAAGAAAACAAATAGAAACCTTACATCATGGGGCCTACCTAATATTGAGAAGAAAAAAAAAATAAACGAAGCGGTAGCATGCTACATTTCTCAGTACTGTGACTTAAGCGTGATCCGAGCCGCTCACCTTTTAGACAACTTTACCAACCCAATAGATAATGGTCCGTTGGGCTTCCTACCGAGGCCGATATTGTTTCCACATCAACAAACACGACATCCGCCATTATTCGAGATGCTAATGTGGGCCATATCGACCTGGCCTGGCCCAACCTGGCTCGACCCACAGCACACCCGACCAACAAGTGATAAAATAAAAACAGCGGAAAATCCTTGCGCAAAACAAACAGAATTCGATCAGAAATTGTAAGAGTATCCTTGTGTAGGGTTATGCCATTAAGAATGTTTCCAAATCCCAGCTTTTAGAATAAAAGATATCCAAGACTCCAAGGTGGCTGTTCATAAAAGATTCTGAAAGTGATAGTAAAGATACATCCAAAAATAGTAAATCAAAATATAACGTGGGATGAATTTGGGTATATTATATAAGCATATGGTATGTACATCCAACAAGTTTCAGGCTCCAGATTTTTCTGGTAAGATCCTATCAAATTCGTAGCGTCAAGCAATTTCGAACATTTTAACAGTGAGGGCTATTTGCCTATTTCACTAGAGAAGTATAACAACATTGATACCGACCGTCCCTAGCGTAAAAGGAAAAGGGCTTGATGGTTGGTACCTGAGGTTCCAAGTTCGAAGTTTAATTATTTCACATTTTCAGCTAAATTTATTTCTAAAAAAATAAATAAAGCGGATAGTATGTTATATTTTTCTCAAAAAAATTAAATATACAACATTACTGTCCCTTGCACTATATGTTCTGAGAATTTTATTCAAAAAGTGAGAAAAGCCTAACATATCAAGCACTTCCCAAACGAAACTCAAGATAATCACAATCGAATTCGCAAATTCCATTTGAAGACTCCAATAGATATCTAGCTTATAATTTCCAAATTCTTTCGGAGCCAAAAAACACTCCCTCTGACCGCAAGCTATCTAAAACTAAATCAAACTAATGGCAACAACAATATACAAGCAGTCAAAAGGATGAGGAACAAAACTACTTTCTTCTAATATGATACAACAAAAAAATAAATAGAATAGACAACATTATTTCTCTCTCTTTTATCTCTCTCTATATATATATATTTGTTCACTTTACTTGATGCGAAGGTTGGCTGCGGCTTCTAGTATTGGTGCTTGAGATTGTTGCCGTGTTGATGGCATTAGAAGTAGACGCGACGGTTGAGGTCGAGGCAGAGGCAGAGGCAGACGCAGAGGGGGAGGTCATGCTAGAGCTCGACTCGACGGAGTAGTGGGATCCACGAGGGCCTAAAGCTCTTCTGCGGTACCTCGAACCGGGGACGCCGGGCCTAGTTGGTTCGTCAAGCGTGCTCGGCTTCTTCGATAGTATTACGACCACCCGCTTCATGTCGGGCCTTAACTTCGGGTCGGCTTGAGTGCAAAGAAGCCCGACGTGCACGCACATCTTGACTTGCTCCGGAACTGAGCTGGGTCTAAGAGCAGGATCCATCAGATCTAAACTCTGGCCCCTCTTGTGGAGCTTCCAAGCCTGCGACGCACAAGGGAGGCAAATTTATCACAATTAAAGAAGGAATTGGCGGTATGGCGCCATATTCATTCATACAAATGAAAAGTAATGCAAAGAAAATAGAATTTCCACTGTGGAAGAGGAGGTGTACCCATTCGAGGAGGGTGTCGGCGTCGGCGTCGGCGAGGGGGACGAAGGTGGAGTTCTTGCGGCCGGAGATGAGCTCGAGGAGGAGGACGCCGAAGCTGAAGACGTCGGCCTTGGTGGAGAGGGCGCCGTGCATGAGGTACTCGGGAGCCATGTAGCCGTTGGTGCCGGCGACGCGGGTGTTGACGTGGGTGAGGCCCTCCGGGAAGAGGCGGGCCATGCCGAAGTCGGCGATCTTCGGGGCCCAGCGCTCGTCCAGCAGCACGTTGCTCGCCTTGATGTCGCGGTGGATGATGGGCGTGTGCGCGTCCTCGTGCAGGTACAGCAGCCCCCGCGCCACCCCCACCACCACCTCGTACCGCCGCCGCCAGTCCAGCTCCGCGCGCCGCGGCCCCTCTGCTGCCCGCCACAAATTATTCACATTCATATTCAAAACTTCATCAAACATCAGCGCGCCCTCTGTTTTCTTTTTCTTTTTCTTTTTCTTTTTTTAATAAATATTAATGCAATTATTATAACTACAAATACAAACACAAATAGGTTGGGTTGTAATCATCCTACTGCATCTTAATTTATCACGGAAGCATTGCAGAAATTATAATGTATTTCTTTTTGTATTGTAAATTTAGTATTTCTCAAATTATAATTAGGTTCAAATGTATCTCATCAACAAACTACTTCGGATACGTACTCCACTCTGACCGCCTATGACCTGTCTCACTTGTTTCATATAGAATTACAATCAAATGAGTTAATAATTCTATTTAAAGCGAAACAAACAGTTAGAACAGAAATCTTACCTTCTATCTTTTCTTTACCTACAGGCTCTCAATTATTTTACTTTTAATCGATTCTTATGAAAATAAACTAAAAATTCTGTTAAAGCTAATCTTATTTACTTTCATTTACAAAATTAATAGATTATAAAAATTATGAATTAAATAAAAAAGAGTTTAAAAATCTTTTTTATTAAAATATACTCTATATATATATATATATATATAGTTGAGGAATTATTACGAATTTTAAGTAATAAATAAAAAGAGCTTAATATGACGTGGGATTTTCGTGGTATTATTATTAGCTATTTTGTCACCTACTGCACAGTCAAAGGCGTTACGCCCCTCTCTATCTATATTTATTATAGGGATAACTTTAAAAACCACCCCTGTGGTTTCATACTTTCTCACTTTAGTACCCTATGGTTTAAAGTGTATCACTTTAGTGTCCTGTGGTTTCGTTATTCTCTTTTTGTTATCTTTTCGTTAGTTTTTTCGTTAAATTAGTGAGAAAGTTAAAACTACAGGATAGTACAGTGAATATTCGATAAACCATAGATGGGGTATTTGAAATTTTTTCTATATAATTTAACGAAAAAACTAACGAAAAATAACGAAAAAAGAGAATAACGAAATCACGAAACACTAAAATGATACACTTTAAACTATAGGATACTAAAGTGAAAAAGCACGAAACCACATCGGTGATTTTTAAAGTTATCCCTTTATTATATACAGGGAGGGTTGGCTTGGTCAGCAAGATATTTTGGAGAAGGAAGGAAATATGAAAAAATTGACCGGGAGTGCGTGAAGTCTACCCTTAAGTCGTCGGATAAAGGGCTGAGTTACTAACCACAGAAATAAGAGCCGGTGGGTCCGAGTGAAAATCCCCTCTAAGCTGATGACAGCTTGCGGAGTGCGAGCTTTAATTTTATTAAATTAAATAAATATTTAAGTTTGCAAAAAATAACTTTAACAAGAGTCTACCAATTGCATGCCCAAAATAAATTTTTTTTAAAAAAAAGAGTACTCCCGTCGGTTCTCGCACCGGGGCCCGGCAGCAACCCCGGACGCGTCAGACGTGACTTCACCCAGAGCTGTCAGCGTCCCCCTGAAACCAAACGCTTACACGCGTCTAACTCACACGCTGTCGTAGGAAGTTGCCCCGCAAGCAAACCGGCGGGAGTATTACTTTTGGACCCTCCGATTTCAGTGGTGGAATAATTTATTCAGGTTCGATTTCTAAAATTGTTATCAAATGTCTCAAAGATTTCATTTTAATTTGTAAACAGGTTGCTAAAAATGCTTCTTTAATTTATCTTTTAAAAAATTAAATTTAGTCAATACCGGCACATCCTTATGCAGTAACCGGGTGTAGAACACTCGGGAGATCAAAGAAAATCTATGTTTTTGTAATATCCTGTAAATAAAAATATGATTCAAAAGTCTATAATAAAATAACATAGTCTCCCTTTACATGAAATAAAATAAATCATCTCGAATGTGAAATACGGGACAATAAAAATAAAAACCTTTTAAGAATAAATAGTCCCCGTGACATAAAAAAATTCTTATACACTATAAAAGATAACTTGTTAAAATATTCAAACAGTGCCGAATGGAATAGCATAATCGGTATTTAAATTATTTTTCTAAAATAAAATAAATCATCTTGAAAATAAAATATAGTATTCTACTAAATTATGAATACTAATTTTTTTAATGAATAAAACTAAAACGTGTACCTTCCGATTACAGAAAAAAAATATTCATATGAAATAAGTTATCATCAAAAAACTTATTGCGACATCCAAACAAAATCTACATGTCTTCTCTTATATTGAAGACGTTGCATATAATTACGTGCATGATCTAGTTAAAAATATTTACATGGTAAGTAATGGGGCACTAATAAAAAGGCAAAGTTATAGTGAGCCGCTTGAAATATTTTCAATTTGAAAAGAAAAATACTTCCACCCGATTCTATTGTGGCATGTGCTATATCAAGATATCTAATCATCAGCAACATAATAATTATATATATATTAAAATTATATTTAAAAAAATATATTTTTTGTAATTTCAAACTATATTGAAATCTTTGATTACCAATTATTATTATTATTACTACTAAAATAACCCTTAACTCGTAGTGGGCAAATCACCTTCCTCTTCTACCAAAGAGCCACATCCATACCTCGATTACTACATACATTGCTTAAAAAAATAAAAATAAAAAAATGGAGAGAGAGAGAGAGTATACTGAGACACCTTTATCTCATAGGCCATGTGAGAAGGGAAATGCTTTGGTTGAGCCCCCCTCCACAAAACGGTTTTTAACGTGTTATTAAATTGTAAGAAACTTTACATAGCATTTAAAGGTAATTTAGTATTTGATGGCTCTCAAACATTGACAAATGGAATGCAAAAAAAAAAAAAAAAAAGGGGATAATTTTGTCAATAATTTATAAAAACAGCATTTTACTAGTCCCACGTGACAAGGGTGTATATATGCAACATAGTACTGCTGTGCTGATTAAGGGTGTATTATTATCCTTATAAGTTTACAATGCCATACGAATTTATCAATATTTTAACAACCTATATATATAAAAGACATTTACGAACCCGAATCCTTCCCAGTAAAATAACTCTTGTTTTCGTCGGCATTGTCACGACTTTACTTTCGCTTATCATTATTTATTTCAAAAACCCCCCAATCTCAATCCATTTTAGTATTATTTCAACTGCATTTTCCTCCCTTGTATATTTCTACTTCCCTAAAACTCCTACTAATCTACAGCAAATTTAGTTATTCAGAGGGATTAAAAAAGGGAACTCATTGTGAGAGGATTAATTAATAAAGGGGAAAAAGGGGCGTACGCTCAGCGAAGAGGAGCTTGTCGAGGCTCTCGTTGGCGACGTACTCGTAGACGAGGAGCTTGTCGTTGCCGTGCGTGCAGTAGCCGTACAAGTTCACGACGTTCTTGTGCTGCACCCGCGAGAGGAGCATCGCCTCGTTCGTGAACTCCTTCGCCCCCTGCCTCGACCCCATCCCCAGCCGCTTCACCGCCACCTCTCGCCCATCCTCCAACCTCCCCTTCAAAAACCCCCCAAAAAAATCAAAAAAAAAATAAAATAAATAAATCATCCGACGGCTGAAATCTCGTCCGGGGCTTACCTTGTAGACCGGGCCGAAGCCGCCCTCGCCCAGCTTCTGCTTCGGGCTGAAATTCCGCGTCGCCGCCGCCAGCGTCTCGTAGCGGAACACCTTCTGCTCCATCGCCGCGATCGCCTCCAAATCCTCCTCCGCCTCTGCGAACACCCCGCCCAAATTAATCAACTAAACCTAATTTGATGCGAGATTGGAGAAAGGAGGGGGGGGGGGGATTTTGATCCCGAGTTTCGAATTCTCACCTCGATCTTTGTTTCTTCTGAAGTGCTTCATGAAATTCTCGAGGAATTTGAGCGGTTTCGTCATCAGCGGTGGAGAAGGAGGCGAAGGGAGAGAGAGAGAGAGAGGAATCGAAACTAGGGTTTTGATTTGGTGCCGGGTGGAGAGGTAAACCTAACCCATCTCTTTTCTTCCTCTACTTCTGTTTTTTCACTTTTTTTTTTTTTTTTCCCTCTTTTCTTCTTCTTCTTCTTCTTCTTATTGAGATGAGATGATGAGATGCATCAATGGAAAGGACTAAGGGACCGTGTGGGCGCACGCCGTTGTATTAGGATTTTAATCGTCATATGTTCCACACGGGGAGTTGTTTTAACGTTTGAACCACAATAGGAGACTTGAATGGTAGCGGTGGGTGGCTCGTTCCTTAAAAATGAACACGGTGTACCAATCGCTCGCTATTAAAATAATAATAAATGCACCTACGAAATTGTGATGACTCGTTTTGACTTTTCCAATGCCATTGGCCTCTTCGGGAGTAAACCTACTATGTAACAGAGGCACAATATCATCTCATATATAGTTAATCATATTTTTATTTATTAAATAAAAAATATAATAAGTAATTTTAAAAAAAATTATGATAAAATTAATGAATTCTAAATGAGCAAGTTGATTGGCCGAAAACATCACATTACCTTATATGACTGCTATATTTTTATTTTTTTCTCTCTTCGAGAAGCTTTCACTGTCGAGGATACCTGAAAAGATTGTAGCCCTGACATGTCTCCCATAGATTAGTATTTGTGGAAGTATTTTCGGCTAAATTATACCGTCTTTGTTAAATTGTGAGTTTCATAATATTTTAGTTTTTAAATTTTAATTTATTATAATTTTAATTTAAAATTGTTAGATTGCTGCAATCAAATTTTACAGTATAATTAAGTGCACTAAAATGTTAATATGTTGCAGACGTAACAGCAATATGATAATACTGTAATTAATGATATAATAACAATTAATATGTCACATAATCAACGAATCAGCAATATCTCACTATTTAGTCAAATCAGTCATATTACGCAATTTGATGATAATAATTCAAAAAATTTGCGTTATAACTCACAAGAAATTAGGATTTGAGGTTCAAATTATCACTTGTTTCGTAGTTTGAAGACTAAACCGTAATTCTGCCAATATTTTTAAAAATTTCTTCATAATGTTGTTCACATTGTTTCTAACGTTGTTAAAATACTTTATTTTTTATTATGAAATTCTGCTGGGGTAATGCTGGTTAACAAGGCCTAAAGGGCTTCTAGATTCTTGTTAATGAAAAAAAAAAAAAAAGCGTTATTGTGCAATGCGGTCGATAGTTTTATTCTGAGTTTAGATCATAAATCATAAATTATACTTTACCATCCATATTTAGTCTAGATTTGTGCAGTTTTTTTTACAATTAATATTTGTTTTAAGTTTAAATTTTAATTCTGACAAAATTTCATTAATTAATTGTACTAAAATTCAAACGAGTGGCCTTGCACGGCTGAATGACTACACTTATTGGGTGGGGATTGGGGTTTGGCCCATGGGCATGGAACAGTGACGGGCCATTCCTGCCCAACATGGAATGGCTGGGCCAATTTAATTTTTCCTTTTCAATTATCATATATTAGTATTAATATGAAGTATTGAAATCATGATAAAATTTTACCAATAAAATAGAGAGATTGAAAACTAGAAACACCAAATACTAAATTGCTTTAAAAAGTGAATTTCTCGGCAGGCGGAGGACACATTGGGTATGAAATCCCCTGACTTCTTGGTTGGCAATCAAGATATCAACCAACTGTACTAAGCCAATGGTAGTCATTCACAAGAATAATTATTCTGATTAGAGATGCAAATGGATCTGGCTTGGTGGAGCTACCACATCTGCCCCAAATAGGGAGATAAGTAGGCAAAAATAAAATTTTAAAAAAATTATTCTGAATCCGTTCTGATCAGTTAAGGAAATAAAGCGGGAGGTAGGATCCTTCTTTTTTTTTTTTTTTGATATGCCAAAAAATTATTAAAAATCCTCTTCCATCCTAACCAATCTTGACCGGAGTGGTAAGTGAATGCAAAAAAAAAAGAAAGAAAAGAAAAGAAATTGAGAAATGCTTCAATACACCAGTCAAATTAAATCTGGACCGTCCAATTTTTAAGGTTAAGATCGACTTCAATGCAATGGTAACCTGCTGAGCAGGTTACCAGATAAATATGTATTAGCCAATTACCAAATTTGATAATATCCAAAAAATCTTTATTTCCTAATTTAATTTTATTACTTACCAAATTAGATAATGACTAATATGATAAGTGATAAATCTTCATAAATTTTTGAATTTAAAATTAACATGTAAGCTTTATATTTATAATTGTATAAGTTAAATTTAAATTTAAATTTGAGAAAGAAAAATTTATATTTAAATCAACAATACATTTCAATTCAAATTGTCAATTCAATTTTAAACTAACATGAAAGTTCAAAAATGTTATTCTCTTTTAAATTTTAATTTAAGTTATAGTGTAGTTATAAACTTTTATTGCTATTTAAATAAAAAAAAACTTCTAAATTTTAAAGTCAATTGAAATTGTTAATTCAATATTGAAAAACAACACTAGATTTCAAAATTATTGATCAAATTTAAATTTAGATTTAATTTATATTATGGTTAAAAAATATTTTTTCTTAACTATTTACACATAAAGTTTCAATTTTTGAAATTAACTCTAAATTTTAAATTACTAAATTTATAACTTACGTTGTCATCACAAATTATTGTTAAAATCGGCCTTCAAATTCGATAATCCAATCAAAAACTCATTCTCTCGTGATTCAAGGATAGCATGCAAAACATTCTGATATTGGATCTTTAAATTTTTAATATTAATTAATTTTTTTCTTCAAAACGTCCTAGTTTTACATACCTGGTGACCGGTACCTCTTATGCAATAGCAGGTTATCTTTTTTCACACATAAATCTCAACATTTCATTGATTAAAAATAAACGGCTAAGATTAAAATGGAACATTGAAGCATTGCTCAAAAAAATTAACTCATCTTAAATACGGCCCGAAAAATAGGGCCGAAGGTAAGGAACCTCTCCCTCCCCCCAGATCCGTCCCTTTTGTATGCCTAACTTTGGTCATCCTCATCTCTTTTCCCAAACTCTTTATTTGGTTAGGCATGCATCTTTACAAGCAATTCACATCCAGATGTTGTTGCTCTCATTAGCCCCCGTAAATTGAATTAAGATCCAACTTTGACCTTACATTATTTAAGTCCATGGACTAATTACTACTCACCGCTGTGGACCTTTCTAAACAATATTAGATTACCACTATTGTAAACAATGCAATATAAAACATACTGATCTTGTTGATTTATTTCCTGATCTTTATTATCCATATATACTTAGCTGGGCAAAAGCTTTTGTAGGATTGCTCGATAGTAACATCCGAAGAAACTTCAGTAGCCTTTTTTTTTTTTTTTTTTTTGGTGATAGAATACCTGTAGGTGAAACTTTACTACATATCTTTTACTCAGCATCTTCCTGCTAACTTTGAACTGTATAAAACTTCGGCTTCAAGACCTGAGAGCGAAACTCATTTTCGCTTTTTCCAGCAAGTTACTAAATTTTTTTGAACGCCCAAAAAAAAAAAAAAAAAAAATCAAACGAGGTTTGAGATGGAAATAGAAACGACAATTTATGCCCATAGTTTTCGAATTGATTGTGCAGTGTCCGTACCCGAAAAACTAACCTTGCCGACTAGCCTCACAACTAACCCAACACGGAAATCAAAGCTATGTATTTTTTTTCGCAGTAATACTGACCATAGTTTCGAAGGTCCCCCAAAAAGTGAAACAAACAGTGTCTCAAATTAATACTGCTGATGTGTAGACTTTGCATTTTGCATTAATTGTACGAGGGAATTAATTAAACATGTCCACTTTATGAGTGCCGTTACGTTATCACCTTAACAGTCGCCTAACATGGATATGGACTCTGAGAAAATTAAGTTGGATAACTAACTTGGTAAAAACAAACTAACATTCATTTTTAGCAGTGACTAGATTCGATAAGATGTATCTATGATATTAAATTCAGTATTGTAATATGTAGCACACATGGTTCTACTCTTTTCATTAAAAGGTTCGCTTTGCGTCCCCCAACGCCATGTTACTTTGAGAAAACAGAGACAGTGGCCATGTGGAAGGGATGAAATTAATTAAGCAAGAGAGAGAGAGAGAGAGAGAGAGTGAGTTTACATGAAAATGCACAGCTCCGTGGACACCGCCACACTAGCGCTTTTCTCGCCTACTAACTTCCCCGTAACTAACGCTCTCCTCCTCTCGCGAAATTAAATTTGGACTTAATATTTAATTATCATCTTTGACTTTGCGTTAAGCAGTAATTAATTATAGATGTTCTCTAAGCAAAACTCCACTGCGTAGTCACATGGCAGTGTGCTATTGTATTTTACCGCAAAGGACAAGTTCCTGCCACTCTAGCTATATATAAAGGAAGAACCCTTTTACTTCCCCTTCCCATTCCTCTCTTTACTCTCTCATCCTCCTCTCTCTTCTCCTTATTATACCTTTCCTAAGAAGAGAGAGAGAGAGAGAGAGAGAGGCACCATGGCTGAAGCTGGGCTTTCTCGCTTGTCCTACTTACTACTGCTGCTGCTATTACTCGCACTCTCTTTCTCTGAGGTAAAGTACAATGAACTCCACTGAAAATCCTCAGTGCTTACCACGCAAATACATTAATTTCTCTTCTAACAAATCTTTTTTTTCCTTTTTTTCTTCTTTTCTCAAATGCTTTAGAGCATGGGAGGGAATCTCAACCCTTCAGGTAAGAGCATGCACACTTCCTTGCCCTCAATATGGTATTAGTACGAGCACGACCCTGATAAAAGGGCGTAGTAATATGTTGAGTTTAATTAACATAAAACTATTATGTGTTTGACGTGCATGTATAGATTGCAATCCAAGGTGCTCGTACAGATGCTCGGGGACGTCGCACAAGAAGCCGTGCATGTCGTTCTGCATGCAGTGCTGCGCCCAGTGCCTGTGCGTGCCGCCGGGCACCTACGGAAACCGGGAAGTGTGCGCTTGTTACAATAACTGGAAGACCAAGAGCGGTGGCCCCAAATGCCCATAATATTTTCTTTTCTTTTTTTTAAGGAAAAAAAGAAAATTTTCTTTGGAACTCAAGATGATCTTTGAAGTAAATGGAGCATTGTTAGGTGTTGCTCTCAAATTTTTTTTTTTTTTTTTTTTTTTTTGCCCTAGGCAAGGAAGAGGAGAGATTTCGAGGAAAATGTGAATCCCTCTCTACTCCCTAGTAGTGTTGTTTTGTGGTTTTTAGTATCAATAAGATTAGTAATGCTGAGGCTTGGGGATACATATGTTCCGCTCATGAATCCTCGTATTCTAGTTTCTTCGAAAATTAATTGATTTGGAAGAATGAGTACGTGTATCTAATCCACAGAGAAAAGACCATATGCATGTACTGTGGCTTGACTCGTGCTTATTTGATGACTAGTTTGTAGAACTATACAATATAATATTTCGCTTTTTTAAAAAAAAAGGTCACAGTTTGAAAAAGGATTTCAATTCGTGGTTGTTTGTAACGACTAGATCTCTAAAAAATGAAGGAATAAATCAATCCAGAATTTTTCGTCCCCAGTAATATTATTCTGGGCCAGTCCTATAAATTTCAGGATTAAAAATTCCATATTTTACAAAATTTAGAGCGGATTAAGAGCAGAAATGCAGAAACAGACCTCAACCTGAAACATATTGAAATATTTCCTACCGACCGTTCCTAGTGCAAGTGGCAAAGGGCTTGATGGTTGGTACCTGAGGTTCCAAATTCGAATCCTAGTTGATTCACATTTCCAGCTAAGTTTATTTCTATACGAAATAAACGAAGCGGGTAACATGCTACCTTTCTCTCTCAAAAAAAAGAAGAAGAAATATTAGGTGCATGCATGGGCTGGGCTGGGCTGCATAAGTCTTTGGGCCGTATTGTATTGCGGACTGCCTAATGTTACTGGTCAAAAAGAAATAGGAGCGAAAGCGCAGAAATATATTTCTCTATTTTTCAGTAAAATCATAAAAAATTATTTCAAACAAACAATTATGATATACACAATATGATATAATCTATAAAAATAGATAAAATATTAATTATCATTATTGTCATACTTTCTCGCTCCATAAGGAGACTTTGTCGGGTCTATTCTTAATTCAAAATGACCTGCAGTTGTGGAGATTTTAATTAATTTTTACCGTGGTATTTTCTTTAGAAAAAACTAGTCAAATTGCTAAAACTTGAAGTAATTACTGGAAATTAAAGAAACCATGCATGATAGCATCCAAATTTTCATCCAAATTGATGATATATCCACTTGGTTTCCCTAATATGTGCGACTAAAATTTTCTATAGAGACCTTTAACTCGTTTCAAGCTGCCACAAAAGTCAACCCTTGTGTTGTAAATTGCATTGGTTTTAATATTTAAACAGTATGGTTTACTAATCACACTCAGGTTTCTCATTTAATGTTTCTTAGTCTTAATATTTAAAATCTTTTCATGATAAATTGTTTAGAAAATATCCTTAAAAATAGTTTTTTGGCTGAAACATATTTTTCACCCTTTTGGATAAAAAAAACAGTAATATTTTATTTTATTTTCTTTTCTTTTCTCTTTGTATAGATATCATAGAATCTTTTCGTTCTTGAAATTTTTATCTGAAAAATTAAAATTAAGTTATGAGCAGAAAATCTCTTTTCCATAGAAAAAAATATTTTTCAAAAAATAAATTTTCACAGTTTTTTGAGTAACGAAACACCTCCTTATAGGTTCAATGTAAAAATTTCTCTTCAAATGACATGTCGGATTTGGTGAGGGCAATAATTTCAACAATTGTTGCTGCACTGTTGTAATATAAAATAACTATATTGACTTTGATTAATTCTTTTATCACAAATTCGATATAGCATAGCTCCGTATTTCTTCTATGTCTTTCCACTACAGATGACAAAAATTAATTAAAATGTCTATAGGCTTCTGCATGTTAATACATATTTTTAGATATGTTTTCTACTAATCAATTTTTTAGGTAACATATTATCAGAGTTAATTCTAAACCTTTTCATTCTGTAAGATCGTGAATTAAATAATAGTTTACATTTTCATCTTCTACCTCATCTATCAGTTTCACGTGTCTTTTATATGCCTTTCATATTCATCATGTATGTGAGTAGAATTGTTAATATATATACTTCTGGACATATTTTCTAACACTATGAATGAATGAATTGTTAATTATTGTACTTTGCCTAAATCTATCTCTCCAAACGACTTGGTCAAGTTGGTTTGTATCATTTGTAATATCAAAAACTTTATTACCACAAATTTCAAAAGGGAATAGAAAATGAAATGCATAGTCCCCGCCAACTAGTTGATGTTGATTACGTAAATTAGTGGTTTGAATGCTTCATTTTGATATGTTCTTATTCAGTTATTCAACATGCTATGATCAAGGATAATATTCATTTTCTGACTGGGATTGTCGAGAATAATATTTCACGAATAAATTGTTCATCGCAGATGACGTAACACACCTCCTTCGAGGGGAAAGTCACATCATTCTTCCCTATAGAATAAGTAACACAAAAGAATTTTAAATTATTTCAACAAGAGCCATCAGCTGATTTGATCGGGTCACCAACCGATTTGAGGGTGTGTGTTCACACATCGAGAAATTCTATGAATTCCATCGGTAACTTCATTATCAGCAGCAAAATACATTTGAGCTGTCTGCGTTAAATAATTTCGATACATTTCACTATTGATGAGTATCACCGATGAGAGACAGAATCAAACCGAGGGCACAATCTCACAAGTATTCAATCCAAAAGTGTTCAATCAATCATTATCATAAGTTAGTGAACGGCCATGATGAAACACATGTTTTTTTTACGGTGGATTGGTGGTACTATGCATCCACATGCACCACAATTGACATAACATTTACCTATCCATTAAAGTTGTTCTAGGGTCCTCTAATTTTGGTGAAACAATGATAATAATAATAATATTTATAATAAAGCCTCACAAATAAACTTTTTATTTATCAAATCTCTAATTTATATTTTTAAATAAATTTAAAAAATAGTTCCAAAAGAATACCCAGCTAGCCCCGAAATTTGAAGTGACAGTGCGTGAGTTGGGTGTGCCCAATTTCTAGTGAGTTGAAGACAAAAAGCTGAACAAGTCATTGTTGGACTTAAAATTTTTATGATTTAATTTTTAATTTATTGTTTTCTTTTAGGACAAGCTACAATACACATTCATTTATAGGTTAGCCTTTTGTAGCCCTTTGAGGATTGGAAAAGTTTTTATTTCTTATTATTTCTTTTTTTTTTTTCGTTAGGCTGTCTTTTTCTTGACGAAGGCATTGGGGTGTCGCTCTAGGAGGGTCGGAGCTCATAAGATGGGGAGGTTTTGGATGGTGATTATATATATATATATATAGTTTATCTCGAGTATTATTAAAAGAATATGAATAGTACTTGGTAACAACTCTTTAGTTATTTGATCAATTACAATTCTATCTATTTTTACTAAATTTTGGTCATCCAATAGCCATTAATTTTGTAGCAAGCACTATATCTTTTCATTTCTTCATTAATAATCTTTTAATGGGATCTTCTCCCCTTTCTTAAAAAAAATTCGGTAAATATGTACAGAACTTGCATGAACTATAGAATATTTTGCGTCGACTATTTAACTTTTCAAAATTTAGACATACTATTCAACTTTTTAATTTGTTTGATTTGAATCAGTTGACGATACTTAACTTTAAAATTTATGTTCATTCCCTACTTTAATAAATTTGTAGTAAAACGACGCATTCAAATTTTGAAGTAGTCAAAATTCAAATAAATTGAAAGGTGAAAGGTTGAGTAATCGGCTTAAAATGGTCAATAGTTCATGTAAATTTTGTACATTTTTACTTAATTTTTTTTAGAAAAGAAATTGAACAAGTCATAACTCATAAGTCACTACAATATGCATGCCTCTACTATACAAAAATTTGTGCCATCAACGTGCATCCTGGTAGTTTATATATATACAAACATGGTTTTCTCCTAAACCATCCACCCCTAACCATCAACAATGTACCCCCAAAAACCGGAGTTTGCGACGGTGCCCGGAGTTGCTGCTCCGCCGGCGGCTTATGTGCAAGGCCAAGCTCCTCAAATATGGTCTACGGGCCTTTGCCACTGTACGGATGATATCAACAACTGTAAGATCCATTTCTTCGCATTTACGATGGTATATTTTGTTGTTAGGAAATTAATTTTTATTTTTCATTCATAATGATCAGTTCAATTGCGCTTCCGACAGGTTGCGTAACGTGCTGGTGCCCCTGCATTACTTTTGGTCAGATTGCAGAAATCGTAGATCGCGGCTCGACCTGTAAGTATCATTTCACGATTTTTCTTTTCTCAGATAAGTAGTTCGATTGTCCTTAATTAGATCTAAACTAATCAGCTATTGTGTTGTTTGATTTCATTGTTTGTACCATGTAGATGTTTTGTTCACAAACTTACTCTATTGATGGTATATATATATGCAGCATGTGGAACAAGCGGAGCACTGTACGGGCTTCTTTGCGCGCTAACAAGTTGCCACTGGATATACTCGTGCGTGTATCGGACCAAACTTCGCGCGCAGTACAACCTGCAGGAAGCCCCTTGCTGCGATTGCTGCGTCCACTGGTGCTGCGAGCAGTGCGCGCTGTGCCAAATGTATAGAGAGCTCCGCAACCGTGGATACGACATGACCTTAGGTCCATATATATGTTACCTTATGTGTTTTCCTGTAATTTGGTTTCATTTTATACTGTTGATCTACAGAACTATTCAATTTCTAGTTAAAAACACACTGAACGATAGAGTTGAACGATTGAGTCGAAATCAAAAGCTGATAGATACATCGGATGCAGTCAATAAATTTTTCTCTCTACGATTACGTAACTGAGAGACGCGAATTGTGTATTTGTAGGGTGGAAACTCAACATGGAAAGGAGAGGCGTCGCAGCGCAGCCGCCGATGGTGCAAGGGATGGCTCGTTAAGGAAAATATAAATAAATACACATTATTTATATCTTCTTTTATGGTCTTTGATGTTCGGTTTGTTATGCAATCTTTCCTGTTCAATTTGATGTTGCAAGAAACATGCATGATGCTGTTTAATTTACCTAAGCTTGTTTCAGGTTGTGTTAGATGTTTATTTTACTCTTGCTTTGATCTTTTGCAAATAAAGGTTTTTTTTGAGCTTGTTGTGTACATCTCTACCTGAATTGAAGTACATGATAATAGATTTAAGCTACACAAGCTTAATTTTCTGGTCACAGAATTATTTATTACGACTTAATTACCATCCCTTACATAACACATGCAGTCCCCTTCATTTCAGGTAATACAAGAGCGCCACTATTATTATACATAAATTAATCATTAATCAGAAATAGATGTGTATATATATATATATATATATATATATATATATATATACACATCTATTTCTGATTATATATATATATGTATGTATATAATTGGTGGTTGGTAATAAATGCTCAACGACTCATCCCTCCGTGCATTTGTGGTGGTAACGTGACCGCTTGTCTCTCCATGTTTGCATGCCACCCTGCAAAAATTAATCAGTTATTAACAACATGCATGGAGTGCTTTATTATTATTATTATTTTGAAAAAAAGGTTAAAGTGCTTTAAAATTAATTGAAAATCACTTTTAATTATCTTAAAGTGGTAGATCTAGAAGTTGTTTAGAAATCAAGGTACGTAGAAGGGCATTTACTTTTCTTTCAACTTCCAGGTAGCTTTTGTTATTGTCGAAAATGAAACTAAGCTTCTAAGTCTCGAAGATAGAAACACCGATTCTAAAGTTATGCTTTCGCAACATAGTGAAGTTTTTAGAGAGTTTTTTCCACAAAAAAATTAGTGCAATTTCTTAATCATTCTGTTCGGCAACTATAGTGTACTGAATTTCAGTATACTTTTTCGAATTTTGGCCTAATGTAGTACGTGTACCGAATTTCAGTATACCTTTTCGAATTTTGACCAAATTAAGTAAAGTACACTGAAATTCAGTACACTATATTGGAAAAATATACTGAAATTCAGTGCACTACAGCAACGTACCTATGTCCATGTTAAATCCCCTGCGTTTGAGCTCTCGGTACTCCTGGCACAAGGCCAAGTGCTCGCAGCAGAAGTGGACGCAGCAGTCGGAGCAGGGGCTCTCGCGCAACGAGTACTGAGCCCTCATCTTCGACCGATAGGAGCATGAGTACACCCACCCGCACCCGGTCAGGTACATCACCAACCCGTAAAGAAACCCGCTCGTCGCACACGCTTTCGCCCCACACCCCACCACCGACATCACCACAAAAACAAAACCAACTCAATTCGTACATCGGAAGTGCAAAGCATACTTCATTACATAACCAGATGTTCAAAGGCGATCGATGCGATCACTTACAGGTGGATCCTCTGTCGACGATCTCCGCAATCTTGCCAAAGGTAATGCATGGGCAGAAGCAAGTAACACAACCTGTATAGGGGTTTATAGCATTGAATCATCAATGCAACTTGAAGTAAAAGTAAAAGTGGTTTTAATATGTGTGGGAGAACCAGTGAATGCTTACAGTTGCAGCAATCTTCGCAGCAGCCGCAGAGGCCAGTCGACCATTCGAGGGGTGCAGCTTCTTTAGGGGGATACATGTTATGGTGAATGAGAAACGGAATGGATGCAAGATGAAGTTTCAGAATGAAGTTAGCTCATACATATACTGAGTTGTGCCCTTCGTTGTAGTACTATAAATAGCCCTGGGGATTGTACTAGGATTAATAATCAACGTGTATCCCATGAGTCGAGTCATTTTTGGTATCATATATTCTCTGAGATTCTATATAGATAAGGTGAGGTTATTGCTTAGACTTGGATGACCGCAATTTATTTCAGTGCGCGAGAAAAGTACGTAATGTATATTTCTCGATTGAATTAAATCAAATAAACTTAAACAGATATCAAATCAAGACCAAACACGCATTTTACTTAAATAGATATACTGTACGTACAGCACTGAATACTCAACATTTTCTCATGCCAAAGACAAAGAGCACTAGTTTTTTTATTTTATTTTTTTGGTCGTCACTATAGAGGCCTTCTGATGCCTCACCCATATATATAGCTTAGTTCATCGTTCTAATGAATGAAGCAGGTAATGTGCTATCTTTTTCTCAAAAAAAAAATATTTTCTCATGCCTAGACTCGAATCCTTAATAGAAGTGACATGAACGTAACGGCTATATATGTTATCAGTGCCCTTCACAATTAACTCCATCACAATTGTGGTTTTTTTTAACATTTATGCTGATCATAAACCTCCAACAAATTGCACAAATTAATAATTAATTGCTCTAGTATCAAATGTAATGAATTTGAAAAGTTGTTTTAGAAAAAAAAAAAAAAAAAAAAAAAACTTTGTGGGATCGAGAACATATTAGGTGTTTCATATCATTTGAATTTGTGGACAGAACCCACTATTGTGGATTCCATATTAAGTATCCTACACTTCTAGCTTTCGTTTGGAGTGGGCATGCACAATATATAGTAGGTTCACACTAATTTTACTCAAAAGAAAGAGTAGTATACACGCTACTTAGCCGAGAAAATACGAAGTCCAAATAGACATAGGTATGCATATATATTGTTGCCTATATATATATAGAAAAAGAAGTGTAATAGTGAGGATGTCAATTTGTTGTTGTAGATATTCATGAGCATCTCCTCATATCATTTCTTTCTACAGGAAAAGCCAAAATAGTAATAAATGCGAAATGCATAATTGGAGGGGGGATCATGTGGCATTTTAGCAATAATAGAATACATGTAGACCCAGACACGTACATTAGCGGAGCCGAGCACTTTAGTGAAATCGAAGGTGTCTTACCAACTGAACTATCAGTGAAAAAGAAGGAACCCTAATTAATTTGTTATTTTGAAATACAAATGAACCACCAACTAAATACTGCTTATGAGATTGATCTGTAAAAAATATCATTAGAAAATACTACACATGTTTTTAACCTTAAAACATGTGTAGTGTCACATGATGAAGTTTTTTAAGAATCTACAATGTTTATATAAGGTGATAAGTGACCTTTTATATATTGAAATGGTGACGGCCATCGATAGATGGCCAAACATATTTTCAGGAAAAAAATATATTTACAAGCAAATTTTATAATATTTTACCAACTATACATAGTGAACAAAGTGCCCACAAACACAAGCATCACCATGTGATGGCTTTTTTTTTTTTTTTTCCTTTTTAAATGTGTGTTATTAATGCAGCTACGAATATGTCTACCTTAGTGGGCTTCACGTCAACGGGGCTAAAATGTCACAGTCCAACCTCTAAAACTATCTCAACGAGCAAAATGAATTAAACAAGTTAAGCCACTAATACCTTAAATATATAGAAGAAGTTCTATATATTTAAGTGAGATTTGAGAGAGAAACCGACCTATTGCACAAGAAGAAATTACTGGGAATTAAGTATGAGATATAGTAAGAAATTTTCTAGTTGATATTACTATGTTACTAGATTCCTATACCCAATCTCATATGATGTGATTGGCTATCAGATCCAATATTTTATCTAAAATTTTGCCACATATCCTCGCTATTTGAAACTTACGAACGGAGATCGAATTTTTAGCCTTCGAAATAAGTAGATCTTTTACATCTTGAGACGAATACGAACTGTTTGTTGGAGACAAATATACAAACACTTTATTAGCTCTTGAACTTGCAATGTATGTATTTAGTTTCTCTAAAATAATTTGTCAAATAAATCAAACAATTCAACTGACTTTTATTGACTTCTTTGCAGACAAAAAAATAATATAAAAATGGAACAGAGATGTTTTAATCGCACGTAATCTTGTAGGGTTTTAAATCACGAAAAAAAAAAAAACATTAATTTTCACATAGTTAATTTTTTTCGTAGGTACGATCTATGTTTCCGTGCCAAAGCTTACACGTAAGCGTCTTTTAACTTCGGTGAATATTGGGCCCAAAGCGCCCGCGTGAAAAAGCGGCCCAATATCGGGTCACGCTTTGGAGATCGAAACGTAATGTACGCTCAGTTTTTACTGGGCTCCTTGTGGCCCAATCTAAGGCCTACACTAGTGAGTAGCGAACGTAGCTTAAAACATTGGCCTTTTTGCATAAAAAATCTACTAGTTTTGAGCTTTTGCAAAATTGGATCGCTATTTTTGATTTTGCAGATTCGGTCCGAATTTATAGTAAACTGACCAAAATACCCTCGTTATCTTTTCTCTTTCCTCTTTTTTTTCTCTCTCGCTCTTTTTTTTTTTTCTCACCGAAAAAAGCGGCGGAAGCCGGAGGCGGCCCGCCTCGCCTCTGCCACCACGCCCTCGCCCTCGCCCTCACCCTCGCCCGCGCACCCCCGCCCTCCTCGCCTCCGACCCCACCGAGGCCGCGCCGCGCCGCGACTCTTTTTTTTTTTTTTCTCTCCGACCCTCCTCCACCCGTCGTCCCCGCCGCCACCGCCGGCGACGAAGAAGAAGAAGTGCTTATTGGGGCCGAGAAGCACGCTGACGAGGGAGGGGGAAAAATATAATTACACTCCGGCTGGGACGGTGGGTCGTGACAAAAAAAATTATAGAGAGAAAAAAAATAAGAATAAAAAAAAATAAGAATAAAAAAAATATTTTTCCTACAGAAAAGATAAAAAATCATAAAAAAGAAAGAAAATGATAAAATTACACCGTTAAAATAAAATTATACTGTTTTTTAAAAAAATTTACACTATTTTAATAAAAATTACACTCTTTTGGAATAAAATTTACACTCTTTAGATCAAAATGACACTCTTTAGAAAAATTTTGCACCATTTCTTTTTTGCTTCTTTTTCTCTTTCACTTTTTTCTTTTTAATTCAATAGTCACAAATAGTTCATAAACTTTTGGTTGTGATGTGTTCCCCAATTATTCTTTAGCATAAAGTTATGGACATAGAATCAGTCTCTGTCATCATAAAGTTATTATTGATATTAAAAAAAAAAATTATGAACATATTAAGCGAGTCAAAGTCAAACAAATTAAGTTATTGCCTAATGTCAATACTATCCACAGGTTCTTTTTTTAATTACGAAAAAGAAAACATATTTACTCATACATGTTAAAAGTACTTAATAAAGCACTTATATATCATTTAATGCATTGATAAAATTATATGAAATCTAAGATGGTGTGAACAAGTCTTCAATATTTACAAATGAAGTTATAAACATGTTAAAATAGATAACCATAGTTAAGCATGGATTAAATGCACCAAAATTATCTGAATTTATACCTATTTGGAGATAATTAACTAAATTTTTAGAATTTTATAGTTAACTACCTCGGTTTATATTTTATCTATTTTAAATAACTAAAATTAGAGAAAAGATCAAAAAATAATTAAAAAAATATCTTAACAACATAGAAGAGTCCTTCTAAAATGAAAATAAATTAAAAATTATTTTTATCCTTGTTTAATAATTAAAGAACTAAATAATGACGACACCTGTGGTTAATTTTGCCCACAATACCTTTCGGCATAATAAAGATGCATTTATACCATTGCATGTATTTTCTATTTTTTCCTTAATCTTTTGCCCAATGTTTATAAGTCAAGTAAAATATAAATTCAAATATAAAGTCTTTAAAAATTAGATGGTTATCAGTATACGGTTGTAGTTTAAAAGACCATTTGATTTTGAGGCCTATCTAATGCTAATAGATAAAAGAGAATTATGATAAAAATATATATAAATATATTTTTATGTTTTTCGATATAATGTTATGTACAGTATCTATTACTGTATTTATCTATAGTATTTTATTCTCGCATGTAACACAAATTTCAAAATAATAATTCTAATATAATTACGGAATTTTATTTATTTATTTTTGACTATTATTTAAAAGTTTCAAATTTATTCGAAACTTATACAAATATCTTTCTGAACTCTAAATTTTATTAGTAAACTCTGAAAATTTAAGAATATTTGAGACAAATTAAAAAAAAATCAGTAATGATATTTTGATTAACTAGAAGTATATTAGGTATTTTCAAATTTTGAAAAGATATATTAGATATTATTTTTATAATTGTTTAGGCTAAATTACAAAAAAACATTCTTATAAATATCTTTATTTTTTCACTTTCTCTCACTAACTTTCAAAAACCTATATTTTATCACCTCAATATTTCAAGCTATTACGACCGTCCCTAGCGCAAGTGGCAAAGGGCTTGGTGGTTGGTATCCGAGGTCCCGAGTTCGAATCCTAGTTGATTCACATTTCCAGCTAAGTTTATTTCTAAAAAAAAATAAACGAAGCGGGTAGCGTGCTACCTTTCTTTCAAAAAAAAAAAAAATTCAAGCTATTGCAATAAGCCCCCTCTGTCAGCGTTTCATCACTATTCTATCAATTTCATATGATTATACCGAAAATATCCATCAAAATAACAAAAATATGTTAAAATTTTATTTTTTTATAAAAAAATAATAATAATTTGATCATTTTGTTCTCTCCATCAACGTCGTACGTTTGAAAATATTTTTAAAATTTTGAAAAGGTAAAATATAGATTAAAATGAGAAGAGAAAATAAAAAAAAATAAATATTTATAAAAAAATTCTGTAATTTAGTCAAATTATTATTATTTATAATTAATGATTGTAAAATTGGCTTTGGCGCATGCACGTCGTGGATTGGCCACGTGCCATCGCGGAGGCGGAAAAGGCGGTCTCATTTTGCGTTTGTACGCCGCGAGGGAGAGGGAGAGGGAGAGGGAGAGGGACTCGCGCCCGCAAAACACAGCACGCTCTGGCCCCCCTCTCTCTCTCTCTCTTTCTATTCGTGCTCTGGCTGGCTCTGTACAGAGAAAGAAGAAAGAGAGAGAGAGAGAAAAGAAAAGAAGGAAGAAGAAAAAGGCGGAAGATGCCAAAAGAAAAAAGGCGTCCGTACCGATACGCTGACAGCTCCCCCAGCTCGAGAGGGATTTGTTTGCAGCCAGCGCTTCCCCACTGCCCGCACTTATTGCTGCCTGCCTGCCCACCCTCCCTGCCTTCCCTTCCATGCCTCCGGCTCACACTGGACCGCTCGTCCGTTTACTAATTAAACATCTGCTCCTCAAAGACAATATTTATAAAATATTTTAGGATTAATTTCATATATTTTTTTTATAAATATATCGAATAATAAATATAATTTTTTATAAAATTAATTTTTTATATTTATCCCTACAAAAAGTCCGGTAATATTTATATTTGTCTCTCTGAATTGTTACTATTCGAATGCTTGTTGAAGTCCGATGATATTCAATTTTTTATAAATATATTTTTATAAAATTTAACTTTTTATATTTATTCGTACGAAAGTCCAATATTTGCCTCTAGATTTGTTACCGTTAAAATACTATTTATTTGTTTAACATGGTATAGGTGAAATGATATATTTGTCATCATAAATATGTCCCTCCAAAAACTCAACTGTTAGAATTATGAAGAAATATTCAAAAAATTTAATTTATCTTATTTACTAATTAGGATTAAATATTTTATCTATGGTTAATTATATTTTTCTAACGGATCATAACAGCAGGGGAATATTTGAATTTGTCGGATATATCTGCTATTCGATGTGTTTATACGGACCTGTACGCAATTAATCCAATATTTTATCATATATTTTTTATAATTTATTAAAAAATTATATATTTAGTATATTAGAAATATGATTAAATAATTAGAATTAAATATTATATTCGGCTTTCAAATTATTTTTTCGGATAAAATAAGTCACATTGTAGGTGAAATATATTATTATCCTACTAAATTATGAATATTGAGACCTTTAAAGAAATAAAAATCAAGCTTTTTTTCTTACTACCACAATAATCTTTTTTTATACCTAATAAGTTATTTTTGAATAACTTATTTCGATTTCCAAACAGAATTTATAAATATACTAATCTGTTTTCTGATAAGACCAAATAAAATATTTTATAGCTGATTTGTTGTTATATACACAAGTTATAATATGATATCATGCACATAAATAAAATATTTTTAATTATAATTTTTTTTTATCGGATGTGATGTAATCTTTCTACAATACCAAATAAAATGTAGACAAAAAATAAAAAAAGTTGAAGTGGAAGCATACTACACAGCGCACCACGATGTGCTCTCAGTGCAATCATAAATAAGACTTAATTACAGCTATTTGTTTATAAGTCAAATTTACTAAGTCAATTAACAACCATCTTAATTTTATAATTTATATAATAAAAAAATATTATTTGTGCATCCTATGTAGGGAGTACATCTTATACCCTTATATTTTAGTATCGATAAAATCTCTCTAAAATTTTAGTTAAAAAGAGAAAAAAAAAGAGATAAGATAAGTGAAATAATATAGACCACAATGAGACTAGGTTGTAAGATTTACACCTATACTATAGGATGTATAGGTAACATTACACATATAATATATATAATATTATTTTTATCCTATTTAATATATTTTTTAATAAAAAAATTAAAATAATAAAATATTATTTTATTAAATTATAAAATGATGAAATAAAAATATAGTAAACTATATGGACAGTAAGTGAAAGTTTTTAGCTTCCTTTAACTACCTACAAAGATTGGATTATGTTATACTTTTGTTGCTTGTAGCATTGCACATAGCTTTTGAAAAATTTTAGATTCTTTTCTTTCTTTTTACACTTCTCAAACCCCCATTTCAGTATCTTCTATGGCCTATTGACTGAATTTTGATCTGAATTTTCGGCCAAAATTCGGCCTATAGGCTTGAATTTTTAATCATTTTGTTCTTAAAAATTTTCTCTAAAATTTTTCTCTACGTTTCTCTCCATTCTTATCTCCATAATCATCTAGTTTTTCGCTTTTTTCTTTCAATGTGCTTTGAGAGGCGGGAGTCGAAACAGATGTAAGTCTAGATAATTATTTGTACCCACAGTCTTCTCCTACTTGTATTTTTTCTTTTCCAAATTTTCACGTTTATGAGCTTGATTTATTTGTTAGTCGATATTTAAGTTTGGGAATCGCTTAATATATCTCCTTCTTTATTTTTCTTTTTAAGTTGTGGGATCATATATATATATATTTTTTTTATTTTGAGTTGCGGGATCGTCATTCGTATTTTTCATTCTATCTTGTTTTGAAGATACTTATATATATATTTTTTAATAAAAACTTGCTAATCATATTTTTCAAAACTGTATAAATAATGCAATCAAGCTTTATTTTTTACTTAATCACCAACGGGTTATAAGTTCAGAAAAAAATAAAAAAGAAAAGAAAAGAGTATATTATGGCAAATGGTTTATGGATGACCACCTGGTGGGTTAAGTCTATGCGAAAATTTGTCTCTGCGAGGCTCCAGAGCCTACTGTACTGTGCCATGAAAAGATAACCGTCCTGCAGTTCTAAACGCCCGTTGCTTTCACATCTAAACGCAAGGCAGCTACTCTAAGCTAGCCAAGGTAAAGTACCCAATAACTAACAAAATAACTATATATAGAACTAAAAACTTTAAATCTATTGCAACTTTACTGAAATTTAAATTTCAGCCACTTAAAACTTAAATTTATAATTGATCAAACTTTACTAGGTGTTTTATAATTTGACATAAGTTTTTCACATTATATATAATTTAAAATTTGACTAGATTTGGTACTTGCTACGTTCATTCGTGTTTGATTAGATAATACATTAATATAAAAATAATTAGTTTTTAAGCAATACCATGGTGCTTGGTATGAATTTTTTTTTTTTAGAAAAAGATAGCACGCTACCCGCTTCGTTTATTTTTTTATAAAAATAAATTTAGTTAGAAATGTGAATCAACTAAAATTCGAACTCGAAATCTCGAGTACCAACCATCAAGTTCTTTGCCACTTGCGCTAGGGACGGTCGGTGGTTTGAAAATTTTTTAACTCCGAATTTGACAATATATATTACCTATCGTTTTTCTTGCAGCATAAAAACATAGCCCCACTTGGGTAGTTATTGTGTAGAATTTCGCGAGCTCAATAATCCTCACCCGTTACGAGAAAAATATAGTAATTAGCAGTATAATAACTAGTGTGATATGATACGCTGCTCCGGGAATCGGCTCAATATAAAAGCTCCCTCAGAGAGGGACTGATAGATTGATTGATAAACCCCATTGATAGACACATAACACATTACTCTCTCTCTCTCTCTCTCTCTCTCTCTTTCTCTACTTCATTCATGTTCCTCCTATCAAAAGCATTCGTAACATGCACTTCTCATTCCCCCCCTCTCCCCACCTCCTCTTCTTCTTCTTCTTCTTCTTCTTCTCCATTCCCACTCCAACTCCATGTACTCCTCCCACCTCTTTCGGTATTTGTAAACACCAACACCACCAACTCTTCCTTTTAAAAATTGCATCTTTGCCTTGAAGGAAATGCGTTTTCGTTGTATTGAAACTCGTAACTTGGTTGTTGTTGTTTTTTTTTTCTTTTCTTTTTTTTTTAATGTTCTTGCTTCAGAGGAGAGCAAAACCCAGCTGGATTCCACCTCGGGGATGCTGCTCCTGATCTCACCCGAAGTATTATTCCTTTTTTTGTTTTTTTTTTTTTTTTTTTTTTTCCCCCCTCTCGTTATCTCTCTCTCTCTCTCTCTGTTTTTTTTCCCCTCCATTTGTTGGGCTTTATTTCTAAGCCATTTTTTTACTAAGTTGGTTGTTTAACATGATGGAAAAGGTTCTATCCTCAGCCCCAAATCTTCTAGCAATCTCACTGCCGCAACATCTTCTCCACTGCACATACAATTTGGAGGATTAACACACCCAGTAATTCTTACTTTTCTCTGCTTTCCCCTTCATTTCATACAAGAAAAAAAATCAAAATTTTGAGATTTTTATCTGGGGTTTGTTCGGATGGTGCTTGTGTTTTTTTGTTGTTCATTTGCAGGGCATGGCATCTTTAGACATGGCTGGGTGCAATGTTGGGGCCGAGGCAGAAGCGGCGGCGGCGGCGGAGGCGAGCCGGTTCTCTTTTCCGAGGGCGGCGCATCTTGAGAATTGGGGGGATTCGGCAATGGCGGTCACAAGCCCCATCACCGATACCTCCACCGATGTCGACAACGACGATAGGAATCAGATTGTGAGCCTCTCTGTTTTCTTAAAAATGGCTCTTTTATATATGTCTCTGAAATGAATTGATTTTGTTGCAATTAGTATCTTATTATTTTAGGTTTAAGCATTGAGTGCTTATGTTTAGATTGATGGGGGTCAACAAGGAACTGCTGCTTGTCTTGATTCCTCTGCTGTGTCAAAAGGGAGAGCAGGGGATCAAAAGGTAGCACTTTTCATTAAAAAGTTGGACTATTGAACACATGACTCTTTTAAGTGAATCTGGTCACTTTGATCTGGCAAATTAACTGATCATTTGATCTGATCAAATTCTCATGCAGACACTACGTAGGCTTGCGCAAAATCGGGAAGCCGCCCGAAAGAGTCGCCTGAGGAAAAAAGTGGGGTGTTCTTTACTTGAATCATCTGTGGCCTTAGTATTTTCCTGTTCCTGTAGCACCATTCATCTCTTTATAACAGCTGTTTTAAGATAAACAGTGCATGCTAGCCTAATACTAAATTGTTTAGGATTCATTCTAGTTAATTTTTTTTTCGGTTAGTTATTGTTATCCGTATGATGGCCATGCCCGAAAACGACTCAATGCAGTGTTATTTTCCAGTGAGTGTCTCTGTTTTTATAATTTGCATGTCGCAACTGTTCTTTCTGAGAGGTTTGAAGGTCTTTCTTTCTTGTTTAGTTGTTTTTGCCAACATATGTCATGCTTTCATATAATGTCCTCTTATTGACAGGCGTATGTTCAACAGCTTGAGAATAGCCGAATGAAGCTGGCTCAACTTGAGCAAGAGCTTGAAAGAGCGCGGCAACAGGTGTCGTCGATGATAATTTCGTCTTCTATTCTTTTTCCTAGCACTTGTTTTAGTGAGCAGTTCTTTGCAGTTAATACATTGTCTTCTTCCTTGCAGGGTATCTTCATTGCAAGTGGGTTTTTGGGAGAGCATGGTTATTCAATCGGAGGAAATGGTTCGTTCTCTCCTAAAACATCTTCCTCCTGGTCTTATTTAATCTGCATGAATCTTTCTAGATGGTTTCTTGTGTACAATCAATCAATGCTAGAAAACGAATGAGATGAGTCTAATGTTTCTAGTGTCATTCTTAGCTAGTATCTTTGTTGAGACAACAGACGAGTTAGAAATGCATGATAACGGATCCTACCGTCTATTGGCGACGTTTCAGTAAATTGCTTAATATGTGCCTAAAACTCAGGAAGTCTTCCTACATATACTGCGAGTCACATTGTTTCCTTGAAATAATGAAAACCTATTATAGCCATTCACTCAGGAAAAGTGATACATGTCGCCTAAGGAACTCTGCCAGAAGGAGAAAAGGTGAGAAAATTTACAGTTTCAGGGTAAAGGGGACATATAGGTTTCAATTGTTCTGACTGATGAAATTATCACGAAGTTCACTTATTTCACACCTAAAGCTCTTTTCTGGGAGCGCGGGCATTATGAATGCAAGAACTAGAACATCCTTATAGACTAGCTTTATGCCCAATCAGGGGCCCTAGCATTTGACATGGAATATACTCGGTGGCTTGACGACCATCAACGACAGATCAATGACCTAAGATCGGCTTTAAATTCTCAAATGAGCGATGACGATCTGCGGGTTCTTGTCGATGCTGTGATGGCTCAGTACGATGAGGTTTTCAAGCTCAAAAGCATCGGGACAAAATCTGACGTGTTCCACATGCTCTCCGGCATGTGGACGACCCCAGCTGAGAGGTGTTTCATGTGGTTGGGAGGCTTTCGCTCATCCGAGCTTCTAAAGGTTAGCAGTCTAATATGTACCTTATTCTCCTGGAATTGCCAGTCAATGATTTACATGGTGCCAATCAACTAAAAGATAGAAGTTCGCAGATTCTCGCGAGTCACCTCGAACCTTTAACAGATCAGCAGTTGATGGGTATATGCAACCTCCAACAGTCCTCTCAGCAGGCCGAGGATGCTTTGTCACAGGGAATGGAAGCCCTGCAACAGTCTCTTGCGGAAACCCTGGCTTCTGCTTCTCTTGGGCCATGTCCTGGTTCTGATAATGTTGCAAATTACATGGGCCAGATGGCAATTGCTATGGGCAAGCTAGGCACACTTGAGAATTTCCTTCGCCAGGTAAGGATCGCAAGATCTCGCCATTAATACATTTTCTTAACCACTATAAAGTTCAAGTACAATAATAAACTTGTAACTTAAAGATTTCATTCATGGTACACCTGATAGTTGGCACTTGTCAGTAAAACTCTTTTGGAAGTTCTTTTCTAATTCCAGGTCCCAAATATCTAAACAGAGGTGATTGTATAATGTGCGAGGACTCTGTTTCTTTTGCAGGCTGATCTTTTGAGGCAGCAGACGTTGCAACAGATGCATCGAATATTAACTACTCGTCAAGCAGCGCGAGCATTACTGGCCATAAGTGATTACTTCTCACGCCTTCGTGCACTCAGCTCTCTATGGTTGGCACGGCCGAGGGATTAGTTTTAAGTTGTATGATGTAACAGGCAAGGGAGCATCTTCTATTAAGCTTTCATGCAGGAGTCGTAGTTGTAGGTAGTGATTTAACTTAGATGTTGTAACAGGCAAGGGAGCATCTTCTATTAAGCTTTCATGCAGGAGTCGTAGTTGTAGGTAGTGATTTAACTAAGATGTTGTAACAGTTAGAATGTTGTAACAGTTAAGATGTTTAAAGGTGGCTAACACTCAGACGAGAACTTCTGATACACCTATGAGATGTAAATCAACAGACAAAAGCAGTTTATGTTTTTACTGTCTTCGGTAGTTAAAACTGCAGATCAACTAACATGCTGTTATATCTTTTCTTCTGTACTCTGAGGTGAGACCACTTTTCTTTACCCCTTAAATTTTTTTTTTTTTTTTCGTGCGTAAGTTTCCAAACAAACGAAGCAAATGTACCCCGATCAAATGCCTAAACATGTCTTTGTTAAGGTTTATCTATGGCAGACAATAATCATAAACAATATGCGATTAGATGACCATACTGCTTTTATCTCTAAAGATACCTCTTTGTTGCTTGTGCTCAAGTGAAGAAGTTTTCAACCACACTCAGTAATTTGCTTCTAGCCAATCGTTCAACTAATGCTCAAAGAGCAGAATCATATGCATTAGTTATAATGTTAAAGTCGTTCCTAGTAATACTACAATTGTTCCTTCTACAAGCAGCAATTTTGTTTACTCAGATGCTTTCAATTGTCAAAGATATAATTTCCATGTAATAGCTAGAAAAGTATGAAGGATGGAACCTTAGTTTTTCTACGAGGAAAGAGAGGTCAAATAGAAATGGATACACTAATTGAGATACCTAAGATAGAAAACATTCCAAGGCTTATCCATCTAATAATACATTTCCAATCAAAAATCTTAATTTCTTTGAACCAAAACATCAATGTTTCCTTGATAAAGATCTTCCAAATCATTCATTACCAAAGATTAAAAGAACACAATTTTTCAATTTTTCGAAGCTGCAGATACTTTTGTACTCAGCAAATCTCAAGCAAAACAATAGCAACAGATCGAGAACCACAAAGAAACTAGATGCTAAACAAAGCCTAGTTAGAGGTTTCTGCTCTGGGGATTAGCCGAAAATGAGGATTTATTCTGCCTGTATTTTGTCTATGAAGAGAGTGAAATTAGTAGAAACAGAATCTCGAAATCATAGAGATAGAACAATTCAACCAAACTCATTGAGTTTCTACACCATTATGCATTGAGTTTCTACACCATTATGCAGATATATATTTCCTACCCAAATCTGAAAGAGTATACTTTGCTATTCAACTTCATAATTTTGCAACTTATTTTAAGGATCCTACAGACTCATGAATCGCGAAAAATATGATCTTTTGCATCTGTTACCTCATCCACCCTAACTCCTTATGTTCATCAAGCACAATAAATCTTAAGATTTTTTTACTGCATCACATATGAAATCACAACTTAAAGTGAAAGATCTGAGGAAGTAACTGCGAGATAAATGAGAATATGCTAATCCAAAAGCCGGTCACAAACAAATCAGAGCTCACTCTGATCAAACATCCCCAAAACAGCACCATTACAAGATTCAGCAACAAACACCCCGCGACGGATCTAAGAAGCCGAGTTCACATTTTATTCAAGTCGAATCGAAAGAGCGAGGAAATTGAGAAAATTACAGGTGTTGGCGGCGGCGGCGACGACGGAGCGCTCTACTTCTTCTTGTAGCTGGCGACCTCGGCGTCGTTGGGGAAGAAGCCCATGAGCCGACCCGCCGAGTTCTGGTACGCGTACATGAACCCGCCCATGATCCCTATCAATCCCCCGGTCACCATGGACGGCCCTCGGATGTTCGGCTTGATCCCTGCGCCAACCCCCAGTCCAAAACCCAATTAGAAAACCCTAACCCTAACCCTAATGCGGATGCGAAGGGTGGGGAGGAGGAGGAGGAGGAGGAAGGGGGGGGGGGACCTGAGAGGTAACCGACGGTGACGGAGACGGCGGTGATGGTGGAGAGGCGGAGGTAGTCGAGGGCGGAGAAGTTGGCGACGGTCTTCGTGAAGGGGGGGTTGCGGTCGATCACCGGGTACTCCGGTTTCACCGACGCCGTTATGTCCGTGTTCATCTTTTTCTTTTTTCTTTCTCTTTCTCTTTCTCCCCCACTCCTCTCTCGCTCTCCTTCTCCCGACTCTTCTCTCCACTTTTTCTCGGTGTGGGTGTGAAGTATAAATCGCCACCCAAGAGCCCAACTGATTTGGATCGGACCTGGTTCGGAACGACTGTGGGCCGTGTTGGGCTCCTCACCCATACGTTGTTGGTTGGGCCTTGAGGATGGGGACTTGCTGTGATCGTGGCCTTATTAGTAGAATTAAATTGTTTGTGTATACAGTGACAGTGCTATAATAATAATTTTGTCCGGGTAAAATTAACAAAGTTTAGACAAAATTTTCTGAGAATTTTTCAAAACTTGAAAAAAATAAATTTAGATAAAGTATGATTAAATTTTTTTAAAATTTTAATGTTAGCTTAAAATAAGCTATTTATTTCAAACTATATGCTATACTCTAAAAATAACCTTTTATACATTTTTATTTTATTTTAATAGAGACATGTATGTATATATATATATATATGGTTCGTTGCTTACGCCCTGGTCGGAAATCCCTATGTGCTCTTTTTTCTTTCGAGGAAAAAATGAAAATCTTTATTTCCTTCCAACTAACCAACTAAACTCCTCTCGGCTTCTCCGCCCCCTCTCGAGATAGAAAACAACAGCAGCAGTAGCAGAGCCCCGCATTCTCCAATTGAACGAGGAAGAAGAAGCTCTAAGCATCACCACCACCACCATTAATGGCGACCTCTCCCATCACCACCAATTCCCTCTCCTCGTCCTCCTCCTCCCTCTTCTCCGCCTCCCTCCCTTCTCTCCTGCCCCGCCGCCGCGTCCCCCTCCCCCTCGCCCTCCGCCGCCGCCATGGGACCCCGGCGATCCGCGCGAAGATCCGGGAGATCTTCATGCCGGCGCTGAGCTCGACGATGACGGAGGGGAAGATCGTGTCGTGGGTGAAGGCGGAGGGCGACCGCCTCTCCAAGGGCGAGAGCGTCGTCGTCGTCGAGTCCGACAAGGCCGACATGGACGTCGAGACCTTCTACGACGGCATCCTCGCCGCCATCGTCGTCCCCGAGGGCCAATCCGCCCCCGTCGGCGCCCCCATCGGCCTCCTCGCCGAGTCCGAGGACGAGGTCCCCCTCGCCAAGGCCCAGGCCCTCTCCCAATCCCAACCCCACAACACCCCTCCATCTCCTCCTCCTCCGTCGGAAGCTACTCCTCCTCCCCCCCCCGCGGCTCCGACACCGGTTGCGGCGGCGGCGGCGGCACCGGTCCAAGAAGGGCCGAGGAAGACGATCGCCACGCCCTTCGCAAAGAAGCTCGCGAAGCAGCACAAGGTGGATCTCGCGAAGGTCGCCGGGACCGGGCCGTATGGGAGGATCACTTCTGCAGATATCGAGGCCGCCGCGGGGATCCAGCCTAAGAAGCCGGCCCCGGCCCCTGCTGCTCCGGCTCCTGCGGCTTCGACAACTGCTGCTGCTGCTGCTAAAGGTTCTGCAGCTGCTGCGCCTCCCCCGCTTCCTGGATCGACGGTTGTCCCGTTCACGACGATGCAGGCCGCTGTGTCCAAGAACATGTTGGAGAGCCTCTCTGTGCCGACTTTCCGCGTTGGGTACCCCGTGATGACTGATGCGCTTGATGCTCTCTATGAAAAGGTTCGGCATTTATCACTTGCTGTTGGAAAATTTGGCGCTTGATTTATCAGCTGGTAATTTGATTGTTTAGATCTTAGTAATTATCTGCAAACTGATAATATAAGAAAATCTATTTCAGTTTAGTAACTCGTTGTTTAAGACCATTATGGTTTAACCGCCTCAAGATTGTTGTTTCGATTGCCTATTGGTATTTGCTATTCAAAATGCCGTCGAAGTTGAGAATGCAATGATCATGCGGCCCATCTAATAAGTAGAGTCAATTACATTTAACAATTAGAAGTTCTTATCTGACCTGTCTTTAACAAGTCACATGATTGCAATGTGTTCAAACTGAATGGCATTTAGCAGCAAGACTTTTAGGGCAGGAGAAAAATTACATTTTGAACCACAGGATGATAAAGTGGAGCCTGGCTAGATCAAATGTTATCAGTCACATTGCTTTCTTGAACTAGTTGAAGCTGGATATGCTAAATTATATTGGAACTTGAACAATGTTCTCTAGATCAAGTCGAAGGGGGTGACGATGACTGTACTGCTGGCCAAGGCTGCAGCAATGGCACTTGCTCAGCATCCCGTTGTGAATGCAAGCTGCAAGGATGGAAAGAGCTTCGGTTACAATAGCAATATTAACATTGCAGTGGCTGTGGCTATTGATGGCGGACTGATTACCCCCGTTCTCCAGGATGCTGACAAGGTCTTAATTATTCTATAATCTAATTAATGTTAGAACTTTCATTATCTTTCTCTTGTTAATTATGTGAGTTTGAAACTGGGCAGCTGGATTTGTATTTGCTTTCTCAACAATGGAAGGAGCTGGTTAAAAAAGCTCGTGCTAAACAGCTTTCACCAAATGAGTACAACTCAGGTCTGTAACTATCTTTTAAGTTGTTGTCAATTTGTATTTTTTGAATCATGGGAGGTTGCTATCACTGAGGTTTTGGTACTGTGCAGGAACATTTACTCTATCAAATCTAGGTATGTTTGGTGTAGATCGATTTGATGCCATCCTTCCTCCTGGCCAGGTAGGTTTTCCAATCGATAGTTGCTAGCAGATTGGCTTTTTGGCATTTCGAGTGACAAGGACCTGATTGATATGTGTATTCAGGGTGCTATCATGTCTGTCGGAGCTTCAAAGCCTACAGTTGTGGCTGATAAAGACGGTTTCTTTAGTGTTAAGAGTAAAATGCTGGTAAGTTCAATTTCATTGTTTCTATCTTCTGTTCTTTGATACTTCAGCTAGGTTGCTTTTTAGCTATAGTATTTTGTATACTTAAATTCTGTCACATCATTATCCAATATGCATTGAGAAGATTCAGTCATTCTATTTATAATTGTAGAATGGCGTCATGCATGAGTAGCAGAAGTTTTCTGTCGTATGTTTTCCCTGAAACCATCCTATTATCTAGTATTGCAATAGATCCATCTAATTTTGTGCATGGCTTTATCTGGGTTCAAAGTTCTTAGAGCAGAATTCAGTTTTTACTCTTTCTAGTTTGATTTCCTGTTTTATAAATCAAGCTTCTATAATAAGGGAGCTGTAGTAAAGCTGCTTTATCCAATGATTCTTTATTTTCAGTATTATACATCAGAAGTACGACTTCTTGGTCTTCAAACCAATGATTAGTGAACCACTCTTTCTCCAAACAACTTGTTATGGTAAAGTTCCTATTGTCGGGCAGAGACACAAGCCGTATTAAAGCATTATGAAGAAATAGATGTCTTTGTTGGCGGTGTCTTGCACCCCTTGATCATAGAATTAAGTTTTTTGAAAAGGATTAGGGGTGGGGCGGGGAGCAGCACTTGAATATGAGAAAGGTACCTTCTAGCGGACATAGAAAGCTGTAGGGGCCACATGAAATATTTACCGTTTTCCAGTCACAACGGGAAGTCAATTAGAGGTTAACTGCAATAAAGAGAAATATCGGATTAAGGTTAGAATTGCTCTTTTTTGTTTTTGTTTTTTTTTTTTTTTTGAGAAAAGGAAGAAGAAAAATGAGTGAGACAGCATAACAGCGCAGCTACTTTTACTTTTTACTTCCGGACAGCCCCTTATTTGGTAGAACACAATGTCATTCAGCTATTTTACGGCACAATTCTGTTGCTCATTTGAATCAATGCATCTGAATTGTACTCTCCTTGTTATTCATCTCTTGCTCCAACATGTGCACCCCCATTGTATTTTAAACATTTTTCTGAACTCTTGCTTTAGTTATTTCCTAAACTAAATCGGCCTCCATTTTAGGTGAATGTCACAGCTGATCACCGCATAATCTATGGTGCGGACTTGGCAGCTTTCCTGCAGACCTTTTCAAAGATTGTTGAGAATCCTGAGAGCTTAACTTTGTAAGAGCTTCTTCGCAAACTCTTCTCTTCACGTGCAGGTCATATATATATATATCTCGGCACCTTTCTAAATGGTTTCAATTTGTTGTTGTCTGTGAGCATTGGTATGGTTGAGATTTTATTTTTTGTAGTAATGCTGAAGTACTCGTTCTATTTTTCCATTCTGTTGTTTTCTATTGACACTCTGTTTATCATTTCATAAATGTTAAGTGGTAACAAGAACTGATTCAAAATTTTGGAAAAATTAATAAATTAAGAAATAGCTGGCCATTTTCCTAACTATCTGTTTGGTATCCGTTAATAGTTTCATATCTCCAGCATTTATTAATAGTAGTACTCTTTTTTCATGTTATTTATATTTGGGGAGGTCAAATTAAAGTGTTATGTTACTGCAGTTATTTTTCTAATTTATTAGCTTAGCTTACATCAAATCAAAGGATGCAAGACGAGGAACATAATATTATATCAAAATATCAAGGTGTTTATTTTTTTTTCCCCCTCTTGTGGTAAAAGGGGCATAAAGAAATGCAAATGAAATACAGCAAATAAAAACATAAAAGAAATGTAAAAAAAAAAGGCTTTTTCGCTGTTCGCCATGCCTGTCGTTGATCTTGAAATCTGTATCTCAATTTTATCTCTACTTATAATGGCTGGAGTGGTGATCTTTGGGGCCACCTGGTAAATACAGGACAAAACCATCGAACTTTAGAAAGAGTGTAAATAGGCCCGGGCCGGTAGTGTAAATAGGCTCGGCAACCAGGCAGACGTGGGAAATGAGGACGGCAAACTCAAACTCGAAAAATAGGATGATGTGCAGCAGCTTCTTTCGAGGCTAAGGGTCTGTTTGATCTGGGCACAGATGCCCTACAATTCTGTGTGCCTAAATTTAAATTAACCATCCATAGATGCCCTACAATTCTGCGTGCCTAAATTTAAATTAACCATCCATAGATAGTAGGATCGGGCAGTTGAGATTGAATTCGTCATTTATCGATGATGAGAGACGAATATAGCATACAGTAGAAACATGAACCAGGATAAGGACACTTTTGTGTTCATTTCAGCGTTTTGCTGCAGCAAAAGCTTTGAAGAACCTTCTATGTGCAAAATGTCTATCTTTTTGGTCAGTTCACATGTGACTTGAAACATTCTTAACTGCCCCCTGCGCAATAAATTCCAAAGGTGAAACAGCTGAAGGACAAAACAGTTCAACTACAATGTGGTTCTACAGCCTTTGTAGCAAATTGTAAGATGGATCTTAAAAACAAAGAGAAAGAAGATACAATGAAAATTAAAATACAGTTCTTACAGTCATAAAATACTAGTTTATTTGTAAAAAGCAACACAGGTATACATGGTGAGCCCTAATATACATGGTGAGCCCTAATACACGCCGAAAATAAGCACATTCTTTTATTTTCTTTTCTTCTTTGAGAATTATAGCTTTAACTGTGAAGTTATTGCTCTCGATGTGATTGTAAACTTGTGTAACATAATTTTTCTGAAGGACGATACAACTCGCAAATTTTGTTAACTCACTGTAATTTTGACGTTGAATACAAATTACCGGCATCACAATATGTGCAATCATCAGTGCTTGGTACAACCCTTTCCGGTCCTTTAGCTCATATTTCTTGTCATTTTTCACGGACAGAAAACAAACTATAATTGCTTTTCTACACCCCCATGGATTGGTCATCATCGAAAGGGAAGAATCATATGGGGACCCCGATGGGCCCTCGAACTCTGGATCTCTTTACACACTCTATCTAGCATGCAGAGAAAGTCCCTCACTATCACGAAAATCCGAAGCGGATTCGCTTCATCCTTGCTCATATCGCCATGATAGTACTCGGTTACATCTCTCACATGAAGTAGAACTTGCTTTTCATCATCTTTTAACTCTGTGATTGTCTTCTCAGCATGATCAATAAACTGTCTCATAGAGTTCACAAAGCTCCGATTCATATTGTCAATCATTAAATCCTTTTCCACAAGTTGTATCATCTGAGCCATTCCACATGAGAGATTCGAGACCGAGCTTATCAAAACATCCAGGTCAATGCTAGCAGTTTTCTTAACATTGCAGAGCTCACTGACTAGTCCCGAAACAAGGTCTAGACCCATTACCTTGTAATCCTCTTCTCTTTCCTCGGCGCTCCATGTATTCTTTCGTGGTGCATTTATCGATTTCGACTCCATGGCACTTAGACCTTCGGATCGAATCATCTCTTGAACAACAAAATGGAGTAAAGTGGTCTTCCCGTCGGTGCCTTTCACATCGGCTAGTTTAAGCAGAGCATCAAGTTTGAAAGCTCTTGCGCCGCCTCGTATTGTCCCGACATTCATCCTATTTCCTGTTTTAAGAACAGCTTCAAGTAGCTTTAAGAAAAGCCTACTTGACCTAAGTTCTTTGCAAGCTTCCTGATAGAGAAAAGAACAGAAACATGTGCTTAGAACTAAGATGCAACATATTGGTCTTAACTAAACATATTTTTAAGATTCTTACTTCAAGCATTGCGAAGGATTTTCTTAGGTGAGCAACTTCATCTTCAAAAGTTTCCCTGTATAGCATTACTTGAACTCTTGAAAATGCAAATGGTATGCTTAATACCACCTTCACAAATTTTTCTGCCGGATCTAACTCATCGATGTCCCCATCATACAAAGCGAACTTCTCCTCTTCTTCCTTCGTCGGTGTCATCTTGACCAGTGCTTCCAATTGCTGCACAGACAGCCCATTTCCTAACAAAACCAAGCCAAAGATTTTCGTTTCTAGTAAGATCCACAATTTATGGTATAAATGTTGCTGCATTTTCTGCCGACTTACCTTTCGTCAAAGCATCGCATACTTGCTCACTTGTTGAGTTAAATGCCTTCAACAATATAGTGATGTTTTGCAGCCTCTTATGCTCCATGACATGCTTGCTTGGAGATTGGGTCTTGTTCTTTGCTTCTTCATGCTTGGCTGAATTTTTCATGTTATACCCAAAGAGTGATTCAATCATCTTCTCATCCAACCTGCATCATATTTTCGATCAACCATGAGATGAGTAGTATATTCTACCTTGGAAACAATTTAACATTAATAGAAATATTAGTATACTATGCTTACTCGAATGAGCTTGATCTAATCTTGTCCCATACCATGGAACGGTCGGGTGCCGCTCGTACTTTGTCCCAATGCAGTGGCTTTAACTTCGGCAGGGAAGAACCGTCTTTGCTGCCTGGCGTAGTTAGCAGAATCGGGCACGGAGGCGGAGGAGGAGGGCCAGAATTGGACCCTTTCTGATTTGTAACTGACATGAATGGTGGAGGCGGAGGCGGAGGTGGTGGCGTTGGTGCTCCTGTGCCACGCAGTGGCAGTGGAGGAGTTCGAGGTAGTTTATTGTTAGTCGAAATTGAAGTGCTCGGAGATGTGTTTGATTCTTTTGGAGTTCCCTTCGGAGTAGATATTAAGTCTAAATTTGAAGGGAATGAGCTTGTTTCTTTTTTTGGCGTCGAGTTTACCGAGCCGCAGGAAGGATAGCTTTGTCTTGGTGACATTTTCAGGGACTTGGAACAAATTTTGGTGCTTGGGAGATCAGTTTCTTGCAACTTGGGAACACCATGAGACATTGAAGATTTAGGAGACACAAGAGATGCTCTATCCTGATTACATGGTGTAGGTGGAATTTGAAATGCTTCGGCTCGCAAGCTTCTTGGAGACGAGTTAGAAGCTCTTTTCTGATCAAAAGGAATGCAACGTTGGGATCGAAAATTGGGTGAGATCGATTTATAGGAGGAATTAGAGGGAGAAAATTCTTTTTGCGGAAAACATGGAGAGGAACATTTTATAGAAAGGTGACTTTGTTTTGCCATGGAGACATCAGAAACAGAATCATTCGGGGAATGCGAACAGCAAACGGAATGGAAAGACTCGTCGTCGGAGTCCGAAGGAGAATTTTCAATCGGAGGATTCTCTTCATCTGAACGATTTATAGAATCTGGCTGATACTTCATTACTTCTCCATTGAGTAGTAGTGGAGAGCTAGATAAGCTTTCATTTACCGAGACATTATTAGATTCAGGTCTCTGTTTGAGGCTAGAGTCATCATTCTCTAAGTATGGTGCTAGGGAATTCAGATAAAACAGCTCTGGGCCAGGGTCAAAACTCACCTTGCTCGTTACGTTCGACACCATATGAGACTTAGATTTGTTGCCGAATACCTGCAACGGTCTATCAGATCTCTTCGTAGTTCCTCTTGAGGTCCTCTTACAAACTAACACAATTGCAATACCAAGAACAATTGCAGAAAATCCCGCCGACGCTGCAACGATGATGGCTATTCTTCGAAGTCTTTTCTTGGCTCTATTATCCCTGTGGTGTCCGAAACTTTGCGACGGCGAAATATGAACTCGATGAGAATGCGGCGTGTGGGGGTCGACACGGGCGTGGAGTTGAGGCACATGAGCTGGTGGTATAACTTCTTCAACTGGTGCCGGAGCAGGAGAATAGTGATAGCCATGGTGAGCTGGTCCTCTCAAAGTGGAAGTCTTCAAACCAAGCAGCAATCTAATCTTCAAGAGAACATGAAGCCCCTCATCTCCCCTCACATTCTGGCCTTCTTGAAAACTAGCAGTGCCCATAAGCTGGAAGTCGAAGAAAAGGAGTGTGAAGGAGATGAGGGAGAGAAAGCAGAAGAAGCACTTTGCAGCAGAGCCCATTTCTCTCATCATCTGAGAACTACTCTCACCATGGGAAATAAAAAAAGGAAACTCACTTGGGAGGAGTAAAAGCTGATAAAAGAGGTAAGAGGAACCTTATTCACTGGAGTTGGGTGGCTATGGTGAGAAGGATCCAATAGCATAAGCTTTAATGCTACTCCAAGGAATCCCTGACCATGGCAGTTGTAAGCAGTAATGTCACTTTGCTTCTATTGCCCTGTACAGTTGTTCTCTTTACCTCACCTTCCCTTTTTTCACCCTCTACTTTTGCATAAAACAGCTTTTAATTCTCTTTGCTCCCTATTTCTTTTTGTCCTTAGTTTGGTTGGTACCTCACCATCTTTACCATCTGCTTCCTTATGACAGTGTAATCCATGCACCTATCATTAATCCACTCAAATCACCAAATATTCATTTCCATGATGCAAAGAGGATTTGAGCCAAATGGGTATCAGAAGAGCTTTGCAAAAGCTATATACCAAATCCATACAAGGGCTTGTAGATATGTGTGGGCCCCATTCTTGGTTGGAATTGCTTCCCCTTAAAGTGCGGGTAGTTTTTTTTTTTTTAATAATATTATAATTTGCATGGGAGATAGATAAAGACCATTCATAATATGAAATTAGGTGTGAGTGTTTGACTAGTTGGTTTAGTTCCTTCATGTTTGACTTAGCTTTCTCATCTTTTTATTTCTGTGTTGCTTTTATGATTTCCTACTTTTTAGTGATGTTTGTGACCAGTGTCCGTGATTGATGCACCAATAATGCGTCATGCGTAGTGATTTCTTATAGTTGGTAGCTCGAGGATTATGGTTTGAATTTTGTAGCTACCCACGTAGCCTCACCTAACATTTCTCTCGCTCTCTCTCTCTCCCCCAACTAATTGACCGGCGGTTCAGTAAATAGCGACAACTTTCTTTAAAATAACTTAAGAAACAGAAGCCAAACAATCAATAACTTAAGAAACAGAAGCCAAACAATCAGCAAAACATAATCTTAAAACTCCAGCTGAATCAGAAGCTGCGATGTGCTTAAAGATTTTACAAGTTTCAACTTTATATGTGTTTAAGCGAACACTTTAGCAGCTCTATTCCACGACACTTCACCGGAAGAATCTGAAATTATCTCAAACGATTTAGATTTATTGAGTAGTAAGTCGTAACTGGGGTTAATCAATCTTTATCCTAGTACTAAATTGCCCATGTGTTAACAACACCAGCCCCATCAAAATAAAGGCCCATCAAACACTACAGAGTCCATCATAATGAAGGGTCTTAGAAAGAGGCCTAAACCTTTGATCACTCTTCAATACATTGTCGGTTGAGACAGATCCGGAAATAGGGGGACCATGTTTCCTATTACAACCCCTGGTTTAATGCAGTGCACAGTAAATAATGCTCCTCGATAGATTCTTTTAGAAGTGAAGCTTTTTTTTTTCTTTTTTTCTGTTTGGCCCTTTCTGTTTATATGTAGTAAAACTTCAACTCTCATGAACAGATAAATGAAAACGTTTTAGTACAAATTGTTTCCTGCTTGTTTCCATGTCCTTTTTGGCAAATAGTACGAGTTAAAAGTTAAAAACATACGAAACTTATCTGAACTATAAGTTATTTTGATTTGGCTATCCAAATTTTTAAAATTTCAATTTATTTAATTTGAATTATTTAACGGCACTTTAACTTAAACATTTGAATGTATCGTTTATCTTTACATTTTTAGTTAGTATACTTTAGGTAATTCTCGCGACTATAAATTCACTGAAGTAAGTAATTAACTTAAATTTTAAAATCAAAGTATCGTTGACTGACTCAAATAGTACAAATTGAAAGGTTCGATAGTAAAATCAAAATTTTGAAATGTTGAATAGCTTATGCAAAATAATTCATAGTTCAATTAAGTTCTGTACATTTTCACCAAGGTAAGATTATTTCTTGTCTTCTGTTAAATAATACGAAACAATCGTTAATACGAAACAATCGTTATTCTCTGTACGTCTGGGCTCAAAACTTTTTAACAGACTTATGACGTTGATTTAAATTAAATGGGAGAAAAAGCCTGACGTGATTCGAACTCAGGACTTTATGTTCTAATACCGTGTTAAATAATATGAAACAATCGTTATTCTCTGCTAGCTTAAATATAAAAATATAAAAACACCGTTCTCTAGCAGCTTAAGCTTTTAGAAAATAACAGTTATTTCGTATTATTTAACATCCTCCCTTTACATGCATGACTTTGTAACAAAGCTTTCCAATACAATGTAGCACACAGGAAACACAAACTTAAAAAATCCAAAATACAACACAAAATATATAAGCATCTTATAACTCTACTCCCTAATTATTTTCCGCTCTCCATCGTGTTTGAATCCACTTCCTTAATTTCCAGTATCTCAACTCTGCGATTAACTTTGTTCCTTATCCTTATCGCCACATCCTGCGGAACAAATACTCCACAAACGCTTACTCTACACTGCTTCCTCTCTATCAAATGGCTCTCCAACTCTTTCAACAACCCCAAAAAATAACAAAAATTAAAAAAGACTCAAAAAGAGTTACTCAAAACGCAAACACAAAAAAGAACATGAAAAATATGGTAATATATACCATACCTTGCATCTGGAGAAGAGTTCTTCGGATTTTACGATAGCAACCGTTGCAGTCGATGTTCATCCTCATGGTCATGCAATAAAACTAGAACAACAACAACAACAACCACCAAATAATTATTACCATAAACCCAGTTAGTTAATTAATTAATTAGTAGCTCATTACCTTATCACTCATGAAGCAGTTTTTTTGGCTGCAGATGATGGAGGAGAGATAATTAGTTGTTGCATGAAAAGGGAGAGTATGAAAAGGTTAACTAAAATGGAGGAGTATATATGAATGAATGGATTAAATAAATAAATGAATTAAAGGGGATTTAGCGTAGAGGTTGGGTTTTTGATTCCTTCTCCTCCACCTCGCTTTTGGGTCATCCCTTAACGAGTTTTGTATGCGGTGCATCGAATCAGATTCCGATCGAAGATGCGAGAGATTGGATTTGCGTCGCTACGTGGTTCCTTTCCAATGTTCCCGCCCTTTCAATTTAACAACCGTTTTATATAATATATTTTTTTAATTTTTTTTAATTTTTTTAATTGTAGTTTTGATTTTAGTTTGGGTTGGGGGAATTGGGCCGGACCAAGTCAAAACAGGTTGGTTCATTTTCTCTTCTTTTTTTTTTTTTTTCCTTATTTTAATAAACTTTGGAGGTGTCAAATTTTTTAAGAAGCTGATTCTATGAATCACTGTATTAATAATGCTTTTGTTTAGAATAACTTATTTTTCCACTATCGACTACATTCGCTTCCATTATAGAGGAAACTATTTATTAGTATTCAAAGATCTGAACATTAGAGTTTTAATTTTGAAGTTCTGTTTTTGCTATTTAAAAAAAATAAGCCGGAAAAAAAACCAAAGCCTCGTTTCAATGTTTTCTGATTCAAATAAATTACTCCAACCAGTCACAAAACATCCTTTGATGTTAACAGTTTTAACAAAATCTTTGAATGTTTTGAGATAGAAGGTATATATCTTGTGCGTGTAATCAAATACAATTGTTGTTAAACCATATAAAAAGTTCAAATACGTTGAATTTACTTACTCATCTATTCCAGTACAATATAAGAACAAACACACAAAAAGTTCAAAATTGTTTCATTTATACATCACAAAGTATTGATATCCTCTTCCTCACGCATGCGGAGGAGCATTTGCGGCTGTTGTATCCCTCTGTTCACGAGACATAACTCTGTCGGAGCCGCCGCTGCCGCCTCCGGAGTTTCTACAGCCGGGGCCGTAGCTGCTGCTCACCGCGCCGGCGCAGAGAAGCATCAGGTAGAGCAACTGTGTGAACGTTAAGATTACGATGAACGCCTCCAGTGTCCTCTGCGAGATTAGTTGTTTGTATTGATGTGATTTGTTAAGCAATTTTGATCGATTAAGTTTCGGAAAAAGAAGGACATTGCGTGTGTTTGATTCGCCTTACCAGACGCCTCCCGCGGTTCCCCAGAATGATCTGCTTGCATGCGAGACTGCGAATTCAAATGTTTGTTATGCGTTTTGTAGATCAGCTTGTGAAAATAATGTTGCACTTACATCTTAATACTATATAAAGATTAGTATTTTCATCATTATTTAGAGCAGTTGGTATTGAGAGAGATGTTTGTTACGCACCCAAATGAGAGGGCGGTGAGGGCCCAGGAAACCAGCCCAGCAGAGACCCTCAAATGCATCGTTCCCGCCAGCACCGAGCATGCGCCCACCGCGCCGGCCAGCAACGCGAAGATCAGCAGATACCCGGTCGACATGTTCCCGCCCAAATCTGCGCAACAAACGAAGTTTAAGCTGAACTGCGGTTGGTTGGAGGAATTAAGCTGTGAACCCCCAGCTGAGTTGATCGAACACTTACGGCGGTGGGTCTCGCGGTCGATGAACTTGTCGAGGGACCACCCGGCGAGGCCGAGGACGAGCACGTACGTGACCAAGTTCACCAGCAGAAGAGGGCCCATCAACCCCCTACTTCCTCCACCCATCATGCTTCTGCTGCAGTTTGGGGTGGTTTAGTGACAAAGGAGGAGGAAAATACGTGTGATCTATAAAAAGTCGAAGCCCAGGGCGGTGGAGTGTTGTTTTGTTCGTGGGGGAGTGTGAGGGGATACAGATGTATTTATGCTTTGCTAAGGACGTGGCGGCGACATGGACTGGACGGAGAGGACACCGTTCACGGGGTTTGGTCGCGTGCGCCTTCTGGCTTTTTCTGGGCCCAGCGTCTAACGAACTCGTTACACAACAACATTGAAGGTCCGAGGAGCTGAATCTGTGCTCATGCGCCCGCTGAAAACTTTTCGCCTGCCTGATCCATCGTTTTCGCGAATTTGTACAAGGGAGGTGAATCTTTCTCGTAAAAAAAAATGAAACATTTGGTGATTTGATTACTATTTATTTCACCGCGCTCCCCCCCCTCCCCCGCCCCCCCCCAAAAAAAAAACCTTATCTTCCAGAGACAATAGATGGATCAACAATCTCAACAGCCTCGAGTACAATAAAGCATCTTAGCCATTTCAAGCATGTAAATGGTTTTTCGAGAAGAGCATGTATGGTAGATATACACAGACAGAAGATGCTAGTCCATTCCACCAACAGCAAGTATAGAAGCTGTAGCTTACTCTGTAAAGGTTGATAATTGGGTACAATGTCTAGTTTAACAGGGACCTGCAGTGAATTTAAAGAAAAATGGAAAATGATCCCCCTGGGCAATTCTAGACATTTTGTACACTATTTCTCATCAACCGCGAAGAGATAAATTACATCTTAACAAAAAGCCACTGGGTTCGCCAGAAACTTCGCTTTCCTCTAAAAGCATTCTACTCTTTGCTGCTCGGGCAAATCCAACATGGCTTGGCGAGATTTTGCATGCCTCGTCAAGTTTACTGCCTAGCCTTTTTTGGCATTGAAAGTAGAGATCAGGTCTTTTAGCACTGGTCTGTCCACACCATCCCTGGTTTTACTTCGAGGACTTCCGAGATTTCCAAAATGAGGTCCTCAATATCCAAGAGACCCAGCAAACTATTCCTGGTATGCTTGCATGAGAATATCCCGAGATGGTATGGAAAACAGTGAATTTCTGACTCAGTTTCTGCTCGCCAGCATCCTTGCTCTCTGTAGCACTTCATGGAACAAATTTTTATTTAAGGCCTCATTCTCTCGGTGACTCCATGCTTCTACTATAAGGAGCAGCTCTTTGATGACAGCAACTTCATCTATCTTGTCATTGGATCCGACCCTCTGCTTTCCATAATTGGACTCAAAATCACTCGACTTCTCCATGGCCTTTCGAAGTACAGACGCAGGTATCCCTGAGTTTCCAGAGCACAGTTAGCACTTAAAGCAGTAGAGTGGCATGGTACCTACATAATTTCCTAGACAGTAATGTCTGATCTTTTGGAATTATTTGAAATAATAAAATTTCTCAGTAAGGATGCCTATACTCATGATTGTGTTCACCTTACAATAAGATGTCAGTCACCCAGAAAAGGATATACTGGAAAAACTATATAGAACACAGTTGGGGAAGCACCTGCCAAGCGAGCAACATTAACACCATAACTTTTAGGACATGAACCAGGTGTTAGCCTGTAAAGGAATGTAACTTCTTCCACACCTCCTTTCCCCTTTCCAACTTGGCAAGCCATGTGATAAAGTGCTACCTATGAATAAAATTAGTTATTCAAATACACGGAGTGAAGCATTAGAGTGATCATGTATATATGTTTACAAACTGCAGTAGCGACAACCAAACAATAATTGGTGTACCTTGTTATCTTTCTCATATTCAGCTGCTAATCGGTGGTAGTGTGTAGAAAACAAGCCTCGGCATTGAATATGCTGGACGAGGTGTTCTAAAACTGATGCCCTGTTGATCAAGCAAGAAATGCTTACTAAGAATCCCGTATTTACGGGGAACAGAAGGAGCAAATACTCTATGAAATTTGCAGTTCATAGAACATATGTGCCAAAATGAAAACATGTTTGCTACATGTGATAAGACTCACGCAATTGCTTGTCCATCAGATGTAGATGTACCTCGCCCAAGCTCATCTATGGCCACAAGAGAATTCTTCGTGGCTGAAGACTGCATTAATATGTTGATACAAAGTTAAAAGATGATTCCTAATGGTAGAAACCAGCAGAACCAAAGGATCCATATATCCTGCAATGAAACCACGAAGAATTGACACTCACCAGCATAGAAGCAGTCTCCATAAGTTCAACCAAGAATGTACTTTGTCCAGCAATAATATGATCCCTTGCGCCCATTCGAACAAAGATGCGGTCAATAGGAGAGAACTCAAAGCTTTCTGCAGGAACGTCTGCTCCAATCTGCAGAGGTATGAAGATGAATAATGGGAAACAGAAGCAAAAAAATGGACAAAGAAGAAGTTCCTACCTGTGCCAAGATTACAGCCAAACAAACTTGGCGCAGAAGAGTCGATTTACCGCCCATATTTGGGCCTGTAAGAAGAATGAATCTCGCACGGCCCAGCCCTCCAATACTTACATCGTTGGGTACGAAAGAACCCTTGCCTAAGGCATCACTCCGGAGAATAGGATGCCCTAGACTTTTGGCAGATAAAGAGGGAATTACATCTATACAAGATATTTCCTTGATAATTGGACTGCATGTCGGCCCCTCATTATAGTCACTTGCAATTGCAAGACTAATCAGAACATCTAGCTCTGCATAATCCATCAAAATAGAACATTTTGACTCAAAAAAGAAAAAAGGAACATTTTGATATTACTGCAAGATATAGGAAATCAGATTGATAGCAAAAATAAATAAATAAATAACCAAAAAAATAAAAAAATCCCCCTCTCAAGGCAGAATTTAGCATTTGTTAAAAAGATAAGCTGCTAATTTTACACCAAAGAAAAGAGATCAACGCCATTTTGAATTTGCATTGAAAGTGATGCTTTAAGTGAGACTATGTACTAGGAATCGAGCAAATCATATAATAGAAGTTACAAAAAGAAAAAGAGAAAAAGAAGGAAAGGTACCAGCAGTTGTAGAAACCAATTGTCTCCACTTGCTGTGGTGCTCAGTGAACTGGCGAATCAACCTCTGAAGAATGCCTTTCAGTGCAGATTCTTTCTCTGCCTCAGCTTGAGAAAGTTCTGACAGCAACTCCTTAATTTTAGGTGTCCAATATCGGAAGTATCCCTGGATGGGCAGAACAAAACAATTTAGTTCAGTTACTTCAACAAGTCAGTGAAGATAGAGGATATCAACCAAACTCAAGCCTATCCATACTCAAAAAGCTTGGTCATACTATGATGCAATTTGTCGGTAGGAGCAATTTCTTTTGCACCACAATAAAATAGAAGATCTTCCATCGGTTTTTTTTTTCCCCCTCCGATATATATATATACACACACACTATCAGTGTTTGCCAAAAAAAACATATTACAAGACATATACCTCAGTAGACACTTCATATTAGAGCATTATGTTGGAACTTATAACAATCTTTCTAAGCAATATAACTCATATTATCAGAGTTACAGAATAATTAATCTAAAGTATAGGCGATCCTGACATTAACTTTACTCACTTTTTTTGAAGATTGTAACTCATAGTTCTTAGGAACAGCTCCCCTCAAGCTCTCAGGAACTTCAAGCAGATATGTGTCCTTTCCCACGGTAACATAATTTATCTACAACACTTCCTACATTAGTCACCTGAGAAGATTTTAAAGCTCCAACAACTATCTTAAAAAGCAGCATAAAAATTATTATACCGATAAATCTCCCAATACTTTTCGCTGCTCCTTCAGGTGCTTCGAAAGACTAGATTCAATCTCCCTTATAGCATAACAGGCAGCGTCATATTCAACATCGCAACCTTCGTGAGGTATAATACGCCCTGTACGGTCAGCTTCTGACCAATCAAAAGCATCTTTAAAATGATCTAATACAGGCGAGATATCTGGCAACCCTTTGCCTGCATGCCATAAAAGCATCATATCATTCACAGACGAAATTTACACAATAAATACAAGCAAAGTTTGAATGTTCATGCTGCATGAAAAAAAAAGAAAAAAGAAAAATCAAACCTGTTGTCAGTAAATTATGGAGTAGAGTAGATTCTGTAATAGCAAGCATTGCATTAAGGGAAGAACATGCTTGGTCCATCAGTTGGCATCCCCGTAGAGAAGCAGTAAGCTCTTGAAGCTGCTTTTTTGATGCATCCTCGTAAAGAACAACTCTCTTGGCATTTCTTCCATTAGCCTCACTAAATGATATCCAAACAAATATTCAGTTTTTCTTATTGTGTTTTGTATCGAATCATAGCTTTTCCAGTAATGTTTTTTAAAAGCATCTTCCCTCCAATAGCAATCTAAAGATCAGAAAAGAACTTAAAATTTCTATCGACTGATGCAATGCTGAAATTTACTTAAAAATGACAAAAAGCTGGTGCAACTTCATTTGGATGAGGGGTTTATTGTAAATATAGATTATTCAGAATCAGTTTTCATTTATATACTTTTATTCATCAGAAACTTCTATTTATTTCTCTAATGATATTTAGAAGTTAATTATGGTTAATTTAGTACTTCGTATCAAATTCAAATTGATTAATCTTTACAAATAGCATAAGAAGAGAAGGACAAAAAGTTCAAATCGAAATTCCAATTTATCCGATAAAAAGTTGAAAATTCAACCAAATTCAAATTGGAGAAATCTTATCTGCTAAGGTATGGATAAGTTACTAAAAAATCAATTAAAATAAAATGTTTCCAGATAAGAACTCAGAAGAGTTAAAAGGTATACAGTCATTATGGATAAGAGACAGGATAATAAGGTTCATGAAGGATTTTATTGAATGCTCTCCATTCTCCTATCTAATGTTTTCTCTTAATCATCAAATATTTTGCAAATCTTCTACATTAATCACCACAATATGGCATGAAACTTAGCTAGAAAATCATAATTGATTCCTATGCATATAGTTATGATTAAAAAGTTACCAGCTAGCAAAGAGGCGAGAAAGCAGACGTTCCATGTCTGGAAGTCTTGACAACGCTTTCCGAAATTCAAGTGCAGATGCAAGACCATCACCCTAATAAACAAAAATTGCAAAAGTTCTTAAAGAACAATAAAAGGAACTTTAAGAAGCCACTACTGTGAATCCTAGTTTAAGTGCCTATGCTATGGCTTGCAGAAGAAATTGAATGATAATGCTCTATCAGATAATGATTCAAACCAGGCCAAAGCTATTCATGTTCATTAAATGGTTTGCAAATGCCATAGATATCAAACAACTATATAACACAGATCGCCAAACATTTAAAAGCAAATCTAACATCATTTAGGAACAAAAACTATAGTTTTCCAAATATAAAGACCTTGAAACCTGCAATGGCATCTTGGCGTTCTAAAATCGACTTCCTATCGTACAATGGTCTTGCTATCCATGCTTTAAGCAATCTTTTTCCAAATGCTGTAATACAATGATCCAGTTGTGAAAACAGGGTACTGCAATCAAACATTGTATCAGTTAATATGCCAAAATATTTCATGAAATAATTCAAGCAAATCACTTCAAAAGTTGAAAGTACCCGGAGGGGCCACCATTTTTGATGTTTTCTAATATCTCAAGATTTTCAAGCGCTGCTGCATCAAGTATCATATATGGCTTTTGAAGTGTCCTATCATGTCCTGAGCATGGAAGTGGCTCAAATTCAGCACATTTGAGCAATGCATCGCCCAAAAAGGCTTGCCTTAAATAAAACAAACAGCCTCCAAGAGCAGAAAGAGCACATGATCCACTCGTGCCCGCACTAACTAGCTCATTCAAGACAACTGGCAGGGTGACAGAATCGTTCCTCACATTATCAATATCAGTAGAAATGTCACTATTTGATTGACAGTAATATTTACAGATCTGAGCGATTGTCTTTTCAGCATCCCAAAATTCTACATTAGGAATCAGATCATTAAATAAAGGGTTTCTCGTGTTATTCTTCAATACTCGTTCAGTTTCCGGACTCAGCATCTTTGAAGGCTTTATGACTTCCACAGGCCTTAGTTCAGACAATATTGAACATAATGAATGGCGTTCAGAATCGTCTCCAAACTGCAACAAAGAAAAATAGATGCCAGGTAAGAATAAGCTAGAGAATATCCTCAACAACAGTACCCATGTAGCAACAATCAATTTACGTGCTTTTGTTACCAACATACGACAAGAGGAATAGTAGGATATATAGAATTACATACCTGCCCTACAATGAATTTGCTTGTGGAAACATCAACCATGCAAACACCTATTATGGTGTCTTTTCCATTCTGGTTCTCATTAGGCTGGTAATTTTCAGTAATTGACATTAAATATGAAGCATCGGGGTTCATCAACAGTGACTCTCCTTCAGTAAGTGTTCCCTTCGTAACCATAGCACATATTTCACGTTTCACAACCTTGAAACATGGAGAAGTATTAGTCACAAAAAATTGAAAAGAAAAAATAATACTAATGGATTCTCTACGGTTTAGTAGCTTGTAGATTTGAAACAGTCGTAATGATAGCCACAAGTAGTGTGAACGTCAGAAATGAAAATAAGACCATTGAATGTTAAAGGGGGTCTCTCACGAACATCAGTTAAAAGATGCATATTTTGGCAGATTACATATTTCAGAAAAAAATAATCATATATTGCCGAACCTTATCTTTAGAACCCATCTCTTTACGGCGAAGTTCAAGCTGTTCAGGTGTCTCTGTCTGCTCCACAACAAGAACCCGATAACCCTGTTACAGATGACTGAACTGTTTACATACACATTTTAATCTTCTAAAACATTATAGCACTGTAACATTGGTACAGCAAATCTACAAAGACACCAAACCTTTCTGGCTAACTTCTCTAAATTCATAGAGAAGTTCTTCTCGGGGAAACCACAATGAGGCTGCTCTCCCTACGTCCATTAAAAGGAAATATGATAAGAAAATTATCAAAACAGATAAACTAGCTGGAAGTCAATAGATGCTTATAAAAAATGTTACACAATCTTCTAGATTATTCAAGAAAACTGTTTTTTCTACAATTACTGCTTCCTTGAACCAGGGAGAGAACTTAAATAGATAAGCAATTGGTCCAATCAAAACGTGCATTCAGAGAATTACAAGTATAAAAAAGATGAAGCACATTTAAGCTTTATCATGTTGAGAATACTTTCTCACCACTAATGTGATAGATTTTAAAAAAACTTCTCGCATTGATCTTAGCCAACAAAAACAGCAACTCAACTGAATATTTTTATTTGAAAGCCTAGCCAAATCAAAGGCACGTCAAAATGTAATGTTTTAACGCTTATAGTTTCAACTAGAATAGTAACTTCAGAAGGTCAATGGTAATAGTATATACTGACTAAACCTATAAAATGGGATGGAATCTCTTTGATCAGAAATGAAAACAATATACCAAATTAAGTAGTAAATGTAAAAGTAAAGCATACTAACTACAGAAAGTTTGATAACTAGTAATTGAAACTACTTGAAACTAGCGGCTGCAGAAAAAGTACATTACCGACTATCACCCACCTTCATATATTGAAGATCAAGCTCCCTAGCCCCAACATGTGCATCCATTTCAAACAATTCATAAAACTTTCCCATCTATTGGAAAAGAATGAGTACAGTATTACTTTCTGATCTGATTAATGAAAAGTGTAGGTATGATAAGCATCGGATCATCAATACCTTGAAGAACAACACCTTGTCCATATGCTTTGACTTGAATTCCCACCATTGCCTCTATCAGCAGATACTTCTACTTGATAAATGAGCATAAAGGGGAGGGGGAGGAAGAAAACATAAGAAACGGTCTGCTAAAGAAACTACCTGTCCACCGGACAAACTCTTTAAGAATTCTGGAGGCAAGTAAAGAGTTCTTGGATCATAGTTTACATCTCCAGGCCGCCTACCCTTTGCATCTTTACGCCCTCTGCAGCCAAAATGATCAGTAGTACAAAAAAACAGCAAAGAAGAATTGCAAAAAGAAAAAGAAAAAAGAGCATTAGCTTAATAAAGATAAAAGTCAAGAAAATATAAAACATCCTAGAAATACACATGTGCATGCACAGAGAGAGAGAGAGAGAGAGAGAGAGAGAGAGAGAGAGAGAGAGAGACTCACTCCCTCAGAAATCTAAACTTCTCTGCTTCCCGTTTTGCAAACCGTTCAGCTGAACCAGTTAGAGTGCTATCAATCGTATCCAAAACTTGACCCCCTGCATAACAGAAACCAGATAGGAAAGCTAATAATCCATAATGTCTATAGCGAATTTTAGAGTCTCAGTCATTTCACACAGTCAACTTTGATAATGCCTTCAAGCACATACACAGTGACTTCGAATATAAAGGAAATCCAACATGACTAAAAAAGAGCTATATTCCTTGCCGGTAGATTGGCACTTTGGCAGTAAATGCATCAATAGAAACTGGGCATAAAATGGCCATTTTATGCCCAGTTTGAACTTCGAGAGATGACTGGAAAAAAAAAAAAATTACTCACTTAGATCATTGTTCATCGGCATCAGCACAGAAGTGTTGCTTCCCATTCTCTTCGCCGTGACTTTAGATGAACTCCTCTCTGTGCCTTCATTAAAACTGATCTGTTTCGTGCATTCCAACTTCTCAACATCAATCTTTTTCCTTTTTCTTGGCAACGACGAATTCTGTGATCGTCTCCTCGTTGAGCTTACTATTACCTCCTCCTCCTCCTCCTCCTCGTTGTCATCTAATTCCACTTCCTCCGAGTCATCCTCCAACTCTTCCTTTCCTACGCTTTTACCCCAATCCTCATCATCAGTAGAATCATCGCCATTTCCCCCATCATCATCATCGCTCTTCCCACTATTAATCTCCACTGAAGCTGATAAACGCTTCAGCCGTCTGAGCTTTCTCGGCCGCTCCTCTTCAACCCACTCGATCTTCTCCTTCGCAAGCTCCACAGCCTCTTCCTCACCATCATCATACTGAACCAAGTGCTTTCCCGAGTTCTCGTCGAAGGATTTGACGCAGCCATCGTACCAGGTCTTGTCGAGAGGCCAGAAGACTCTGATCCTCTTTCCGACCGCATCCGTCGAGGACGCCGCCTTCTTTTCGGCGGCGGAAGGGGTTTTGGGGTTAGAAGAGGAGGTGGGGGGTATAACGAGAGGGGTCTTCTTCTTCTTCCCTCGAGACGGAGAAGGATTGAGCTTTGGAGTGGGTTTAGAGTTAGGGTTAGGGTTAGGGTTAGCGGTGGGGGAAGGGTTAGCGTCGCCATTAGAGTTGGGGCTAGGGTTTACCGTAGGGCTAGCGAAGAAGGAGGTGATTTGGCTCTGCTTGCGGAGAAGGGGTGAGCGGCCATTGCTGAGGCGACGTGAAGGGGCCATTGAAGGGGGAAATTCTCCGCTTAGCTTAGAGCTTCAGGCAATGGCGTTTCCGATGGGGGGGAGAGAGAGAGAGAGAGTTTCCAAGGTTTGAGAAGGTACAGAAGACGCAGGTTAATTTATAGGGCGAAGAGATTAGAGAGACGTTCGAGGAGGAAGACGGAGGGATTTGGCGGGAAGGGTGGTGGCGCGAATCCACGTCAGCAGATTAAAGCGTTCGCGCTCGACGCCGGAATCCGAAAGCGTACCGCCGAAAGGCAGCACAACGAGGGCGTTACTTCGGCATAATCACAGGTCAGGCCGCAAGGTTAAGTGGTAAAATTCAGGATGAATTTCAAAACCCAAAAAATTGTTATTGAGGAAGATCGTAACATTTTGAGCTAGATGTTTTATTAAAATTATTATAAAATTAAATTTTATTTATTGTATTTTTTCATGGTTCGTCACTAGGGGTGTCAACGAGCCGAGCACGAGCGAGCTAGGTCGGCTCATGTTCGACTCGCTTCATAAACGAGCCGGACTCGAGCCAACTCGTTAAAATATCAAGCCAAAAAATTCAACTTATGTTTGGCTCGTTTATTAACAAGTCGAACACGAACTTGCTAAAAACAGATTAAAAAGAATATATATATCTATATATTCAAACTGTTATCGAGCCGAACACGAGCGAGCTGATTCTAACTTGTGTTCGGTTCGTTTATTAAGCATGATGAAAAATTCAGCTCACGTTCGGCTTATTTACTAAACGATCGATTCGATCTCGAACTCATTTCTTCGAGTCGAATATGAGTTGGCTCGCGAACAACGAGCTGACTCGTGAACAACAAGCTGGATTGCCGCCACTATTTGTCAATCTGATAAATCCTTTTGTGAATATTATTTTTCGCACAAAATAGTCAGCATCAAACTGGACCAGAGCCCGGCCCAGTTTGTTACTCGGCCGTTCGGGGCCCGTACCAGCCCAAATCACAAGGGCCTTGGATTTTAAGATAGACTCGCGACCAATCAGAGCCTAGCCACGTGTACTCTCGCGCTCGAGGGAGTGGACGGAGAGTAGAGCGACCTATACCCGAACCCAAAAAAAGAACAAAAAAAAAAAAAAAGCAGCTGACTCCTACAGTAGTAGTTGGAGGAGAGAGAGAGAGAGGGGTCAACAACCAACCACCGCAAAGCCGAGGAAGGTACGAAAATGGCGGCGGCGGCGGCGACGAGCGCGGTGGCTCCTGCCGCGGCGATGGGTGGAGCTCGGCTCCCTGCGGCGGGCTCCGCCGCGTCGTGCTCTCTCCTTATCCCTCCCATACCGAGACGCGCCTCCTCCCTCCTCGTCGCGTCGCCCTCTCGCCTCCGAGGTGAATCCGTGACCTAGATTTGATTTATTGGAAAGGATCTTGCTTTTTATATGCTTTGACTGTTTAATTTATGTGTGGAATCGATTTTAGAGTTTGTTTTTGGGTGATCTTAATCGTGGAATTGTAAGTTTCAGCTTAGTTTGATGTGGATTACCAAGGGAGGATGCTACGGCCACTGTCCATGTTTGGGATTTGGGGCTTCTTTATAACTTTTACTGCTTTTGACCTGGTTTCTGAAACAGGTTTTACACTTTTGCAAGGATAATTGAAGGTGTTTAACAAATTTTTCCATGTTACATTTCACAGGAAAGAAAAAAAGAAAAACATTGAGCTTCTTGCTTTGGCGAGAAGTCAAAATAAAAACTTTTTCAGAAACTTTAATGAAAAAAAAAAACTCAGAGTTTGTTTCTCGGATGGTATGCTGAACTCAAGTTTTTACCAAGTACGAAAACTGGGAAATTTGTATTGATTTCATTATTTGAATACTATCTAGTGTACATGATCTTTCTTTCATGGTGCTCATGATGCTTAGCAATCAATAATATTGATAATTTCCACAGCTTTGATGCAATATATTTTAATATTGTCACCGCTATCTGGTATTATTACTTGAATTTTATACGAGACAGTTTATGCTACTTCTAACAGATTCTCAAAGGATTTCTTCGGTGAAAGTGAAGGCGACTTCTTCCTCAGAAGAGTCATCTAGTTCCGTTCAAGGCGAAGAGCTCCTAGCTGATTTGAAGGAGAAGGTACTTTAGCCCTTACATGTCTTAACAAGCATTTGTTGTTCCATGTGATATGTATACTAGATTGCATAGTTAATTCTCTGATTATGGCAGTGGGATGCTGTTGAGAACAAATCCACGGTTTTGTTATACGGGGGAGGCGCAGTAGTTGCAATTTGGCTGTCTTCAGTTGTCGTTGGGGCCATCAACTCCGTTCCTTTGGTATTGATTCAACTTATCTGTACTATTCAATTGGTTCCCTACCACAAGCTCGAAAGAGAGAAAAGAAAAAGGGGGAAAAAATCGCAAAAGACTAATGCTTTTTGCTCTCTTTTGTCATGATATATTGGAACAGTTTTCACTTTTATCTTCTAAATTGATATTTCTTTACTAGTGAAGTTGTTTTATCATGCTTATGTAGCTTCCGAAGCTTATGGAGTTAGTAGGGCTTGGGTACACCGGATGGTTTGTGTACCGCTACCTCCTTTTCAAGGTAATCCTTCATATGAATCTCGTCATTCTAGCTTAGCTCCTCGTCTTGCTAATTACATTTCGCACGCAGTAGTGAAATGATGTACTTCTAATTTAATTGTGCGTTCGTTTGGATAGACTGACTTTTTCCTAGTTTTGACTAGATTTGTAAACCACTATCTCTCAACCTTCTTTGTTTTTCTTTGCCATAAATGAGTGTTGCGCCCTCACAATGGTCGCCGGAAAGTTCTAAAACTAGTGCGAATGTCTAGGAATGTGAATACATAGTCTTAAGGAGAATAACAAAAGATACAAAGTTCATCTACTTTTCAAGCAAATCTTTCTGGCATTCCCTTTCTTGTATTCCTTCCAGTTTGGAAGTCTAAGAATGTGATTGATCTGATAATGTCGGCAGTCTTGAAGAGAATTTTTTGGATAGATCTATTTACCTTTCCAGTTAGATGATTCCGCGAAACGTAGTGTGATTACGCTGAATCCCCTTCACTTAATCTTGCTGAATTTCATGAAAAAGAACAAAGAAACCTGACATTTTGTCCTTTTCATGCACAGCAAAGTAGAAAAGAGTTAGCCGAGGATATTGAAGAATTGAAGAAAAAGATTGCCGGATCAGGGGAATAATCGCAGCTTTCCGTATAAGAGAAACTAAATCACTGCGAGACTTTGCTGTTGTATGCTATTTATTGTATCAAGCAGTTTTTTCTTTTTCATCCTCACTCCATGGAATGGAATTAATAATTTGTATTAGCATTTTATTCTTTGGGATATGGTGTTTCTTAATTTAACATTGGTCCTTTTCCTTCTCTCGTGCTCCATTGCTGCAGCATTTGGTCTCAGAATAACATCTATGAGAGGAAGTGTTGAATTAATTAAAATAATGAGAAAAAAGAAAAATGCTTCGGGTATTTTATTTGCTTTTCTCTATGTTGTTAAATGAAAATTGTGAGAAAGATGCCTGGATTAGACATAAGATTGTGTAAAAGTCGATGTCTTATGGCACTTTCTTTTTACAAATTTTGAACATGGACAGAACCAGAAAACCTGGAACTTCGCCATCATACAGCATACCAGAACGTAGGCAAATACTCAAAAGTACAAATGTACATTCGTACATGTATAATGTATTACTAGTGTAGGAATCCGTGCGATGCGACGGATAAAATTTTTTTAGCAAAAATTTATAGATTTTTGCTAAAATATATAGAACATAAAAAAAAGAAGAATATAATCATATTTGATTGAATTTAATATTATGAAAGATACAGTAAAATTTTTAGAATGAAATTTTAATTGAATAAAAGATAATAAAAGACAAAAAGAACTATAGGAGAAGAAAAATTATTACACAGATATCGGATCCTTTTGCACCTCATTTAGAGCATATTCTGCCGACGCTGATGATTTCTTGAGATACCACAGCGCATTCAATTCCTTTCTGGCGACTCTGTATCCTAACCAAGAATTCTCATCCTCGGGGCTATTCACATAACTATATGATATAAATTTAAATACAAATATTACACATTTTTCATATAATATTAAACGAACGAAAAATTATATACAAAAGAAAAAAAATTACTAATTTAGAGAGAAGGAATAAACATCATCAAATTCTTAATTAACCATTAAATAAAAAAATTTGGTAAAGAAGAAGAGATGGCATCTAATTGGTGTGGCCATTGAGATTAATTAATTAAGAAGAAAAAAATTCTAAATTAATAAGGTTGGATGAAGGTGGAGAGATGTGTGTTACAAAAAATAAATGCGAGTAAATACAACCGATAATGAAGAGTCATTCGAAAAATCAAGAAGGTATTTCTACATAGAATTTAGGCATGAAAATTCAGGATGAAGGTGGAGAGATGAGTGTTACAAAAAATAAATGCGATTAAATACAACCAATAATGAAGAGTCATTTGGAAAACAAAATAAATGCTGTTTTTAGAGAAGAGAAGAAATAACTTAGGGTCTTGAAAAATAAAATAAATGCTGCTGTTAGAGAAGAGAAGAAATAACTTAGAGCCTCACCTTCCTCAAATCAAGGAGGTATTTCCACAAAGGATCTCACCTTCCTCAAATCAAAGAAGTACTTCCACATAGTATTTAGGCAAGAGAATTCATGTATAGGTATAGATAGATAGATCGCACACTTTAAGATGGCTGTGTGAAATTTTATAATTTTAATTTTACAACTACTCACATAGATTGCTTTTGATCATCTACACTCAATCTAGTTTTAATAAGGACTCACTAATTTTTATTAAAAATTATTAAGGTCTTATTAAGATGTATGAATATCTTATTCTGAATATATCATTAATTTACTCAAAAAATTATAATATTTGACGGATAGAAAAATGTGATCAAACGATCTAAAATCGAATAATATATTTTACTTTTAAACCATTTTTTCAGAATAAAATAAATTATTTTGTAAGTAAAATTTATTACTCTATCAAATTATGAATGACAAGACATATAAAAAAACAAAAAATATATTGTTTTCCCCTTCAATAAAAATCTCATGCCGAATAATATTTAAAATAATTTATTCCAATGTCTAAATATGATCTAAAATTTTGTGCAGACAATTTATATTACATATATTATTTTAATAAGAAATAATATTAAGATACCGTCTTTTTAATCCCACCAAAAAAAATAAAAGAGAAAATTATTATTATATACTTTAAATGCCCAATGCGCCAAATATTCTCCGAGGAATGTAAAATTCAATATGATAGTGACATGAGCCAACAATTGTTAGCGAGTAACGTCATTCTAGATAAGTATGAGCTGTAGTAATGTGAATGCACATATTATATTTTGTCAGAAAAAACAAAAAACAAAAAACAAAAGAGAGAGAGGGAGAAAGAGAAATGTAACTTCACCAGAGCCGCATATTTTTCTGATAGCAACGCTGATATACCTCAATAGATACAAAATTTATTGCAATCATCTCAAAAGACGTAAATTATTTAACTAAAATTTTGAAGGTTTATTCATAACAAAATGAAAAAAAAAAGAGAAAAAATCATGTTAGTGACGTCCATGAGTATGGAGATAACCACGATGTACGGATGCACAAATTTAATCATTTTGATTGGTTGGTCCACAGGGGACTTCGTAGACCGGGCACCCCCAATAATTACATGTGCTGTTCCCCTCCCACGCCGACCACGTGTCGCCCCTCGATTGGTGGGGCGAGGTCGCCCTCGCAACCTCCCGGGCCCACCTCGTTCGCTACAAAAATCAAAGTCGCGAAGCGGAGAGCCAAAGGCCTAAACATCGCGACTCGGCTTTTGGCGGAGCAGCGAAATCGAGAGAGAAGGGGTCTCCGAGGTATCACCTTTCCAATCTCATTTTTTTTTTTCCTTTTATTCGATTATTTTTTAAAAAAATTTCCCCATGTTTTGATTCATACTCTCCGTGATCTGAAACGATCCGACCGTGCCCTTATTCTCATGATTTTTTCACCACCGATCTCGTGTTTAATTAAAAATATTTAATCAGATGCACAAAAAGATTCATTTTGAATCATTGTTCTCTTTTCTCTTTTTTTTATTTAGCGTATTGTGATTTATTTTGAGAAGGATCACGAAGATATTATGAAACTATTGATGATAACACTTGTAGTACTGTACTTCGTTTTCGTGAGATTTTAATACATAATGGTTGCTGATTATTGGGTCAAAGTTTTGATCTGGATTTGACTTTTTAATGTATTTGTAGGGCCTTGAACACTTAGTTCATGAGATTCGTAATTAATGATCATTTCAATGAAAAGTTGGGTGGGGGGAAAAAAAAAGTTAATTAATTCGGTTGGTAATTTTGGATTTTGTGAGGAACTATTTGAATCTCCTTAGTCTTTCTTATGCCTAGGGTTTACAATATTTTGTAGACACGAAATCTCGAATTTTTTTTATATCTGGATTAGGTAATGCTATGTTTTGTAAGCAAAGAGTAAAATTTCTCTTCAAATATTTTGATCTGGATTAGGTGATGCTATTTTTTTCTTTGAACTAATAATTTCTTTAGTATATGTCTAACCTGCAAGCATTGTTTTTTTTTTTTCAATTCACAAAGGATCATCGAAAAGATGTCGGCTGTCGAACCGTCACGCGAGGAGAACGTGTACATGGCCAAGCTGGCCGAGCAGGCCGAGCGGTATGAGGAGATGGTGGAGTTCATGGAGAAGGTGGCGAAGACGGTGGACGTGGAGGAGCTCACTGTAGAGGAGCGAAACCTTCTTTCTGTGGCCTACAAGAATGTGATCGGGGCCCGCCGCGCCTCGTGGCGCATCATCTCCTCCATCGAGCAGAAGGAGGAGAGCCGCGGGAACGAGAACCATGTTGCTCTGATCAAGGATTACCGCAGCAGGGTCGAGGCCGAGCTCACCAAGATCTGTGGCGGCATCTTGGCGCTGCTTGACTCCCACCTTGTGCCTGCGTCCGGTGCCGCTGAGTCCAAGGTGTTCTACCTCAAGATGAAGGGCGATTACCATAGGTGGGTGGAACTGAGAGTAAAATACATGGATTATCGGTTTACTTCAGCTATATATTGTCCATCGTCTGTTAACTCTCTTGCTCCACACCTCGTCCTTTCCCTGTAAAATGACCATTTTACTCCTGTCCAAATGATGTAAAATGGTCATTCTACAGGACAGAAGGGTTACTTGTGGGGCACATGACTCGATGAATGATCTATATTAGATGGATCTAGGTTGTAGTTGCAAAATGATGAAAATTTAGAGGCTAATGCACACAATATAGAGAAAGTACAGGGATTATCTGTACATTTTATGCAGGAATGATGATGCATAACCTTTTCATGGCTGAAGATAGTTTTTGAGCATTATGCTTATAGGAGGGGTTATGACGAGTAGGTACCTTGCGGAGTTTAAGACTGGAGCTGAGAGGAAGGAAGCTGCTGAAAACACAATGTCGGCATACAAGGCGGCGCAGGTTGGCTCGTTTGTTCGATTTGTCTGTCCATTATAAGTTTTCTGCAGCATCTGCCTTTTGACATGAACTTGTTTATTTTTCATATCACGTTATAAATTATCAGTAGAATATTTCTCGCCTAGTTTAGCGCATACTCATACTCTGCAATTTGGTTTTCATTAGCTAAAGGTTGCTGGTGGCTTAATTTTCAGGATATTGCTCTGGCTGAACTGGCCCCAACTCACCCCATCAGGCTGGGACTGGCGCTTAATTTCTCAGTATTTTATTATGAGATTCTGAATTCACCAGATCGTGCTTGTACCCTTGCAAAACAGGTTTTTGTCCTGTGATCTTTTCTTCTAGCCTAATTAAGTCCGAAGCATGTATGTTGTGATTGATATGCTTATTAGGAGGCATAATGTTGCAATTTTGTACATCGCACAGATCATTGAGCATGCTTAACTCATAAACGTATTTAGTTAACAAAGTTTGGAAGTGTTTATGATAGCAATCTTGTATTTTAGGATCTCTATCTCTATAAAATGATGGGAGAGTTCTGCAGCTAGTCTTCTAGTTGCTTCTGGTACTAGTGCATGGGGAAAAGGGGAATGGCAGAATTTCACTTGGTCAGAAAGATATAACTATTGGATTTATATTGCTAATATCACTTAGGGTAGGGATTGTTGCTGAGTTGTGTTGTTATGACCCAGTTGAGTATGTGCTTTGCTTAGAAGTGTTTCTCTAGTGTTCAAGCTTTAGACGTATTGTGGATTTTTTAAATCCCTTCAGTTTGGATCATCTTCTAGTTTAATATTGTCGAGATTGTCGTCTTCTATCTTCCTTCTTTAACCTTTGGAACCTGTTAGTCTTTGTGGTAGCTGCTACTTGTAATCTAGCACTAGAGACTTGCATGCCCATGATATCAGTTCATGTTGCATCTTTTGCATTTCATATATGATACGACAACTATTTTGGAAAAAGATGGTCAATGACTAGATTCCGCTCCAAAGCGAAGTGGACATGAAGTGTTGACTATGAGAGTGGTGAACTATTTAATAATGGCTGGCTTCTTCGCATTAACTGTAATTCCCAGCATTTTATATTAAAGCTTGCTTCTCTTGCTTTTGTTTACATGGATTCATTTTACTTCGTTTGCAGCGTAGCAACTTACAAAGTTCTCAATATGAGCTCTTATCTTTTGCAGGCTTTCGATGAGGCTATCTCAGAGTTGGATTCCTTGGGCGAGGAATCATACAAGGATAGCACGTTGATTATGCAACTTCTGCGTGATAATTTGACCCTATGGACCTCTGATATTACGGTATCTCCTGTTACCTAGCTGATCCATTTAAACATATTTTAATCCTCTACTCTATACAGAATTATTTTCAAAGTGACAACAGCATCCTCTTTTCCTGAAGGAACCTACTTACGATATTATTTTACATGTATATGTCGCTAACTTTGTTGACGTAGATAGTAACAAACTGACGCAGGTAGATTTATTACGTTTATAGGCGAATTTTTTTTCTTTGAACTAGTTGATTGTAGCAAATTGTTAAGATTTTCATGACTCGATTATTAGTACCCATAACAGTACACAGGGCCAACTGATCGTCATATACTTGGTTTCATTCATTGAACCTTCATCTTATACTTTACTGGCATTATGTTTTTTTGGTTCCAGGAGGATGCCGCGGATGACATCAAAGAAGCCCCGAAGCGTGAGCCAGGAGAGGGACAGTGATGATCGTCCAGTGTGTTCTCAGAATTAGGAACTTAGATGTTTCCTTTTGTCGATTTGATTGTGCAATGTACTCTGGACTCTGGTCTCTCTCTATTTAGTAGGCAGTGTTGGTTTGTTCACATTTGCTTGGATATTTCTACTCCTTTAGATTTTCGGTGTGGATTGATCTCGTATCTACATTGACTTAGGCATCTATGAATGATTTATTGCTTGGTGGATTTGCCAAATTGTAGAGTTTCTTTCTGTTTTGGCGTTTCTTCTCTGCAGATGGTTATTTTGCCTTGTGAGAAGCCTTTTCTGTAATCTTTGTGATTTCTCTGGTATTAGCTTTGGCTTCGTAAGCCGCACTTTAGTCGAACTCGATGTGCTTAAAAATCTATTGTTCTTCTTTGATTATTAAGTGGTTACATTTTGATACTGTTGATTATTTTGGCCACGGAACATAAATAAAATATCCAGGCCAAAACAATTGACAAGAAAAGAAACTTCTCTAACCAGCAACAGATCAAAAATAACAGCTGGACGCTAATCGACGGCATGCATATCTTTCAAACAAAAAATTGTCAGGTATGCATATGTTCATCAGATCCTTCAATTGCCAGGCAATTCGGCGAGCAGCCGAAACCTGCGCTCGTCAGACAAAATCTTGGCGAAGCGAGTCAAGGCCTCGACATGCCGTAACATCTCTGTCTCCATGTCCGTCCTGCACGCCGGCTTCTTCAGAAATCGACCGACGAGTTCTTTCGGTCCGAGGTGAGGTGACATCGTGTTTCATAAATGAGAGACGAGATTAATGAACCATATGATTAACACATGTTTAGTTCTAAGGGCGCGTTTGGTTCGCACTATAAAAAATTACTAGAAATAAAAAGATATCCAATAATTTTATTCCTATCCATTTTATTACTAAGAATATGGTATTTCGATGTTTGGTTCACACGATCATCGTATTATTAAGTCATATTATTTATGATTACGAAAAATATATAATTAATGCATTTGTTTTCTTAATTAATTTTAAATATTATAAAAAATTTTAACATCTTTTTTAAAAAAAGAGAGAGAAAATAGGTTAGAGAGAGAGAAAAAATAATTAAAGAAATAGAGAGAGAGATAGAGTCGAGGTTAGATGGAGCGAGAGAGTTGATTAAGATTTTAGAAAAAGAAAGGAAGAGAGAAAGCCTAGTTTAGAGAGAGAAAAAAAGTTAAAATTTAGAGAGAGAAAGATAAGTTTAGAGAGAGATATGAGTTTAGAAAGTAAAAAAATTAATACCAACTAGTCGGCGGATGGGAAGAGAAAAAAAGATTAGACATATTATGATTATCCCATCTATTAATATGAGAATTCCCACCCTCCCTCGAGGGAATGAGATTAGTACTTTGAAAAAATCTCATTCCTAAATAAATTCAACATTATCAATTAGATTATTTAGTGCGTTTAGTCAAACACCGTAATATTATTTTATTCCTATTAGATTACTAGAAATTTTAAAAAGATAGCGCGAACCAAACGCACCCTAATGGTAATCTAACAATAAAGTCCTAAAAAGCAATTAGAATAGCAACTCAATAGCAAGCACACAGAGGATGTCTAACAGTGGAGGGATCTCTTACTCGAATGCGGATGTAATTTATCTCGATGTGGAGCGCTTGGAACCCCAAAGTCGGGTGTTCGTTTTTGACGTGCAACTTCAATTTGAAAACAATTTTTTGAGATGTGCGCGTTAAATAACTTTGCCGTTCTGGCGCAGCTTGGAATCCAAATTTAATTATTTAGACACCGGCCGTCTCTAGCGCAAGTGGCAAAGGGCTTGATGGTTGGTACCCGAGGTCCTGAGTTCGAATCTTAGTTGTTTTATATTTTCAGCCAAATTTATTTCTATATGAAATAAACGAAGCGGGTAGCGTATTACCTTTCTCTCATATATATATATATATATATATATATATAGAACTAGGCTGAAATACTATCAATAGCACCAATCTATTGGTGCTATTAGTTTTTTAGCCCTTAGATTGAAAAATGTGTGGTTAGGATGATGTGGGCCCCCTAGAGTTGAGTGGGTGGATGGTTGAATAGTATAATCTAACGGGTAAAAATAATCAAAGGATTATATCCCACCCGGACTCTATATATATATATATATATATATATATATATTTAGGCTTTCGTTTTTGAATTTTTTTTTTCTATTTTAAGTCAGATTATTTAGTCAGTTATGATTATTCCTGATTTGTTTAAATTTAAAGATATTTTAAATTTTGCTACTTTCTTTTCTACTACGATTCGGGTATCACCTCTATATATATATATATATATATAGAGCTAGGCTGGTATACTATCGGTAGCACGGAGGCCTCCGTGCTACCAAGTTGTTTTCGATGATGCGGCTTCCAAATCGACGATCGGCTCCGCTAGACTTAATCTACACTATTGAAAGTGTTTGGAAACTAAATTTCATAATTTTTCGACATTATTTGGCTAGTGATCAAAGGATCTCAAAATTGACAATTTCAATGGTAGATTTGATGCGTTTGTAAGTTTAACGGTGTAAAACAATCCAAATCTGATAAAATTTTTATAGAAAATTCTTTGAACTATTTAGAGTAAGATCAGTATCTCTGATCTTAAATTTAAGCCTTTTATCATCATTTTTTATGAAATTTTTATTTTCAGCCATTCATTTTTCGACTACTCGTTTGATAGGTAAATGATATCGAAAAATTATGAAATTTAGTTTCCAAACACTTTCAATAGTGTAGATCAAGTCTAGCGGAGCTGATCGTCGATTTGGAAGCCGCATCATCGAAAACAACTTGGTAGCACGGAGGCCTCCGTGCTACCGATAATATACCAGCCGGACTATATATATATATATATATATATATATATATATATATATATATATATATATATATATATATATATATATATATATATATATGTGATGTTCGATAATGTAATTGGTCTTGCGTTTGATCAATAATACTTTCTTCTTTTCGAAAAATTATTTTTTTGTGTATCTCTCTTTTTATTTTTGTACTTTTTTTTTCTCAACGCGGTTTAGGCCTGCGTCACTTACACAATATATAGCTATTATTCTTGAACGGAATAAAGCGAGAATAAAGTGTTTTGAGTAATCAAGAGATCAAGCTAATTGTTCTTTGAGGACCATCATGCATGCTTATATAGAGCTTAAGCTATACATAATTTAAGAAGAGATGTGGAAATGGAAATTTCGATAAATATAGTAAGTATGGGAAATGGATATGGATAAATTGATATTTATGAGAATAGGGGATAAGGAATAAGAGATAGAGTCAACGAGTGATCACTTGATTTATTCCTCGCATTCCGAAATAAGAACTTTAATTTCTAACCTTAATGCCCGTGTTTGACTTAATAGAGGATAATAATCCATATAGCACTTGTTTAATAATTGGTCTATGATTAGGCCTCTTGCTCATATCTTTCCATAAACTATAAAATTTTAGCATAAATTACCCAACTTTTTGAAATTATTACCCATTTCTACATTATTACTTAAATTTTATTATTGAAATGGTTAAATAGTTATTTAAATTATTTTTAATTTTAAGGTCGGAACTAATTATGAGAGCGGTTCATTTTTTTATGGGCAGAGTAAGCAGAAGAAAATGTTACCGGTTTCCAAAAATATTATTTTTATAAAATATTAATGTGTTGGTAAATAACATATGATAAGATTGAAGCACGTGCGTAAAGTAATGAATGATCTATAAGTGAATTCTGAGGAAAACTTCCAAGCATGACTATTCTTCATGTAACGAATTATTAAAAAAATATTTTAAATAAGATTAAAATATATATATATATATATATATATATATATATATATATATATATATATATATATATATATATATATATATAGCTAGAAAATTGAGATCGTAAGCATGTCCCTCCTGTCCTTGATGAACTTTCTCATCCTTTGTCTCATTTCTCTCATTTTGCACATCTATTTTTTTCCTTAAAAAAATAAAAAATAAAAAATAAAAGTTAGAAAAGAAAACTCTTCCTCGAATGATTTGCATCTTTACTAACCAAAAAAAGAAAAAAGAAAAAAAGAAAATTAAAACCTCATGCCCAAAATAAAAACTATGAACACACACACACACAAAAAAAAACAAAGGAAAAAAAGAAACATAGTATAGTACTCTGACACACGCGGACCAATCAAATGATGAGCCCTCTCCTCTCCTCTCATCTCCGTCCTTTTCACCACCCCTCTCCTCTCCCTTTGTATACACATATACATATACGTACATAGCTTCGCACACTATAAACTCCATTTGTGGTCACCCCCTCCACCACAACCACCGCAATGTCGCCCTCGGGGTCGGCGTCGAGAGCGAGGAGGGGGACGATCGACATGAACGAGGAGGTGGAGATGGAGGAGGAGGAGGAGAGGGAGGAGGTGGCGGCGGCGGTGGTGGTGGAGCCGAGCTCCGATATTCACAAGCTCTTCTGCTTCTACAACAAGCTCTACTTCGACGACGCCCTCGGCGCCTGCATCGTGCGGTGGAGCTCCCCTCGCATGACCAGGTCGAGCCCCCTTCTTCTTCTTCTTCTTCTTCTTCAACTCATCTTCGTGTTTACTTCGTCATGAGAAATAGGGTTTTGGGTGAAAAGTGTAGTGTTTGTTTATTTCGTTTTTCGGGAATAGGGTTTGGGATCGCAACGGAGTTCGATCTCGGAATCTGCTGCTCTGATATCACGTGAAATAATCGATTGCTTCGAAAAACTATAAAAGCTGCCGAAAAACGGTGTTTTTTAATATTATATATTAAATATATAAAAAGTACTTTGTTTGAAATTTGTAATACCGAAATTGCCCTTCTTCTCTAACCTCCTTGATTGATGGAAAGGAGGAGTAGGAGGAAGAGGAGGTGTTTATGTTTGAAGAGATTTTGTTTTATGAAATGAGGGATGTTGGTTTCTTACCGAGGAAGTTATTATGCAACTAGTCAAAATTTTGAGGGGAATTTTGTGCATTTTTATTACTTGTTTTGTAATTTACTTTGTAAATGACTTTGATTGAGAATGTGAGAATCACAATGGTGGTTCGCGTTCAAGGGAAAGAGAATGGTTCTACTAGTTTGAATTTTGGCCTACTTTTTGTGAATTAGTAGGTTATCACTATACATTGTTCTGTTTGAGACAAAAGAAGTTAGAAAAAACACAGCTCAATAGAGTGTTGGCTTTTGCCTCATTATGAATTATTGATACTTATTTCAGATAGCAATAAATGAAAGACTAATTTGCGCAGGCTTACATAAGATCTTATTTTGATGTGATGCAGCTGTGCCGGAACATGCCGTTTTTTGCGAGGGGGTGGTTGTGAAATACATCTCTCTGAGCCTTTACTGAAAAAACGATTGACAACTGATCTGAAGAAGACCTTATTGCATGAGATGATCCACGCTTTCTTGTTCATTACGCAGAACAAAAAGGATCGCCGGTATCATGTTATTTACCGTGGAATCATGGCATACACTTCTTCACCTCTCTATTTTTCAAATCAAATTCTTATTGTATATATGCAGCGAGCACGGCCCAATGTTCGAGGATCTCATGAATACTATCAACTCCAGCTCACAAGCTGATCACCAGGTTCGTCAAAACAACCGTTGTGAAGAATCATGTCGGAGTATAGTACCTTTAGATACTTCATTAGTTACTTAATTGCTTTTGCAGAGACCATCTGGCGGGTACAATATCACAGTCTACCATGACTTTCATGAGGAGGCTGATAGCTATAGACTTCATCACTGGAGGGTAAGTTTCTTCCTCAAATTTTTCATCATGTGTAATAGCTTGTACTTCAGATTACGAAGTTCCCTTTTCGCATTACTTTGCTATGTTAATTGGTGCGTGCAGTGTGAGTCATGCGGTGATTTAATTAAGAGAGCAATCAACAGAAAACCATCGGCCACTGACTGCATTAAAAAAGCAGGCCATGGCAATGTTTGCGGCAACTCATCTTGCCATTGGCACAGGTAAGAATGTAGAATCACCAAAATTTTATTGAGAATCTCAGTTGTTCTGCTGTATTCTCATCATAATCGTATAAATGAAATTTGTTTTGGAATCAAACATAAATTAAAGATAACGAAGCATCTTTGAAGTTTGAAGATTGTTTGAATTCATAGAGTAAAAGAAGGATGCGGAAAATAGTGTCCTAGCTGTCATGATCTTTGCAAGGGCCAATACTGGCTTTCGGAGCCATCTGTTAAGCTAATATCACGAGAAGGAAATTCCCCATTGATAGCATTCTAATGGTCCTAAATGTGAGTCTGAACATGCAAATGCTGGCAAAGTTCCTTAAGAAATCGTTGTAGTTTGGAAGTGTGAATTAGCAAAATAACCCCTAGCTGGCCCCTGTTTAGGTGATTTGAGTTGCAAATGAAACTGTTCCGAAATGGAGATATTTGTAATTTATGGAAGATTTTATGTATTATGTAAGATGCTGTCGTTTACTTTGTTGAGGAAAAAAAAATGATGTCGTCTTGTGACAACAAATGCCATCTTTTTATATATATGTTATTACCTTGCTATAAAATTACAGTTGAGATCGTCTATGAGCTTTGCAACATATGGCAACCATGCTCGTGAACCTTTCCACTTATAGCTTAGCATTTATAAGCTCTTCCTTTATCAAGAAATTACGTGTCAGATGGACACCGTCCGCAACTTCTCATATCGAAAATGATCACTCCATCGATTTTTTTTAATCTGATAGTCTCACAACAAATGTCTTATTAAGCTTCATTAGTTCCAAGTGGTATAAAAGAGATGCAACTACGCATGCTATTCTCGTCTCAAATTTGATCTGTTTAGTTCCTGTTATACAGCCACCAGATGTCATGTGGTGGTACCTATGCAAAGATAGCAGAGCCGCCTGGGTACAAGGACAAAACAAGAGCTTCAAAAGGTGAGAATTTACTATTTAATTGACAGATTTGATACTCTGGATGTCTTCTTGCTGTGCTTCTTATCATTGTGTCTACTTCGAAACTTTCAGATGATTAACTGGAGATTAATATGCTGGTGATATTCTTTGCAATGTTGTTGAGTTGTCTTGCATGATGATTTTGTTTTCGTTGGTTGGTTATGATTGCACTAGTGAAGATGATCCTATATTAGTGCTCTAAAAGATGCTGGGGGCTACTATCTGGCTTGAACTGGAATCATTAAATTCTTTGGATATTAGCAAGTTGCACATAGTAATTTTTAGAACTGAGTAGCAAATTATTGTCAGGACTACCAGAGTAGCTAACTCTTCTCTTTTCTTGAAACATTTTCTCACAACTCATGCACTTACCAATCAGGTGTGCAAAAGACTCTTGACATCAAGCCCGAAAAGCCCAATGTAGCTATACTGAACAATCAAGGATCACATAAATCAGGTGTGCAAAAGAATCTTGAGAGCAAGCTGGAAAAGCCCAATGTAGCTATACCGAGTAATCGAGGATCACATAAATCAGGTGTGCAGAAGAACCTTGAGATCAAGCCCGAAAAGCCCAATGTAGTTATACCAAGTAATCAAGGATCACATAAATCAGGTGTGCAAAAGAATCTTGAGATCAAGCTGGAAAAGCCCAATGTAGCTATACCGAGTAATCAAGGATCACAAAATTCAGAAGGAATGAACGATAACTGTAATACTAATATGCCACACGTGATAACACATTTCTTCCATACTACTTTTGATCAAAAAAAGACTATGCACAGCAGTTCCCTAGAGTTCGAAAAACCAAAGATCATCGAGTCAAAGCTTAAAAAGCCTTTTGTGGTTCCAGAAAAACAGAAGAATGCAAATTCACTGGAATCAAAGAAGAGAAAATGCGATGATACAATCAAGCAGCATTTTGGTAAAGGTAAGAAAGAGTACATGGTGGCCAGTGCATGGCTGGGTTATTATGCGGATGAAGAAAGCGACGAAGATATGGAGCCTTTGATCAACAAGAGAACGGAGAGAAGGAAAAGGCAAAAGATGCTGAAGAAGACAATGGCTGCAGCCCGAGAAAACATGGCCTTTGCAACTTTCCCTCTTGATCCAAGTAGGTCCCAGAAAGGCAGTGCCAAAGACTTCTCGTTGGTGCCTCATGAAAATTGTGATGGTGGAGCTCAGATTGTCAATGTTGAGAATATTTCTGCAATTGATTCAGATGAAGTTCTTGACGCTGAACCTCTTGATCATTCTGCACCTCTCCCATTACCTAGTTTACCTTACGCGTCGCCCTCGAAATCACCAGCTCAAGACATTGTGATATACATCTCAGATGATTCAGATTAGCTCATTTGTCTGATATGGAGCAGCCTGGTGGATTTGTCAGTTCTATGCAATGGGGTGGACTCTGCGATGATTCTCTGCTAGTATTTTTGGCAAAGCAGCACATTTTGATTTATCTCAGATGACTGACAGCTTTTTTCTTTTTCTTTTTCTTTTTCTTTTTCTTTTTTTTCTTTTCCTTCATGGGGCACAGTAAGACTTTGTTTTCAGCTCTAGCGCTAACTTAATTAGAAGATCATACTGACAGTGTAGAGTCAAATATAGGCAGATATCTATATACACAAGGATGACATGAACGTATGTACATATAGAGTGTAAATCTTTTGCCGAACATTGTCTGTACTTATTTGCGCAAAGTCCACATACAGTTTACTTATTTTACCTACGAGGTTGCACAGATTTGGTAATCTGCTGTTCTTTTAGCTGCTTTTAATCAGTATGAGAAACATGCAATACATTCTTCATAGGCTTTGCATGTGATATGATGGTTGAAGAGATTTTCCTGTGCAAAGTGCTGTGGGTTTGAGGCATGGAAAGTCTCTTCTTGCCGGGGTAAGGTTATGCAACCTTTCTCTAAATTCAAACCAGTGGGAATCTCGCATAACGGAACACATTATATTCCGGACGAGCTACCAGCGCCTATGCGCAAACTAGCATCATATAATCCAATATCTCTTTATCCATGTCCGGAGTATCTTGCTAGGCAATTAGATTACAATAAGCTTCTTTCTGAACCTTGGACTCAAAAAGTTCGCGAAGATGAGACACATACTATGGCATGTTAAAATCTCCTTCGATCGCGCGGATACAGGTATTCAGAAATGATGCTACTTGAAAAAAATAGGTGACTCCAAAAGTTTCAAGTGTTTTTTTTTTCATACATTTCCGACAAATTGTAGCATAGCAATGGGAAAATAGAGAACTTAGAACACTAAAGTAAGCCAGACTACACTATGACCCAAAACCCCTGATTTAAAAAGTAAAACAATCCATAACGCAGCGTTATACACAATTGTGATCTTAACCAGAATAGAAGAATGACGAGAGAAGGGGGGAAAATAAAACTCCCATGACTCAAGTACTTCATCCACAAAACATAGGTGTTCCCACTTCAAACTAAGTATTAACAGTACAAAATGCTAGGCAATGGATAGGCACGCGCTTTAGAAGTCATCAATCTCCTTAATTTCAACTTATTGTTCTTCGAACTCGTGCATGTGATCCAGAAGATAATTTGCGGCCAACTCCTCATTCCTGTTGCAGGCGAAAAACACCTCCAAAACCAGTTGATGATCAAAGCCCATTGCTTCAAGCTGCCTCAGACATGTCAATTATATTGGCAAAACATAAAATTTCAGACCAAAAAAAAAAAAGGAACTAAAAAAACACAGCAGCCGCATTAGCTGACTCGAGAGTCTAATTCCTATTTTTATTCAACATAGACATGTTTTTGCATCCTACTACGAGTCTATGACTATTGAAGTGTAAAAATTGTGAACAATAGCAACAAAAGCAAGGGAGAAATGATCGACTTACACGCTCGATGGCTTCTCGGTCCTGTGGAGTAACTTGTGGGGCTTGTGGTATTTCACCTGCTAACGGACCTAGTAAATCCCTAGTCGGCGCAAATAAACTAAATTAGTAAAGTGCCCATCCTACTAGCTCAAAGATGCTTTAATTATTTGTATGATAAACATTTCTAACCCCTCTGCTCCCTCAGCAGGTTCATTAATCAGACGCAGAAACTCAGCTTGATTTTCCTGAATCAGCCGCAAAATCTGAGGATTTTGTTTTCCAAGCTCTTGAAGCATTGGCTACAAATAGCGGGAACTATAGTCAGCCGACAAAGAATAAGGAACGCGAGTACTACAACATTCTAAAGCATAAAAGTAGAGAGACCTGTAGGATCTGAGGGTTAGCCTGTACTAACGTCAGCAAGTTTCGGAACTGCAGAGGAAAAGAAATTAATTGAACTATCAGTTTTGTAACTAGCAATTGTTCTCACTCATCAAAATAAGTAACGTCAACTACCTGGGGACTATTGCGTATCATATCAAGGCTGCCTGCGGCATTTGATGCAAAACTTGGAAGACCCTGTTGGAAGTAAGTGACGATGAGTTGGGCGCATGCACACATGCACAGGCAACATGCATGTCCCAAAAAGGTACTACTACTACTATGCTGTCGCAAATGCTATACAACCTGAGGAAAGAGGTCCAGCGGATTGGCATTGGGCCCACTGGAAGGAACTGTGGATTGAGGTTGTTGCGAAGCTTGAACTGAGGGATTAGCTGGTTGGCCACTTGCAGGTGCTCTAGCAGCAGGAGGTGCTTCAACATTCTCAGGAATACCCTGATAAAACAAGCCAAGAGAATAACTTAATTGTGTCAAGAAAAAATTAATGGACACCAAACAGCACTAGCTAAACTGAAAATCAGGATGTAGAAAGAAGAATGATCTGCGCAAAATCATTTTATATTCTTGCAAATTCATTTCGAGTAAATACTGGATAGGATTCATGCAGGATAAAATAATATTCTCAACATTGGAAAAAAAATAAATTGCACAGTGCGGAAAATAAAAAACACTAGTTCCTTAAAAAAAAAATATGTATATATATATATGTATATATACATATATATGTATATATACATATATAGAGTAGGGTTATTGTGCTATTAATAGCACAATAGCCCTTGTGCTATAGACTTTTTAGCCACCCATCAATTTTGATGGGTGGTTGAGATGAGAGAGAGAAGAGAAATTGGATGTCTCAATTTCTCTTCTCTTTGAATTTCTCTTCTCTCTCTCATCTCATCCACCCATCAAAATTGATGGGTGGCTAAAAAGTCTATAGCACAAGGGCTATTGTGCTATTAATAGCACAATAGCCCTACTCTACATATATATGTATTACATCCAGCTGAATGAGGCATCCTACCAACTACAAAAAAAGATACTATGGTAGCAGAGAGATAAAACAGCAGTTCAAGAAGTCGAATGTTACAGGAAAAATCCAACTTCGCCACTCAAACTTAAAATAAGAACTTGCGTCCTAAACATGAAGTCATATTGTTATCTTAAGACATGTGAAAGCTATATGAAAAAAATTCATCCACTCCGAAAGGAGGAATTAATGTGAAAGTGAATAGAATCTTACAGAATATAGATATTCAACAGCTCTCTCAGGGTTGTTGTATGCTGCACGAAAAGCACGAACAACAGTGTCTCTGTCCCATGTCCCCCCACCCATGTCAATAATTTGTTGGATAGTTTGTTCCAACTTGCTGCCTGCAATGAGATTTGAAGCGGCTTGACCATAGGCATCAACTTCAGTGCTGTTCAAAGGTAAAGAATATAGCATGGTTTTAATAAGAGATTCAAGATATCAAATTGGATCGAGATTTAACGGATCAGCGAAGTTATCAGGCACAAAAGAAGGCAACGATATATGGTAAGTAAATTCATATATAAAAATGCCAACTACCAAACTAGCATTCCAGCATTACATCAAGATTACTGCAAATAACAGAATGAACCTGGACAAAAGAAGAGAATGCGATTCATTTTTCCTTTTAAGAAAGACTTCAACTAGTTCAATTCTTAAACTGATAATAAATGGAATCTGAAAAGTAAACCACATTGTTTTGTGTAAATGTTCGCTACTAGATATGGGGGTGTTTGGTTCCCTAGAAAATATGCCAAGAAACAGTTTTCTAGCTGGAAAATACTTTTTCATTTGTTTGGTTCCCTGGGAAACCTTTTTCCAGATTTCATAGAAAACTAGTCTTTTCGTTTTCCAGTTTTTTTATCCCGAAAACGAATACCCTGGAAAATGGCATTTTCCATGGAAAACTTTTTTCTGGAAAACAGTTTTATAGAGTTCCCAAGGAACCAAACACTCCCTATAACTGCCTGCAGAATTTAATGTGCTTCATGAGTTCCTACAACAAATTGGTCTGCTATGCAGATTTGGTAGCTCATAACCAAAGTAGCACTGGTACTGCAGTCACTAAAGTAGCCTATAAGATTCAATTCATCCTTGTACAATGGCATACAAATCAATCCATAACATATCTTATGTAGCAACATGCTTCCTGTCCAACAAATTACTTGTGTTACAAATCCAACTAATAACTGATGCCACTAATGCCCACGAAAAGGCATTTTATATTGGCAAAATTACCAAAATTTCAATTTGTTCAGGCTTCCAACTGCTTCTTTGGCCTCACTGGATCTTCTGCAAAGAATATAGTACCAGTAAAGCCGTTTAAAAAGCCCTGAGCCCTAACAGCCGTCTTCTCTTAAAAAAATTTGCCAACTTTCAAGCAGAAGCAGAAATTTCCACACATGTTTTGTTTTTTATTAAAAAGCCTAATTCAGCATCACTTCTAGCCAGAATGTTAAGGCTTACTCATTTCCCAATAGTTGACCACTGCTTCTCAAATACACAGCTTTTTTGAGAAGCTAGGCCAAACTGACACTTAATCTCAGTAACAAGGTTATCCATTTTCAGATTACTCCAAACATGATTGCTAATACTCACAAGATAATTAACATGGTCCGATTTATTAAACTGCTGAGATGGAGAAAAAAAAACCGAAGCAAGATAACTTCATTGTCAGAAGTAATACATATCTGTTACAGAATGTACTTACGACACACTGACAGCAGGAGCAGGGGAAGCTGTGGCAGTTGGAGTAGGTGCACTTGCAGGTGGCCTGCTTCACATGAAACAAAAAGGGCAAAATTAACAGAGAGTGAAATTTATCTCAGGGCTTGCATGATAGACAAAAACTCACGGTTGCAAAGTTGCTGCTGGTGCTTGAGTTGTTGCTGATGCCCTAGTTGAAGGGACAGGAGGTACTGTACTAGTAGGGGGCGGCTAAAGCCAAGAGAAAAGAAAATCATTTGCATAGGCCCAAATAGATGTATCAAAGCTGATACTGCTGCATTTACATATTCTTCACTAGTTTTCTTTTCCTATCAAGCTGGTTTATATTTTCTACGGCATATCTCATGCCCCTACTAGCTTTTGCAATTTACCACAATGGCTTTACCTAAATCTAACAAAATAACGGCACAAAAAGTTGCAATTACCACAACTATCAAATATTATCTTTAAAACAAATCATGGTCAGCTTTAAGTACTCATGCAACAATGATTTCCCAGGAGCTCATCCGGTGATACCAACTAACCTTGACAACATGAAATCTAATCAAGCATCAAGGATTTTGTTCAAGATATATCAGAAGTACCATATAAAATGCTATAATTAGATTATTATTTTTTGGCTAATTAGATTACTACAATGCAACATGACACAAGAATGATTTAACCAGAACAGTCTAAAAATCTATATTTTCGAAACTCAAGTTCAAACTAGTACCATGAAAAAAAATATTGTACCAAACTAAGAATAAACATATAACAACTATGTACTAAATATTGTTAGTTTGACAAACCTTGAGATAAATTTTAAAAAAGAAATTGAAGAACTTGAAGATGGTTGACACACAATTGAGGGAATCAACAATCAACGTTCAGTCTGATAACTCGTATATCTCAAAAATCAACGTTCAGTCTGATAACTCGTATATCTCACAGATATTTATGAGAAATTTTCGCTAAAACCAACCACAAGACGATCTCCATAACCTATAAAAGGAGTGTATGAGTTCTTAATCATACAGAAAGCATATTCATATATTAATCACCCAAATATGGGTTGTAGTTCATGTACCTCCATATACTAATAAATTAATTTCCTTCGGTGAAGAGAAAGGAAGGAATGCATCAACTAGAGCCACACAAAGAGAAACTTGATTAACAGTTTGCTATTAAAAAAATTGAAGAACGTAGGAGACTTTTTGTTCCAACATGTCTCTGCTAAAGAGCAGACCCAGATAGGATGTGCTAAGATATGACTTAAATAAATATAACAAAATAATTGCTTTCCAGTCAATATGATGCATTCAAATTTATGGCACCTAAAAAAGGGTTACAATTCACTTTATTTGCCATTTTACCTCATTAGCGGGCACAGTTGGTGCAGCCCCAGTGGATAAGCCAGTGCTCTGCAATGTAGTTGTATGTATCACATTAATAGAATCAAAATGGTAATTCTTTTGAGTTATCTTCTTTACCTGAGTTGAAGGTGCACTGGACACGGATGAAGCTCCGCTCGATGTGCCCTTGCTCTGCAAAATAGTTATGCGTATCTAATTAAATATGCTAAGAGCACCTATCAAAAGCATGACAAAATAAGCTCTCTGACAAAGTTATACAGAGCAATCTCTAAACCCATCCTAAAACATTTTGGAATGGCTAGCAAAATAGTTAGTCAGATTTAAAAAGCTTCACTTAGATAAGCCGCTCCGCAGCGTGCTAGCAATAGAAACACTAAACAAAACATAGGTTTCATATCTAGATCTAGATCTCTGACTGCTCCGATAGGTCATATAGAAGTTCCATCTTTCCCAGCATACATAATATTTCAATTTAGTAAATTCTCATATCTACATTTCCATGCAAATAGTTATGTAAAGCAACAAATATATACATTACTATCAGGTTCAAGCTTTGTCATTGAGAGGCAGACACGCTTAATATATAGTATATTATCCAGTAAGCACTAAGTGGCATGGATTCTTCATTATCATGAATGAACTTTCTTGGCGGGGCATGGCGAACTAAATAATCTAGAATACCAAATTAGTACTGAAGACATAAATCATATCAAAAGTTTGCTATTGTGAATAATAAAAGTATACCTTTGACAACATTATAACGATAAAACTATTTTCAGAAATTTTATTATCATCCAATGTGGTATCATCCTTTAGAACTTTCCCTTGATGTATGAGCATTTGCTGATCGGCTGGGTACACGTTCTGGCCTTGATTAGTCTCAATAATCTTTTTCACATCAGCAACCTGCACGAAGAATATTCATAGTAAGTTAATGTCGCTCCTACATCATAGTATAATTGTCAAAAAAGGGACTCTAAACCCTAAACCCTAAACCAAAATAAAAGAATACCTCATTCCCAGGAAAAGCAATCCACGAGGAAATCCAATTTAGGAACAATGCTAGAAAATTGACATTGTATCAGCATCCATAAAAGTGAACCAAATTTCTACGATAATGGCCAAACCAAGAATTCAAACGCCGAGAAGGGAGAGGCTCATTCTCATTCCCCAAGTTAAGCAATGAAAGATAGTCCAGCCACAAAAAGGACCCAAATTTCTCAAACTACAGTGCTCGTTCTAGTGCCCTAACTTAGAAAATCAAAATTTCTGCAAATAATCCACCTTACGGAAATAAACGAATTTATTTCCGAAAATGTTGGAACGATATCTTTCAACCTAAGCTAAATTAGAAACCCTAGATTGCTAATCCATTGTGCCCTGAAACTTCGTATTCCTCGCATTGAATTCTATATGATATTCTGACTCTAAGAACTACATTATCAAGCCGATTTTACCCTAAATTCCTCAAGATTGGCACCATAAAAGCCCTAAAACTTCAAATTTGTCCCATCGAATTCCACATAATAATCTGGTTCCGAGAACCACACCATTAAGCAGATTTTAACCTAAATTCCTCAACACTGGATCCAATAAAATCGAAACCAAATACCTATCCGGAATCAACGAAAGAAATGATCAGAGAATCGAACGAAACCGAGTAAAGTTCATGCAAAAGAGCGAACAAAATCGAAGCGTAAGGGGAATGAATACCGTGTCTTGGGGCTCCACTTCGATCTCGAAGTTCGAACCCTTCAGCGTCTTCACGAAGATCTTCATGTCGCTCTCTCTCTCCCTCCCTCCCCACCCCCTCTTCGCTCTCTCTCTCTCTCTCTCTCTCTCTCCGAGGGGGCGAAGAGAAAATGGATTGTTTTTTTTTTAAAAAATAATAATTAGTGTATGTATCACTCGCCAAGTTGGATGGAATGCGAATCGAGTGATCCTGTATAAACATACCGAACAGCGTACAGGATTAATAAGCAATGAAACGTTGCCACGTCAAACAATTGCAGATACCCCACTTTAAATTGGACTGGGCCCCCAGAACTTAGACCGGCCCATAAGTAGAAGAGTTGTTCAGGATTCAGGTTTCATTTGGGCCCAAATATGGCCCAAATGGCCCCAAAAAGTCACATCCACAGCCATATTATCATTTACGTGATACAGATTTTACCATTTTGCATTAATTTATATCCTTTTGTTTTTTTTTTAATTATATTGGACTTAAAATATAAGCTGGAAATGGACATATGTGTTCTATCGCCTGCAAAATGTCTCTTCTTATTTTGAATTTTTCTTATTCTAAAAAATATATATTTTTGGATTTTTCTTAATAACTCTCTTTCATTAAACTTACTTAACGGGTAACGTCTAGATGTGGAGCCTGTCCCGTGGCTCCACGTGTCGGGCTCTGCCACAGAAGGAAACAACGCGAGCAAACTTTCAAAATTACACAATGGAAGCAGAAAAAAAAGAATTTCAAAAAAAACTTCAAAAAAAAGCTATATGAGCTTTTTATTTAGAAATTTAAAAATTTAATTTTATCATTGATTATTCCTCAGCTTAAACTTTTATCAAGTTTTTCTGTTGTCGTCAATGCATGACTATATGTAATATATATATATATATATATAGAACTAGGCTACTATACTATTAATAGTACCAAGTCATTGGTGCTATTAGGTTTTCGGTCATTGGATTAAGAAATATGCGGTTAGGATGATGTGGGCCCCCTATGGTTGGGTGGGTGGTTGGTTGAATATTATGACCTAATGAAAATAGTCAAAAGTGCAGATCTAACGGCAGAAAATTTGGTAGTACCAAATGCTTGGTGCTATTGATAGTATAGTAGCCGGACTATATATATATATATGCTTAGGACTACTATACTTTTATGAGTATAGACCCTCTTATACTTATAAATTTTCGACAGTTGGATGAAGGAATGTACGGTTAGGATAATAGTGATTCCCGGTTAGAATGATAATGGTTCTCTAGGGTTGAGTTGGTAGTTGGTTGAATAGTATAATTTAACGGGTAAAAATAGTCAAAATGGTAGATCAAACGGTCGAAAACTTATGAGTACAAAGGGGCCTATGCTCATAAAAATATAGTAGTCGGACTCTCTCTCTCTCTCTCTATATATATATATATATATATATATATATATACTTTCTAAGTTTACGATAAATATTTTGGCTAAAACTTGAGTACTAACCAAGAATAGGCAAAATTTCTGATGATTGTATTTTGATAGTCATATACTAACATTTTGATTAAAAAAAAAAATTTGACGCGTGTTCGAAAAAAAATAATAATAATTACAATAAATTAATTATTGATAACTTTTTAAATTGAAACAATAAATTGGGCAAAAATGGCATGTGAGTGTGAGATTATCGATTTACATTTATTTCTTACTTTCAATTTGATGACGCGATGGACCGAGGCTCCATTCACCGAATCACACAATTGCACCTACTCCTTAATTGCATTTGACCCCAAAAATAGAAAGTTATAAAAAAAAAAGGTGACATAGATATATGCATGCACCAATTAAATTTGGATTTAGAGTAGGGATTGAATGCATCTCGTTCCCTTTTGAATTCAAATTATTTCTTTATTTACTCATTTATTTATTTTTGAAAATTCGGGGTCGTATTCTTATCTTGGGGATTACTCCAAAATAAAACCATCACAATTTCTGATAGAGATAGCAACATTTGATCAATAATCAGTGCAGTATCCAAACGCTAATAATTTTTACAAATCCCATTAAGAGGTTTTTACCAACAAAGAAAAAAAAAAAGAAGCAAAAGTGATTGAGAAGATTTTTAAAAATAAGAGAAATTTGATATTATTCCCTGTCTCGAACTTCTTCTTTTTTTTTGAATTCTCACGTGTGACAAAAGAAAGTTCCACTGTGAAGCAGTCAAAAATATAATTAGGATTAAATTTTTATTTCTTTTAGATTTGGAAATTTTATTGTAGTGATTTTTTAGATTTTTAGGATTTTTCTACAAAGATAAATCCCTAAAAATCAGGGATATGATTTTGGTAGTTTTAATTTAAGATTAAAGAAACTTGTATTAAAAAAGCACTAAAATCGTGGGATTTGATTTAGAGTAGGATTTGAGTTTTTTATTTTATTATAAATAGGATTCAAAACTTATTGCATGAGGAGATTTTGGAATTTATTAAGTCTTTTTTTTCTCTCTCGAAAGAGATTGTTTATTCCTTTTTCCATCATTATGCTTCTTCCCTCTCAACGCGGTTTAGGTCTACGTCACATTGTCTTTTTCATTTTCCCAACTATTTACTTTGTTTACCCATAATGGTTTGGTTATTTATGCTGGAGAAAAGAAAAGAATAGAATAACTTTGTTACGAAGGATATCAAAAATGGTTGTAAAGAAACAAAAGTGTAATACTTAAAATGATAAAGAGTTCTCAACAATTCTTAATTAACTTTTATATCATCTTATGCTACAACACTATAATAAAATTTCATTATAAGAATGTTTTTTTGGCAATGTTTGGAGAACCGTTCCTTAAGTGTCTCCACTATATGACAGATGTCTTCAACTTTATCTATTGTATATTGTATCAAATTAATTTATTAGAGAATAAATTACACCTTTATTTTAAAATATATATCCTGACACTTCAAAGTTTTGAAATATATCTCACAGGCGTATGAAATAGGTGTTGGTACATATATGACGACTTTTTACTAACCGACACTTTTTATTACGGTGGTAGGCTAATTTGGAACGCTTTTAAACACCATTAATTACTGGGGAAAAAAAAAACATCTTTAGATTTTAATTTTCTTGTAGCGTGGTAAGTGTAGAATCCGTGAATAATAAAAATATTTTATTTAGTTATTGGGCAACTACTGCTTTGACCGAATCTGATGTTATTATATCCATTCTATGATTAATAGACACTAGTTTATAGTTTATTATTCCGTAATATTGGAGCATATATTTCTATATTAAAGCTTCAACAAGTATATATAAAAATAAAAGGGTGAAGCAACACTCTATATAATATAATTTTGGGGTCAAGACATGTCAAAGAGCCTTTTTTGGAGAAATTATTACATGCACTTTTGCGCACCACACACCACCTCCCCTAAATCAATTTAAAGTGAATTCAACTATAAAAAGTTAAAAATTTAAAACTCTTTTTCCATTCGAGTAATTTTTGTCGTACGTAATTTTACGTTCGTAATTAATTTAGTGTAATTAATTTAGTTATTGTAAATCATATCTAAAAGATTCTATCTATACTTCAATGCTATCCTTTTTTAAACTCGTGGACCTTGTTTTATTCCTCCCCACCTACTAGTTTATACAATAACCAAAAAGATCTCCTCTAGGGATTTGCATTATATATAGTATCCATTTAGTGCTCCATTGTACACCACCTCCCCATTTCTCCTCCCCTCTCTTGGAGCCATGGAGAGTGTAGTACAACTATGCTCTACCTTAGCCCTTCTCTTTTTCTTGTTCTTCTTATTGAAGGCTACATGGGTCACAGTCACTTGCTACTATGTAACACCCATGCGTATTCGGAGATTCATGGCGAAGCAAGGGGTTTACGGCCCGAAGCCGCGGTTTCTCGTGGGCAATCTCAAGGACGTCGCCGCCCTCGTCGCGAAGGCCACCGCCGCGGACATGGAGAGCATCAGCCACGACATTGTCGGCCGCCTCATGCCCCATTACGCCCTCTGGTCCAAAATCTACGGTAAGAGAAAGAGAGACAGGATGATTCTCTGTGCAGTTCATTAATGCGTGTATGAAAGAAAAGAAAAAGAAAATGAACAAAGAGAGTATATATTGATTGATTGTTGTAGGTAAGAGGTTTCTATACTGGTACGGGAGCGAGCCGCGGCTGTGCCTGACGGAGACCGACGTGATCAAGGAGCTGCTGTCGTCGAGATTCGTGCAGCTCACGGGGAAGTCGTGGCTGCAGCGGCAGGGGTCGAAGCACTTCATCGGCCAGGGCCTGCTGATGGCCAACGGCGCCAACTGGTTCCACCAGCGTCACGTCGTGGCCCCGGCCTTCATGGCCGATAAGCTCAAAGTACGTACATACACATACACATATACACATACACACATACACATACACATACACATATATGCGCATTAGTTTCGGAATACTCTCATTACAGCAAAGAAAGAAAAAGCGAATGGTACCGCAGGAATGACGTTTGATTGTTATCCAGGGCCATGTTGGGTACATGGTGGAGTGCACTAAGCAGACGATCAAGTCGCTCCGCGACGCGATCGAGTCGCGGGGCGACAGCGAGGTGGAGATCGGGGGCTACCTGACGCGGCTGACGGGGGACATCATATCGCGGACGGAGTTCGACAGCAGCTACGAGACCGGGAGGCAGATCTTCCACCTGCTCGAGCGGCTGCAACGCCTCACCGCGCAGTCGAGCCGCTATTTGTGGATACCCGGCAGCCGGTGAGCCACATATTCGACCTCCAGTATTTCTTTCTAATTTATTCTCCACATCTCTGGCGTGCCCGACGCTGTCGGTCGGTTTTGGACACAGTTTGGATTCCTACAACTGGCTCGGGATTATCTTACAAATAAATAATTTAGTTTAGTTTAATTAATATATATTTATAATTTTATATACGCCAGGTTCTTTCCGAGCAAGTACAGGAGAGAGATTAGGAAGCTGAAAAGAGAAGTAGAGGGATTGTTGATGGGAATAATACAAAGCAGAAAAGAGTGGGCGGAGGTAGGGAGGACGTCATCGTACGGAAAAGGGCTTCTGGGGATGCTTCTAGCGGAAACGCAGAAGCAAAAGCAAAAGCAAAAGCAGGACCAAAATAAGGATCAGGAGGGGTTGGGTTACAGTTTGCAGCTAGTGATGGATGAGTGTAAGACGTTCTTTTTCGCGGGGCACGAGACGTCGGCGCTGCTGCTGACGTGGACGGTGATGCTGCTCGCGACGAATCCGGCGTGGCAGGAGAGGGCCCGCGCCGAGGTGGCGCAGGTCTGCGGCGGCGATCCCCCCTCCGCCGACCAGCTCCCCAAGCTCACTCTGGTAATTAAATTTAATCTAAGTAATTAATTAGCATTTTTAATTTGTTTAATAAGTGGGTTATAGTAATAATAACCTATTTTAAGAAAACACATTTAGTTTCAGAAAACTAACTCAATTTAAAATGTATCCTTGATTCCTTTCTCCTTTTCTTTAACTAAAATCCTCCGGGGGTACAGAGTATTCCCTATACATTTTGTACTTAAACACTTTTATATTTCGATTTTTACGCGTATTCGCTTTCCTATTAGAACCCAAAATTGACCTAATATTTTAGAAAAATAAGTATTTTAATCTTTCATGCGTAAAGCAAGTTACTTAATCTATATATTTATACTTCAAACAAGCCTAAACAATGGTTTCGTAAAAAGTCATATTTTTTATGATTATGAGAAATCAAAGTATAATATATGCAAAGGTTTATACAGAGACTAATTAAGATGTATAAGTTAAAAAGATACAAAGTCGAAACTTCCATATACAGAAACTACCAGTAATTTTAGTTACTCTAAACTTATACATGCAAAGGAAAAAGCTTTAGATTAGTAATAAACAAACGGAGAACTGATCCACTGGAATAAAGGTAAGAATTTTAGATGCCCAATTTGGTATAGATTCCACTCTACCAACTTATAAATCAAACTCTAATTACACTTTTATGGAAATTATCAATGTTGTTAAAATAAAGCGTGTTGCAATCACATATAACTAATTGATGGAGAACCGAGTCCTTATCGGACTTATACTCGCCGTCGGAACCGTATTCGAAATATTTGGTTGGACGATGGACCACTACTAGAAGCCTAATCTGAATATGAGTCAGATTCAGATTAGGCTTCTAGTAGTGGTCCATCGTAACTCAGATTCAGATTAGACTTCTAGTAGTGGTCCATCGTCCAACCAAATATTTCGAATACGGTTCCGACGATGAGTATAAGTCCGATAAGGACTCGGTTCTCCATCAATTCATTAAACAACGCTTTTTTACAAAAGGAACTCATTGCAAATGATGTAGAAACAACTTGCACAAAATATTTTTTTCTTAATCTTATTGGCTCTTCTTACTAATTGCGTGGTTTAATGAGCCACGTGCGTAAGTGTTTCTTGCTTAAGTGTAATGTTATTTTTGATGAGTAACTCCAATAGTCAATCGGAAGCAATCTCAAAGCGATCGATTAAGTATTGGAGTCTAATCACTGAGTGATAATGAAATTGGACTACACCACTATGGAGATATTTAATAATAATAAAAAGTTATATGTATATATCATATTAGGGGCACCAAAGTGACTGATGACTTTGAATACACCAATTCTCCAAAAAGAGTTTGCTAAAAGGAACCATTAATAAAATGGACCCTCATGCAACCTAATATTTATCATATAGTACAAATTAATGACCAAATTATTGAGATAATGGTGTATCATTAATTTTGTAGAATTGTAGTTGTACTTATTGTACAAGATCAACTAAACTAATGTCACCATTTTCTTTTCTTTCTGCAGCTGCATATGATAATTAATGAGTCATTGAGGTTGTACCCTCCGGCGACGCTTCTACCTCGAATGGCATTCGAAGACATAAAGCTCGGAGACCTTCACATTCCCAAGGGCTTATCTGTTTGGATTCCGGTGCTCGCGATACACCACGACGAGGAGATTTGGGGGAAGGACGTGCACGAATTCAACCCCGAGAGGTTCGCGGGGCGATCGTTTGCCCTAACTCGCAACTTCTTGCCCTTTGCTTCCGGCCCGCGTAACTGCGTGGGGCAGGCCTACGCTATGATGGAAGCCAAGATCATTCTCGCAATGCTTCTCTCTAACTTTAGCTTCACCATATCGAAGAACTATCGGCACGCTCCGATTAACGTCCTGACCCTCAAGCCGAAGTACGGGGTGCCGGTTTACTTGACACCTCTTAGGTCGTAGCTTCTTCGGGGAAATTGGTTCTAAGATTCCAATTTTCCATGTTTTCACTTTTTTTTTTCGTCTTGTTTTTTTTTTTGTTTTCTTTTTTCGGAATGAGCTTGAGAAGAATGAGAGTGTCTCGCGGAGAGGAGCGTTACATAGCTCAAAATAGAGTGGACAAATCTTATACTCCTTATATCAAAAGGCATGGATTCTTCCACCTTTTATCATCAATTGTGTAATCCTTTTCTCTAAAGCATAGATTAATTTGTTCTAACACTAACCTTTCATTAATGTAGTTTCACTTTGGTACGTATCTAAACATTTCGATCTCTCTACTATTCATTGTAAATTTCCTCCTTTCCATTGATTTCCTTGACTAAGTTGAACTTCTCATAATTAAGGTGACCACGTGTATATATACCTTATCAAATTTACTGAATCAAACAACTTGATCAAAAGGATATAAGTTTTTAACACTTTGTAAATTAAAATAAAGAAATATTAGTTTGTAACAACCGAAAGGTTGTGGACTCAAAAAGTTGAGACCACCTAAAAGGGTAGGAACTAGTGCAATGCACCTTTTTATAGCACATTGTTTTAGTTATAAAGCAAAGCTATAGATAGATAACAAAAGGAGCAGTAGCAAAGTGCTTCTCCAGTAACATTACTGCAACACATTTACAGTTGTAAAGCAAGGTAAATAAAACATTAATCCAAGGGACCTTTTGAACCACAAATATAAGACCACTCTGGAGTACGAAAACCACGGGTGCGAATTTAATTTTTGCTTCTCGAAAAGCTTGAGCATTCAGCTTAGGAGCTGTAAAGTTTTACGCGCCCGTCGCTTTCGAAGAAGGCATCGACCGCGAAAAGAAAATTCGTTCGCAATGTTCACGCGGAACCTTAGTTGTGCAACCATGATGAAAAATAAGTTTATAAAAAGATTAATATAATTAGAGGTTTACATTAAGGCGCTAGAAACCAAGATTAGTGTCGATTTTAATAACATAATCGAGGCATTAAAAGCTTTGACAGGAACCCTATCTCCATTAGTTTGTTTATGTATAAAAATTTAACACTTACTAGACCACTATAGATGAATTTATTCTGCAACCCCACTCTAATTAGCTTTTGCATTAGCACGTGTATTCGTCGATTATGATAAAGCTACTAAGGTACTGGATCCAATTAGCTTTTCTCGGGGGGGGATTGGTGGACTTTGAAAGTGCTTAAGTGGTTGAGTATTTTATTATTTATCATTATGGTTGTTTTATCGCACAAAGCTAAGTGTAGTTAGCGACAGAGAAGAGTGGATAAGCCACACAAGTGTTCCAAAAAGATGATTAAGTAAATTAAGCCTCGATCGTTTGATAATTGGTGTCATTTTTTAAAAAAAATTACAGCTATATAAGTTTTTGTTGTTGTTTTTTCTTTCTTCTTTTTCTTTGAAATTAGCTAAGTATATATGTTCTTTATTGTCAAGTACTCTATTGATATCCGTTCAATTATATAGAACTTGTCTTATTGCGAAAAAGATCAATAATGGAAAAAAAAGCTTAAAACTTTTTTAACTTTTCTAGATGTGATGTGATACCGACAATTTAATATACTCCACTCGCGGTGATTTATCTCAAATCTAGACACAGTGATTAGTGTGGAGTACAACAAGGAAATATAACTTCTTCTTTTTTTGTTGAATGAAATGACAAAAGTATAACTCCACATATGTGTGCATATAACCCTTTTAGGCCTAGTTTGAGAATATTTTTTCAACAACACCTGCTTAAATGTTTTAAAGCTCTAGAAAATCCTAAAAACTTTAGAATCCACTTTTTCAATAATCCAAAACTATGGCAGGATCTTTCATTAATAGAAGCACTCAACAAGATGCTTTTTTTGAACCAAAAAAAAAAGTTTTACTACAATTTTGTACCTATTATTATTACTATTTTAGAGCTCGAATATTAAAGCAACTGTTTTAGAGAAAACTAGGGTTTACTTGGTCAAAGTTAGAGAAAACTAGAGGTTCCTTTACCTGTGACAAAAAAATTTAAAAAAAAAAACCTATTTTTCTATGAAAGCTCATGTTCTAATAATCAAGAGAAACAAGGCTGTTTCCAATTGGTCGAGTTTGATTACTTTAGGGTTAGGTTAGGAACTCTTGTTTCAAGCCTAACCCTAAGAGTTATTCAATCCTCACCTTGTCCTTAATTTTTATTGCTTATATAGTCTTTAAATTGTTTTTTTTCTTGCTTCGATTATTGTTACAAGCTTTCTTCAAATTGAAGCCAAAGATAAAATGAAGTTTGTTATTCGAGTGTCCTCGAATGCTGGGATAACTTAAAAGCTAAAAGCTGTCGTCCCGGGGGATGCGCCCCAAAGCCAAGCACAGTTGCGATGAATGGGAAATGCTTTGGGTCCTTTGTAAAGAGTCGCTTTCAGGTTGTTGATGTATTGACGTATCTATACAGCATGCTAAATTATAAGTACGAACATTTTTAATGCATCTACAATTCATAAAAGTGATATTCTGAGAGACCTGTAACACTACTCCAATGAATACCTTCATCACACGCATCAATATCGTAGAACTTCAATTGTTGAACTTTTCAAATTAAATATGCAAAGCGTGGAATTATGTACTTCACATTCACCTCGCCCTTCTTATTTGCTTTTGAATATAACAGTCCTATATACATCACTAACAATGCAACATCTTAATTGTTAATAGGGATTATGCATGCCCTAAGAAGAAAGAAGGGGTACAATAGAACTCAGTAGAAATTGCAATTGCATTTGTAACATTAACCTGCCGTGATTAAAGAAACAGAATTAACGAATTAACTAGAGAGTTTATGAGTACTCATGTTGTACTGATCTCAATCAACATTTAAATTGGTCGGACCCAAAAAAAAAAAAAAAAAAAAAAAAAAAAAAAAAAAAAAAAAAAAAAAAAAAAAAAAAAAAACTCTACTATGACATTTGAGCCTCTAACTGCATAATGTCCAAAAGTTGAAATAACATGCAATTAAGTGATGAAAAATTTCACATATAGTTTACTTTACTTTTAAAGTTAGTAAATTACAGCTTAAGTCTTTGAAGAAAAATAGTTATTTTATATTTTTTTAACATATATAGTATCAGAATAAGAGATCTCATTAGTTGATGAGTTGACTAAATTGACCAAATTGATTTATTCTTTACATAGTTAATCATCGATATTAGCGCTAAGTATGCTATAAGCTTTAGCTTTGGAATTTGATTCCCACAAATATTTGCAACTATATTAAAATTTATGAACCGCATGAAATTGGTCAAGGTGAAATGATGCATTAATTATGGTATAATGACCAATCATGCATAGGTGGCTCCTTGTGTGGGAGAATTAAAGAGATGTACTGCGTTAATGGACATGGGGCCATATCATCTTTATTCTCTATCCATCATATTTTTTTTAACCTTATAATATAAGACAAAAAAAAAAAAAAAAAAAAATTTATCTCGCACGATAATGATTAGCAGCCAAACACAGCTTCTTTAGGCGCTTCTTTTAAGTGCTTTTATAACCCTCGCACGAGTGGGTAGGTTCAAAGTGCTAAAAACAAGGTTGTGAGGGGATTAACAAAACGAGATGCCTCGCGCACCCAAAGAGGGCCCCAGTTGAGAGAGCCCTAAGTGATGTGCTCTCACTCTCCACTCGCCACTAGTAATCCAAGTGATGATGCTTATTCTGACCCCCCCCCCCCCCCCCCCCGGGAGAAATTGTTAGCTACGCTCAGCGTATCTTCGCCGGTTCTTCGTTCATCTTACTCTTCAATCATAACCATCTAGTACTTGTCGTGCTTCCTCTGTTTAAGACTTTGATGGCCAAATTTGACGCGCAGAATGAGAACGACTGCTGATGAAATTTTTTTGATTAAACAGGAGATCCCTATTTGAGGAGTTACATAATACATAATAATAGAATTGGGCAGTTGTATGTTATGGCTAAACACACCATAGCACCCTACCTGTTTGCGATAGAAAATCAAAAGATGACAGATGAAATAATCTTTTTTGCTTACATCCCCGCTTTGTGTTAGCCTATTATCGAAGATTCTAGCATTTCTTTCCTTCTAAAGTTTTCAGAGCTAGTCGCAGCGACGTAAAGATAAAATAGGGTCTTGGAAAGTTCTGATTATGAGTTCTTGGCTTTAGCCCACCTGGATGCCACCGGATGAAATTAAGACGGTGCACTAGATGTACGGTTGGGTCGTGCACGGAAATAATTGTTCGCCTTATGGGTGGATCAGTATAATCCAGCAGTCAAATCTTTTAGGCCCTCAATCAATCATCATTCTCTTGGTTGTAGGGTTCATCATAGGGTAGATTTGTTTTTCTCCTTTTTTTTTCTCTCTTTTTTTTTCTTTTCAAAACCTATTATATATAGGGTAGTTAGGGTTGCCGAGGATAGGCACGTAGAAAGGCATGATCAATTAATATGTAGTGTCGAGCACTAAGAAGAGAGAAGCATATCCGAGCTACAAATATTGAATTTTGAAGAAATTTGATGTTTCGCATCAAATGATTGGCGATACTCATGATGTAAATATAATGATTTCATGTAACACCAAATATGAAAATGTTATTTTGTAGCTTATAAATGATTTAATTAAAGAACAAACAGTAGCAGGATTTCCTACATAATTTGTCCCTCTTTAATTAATTGTCTTATAGATCTTTTTAAATCAAAATCTTAAAATTAGCATTGATGTATTCCACATTATTTAAAAAAATTGATCTAAAAGCAAGTGAATCATAAATGTATTCGTGACCATATATTAGCCCAAAATTCAAAAAAAAAACATTAAATTTACGCATGCCAACTTCTACCAAATTAAGAGTCTCTTTCGTACTACCAAACGATTAAGGAATGACTATCATTCACGAAAAAGTCATCTTCGTTTGTAATAGATAGAAAGTGATGGAAGAAGGCTTTGTTGAACTTCAATCGTTAAAGAAAGAATTGATTTTCATAAACGATCATCAGTACAGACGACATGGCGGAATATGTCGACTATATAATCAGCAAAATCTGAGAGAACCTTAAAAACAAGAATAGAACGTTTATTAATTCATGGGTTAATTACTTAATCTACAGCTTGGTCCAAAGAACCATCATATTGGAGAAAACCAATCGACTGATCATGATGAATTTACCTAAGTGGGCTACTACGGATGGAACTCGTTGGTCTCCTCCACTGATGAAACAAGGTACAACTTGCGCAATATGTACCTTAAAATGTACGGGAAATTAAAGAGAAGGAGAAGGAGAAAGAGAAAGAGAGAGAGATCGAGAGCCTTTCGCTCTCAAGCTAGCTGGCGCTAATTAAGCAGGGCGAGACATGGCGAACCTATGCCCTCCCACATACTTTCTATCTTGTCCGGGTTGTGACACTGCACAAGTGTTTCTTAGTATATATCTTTCCTTGGTTCCAGTTATTCTCCACGAGTTTGCTTAGAGGAATGCTTTAGATTCCCGCGTAAAAAGATGCTTATAATTTGAGTACTTCTTGAAGTTGATATATATATATATACACCATTAATTTTATGTGATTTTTCGATACTATGTATACGATATATGCATACTATATATATATATATATAGAGTGAGGCCGGTATGCTTCTGAAAGCACGGAGCCCAAGTCGTTTTCGCTGTTGGGACTTTCGAATCGACGATCGGCTCCGTTAGACTTGATCTAGAGTATTTGAAGTATCTAGAAAATAAATTTCGTGATTTTTCGATATCATTTGCCTAATGATCGAAGGGGCTCAAAATTAATAATTTTAATGGTCGTGGTGAGCCGTTTGCAAATTTAACGGTGTAGAAATATTCAAATCACATGAAATTTTGATAGAAAATTTTTTGTACTATATAAAACAAGCTCAATATCTTTGATCTAAAATTTTAGCATCATATCATCACATTTTGTAAGGTTTTTAATTTCAGCCGTTGATTTTGAGCTCTTTAAATCACTAGCCAAATGATATCGAAAAATTACGAAATTTATTTTCTAGTTATTTCAAATACTTCAGATCAAGTCTAACAAAGCCGATCGTCGATTCGAAAGTCCCAACATCGAAAACAACTTAGAAGCACAGAAAGCTCCGTGCTTCCAGAAGCATACCAGCCTCACTATATATATATATATATATATATATATATATATATATATATATATATATATAATCCAGCTACTATTCTTTTAGGAGGATGAGAGCCTTCGTCCTCCTAAGTTTTCTACCGTTCAGATGAAAAGATGTGCGGCTAGGATGAGAGTGGTTACGGTTAGGTTGATAGTGGGCCCCCTAGGGTTGAGTGGGTGGTTGGTTGAATAGTATAATCTAACGGTTGAAAATGATTAAAAGTTAAATCTAACGGTCAAAAATGTGATAGGACAAAGGCTTCTATCCTCTTAAGAGGATAGTAGCCGGACTATATATATATATATATATATATATATATATATATATATATATATATATATATATATATATATATATATATATATATATATATATATATATATATATATATATATAGAGAGAGAGAGAGAAAGGCTAGAATACTATCAATAGCACCAAGGGCTTGGTGCTATTGGTTTTTCGGTCTTTAGATGAAGGAACGTGCGGTTAGGATGATGTAGGTCCCCTAGGGTTGAGTGGGTGGTTGGTTGAATAGTATAATCTAACGGGTGAAAATAGTCAATGGGTTAAATCTAACGGTGAAAAACTCGATAGCAACAAACCCTTGGTGCTATCAATAGTATTCCAGCCGGACTATATATATATATATATATATATATATATATAGTTGAGCTAGAATACTATCGATAGCAAATGGGCACTTTTGCCATCCATTTGTTTTCGATGATGGAGCTTTCAAATCGACGATCGGCACCGTTGAACATGATGTAGAGCATTTAAAATATCTAGAAACCAAAATTTCATGCTTTTTCGACATTATTGGCCTAATGATCAAAGAGTTTCAAATTTTATAATTTTAATGGTCGATATGAGACGTTTTCTTGTTTAACGGTGTAAAGATATTCAAATCAATTGAATTTTTGTTAGAAAATTTTTTAAACTATTTAAAATAAGATCTATACTCTTGATCTTGATTACAAAACTCCTATCATCATTTTTTAAAGGATATTTATTTTCAACCATTCATTTTTGTCTCCACTTGATGGACAAGAAAATAATATCGAAAAAAAAAGAAATTTGATTTCTAGATACTTTAAATGCTCTAGATCATGTTCAACGGTACCGATCGTCGATTTGGAAGCTCCATCATCGAAAACAAATGGATGGCAAAAGTGCATGTTTGCTATTGATAGTATTCTAGCTCAACTCTCTCTCTCTCTCTCTCTCTCTCTCTCTCTCTCTCTCTCTCTCTCTCTCTCTCTCTCTCTCTCTCTATATATATATATATATATATATATATATATATATATATATATATATATATATATATATATATATATATGTCGATATTATAATAACATTTCTTAGGGATACTGACCGTCTCTATCGCAGGCGGTGAAGAGCTTGATGCATGGTTGTTACATAAGATCACAAGTTCGAAATCTAATTACTTTATATTTTTTTAACTAATTAAGTTTATTTAAAAAAAATGAAAAAGATAGTATATTATATTTCTCTTAAGAAATATATATATTCTATGGGACCTGCAGTGATGCTTTTCCTGGTGCATTAAATTGCACGTGTTTTGTTTTTTCGTCATGTATACTAATATATCAGCAATTGAATGGACGGCCTCTACATGCCAGCAATTGTTCCTTCGGTGCACTAAAAGACTAAGATACATGAGACTGAATAAATTTCATTATTTATTTATTTATTTATTTATTGTTCCTCCTTTTTTGTTTTATTGTTTCTTACACGTGTTACCAAACTATGCCGAACTCAACAATTTAAAACACCGTGCACACCATTTCTAATATTTTTTCCATCCATATAAATAGGTACTCTTTTTTTTTTAACACTCTTTCATTTGCAAAATCTCAAGGCACTCAAGGCCATCATAAAATCTCACAAAACCTAGTGTGGAATTTGCGTCGGATTAAATTAAATAAATCCTAATAAACCTAGAGAGTGTGTGTGTAAATACTTCAATGAAATAAAAATTAATCATTTAGCAAAGGAACCCATAGTTTACAATCCAATTACGAAGCTCATAGATTTATCTAAAGAGATTATCAACATGTGGGCCGAGTCATTAATTATGAACCCGAAAATTGGACTCTACTATGGATGCGCATATTACAGTACCACACTATACGACGCGAGAAGCAACTCTAAATACACACGTTTATGGATGGGCCCTTTATTATTATTATTATTATTTTAATCTTATTTCTTATAGTTCAAGAGTAAAAGATGGGTGCTTTTTTAGCTAATGTAATTGTTATAAAATTGCAAAGTGAACTTGTTAACGAATCTTAAACTGGAGCTAGCATGATGTTAGAATTTTAGGTCACATTTCTAAGGCGACACGGAAGCTTAAATTAAGTACAAAGCTTAAATTAAGTACAAAGCATGATGTTAGTTTTAGTTCTTTCAGGTAGGATCCGACGCAGCAGTGGCGTGGCGGAGGGAAAGTCTCGAGGAAATGCTTTTCGATTAAGCTGATGACAAAAATGGTAGATGAGCATACACAATGAATTATTAGATCATTGCAGTAGATTGTTAGTTGATGAGTCAGCATTAATCAACTCACGACGACGTCTGAAAGATAAAATTATTACAGTACCATTGAAGGTACACGCAATATTGTACTTTTTTCTATCACATATGAGATCTTTAAATCTCGATCGATATCTAGAATTGACGATTCCGCTATTATCTTCACGCTCAACTCGCTTACGCGAGTTAGAAAATGTTATATTTACTCTCGTTTACATACCGATTATATATCCGGATAGAAGTGTGGTTTTAAATTTCTGATGATGGGCCGCTAATTGAAAGTTATAATTTGGGCTGAGATACGGCCCAAAAAAACCCGGCAAGATCAAGGCACGAAAATTTAACAAAATGGGTTGACCAATGATCAATATAAACACAAGGTACTAACATATCATCTTTTTCAAATTTGAAACTTAACCTAAGAAATTTTAGAAGAAGACGAAATAAGATTCAGTCGCTCAAAGTTTCACACCTCGTGAGTCTAACGACTTAATGGGCCTAGAAGCTAAAAGTACGTAAAAGTAAAAAAAATTAAGCTAAATAAGAAGAATGTGTTATTACCGTAAAAAAAATATGATAACAAAATATTTAATTTGTTTTCATGAAAAAAGTCACATTGTGTAAACTATAACGGTCAAGGCACAAAATGAATTCTTGCAGTTTCACCAAAAATATAACTTTATGTGCCTTTTGTCAATATTTTTTTGGCCCAATAATGTTTCTTAGTCCTTAATATCGAACAAGGCCTAAGAAAAATGAATGAGAAAGAAAAGAACAAAAGATCGGTCTTTGATGGTCGGTGAAAGCTATCGCTATCGGGGATCAATAAAAATGTGCTGCGTATGTAAGAAATCACCAAGTTTCTTCTCGAGTTTCATTAGGGTTTCTCTGGTCGTTTAACATGTGCACGTAACATTTCAAATGTTCATAAATACCTCAAATAAGTCTTGTTTGTAATTGTCGGTTACGCTGACGAGTAATATAAGTGAGCTTTGATCCGAGAGAGGTTGTAATATAGTAGATATAAACAGCAGATATGAAAATCGGAATTCAAAACCTCTCGGAACAGAGAAAACCTACGATTAGCCTAGATACCGTGTAACGAAAAAATCGATTTAACAGAAAATTATCGATGATCCAGCACGAAACATGCATGCATGCCTTTTGTTCTAAGTTTCAAAGATGTTGGGCAGATAAAAAAGAGCAGGAAATTGCTGGGATAGGCATGGGTCGACAAAGATGGCCGCGCTGTATAACTTTCCGCTTAAACTTCCAATAATGGTTAGAAAGTGAAAATCACACGAGTAAGTGGTGGGGGACTCACGTGTCACTACAAAGCCATCCAAGTACTACACAAGTATACGTCACACGTGCGTAATTTATTAGTCAATAATGTAATTATATGCTAATAATTATAGTAATATTCACTTTGTTAATTAATTAGTCACGGGGCAAATTTAGCCTTTGCAACTCTAAAGATGGTTAATTAAACATGAGGTACCGTAGTCCCCACACAATCTCATAGTAGGGTCCCAATAAGGCCACTTTTAAGTATAAATAAATAATGTACATTTCTCAGCCCAAACAAGTCTACTTACCTAGAGTTTTGTTGGAGCGTATTTTACACTCCACTAATTCCATATCGAATAATGTGAAAGAGCGTGAAAATTACATATGTAATGAGTACGTTAATACTAATAATTGAATTAATAGTTTGAACGTAATAAATTATTAGTGATCGGGTAAAAAACAATTTCTCCGTGCATGACGCGAGCTTCTCGGGACCTGGAGATACCGTCTCCGTCCCCCCGGAAACAGGAGAGTTGTTTATTTCAATCTGTTTACCGCTCAACCTACGCAACGGTTAGGTTTTAGGTTTTTGGTTTGTTCTTTCGTTTTGACAAATGTGTACCCAATCAAAGTTAGGATTGTGTCAGTTCATATACCAAAAAAGGAAAAAGGAAAAATTCATGAATTAGTTTTGCGAGTATAAAATTTAGTGCGCAATTTAGACTTTCGAATTGATTTGACTGTCTATCCATTGTCGTGTTTGAAATTTGATGGTTAGATACTAATCACTCACTGTCACGTCTGTATGTAAGACTGAGCCATTAATAATATTCTAAAAATATATATTTTAGATGCTTGTAGTCTTAATTACAGGAGTTGTAAACGATAGTATTGCTATGTTAGGAGTGTTTTGAAGTTGGTGGATGGAATGGTAATTTGTCGGAAATGAGAAATTTCAGGGATTCATATATATGGAGCACATATGTAAAGCATTTGCTCACGTTTGCATATTAATTATTTGTGTATAGCGTTATGTATAAACAAAATATTTGTTAGTAGGCTGATTCCACTGTCTCACCGTGGCCCCTAGTTTGGACTATATACAATACCACCAAAAAAAAAGATCTAATTTAGTGTAGTAAATTATAATGAACACATACTCCACATTGTGATTGGTATTAAATTCTATACACTTTTGCCTTAGTCTTAATTTTTTGTCCTATATTAAAAATTGCATCAATTACTATCCTACACTTTATCATCGTCTCAAATAGATATAGAAAAATTAAATAATTGATAGATTAGGCCGTAAAATTTTATTAAAACGAGTTGACATATTACATTATTTCATATCTCAACATATATATGTAAAACATTTAAATAAAGGAGATTTTCTATTTCGATAATACACTCAAAATTGATAATTTATTAAACAATTTATTCAATTTATATGATTATATTACATTACATACCGATCGATAACTTTATTTGTAAATTTATTTTATATAATTTTATAACTGAATTTCACAATTATTCCAAATAGTTAAATCAATTTGAAATAATGATAAAGTATATTTATTATGCATGAGAGTAAGTGAGATAAGAGTATTTTACTCTAAATTCTACAGTTTGCGCAATGCAAATGCAGCGTCAAATCGTAATAACAAATAAAACTTGGCCTAACTGTTCTATCCGCAGCGGTATGAAAGGTATCCTTGTCGCTTTGAGATTCGTACAACTTAAGTGAGATGGAGGGCCCACAGTACCGGTAACCTAGATAAGACAAATTTCTGGTAGATAAATGGCACATCAAATGCCCACTTAAAGAGATAACAACAAATGTTTTGCAGCTCACCGATCTCATACACCTAAGCTATATGGCATTTAATAGAGTCAATTCGAAAATTTGTCACAAAATAACACCTCATGTTGCATTAATAAGGTTAAGAACGACCCTTAGACCGACCGTCCCTAACGCAAGTGGCAAAGGGCTTGGTGGTTGGTATCCGAGGTCCTGAGTTCGAATCCTAGTTGATTCACATTTTCAGCTAAATTTATTTTCAAAAGAAATAAACGAAGCGGGTAGCGTGCTATCTTTCTCTCTCAGAAAAAAAAAAAAAAAAAAAAAAAACAACAACAACAACAACGACCCTTAGTAATTGGGTTTGGTCCAGTAAAATAATATAATAACTTGTTAGAATGGAATATAGGTTCCTTTCAAAAGGCTAACCTAAAAGGGGGTTATAAATCCATCTAAACTTTAACTTTGTTTATAACTACCACTCGAGCTATAAAAGTAATTTACATTAATAAGTGTAAATTGTGCCACCTCAGTGTTGATATTTTTTTTTTGCATTAATAAGTGTTTATGCTCCATTTTAGTTGATGCTTATGATCTGTCTACGAAAATTACGTATCAAAAATCCATATCACTGCACGTTAGGCCTAATAACATACGCATTGTTAACGGCAACCTACCTACAAAAATCTTATCGTAATCGCACATCATGTGCCTTGATGTGCCATAAATACTATTCCTTTTGGTTGACCTTCCCACCTCACAAGGTGGTATAAAATTTATGATTTGTATGGGCCCTCCTCTTATTTTTCTATTATAGGATGTTTTTGTACTATTTTTTCTTTTCTTATTCCTGTACAATTAATGTACATCTTCTTCAACACCTTCAGAATCCTGTATACAAGTTAAGATATATTATTCAGAGCACTATGAATTATTCATGTCAAATTAATATTTTCATTTTAGCTTGATTTTACTTGATTTCGATCCTAACAAATTTCACAGATTTTACGAACGAGGTAATTTATCATGTGACGAATTGAAATTACATAGGTGTTATTCTAACTCTCTAAGATACACTCTTTTCATCAACTACTAGCGTTAACGCACCCGAAAAGAAACCTACTCTTCTTACTAATTCATAAATGCACAACTTAAACAGCTATAATTACCTAACCTCGAGCTTGACGCAATCGCTAATAAATTTGGCTCGAGCGTAAAGCCTAGGGAAGCTAATTAAACTATGTTTGACCCAAACCTATGCACGGCTAAACCCAAATCGACTCGGTCGCACTCCGCCGACTCTTTAACCCTGTCGCAACGTAACCCAACCCACCACCATTTGACTAGTCTACCACGTCAGCAGTGGACCGCAGCTTGATCTACGTGCAGACCTAGTCCCGTTCCATAATCCATAGTTCAAAATAAAAATCAAAATAATTTTCTCATGGGAATTGGATGAGGTAATGTGAATTCCAAGGCCGACGTGGTGGACCATGTCCACTCAGATATCTACAGTTGCATTTATACAACCCGTAACGGAAAGCCCCTTGTGAAAACTCGAAAAAAGAGCATCCCGTCAAAGCGCTCTCTATCTTCAACACGCACAAGTCCGGCCAAAAATCCGTTCCGTTCTCTGTCCCTTTCTCTCCCCACCATCCCACCACCACCTCTCTTCTTATTCCCCTCCCCCTCCCCCTCCCCCTCGTCGCCTCACCGCTATTCCGAAGAATAAGTATAAGAATAAGTATAAGAATAAGGATAAAGAAGAGAACCTGGGATAAATGGGGAACAGCATAGCGGGGAAGCGGCGCACGGCGAAGGTGATGATGATCGACGGGACGACGCTGCGGCTGAAGGCGCCGGCGCAGGCCGTGGACGCGCTCCGCGACCACCCGGGCTTCGCCGTGCTCGAGTCCGAGGAGGTCAAGCGCGTCGGCCTCCGCGCCCGACCCCTCGACCCCGACGCCCCGCTCAAGCCGGGGAAGCTCTACTTCCTCGTCGACCTCCCCCGCCCCGACCCCGAACCCGACCGCCGCCGCGCCCCGCCGCGCCGCGCATGGTCCGGCGCGCTCCGCGTCGGCGCGCGGGAGCGCCTCGAGAGCCTCATGCTCTCGCGCCGCACCGCCTCCGACATGGCCCTCGCGCGGCCCCGCTCCGCCGCCGCGATCGTCGCCGCCGAGCCGGGCCCCGCCGCCGACGCGGGCGCCGTGCGGATCAAGCTGCGGCTCCCCAAGTCGCAGGTCGCCAAGCTCATGGAGGAGAGCCGGGACGCGGCGGAGGCCGCGGAGAGGATCATGGAGCTCTGCGTCGCCGCGAGTCCCGACCCGGTCGCCGCGTCGGGGAACGCGAAAGCGGAGAGGAAAGAGGTACGATCGATCGATTAATTAGGGTTTCCATATTTTCTTTTTCTTTTTCTCTTTGCGCCGTCCAAGCGGGTTAACTCGCTGAGTTCGGGGATCGAAGCGGGGGACGGGGCGAAAGGGAGAGCACTTTCCCCGCTATGGAATTTTGAAATATTAGATTAAATTTTTGATTATTTTAAACTAGGTTTTTGAAATGGGGGATTTTTTTTTTTTTTTAAAAAAAAAAAAAACCTTAACCATGTGAGGTTGTTACGAATGACGAGGACAATGGACGTGGTTAGTTAGAGTTTTGGTGATAAGGTATAATAAAACAAACCCCGAGTCAATTCAACTTTTATCGCCTCTCTCCGGGCTCACCGGAGCTTCTGTGGAATTTGTGGTAGAGATTTTTGAAAAAAGAAAATGTAATAACTGAATAAAAAAGAATACTCTTAATTTGAGTTTAAACTGATAGAGACAATAATTTTTAAATTAAATTTGAATTAAAAGAATGGAAAGAATAAATAATAAAGGACCAAAGGGTTACGCCTTGCTAAATGTCAAACTACAAGTACAACAGTGTCCATGTGCTTAGGCTTTGGAATTCTACAACTAACCATATTCTAAGCACAGTGACACTAATCTACAGGATTTACTTAAATAATTAATTCCTGTGGTGTTTCTGTACACTATTCTGTTATATATTATAGTAAAACCATTTAGATTTTTCTATTCTTCATGCATCACTGTATCTAATTATAAAATAATAATGCATTATAAGCTTTCAGAGAGACAAACTGTTTGACAATACCTGCGCGTCTAAAATCAGATCATCCGATGGTCCCTTTGAGCTCCGATTAGTCAATCAGAGTTCTGTTTGGTATGATGGTGAGCTAGTTACGATCAAATTTGAGATCTAGTTGGTGTAGCTCAACCTTTTCGAGGGGACCAACGTATATTTGACGTATTTTTTAGGCCGCAAGAATTAAGTCAAACAGATGACCTAATCGATCACTTCATTTAGGAGCATATATTTTGCTTTGCTCATTAGTCTACTTGCATATTTTTAAAACGTCCAAAGATGTAGTTAGCTAATTAAAAATGTAGATATGTATATATGACTCATTACGCAATGGCATTTGGTTTTTCGCTGTTCTCAACTATTCAAAGTCAAATTTGTGTTATTTAATCCATTTTTCGCGGTCTATGAGCCTGCTTATGCGGCTTAATATGCGTAAATGGTTAGTTGACCACCCCAACTTGCATAAGTCATGAAATTTCCTTTTAAGTCTCGGCAATACCAGTATCTCCATATGGATCTATTTACGTCTCTTTAGAATTCTCTCTTAATATTTTACTTTCCTATATTATCTAAGCACTATTATATATACATATATATATATATAATATGTATACATATATTGAATATGTACTCGGCACTCCCATATGCGCTCGCATACATCATTTGAGATTTGTGGTCCCCTAGCTATATATATACTGCGCGTACCTTTCAGAACATTCAATTGATTTGTACTTGATTATCTTAACTTATTTATTTGTTAGTTATCATTAATTGTGGTTTCAAACTCAATCACATCAAACTCCTAGCTAGCAAATTCAGTTTGTCCTATTGCCTTAGATGAAAACTACTGTTCATTAGCCTGGTATTAATTTAAATACGTAGCGTAAAAGTTAGCATCTTAATATCTGCTTGCTTGCTTTCATATTTATTTTTTGGTTAGGTGACCGGACAATGAAAGAGATACTTGCTTTTGTCCTTGTCCATATAAAAACAAGACAAGAATTTCCTTTTATAGAAGGCTTAATGTGAATGAATCATGTTGTTCAACTAGTTGTCTAGTGTGTTGTTCCTTCCTCTGTATATTAATCTTTTAGAAAACAAAATTTATAATATGCATATAATGTTTTTCTTTTTTAACTTATCAAAATAAAATTTTGAATTGTTCTGTAAGTTTTTATAAAAATATAATATGGTATCACAGCTTGGTTCATACGTACCCTTATTTCTGGTTTTGTTTCTTTCCGTTTAGTCATGTTTCAATTTGCTTTCGTTCTTGTGTTGGCTTGGTTTCGTTTAGTTCTTTCAATCAATTCTCACTCATTTGTTCTCGTTTGACTTTGTTTGACTACAGTGTATGTGTGTTACATGCTAGTTTTTTTTATTTTAAAGTTGACCTAGACCCTTTCAACTTCTCTTAATTATTAATTTCTTCTAAAAGGGAGAATTTGTTTCATTTCTTGCTTATAAAGATCCACCTAGTTCTATACAATCACTCAATTCCATATGTTGGATGAACTCTTACATTCTATCTACCTTTTGATGGTTAATTATTTACCATACCTTTTTGAAGTGCACTTTGAAAACGGATGCCATGTCATTCAACAGTTTATTAACTAAGTTTTAATTCTTTTTTAATGTAAACTTTTCCAGAAGAGAACGAGGTTCGTGGAACTGCCAGATGAGATAATCGCGTGACGCGCGGAACACGATTTATAGGTTTCAATCGTTTTCCTTGTAAAAGGAATTGCGGGTCGAACATGAGAAGCTGCTTGTGGCTTCCTTTCTCCCCCCCCCCCCCCACAACAAGCTGTAGCTCTTCCTTTTTTTATTTCTCTTTTTCGTTTTTCCTTCTTTAGGTAGCTCTGTAAAAGTATGTGCTTGTTTAATGGGTGTCTCTTTCTTAGTAGTTTGCTTAGATTTTATCTTCTTTTATTGGGTTTTTTTTTTTTTTTTTCCTCCTTCCCTAAGTATATATTATCTCATGGACTTTTAAAAAGTGGATTCAACATGTTATTCTTTTCACATGAATTGCTTGACACAGTGCGGTGTTTTCTCACGGAGCCAGCGAGACTAGATTTTACATTTAAAGAGAGATGGTTCGCAACAGTGAATCTTGAAGTTCTAACAGAAATTGGATGGCAGTTGAGGTGTTATATAATTCGATGAGATGAGATTATTATTGCGATGAGGTTGTTAGAATATATGCTTTTTGTATGGGTGTCAGCTGCTTTAAGAACTTCTCTACTCTGTGAAGCGGCATTAATCATGTGAAAAATAAAACATTCGAACCTAGTTCTTTTTCAAACAACTCCTTTCCAATAACTCTCGGATCTTTTTTTCGGCCTTGCTTTTGCTCTCATCTGTAGTTATCTGTAACAAAGCACTTTCTTATTAGAAAAGTTTGGAGTTTTTGTTGTTGCGAAAAGCAAAGTTTTGATTTTGGCCTCAAAAGGCAAAATGTTCAATTTGAAACACCCTATTCTACTACGAGAGAAATTATTATAAAAGCTTTGGGGCTTTTGACGCTGCGAAAAGCAGAAATTTGAGGATCTTATTTCTGTTTCCCACAATAGCAAAAACGTCAGCTCTGTACTATATGTGAGATAACTGCTAAGAAGAGCAACAACAAAACCCTCGGATTCAATTTTCCAAAATAGGAATCATAGACATCAACTTGGCTCACCAGGCTCAGTATTCCTGGACCAAGCTCAGCGAATTTAATAAACGAGTTTAATTAACTCAACAAAACGTGTGGACTATGATGGGCTACATTTTCCGGCCCATAGCCTAAGATTGATTTTGGAAATGGTGGGTTGTTGGGGTAGTGCGAACGGTGAGCCCATTATTGACCCTTTAACACAGGTGCCAACAAGTTGGTCTGAGCCGAAAAGCCCAATAACATGGCCCAAGCTTTTAAAGCTCGTACGGAGTGGCTGAGCCTGGCCCAACAGTATATATTTTGAAGTGGCCCAACCATGAGGATTGGGCCCAAATGTAGATTTACTACACCCGGTCAAAATCGAGCCTTTATTGGGTTGGATCGACCTATTTGGACCCCCAATTTTAATTTATTGAGCGCAAATTGTCTACAATCTGTGCACCGCTGGCCATCAAAGGCGAGATGCACCTGGGCCATTAGCTGTAAAATGGGCCGTTCCATGCCTTGTCACGGAAAATTTATTTTTTTTGCCAGAAAATTTCCATGCGGAGCACTAGTTCCACACACCTACGCCAGCCTTTTCGAGTTCTTAGCACAGACACGTTCGCAAATTTGATAACGGAATACCAATTTAAGGTTCAAATATACTGCTGTACGAGCCTTACGGCTCTCCTCGCCAGACGAATCCTTCTCAAAAGTAAGCCACAAGGACGTCATGAGTTCTTCCCGACTTAAAATCTGTCCGATTATAGCTGAGCATCTCGCTCCCACGACTTGACACACAATATGAAATTTCTGCATACTGCATTGTAAAGAATTCGTGCAGAAATTTACTAATAATTTTAGCAACATCTTCGATGTAAATTTACCGAAGACATGGGTATAGCTAATCAAATTTGTTTGCGGAGCTGGGCCAAACGCTAACTGCTCCAATTTGGCCAAAAAAACAGTATGTATTATTTCAATTTTTGTTAACTTGCGAACTAAAATCATAAATACAACTTCCATTGATTAATTTAATTTAACGCACGACAATTTTGATGACTTAGCTTGTAGATTTCGGAAAGTTTCTTTTACTTTTAATTCAACTATTTTATTATGAAAACAAGGAGGAACTTATCTCATTGGAACATGCCCCTTCAATGCATTTAAAGGCCATCAAGTACTGTACTGCTGTGTCCTTAAAGCAAATGTTGGGGTTGCATTATGAAAATTTAAAAACTACTGTTGCAAATTTGATCTCTCTCTCTCTACACTTTTTACTTACAGCAATTGAATTCAAATATAACGTACAAAGAAAATGAGTACGTGCAAGGGCTAATAATTCAACTAATAATTCAACGACAAAAACTTCAAACTTGTCGTATGATAGGACTTTAATTCTGAAAGCTCAGTAATTTATTAATTATCATATGTACTAAACCGACTCTGCGACTCATTGATAATATGAGTTGCCGCTGCACTGCTAAAAAAATAATAAAATACTAGATGATGAAGCATCCCTAACGCATAAGAAAGGGCTACATATTACATTGCCTATGTATCAACATTATTATAAGATCATAATTGTTCTCTAATCATATTGGAATTAATTGCTCATATTCCTCCTCACAACTTTAAGCTATTTTTTTTATAAAAAAAAAAATGCATCACCTCATGCGAAGATTCCACTAACTAATTAATTAAACACTCTACAGGCCTCAAAATAATGGGGCATAAATAAATTTTTCCATGTTGGACCAAACTTAAGCTTTCATAGTAGTCGTACTAAATAGCCAATCCAAGCCCTAGATAACTCTCTCCTTTCACTTTATATTGAGTGTTTTATTTGGATACGTAATAGAATAAGAGGAGAAGAGTTTAAATGAAGAGAAAAATCAGCTATCTTTTTAACTTATCACGTCATAGCTTAGGTATATTCTTGGTCGCATATTTATATATAACTCTCATTTTCATTCATTGCTAATGTAGTCTAAATTTTCAAGTAAATAGTATATTGTATATCTTAAAGATTTAAAGATTACACTTGTTATTATCAGTAACTGTAATAGTTTTAAAGTTTACGAACCAGCTATTGAACTCTTGACGAACTGACGTGATTTACTCTTCATATGGCTCATATATATAGCACAATGATTTAACTATCAATATCGGTCGCAAATAACATGCTATGTACACCTCTTATCTTAATCTTATCTCTCTACAATAAATATACATTTATATATATATATATATATATATATATTAGCATACCTCTATCTTAATCTTATCGCTCTATTACTCGATACATGCATGTTGGACATTTTTTGTCCTTGTGGAGTGCTAGCTTTTTCCTCCATGCCTTCGAGTTGTGAAGAGAACATCAAAAATGCGTGCCCAGATAATGTTCAACATTTGAATGCCAAAAAAATTTATTATAACAATAAAAAAAGTTTATCCATTGTTCATTGCTGATGTGTTTCCACACACACTATGGGTGTTATTCTTAAGTGTTAGGTAGCAGGTGATGTCCCCTTGATGTTGTCCCAAGTGCTTATTTTAAGAGTATTAGAAGTGTATATATATTGAATGTAGATATATAAACTCGATGCAGTCGCAGCAATTTCCTCATGTCGATCTCCTTCCTCTTAGCTTCTTCATAATGTATATTATTATTATTTGAGAGAGGTTGCTTATCTTAATGTTCGTAGATATACTTCTTAAATTTGATCTGTTCTTAATAAATGTGACTTTGTTAAATGTATGAACTGAGGAATCTCGAATAAATAAATAATGTGGTCTCGTAAAGCTTAAGGAATGCTGATTGGTGCGATAGGCGTGTTCGACGGATTACTTTAAATGGAAATAGTACGAATTATTGAAAAAGATGTTAGGGCACAGTTTGTAGAAAAATGAGGAGTTCTTAACTTCTAATCCATGGACCACTTTAATTAATTTTCTTCTCCTCTTTGGACTAAATTTGATAGAGACATTAAAGGGTACATCCATGCATGTCAAGTTCATTGGTTAGAAAAAAAAAAAAAAAAAAAAAACCCTAGCTCCATAACTATATAGGGTAGAATCCCAATTTTAAGTAATATTTTTTAATGGCATTGATTCAAATTCAAATTATCTTATTATACCTTAGCTACTATCATTAATTACTGTCAAAAAATTTAATAAAAAAATTGAGGGATCTACTCAAAATTGCCTACATAGTCAGAACCTCTGTGCTAATATACAAAATTGAATATTATGAAACTATTGTTTCGCTTTATTTAACATGATATAAAAGTCCGAGATTTTGAATTCGTGCCTGGCCCGTCACACTGTTCTCAGATAATTTAAACGTCTAAAAACAAATGATTGTTAATTCCGCTTAATTTAATATCTCTTCTTGTAACAAAAATAGTAAAAGAACAATAATCATGTGGAATGTCACGTACATTTTATTAATTAGCTAGGTAAAATACATCTCTATCAGATTTAAGTCCAAAAAATAAAATACAAAGCACTGCAAAGTGCTGAAAAGGACAACACCGAAAGCAGCTATCCATGTCGTTTTGAAAGGTCAAAAAAAAAAAAAAAAGAAGAAGAAGAAGAAGAAAAAGCCCCAGCTTTTTCTCAACGTTCGACTCACACATCACATAAGCTCTAATCTACGTTGGATTGAAGTGACCTGAACCCAAGCTACACAGTAAAGGCTCATGTAGAGAAGAGATTCTGATATATAGGGCGCGTTTGGTTCGAAGTCGAAATCGGATTCAGAATCGGAATGGAAAGAAGCTAGAATCGAAATCGAAATGACTCATTACCTAATTCTGTTTGGTTCGTCACCTAAATCGGAATCGAAATAAATCATTTCCATTGTCGGTGTTTGGTTCAGATAGATATAAAAAACGTAATCAAATTAGTATACCAATTTTTTCTTTATAATATAGTAATTTAAATTCAAACCGAAAATTAAATATTAAAAGTTTACATCAAAATTTTAAAATGATGTCAAAATTTTAAATATTTTTAAACTTTGAAGTTGAGTGGATAATTCCCAATATAAAACTAAATTTTGATTTATTCAAATTCAAACTTAAAATTATAATTTAAATTTTAATTTGAATCCATAAATTTAATTTAAGTTTTAAATAAAATTTGAATAAAACTTTATATTTTAAATTAAATTTTAATTTAAATTCAAATCTATAAATTAGATTCGAAATACTTGATTAAATTTTAATTTTTAATTCAAGTTCAAATTAAAATTAAAATTATAAATTTAATTTCTAAATTTAAACTTATATTTTAATTTAAAAAATTTAAAAATAAATTTAATCCGAATAAATATTCATTCCGTCAGGATTCAACTTCCAATCCGGCCTCCTAGGCCGGATTGAAAAGAAGGGTGATTGGAAGATTCTCATTCCGTACGGGAATCGAAATCGGAATGAGATTTCCGAGTACCAAACACCCACAAACGATTTCATCCATTCCGATTCCGATTTCGATTCCGATTCTATGGTAAAAAGGGAATGAACCAAACAAGCCCATATATTAGTAACACTCTATATCCCATATTAACAGCCAATTATATCTATTTTTTAAATAAAAAATATAATAAAAATATTTTTTTAATAATTATGATGGGACAGGTGATTCTAAAAAAATAATCTGATTGGCCGGTGACGTCACAACAGTAATATAATTGTTCAATTCTAGATTATTTTTTTTTTCATACAGAGACGTGATGCATGTACCATTTTGTTTGCTCTGTGGTAAACTTTAAAGAGCACAGTAGTGTACTGGGGGAATAATAATTGGGTGCCATTTTGCAAAGTTAGTCTACATTTTGCGTGATTTTATAGTTTTGATCCATTTTTTGGGTCACGTTTTCGTAACTCTTATTAATGACTCTGCTAGAGATCTTCAGAATCATTTGGCGTTCGGAATTGTATTGGATAAATTACTATATACGACGAATAAATGATGTCGCTATAGAGATTATGATTATCGAATCTGCTCCAGCGAAGTCTCATTTTATCACATCCAATCCAGACAGTCGAAGTAGTCTGTTGACGAGTACTCATTTTAGATCAGCATGAAATATTCTAAATTAACCGAAAAATAAGATGGACTAAGGTGCAAAATCTAAACATGTTTTTTTTTTTTTTTTTTGTTTCCAAGTAATTAAAGAAATGGGGCATGTGGTGGAGCCATTACGTGCTAGCTTGTTGAAGAGCACCGCCCCTGAGCTGTTCATGGTGCTACGAATCTGCTTTTGATGGAAGCAATTTTGTCCGTTTTGTTTCTCGCTGAATTAAGCCTTGCATGCATTTTCCAAGCTCGTGCTCGTGGTGATCAATGACTTCCTTTTTATAATTATGATTATGTTTTCACGCTTTTAATATAATTCGTGAAGAAATTATAGAGAGAGAGTCTGGCTATTGTACTCTTTTGAGTACGATCGATTTTGTATTCATAAATCGTTTTCGATGATAGAGTTTTCGAATCGACGATTCATACCGTCAAATATTAATTATCTAGAGCATTTGAAACTTCTAGAAACCAAATTTTATAATTTTTCGATATCATTTACCTTACGATCAAAAGATCTCAAAGTTGATAACTTTAACGGCCAGTATACACTACAAAAAAAGTTACATTTAAGGACGCTTTTTTTTATAGTTAAGGAGGCTTAAAAGCGTCCCAATATAATCTAGTGTCGCATTTGAAAGCGTCGGTCAAAGCGTCGGTAAATGAAGAGTCGTTAGATATATACCGACGCTTATGCCAGTCAGAAAATTAAAAATAATAGTAAAATTTAATATTTAATAAATTAATTTATTATAATATATGGTTCATATGACGACGCTTTTTGAAGCGTCGGTATTTGCTATATTATAGGGATGCTTAGGGACGCTTATCCCAAGCGTCGTCTAAAAAACGTCCTTATATTGAAATTTTTTTGTAGTGATAGGATGCTCACTAGTTTAACGGTGTAAAAGAATCAGAATTTGTTGAATTTTTTATAGAAAATTATATTCACTATCTAGATAAATATCAATAACTCTGATCTTAAATTGAAGAATCTGATTATCCATTTTTAGGATGTCCTTCAATTTTGACCGTTCATTTTATACTCGCTTGATGGATGGATTTTATTATAATTTTAAAAAATTACAAAATTTATTTTCTAGAAGTTTCAAATGTCCTAGATTGTATTTAACGATATGGATCATCAATTCGACAGCTCTGTCATTGAAAATAATTTATGAGTAACGAAAAGCTTTATACTCATAAGAGTATATATAGTAGTCTTTCTCTCTCTCTCTCTCTCTCTCTCTCTCTCTCTCTCTCTCTCTTTATATATATAAACAAAAGTTTTACATATTGTTTGTTAGACCTGTTCCAGAGTGTTTGATTCCTAGAGAAAAAAAAATTATGAAAAAAAATCTTAAAAACAATAGTACCAATACCAAACAAGGGCAAAACTCATACTTTAACTAGCTTTTGACACTACACATGCACTATCATAATCTAGGGTTCAACACATTCTGGTTGCAATTTTGAGATTTTAATTTGGTTGGTTCAAAATTAAGTTAGGTCATGGAAAGAGCACATATTGATGCAATTTCACATAACTTGAACTTAAAAGGTTATTCTCCACGTTAAGTTTCGAAAAATGTAGATCATGTGGGCATGTGATCTTTTATGAAATTTAGCATGGATGTTACCATGTGGCATTGTACCAAAGTTAGGTCAAATTGCTTCGAATAATAATAAATATTTTTGTCTCCTTTACTCCAAGTTAAGATACCTACCACTAGGAATTAAAACATCAGTATATAACTACAAAACATATACCATTTTTTTTTTCTCTCTCCTCAAAACGAGGACTAATATATTGGAACTACAAATCTAGAGTATGAGAAAATTGTACATATATAATAAAAAGTACTTAATTATATATTTATATATCCACATGAATCATGCAAAATACTTGAAACCCCTAAAATGCCCTTTTATCAAGAGTATGTAAAAGCACGCCAAAAGGTGACAATCACAACAACAACTTTGTATGGAACCCACGTTGTTTGTAATATATAGCTGGGAACAATTACAAAGCGAATTAATGGCTTTGTAATTAAGCTCAAAATACTTATTCTGGTCCGTTTTCGACAGACGCTTATTATGCTAGCTTAATATCTTAATAATATTCAACACTACACTTTGTATTATATATATTTGAGCTGATCGATTTTCTGAGAACATAGTATCAGAGCTAGTTTTAAGCCCTTTACTATCTAAAATGTTTCAAGAACAATTTAAAAGTCCGCATTAATTGATAACATGCATGCATATTTAGTATGATTATGTAGGTGCAATTTGGACATTTGAATTGGTTTACTGTTCTATGCTCAATGTGCTCGACATGTCCCAGCTTTCATTTGAGACTTTAATTTCCTTTTCCAATTATATCAACCCAATGAAGTTGAGATATATATAACCAACATTTTACAGCTGTGTTGCTGCAAAAAATGCACATATTAAATACTCTTATGTACTATTCTGATACAACAATACCCATTTTTTAAATTTGATTAATTTTCCGTAGTGTTACTTCAATTGACTCTGAACTCTTTCTTTTTTTTCTTCTTTTAATAGCTGGAAAGTAATTAAGTTGCAATAGTTCATAGTTTTTAATATTAACATATTTAAGTTAAAAATGGAGGGACCAGATGCAATATATATATTCAACTACCACACTCATAACAGGTTTGATCACAGTTTCACTAGTACAACACATTTATAACAAGCCCATTGTAGTTAATTATTTAATGATTTTATAATAATGAAAAACATTATTATGAGTGTTTTTGTAAAATAATGCTTGGGTTCGACATTAAAGTTTTAATTAGGTGTATTTGAGAATTATCCTAACATTTCTATGACCTTCATATATATTCTACTCCTAATTAATGTTACAAAAAAAGGAGTGGTGGTTATTAACAAGGTGAACAAATTTTTTTTTTACAGTTTTTACATAATATGATTTTGAAATTTTTGTACAGTGTTTTTGCACCAGATTTTTTTTTTGAAATGATCTAAAAATATATAAAATCGTATAAAAAAATTAGCACGTTTGATACGAAAAGCACACCACCAATACTTTTTTAAATAAATAATATAATAAAAGTAACAAACTTTAATTTGTCTTTAGTTTTTCTTTTTAATTTTTTAATGTATCATCTTATACTCAATCATCCTGTTGGATGTGTGCTGTACGGAAAATAAGCTTATCCAATCTTTTTCTTTTTTTTTATTTACTTGTTTAAAAAATATCATTTTCATTAGTAAGGCAAAACTTTTCGATGTGGATGAAATTATTTTCAATGCTTTTGAATGTAGTATACAATTTTTAAAAATAAGTATATATATAGAAACCATTTTTATGTGCAGGAATTTTTGAAAATGTACTATCTTATTAATGTGATGCTTTTTAGTTCGCGACATGTTCAAAAGGACAACTAATGCGTCCAAATTAAACTATTATTGGTCAAATTACAAAATTTTCTACAAATGTGGCTCGAGTTTATCACAATGGTCAGGTCAAAGAAAATGAAATTATTAAATATCTAAATAAATAAATAAATAAAAATTGGCTCTGCGAATTTTCAAGGGTCAAAATTGCACTAATAACCCTTGAAAATTAATAATGGGATCACTACAAAATTATCAACCTATTTACAATTTTATTTATTTAGGGGCTCAATTTAATTTACAAAAAGAACCAGAAATTTCTAAGTCCCAGAAAAATGATAAAATCCTTAGTCTAAGCTAGATATTTTTTTAAACAAAAATTTCGATCTTTCGACGGTAAATTTTTATAGCAAAACTCTGATCATTAGATTGTTGTTATGCACAAAAACATTTCGAAATATATAAATTTTAAATTTTTCACACTCACTTTTACACCTATAAAATTGCGATAAATTATTTTTTCATATTCGCGAACTACTTCAGAGCATGAGTGTAACCAAATTAGAAGTTACCGATCCGCATTTTAAAGTCAAAAATCGAACCAATAAACTCTTAAACTAGCATCTGAATAGCAATGGTTAATCTAATTAGTAATTACATATTTAGTCGAATTGAATCCCAAATTGGATTAATTACCAGTAAAAAAGGCGTTATTATACACACGCAAATCCATGCATCAAAATTCGCACAAAATTAAGATCGTGGTACAGGGAATCTAAATGCATTGTGACATGGCACGCTCCTACTTCACGTGGACGTGACTCGATTACAACGAGGATTTAATAATAAGATTAAAAAAAGAGCGAATAATAATAATAGCAGGAAAAATAAATAAAAAAGAAACGTCCCCAAATTAGAGGGCGGCGCCACCCTCCTCTTTTTCACGTAATGTGTGCTTCGCTTTTTTATTTTCTATTTAGACCCTATTTAAATATATAATTATTTTAGTTGATATATCTTTTTAATTTATTATAAATTTAAGTATTTTAGTAATAACAAGTGCGAAAGAAATATTTTAAATAAAATATTATAATTAAAATTTATATTAATTTTTAAAATAAAATCAGTTATTTTATTGATGATATTTTTGAAGAAGTAAAAATTAAAAATTTTATTCATAATTATACCAAAAAATTTTATTTTAATATTATATTTTTCTCGGAGTTAGTAGGATGAGCACGCTTTTCCGAAAGTGGGGGCCTGTTGGATGGGCCGCGTGAATTGTGTGTGTATGTGTGTGTGTTATAATTAGGGATAACTTCAAAAATCACCCCTGTGGTTTCGTGCTTTCTCACTTTAGTATCATGTGGTTTAAAGTGTATCACTTTAGTGTCCCGTGGTTTCGTTATTCTCTTTTTCGTTATTTTTTGTTAGTTTTTTCGTTAAATTATATAAAAAAAACTCCAGATACCCCACATATGGTTTATCGAATCTTTATTTTACTATTCTGTGGTTTTAACTTTCTCACTAATTTAACGAAAAAACTAACGAAAAGATAACAAAAAAAAAATAACGAAACCACAGGACACTAAAGTGATACACTTTAAACCACATGATACTAAAGTGAGAAAGTATGAAACCACAGGGGTGATTTTTGAGGTTATCCTTTATAATTATATTGCTTGTGGGTTATGCATGATGCATTTATTACCATGGAATAAAATTTTGATGGTGAGATCTCATAACTGTATGAACGATAGATGAAATGAAATATACGGACTATCCCTAGCGCAAGTGGTAAAGAACTTGATGGTTGGTATCCGAAATCCTAAGTTCGAAACCTACTTGCTTCACAGTTTCAGCTATGTTTATTTCTAAAAAAAATAAAAGAAGCGGCCGGGTAGCATGCTACGTTTCTCTCTCTCAAAAAAAAGGAAATGATCTCACGTCTTGATTAGCCCAACATTTAGAGTGATAACAACTTCTGATTTATCAAAATTAATCAGATTTGATTAGTAAATATTGGTTGAGTTTTAAAAAACTATCTACCTATACTCAAAGCTATATGTATCAAAAATATTAGTTGTATACTATCGTAATAGAGATATAAATTTACACCATTGCATCCAAATATTTAAAAAAAATCTCACACGAATTTGTAGTTAATAAATATTGATAAAACCGGCAGATGAATCTTAGTTATATAAAATTTAGGTGTACACTTTACACCTAGTTTTCTTTTCATATTATAAGTCGTTCTGATAAATTTAACTATGCTAAACATCTTTTTTATTACGGCAATGGAACTACAGATTTTGTTCTGATTAACTGTTGATAGCTGATAAAATTAATTAAAGATAAAATAATAAAAACCTAGGAAGATGATAATAAAACAATCGTTTTAATTGTCTATTTTAAGATGGCTTGTAATTTTCACTAACCGCAAAAAAGAAGAAAAAGACAATGATATATTAAAACCTTGAGAGGAAAATCAAAAAGGGGTACGTAGACATAATGATATCGTCACTATTTGCTATGTGACAAAACTATCCAAGATATTTAATAAGACATGAAAAGGATAATATCAAAAAAATATCATGTCGAGCGACAAATAATAATAATAATAATAATAATAATAATAATAATAATAGTAATTAAGATTAATTTATTACTAAACTTGCCTAATTTAATAAATTTTAATACTATTACATGTACGTAGTTGAGCTATAATATTTTTTGTAGATCAACACTTCTACCTTTTTCACCAATTTTAATATTCGTACATCTCGAATAAGCGAAAATTCTTATGCTCGTGATGTATTAATGCAAAGCAACATTAAATGCACGCACTCTTCTAAAGCGTGAAAAAAGTAAAACTATGTATATAAGTTTTAGTACTTTTTAAAATATTCATATTTTAAAAAATATTCTAACTCAAATTACATGCTCAATAAATATATATATACACGTATACAATGTTCGAGAATTGATTGATCATTCTTTTGATCTGAAAGAACCCAAGTCTAAAACAGCAACATGATGTTTGCGACGTGTGAATAAGACTATTTTTAGGGAGTAATATCTTTTATTTAATTTAGCTTGTTGCATCTGTAGATATTTTTACTAGCTTAAAATGTCCATTAGTTTTTGTGTTAAATCTATTTGTGTTTCATAATCGGTCAAACCTTTATTAAGAGATATTAAGAGATCATTGTTAATATATATATATATTTTTTGTTTCTTACATTTTTTTTATTAAATTGTTTACGTAGCTTGGTTTTAAATAAGTGTATTTGTCATCTAAAATACATAATTTAGCTATTAATTAAGCTAAGAAAGTACTATACCAGTGGAATAATATTACTTGAAGAGTACATATTAATTCGCTTTAAAAATGGTTTAAAATTGATTAATGGTACGGCCTACTTGATTTGCAACCATTTTTGTCTAAAATAAACCAGCTCAATATCATCTTTCGCTTTCGTAAACCAGATTTTTTCTAAATTTTGTATAGCGACATTAACGCCGGTAAAGATATTTTTCTTTTAGAGAAAGGCACGTAGCAAGCTACCTGTTTTGTTTATTTTTCAAACGAACTCAGCTAATAATTTGAAACAATTAGAATTCGAAACATGACTAAAAATTTAATATAGAGCTAATTAATATCTGTTTGATTTCATTGCCTATTTTAAATTTTACGCATGCATGAGAATCGATGCTACTTAACTGTACACGTGCAGAAACATATTTTTTTCCAAAAATTTTAAAAAATAAATTATAGATTACCAATTATCTATCATCCACTCACACGTTTCATTATATAAAATTATCTTCAGTAGAACCCCCCAAAAAAAATATATTTAAAAAAAGGTGTATTATTATTATTACTGTTGTTGTTGTAGTGCAGGTGAATTGGATTTAATACGTTCATTAACAATACCACCCATTTTTAGTCCCAAACCGTACGTACGCATCACTGTGTATTGTACACGGAGTACAATCAGTGTACAGCAATACCAAATCTACCTCACCAACCCATGCATCAAAATAAAAAAATTTGTACGAATTTAAATATTTTTAAATTTTTCTTTAAAATGTCTTAAAATTTACTAGCATGTCGTTAGGGGATTCTCGGCTTTTAACTAACCAATCATATTATGCTTAGAAAGCAAGTCTAAGCCACATAATTAGTTTGTAAGTTAAAAATTATCACATTAATTTATTTTAATAATTATCATATCTACGTATTTGAGTACATAACTATCACGTGACGGAAAACATAAAAAAAACTCTTTAAACTTTGATTAGATTATGCTCTGTTAAAATTCTATATATCTCGACTTATTAGAACTCTGCAAATTTTATTATATATTATTATTTAAATTCTAAAGTTGAATTTTTACTTGGTAGCTATCTAACAATTTAATTTTGTCATCATGTACTAGACTAGACACAAAAATTTAGCTGAGATAATTAATTAAAATAAATTAATTATCCATCTAACAAAATATTATCTAGCGAAGAGAACTTATATGTGACAATTTACAATGCTACAATGCGGCGTTGCATGATGATGCTTAAATTTACTGACCAATAAAACCTCCCACGTGTTCGGGCGGAATGAATTGCTACGATACATTTTGCAGCGGATCGGCCGCCCACTATATCTTTCTTACAGCGGTACAGTCCCCATCGCCCAATCCCTTTCCCGCACTCTTTACCTAAAATCCCAAAAATAAAATTCAAAAATGGAAAATAAATAAATAAATATATATTTTATAGAAAAAAAATATCTTAAATATGCATACAATCCATTTGACCAAATAAAGAATTAAACCCAACGCCATATCCTTCTTTTTCCCCCCACCTCTCACTTTTCCCTTTCCCTTTCCCTTTCCCTCCCCTCTCTTTATATGCTCGTCTCCATGGCGAGCCCAAGATCTCTTCTCCGTTCTCGCCGGACGATGAGCTCCGCCGCCGCCGCCTCCTCCGCCGCCGCCGCCGCCGCCGCCGCGGACCGTAATGGAGCCCTCGCCTTCCTCCTCCTCCTCCTCCTCCTCCTAATCCTCCCCCTCATCTAGCGCTTAACTCGCCCGGGCGCGAGATCCCTCCCTCCCTCTCCCCCGTCTATGCTCGGAGAGCCGCTGGGGTTCGTGGAGCAATCGGGGATCGGTTAGTGTGTCTTGCGCTCCTCTTGTCGTCGTCGTCGTCGTTGTTGTTGGTGCTGGTGTTGTTGATTTGTTGATTGCGGTTTGTTCCGATTCCGTTTTGGAATTGGAGGAGTTAGAGTTTCGGGTTTTGAACGCTTTGTGTTCGACGTTTTGCGTCAATTGCGTGCGTGTATGTGTGCGTGTATATAAAAGATTAACCTCCCACTTCTTCTGGAGAAGTTTTGGTCTCTCAGGAGTGGCGTTTGTGGGATTTCTTGCTAATTTCCGAGATTTGGGGTTTTTTGTGGTTGCCTTCGTTTTTTTTTTTTGGTTGTTGCGAAGGATATAGTTATAGTGGTGGGTTTTGTTACAGATATAGCAAATTAGTGTGTTAATTGTAAGGAACGGTAGAGAAAGAAACCCAGGGGAGGGTTGTGGGGGGGGGTAGGAACTGCTGGGTTTCTTTTATGATTGGTAGCAGTTTCGGCTTATGGGAGTAGCAGAAATAACGGTTTTTGAAGTGCTTCAAAAGGTCAGATCTTGGATAAACGACCTTTCGAGCAGCTCTTTGGAATCTTTGATGAACGGCAGCAGGGAGCAGCGCCTGATGTGCCACGCATGCCGGGCTTCCCTCACCGCCGCGTCTCTTGTGAGCCGTTGCAGGAGCTGCGGCAGGGTTTTCTGCTGGAAGTGTATAGAAGGCGGAGGCCAAGAAGACCCGCCAGGATTGTGTAGCCCCTGCTTTCGAGCTGTGAGAGGGAGCGGAGAAGCAATAGAGAAGCAGTTTTACGGAGAGGAAAGCCCTTTGGTCTCTGCCAAAAGCTTTCCTGAGTCGCCTCTGTCGAGATCTGGGAGCAGCAGGATTTCCCAATCACCGAGACCGCGGCAGTTTTCATCTCCACGTGCTACTTGTCACTCCTCCGTGAGGTAATTCATTAATCTTTATAACTTCTTCTGTTGTAGGATTATAGGAAACTTTGATAATTTCTTTAATTAACGTGTAATCGGCTTGCGAGTATAGGAGAGAAGAAGACGGAGAGGATGAAGATTCTGGGAGGCAGTTCTTTACGCCGGTGAGTTCGTTCTCTCGTGATCTTTGGGATACAGATTCCATCAGTGTGAGCACTGGGAATGAGATGTATAGCGTCAGTTCAAGTCCCTGTGATAGTCCTTATAGGGAAGCAGAGTTGGGGGATATCACTCCCACCTCCAGAAGGACTGCTTCTTTTGATCAAGATTCTCCTAGTTACTCAAGAAAACTCGATGTGGAATCCGCTGAATTGCCAGAAAATACTAACAGCTCCATCTACGATGATCTTTCGTTTTACCACAGCCAAGAAAGCCAAGAGGCTCAACAGCCGTTTGATTTTAAGAGCGATGAGCATATCTGGTATCCTCCGAAACCAGAAGACGAGGATGATGACATGGAAACTGGGTTAGTCGATGAGGATGATGAGATTAGTGAGCCAGGGAAGTCCTTTAGGTCGAGTAGCTTCAGTGACGATGCACATGGTATAAAGGAGAAGAATAACGAAGTTCACAAGGATGTTCTAAAGAATGCTGTGCAAGGGCATTTTAGAGCTCTTGTGGCACAGTTAATGACAGAGGAAGGCGTCTCTTTTAGGATTGAAGATGATCGGGAGGAATGGGTACAGATCGTCTCTTCATTGGCATGGCAAGCTGCTAGCTTTGTGAAGCCGGACACTAGCAAGGGTGGCAGCATGGATCCTAGTAACTATGTGAAGGTCAAATGTATATTCTCAGGGAGTCCAAGTGACAGGTAATGTTTTTCTTTTCCTTTTATATATGTATATTTATTAGCTTTTCCATGATTCTTTCTGAAGGTTTTTTGTTTGTTCTTTTCCATTTATTGATGTGAAACTAATAAGAGTTCATTCTGCACAGCACCCTTATTAAGGGAGTTGTTTGCTCTAAAAACGTGAAGCACAAACGCATGATCTCACAGCATATGAAGCCTAGATTGCTTCTCTTTGGAGGAGCACTAGAGTACCAAAAAGTCTCGAATAAGCTGGCTTCTATAAATGCGGTTCTTGAACAGGTTATATATATTTCTTGGTCTTAGCGTTAGCGTTAGTTTGCTTTTGATGCTTTCTCTGCTCTATATTTGATTCTGAAGATCTCACTGCAGGAAAAGGAGCATCTTGCAATGGCTGTTAAAAAGATCGAGGAACGTCGACCTAATGTCTTATTGGTTGAAAAAAGCGTCTCTTCATATGCACAGGAACTTCTGTCAAAAGATATTTCTTTAGTTTTGAATATCAAGAGGAAGCTTTTGGATAGAATATCACGGTGTACGGGCGCTCAGATTGCTTCATCAATTGACAATGTTCCTTTGGCAAGGCTAGGACAGTGTGAAATGTTTCGGGTAGAGAAAGTTAAGGAGTGTTCATCTGGAAAGGATCCAGGCAACAAGTCCAGTAAGACATTGATGTTTTTTGAAGGCTGTCCCATGCGTTTAGGGTGCACGGTAATTGATAAATTTCCTTTGTTATATTATTGAAACACTCCAACAGTTTAAATATAGATATATTTTGACTTGAAAATCGCCTTATTTCATTTGTTGACACATCATTAAATGGAGGACTTTGATGTGTCATAATTAGGTAATAGATCTGACATCAACTTAACCCCAGAATTAGAAAGTATTTTTTGATTTACCTGTCACTATTATTTCGCCATAAAGCTTTTTTACATTTTTCTAGATTGTAATGGTTGCCAAAATGTAAATAAACCTGATAAACTATGCAGAAAAAGAACTAATATTATAATTATTGGATCACTATGCACATATATGTTTTTCTTTAAACTCATATGCATATCTAGGTATATCTATTTATATGTTACATATATGTATAATATAGGTACCAATGTTCAGATATTCACATATGTATATATTATAATATGTATGTGTGCCGATGTTCTCTCAAGCATGATTGTCATTTCAGGGCTTGGTAAGACTAGAATTGTTTAATTACACTACACCAGGAACATTAAAGTAGGGAATTAGCTGGTGATCCATTTGAAAAAAAACCGAATAATTATAGCATCTGTTTAGACTAGATTGAGTTAATTTATGTCTAAAATTTGTATTTAATTCAGACTCCTAATTAGACTAGATCTGAAAATCGAGTCATTTGCGTTAAAGTTTTGAAATATCAGTTGGTCATATTATTGGGTTTATCCCTATGGTTGATCATGCTAGTTTCTACTTTGGTAGTGTAAACCTATTTGTCGGAATGAGAGTTTGGCCTGATGAAACTCTTTAAAGGAATTTTATGTCACTCTTTTCCTATGTCTGACTTGATTTCAGCTTTATTTTGGATCCGAAATGGCATAGGTTTTTCTTGATTTTGTTATAGTTTGGCTTTTCGTTCTGACATGTCATCAGTAGGTTGTTGGAAGATCAGAGTTATCTTTAGTTTCCCATGCCTGACTTGATTTCAACTATGATTTTATGTTATGCGGATAATTGTCCTGAATAATTGTTCATTTTGGCATTAGCAATGATGATTCTGTGGGGATCAACCAGCGTTAGAAGTAACATTATCTGCTTATAGTTGACCGTGGGAGCATTTGCTGGAAATAGTTTTATGATCCAAAAGTATATGGAAAGTTAATACTTAGCAAACATATTTTTCTACCAGGCTGTGAAGTTAATATTAGCTCAATTCCTTAACAGAAGATGTGGGGTTTAGTGGTAATAGTCTGGTCATTGAATGGGTTAAATGAAGTTTTGATATCTTAGGTTTGCAATATGCAAATGGTGCTATTTTTGAGGCAGTTTTCTGCATTTTAGTCATTAATATTCTGCATTTTGTTTTTTTCGCATTTTGTTGTATGAATAATTGTCTAACACTTAATGTAGGTCCTTCTAAGAGGCACAAGTTGTGAAGAACTAAAAAAAATCAAACATGTAGTGCAACTGGGAACTTTCGCAGCCTATCATCTATCACTTGAGACCTCATTCCTTGCAGATGAGGGTGCTACTCTACCCAAGATTCCTTCAAGACCGTTAATTTACGGTCCACAGATGCGTCAGGGTGCAGATTCTTTTGTCCCAAAGGCTTGTGATCCTAATACACATCCAACTATTGGGGGCAAAAATCTAGAAGGGTCTTGCAGCAAACCCTTAGAAGGCATTGATCCGTACTCAAATTCATCATCCTCGAACAAAGATCTTTTGCGGACTGGTTCTGACGAGAAAGTGCATGATTTCTCCATTAAGCAGAGGGATTCTAGTAATTTTTTTTACTCGTCACCTTTAAATGAGCCTTCACATACTCAAATTGATGCTCACACTCATCGAGTTCATGCCTTGGAGAGACCAGAAGAGGAAAATAACTCAGAGATTCAGTGGCATAATCGATCAGATGATGAACATAACAGAATGGAACTTGATGATCATCAGGAGTTTCCTCGTGATTACTTCTCAACTGCTGACAATCACCAGATCTTGGTTTCTTTGTCAAAAACTAGTACGCAAAAGGGCACAGTTTGCGAAAGGTCGCAGCTCATTCGCATGAGGTTCTATGGTAGTTCAGATAAGCCACTTGGAAGATTTCTACGTGAAGATTTGTTTGATCAGGTAATTTCATGTTTTATGAAGTGCACACTTTTCCAACAAAGTTATAACATTTCCATATCTGATATATATTCCTGCTTGTTATCAGGCATCTTGCTGTCCATCTTGTAAGGAACCAGCTGTAGCCCATGTTAGGTGTTATACTCATCAGCAAGGCAGCCTTATTATTAGGGTGAGGCAACTTCCCCAATCAGCGAAGTTACCTGGCGAGCATGATGGAAGGATATGGATGTGGCATAGATGCCTCAGATGTAAACTTGAGAACGGGATGCCACCTGTGACACGGAGAGTAGTCATGTCTGATGCTGCATGGGGGCTCTCTTTCGGAAAATTCCTGGAGCTAAGCTTTTCAAATCATGCAACAGCCAACCGAGTTGCTAGTTGCGGTCATTCTCTTCAAAGAGAGTGCCTACGTTTTTATGGGTATGTGAATGCTTTGAAAAAGAAAAAAGAAGATACTCTCTTTTCCTCAAAACTGGCTTCATAGGGTTTTAATTCGGATTTTCTTTTATTGTATATTCTGGCAGGTTTGGAAGGATGGTTGCTTTCTTTTACTATTCTCCTGTAGACATTCTATCTGTTTATTTACCACCTTTGTTGCTGAATTTCACTTGCCAGAATTCACAAGAGTGGATGAGAAGAGAGGCAGAAGAGGTATGCTATTGAATATCTTTTAGGCTATAGATATAAGGAGCCCCATTCTTCCCACCTAAATAAAAATAAAAAAAACCTGCGAGGACGCCACCAGGATGGGTCATTTATGAACAGTTCCCCGTGTATTATTCTTATGGTTTTTAATCTTGAACTAACATGTTATTGGGCACAAAACCTCATCAGAAGCAGCAGTTTTGGTAACCTTTTGATGGAACCAAGTTAGATATTCCTTGGCATGATATTTTGTATTTTTTTATTGGCGGAAACCATTGCTTCTGATGGAACCTAATTGAAATCAAATAAAATGTTAGTTGGAGCATTTAATCTAAAATATTGAATTTTAGCCAGCTATATCTGAAAATTTTGAAGTTGACGGGGCCATTTTGGAATACCCTTACATTTGTTTAAAAAATTGAAGTTGACGGGGCCATTTTGGAATACCCTTACATTTTTATCTTTATTAAGAGCCCATTTGGCTCTGTTTTGAGGTGTAGCTCTACGCTATGAAGCGTAGTTTGAGTAGTGCTATTATTGATAGAAGCACTATACTTGAATCCAGCCAATAGCTTCACTCTGCAGCGGAGGCAGAAGCTCCCAAACGGTGCTTTTGCTTGTGGTGCTCAGAATCTCAATTTAGATTCATGCTGCAGCAGAAGTTCCAGCCTCCAGGTGCTTGAGCAGAGGGGGCTGCGGCCGAAAGCAGAAGTGGGGCCAAAACTGTCACGAAGCCCTGTTCTCTTTCACGACTCCCGAGTTTCTGTTGATATCAGTGCACAAGTTAATTTCAACATATGTACTTTCATTAGATAAGTTAATTTCTACATACATACATTCATTAGATATCCAAGAGATTGGAATGCTTGCATGCTGAGGTCTCTGCTGTGCTTCATCGCTTTGAAAGAAATCTATCGACTTCTGAGGATGTACCTTTAAAGACGGGCATTTATAGACACATTAATGATCTGAAGGATGTGCTAAACATGGAGAAAAATGACTATGATGTAAGCACCATCTCGTATTTGTTTTCTTTAATTTCTTTGTTATTCTTTGTGAATCTTACAGTTCATTCTCTTACATCTCCTTTGTTTTGATAGGTCTTCTTGCAACCACTGACATCAGAAAATATTCAGCACTGCCAAGTATCTGTTGAGATTTTAAAGCTTAATCGTTTGAGACGTGACCTCCTCTTCAATGCTTACATGTGGGATTGGAATCTATGCTCTATAGATTCACATTCTAAAGGTAACGATTATACTAGCAAAGATAATCCACTACCTATAGACAAGAAGCTAACAGAGTGGAAGTTTGGGGAGTCCTGTAAAAATGCGAGCCTTGCAAACCTGCCTGAAGAAAACATAACGAAGTCCTCAAGCTTGTCAGTAAGTCTGAGGAAATCAAGTCTATCTGAGCATCAAGAGGAAGTAAATTCACAAGTTTTAGAGTGTAATTCCAGCAACGCCGTTGAAATGGACTTGCCAATTGAGTCCGTTGAGAGTTATGTGGGCCAAGCTGGCGTCAATTTCATTTCTGGCCAGGGTAATGAACGATCGCTTATTGCTGAACCGAGCACCGTTTCAACATCTTTGGAGAAGCTCCCTTCAAATTTGTCAGAGAAGATAGATTTGGCGTGGACTGGTTCGGGGCAGTTGGGAATGGACTCACCAAAAGGTAGTCCTGTAGATGATTCTGTTAGATCTCTTAAATCGATTGATAACCCACAATTCAGTAAGGTAATATCTCCTGTTCGAGTTTATTCGTTCGATTCTGCTATAAGACTGCGGCATAGAGTACACGCCGGATTATCACCCCCTTTGCGTTTATCTTCTCTGAAGTCAGTTGATTCTTCTGGAAAATTTCTACAGCCAAACATGCGAAGAGCCTATTCTCAAAGGTCTCCCATGGGAATAGAAAGACTGAATATACCTTGTACTCATACACCTGTATACATCTCATCGCCATCTCATATGAACAGTGATGGGGCTCGACTTCTACTGCCTCAAATCGGTTCTGATGAAAATGTTTATGTTGCGGTCTATGATGATGAGCCCACTAGCATAATATCCTATGCTTTGGCATCCAAAGAATATTCTAACTTTCTAGCTCGACCACCTGATTTGTCTGAGGATCAACAGTCTCAACCTTTTAGATTTTCTTTTGATGATGGATTTTCAGATCCTGCCGAGAAAACAAAGTTTTTCGTGACGTGCTATTTTGCGAGACAGTTTGACGTACTTAGGAAAATATGCTGCCCAAACATGATGGAGTATATAGGTTCCTTAAGCCGCTGCAGGAAATGGGGTGCTCAAGGGGGTAAAAGCAGTGCTTATTTTTTCAAGACATTTGATGAGAGATTTATTGTAAAACAAGTCACCAAAACAGAGTTAGACTCTTTTGAAGAATTTGCTTCCAAGTACTTTAAGCATTTGGAAGATTCATTTTCTTCTGGAAACCCAACCTGCCTGGCTAAAGTCGTCGGCCTTTATCAGGTTTACCTTCTTCTATATTTAATGCTGAACTTGTATAGTTTTAGGTTTAACAAGTATAACATATATTATACTAATTTTTTCTCTCTGTGACATTAGGTTGGTATCAAGAGTGTAAAAGGAGGGCGGGAATGGAAGATTGATTTTATGGTGATGGAAAATCTTTTCTTTAGTAGGAAGATATCAAGGGTCTATGATCTAAAAGGGTCATTGCGGTCCCGCTATAATCCTGATACTTCTGGGGACAACAAAGTTCTCTTGGATCTGAATCTGTTAGAGGCGCTTAGCACAAAGCCTATATTCTTGGGCAGCAGAGCAAAGAAGAGATTGGAAAGAGCTGTCTGGAATGATACATCCTTTCTTGCGGTATGCAAACCCATCTGAACTCACGCTACTCATCTAATGTTTCCACAGATTCCCTTTATTTTTCTTTTTTTGTTTGAGACCTCTTATGTTTGACCTTCTTTCTACTTAAAAAATTACTTCTTCAAGTTCCAATCATACTTCCCCTAGACTAATGAAATTTTCTTGGCGTCATTCAGATGATACTGTTGATAAAGGTCTTTTGGGTTCTGATGTCAATTGTTTCCTTTTGTTCTTATATTGTAACCACTAACCTTCCATCATTTCCATGTTCACCCTGAAATTGATAAGTTAATGCTATTTTACATGTTGTATATTTCCAGATTAATTGTAACAAGTTTTACATATCATAGCAAGAAAAGTAAGTAATCCTCGATAATGCCTCTGAATTTTATTTTGCCATATGTTGCAGTCTATTGGTGTCATGGACTACTCACTCCTGGTCGGCATCGACGAGGAAAAGCAGGAGCTTGTTATCGGAATCATCGATTACATGCGACAGTATACATGGGACAAGCAACTAGAAACGTGGGTAAAGGCCTCGGGCATCCTTGGTGGCCCGAAAAATACATCCCCAACAGTTATATCCCCGATGCAGTACAAGAGAAGGTTCCGGAAAGCCATGTCACAATATTTCCTTCCCGTTCCCGACTAGTGCTCTTCTTGAGGCCCTATTAAAGGGATTTTTTTCCTATCCGGGGTGCAGAGAGGGGAGTTTGAGAGGAGGTGAAGGAAGAGAAATAGACTTTTGTTGTATCATGATTAGTTCTACCATTTGAATCATCATCCTAAAAATATGCTGCAGAAGGATCAAGCTCTCTGTGGACATACAGAAATGCAGTGTCCAGACGCAATCTGGTAGGGTTTCGATCCGTACACATTCTTTTTTCTGTGGGACGGTCAACATTTATCGGCAAAAAAAGGTGAAATTCTTTGATGTAATTTGGCGATTACAAATATATTGTCCATAGATAATCGCCTTCCCTGTTGATTCACCTTGTTAATTCTTTGAGGTAATTAAGAGACTTGTATGTCCAATTACTCGTCTTGTTAATTGTTAATCCTCTTTCACTTCCAGTACTCTTCTCTCTCTCTCTGTGTTTGGAGCGGATAGCTTATTTGGTTCTGCTGTTAGATGCTATTGCTCGTCATGATTAGTTATGGAACAAATGCAGAAATCATGAACTTCAGCCTTTCTACATTTCTGATAATCTTTGATCTTTGATTACGACAAGTCTTGAGTTCTGGCACGTGAGCTCTCGACGGTGCTCATACAAGGGCAAAAGAACTGCTAGATTGTAGTTTTGAATTGCCGATATATTGTAGCTAATATGGGATGCTGCGTTTATAGATTGTTGATGTGTTGATCATTCATGCATCTTCAAAATGTTGCATTAGGTACAACGCAAGAATTAGCTTTTGTATTGTTGCTCGGGCCTGATATTAACCGGGTGACACAAAGTAATTTTACTTCCTCTCTCTCCTTTTGTTTCTTCATACAGGCACTTAAATAAGTACTACACATTTCTATATCATACGGGTGCGAGACTGATACCTGGGCCCCACGCATGTGCAGCAAAGCAGGGCGAGCAATAAAAAGTGTATATGGATCCAACCCAAAGCGCTCCAAACCCATTTCAAAAATTTGGAGCACAAATTAAAGAAAGGAGAAAAAAGAAAAAAAAGCAGCGGTATCACTTCCCAAATAAAGCCGAGGGAGAGGACGAAATATAAAAAAAACTCATAAAGGCGACGCTCATCCGCATCCCACGCCAGCGATCCGCGTGCTCACAGATTCCACCAATCCCCACTCTCCGATCTCTCTCGTGCTGCATCATCTCGACCGTCCGTTGACATACCAATGCGAACACCTCCCTCCCCTTTATTTATCCTCTCTCATTTCGGTTTTTTTCGCCTTTTTTTTTCTAAATATAATAATAACTTTCCCTTTTTATTTCTTCTCCTCTTCACCCCCATTCTCCGATCCATCTCCCAACCCCACCTTTTCAAATCCTCCTCACACTCTCTCTCTCTCCCCCCCTCTTCTCTTCTCCTCTCTCTCTCTCTCTCTCTCTCTGCTACGCAAAAGGAGCTTAGCTTCATCCATGGCTACAGAAGAAGTGAGCAAGCCCCCCTCTCTTCCTCCGTATCCTGAGGTGACTAGTAGAGATTCTCTCTCTCTCTCTCTCTCTCTCTCTCTCTCTCTCTCTCTCTCTCTCTCTGTTTTCTTTTGTCCTGAGATTGCAAACCCTAATTTTGGTGTGGTGGTGGGTGGTGGGGGGGAGTAGATGATCATGGCGGCGATAGCGGCGCTGAACGAGACGAGCGGGTCGAACAAGTCGGCGATCTCCAAGTACATCGAGTCCAAGTACGGGGGGGAGCTCCCGGAGTCGCACGCCTCGCTCCTCACGGCGCACCTTGCGCGCATGAAGGAGAGCGGCGACCTCGTCTTCCTCAAGAACAACTACCTCCGCCCCGGCGCCGAAGCCCCCCCCAAACGCGGCCGCGGCCGCCCTCCCAAGCCCAAGATCCCCGGCTCCGCCCCCGCCCCCGCCTCCGCCGCCGCCGCCGCCGCCCCGGCGCGCCCCCGCGGCCGCCCACCCAAGCCCAGGGACCCCCTCGCCGCCGCCGCCGCCCGGGCCGCCGCCGGGATGCCGAGGCCCCGCGGCCGCCCCCCCAAGAAGGTCCGCTCCGCCGATGTCTCCGCCGCCCCCTTGGCCGCCCCCGCCGCCGTGGCGCCGGGCGGTAAGCGGGGCCGGGGGAGGCCCCCGAAGGTGAAGTCCGCGGTCGCCACTGACGAACCGTGACGATGGGGGCGGGTGGTTTGGTTAGGGAAGTTGGTTAAACCCTAATTATTAATCCTTTCAATCTTATCGTCCTTCTTATCCTTGTTGTTGTTGTTGTTGTTGTTGTTTAGTTGTTCCTCTTTTTTTTTGTTTTTCTTCTTATTTATCTCCCTCTCTCTCTCTCTGTTTAGATTCTCTCTAATTGTTGGATGGTGTAGGATGCAAGTGGTGGGGGTGTTGTTGTACTCTAGTTTTAGATGATGATGATGATGATGATGATGATGATGATGCATGTATGTACATTATCCGAAACCCTAAGCTGACCCTTCTATTGAAAGCGACCGAATTAATTAATTATTGACCCCTCCTCTTGTTGTTTGACTTCTTGTTTGCTTTGAAGTATGGGTCTAGTACACTGTACTTGTGTGATAATTGCTCCCTTTTCCATTTTTGTAGTGAGCAACATGATCTGTGTTTTCTTTGTTTGGAGGCCTATATTTAATTGATTGTGATGCATACTTGCATTTGTGTTCTATTACAATGTGGTGGTGTTGTTGTGCATGTAAAAAAAAAAAAAATTTACTGCTCACAATTGTGTGTGGCATGGAATTTAGCTGTAAATGATTATGCTTTCATGCGTGTGTAAACATGTATTACAAGGTATGGTGCCTTTGATTATACATTTGTGTAAGTTTGTAGTCGCTACAAGAGCAAATTATACACATTGTGTGTGGACTGGAAAAGTGGGGCCATTATGAAATTGTATTGCGGTGTTTAGGGCTTTTCCCCTCCTTTTCATCTGCGTGTATTTGGCAAAGATTGGATTTCTCTTTATAGGAGGGTCAGCTTGGTATCGCATAGTTGTTTGCATTGATTGTAGATGTATCTAAGGTATTGTTTGATTGGACATATCAGATAATGTAATCGAGTACTGGGCTAGAAGATTAAATAAAGAGTTTATGTAGTAAGGATTTAGGATAAGGATTACTTGGGAGAAGTATACTCGGTCTTTGTTTTTGTAAATCAAGGCATCAGGAAAGATTAGTCTAATCTTTGTTTGGTGAGATTCATTAGGTAGAAGACAAATTAGCTTGAGTTTAACAATTGTAGCTTGTTGAAGACAAATTAGCTTGTTTAACAATTGTAGCTTATCAAAACAAGTCCAAATAGGCGCTAGTTATTCTATCAAGAAATCTTTTTTTGTACACCTGTTTTATGTTTCTACTTTTTTCTTTATTGGATGTGAAACTTCTTTTGAAAACCAAACTGTTCCTTAGAATAATTTGGCACCTCACTTGTTTAGAGTGGGCCTGGGGTTGTGATCACTAGAACGTGTAGTCCTGGTAGTGCCTTGTTCTGTTTCAAGTATGTAGCAAATTTTTTTTACCCTTTTTTCTGGGCAAAGTTTGCTGGTAGCTATTGTTGAGATAATGTACTTACTAGGTTGTTAGGACTTATTAAATCCGGAAGTGAAGGCTTTGTGCTTATGGGTTTCACATATGGTTTGTGTACCACCTACCAACTTTTCTTGGTTGTTTCAAGGTTCATGAAGACCACATGAATATGTATTAGCCAATTATTTTTGCAAGGATGGTAGTTATTAAGAATTTGTACTTATAGCTAGATACTGTTGGATTACCCTTTGCTACGTATGTGTCGATGTGGCTTATCTGTATTGGAAGAGGTGGAGGTGCATAGTTGAAAGTCGAGTTCATTTATTCTCGCTTGTTTGGATTGAAAACATGTTTGATCTGAATAAATAATTTACCTGCTAGACTTGGGAGTTAATATAAAGATGTATTTCTTTTTCTGTTGTCAGCTGTAGATATTTTTTGAAAATTTATAAGGGAGAGAGGATCAAACTTTGAGGAGACTCAGTGGTAGAGACTTGAGAATGTTCATCTGGACAAGGTTTTTTTGTAAGTTTCGTCTTTCTCTTCAAGTTTTTTCAGCGGTGCATATGCGTGTTGTGTGCATGTTTGTCTGAGTTATTTTGGAATGTTTAGTGTGGAATTCTTTTGGTTGAGGCATAGATGTACAGTGAACATGTTGTTATCTGCAGTGTAAGAATTGACATGATTCTTATATTTGTGTTCTTTCATTTTCACCAGTAATGTATGACTATTCATGATTAGTTCTTTCTTTTATTTTCGGACTACCGTCCTAATTCGTCGACTCTTTTAGAACATCTGGCGTACTTGCGGAGGTCAAAAGATGCATTAATGCATCTTCACTTTTACAGTATAAGATGTTTGGCAAGTGTAGGGTGTGAATGTTCATTGTGCGTTTTTATTACAATCATCTTTTGATCTAGTTAACTGGTCTATTTAACAACAGTTTTATCCCAAAACTAATCCTTTTATATGGAATAGCAGCGTGTGAAAGCAGTCACAGAGGGCCTTAATAGCCCAGCTGTTTTAGTAGAGCTTTTGAAATAAGCACAAGAACTTTTATTATTATTATTATTATTATTATTGTTGTTATTACTGAAAAATCTATTTTACAGTTTAAAGCTGCAGTGGAGGTAGAATTTTCATTTAAAATCTTCAATTTTACACAGGCATTATTGCCACATTACCCACCTGCCAATTAAAAGTTAAAACATGATGTATCGGCTAACTGATGTCACATTAAAAAATCATTTTACAAATTCAACGAAGAAAAAAGATTGCAAAAATGGTACGTTTCAGATTATTTTATACTGTATATTTTTGCCCATTATGTAAATTGCTATGTAGAAGCGTAAATTTTCGGGAACTCGTAACTATTTATGATACTCTTTTGATAATGAAAATTTACATACAATCTCTCAATTGAATAGAAAATCTGTACTTAGTCTCTAATACTAAGAATTTATAAATCTGCAAAAGCTAAATACAGATCTTAATTATTACCGGCTCTTAAAGAAAACAAAATAAATAGAAAATAAGAGATATTAGTTTTCTTTTGGGATTACACGAAGATTATATTGCATGAGGTGAGAAAATACTATACTAACATAGTCTATTTATAATATCAAACGTGTATATCAAAATAAATTAATTAAAATATAATATAAATACACACAGACACGTTTCAGGTATTTCTCACTCAGGGGGCATTTGATTGATAAATTTATGATTCGACCGTAAATCAAATTTAGTAAACACAGAAATATTGATCTCACCATCAACCATGAGCTTAAATTTTGGAAAACAAATTATATTTATAGTTGTCAGAAGTCTATCTTTTTCTCCCGCATTATTATATATTAATTAATGATACAATCAATAGTTTTAATTTTTATTAAAAATGATTTTTAACTAAACTATAATTTCCTCCGTCCAAACTCCAAAGTGCACTCAACATCAAATAGGCCTCATTACCATGGCGGGGTCCACTGATAACTCCGAGGAGGATCTGGAGACTGCAGAGCGCGTTCGCGACGAACCCCGGGTCAACTTTCAGTTTTTCATCCACAACCCCCCTTTCCCTTCCCCCTTCTCTCTCTCTCTCTCTCTCTCTCTCTCTCTCTCTCTCTCATTCCACTTCTAAATCGAATTCCCCAAACCCTAATTTCTCCCCACCCCTCTCTCTCCGTCAACAATGGACGACGTGAAGGATAAAGTCAAAGGCTTCATGAAGAAGGTCAACAACCCCTTCTCCTCCTCTTCTTCTTCTTCTTCTTCTTCCTCGTTCCGAGGCCAAGGTCGCGTCTTGGGCTCCGCCGCCGCCGCCGCCGCCGCCCCTTCTCCCTCCTCCTCCTCCTCCCACTCTCGCCCCTCCCCTCCCGCGCGCACCATCCCCAAACCCCCAAACCCTAGCCCTTCCCCCGGCTTCAACCCCTACGACCCCTTCATCTCCTCCTCTGCCTCGCGCCGCCCCGCCAATGGCGCCTCCTCCCTCGCCCTCTTCGAGTGCCCCGTCTGCGCCCGCCGCTTCCCCTCCGAGGCCGACGTCTCCGCCCACGTCGACTCCTGCCTGACCCAGGAGCCGCCTTCCTCTCCGATCGCCGACCGCGTCGCCGCCTTCCTGTCGGCGGCGCCCCCGCCCCCCGAGGGATCGGTGGAGGTGGTGAGGAAGCTGCTGGGGAACGTGGTGCGGGACCCCGGGAACGACAAGTTCCGGAGGATCCGGATGGGGAATCCCAAGATTAGGGAGGCCGTGGCCGACGTCGCGGGAGGGCTCGAGCTTTTGGAGTGCGTGGGGTTTAGGATCGGGGAAGAAGACGGCGAGATTTGGGCCACGATGGGGGTTCCGGCGGAGGAGCAGGTTGCCGTGATCAGAGAGGCGCTGTCGTTGTTGGATGGCGGGCGCAATTCGGAGGAGGAGTCGAAGTCGCAGGTAACGTCGGATGTGGCCGCGGAGAGATCTACCGAGCCGAAGAAGATCGATAGGCGGGTGAGTTCCTCTTGAAGGTTCTTTCTTGCTTCTCCCTAAATTTTGCTTTTTACACCGTTTGTTCATTCCCACTTTGTGCTTTAAGATCTTAAGAGTGTTGAGAATTACCTAATTGTGTGTATATTTGTTGAATTCCTTGTAACATGCACGCGATCGTCTAAATTCTCCATGCCTATGCTGCGGATTTGTTCTCCTTATCTTTGGTGTACTAATTGGCTTTGCCTTGTCATGGAAATCCACTTGATATAATAATTAGCCAAGTTGTAGTGCTAGGGGCTGCGTCTGAACACTGTACTGGGCAGACTCTGATTCTTCTTTCTCAGCGCAACATTATTCTAGGAAAATGTAACTCTACGATTGTACGACGAAATCCTTTCAACCTTAACAACATGCCTAGTTTCGTGAAAATTGTTGCAAGTAATATTTGGTGGTTTGCTGCCTGGGATGGTGTCGCCTTCGACAAGCTTTTGGCTTGCCATGCCCTTGTCACATTACGAACCAGCCATCCTAACATATTCACGACAAACACTCTCTCTAGTTTAAATTTAAAAGCCTTTAGTGGGAATGCGGCACCAATTATTAGTTTTTGCAAATATTTAAGCTTGACAGTGGTCATATTTAGAGCTGAGCCATCTAGATCTCTAGCCCTTGATGAGTCTAAAGGAGTGAACCGGTAAATTTTAGGTATGATGGTTAAATATATCCGTTAGTTTCATGTTAGACTTACAATGTAAGGGCCGGTGTTTCTGTTTTTCCTGACTGTTGAGTTTTTTCTTGAATGATCATCCGCTTAATATACCTAAGCTGCGCTATTAATCTGTTTCAGTTTATAGCTGGTTGCATCACAACTCATCATCTCTTGACTACTTGATAACATGTAAACTCTTTAGGTCCGGGTGTTCTTTTCTCTTCCTGAAAGCGTGCCTGCAGATAGTGATCTGCCAGACTCCTTCTATAACCTATCTGTTGGAGAGGTAAAGAGAGAAGCTGATATGCGGAAGAAAAGACTAGAAGAGTCTCGATTGCTTATTCCTAAGTCATATAAGGAGAAACAGGCCTTGGCTGCTCGGAAGAAGTTCAAGAGGACAGTTGTTCGGATCCAATTTCCAGATGGAGTAATTCTCCAGGGCGTGTTTCTTCCTTGGGAGCCAACTAGCGTGTTATATGAGGTATGGTCAAATTTCATCTCGATTGCTTATATCACAATATCAAATACTTAATTTTGGTCTATGTGACTAAAATAGTAGCTTTGGCTAATTAAACGAACCGACTCTAATTCTTGAATAGTGAATATTTAAGATCGCATTGTCAGTGTGCAAGGCTCATATTTTTGTTTTTGTTGTATTGCTATTGACCAAGATCTGATGTCATAAAATTGAGTTGACATAGCACTAAAAGTATACCTCGTTACGTCAACCGCGCTTCTCCAAGATACAGCAGACAGCTGATATTTTTTGGATATGAGTTGACTCGTATAGCTATCTGTTGCACAAATTTTACTGCTCGAATCATATATTTGAGACGCTAAAGTTGACTTGGTCTTGTCGGGCTTCGATGGGATTAGATAAAAATGCTTCAAAAACTGGTCATATCGGTGTCCTGAGCATCCTGTTGCTTTGAATTTGCCCTGTAAGTGACTATGCATCAGCAATGTGGTTAAGAACTATTTTGGCCGTTTTCATTCTTCTCAAAATTAAAGTTATGATAATAGACATTTTAAAATATGCTATATTACTGAATAAAGTTCAGAACTGAAATAATGTGGTTGAGAATTATTTTCAGCGAGGATTGGCTATGCCATTTAATGGTTGATGCCCCAATTTGAATCGAAGCTACTAATGTCCAGTCTGAATAGATATAAGACCATAATATACCACATCTAGTGTAGCAAGTGTTGTGTTTTGCTTCTGGAAATCTGTGACTCTGTGTTGATTAACTTGTACTAAGACTAGCTTTATTCCATTCCATTTGGTCATGAAAATGTGAAGGACTAAAACAATTATCTTCACTTGCCTACCCAAGCGATCTTCATCATCTCCTGATTTAGTAATGCCTGAACAGTCTCTCTCATTAATGCTGTTATATGTCGAACGAACTTATCTATATTTACTTTTGCAGTTTGTGAGTTCTTCGCTGAAGGAGCCCAGTTTGGAATTTGAGCTTCTGCGACCAGCAATTCCAAAGCTTCGAGCAATTCCTCGCTTCCCACGACCAGGAGAGAAAGCACCAACACTAGAAGATGAAGACTTAGTTCCTTCCGCGCTTCTGAAGTTTAGACCCGTAGAGACGCATTCCGCTGTCTTCACCGGTCTGACCAACGAACTACTCGAAGCCAGTGAGCCGCTTACAGCTGCAACATCTGCTTCCGATCAACTAAATGACAATGGCCATGATTCTATGTGAAAAATCTCACACAATTCCATCATTGTGGTTTTTTTTCCCTGATTGATTGGCGATTAGATGCAGATATTGTATTGCAATTCAAAGGAATTTATCATTTTGATGTAAATAAATCACACGCAATGCTGTAACAATTGGTGATGAGCTTCTGGCCTCTTCCCAACTGCTTTGAGTTTAATTTATCAGATATAATCGATGCTACATGTACATGTGCACATGTTTGCAAGAGAATAATTATATTTTGAGTGGGTTCGACATTTGGGTTCTCTCAATGAAAGTCATTAATGATCATGAAATTAATTTCATTGCTTAAGCGTGATATGAACATAACAATGTTGGAAAACAAACAACTCTTTTCTGTTTATGCAACCAGTTCGTGCATAAGCTTTGTTATCAAATGCAATAGTGTAGTATTAATGTACAGAAAAAAAAAGCAAAAATTTAGACCTCTACCACTTTGAAAGCCAAAATATGTTAAGGCTTAGTTTAGTAATATCACCATTTTATACTATAAAAAATTTAAAAAATTTAAAAATGTTTACAATCTTTCCTTGCTTAAAAGTTGCTGTTGTAACATTCACTGACATGCTTTTCCGGTGGCGATTATAATACAATTTTATGGTATAAAAGAAAGAAAGATTACAAATGCTTAATTTTTTTTTTGATCTTTTATAATATAAAACTAAGTAATTTTAGACACCACATTACCAACCTAAAAATTTAGAATGTAGGTTAGTGCACACGTCAAACGAACTATAGGGGATTCATGTTTAGGACATTTCACATTGTTGAACAAACTAAAGCATTATTTCATCTAAATTCCGCTTTGTGTTAGGATTAATAACATGAATAATTTTTACCATTTCGTGCTCACGTGCATGGAGGATATCACTTATGTTACGCAAGTGATGGATATAGTAGGAATACCTAATTCTAATAGTTCCCACATCAATTGACATTTCATAATTAAACATATTCTTTCATTGCCTAGGTAATGGATTAGAGGATTTACATATTGGCTCGGGCCAAAACCAACTCGGGCTAAGCCTTCACTTGGCCCACAAATTTTGATCTGTCCAATTCTAGGGTAAAGCTATAACCCAATGGGCTAAGTCATATCCAACGTGATTAGACCGAGTCAATTTGAGACGAGCGAGTCAAGCGGGCTACACATGTCATTCAACCATAGGTTAATTTTGATGTGATCCCGTTCGCTAATGAAAATTTTTGGGACTACTTTGTAATGAAAAATATTAGTTGTACATCTCAAAAAGAGGGTATAGATCGGTGAACCATCTTTACCCTACCTTTTGGGGCGTACAGACAGTATTGCTCTTTTGTGATTATAGTATTTCTGCTTTATATTTATCTGATGTATAAAAAGCCACGTTGATCGACACATTAGTACAAGGCTTTGCCGGAAAGAAAATAATTTGCGAAACAACTGATTATTTTAAAAGCTTAAGCTAGTAGCAAAAGATTCTTGCGCTTATACTTGAGACTTTTTTTTTTTTTTTTTTTCCATGAAACTCAAACTAAGAACGTTCTATTTTGATACCATGTTAAATAATTCTAAACATTTACAATATTTTGATATATGTAGTAGTTTCTGTATCGATCGACACGAATAACCACATAAGTTATTTCTATGCCAAATAAGAGACCGCACGTGCTATCAGCAGAAAAGCAAGCCTAGCTACACGTGGCAAACTGAGAAGCACTGCAGAAAAAATGGCATTGCGATTGAGCGATCCAAGAGACATCACCCTTCTTCCTTCTTTGAAAACGTGCTTCAAGATAAGAAAAGCTAGCCACGAGTTTGATCCCATGAGAGGGAGATAGATAGATGCCCCATCACATATTCACATGGGTGTTTTAAGTCCATGTGGGGGCACTTCTTAAAGGGGTATGATAAATATCATCACATCCCCTTCCTTTCAAGCCTCCTTAATATTGCACATGCTCCTCCCCTCCCTCCTCTAAATTGTTTGCCACACAAGTAAAGATAAGTGAAGAAAAACAAAACAACAAAAAAAAGGAAAAAAAAAAAAAAAAGAAAGAAAAGAAAAAGTTGAGATGAAGCCTCTCCAAGAGAGGAAAAGAGTGGAGGTGAAATTAAAATGTGGTGCCCCCACCAAATAAAAAAGATCAATTTGTGTGGCCTCCAATGTGGTCCAAATAAATATAAATGGGAACATTCAAGGAAATGTCCTTTATGTCCCTTAGCAAGGAAAAATTTTAAAATGCAACGGGTGTATTGGTGACGTGGCGTCACAAACCAATCAAAAATTTTCTTTTAGATATATATATATATATATATATATGTCCCATCGTGATTATAAAATAAAAATTATTGTACTTTTTTTTTAAAAAAAAAATTATAATTGATTTGTTATTGATGACGTGGTGCAAGCGTGACAGTGTAGACTTCCTCCTCAGCAAGAAAAAGGGGTACAATTCATGTAGGTTTGTGGCCATGAAGCTATAAGTTATTTTTGCATAGGGATTGGGTGGGGCCCCCTCCCAATTGTGCTTTCACTCCTTCACATGGCATTGCTTGAATGCTTGCTTCTTAGTACAAGTTTTCTTTATGCATCACATGACTTGATTGAGACCCCTCATGAATCATTTTTGGTGTTAGATCACAAGATTGTAGCAACTATTCTTTCTGGTTGCAAGAAGGTCAATAACTCTTCTTTTTTTATTCTTGTTTTTTAACATAAAATATCAAAATATCTTTTTCTAGAGGCAGCTTAATATTTTATGGCTTGCTTGTTGGAATAAATTATTTAGTGGTATATATATATATATATATATATATATATATATATAGGTCAAATATTTAGAAATGAATAATATATTCGATCTTTAATTAAGTCTTTTCTTTGGAATAGAATAAATCATCTCGTATGTGAAATATGTTATCCTACTAAATAATGAATGTCAAATTCTTTCATGGAGCAAACATATAATTTCTACCTTTTAATTATATAAAAAATATTTCATACAGAATACGTACGTTATCGTCAGATTACTTATTCCGACATCTAAATAAAGCCTACAGTTATCGATTGTTTTGTAAAGTGTATATAGTATGAGGTCCTGAGGTCGGATACCACTAAACTCTTAGTTTCAACCTCATATGCGAGGGAGACCTCCAGCAGCTTAAGGTTTTTAGTATAATCGGTTGTTTCGCAATAGCACATAAAATCGGTTATAGGCTTGCGGATATTATTACCTTCTCTTGTTCATTCTCTAACAACCATTTTTTTCCTGCAATTAATTTCATTTTTAATGCTTTGATTTTATTGGAAATGAGATTCACATGGCATATAATAGAGTCCGAGCAGGTGAGAAATTTGAGTTTTCTTGATCTGTAACTAATTTTGTTGAAAATAATTTTCAATTGAACTGAAATTCAGACGCAAATTATTTTTCCATCATTGAATATTTGATAGGAAGATAATGACTTTAAAAATATAGTTATCCCACCTTTTTTTTATTTGGTTTACAAAAAAAAAATATATTAGCTAATTTTTTATTACGTCTTTTTATCCCTCTTTTCAGCCATAATTGACTGGCTTAGCCACCACGCCTACGGAGTTTCGAAAAAAAAAATCACAGATAAATTTAATTTACGATAAATTAAATAATATAAATAAATATTTACGATCGAAAAAAAGTTTTTTTTCTCTCTCATCTTTCGTGAAATAAACATGCTCTAAACGAGAAAAGAGTTTCTTTCAAGCTTTGAAAAACTTACCTTTATTATTATTATGTCACCATCTTTGAAAACAAAAGCAAGGAAAATAGATGGTGTGGGCAAATTAAGATAAGTGTCATGTCACTTTCATGGTGAATTTTAAAAAGATACGCTTCGGCGTTGTTTACACACGATATCAGAGCATCTTCATCACGTGGATCGGGCGCTCGAGATGGACCCGGTATGAATTTAGACGGTGTCCATCCATTAATTTCCACTACCAAACCTTTTTAAACAAAACAAGATTTAAAAAATAAATATAAAAAAATCCGGGGAGACAAAAGAGTAGTGCATTAATTTGATTTTAAGACAACAGTTGGTGCGAAATTTAAAATAGTTAAAATAATTATTGTATTTAGTTGGGAACAGCGAATATTAGTTAGGCGATGTTCAAATTTATTGCATTTTACATCTTAATTATCAACAAATTTTAAGTAAAATGTCATTTTACCTTCTTTATTTTTTTAATCTATGTTATAGCTCATTTAATCAAATTTATATGAATTCCAAATGCAAACAAAAATTATGATACAAAAGAAATATTAAAGAACTTGTTATATATTTCGCCACTTTCATATAAATTGCGTATCCGAATAATTGACGAATTTTTTTTTTTTTTCTCGACAAATTTAAAAATTATAATACGAATTTTATTCGCATTATATACGTATCGAATTTTTGCTGAATTTGAATTAATTAATTTTGCTCAGAAATTGCCCTAATATATTGAAAAAAAAAATATTTTGAAAAATCAAGGGCACGAAAATTAAGGTCTACTGAGCCAATCAGGGCGCAAGTAGTAAATAACAATCAAAGCGGGCAAATAACAGTAACCCGTGTACCCGACGCTTCTTACCCTACCCGTACCGTACCTTCCTCTGATAAAAAAATCTCGCCTATCCCAGCACGTGCCACAACCCGATCTCGCACGTGCTCCATCCCCTGCGCCGCTCATCATGCTACGGCCCCGCGCACCACGTGCATCACACCAAACGGCGCGACGGACCCGTCCTCTGCGAGCCACGTGTCCGTTACCAACTTTGTAAATTATTAGCTGAACCCGGTGTATGCATAAACTCCGTACACCAAACCTTATATTATTTTTTGGTGGGACCATTAATGTTTGAAATTTGAAAATTCAATTCGATAATAGATAAACAGTTTATACATAAAGAATCATTACTTAATTTATAAAAAAAATTAGTGATCAAAATTCATAAAATTATAAGAACGTACCAAATGAGTTAGATTTAAATTTTCAAATCTCTAGATAAGTTTATGCACCCGGCGTAGGCAATAATTTCCCGTTGCGACCCCACACACGTACATCGCTTCGCGTGCCCGTCACGTGCGCGCCTCGTGAAAACCGCCGCTGCGACACGTGGTTTTAGGTCGGCGGTTTTCGGGAATAAGCGCCCACGTCTTTTTCAAGGAAAAGGGCGTACGGTTTTATTATTGCAAACTCTTTGGATTTTTATAATAATATGTTTTCTCAACCTTAGTGTTTTTTTTTTTTTTTTTTTTCTATTTATACATTAATAATAATTTATGTGAAGTCCAAAGTTTGACGTGACTTTTAAGGCAGTATCATAAGAGCTTAATTAGCTGGTGCATTCCAAAAATAAATTTTTATATTTTCTCTAGTTATTCAAAGAAAATATTTTTTAAAAAGATTTACTTTAAAATTTCCAACATCATTAAAACATAAAATAAAAATTAGTTATTTAGAGCAATTTTTAAAAAAATTTAAAATAATACTCGCAGGGAATTACTCAACTCTTGCTTGCTTCATATCCCTTTTGGTTTTTCCTATTAAATTTTTTTATTAGATTTTAACGAGTTAAACTTTTATCTTTTATTTTAAACTTTTACATTTAGTCTTTTTTACATGCATGTGAAATATATATACTCTGGACCTATTTTCTTATTCTATATTTTCAAAGTAAATATAATAAATTATTTTTCACGTATTTCTAATTCAAATAATGCGGTTTCGTAATGGCTAAAATTCAAGTTAAAAGTTTCTCTATATAGGTGTTTAATTGATGGTAATTAAGAACATATATATTTTTTCTTTTTTTAAAAAAAAAGAAAATTGATAGAGTGGCCCTAGACAAAGCATGTGGCTTGAGCGGACCTTTCACCTTACTTTCGAATGATGGAGGGGTTGATATTTTGCGAATAATTAATTTAGTTTACGGATTTTAAGTTGTGGGAGGTTCCAATTGTCAATTTGCGAGTTACGGCACCTAAATCTTTTTCACGTGCTTCGCTTTTGTGGGGCCACTACAATTAATTGTGTTTTTGTTCTTTTTCGATGAGATATATATAGAATTTGATGTCACCATTAATATTTTTATAAACATATTTTCATATCTTACAAATAAACATTATTGATAGCTTTGTTTCGCATCAGTTTCTAATTGTGACGCGAAAGAAATTTTGTGTTTGGATTGAGATCCGTTGCGTTCAAAGGACACAATTTTAATTTTTCTCCGCATACCCCAAAATAAAAGTTTTTTATGCTTACTTTGTTATGAATTTTCTTACATTGTAAAACAGCTGTATTGATAAAGATATTAATTGAGCTTCGCAGGTGGACAATTTCTCGATCTGGACCTGGTCATAATTTAGAAGGGAAAAATATGGATAAGGTTCGGATTAAATTTCCTATCCGTTTCATTTACGGTTAATTAGTATCTCTGTAGCAACATTTACTATTAAATTGGATCGTCATTGGTCGAACATGTATTTAATTTGACGCTACTCACAAACCCATTGGTGGTGACGGAGCGGGAACAAGGATACTAACAAAACACCTGTAGGGAAAGGGACAGGGTCCGCCCCGCCTCGTCCCGTTGCCATCTCTCTCTAGTACTTATTTACTAAAAATACTTGCGAGTAATAATTTTTTAAAAAAGAGTTAATTTCATACAGGTCCAAACAAATATAGTAAATAATAAATATAAGGTTCGGATTAAATTTTCTATCCATTTCATTTATGGTTAATTAATATCTCTGTAGCAACATTTACTATTAAATTGGATCATCATCGGTCGAACATGTATTTAATTTGACGCTACTCACAAACCCATTGGTGGTGACGGAGCGGGAACAAGGATACTAATAAAATACCTGTAGGGACAGGGACAGGGTCCGCCCCGCCTCGTCCTGTTGCCATCTCTCTCTATATATATATAGTACTTATTTACTAAAAATACTTGTGAAAAATAATCTTAAAAAAAAAAGTTAACTTCATACAGGTCCACACAAATATAGTGAATGATAAATATATCTCTACAAAATTCAACTTTCATATGTTGTCCCTACAAAAGTCCCGATGTTTTCAAATATATTTCTACCGTTAGAATCCGTTAGAAAAATTTAGTTAACCATAGATTAAATACTTAACTCTGGTTAGTTTTTGGCATTTTTATCCCTCTTATATTATACTGTTATAATTTTTGGAGGGACATATTTGTGATGACAAAATTGAAAATATAAACAGTTTTCTAACGATTCTCTAACGGTAACAAACCAAAGGGACCACCCACTCAACATTAGAGGACCATTATCATTCTAATCACACATTCCTTAATCCAAGAGCCTAAAACTTATGAGCATAAATGATTTGATATTTTTAAAAGTATAGGAGCCTAATTCGTGAATACCATTACTTGTTATTTTTATTAGGAAGTAAAGTTACAGTTTAAATCTCAAGCCAATCATGTAAAGCACTAGCAAAGTTTTTTTTTTTTTTTTTTTTTTTTTTTTTTTTTTTTTTTTTTTTTTCAACCTAACGAGAGTAAATAATACTCAATGATGTTGGATAGGAAGAATAAAAGGCCATTATTACAATTGGTCCTTTTATTAATTTCTTTTATTAATTTCTTTTATATATAGGTATCTTTACACATTGGCACGTTTTAATGGGCGAGGCTAAGTCTAACGACCGAGTATATAATTTGATATAATCATATACAACATTAGTAAATTAACACTCCAATAACTTTTATTTTTTCCTCGCGTAAATTAATGGTCCCAATATTAATTTGATCAACACGCATATTACATGTTTGATATCGATCACGAGGTGTAGCTTCGATGTAGTTGCGTCGTCTATTTTTCTATCTTGTCCCTACATTGGCGCCATCGTCGTCTTCTGATGCTTCTCTTTCTTGCGCTTAAAAAAGCTAACCAGCTATATATTCGCTTTAGTATGAACATACGCAGAACATTTAGAAAACAGGAATAATTTTTATTATTGATTGATAATTATTTTCGATACAAATGTGAGGTAGTTGATGCGGAACTTTGGCGCGTACTGCGACATTTTAATTAATGGACCACTTTCGTCACGTTCTCATGATGCCAGTACAGTGTCTAACCAAAAATAGTATTGAGGAGCTAGAGCGATCTAAACATTTAATTCGACGGTATCGTTTATCTAACTAAACAATCAAACTTATCGCTAGTAGTGAGAATAGGAATGGAGATACGTGACGGGAATATGTGCGAGTGAGTTTAACCTTTGCACTCGAAAGGGTTTTTTTAAAAAAAAATTAATTTGTATAAACCTAATAATATTATAATTTGGTAGAATAATTCACAGCTAATTAAACTAATGGATTATCATATATCCTAAATATTAGGAGCGTGAGTGAACGGACTGAGTTGAGGCCAACTTGCGATGGGCTCGTTTATTTTTTGAGCTGAAAAAGTGAGCTCGTGATTAACGCGATCTTTATTAAACGTCCAAGCCAAACTCGAGCTGAATTTGAGTTGGACATGAAAAAAAATCTCTGATCTAACAATAATAAAATTTACTTTTTTTAATAAATAAATAATATTAATATAGAATATTTATTTAGTGAAGTTAATCTAGCACGTGCAAGATCCACGTGCCAGCGCAAGAACTGGACACGTGTGCACCGGGCTAGTTAGTTTTCCCATGCGCCATCGTCCTCGTAATCATTCTCTGGCACTGTGTTGGAACTGCTAATAAATAGGCGAAGAATCTTTTCCCATAAAAGGAAAAATAATTTTTTTTTAAAAAAAGAAAAAATATATGTATTTACATGTCACATGTCACATGCTTCTATCCTCGACGATCCGCTCACCCGTCGCCCTCCTCGACGCGAATTTACCCTTTTGCCCCTCTGACACCGCGTTTGCCCCGTCACTCGGGTCGCCAAATCCTCGCCGAGTATTTGCCGAGGAGCACCGTATTATTTTTTTTTATCCTCGTTTTTTTTTTTCTTTTTTTTCCCCAATTTTGAGTTTTTGACCCCGCGTACATTAAGGTGGTGTTATTAGTTTTTAATTCGAGAATCCTAAAGCTAATGGTGCTGTTCCCAGATTTTAAAAAGGTTTTCTTTTTAGTTAATTAAGGTTGGTAGCGAGTCATAGGCTCCTAAGAAATTACAACGACTATATATATATATATATATATATATATATATATATATATATATATAAAGAAAGAAGAGAAACTTTGGGTTCTCCAAAATGCTGCTTTACTAAATTTCTAATATATTAATAAACACATATAACAGTTTTAAATTGTGTATATAAATCAAGTTAAATGACTTGAGCAAAGTCCAAAAATTTGAGCTAATAAATCATGAATAAATCTCTTGTATTTCATCTGATATATGTTAGATTCTGCTAGCACGTGACACGAATATAGTGTGACTAATGTTAACTGATTGAAACCTGGTTGAAATAATCCGATGAAACCAGATGAGAATTGAACAAAACTGAAAAAAAAAAAAACTACAAATGAGGTGTGAACCTAATTTATATTATGTTAGTCGAATAAGCAGAGAAACTCCTCCTCATATTTGATAAAAGAAATCTCTATATAAGGTGCACTAATATATCAATAGGTTATAAAAGCAACATTCTCGGGGACGTTTAGCGTAACTCAAAAGAAAATATCCTCACGGACAGAATACATTGGATGGAGCCTCGACAAGGGAATAAGATGCTTTGTTTAATTCGTACTTTTTGTAAGGATTAGATTATAAAAGTCATTGTTGCACATGAGGGTGGACTAAATTAAGTTGCATTAGGAACCTCATGAGAATTGTTTAAGTATTAATCAAAGGGTGTTGTGACCTTTGCGGGAGTTAAAAAGAATACAAGCATACGAATACGAATAATTAATGGTACATCACTTAACAGGTGTCTGTGAAAGAACATTAGAGAAACTTAATAAGAGAGTTGTCTTTATTAGCTGGATGGTAAAAATAATAATTAAAGAGAAAAGAAAGGGTAAATTAATTATAAGATATTTTTTTTATTACAAATGGGTGTGTTTTTTATACTTATTCAAATTTGGTACAAGTACATAAGGTCAATAATATTCATCAATATAAGAAGCAATATATATTGGCCAAGATTTAGTTACATGGATTGCAAAATTCCTAACAAAATAAGCTTCTCTTTTTTCTTGAAATTTCTTTTTCACATTAATCTTACTAGAATTTTGATATGGGAGATCCAAATGAAAATATAACTAACGGATGGTAGTTTTGCGGCCATAAACATACATGAGGTTGTGCGTGGAGGTGGTGAGAACCTTCGATCAGTATGTCTCTTGGGAGAATTAGATGTGTGTTTTGATTTGATATAAAACCAAATGTAATTTAAAGTTTTGGTTTTACATAAGTTATAAGTTGAAATCGAATGACAAATCAATGAATATGAGTGCCAATATATACTTTTCTTTTTTTCTTGTTGTGATTAGATAGATAAGGGGTTTCTTTCTCCAGAATGCAGGATGCTTACTTATCTGTACCTTTGATATCCAGTAAAATATTGTATGTTTAAAAAGAATTATAGGATTAGCTAGAACTCGTGACATGCTTTTGTAAGGTATGCATAGGGGAAATCTAGTTGAGCGTAAATTTTGATTAATTATTCTGATTTCATTCAGAGAAAGTCAGTCACCTACCTTTCAGTATAAGCACGTGACGTATAATTCAACAATTGCTTTTTCAGATTTCCAAGCTAGTTAGTTTAGTTTGATTGAGGAGAATGTCTAGTCTGCTATCTTTTCTAGTATAATATTGTATATTTAAAAAGAATTATAGAACTGGCTAGAACTCGCTGACATGCTTTTGTTAGGTATGCATGGGGGAAATCTAGTCAAGCCAAAATTTTGATTAACTATTGTAATTTGAATCAGAGAAAGTCAGTCACCTGCCTTTCAGCATAAGCACGTGATGCATAATTCAACAATTGCTTTTTCGGATTTTCAAGCCAATTAGTTTAGTTTGATTGAGAAGAATGTCTAGTCAGCTGTCTTTTCAGAATAAGATAACGTGGCGTACAACCATAATTTCTCGAACCACTAACCACATCTTTATGTGTCCATTGCACTCATATGTAGATAAAGATGTGCTTACCATGTACCTAATCTATATCTATTCTAGTGGGCCATGCTCTAACCAAATATCATTTTTTTTCTCCACAAAAATGATTTTCCTTTAAAAACACTTCGCATTAATTCCTTACAATCAAACAACTATTTAGCAACGATAATTGACTTAATTCTTGCTCTTAATAATTATCATAAAAATTCGAATATTAATGTACATGGATTGAACTTGTGCTTTCCACTTTTGCTTTTTTGATTCAACTTTAAGCGTGTGCGTATACATATGCAAGTAAATGGATGCCATACAACATGCTCCTTATATATATAAATACTAATCTCTTAAATAAGAAAATGAAAAAGAGACCACTTTTCCAACTAGAGGAATTAAAGGCATCTTTGAGGGGCAAATAAAAAAATAAATAGGTGATCAAAAAATTAACATGTGTGGCTATCACCCATTTTTATGGGTGTTTGTGTTTAATAACTAAATTAATGAGAAAAATGGGCACATGGTCACCTTTTGAAAGATTAAAGTAATAACATGTTGCGACCGTGCGTGATTGTTTATAGGAGAAGATCTATCAACGGTGCGTGGTCAATACGAACGAGCACGTCCGTTGCTTTTTAAAAGGATATTACTTATATTTTATTTTTATTTTATTTATTTCTCGAGGTCCTACTTTCAAATTAAATATTTGACTTTGATTTGAGATGTGCATCCAATCATGTTTCTCCCTCTCTCTCTCCCTCTTCAAAACTATGGGGTGTGGATCCAAGAAGTGAAATGAACTATAATACTTATAATATTATAAGTTTGATATATATATACACACACATGATCAGTACATATTCTGTCCTTTCGAAAGCGCGAAGATCTTCTTATTTGTAAGTTGTTTTCAATGATGTGACATTCGATTCAACGATCAGCTCCGTTAGACATGATCTACGGTATTAGAACTATTTAGAAATCAAATTTCAAAATTTTTTAGTATTATTTATCAAATGATCAAAGGGTCTAAAAAATTGACTATTTCAATGACAGATATGGTATGTTTTTAAGTTCAACGGTGTAGAATAATCCAAATTAGGTGAAAGTTTAATAGAAAATTTTATAGAAAATTTTACATACTATCAAGAATAAAATCAATACTTCTGATTTGAGAACTGCATAAACAGTGAGAAAGGTTATGAGTCTCACTATTATTTGAATTTCTTTCAGGGGAATTAATCAAAAATGGTAATCTGAAATGTTTTTGAACCGTTAGACGACGCAATACTCGACAACTATAAGTATACATAAGTATGAATTACTATTGAAAGAGTAGTTATAAAAAAACCTAATTAAGTCTACCATGCGAAGTTGTGAACGTTAAATGAATCAAGTACTCTTTTAATTCGATTAATCCAATGAATCTGCTCTATCAAAATAAATGAGAGTTTTTGCTCCTTTAATATCACTAAACCATTTGAAATTTATTATTCTTCACATTATTTAATTTTAAACTTAAAGCATATTCAATCTTTTTAACCTTGTAACGTTTAGTAATAACAAGTAAATCACATTCAAATACCTCACTATAGGAAAATGTTCAATTTAACTAATTAGAAAGATATATATATTCATTGGCCATAATATATACCATAATTAATTCAACTCTTTTCCAAAGTTATTTAATGTTAGTGCATAGTGACACCCTTGTACTAAGATATTTTATCTTTGTCAATGCATTCATGTGGGGCAAGTAACTCATTATCTTCTATTGCAATCACCAAACTGGGGCTTAATCATATATATTAACAATAAGTTACATGGTTAATTAATTAATGCGTAGTAGTTCGCCCTTCATATATTCAATTTGGATATTAGTCCTAGAAAAAGGTTAAAACCTACTAAGACATGTGCACTTAATATATAACCAATTTGATCTACTATTATATATAAAGTTTATTAATGATAGTTAAAGCAAGAATCTAGGGTGACCAAATCAAATTAGAATATTATTGCATTAATTATAAACAAAGGTGGTAGATGACAACTCACTACATCTCTACCCGTACCCATAGGAACAAGTAATTAAAACCGTGATTTGTGTTAAACATCACGATCGTTATTCGTTTCCATTTCTAAGTGTGTTTGATGAAATTATTCCTCGATAATTTATTCAGCTCGGAGAATTAGGTACAGTTCTCAACTATATAACTTCATTATCATAAACATAGAAATTAATATAATGAACCAACTGATTAAATGAAAAACTATATGATCTAAGCCCTCTAATAGAATAATTATAGAATAATTAAAGTGGCACGAAATAATGGAGTTGACTCAAGCTAGAAAATTATATAAGTCGATATATTTTATTTGAACTTTTCTTCGGAGGTATAGGGACTTATGTTGTATATCTAGTCAATCAATACTTTGTAAAACCGAGCCAAAAAATAAAATATATATTTTTAATTATTTGATATGCTATATATATTTATCAACATATTATTGAAAGAGATGTAACTATTCATAGAAAACTTTACGAGATATCCAATATATATATATATATATATATATATATATATATATATATATATATATATATATATATATATATATATAACTAGGCTACTATACTATTAATAGCACCAAGTCATTGGTGCTATTAGGTTTTCGGCCATTGGATTAAGAGATATGCGGTTATGATGAATGGGCCCCCTAGGGTTGAGTGGGTGGTTGGTTGAATAGTATGATATAACGGGTGGAAATGGTCAAAGGGGTAGATTTAACGGCAGAAAATTTGGTAGCACCAAGTGCTTGGTGCTATTGATAGTATAGTAGCCGGACTCTCTCTCTCTCTCTCTCTCTCTCTCTCTCTCTCTCTCTATATATATATATATATATATATATATATAAAGACGCTTTTAGACGACGTTTGGAGGAAACGTCTCTAAAATATAGCACGTACCGACGTTTGAAACAGTATCGTCATATTATATCAAACTAATTTATTGAAAGATAAATTTAATATTATTTTTTAATTTTCTGACGTTCTAAAGTGTTGAAATATATTTTACTGACGTTTGACATAAGTGCCGGTATATATGCGACAAAATTTTTTATTTGCAGACATTTTTTCCGCCGCTCTCAAATGTGACGGTAGTTAAATATTATTTTTTCATAGTATAAGGTCTCTCAGATATTGCTATGAGCCAAAATTATTATGTAGCGAGCTGATAGTATTAGTTTAACCTTAAAAATTTTGCAAATAAAGTTCGAATCCAAGTAAAATAATATTGACTCTGTCAATAATAAATTCTAATATCTTGTGCATGGACTACTCAATGCGTTACTCTTTGGGGATGGGTAAGTTTAGTAAAAGCAGGTTCCCCACCATCCGCATGATGTTAGTAAATAGTTAAATAAGTAATTAAATATCCCTCCCCCACAATTCAAAATCAACTCCGTGACTCATTAAATTAATCTCATAACCTTAATCACACACCCCCCCCCCCCCACTCTCTTAATTATTATTATTAATGATAATTAATTATCCCCGTAGCATTCACCACGTGAGACCCATCGAAACCCGCGCGCGCGCGCGCCGCGATCGGACGGTCCACAATCCCCCTCTCCAAACCGCCGAGGAATCGCCCCGATTGGTCGCCCCGCGCGGCGGGGACACGTGTCGACACGCGGGGGGGGCTTGCGCGCGGGGCCCACCTCCCCGCGCGCGCGAGCGTGGAATCTCCGTTTGCCCCCCACGTTGGCGGGTGACCGGACGAGCCGGTAAATCGGCAGGTGCTGCACCCCGTGGGGCCCGCCCTGATCCGACGGCTCAGATTCGTCTCACGCGGGCCCCGCCCCGCGGAGCAATAATAGCCGCCGATTGGGAGTCGGTTTCTTTTGGTGTGCTTTTTCTACGCGGTTATATAATAATAATATAATAATAATAATCAATTCATAAATAAAAAAATAAAAAATAATACGAAAAATAACTCAATAAAACGAAGAGAAAATGGGGGCTTGGTGTTTGGGGTTTATTATTTGCGGAGAGAGGAGAAGAGGAATAGAAGAGGGCGAAGAGTAGGGTTAGCGAAGAGGAAGGGGGAAGAGGAGAGGGGGACCTCGTAGGTGTATTTTGGGAAGGGTCTTATTTCTTTTTCTTTTTCTTTTTTGTGTCCTTTTGAGAGGAGTAGGGGGCTTTTTGAGAAGGGGATTAGGCCTCGTAGGCGAAGTATTTTGAAGGTTTGTAGGGGATGGAGCGGGATTTTTTGGGAATAAATGGGAAGGAATCGGCGCCGTCGGTGAAGGATGATGGAAGAACCGCTCGGCAAGATCCAGGTAATTAGGGTTTTTTTGTTTGTTTTTCCTCTCATTTTTTTGATTAATTATAGTTCCCGAATTGCTAATTCGTTTGATTTAATTAAATTTGTTGTTAGAAATTTCTTTGAATCAATTTTTAGAGCGTTTTTGTTGAAAAAAAATTGTTGCTTTAGTTAAATTTGTGGTAACTTCACCTAGATTTCATGTAGGTTCCGTATTTTTCTTTCCCCTGATTTATTTCCTTATAAAGGGTCTGTGTCTACAGAGTATTTTTCTTAGGGTTTGTTGGCGCAGCAGCTTTTGTTCGTTTCCCAAAATGCCCCTGGTTAATTTATTCCGAGGAAGAAACGTGATGTTTGTTGTGGTAGCAGTTTACATCTTCTTTTTGGTTCCTGCAATTTTGAAGTGAGATTGCTTTATATGTTTCTTATTGTAGATTTGTTGCCTTTTGTAGTTGATATGCTACCATAAATGTGATGTTTCTTAGCGTCATATATTTGTGCTGACTTTTATGCAATTGCTTTTAATGGTAGAGATTGGGAATTAGGTTTATCCAAAATTATGTCTTATTTTTTATTTTCTTTGCAGTATTTTTGGTACAATTATATTTTTATGCAATTCCTTAGACAAAATTAAGAAGATTGGATGAAAATCGCAGGAAAAAGTTGTTTAGCGAAAAGGGCTATTGATTCTCTCTTGGATAGAAGATTTTTTGTGAATTCTTTGTATTTGTTGCGTAATTTTGCTTTAATTTTGGTTTCGCATGCATCCGTCGTTCATTTTCGGTCAGAATATCGAAATTGGCAATTATTGTATCTTTTGAACAGTGTACAGTTTGAAATTTTTGGTATTTTATCTTGCACTTCTCTCATTACTTAACTGGAAGTCAATGAAAGAGAATTTTCTTAATTATCGTATTATTACATCTCGTAGTTTAATATGAGACGGGGAGAGTTAATGTTTGTTGTGGATTAATGGTATATATTTTGACTCATTGTATTTGGCTCTTTGATTGTTGGAATTTTTTCTGACCATGTGGAAGAATCGGATTCAAGTTATCTTTTTCCATGTTTCGCATATTATTTGGCGGCAATTTACACGAGTCTGTACTATTGTCTGCTTCTGATACCGTATATCTCTCTTGTACTTCAGCCGCCTTTGGAGGTTCGGCCATACAGTGGCCTTTCTCGAGCAAGGTCTCTCCTGTGCCCGCATTCATGTCTTTCAAAGCCGCGCAAGAACAACAACCGAAAAAACTTGTATTTGATCAGTTCCCCTCATCTGGGTTTCAGCCTATATCCACGGTCGATGCCTTTGAGGCGGCCAATCAGAAGTCCTCCCCTGTATCGGTTCCTCAGGTCTGCATAGATCACCAACTAGTTGAGCTCTCTTTTCCATTTTTCTTTCGTCGATCAAAAATATCAGACTGATTGAGCTATATCTCTTGAGCTTACAGAAAGCCTTCAGTATGGATAGACAAGGCATGCAACAATATTTATATGCTTATCAACATCAAGGCAATGACTCTTTTGGTGCTTCCGCTCACCAAATGAATCGTGCTAAAGCGTTTCCTGTTGTCTCGCATCATCCCATCCCCATCGGCAGCCCTTTCTTCAAGCTTCAGAGCTCGACAGATTCACCTAATATCACTGTTACACCATTAAAGCAGCAACCTTTTGGAGGAGGAACTACTGTGAACGCCCCTGTGGCGGGTTCTGTTGTTGGGACCTTTGCTCCTAGGTATACACACTACTGAGATTTCATTTGGTAGAATTCTGTCATGATTTTGTTGATGAAACTGACATTAATATAAAAATGGTTTCTTTTTGAAAAGGAACATGCCTAAGTCATCTCCCACGACAGCGCAATTGACCATCTTTTATGCTGGTGTTGTCAATGTATTTGACAACGTCCCGCTGGATAAGGTATGACTTCTTTGTATGGAATGAACTATCGGAATAATGGACGAGGTATAGATTGTGAGCTGTTGTTGATTGGAGTTGCTTTCTACAGGCGCAAGAACTTATGTTATTTGCAAGCAAGGCATCTAATACTACTGCAGTTTCTGCGAGTCCTAAACCGGATCCTGTGATACCTGCTGCAGTGAAATTAGTGGATTCTGAGGGGTTATATACGAAACAGACACCGACCCAGAAGCAAAGTCATGTTGCACCGCTTAACTCGAGCCCAGTATCTGTGGCATCACAAGGTGGGTCTCTCTCTAAGAGTGCTTCTAGCTCCAATGATGATTCTACTAGGCCTAGGTCTGCGGGCCCATTGGCTCCCGGCAACCAGAATGAGACTTCGACCACTCTCCCTCCTGCACTAGGTGCTACAACTGCTGCAACTATCATGACAAGAGGTATTTGTTGCACTATGGCTTTCTAATCACCATGTTCTCCCCTTTTCACAGTTACCTCGCAAATTTTTCGAGGTGGAAAACGGAAACTGTTGTCGATCTCTGCTTTTTTTTTTTTCCCAATATAATTTTATCTAGCAGCCTTGGGAATGTGAGCGGACTGACTGAATTGGTGGTGGCTTATTTGACAGCAGCTGTTCCTCAGGCTCGAAAAGCATCCCTTGCTCGATTCTTGGAGAAACGCAAGGAAAGGTAGGAGTTTTATGTATTCTGAAAAACTTTCTCTCTCTTATATCTAGCACCCTAACTTCAATGTTAGTAAAACATCTATTGATGAGTATGGCCATTTTTTTTTTTGGTGTGTGAATATAAATCAGGAGGATATCGAATTGCTTAATTTTAAATCGACTGGTTTACTCGGGAAAAGTAAAAAAAAAAAAAACAAACAACGTGTGGTGAAATTAGCAGGTGCATGCACACGCATATGCACACACCTGCATGCCATAATGTGCGCATGCACACACACATACAGAAATGTCTGTGTCTCTGCATGTGATACAGAGGTTATACAGGACATGTGAAACTTTTATTCTGAGGTATACAAAGAAGCCAAGAAGATGGTACACGAGAAGCTGATTAGATAGTTGTACAGTTTTTCTGGTATCCTTTCTTCTAGCAGTATATTGATAGTTATTTCCCTCTCTGAGTCGAGAAAGATAATTTATTGGCTTAATTTAAATAGAAAAGATTTTGGTCTGTCAATATGGTTCAAAGGCTTCATCCACACTTTTGCGTGTAGAAGAAACTGATCATTTTCTTCTTCATCCTTTGCAGGATGACCAATGCAGCGCCTTATGCTTGCGCCAAGAAACCCTCAGAGAATGCTGATGGATTTGAGAATAGCATTATGCCTAGCAAATCTTCGTCGACTGATATCACTCTATCAAGCAACTGCGAGGAGTCATGGAATTTGGCCCAAGCCAGGAACAGCAGTCACAGTGCGGATCCCCCAAGTACTAGGTTAGAGATTTAATGGTTGTCTATATACACATTCCATTAGCCCCTCATATTAAATGAAACTGAAGTCTCGCCAATATTTCGCCGACATTCAACTGGGCTCTTAAATATTGGATTAGCTATTTTGTCATAGTATAGTATGTATGTATGGCTGGGCTGATCTTTTCTATAAATGAATGTTATGTAGTATTCCAACCGCTAACAAGCGTATTGTTCTGTAATACAATGATTATTTTTGTCCTCCATTTTCATATTGTATTGCAGTAATAGTATTTAATTGTTCCGTTATTCTACTGTCGCTCTACTTTCCTCGATCACGCTGGAGGTGCTCCGATGAGGTGATAAGAGATCCTTCTCCTCTTTGTTAAGCAGTTCATAGAATGAGTGAAAACTACGGTTCTTTTCTTTATTTTCTTGTGCCAAGACATTTCTATTTTGCTGCTTGTTTCAAATGGATGATGTGTAGCTTCTCTAACTCCATGGTACGCTTTTCAAATTGACTTTTGATTTTGGGCTTTTGTTGTCTTGGATCAATTTAAAATGTTTGTCCACAATTTATGTACGCACTGAGGGCTACCAAAGAGGTTACAATGGATATTACACGGACCCGTAGTTTGTTGTCTTATTAATGAAGTAATATTGCATTCGCCTGTGTAAGCATATCCTGCACATAGCAATGAATTCCAAGTCCAGGGTATTCTAAAATTGTTTGTTTGTTTGTTTGTTTGTTTTTTGTGTGTGTGTGTGTGTTTGGAGTTGGGATGATCCAACTATGTTGGAACCAGGTTTGTAACGTGACGGTGAATTAATGTGCAAGCTTTACCTTGGGCTTCACTGAAATTTTGATGTTTGGGGTCTGATAACGCAATTGTCATTTTAAATTTATTCAGAGAAAGAAAGCGAACTATTGGATCTCGAATATCAAATCAATCTGGTAGTCAAGTACGGTCGTTGATTAAACAATATTTTTTTTATTTTTAAAAAAAGGTAGCATGCTATCCGCTTCATTCATTAAAAATACGAACTAAGTTACAGGAGTGAAGCAACAATGACCTCAGAGGGGCGAAATCGACCAAAAATAAAAAAAAAACAAGGCAATCTAGGTTCAAACTAGCACATTAAGGTTCGGCCGAAATAAGAGTTTAACTGTTTATACAATATTAATATTTCAACTAAAAATAGACGGGGAGTGCCGAAGTATATAATCTTTGAGATGTTACGCCTACAATTTGTTTTCTTTTCCCCTTCCAAAAACACCTAATTAGGTGGCAAGATTCATCCAATGCTATATTAAAAGAACCACGCGTGAAAGTTCAATTTGTTTTGTCCTGAAAGGCATACATATATATATATAATATTAAAAAAATTACGAAAATTATTTCAGAACGGCTTATAAAGCATCTCTATACTCTCTCTTTTTTTTTCTTTTTCCCCTCCTCCTTTTGATCAAGTAAAAGTGCGAACACAAGCCCGACTCGCAGACCCGAAGCCCCCCGCCATCGGACCCTGTGAACCCAATAACAGCAACTCGACCCGACCCAAACCCAACAACAATAATAATGAGAATCTCCGTACCCGGCGGTTCGGTTCGGTCCGGGGTTCGATTGGGTTCGGTCTTCCAGCGCCTTCGTTCCGCAGGTGGGAAGGCAGGAGTCTAGCGGCGCGCAGGAGGAGATGGAGGCGCAGAAAGTGGAGCAGCTGCAGGCCTTCGTGGCCTACTGCCGATCCAACCCCTCCGTCCTCCACCACCCCTCCCTCTCCTTCTTCAAGGACTACCTCCACAGGTTTAGGTTCCCCCCCACCCTCTTTTTTTCATTATTCTCTTTTCACTTCCTTCTCTCCCCCCCCATCTCTCTCCTTTTTTGCTGATGATGCTTGGTTCTCCGCTGCTTGCGAAAAACACAGCCTCGGCGCTCGGATTCCCCCCGACCCCACACCGGTGAGTGCTTCTTCCTCGCTTTGATCGGTGCTTATTGCTGGTGTTCGTGTGAGCGGGTTTTCATTTTGAGTCTCCCAATACGATGGCCTCTAGTCTTTACTTGTGATCTTAAGATCCTTAAATGATGTTTAAAACATGCTGTGTAAAATATAATTTTTAATATTGGAAATTTTGATTATTTAATATTGTGTTCTTCTTTCGCTATCTGTTCTAGGTCGCAGAAAAGATGCAACTAGTTTTTTGTTCGTTCTTTCATTTCACAGGCCCAGCATTTTTGCTGATAATATGTAGCTGTGTAGTACTTGTGGATCTTCATTTTCGATCGATTTTGCAGGGCCACATGAAAAAGGAAAGCGACAGCGGCACGGCGGCGGCTGAAGAAGATTACACTGACGAAAAATTCGACCGGACCGCTGAGAGCGCCGACGATGAGGACGAGATTGTCGAGTCAGATGTTGAGTTAGATGGCGGTGAACTGGTGGAACCCGACGACGATCCTCCCCAGAAGGTTTTTTTACTGATAAAATTGAATCCAAAGAATGGTGGCTCAACTGATAATGATCCCATTCAATTCATATAGAATTATGCTTTTTTTTATAAAAAAAAAAATTTCCATTTAGATGGGGGATCCTTCTGTTGAAGTTTCTGACGAGAACCGCGATGCTGCTCAGGCGTGCAAAGCAAAGGCGATCGATGCCATATCTGAAGGCACGGCGTTTTAATTTTTTTTAAATTTGACTTGTAGATCGCCATTTTTCTACTTATATACTTCAGCAAATGTGTTTAGAATTAAACATTGTGGATAATAGGTAAATTGGACGAAGCTGTTGAGCATCTAAATGAGGCTATCTTGCTTAATCCAACTTCCGCCATCCTCTATGCAACCAGAGGTAACATTCTTTGATAATTTCACTCCGTTAATTTGAATACATTTCGTTTTAACCTCCGTGCACGCTACTCTTTAGAGCCTGAAAAGAAGGCAAAAAGAAAATGAAAAAGAAGCCTGTGCCTCGGCATATAATTTGCATCGTATTCATCTCTCTGTAATCTTTTATTTCTCTGCAGCAAGTGTTTTTGTGAAGCTGAAGAAACCCAATGCAGCTATTCGAGATGCAGATGAAGCATTGCAGGTGTTGGTCGCAAAAATATGTCATCGTTCATATTTATTGGGTTACTATTACATTGAAATGGTGTTAAATTTGTAGATCTTATTTGCTAATTAAATTTTCTGCTTAGATAAATCCTGACTCTGCGAAAGGATATAAATCACGAGGGATGGCGAAAGTTATGTTGGGACGGTGGGAAGAGGCAGCTAAAGACCTGCACTTGGCGTCGAAGTTGGACTTTGATGAAGAAATAGATTCAGTGCTTAAACAGGTGATACTAAGTTCTCAAAGTGATTCAAGCTTTTTTTTTTGGGTTTTCTTTTTATAATAAAACAATCTGTATACATACAGACTTATCGAATGATTGTAAATTGCAATCTGCAGGTTGAGCCAAACGTGCAGAAAATTGAGGCCCATCGCAGAAAATATGAACGCTTGAGGAAAGAGAGGGAGATGAAGAAAGCTCAACTTGAAAGGCAACGCAGGCGTGCTGAGGCAGAGGTAAAATCATAATCAGAAAATTCCTCGCCTTGAAGTTTTTGTTTGATTTGATAATGTAAGCTAACTTTGTCTCAGGCTGCATATGAGAGGGCAAAAAAGGAGCAAACTGCGAAAAGTAAAGCTTCTGTAAGTTTTCCATTGGTCTTGGTCTCACACAATTTTGCTGAACCTCCTCTTTCCTATCTAATTAAGGACTTAAAATACTCTCGTAAGAAACATACTGCTGTATTGATTAACCCATTCTCCTATCAATAGGATCCTGAGGTTAATGATCCTGCTGCTGCGGCTGCTTTACAAGATGGTATGGTTGATTTTCTTGTCCCTTCTCACTTTAAAGTTCCTATTTGTTCTGAGCACTTACTAAATCCTTGTTATGTAATTCAAGCATAATTTTTAGATTGTTATCAAATAGTGATATCTGCTGAATCTTTATGCCATTATATCTGCCGTCTGTAGACTCTTTAGGCGGACATTTAGATGTTACCAAAGTTATTATTTCCGCGTGTCATATATTCTGATACCTCGTCTTACTTGAAGTAATTCTATTGTGAGACTATGATGTGTCTACACATCTCATATGCTTCGGTTGGCAGGAAATGTTATCAGCATCCACTCATCAAGTGAACTGGAAACTAAGTTCAGGGCTGCGTCGAACTTGTCTAGACTGGTCATCCTATATTTCACGGCGACATGGTGTGGGCCTTGCCGCTTCATGGCACCGCTCTACAAAAGTCTAGCAGAAAAGCACCCAAGAATTGTGTTTCTGAAAGTTGATATAGATGAATTAGGCGATGTTGCTCATCGCTGGAACGTCAACAGCGTGCCAACATTCTTCTTTGTGAAAAATGGGAAAGAGATCGACAAGGTTGTCGGTGCTGATAAGAATGGCCTTGAGAGGAAGATTGAACTTCATGCTGGAGGTATATGAGTGATTGATCTATATCATGCCTTTTTGCTGTGTCTATACTCTATATATATATACAGACCAAAAAAGTGTCTATATGCTGATCGAGCGGGTATACTTGATGTGGTACAAATTCTAATCGAGTTTTCTGTGTACTGTAAGGACAGATTTTGTTAGGTTTGACTTTTAAAATTTGCAGTTTATGAAGGACAGGTTCTCTATAATGAATGTGATTATGCGGTTGCATTCCCTTGCTTATATGATCTGATGAGAACATATTATCTTCTTTTCATGATGTAAATTTTTAACTGAGAGCATAGGTTTTCTGCAGCTTCCGATGCAAACGAAAGCTCTGGCATTGAATTATAGTAGCAAATACAACACTTTGACCAATTGTTGCTAAACATTTCTCTTTTGTAAATGTGCCGTACAATTAATTTGCTTGATGAACATCAATAGAAGATTATAGCAACTGATACACTATGAATTTGATAACTAGAAGTGGAGTAAAGTAATCCTTACTATCATTTCCTCTCGTTCTTGGAGTAGAATCTGAGAACCAGGTAGAAGAAGAGCCTGTAGAGCACGCCCCAGGCGAGGAGAATGGCAACGTCGGTCCACACGCTACCTGAATATATGTCCATGCTGGTGAGCACGTCCTGCCCGATCAACGGGCATGTTGAGTTGAGCTGCTGGTGAAGATCGCTAATCTTAAGATCTCCTAGCGGCCCCGCCGAGAGGTCGCTGAAGCTGCCGAAGTAGCAGCGTCCGCCCTTGAACTCATTTGTGAGCAGCGCCTCGAACGGGTACTTGATTGCTGACACGTAGTGCAGCCACTTCCAGTACTGGGGGATCTGTGACCGCTTCAGGAAGAAGCCGCATGTCAGGAAGAAGAGCGCGGTGGTGGCAATCACGACAGCATAGCCCGTGATGTAGCTTGGCACCAGCGCGCTCACGAGCATCACATAGCCGTTGGTGGTGATCAGCGAGGCGTAGAGTATGATCCAGAAGTAGAGCACCCCGCTTTGCAGGTGAAGCATGAGCTTGGTTATGATTGCAAATGTGAAGCCCTGGACCGCGAAGAACGGAAGGTAGACGAGGAGCGAGGAGACGACGTAGGAGGACGCCCGGTATGCATTGTGTGATGTCTCACGGATGAAGATGAACCGTTCTTGGATGAACGTCGGTACCGCATCGTTGGAAGAGAAGAAGACAAGGCAGACAGAGAAGATGTAGAAGTTGAGGAGGCGGTTGATTGTGGTGAAGTCGTCGTTGCCAAGGCGGCGGAAGAGAGTGGAGAGGATTACCCCCATGACAGTCAGCACGATCTCGCGGGACAGGAACAGCTCCGGCGTGCGCACCACGTTCAGCGCCGTGCGCCACGACAGCACCGCCACCTCACGCAGCCACGGGTTTGCGAACTTGGGCACGCCGTCGGACGGGTCGTCTAGCGGCTCTATCTCGTTGTAGTCATACTGGTCAAAAATCGGTGTTGGCGGGTTGAAGACTGGGGTGTCGGGAGACGGAGGGTAAGGGACAGGCGGGGTGGTGATATGCCGGGTTTGGTAGTAGTTGGCGACCGGCGTCTTGGCGGGAGTGCGGCCGGGTGTTTGAGCTGGCGTCCAAGAGGGCCGGCGGTGTGGCGTGCGGGTGACACCGTGGTAGAGCCAAACAGAGAAGTCTTTGTAGAAGTGAGAGGCCAATCTTGGATTATGTGCTCCATTCACCGAGGGGGTCATCGGTACCCTTCTCTCAAGAGAATTATCGAAGCCGCCGCCGTCGTCGTCGTCGTCGTCATAATCATACGACTTGCGATCAGAAGTCCCATTGGCTGCTGCCGGGGTTGTGCCGCCAACAGAGAACTGGGTGCTGTTGAGGCGGATTTGGCGCGGAAGGGTGGACTTACTGAAAGAAGCTCTCGGTGTCTTGAGAGCCTTTGGGATTGGAGTTCTTGCAGCTTGGCTCGGCTGAAGGCCGTCTCGCTGGTAGGTAACTAATGGCTCGAGCCCGAGGGTCGACTCGTCATACTCCTTGATGACGTCGAGGAGGTATTCGATGCTGTTCTCGCCATCCGGGACTTGCCGGCCGAACCCGGCCAGGTGGGCCGGGAGGGCGGTTGGGCTTCCCTGGTAAATCAATCTTCCTCTGGACGAAATTTTAGAAGACATTTAAACTGGAACATTAAAGCTGGATGTCTGACGAAGAAAAAGATAATGCGAAAAAGAACTCCTTACAATAATCGGAAATCAGATGTCTCGAGAGTGCTTTAGCTGTCTCAAAAGTACCTTGCGAGGATGACGAGTCGGTCGAGGAGCATCTGAATCCGAAAAGAAGGCTGGTGGATTGTCATGACCACAATACTCCCTCCCTTAGCAATGTCCTTCACCTTCTCCACAACACTATAAGCACTGGTTGAGTCGAGGCCCGAAGTGGGCTCGTCGAGGAACAGCAACGACGGTTTATGAATGATGTCTGTCCCAATCGACACCCTCCGCCGCTCGCCGCCTGAAACGCCTCGCCGTCCTTCGTCTCCGATGTACGTTTGAGCAGTCGACTGTTAGGAGATTCAGAATAGTCGTTAATTAGTTTGTTCTGTATAACAGCTAAGAGGTTTTAACAGCTAAGAGTACAAAATCAAATTCTGAGACCGAGACCAAATTTCTAGCTGATCTTAACAGGAAAAAGTTAGCGTAAGTTCTTAATGCTTGGATGAATGGTGATCAAGAAAAAGACCAGAGAAATCTCCTTAAACCTGCAAACCGAGCTGTTCGAGGAGCTCCCACACTCGCTGCTTCTTTTCGTGCCGAGAAAGCGAAGGTGATAGCCTGACTTCGGCGGCGAACATGAACGTCTCGAACACCGTCAGCATGGGGAAGAGTTGATCATCTTGCATCACATATGATGACACCTTCTTCATGTAGCTGGTTGTGACCTGATGATGAATATTTATCCATGAAATTCCGTTGGCATATATCTCCCTTCTCTAATGAACCATTTCAGGGATTCTAGAGAAGGGCAATTTTAATATCTCAAATTCGATAAAAAGAGAGACCATAATTTTGGACTAACCGGTCGTCCATCGATGCTGACCGATCCTTCGAGGCTCCCCCTCGCGATCCGACCAGCCAGCGCATCGAGAAACGTGGATTTTCCGGCGCCACTGGGGCCGAGAATGGCGGTGACTTGCCTACGGAGCGCTTGGCCGGAGATGTCATTAAGGAGATAGGCCTCCTTCTTGATCTTCACACCATCTTTCTTCTGCGTCTTAATGATGCTGTAAGATAAGTTCTGAAACTCTAGCCCCTGGCCCGGGTGCAGCAACACCTTCTCCGCCGTGGCTGCCGCTTGTTGCTTCGTCGGGATCTCCTGGTCGAGAAGGCTCTCTAGGCTTCTGTTGGTGTCCGCACGGCGAAGCGGCATCTCCGCTGTTCTTCGGCTGCCCATTATGGTGCAGAATTTGGGGTCCAAATTGCAGGGTTTCTGTTTCTGTTTCTGTTTCTGTTTGGATTTAAAGAAGAGGAGAGTTTTATTGTCATTTATGAGGAGATTGTGAAGGCGATCTGTTTGATGGGTTAATGGAAAAAGAGCATCGGAAGTATGGAAAGAAACAATGCTGGTGGAGCTGTCTCTTTGTGTTCTTTGGGGTTTGATGTTGACCCAGCTTTGTTATTGCAGGAGAGATTTGGTGTTTGTTTTCGTTGGAATAGAGAGGGAAATGTAATAATAATGTGTATTATTATTATTATAGTGTGCCAATGTTTGTGACATTAGAGTAACTACAACCATTTATAACCAAAAGAGCATTAATCCAATTGCATACCTCGTGGAAGAACATAATGTAATAGTAATTCTTTTGTCGCAAATAACGCTTTATAATAATTCATCTTGAGCCCACTTGTAAAAATCTTTATGTTCCGCCATAACTCGAGTAGTAGAACCCTCACAGGTTGTGTTAAAAACCTTGAAATGAATGCATGATTCAGCTTCTTAATTCCTCTTTTGGAGGAGGCCTCTCAAATGCTCAAGTGGTAAGCTGAAATGATATTCTAGTGTTCAACAGCAGAGACTCGACTTTACTTTTGCTGCAAAAAATTGAGACATCAATCTTACACCCAATCATCCTGGATTTAGACATCCCTTTTGGATTTTTAATATTTAAAAAATAATTGATAAAACTAGTGTTAAAGTACCGGCCCTTCCATGGGTAGGATATAAGATTCGCACCCTCGTTTTGGGAATACAGGTAGGTAGCATTGATCAGAAAATAATAGCTAACGGTGCTTGAAGCAGCAGTAGTTAAACATCACTGAGCAACGCACGGTTGCGTGAGCTTCAGACTGTATTTGGATCAAACATTTGGAAAACAGATTTCATGCCGAAAACCTTCCTACATTCAACCCTCCTGTACCAGTCTGTTACGCTTCTTGGATAAAAAAAAATGTCTCTCTCCGCACTACCCTGCTTCTTGTTTAGTTTTTAAAAATTTTACTCGCCGCCCATTTTGAATAGGATATTTCCGGGTTGCGTAAAAAAAAGTCTTGAAAACACAGCAAAGGCCACATTACAATGAAGAATGAGCAAAGAGATCTTTTGACAGTACAAGAGTAAAATAACTGATAGACTAAAATAACTGTACAAAATAATAAGTGACACTAGATTCAGTACAATGCTACGAAAGTCCCAGCGAACAAGAGTTACCACTCTTTACTTGATATGCAACAAATGCGCCACAGTAGATTTCTTTTGCGATCATATAATGTAAACCAAACTAAAACCACATTCATCCACTTTCACCTCAGTTTGCCGCAAGATATCAGCAGCTTTTGCGACAAATTTTTCTTATTTTGCTGTTCTTGAGTGCTTGATAAGCCAGTCGATGACAACATCTATGTTGATGGAATCCTTGCACGAGATCATATAACAGCAGACCTCCCGGTCGTTTATAAAGTCTAGACCTCTGCATTCACATCAACAGTGAAATATTAGTAAACAATGTTTAAATATCTAAACACAAAATTGAGGAAAGATGGCCAATATTTTCTTTAGCTATTGATTCTACGCAGGGTAACAGTAAAAATATTGTGACCAAACTCACAGTTGATCAACTAATGCTTGCTTGGAAAGAGCTTCTGATTTGTCAATCTTATTCCCGAGGACGAGCAAAGGAATCCCTTTCAAGGATGGCTTTGTCAGCAGGTCATGCAATTCGGCTTTGGCTATAGGAACGCTATCCCTGTCAGCAACATCTACTACGTACCTGCCATGATTAAAGAATGTTACTGGGAACTGACATCTGATACCAGATATGAACTTCTTGACTTAAGATCTTACTAATAGACAAGTTCTAAAGATGCGATTCATGATACAATCAGATTCAAGATGAAAAGAGCCTCCAAGTTTCAGAACATGACCCATTGTCTCTTCTATGTTCAAAATGCAGGATATCTAAGCTGTTTTGTTCGTTTGTTATAGTACACAGAGGATGCAAGGATTCATTGATTCATTAACAGATGTACAAACTACAAAGTGAATAACGAATAAACATATCTCCATTTTTGCACCAATAACAGCTATACACTTACCTTTATGGAACAATGTACCAATAACAACTCAGAATAGCTTGAGTAGCTAACAGTTTGCAACAAAAAACTCCAGATACAAAATCCTGATTTTTCTGATGTTCATAAAGTGTGAAATGAATATATAAACTGAAAGAGATAAAAACGAAAGAGTCACCCAGTAACTAATCCTCTTTTACATCTTTAACAGTTAGATATATTGCCACAATTTGGATCTCCACTGTTGACATCTTGTTACCTTCATCGGCGTAGTCATCCAAGTGCAAATGACAGGACTACTATTTTAAATTCACATGACCTTAGATGCATATACATCTGCTTTTTTTCCCCCTACCGTCACAAATAAGCAGCCAATCCACAATTAAAAGCGCTTTTATTACCTAGAAAGAACAAGAATCTCCAAAAAAATTCAAACTTGATCTTCTAACAAACTGATCATGCATGTCCCGATCCTTAGAATCCGTGGTCAATAATTATTTGACTGAAAACAGGTAAAAAAAATCTTGTAATAAAGAGTTGATGAGAAATACAGGATTGCAGAAACTCCACGACAGTAACGCTCCCACATAGTGCGAAATCTTCGTTGTCCTCCAAGATCCCACAGTTTTATGGTCACATTTCCTTTTGTAACTTTACGCATATTAAAACCCACCTAGGCATGGGAGTAGATAATGTTAGTTCATGATATCTAATACATCAAATAATACTATATAACAACAATAAACATTTTGAGGTAATGAACATACAGTTGGAATCATGTCCTCACTGTAGCCACCAGTCTGCAGGATTAAAAAGCGCCAATAAGAATCATGAAGCCAAGAAATCCAACTAAAATAAGATAAGAGATATACTCACTGCAATGGCATTAACCAGAGATGTCTTTCCGGCATTTTGAAGGCCAATTAGGGAGAGTTCCATTTCCTGTTTAAAGAACAAACTGAAATGCACATTGATTAATAGTAAGAAAGAATTGAGATCACGGAAAGTAGAACTGTACAACACAAAAAGTTTCAAACTAGGAAATCGATTATTAGAGTGAAAACTAAAGAAATTTTGGTATTATATCATTTAAAGCATTAGCATTGCATGGATCTATTAAAAAAGGCGATGTAACTCTAAGATATCATGGGTACATAAACTCAAAATTATTTTTCATTAGGAGCATCTTGTTAAATGTTCCATAAAACAGTAGTCAAAGCCTAAATTAAGACAAATGGGTAGCCTTTGCAATTTACTAAATCCCACAGTTTTGGGTAGACCAACCAAGGCAACGAGTTTTATATGTCCAGTCAAACAAGCTCTCTCACATGATAAAGTTTTAATCAGATTTGGACGGGCAATACAAAAGGAAGGGAGGACCAAAAGACTCAATCAAGGGTTTAGATTATATTCTTTCTTTCTTATTATTATAGTTCCTCCCCACTAGTTTGAAGCAGTTGAGGCCCGCATATATAAATGAGTTGAGGATAAGGTCTCCTTATCTCCACCTGATTCGAATTCACAAAAACTATTTTCAGCCAACCAAGCACACTGCTACCTATATAGTACGTATAGTAGAAATAGATTAACGGCCAAGGCTCCAAGTCTCTGAAAGAGTTGGTTGGAAAATTAAGATGGTAGTGCACTGCAATTGTAGATAAAGAAGCTTGGCATTATCAAAATAATGGGATTGTCCCATGCCCTGGTCATGAAAAGAGAAGGTCTTGAATACTTACCTTGGATCAAACACCAAAGCATTTGGGAACCTTAGCAAACTCAACGATTATCATGCGACGATGCCAAACTAATAATTACAGAGAATTTATGTGAATAGATAGAAAACAAGTCTAGCTTATCACGTCGTTAATCGCAATATTTTCTTTCTACAAAATTAGGGTTTTTATAACTATTTCTATGCCCATATAACATGAAAAGGTAAAAAAAAAGAAAAAATTCAACAATTCCTCAAGATCTAAGAATTCTAAAAGTTACGTGATTCGGCTCTCCTAAGTTACCAAACATTAGCCTTTATATCCCATCACTTGACAATCAAAAAGATCCCCCGATTCATTAACAAAAAAAAGAAGAAGAAGCAATTGAAACAAATCATAATTTCAAAAAAGAATTAAAAAAAAAAGAAGAAGAAAACCTAAGAAACCATTCTAGTGGTGTTACGCTCATAAAATCTAACTAGTACATATAGCCTAAAAAGATCCGATTCTTGACACAATCCTGCTGTTCGCGATCTCCATTAGAAACAATTTCAAGCCCTAGCGGATTGTAGAGGCAAAGCGGAGTACCTTCGAAGCCAATTGAGGAAAGATTCCCAGATCCCCATCTCGATCAGGGGGGATAAGCGGCGTCGAACGAAACCCTAGCTCGTAGATCTTTCCCGAAGAAGAAGAAGATAACAGCGAAGTTTGGGTTCGAGGAGAGAGAGAGAGAGAGAAGCGGAACACGACAGAGAGAGAGACGAGAGAGGAAGGCGCACACAGGTTCTCGATTTTGTTCAATTATTTTAATGGTACACGAAAAGCATCCGAGCGCATACCGGGCCGGGCCGGGCCAGACTGGACTCGGACCGGGCCGGATCGGGCTGAATTGGCCTTTTTATAAAATTAGATTACATCTTTGGGCTCAAATCCGGTGCGTCAATCAAATTTTTATTGCTATTGCACGTTCAGATGCCAAAATGACTATATATCAGATCGGATGGGTTCAAGCTAAAGCAAAAAAATCCGGATCCGATCCGGATGGCATCGAGCTTGTGCTGTGAATATTATAGCCGAGCGGGTCGGGTCAGACGGATCAGACCAGATTTGAATGACCTTGTTTATGAAAACATTGTAAATTTTCCAATTATTTTTATTTAATAGTATTAACAAAGTCTTTTTTACTGTACACATATTAATGTACCTAGCTTTGGATAACCACATTTTGTTGATTAAGTGGTCCAGCTTAGCGTTAGGGTTTTGGGCCCTTCGTGGGCTATAATATTGGCCCGTGAATGCGCTTTTGGTTTTGAGTCCTTATTTCTTTATTGGATTTGAGCCTGCTAACCCGCAAAGCAGAAAAGGCCGAAACGGAGCTCTAAAATGCTTACGAATTTTTTTAAAATCTAAAACACCAAAGTTGCCACATTTGACTATGCATGCATGTTCAAATCCGTTAACTCATCCACTAAATCCTACTTTTTTTCTGCAATACAAAAAAGGGGAGGCAAATCCTTTCCCACTTCTCTGTGTAGGTGCGCAATCATTGTAACATTTGAACATTACTTTCCGAACCCGAAAAAGAAACCAAAAAAAAAAAAAAAAACCAAAACAAAAGAAGAAAAATGAAGATCAATTGTTTTAGTGATATGCTTCATTGTTTCAATTCTGAAAGAACTAGACTAGAATACTATTAATAGTACCAAATCATTTGTGCTATTAGATATCCGGTCCTTATATGAAAAGATGTGCGATTAGGATGATAATGGTTCCCTAGAATTTGGTGGATGATTGGTGGAATAATATGATTTAAGAGGTGAAAATGAGCAAAGGGGTAGATCTAACAGCGAAAAACTTGATAACACCAAGTATTTAGTACTATTGATAGACCCCGTTGCTGAAAAATGTAAAAAAAGAAAAGGTAAATCAAAGAGCCCTAAATTAAGCTATAGTTGGAGTGTGTATATATATATATATATATATATATATATATATATATATATATATATATATATATATATATATATATATAGGGTTACTATATTTTTATGAGTATAGACCTCTTTGTACTCATAAATTTTCGGCAGTTGGATGAAGGGATGTGCGGTTAGGATAATAGTGATCCTCTAGGGTTGATTGGATGGTCGGTTGAATAGTATAATCTAACGGATAGAAATGATCAAAGAGGTAGATTTAACGGCCGAAAATTTATGAGTACAAAAGGGCCGATGCTCATAAGAGTATAGTAGCCGGACTTTACATACCGCACATTCCTTCATCCAACGGCTAAAAACTTATGAGTATAAAAGAATCTATACTCATAAGACTATAGTAGCTCTAGCCTATATATGTATGTTCTGGTTCTCATCTCAGCTTTTTGGATAATGTGTATAGTTGTTAGGTCATTGCTACCAGGTTGGCTACATGATTTAAGGCCTTTTGGGGTTGTTGGGCAAACATGTTCTTATTTAGCTTTACTATAGAATGGTTTTTTTTGGGTTTTTTTTTCCTTTTTTTTTTTTTTTGCATCAAAAGAACTAACTAGGAGCTTTTGTTTTCGAGGCTCGAGATGTTATCTCTGCTTCTTGTCGCAGAAGAAGTTTTGAATTCTTTTTTTTTTTGTCAAACACTCAACTAAAGACTGCTGCAGCTCAAAACAGAAGTAGAAGCATTTTAAACGAGAGCCTAGCTATTTGGCCCACGTGTAATTTTGTTTTCAAATGCAGTCATTTTAGGTTCGTATTAGAGTATTTTACAAACGTAGAAGTCTCGAACTTTTTATTGCCATAGAAAAATTAAAATCAAATTATTTCTTTTAGAAATAACCTTAGCTGAAAATAAAAAAACAACTAGGCTTCGAACTTGGAATCTTAGATACCAACCACAAACCTTTTTACTACTTGCGCTAGGAACAGTCGGTAGGAGTTTTAATTTTAATCCTTTTTTTATAGCACTTAGTCAAAGACCCTTGATGTACAACTTGAAGCGGTAGCTCTAACAAATAATAGCATAAAAGTAGTGGCACTTTCAAAGAGAGAAAACTGTAGACGATTACGGAAAAAAAAAAGAGAACTCGACAGCAAAGTTTAACAAATTTTCTCCATGAATAATTAAACATCCTAAGCACACGAGGCAGGAGATGGTGATTTTATCCTTTATATAATTACAAAAATTTTAAATCCGTTAAATGTGAAAGATGGGAATTGAATCCAAAACCTCATAAAATAAAAGAATTTAGAATTACTTCTGATTTCATGTTATCCGGAAAAATCGATCTAGTGAAAAACAGACGAAATATATATTAGCAACTACATGCTAACTAATTTCTTATATATATATATATATTTTAGAGAAAAATAGCACGCTATTCGCTTCGTTTTATTTCGTTTAGAAATAAACTTAGCTGAAAATGTGAATCAACTAGAATTCGAACTCGGGACCTCGGATACCAACCACCAAACCCTTTGCCACTTGCGCTAAGGACGGTCAGTACCTTTCATATTTTTCATCCCTCTATTCTATGGTTTGAAATTTCTAAACTCCATGATTGTCATTTATTTCTGAAAAGACTAGGTTAAATTTTCTTGTAGAAAAATCTTCTCAAGCTACTACTTTTTGGCTTTTTCTTTTTTGAAATTTAAAACTATTATATTTAAATGACAATGACTACGTACCGTAACACCAATAAAATTAAGATGCTTTTTCACCATCAAAATGTTGCATCTTAGTCGCAGTATATTTTTCTACTCTACGTATATTCAAATAGTAGAAAGGAAAAAAGCGGCCGTTCTAATTATAGGAAAATAGTTGAAAGAGATACAACTTGAATCTTCTTGTAAAGCACTTCAATTTCAACTTGTTTCTATAATTAAGAATTATTATGGCCGCGAGGCCACTTTGTCACTTATAATACTTCGTCGCGTATTTGAAATCAGTAATATCATGCTTATCGTAAAGTTTAATCGTGAATATACATATTAAATGTCCCTAATCTTGAGTAGAATGCTTTACCTAATCTCTTTTTCAATGAACAATAACAATTAATACCATAAAAGCGATTAATATCTTAATATAAATTACCCATGAAATTTTAGAAACAAATTAAATGCATCTCTTATAAATGATTAATTTGTGGCTTAATGGATTGTGCTGATCATATTCAAAATGATTCTCATTGAAAAGCGCTTCTCAACTACGAAAAAGACTAGATAAGAAGGTGTGGAGGGGAAATTCGAATAGATAGAAAATGACTGTGTATAGGAAAATGATGAGTAGCCATTAATTACGCAAGGATAACCTCATTATGAGGTAAGCAAATGAGATTTCACTGTGCTAGTGCTACTACTCCACATTTCTTTACCATGAAAACACCAATTTTACCTTTGGAGTTTTTTTTTTCGTTTTTTTTTGTTCGAGAGATAGTAAGCATGTTATTCACTTTATTTACTCGTTAGATAAAAACTTAGCTGAAAATATAAATTAATTAGATTTCAAACTTGATATCTCAGGTACTAATCATCTTTGTCACTCGCGTTATAGACAGTTGGTCAGTGTTTATAATTTTAGGTTGAGGAATATATAAAAAAGGTGCGACATGGAAGAACAACATAATAAAAACAACCAAAAATTATACTGCTGAAAATCTTTTAAAATGTTGTTATCATATATTGTTAATATACTGTGAGCTATAAGGTAAAAGACTTTTAACTCGTCTAAAAGCAATACATAAATTTGCCAACACATCACTAACTCTTAAGAATAATATTTTGAAAGACTTTAAAAAATGTTATTCAAGTGAAAAATTGGTCTATTTGAAGGTCAGTTTCACGTTCAAATGTTTGTTACATACATCCAACATGGTATGTGATTCGATTCTAAACCTCCTTGTAACGAGTATATATATATATATATATATATATATATATATATATAGAGTCCGGCTACTATCCTCTTAAGAGGATAGAAGCCTTTGTCCTATCAAATTAATTTTAGAGTACCCACCATTTTCTATCAAATTAATCTTTTACCTCATGACAAATTCGTAACAAAAAATACAAAGTTTGCGCATAAAATTAAGATTTTACACATGAAATTAAACTCTTTTTTGCAGTGTCATAAACAAATGCTTGCTAAGCTTTTTCCTTGTATGCCATTAATTGTTTTTGTCTCAACTAATCCCTTATTAGTTTTCTGGGGTGATAGTGATAGTGATCGATCTTTTGGGCATTACCACTAATGCTTAACATGACTAAAACATGACCACAAACTAGCCTAGGAATGTCACATATCCACTAAAATATAGAATGGTCCACGAGTACTTGAAGAGATTAGTGATGGGTTTGCAATTTTTTTTTTGTCTAAATTTTCCTTTTCAAAGGAATGTATTTTTGGCTAAATTAAAAAAGCATTGTTTGCAGTTTCACCCTTATCTCAATTATTCTCTAGATTTTGGTTATATATATGTTACGTAAACTTATCAAATAAAGTGGATAAATTGTCCAACATACCGCGAATTTAGATTCTCGAAGGAGATATCATTTTTTTAATCTTAGCTCCACAACCTGCAAATAATCAAAATATTCAGAAGTTTTGTAACATCTTTAAATATTGGGTTAATGATTTAAGATAATACCGTGTAAGATCGAAATTATGAAAGAATTCGTTTGTCTCTAAAATTTTAAATTACTCAAAAAGAAATAACAAAAAGAGAATTAAATAAAAGAAATTTGGGAAGATCTGAGCTCAAAACGTCCTACACTTGCACCATGTCAAACAAGTACGTTTTTTTTAAAAAAAGGCCGGTTAGAAAATCGTACTTTATAAATTTATATCTATTACGAGTAAAATAATTAAAAAAATTATAACCAAAAGTAGAAGCAAAAGTGGGACTATATAAATTCTTATTTTTAATTCTTACTATATATCGTCTATCACCTCTTAAAATCTTTCTTTCGAGTAGTAGAGACAAATTTTTATTAAAAGTCTGTTTGTTTTTATGTAAGTTAAAAATAATAACTTTAGTTGAACTAAATTTAGGGTGAAAATCAATTTTTCATTACTATTTATTTGATGGAAAGCTGCTAATTTTGGTACCGATGTTCTCTCATTAATTTTTTATTTTTATTTTTTTAACCAAAAATTTTGCTACTAACATACAAGAGAGTGAAAAAGGGTACAAAACTAATTTGTTATTAGTTTTTCCTATCTCTTTTTCTTTGGTAATTAACTTTGGCATTAGCTAACTAGGCCACCGGCAATTACAACGTTTTGAAAAAGTTGACTTTTGGCCCAAATTATTTTACAGTAAATCAAATAATAATAGTTAGGATTTATGATAAAAAATTACTTCATTCGACTTCACTTTTGGTCAAACAAATAGGGGCGCTGCTGCGGTCGCCAAAAGAAAAGTAAGTGATATTAAAGAACCGTTCGAGATGGCCGCCACAACTTGCCTTCATGAACTCCATTGAAGTCAATGTGTTTAATTAAGTGTAGTCAAAAAGTTCTAGAGGTCTTTGACCCTTTGGAAAATTAACCTAGTAAAAAATAATTCAAAATTAGTTTTAACACTTTCATTTACGTGTATAGTGAATATCAGATGAATCATACCACGTGTACTGATTGAAAAGATAACGAAAAAGTTCGAACCAAATCTGACCCCCCTTAAATAGAGAAAAAATTTGGACTAACTCTGATATCATATTATCCAAAAAAATAAATCTAAATTTAACAAAAATAAGACTACGAATATATCCTTCTTAATTACTATTCTCTCACCATTAACTGATTTTAGAATTTTCGTAATTCAGAGATTCTATTTTGCTCACCAACCCTGGTGTGGTCACACCCAATAATTTAAATAATAATTTAATGATAGAGAGATATATACATGAGCATGACTTAGCTATCAGAATTGATTCCACATGTTGAGTATCTCATCATAGGAAGTAGAGACAAAACACGTCAAAATCGTACGAGCAAATGCCACAAACCTCTGAACCTTCGAGAGCGTAAATTTCTTTTCACAACCTCACTATTCATTTCATTTGTGATAAATAATTAATAATAAGTGAAGACACGTGAACATGACTTATTATAGTCAATGGCTACGTAATTGTTTTTCCCCCCCTTAGAATAAAGCAAAATTTGGTTTCACATGAGAAAGCAACATATTTATCGTGTGGATACTAGAAATATGTTCTCGCATTCATAACAGTCAATAATATTTACCGTGTGAATACTAGAAATATGTTCTCGCATTCATATTAGTCAGAATATACGTGGAGCTTTACTATCATCTCTCAGCTATAATTGTCAAAGTATAAAAACGATCGATGTCCCTTTCAGTAAAAATTTGGATTTTTTTTAAAAAAATTATGGCAAAATTAATCAATTTGATCTTTCACGGTAAAGAGAAAATAAAACGGCTATGAAACGACTTATTAGTATGGAATAATATGAGAATAAAAGTGTAAACAAAGTTGTAACATGTAACTAATTAAGCGAGATACGTGTGTACAAAAATGCAATATATATATATAGAGAGAGAGATGAGCTGAAATGTTTTAAATGTATAAATGCTTTGGTGCTTATATATAGTTTATTAAACTTGTTTATATGTCGTACACTATACCAGAATTAAATTAGCCATTAAAGGACTATAACACTTCCTAATTTCAAATTAACTTCTTAGTTTTAAATGATTGACCAAATCTCCTCCAGAAAGTGTCAAATGAACCCCACAACTTTGCGACTTTTTGAGCGAGTAATGCCATACATATATATATATATATATATATATATATATATATATATATATATATATATATATATATAATTACAACAAAATTCTATTACTTAATAGAAGTTAATACTTTACTTTATCAGTTTGGTGGTAAGTCACAATTCACAAAATTAAGAGACAAATTCAGCAATTTAAATACATCAAGTTGTTAAATATATATGGTTGCATGGTTAAACCTTTTCCACGTTGCCATATTCATGAATATAGTATATACTAATTGTCCATATATAAATAGTTCTACGTCACATAATTAATAAGAGAGTAAAATATTAATATATATCCTATAGAAAATATTAATATATATCCTATAGTGTTTGGTTTGTAAGGAAAGAAAATTAATTTTTTATTTGGTAAAAACATGAATAAAAAAAACTATTTTAAATTTTTTTTTCCTTCTATTATATATATATATATATTATTTATATTTATATATATATAATTATCATACTATATATTATATTAGTATAACTTATATTTATAAAATAAACATATCTAAAATTATACTATATATATGATAAATTTGAATTATAATATATATTGTCATATAATAAATAAAAATATATTTATATGTTATACATATAAATCTCCTAGGCAGTTCATTAAAAAAGTATACAATATTGAACAGTTATGTAGAAAAAAATATAGAATACATTCAATGGTATATATATCAATATCAAAAATAAAACATCGTATGGAAAGTGAGAGGGAGAGAGGTCCACTGTGGAGTTTTCACGTGGTCCACGAGCATCAGCGCGAGCTCGTGGACCACGACGCAAGTTTTGCGGTGAGCCACGATTCAACAACCTTGAGTCTTCGTTTTTTGCTTGGAAAAAAGCGAAAATCGAAAACTAAAAAGTTTTCCTAAAATTATAAAGATAATGTTATATTTATATCAAAAATAAAATATTATTGTATGGATACTGCATCAGCGCTAGCTGGTGGACCACGACCACAAATTTCGCGGTGAGCCACGATTCAACATCCTTGAGTTTTGAGTTTTCATTTTCTGCTTGAGCGAAAATCGAAAACTCAAGTTTTTAGCTTTTAAGTTGAATGAGTTTGATTAGATATATAGTATCTTTAGACTCATGTGAGTTTAGGTCGCCCTTAACTTTCTAACAAGGAGTATTAATTAGAACTAATGATTTGATGATCTTGAATTATTCGTTTGAGTGATGTGGTGCAATAGTGACTCTTACGAATATGATTCGCGAACACACTCAGGGCATGTTTTGTTCACCTATTTTAGACTATGGAATCGAAATGAGATTCGTCGATTCCGATAGTTGTTGTTTGTTTCACAGAAATCGAATTCCGATTTTCATTCTACTCCGGAATGGGAATGGCCAAATTCATTTATGGCCCAATCCGACTTTAAACTCCGGATTGATCCATTCCAAAGTAAATTACCCAAAATCCTTTCTTATAAACGTCTCCTTTCTTTCCCTTCATCTCTCTTAATCAAATCCTTCCATCAAAATCATAGAGGCTCATTTTGATTTCCATTCCAATAATAAACCAAATATTTTTGGATGATTCATCATTCCATTTTCCATTCCAAAGCAATCCAATTTCATTTCCCTTTCCAATTTCAATTATGAACCAAACATGCCCTCAAAGTAAATGTGACATTTAGTGTATGAAATCAGATGGTTAGTGTATTTAAAATAATTGGACCCGGTAAATACTGATAAGGTGCATGGACTCAAATAAATTTCCTAGCGCATAGTCTCAAATGAGTGAGTTTGCGGTGATTAAATAACTAAAGATATACTATATTTAACCCTCACTTTTTCAGAAACAAATAAATTACTTTTTAAATATATAATACTATCTTACAAAATCATAATTATCAAAACCTTTCTATTTAAATCTAAAATTAAATTTCTTCTTTACAAAAAAAGTTTCTCCTAAATAAGTTAAAAGAACATCTAAACAAGGCCTAAGTTGATGATATTTAACCGCTTACCATATTTCTCTACGACACTAACTTTTTTTTTTTGCCCCGAGCACACACTACATGAAAATATTATTATAAGAACGATTTTTAGATAATACTTAGAAAAAATATTTCTAGAATATATAGCAAATACCGACATTTCAAAAAACTTCGTCATATAAACCGTCTTTTATATTAAACTAATTTATTGAATGATAAATTTTATTATTATTTTAATTTTTTGATGCTTTAAAAATTAGAATTTTAAAAAATTCTGACGTTTTAAAGAGTCATAATATATTTTACTGACGCTTGACATAAGAATCAATATATATATATATATAGTAACTCTTTATTTGACGACGCTTTCAAATATAATAGTACAGTATTTTAGAACACTTTTAAATATTATTAAATATTGAAAAAAATATCCTTAAATATTAATTTTCTTATTGTAACTGTATATCGCTAAGTTAATAATGATCTCCACTTTCTCGCTAAGTTAAAAATAATCTCCATTTTTTAAAGAATTAATCATATTCGCGGAAATCCTCTTACACCTAATCTTACATGCACAAGATAAAACAAGTAAACCATACCAAACACAATAAAAAATAATAATAAATATCCAGAAGCACAACTTTATAAAAAATGATACAGAAATAATCTTAACAGTTCCATACACATTCCAAATAAAATTAGGAGTTCAACATTTTTTTTTTTTATTTTAAGAAAAAGAGAGCTATGAAGGGATAGATTAATTACATTTGATAATTACATCTTTCACCTTTAAAAGAACAGAGATGAACTCTACATGATCTCAAAGCAAAAGCTGCATTATTATAGAGATTAATTCACATCAGAAGAGCTCCATTTTCCACACTTCCTGATCAAAAGCAGCTCTAGCATCTTCCCCACCATCATAAGAGAACTCCCATCCTAATGCATCATCAAGCCCCGGGAGCAACACTGACTCTGCCCACTCCATGGGTGGTAACACCATTTCATCAAAAGATGAGAATGAAACTGAAGAAGAAGAAGAAGAGTTGGAACAGGAAGAAGAAGAAGAAGAAGAAGAAGAAGAAGAAGAAGAAGAAGAAGAAGAAGAAGAAGAAGAAGCATGTGGTGCAGAGGGAGCTATGATCTCATGGGGTTGAATCATGGGCACTTCATCAGTGTTAAAAGCAGGGGAATTATTAGTGTTGAGTGGTGGGTCAGATCCTTCATGATTAACTGTGGTGTTTGTGGTGGGGCTCTTCTCCAGTGTTTCCTCATTTGGCTCCTTAGGAGGAGGGCACTGGAGTTGGTTGTGGTGGGGCTCATGATCAGGTGGGGAGGAGATGGGCTTGTGAGTGATGGGGTCTATGCCCATCTTTTTGAGCTTCTTCTTAATGTGAGTGTTCCAGTGGTTCTTTATCTCGTTATCAGTTCTTCCAGGAAGCCGAGCTGCAATTTTAGACCACCTAAAATGGAAAGAAAAAAAAAATTTTGAATTGTTAGAATTTTTGTTTCTTTCTTGTTAAAAAAAAGAGAGATTTTACCAAAAGCTAATACTATATTCAGATGGAGAAAAGAAAACTTCTATATTATTTTTTCTTCTGGGAAAAAAAAAAACACCGCTAAGATTTTATTGTTTAATAGTGAAGTTACCCGCCATTGCGGCGGGCTAATACTATAGAAGATAGAAAATTGATAAAGTAAAAATTTTAAATTTTTTTGACTTGCCATGAGATATCAATAAATATAGATAGTATAAGAAAAAAAAAAGTATGAAGAGATTTTTTTTTTTTTTTATAAAAATAATTTATTTAGATGATAATAGATGTAAACGCATTAATTTGAAAAATTGGCAGGTGGAAAAACGAAGTATCGGACGGAGATGGAGGGTGGGAAGGCGAAACATCAGGAAGTGAAAAAGGAGGAGAAGATAAGGGTGAAGGAGGAACTGCCATATGACAAAAGTAAGGATGAGGAGGAACTGCCATGTGGCAAATTTTATAAAAAATAATGTATAGATTTATATTTTGTGTACACAAATATATTTAAGGATGAAGGAGGAACTGCCATGTGGCAAATTCTATAAAAAATAATGTATAAATTTATTTTTTGTGTACACAAATATATTTACTAATATATATAGCGACAAATAATGGTAAAACGAATGATACAATTTATTTGAAAGATTCTGAGTTTGAGTCCCGACAAAAATAAGCAAGTCAGTTTTAGTTGCGTAAGTAGAAAACCTATCCTGTTCATAAAAGACAAAAAGAACATTAATTTTTTTTCAAAAATAAAGTAAGGTTAGAATGTCACATAACGCCAAAAAGAGGAAGAAAAGGAGACGTAGGGAAAAAGAAAAAAAAAGAAAAAGAAAGAGAAAGAGAAAGAGAAATGAGAGCGAACCTGTTCCCAAGCTGGGCATGGAGATCAATGACCAAATTCTCCTCAGACTCTGAGAGCAAACCCCTCTTCAAATCGGGCCTGAGATAGTTTGTCCATCTCAACCTGCAACTCTTCCCACACCTCAGCAGTCCTATGCATACATATATACCAATTCAATATTAATATATTAATTAATATTGACAACCAAATAACAAAACCTGATCAATACACTGGTGCAATCGTACTTATTCCTTTTGTGAATAATTAGTGAACTAGCTCCATGCATGGTGCGGTTAACAATTTGGATCAAGTAGAAAATTAACCTGCAAGTTTGGGCACAGCTCTCCAAGAGCAGTGGCCATTGCTGGTGAGGATGAACTGGACCAGCTTCTTATCCTCCTCCAGAGTCCATGGCCCCTTCTTTAGCCCCACCTTGTCACAACATGGTTTCCTCCCCATTAATCTTCGATATTTATGTATATATGCTCCCCAACAAACAAAATATATATAGAGAGAGGAGAGAGAGTATACACACAACTATATATTGCCACCACCACCACCTTTTATAAGGAGGAGGAAGTAATACAAAGGCTCATGCACACGTGTCAGGGTCGGAAGATGTTGTGTTCGCACGTGGGAGCTGGTTCCCCAGAGGACCACCCATCTTCGCTTTTTCTTTTTTTTTGGGGGGGGGGGAGTGTTTAACATTATCCCGTAACATTTCCGGGATTTTTTTACAAAATAATTCTTTAAAATTTTATAATTTACAAAATAATCTCGCCAAATTTATATTTGGCAAACTAATTCTCTCTTCGCCACGTAGGAGCCACGTGTGATTTTTTCGAAAAACGATAAATCGTTCACCACATTCTCCCATATCTTTTAAAGACAGTGAATCATTCACCGCATTCTCCCATATTTATTAGTTAAAATTGTGCATAGATTATATAAAAAATAAAATAGAATTATATGTGGATTATTAAAAATTTTATTTGATTGTTAGGATTGTATGAATAGATTATTAGAATTTTCAGGTTGTTAAGATTATATGGAATTATATGGTTAGATTATTAGAATTTTCAGGTTGTTAAGATTATATGAAATTGTATAGATAGATTATTAGGATTTTCAGATTGTTAAAATTATATGAAATTGTATGGATAAATTATTAGGATTTTCAGATGGTTAAGATTATATGTGATTTATTGAATTTTTATATGGTTGTTAGGATTATATATGGGATATATAAAAAAACTGTAAATAAGCGAAAGACGGTTAGAAAAGCGGTAAAAATCTCCACCCTGGTGTCTACGTAGCGAAAAGAAAGTTAGTTTTCTAAATATAATTTGGATAAAGTTATATTATAAATTATCAAATTTTGGAGAGTTATTTTGTAAAAAAATCCTATTTCCGCATCAAAGAATTTTTAGGAGCGCAACTACCTTGGAAAGTACACGGGAAACAATAAAATCTCCTTTTTGATTTTTTGAATCAGAGACGCGTTGATTTTAACTATAAAATGAAAGTCGTTAATGTAGTGATTTCAGTGTTGTGTAGGTAAAGGACAAAATGGAAATGTGAGATTAATGCTGCGCAAATGCATGCACCCGCGGAAACAATCACTTACATTTCATGTACCGACAGCTCAGACCGGGTCGACTAATCTTCTAACTTTGAACCATTTTAAGTCGGCTATCTAAATTTTTTTATTACTATTCAAACTTTCAATCTATTTGATTTGAATCAGTCAACAAAATTTTAATTTCAAACTATTAAATGTACCGTTTATCTTTATAGATTTATTTGATATACTTTATGCAATTCTCCTAATTATAAATTTATTACAATAAATAACAATATTAAATTTTAAAGTCAAAATATTATTGATTGAGTTAAATCAAATAAACAGAAAGATTCGAAATAATGATATCAAAATTTTAAAAAATTAAATAATCAACTTAAAATGATCCATAGTTCAACTTAAAATGCTTATAATTTTTTTTTTTCTCAAAAAAAAAAACCTAGTAAAAGGTGTCAACCATTTCCCTCTTACCTAAGAAACTTGCCTCAGTTGATTAAATTCTGTTGCTCTAAACTTTTTTGAAAAAAAATCAGTTGTTCCGCATAATATTAGAGCATTAGATCTTAAATTTGAATACTACTAGACTTATCCACTATCTATAAACTAAAATCAAGCTTTGCACTTATAATTCGAAAGCAAGTCACTTCATCTTTCAAAGAAATGCTAGGTTATTTCACTATTATCAAGTCTTTTACTATTATTATTTTTTTTATTTTGGATCGTACGAGATCAAAACTTCTGCGATACTAAGAGAAGTTCAACAGCAAAGCTTCTGCGATAGTAAGACAAGTTCAACAGCAAGACCAATGAGCTGCAAAGATGGCACATAAGCAATTGCCTGGAAATTTTCAGATTGTTTTCAAGAGCATCTAAGTGGCCTGCGTTGATTTCCCTTAATAGACTTAACACAGATCTCAATTTTCGCGTTTATAAAAATGAAATAACAGTATTTTCAGGGTTGAGTCCCTGTAAGTTGACTGACTTTGGCAGTATCTAGACTCGATGAAAGTATTAATGAAATCAAATTTAGAGGTCAGACAAATTCCACATAGGGGTCAAGCAAATTTTAAACTTGAAACTCTCCCTGCATGGAATATTTCCGAAAAAATAACTCTTTATTCCTCTCCTTTTACTCCTTATTCATAGTCGATGCCGCTAAATTAGTTAGAAGTATCTCCAAGTCAAACGGCTTTTGAGTTGGTGAGAGGTTTCGACAATCTATTATCACCTCGTAAGATGTTATTAACAATGTGGCTATGGTTATGTTATGATCATGTTGTTAACAATTTGGCTAAATGAGAGCTCATATAGCTATAAGGATGAAGACAATGCTACACCACTGGAGTCTTGATCAATCTTATGCTAGTTTTAATTGTTAAATCCACACTTATATATGCTCTGAGTTGTAGTTTAAAACCTTACAACTAGGAGTTAGATAGTGGTTGACAATATTGGAGGCACTTACAAGAAAACAATTATGCTGGATTCTGCAGCTTCGGATGAGTTGCGGCATAGATTGAAGAGTTCAAGTCGGTCTTCAAATGCGAAAGAAGATGTTGAACATCCGGCCTTAGTAGTTCCGTCACTTTGCCGCAGAGAGTCAATATCTCTGACTTGGGTTTACTTGTGCTCTGTACAGGCCCTCCTTGCCCTTCGTACATGACGGCATGATGCCTATTTTTCGAAAGTTCCAGAACAACTATATAAGGCTCTTGGAGTAATGACCATGTTTAACATGAAGAAGAACAAAGAAAGAATCTTACAGAAAATCGATGAGGTCTGTGATCTCTGACACATCAGTAGGAGCAGAGGACTGCGAATTTTTCCCGAACACATCGACCAGCACGTTGAACAGCAGAGCCAAAGTCTAGACACCACATTAAGTTATATATCTTCGTAGGGTTAATGTAAAGCACTAGAGATGATCAAAAGTAGATAAGTAAACTTATTTTAAGAAAACAAGGAAGACCACTTAATGAAGTGACGAAATTAAAAGTCTAACCCAAATTATTATTATCTACATGATTTACAGTTCCGTGCAGCGCTGACAGGATAAATTGTACAGAACACAATGTATTAAGGTCAACATGGAAAAGATAAATAAGAGCTTTTCAGGAAGTAGCATTTTGCTCTTTCAATAGAGTGTAGACCAATCAACAGGCATAGCATATTGGCACGCTCTGAAGCTATTATCAGAACTGAACTTGATGCACTTACTCTAAGAATCCAGGACAATTTACAATGCAATGAATGAAGACAAAGGAACCAACTAGAAGGTGCAAGTACTTCTGAAGTCTAGAACAGCATTATTTCAAATTTTAACTTAATGACTAAAAAAAAAAAGGAAAAAAGTGTTGCACATGCCTTGAAAAGAGAAGATAATTGTTACAGATTCCAATTATTCCAGACAGCAGATATAGAGTCCAGGCTTCCAGTTTATGTAAGGGAAATGTTTGAGCAAGTTGCATACCTTCATGAAGAAAGGGCGACCAAAGGCTAGACGAGGTAGCAATGGCCCCAAAATGCGGAACGCTATTCTTAACATTGCAACAGAAGTCACAGGGCGCAAATGCTTTATTATTGTATGTGTAGATTCTAGCCATTCTTGTGGAAGATTGCTAAAGAAGGCGTGCAAAAGAGCAACGATGTTACCTGAAACAGTTACGCGAGGGGAATTTATAAATCAATTTCAAGTTAACTAACCGCAGAACCTCTGATAAACATGTTCTCACATACAGCATTTCAGCTTTTCATTTGACAAAATACAATGAAATTATCCATTTTCTAGTAGAACAAACCAGTTAAATGAGTTGACAAACGGATCTTAGCACTCATAACAATTTCTTTTCTAAATAAGTTAACTTCATCACTCTGCGCATTTGATATTCAACCTCCCTCCTTTTTCACTTATTGGCCCAAGCAGACAATTGTTTATTTGATAATGTAAATTAGAAACCTCTCTCCTTTTATGCATTCATAATTCACAACTCTAGTTCAATAAGGAATTTTCTCTAGTTTTATATTGTCAATATAGACATAATTACAATGCATCGAAAATTATATATGGTAACTTTAGCTCCATCCAACCAAAAGAAAGCCACTGAAGCTTAAATCTTACCTATGGCAGTAGAAGTGTTGTCCTGAGAAGCCCATGTTGGGTCTAACAGAGCATATCCAACAGCAGAATCCAGCTCCTTGATCGACCTCTTACTGTCAGCAAGCCACCAACAATCTTTTATGATTCGCGATGCTTCCGAATACAGCTGGACATGGAACTCCGGAGGCAGCTGTGCCAAAAGAAGGCCACATGCTTGGATCATCAAACAAGACAACTGTTGACAGGAATAGCCGCTTCTGGAAACAAAGTTGGAGCAATTGATTCCCGTTGGCGATGCTGTTGAGCGGCTTGTGCTCATTGTTTCGGCACTTCCACCTGATGGAGAAGTTGGTAGGCCGGGATTTTGCCCAGGCCCACTTGACAGTCCACTGCTGGACTGTATTAGAGTCGACTGTACATGGACAACCACTTGAACAAGGGAAGATACAATTTGGGAAGCTGATGCTGGGAGTGAGAGGATCTCAATAGCTGCTGTTTCCAGGACAAGCTGTGTGTATGAACCAGGATCCTGATTTTGATAAAATGCTTTTTGGCCATCGGAATTATTGATTGTGCCAGACTGAGGAGATGCTTGAGATTTATTAAAAGCTGCACGCCCTGAATTGCTGGAGGAATCTGTCGAGTCTGATTTGGACTTACTATTCAGAGAAGGTATAACATTATTAACAAGGCCCAAAAGAAGGTTGGCAAAGTAGTCTAGTGGAGGGCAGCTAGCAGGATTTGATGAACCAACATGCTGAGGAAATGAATCTGAAAAAGGAATCTGAGGAAAGTATTGGATTAGTAAAATAACCAGAGGAAAAAACAAGAGTAACAAAGGCAACAGAAGAATCTTTTACCTTAGAGATATCGAGTATTTTCAGTATTCGTACTATTAGCTTGCTTGGGAGGTGGCCATAAAAGTATGCTAGAATGTCCCGGACGAATGTAAATCTGAGAGGGTGGAAATTAAGAAGAGACGAATAGAAAGCAAGAACTCTGTCGGAAATATCTGTGGCGTCGTTCTCGATGAGCCTATAAATAATTAGTGGGATGACTGGCAGCAAGCGTGCTGCAATATCATCAAAAAAGACAGGGTACCTGCGACGATTGATAAAAGCATAATATACATCAAGATTATGCAGTGCCCATACATGGATATTAGACATAGTATCAATCCATCATCGTATCAATCCAACAAAGTGTCCCACTGGATTATGTCTCAAAATAGATGAAGAAAACAAGAATTCACAATTTATGAAAAGCAAGTCTTACCGGTCCTTCCACGAAAGATGGTTCCCCAGAGCATGCTGAAGCTCAACTCTCTTTGGCGGTTGATTGTTGAGCCAGTGCTCGGGAGGTGAACGATTTGAACAGAACATTTTGATTCTTTTCTGAAGCTCAGGTCTTTCGAGCAGACTTATCTGTGAACAGTAGTGCCATCAAGTTTGTAGCTTCCTCATTTCCAAAAGCAGATATAGACAGTAAAGTGGACACTGAAGTGATTCCCTTGGCCATATCTCACAAGCATGATTTATAGTGGAACAATATCAAGCCAATAAGATCAAGTTCTGACTATATGACGTGCAAGCCATTACACAATTCCGAACATACAACAGCATTTGTTATATCCACTCCCTGACAAACAGCTATTCTAAAACATTCAAAAGTCAAATAGGAGAATGTTGGCAAATGTTGTGACCATGCATGATGAGTTAGTATGGTTACAGTCAAAGTTGAACTAGGAGAAGATTAAAGAACTTATGAACAGTTTAGATTTGATGAAGATCAAGACTGTTTAAAACAACAAGATTCGCTCACATGAACAAACCAAGATAAGTTTCTATCATCATGCCATCTGAATTATCCACTGCATCTTGGAATTGATGTGCTTTACGTTTCAGTCAATCTGGTATGAAATACTTTTGTGTTCAGAGTTTTACAGCAAATATGAACCAGCCAAAGAGATTCATTTGAACTGATTCAGCTACCTTAGAAACAAAACTTTCTGCATTTTCAATCGGTAGAACCTAGGCAGCAGACAGAGTTTCATATAAATTAGCTTGCAATTTTTCTAAAGTTTCCTAATATTTTTTGAATCAGCTCAGATGGGTTCAACAGGTTGGAGTTCTACAGAAGTTACCGTAATTTTTTGACTGGCCGACAGCACTTGAACTGGTTGAAGGTCACACTAGAGAACATTGCTGTATTATTGCAACCGGTCAATTGAAACATTAAACCGGTTGAGTTGACTGCTGGCCACTATTATTTCCAGTCGTCTTGAAAGAGACAAACGGTTGCATATGTTGTCGACTGCTGACTACAATTTTTTTTTTCCAAATTGCTGATAATTTGTCTACCTCTTCAAAAACAATAATTACATTGCAGATTTTTCACGCGGTTATTCTCCTAGAGGTGACACAGCATAAGCATGGAAGAAAACATACCACGATACGCAAAGCATAATGGTCATCATCCCTGTCGATAAGGGCTAGAAGTAAAATATCCAAGGGAAGTAGCTCATGTGTCCAAATGAAAAAGACAAGATTTGCAATTGCTTTAGCGAGAAGATCCTGCATAGTAAATGCATAAGAAAATATTAAAGTTGACTTTCTGCAGCAAATATAATCAGCATACAAGACAAACAAAAAATTACTTATAGCAAATATTAACAAGAATTAGACCTGCACAAGATGTCCACGCTGCAGTTCAACCAGGATATGGTGAAGAAGAACATCCACCATAGTATAAATGTTAGATGTCACTTCTTCTGGCGAAAACTCCCTTAAGACACGGCCCTGCATTGAAACTGTCACATGTATCCCAAGAAAAAATAGTACAAATATCAATTATCTACTAGAATTTATATAAAAGAGGGTGAGTGAACGATAAGGTCGTACAAGATTTGTACTATTGATGCTCTCAGGATGTCCGTTCATCAGCATCCATGCGCCAGCGCAAAGATACTGTCGGTGCTGAGGAAAGCTATGGCCAAGATAGGTCATTACATAAGTAGGATCAGCTGATGGTGAAAGAAGCTGAGTGCATTGATTGATAACTGTCGTTTCAGCCTAGAGTAAAGAGCATACAAGTGAGAAACAATATGTATAATAAAAGAGGCGTGAATTATTATTACTTTTCTTTTTTGGTGAAAATATAACCTATTTAAGATAGGATACTGTGCCCCAAGAAACTGAAAGACTACAAGTATCAAGCATCACTTATGATGCTTCTAATTTTGAGTTTGAAACAAGCATACCGGAGTACATATTACCCTAAAAAATCCAAAAACTCAATGATTGAATCACGCTGAACAAGAAAAGAGATGATAAGCTCATGTGAACTCTGCATTCTTTGGAGTCACTCCAAACAATATAGCATTATCATTGATATAATATATGGATAATATTGAAAAATTACGTAATGATAAACTCAAGAAGCTTAATGAGGGGAAGAGGTAGCCTGATCCACTATGTTCGAAGATTTGCCAAAGAAAGGGGAAAAGAAACAAATGGAAGGCATAAATAGTAGCTATCAACTACTAAAGAAGAACAACAGACCTGCTGCCAAGCTTGGATGGCTTGGCCCCTCTTGTCTATCCGCCCTATCAAAGAATCCCGAATAAGAGGGGGAAAAAATCGTAGAGTTTTTTCCGACCATGTATGCTGGCTAGTTGCCATTATTTGATCAAGCAATGGCTGAAGATAAATCATGTGCTCCACTTCAGCAATTCCACGGGTTTTGATGGTGATAGCAAGGCTAATTATTGTTATTCGATTAAGTGTCTCGGTAAACTCCGTTGGGCCCTGCAATAACCAGTCTTGAGAAGAGTAAGTATAACACAATCATATATCAGCAAAATTTGAAACTAAAATAGCAAATCCTCATTGGTAATTGTGTAACTTCCAACAACCTTTAATTCTTTCTTCACCATAAAGAAGTCCCGTATTGAAAGAATCAAATTCATGCACAAGTTTTCAGCTAATCTGAAAAGACGATGTTCCCCACGTTTTCCCTTTATCATCGAAATTATCTTTGTAACATCATACATTAAAGCCTTACTCTTGCCATGGTACCTGCAGACAAGAAGAATCTGATTGCTTCAGAAAACGCTAACTCTGTTCAAACTAGGGTTTCCCCTTCTATTTTCTGCACATTGAAGAATCTCAAAAATACAAAAAACTAGTGCAAACTTCGTCAAACTTGATAATAGAAGTTTTAGATCCACTCATCCAAACTTGTCCTAATGCTTGATATACAGGCTGCAAGAACACCATTCCCCATGTTTTCCTTTCAATTGACACAACACGGCGACAACAAACAGGTTTAAGTTGACACAATCTCTGATTTTTATTTTTATTTTTTTGGTGAGAAAACTTCTAATCATTTAGCAGCAGTGGAAAGAGTACAAAAGGGGGCACACAAAACCTAGGTTTTCAAAATCTCTTTCAGATATCTACATGGGAAGCATCATCAGCAACTTGGCATAATCGAGTACAGCAACTTTACGAAGTTACATGGTTGGAAATAGAAACTGTAAGCTATCAACATTTAGTCAGACTAAGTCAAAGGATTTAAGGTATATCTTGAAGTATACTAATAGCATGAGTGATCCAGCAACATGAATATTGAGTTACAATACATAATATTTTGACTAAAACTTATCCTTAGACATAAGAAATAGGAGGCACCGAGGATGTTTAAGCACTAGATATTCATCCACTGAAGGAAGACATTTCAATCATGGTATAACTTCAAGAAATCTCTTCAACGGCAAACAAAGTAAACAGACAAAGAGAGCACCTGTACAGAGGAAGTAATCTATAGTTCAGTATTTCAAGTAGCAGGAGGGATACACCAGATTTGCTCAAAATAGATGGAGATCTCTGTGTCAAGGTCTGCAAATTATAAAACAACATTAAAAGGTGAGAATAAAATAAAATATTCTGACAAATTGAGTAAAGCTGGATATGAGTTTCATAACAGAAGAATCATTTGACTCAGAAAATGTAAAGTCGTCAACAGCATGCTATCAAATGAACCACATGAAATAAGAGGAAGGTAATGCTTAAGCAAGGCAAACTGTCATAAGTGTCCGTGTACATATGTTTCAGCTTCAATGAAGCTATAACACTACAGTTGATCAATAACATAGTAGGCAAATTTTCTGAAAAGCAACGATTCAATGAATAGATTGTTATTTTCTTCCTAGTCATAACAGTTCTAGCAAGTAACAGATACCAACCGATAGCAAGCAGCCGAGTACTAATTAACATGGAAATTATGTGACAATTTAGTAGCATCTTCACTATGCAGATTCATTTTCCAGGTTAAGCAAGAAAGTGTTCTTTCAAGCGGCTTTTACAATGGATCATGCTTCTGTTTTAATGCAGATCATGCTAGTATTATAAGGGCATGATATTACTTGTCCCTTATTCCTCCCTAAGCCCTCGTGTTGTTATCGATACATCCTACTTCAATAAGGATACTTGCACACCACATAATAAAATGCCAGCATACCACTAGCTGTCACATGCACAATGAAGACCCATAACTTCACAACCTCAGGGAAATTGTTCACTTGGTACAGTAGCATCTTACGGCAGAGAATAACTTGACTACTGAGCCAGTAGAAAACAACAGAATTTACCGTAAAATGGGGCCGAAATAACGAGTGAGGAGCAATAAGAAGCAATCTAACATAAGTTTCAACCATTGCAATACTCGGAATGGCCTGCAAAATAAAACCAATACTTTAGCGGCATAGGTTCTGATAGGTGCACAATAATAGAAATAAAAGGGAAATTTAACAGCTCTAATTGAGGGGCTAATTTCCTTAGTAGATAAAGAATCTTTCTTTTCTGATCAGAACTCAGGCAATGACTTCTACTACATAAAGGCACATCAGGTTTTAGACACAAAAAGCTAACCTTGTTCCTTGTACAAATTTTAGCACTTGCCTGAGAAGCTTCTCTTGTCTAAAAAGAATCTTACGCATCGTTAATCCTCTTAAAACATAATTAGATATCATATTTACAACCTTACTCAGAATGTGTTTTGACAGAAATTCTTAAACATCCTAAGCAGTCCCCAGAGAAACAACAAACGACTAAATGTTTATTAAGCTAAGCACAATGAACTATGATAACATAGGCATTTCTCTCTTTCTAATATTCATATGTGAAATTAACTAAAAATTCCACAGAAAGACACAAACAATGATACAGGTTCAGCAGCACTGCTACACTAAAGGAAACATCATGTTTTTCCTTCTTACAAGGAGTACCATAGCTTTGATTGTCCAGGTTTTACCAAATGCCCCATTCTGGCCAGGCAGAAAAGTTCCAGGCCTTCTGGATGAAAGATTGTCATGCCACTAGCACGGCGCAAGCCGCTGTGCTAGCAGCATGGCACGGCATGGCGGCACAGGGTGTTCCAACGTCAGCACGGCCCCCTTGTCAGTGGCATGGCATGCATCGATGCAGGTTTTTTAATTAAATTTTCATGAGAACTAGTTTTTTAGAGTATTTTAATATCTCTAAAGGCTATAAAAATGATTTACATATTATGTTATACTATATCTCGCACAATAAGTAAGAATAGAGTCATAATCATCTAAATAAGTAAAGAAATTATTTTATATTATTGTTAAAGTCTATGCATGTAACCAAAATCAAAGTCATAATTGAATAAAAATTTATAGGAAAAGGCTAGTATCGATAAAATCACTAGATCTAAAATGATAAAAGAGAATCTTATATTTGTATTTTTTTCACTAAAAGTTGGTCTTATAATGTGACGGAATTTACTATTTGGTCCAAATGTTAGTAGATTTACAAGATTTATATATTTTAAGTATGAAAACAACTTTTGTAAAACTTTTTACCTCAAAAAACTCAACAAAAATCCCAAAAAATATAAAAAAAACTCATTTTGTCGATATGGTGTCAGCACAACCCCATGCCACGTGCTGACGCAGAACGCACTGGGCAGCACGGGTGCATAGGCAATCCTTGCTCTGGATTTTCAAGAAACATATATATGTACACTTTTCTAAAGCCCTGATTATCCTTATGTATTAAAGATAAAGAATCATTAAACAATCAACAGCATGAAATAATAATTCCAAATGACGAATCCTAACTTCAGATCATCAGTCAAAAACCTATTATTTTACAAAAAATATGGCCAAGTAAAAATAATTGTAACATAACAAAAAGTCACACTTGCCTAAGAAAATTATGCTTAAACGTATATATCTTGCTAAGGATGTATTGAGACTAAGAAAAGACATACTAAAACCAAAAAGTATCACTTTTATACCTGGCCAAGAAATATGGCATCTTCAAGTTGATAGGCAAGCTTTAAGCATAAGTTGATGGACAGGCCAGAAAGTAATGACATAGAAAGAGGGTAAGTTTCTCGCATCATCATCACTCTTTCATTCGTCTGTACATTAGAAGCTTGCAGTAAATCTGTAACTCCTGCTGACGTAAACCAATTCATCACGGCTTCGCAAGCAGGTTGTGCCATGGTAAACGAAAGAACCCAAAACATGCCCATCGATCTATCATCCAAGTTCATAAAATCTATCATACGCTCCCCTGAAACTAGAGGAAGTATGTATATAAATAAAAGGTAATATTTAGTCAAAGCATACAAAAATATGTAAAACAAAGCAAAAACAAAAATTAGAACACTACAATTCGCTAGGTCCTGATTCAATACAGCCAAAAGCAATTTTTGCAGCAAGGTCAGAAATACAAAAAACAGAACATGCACATTGTTAAGTACTAGATTTGATGCAGCAGAAAGTATTTACATAGTACTAGACGTAGCCTTCAAAATACCTTTTGTCATTTGCTTCCACCATTCGTCTATCTGCTTTCCTTTCTGAAGCTGATCACTATTCAGATGCTCTCTGATAGATGTGTTGAAAGACCAAATGCGTAGAGTTTGGCTACTACTTATGAAGTCAAGAAGAATACTTTGTGGGTTGATATTATTTGAATCGAGATTTTTGTCTTCTTTATGGAATGAAATAATCTTCCTAGTTGTCTCAACCTATCAAGAAGAACATGATTGAGATCAAAAAACATAAAACAACAATAAGACATGCAAATAAGGTGTGGCCTGACCAACATGTATGTCTATATTGATCAACAGACAAGAAGAAAAGGATAACATATGAACTATTGGATGAATATGCACTACCTTCCTTGGATCTGAACTTAAGGTGCTCATCACAATCTCAATACGAATAATTTGTGCAAGCAACCATGTCACATGATTGCTTCGAAGGATCTGCTGATCACCCTTAATAACCCGAGAGGCAAGTTTGTCAACAAAATCTAGGAAGTCAATACAGCCACTCTTCATAAGAAAGAAAAATATGTCCGCAAATAGAAGCCACTCCTGCCAGCATTGTGTCTCTACAAAAAAAAGGATAAGATGTATAAAATTTTCAAAAAGCTTAAGCACAAAATAATTTTGAATAACGGAAACAAATAGTACCACCAGAGCATTTAGTCCTAACTATTCCTCTATTTACCTCAGCTGCAGACAATATCTTTGTCAAACCGAATACTATCATGTACTCACTCTCATTCTCAATTTTCATCTTCCCCTCCCTCTCAAGGCACTATTGAGTGGCATATATGTTTAAAACTCGTAAAAAGTAGTGGCAGTAGTAAACTATTTTTCCAGGCGAACTTGATAAGTGATATCATGTTCTTGACATACAATCACAATACACATCCTGTGTATGAATCACATGCACAACTAGCCTCTTCATTCATACCTATATAGCATGGTAGAATCTTGCAGGAGTTAACTGGCATGTTTTAAGTGATGAACAACTGATTTTTCTCCTGTAATACAATGTGTACAAGTGAAATAATAACTGAAAGAAAACAAATGGGAAAATGCATTGTTGTACCTGTGTTTGTCATTTTCAAGAGTTCAATTGTTCTATCTGCAACGGCTTCACCTATCATTTCTGGAGAGAAAACAGCACCAGGCGTTGATGCTTGCTGAGTATGTGGTCTATAACAAGGGGCAATAAGAAGTACACGCCTCCACCAATCAGGTGATGGAGTAGTACGAAGAGCATGCCTCAAACAGCGCAAAGCACGCTCCCAATCTAAACTCCCCCTAGGAATAGAATTTGCAAGATCCTATGCCAAAATCAGTATAAATTATTACAATCACTACAAACTGAATCTCAACAAATCATGATGAGGTTAAGGATGCAATTGCTGTCGAGAACTTTAAGAAAAAAAGACAGCCCACTTTCAGTAAATTGAATTGTTTGTTGTGGGAAAGTTAAATAAACTCGTATTCTTTCAGGTTTTGTTTCAAATATAGAATTAATAAAAGCATGCAAAGTACAGAATGTCAATGAAGAGGAAAGTTGGTCTCCTACATGCCGCACATGTCTACTGAAGCATATACCTGTGCAATAAAATAAAAAAGAAGAGGGAAGGATTGTGTAAAACTATAAGGGGGGGAAAAAAGCGCTTCCTCACCTCTCCATGCAAGGGCTCTCCTAAAACACTGGGATAAGTAATAGGAGAGTACCGCAAATTTGCAATTGGCTCCCCAGCTACAGTAGGATACGATTGGGTCATAAAACGGTGAGTCGCAAATGTTGGGCAATGAAGGTGTTGGTCCAGCATCTGCATGTGCATAGCCACCATATCCCTCCTTTTATGAATCTCCATAATCATGCTAAACAACACTTCGTCATCAGGAATATTGTCCATAAACTGTAGACTACTGCGAAGAAGTTCATAGAAGGGAATACGGCATTTGTCCTCTGCAACCAAAGTCCATAAAACATCCAAACATAGATGCATCCATTCGTGCAAAGGCCTCTCTAGCTTCCAGTTTTTCATGCCATCAGCTTCATCTAATCCTAGTTGCCTTTGATCCCAATTAACCAACCAATTTACCATGTGCTGAAATATCTCAAAATGGGTAATTGGCTTAAGATTGGATTCAAGGCCCATAAGAATAACCCTACACGAGAGCTGGCGAAGATAGTTGCTAGCAGTGCCTCTAAGGTACTGGTTACCTCTTGTTCCACTATGCTGCCCAGAGCCAGAGAGCTCAGGTGGTTTGGCGGGAGAAAGATTTGCACTTGCAAGTTGGTCGGAAGATGATTGGGCAGGTGATCCTATTGCATGAATTGCCGATAGGGGCGACGCCGGATTTGAAGCATGATAGTTTGAAGCATTAGGAACCACGGCTGAAGATGTTGGAGATAACACTCCACCAGAAACTGAATTCCCCTGCCCAGCTGATGCCTCTACAGAAGAAACTGCAGAGAGAAGAGAAGGGAGGAAAGAGTCCCATTTCAGATAGCCTATGCTGCACAGGCTTCGTATAGCAAACAAGAGGAATTCGGATTGTGGCGCATGGCTACTACACTGCACGACAAAAGATATAAGAACAGACTCTGTGACAGCACGAAGTTGCTCCTGATCCTGAAGTACAATATAGGCTAATTATAAAACCTTCCAGAGAAGTGTTCAGAATCCACAAAGAGGTCAAAAAGGAATATCTCATACTCACTGGGAACTGTCCTTGCAACTGCTCAAAATCTACGACAAACTGCTCGTCGTGGGGCGGGAGCTCTCTGTTGAGAGCAGTAACCCTCTTCTGCATCTTGTTCCTGCAGGATTAAATTGGCGGTGATCAATAGAGCAAACTGTGTAGTTAATATTCACTTAAGGTCTTTCGCATAGAGAGAAGATTAGACGAGAAGAGAAAAAGGAAAGAAAGGGAATGACTTCCTCTTCTGCTGTTTGAAGTTTAGAGGAGAAAAGAAGAGAAAATAAGCATATTTTTTTCTCTCTCTCTCTTTATGCCCAGAAATGACCCAAAAATGACCGTTCAACGGTTTCTTTATTCTCCATTACTTCTTAATCCAAGTGGAAGAAAAACAATTTTCTCTCAAACATATCTCTTCTCCTCTCCAATTCCTCTTAATCCCAACACAGAATTAAAGATCTTGAAAACATCATGAAAAAATTCTCAAGAAAAGAAGCCCACCTTGTTCAAAGTCTAATACATAAAGAACTCAGAAGGAGACAATGGTTAGAAAGATTTTATCTTTATATAGAACAGAAGAATATAAAGTTTCACGAGAAGGCAACTGCCGACACCACGTTAATCGAAAAAGCAATTCTAAGACTTCGGCTTGCTTACAACTAATATGATCCGACTTTTGATTTGAAGACATCAAGATTAATCAAGGATTACAAACGAATCATAAAAGGCCACAAAATTCGACTTGTGACGGGCAACTAGGATTGCAAAAGAAACAATCCGGTCACGAAATTCAGGTGCTAATTCGCAAAGATTATAGAGAAAACGTAGTGAAGTGATGCGATTAGGAGACTCACGCGGTCTCCTGCGCCGGATCATCGGGTCTCTGCCGCGAATTCCTCTGAAAAGTGGGGAAAACATTAGGGTTACCAACACGAGAATAAGCGGAGAGATTGGAATCGGAATTGGAATCGGAATCGGAATCGGAATTGGGATTACTCCGAGGTAGAGGTTGAAGAGATCGACAATGGCCGATCGAGCCGGGTGGAGTTGGAGGGGCCTCGGCCCCCTCTGGTTTTGCTCCATCTCTCTCCCTCTCTCTCTCTCTCTCTCTCTCTCTCTCTCTACTGGTTTGAGCTAAGAGAGGGGTTTTGGGGGTTCTTGAACCCCGGTGGGTGAGTGAGTTTTCGGGGACGAACGGAAGGCGACTTATATACCCGCATAAACTTCGGTCGCGTGCGGACTCCGCGAAGTGGACGAGACGTGGGCCATCGGCCCATTGGGCCGCGCTGTGACTCACGTAAGTGACGGCCCAATTGGATATTTGTACAAATTTAATTATTTATCACTGAAAAAAAAGGGATTAAAATAAAAACCTAGCCTATTATTAATATTTTAATGTTATTTTAGTTTATTTAAGTTCGTATGAAAAACGCTCTCCAAATGGTCACCATGTCCCTGATGCAACACGAGAGAATTGATCGATTGATCATTACTATGGCGACAAAGATTCCATTGCATACCATTTCGTCCCCTAATTGAATTAGTACGCGATAAACCACAGAGAAGAGAAGCAAAATTTTTAATGAAAAGTGGTCTCCAATATAAGACCGTTCCAATTTCCCTTTTCACATTATGAAATCTCTCGCTGTATCAATCGTTATTTATGCATGCAATTACAGGTATTGTTATTGTTATTATCAAGATAACTTGAATTAATCTCTAGTTTTTTTTTTTCTTTTTCTTTTTTCTTGTGTGTATAGATATCTTAGCCAATTTGAAATCCATCGTGGTTCCATTTTCCCTCCCCGTTTGAAAATCCGTTGTACTCCTAACAACTATAACGCCTCTCCCCATTTTAAGCAGCCATTCAGTTTTAACTCTCCCCCACACCCCTATATATATATATATATACGTGCACCCCTTCTCCCTTTCAATTTAGCCTTGCAATACAAAGAATGTGTAGAGATTGCTAACACCATGGGCACCAAATCGCTCCTGCTCTGCATCTTTGTCCTCGTTTCTTCGTCGTCGGCTTTCACCATTCTATCCCTCGGAGATGACGGCACGGCGTCGGTGTTGCCGTGCTTGAGCGAGCTGATGCCGTGCACGCCGTACCTGCACGCGGGGAAGCCGCCCGCGGTGTGCTGCGTGCCGCTGACGATCGCGCTCGACACCCAGGCCCCCTGCCTCTGCAAGCTCTTCGGCGACCAGGCGCTCCTCAGGACCTTCAACGTCACCCAGTCTGATATGCTCCACTTCCCCCAGAAATGCGGCCACGTCCCGCCCGACCTCAGCCTCTGCAAGAACTCCGCAGGTACGCTAAACAACAAATCTCGCCATGGTTTGTTTTAGTAGATTACGATTCTGCGGTTTAAAATGTATCACTTTGCTTTCCTAGATTTACGTGTGTGTGTGTTGAGTGAAAAATTAATGTAATTTTTGTTATCTCCTTCTGCAGGTGCAGTACCTCCTCCTCCTCCAGGAGTGCCATCAACAAAACCACCTCCAGCATCTCCTAAAGGTATATTATCTTTTGCTATATAATTGTGATTTGTTTATAATCTTTATATTGATACTTGAGAAAGAGAATAAGTTGGAGATTTATTTTTATTATTATTTTGGAAAAACCATGGGACCTACACATCTGTTTGTTTTGCTGTTGTTCCTGTCTGTATCTCTCTTAAATGCAATGGTTGCTTGATAATTTCTTATTTAATCAATAACAAAATTTAATTCTTAGTTGCAAAACCTACAGTGTAGTGTAGTAATACTTTTTTGTAAAACTAAGTCATTTGCTAATAATCCTTCTTCTTTTTTTGTTTGAAACTCAGCGCCGTCTTCAAGTAGTGCAAGCCTCAGAAAAAGCATGCAAATTGTGGCGGCTTTCGTGTTTGGTGGGGTGGTTTCTGTTGTCACACTATTTTAGATTTAAATTTCATCTGCTCACATTTTAATTAGGTTGTAGCTTTGCATTAGAAAACTCCGCGAACCTTCTTTTTTTATTAAGTATTGTTTGTTTATATTTATTGAACTTATGGCTGCAAATTTTATCAATAAGCACGAATCCGACGCCCTAATAAAACTGAGGAAGAAATACTCTCTTTTTTATTCTAAGGTAAGATGTGAATTTTCTGTTGGTAACAAAGCTTTTAAGTTTTTTATTATATTTTTTATTTCGGTTCCCAGGTACTTTGGTATCTAGTTTCATCTTGCTCTTTCAGAATAGGTTGAGTAACTGGATTAAATATTTTTTAGATTATATCTTCTTTGAGACTGGATTTGGTCATTATGTTCTAAGTTAATTTGGTTTGAACAAATTAACTACAGCCATTTGTTCTTTGTACAAACTGATAGTAAAAAGATTGCGTAATTGGTTTTAGATATCAACATTTGCACTGCATATAATGAATTTCAATACAAATATGTGCATCAGTACAGGTTACAAACACAAATTCGGAATGTATTAAACCCCTACAGCTGTATTTTAACTTTGTGAATCAATTGTATCAAACTGAAACAATGACCACAACTTTCACTATAAACAAAGCCACGACAAAATCAAGGAGTTCCGCTAACCAACGGTTTAAACTTTAAAGAACAAATCAAAATGGAGAGGGGGCAGGGCTGGGGGAGGCCACAGGGCCAAGAAGCGGTGCTGGAGAAGGCGCTTGTCCCACGTCGGCGTGATCGGCAAAGAGACGATCAGCGATAACCTGATTCGCTGCATCGGACGTGTGGTATGCGTCCCAGAACACAAACTCGCTGCGGTTGGCACAGAGTTTTGAGTTGGGAGAGCAGAGGCCACCAATGACAGAGTCCACATTGCAGCATGATGTGTGAGAAATCTTAAATCCTGTATATTGCACAATTTTCAAGGTCATTAGATTAATACTAACAAATTAATTGAGAATTCATATAGTGTTTTTCAGGTATCTGTACTTCTTTACTCATACAGCAAACAGTACAGATAAATCAAAATCAATAAGCACAAAATAAAGGCAAAAAGTAATCAATTGTTGGAATTTAATTTCACCAAACTAATAAACTAATACTAAATCAGGGATTCAGCGCCGAAAGACCGAAAAGAAGCTCATGCACAAAAACTAAGGAGAAGAGTCTTTTGAAGAGTTCATAATATCTAATGGTCAATTATTTACCATAATTTTGTGGGTTATTGATGAGATCCATGACTATGGAGTAAGAGTCGGCCAACGCCATCTGAGCATCGGGTAGTTTATTGTTAAGGCCATCAAGTAGATCCTTTACTCGCGCATTGAACTCTGTCACATAGTTGTTCACAACATGGAGGCATTGACCATTCCTAGATTTCACTCTCTGAGATGGAATGCAACCCAATGGCCCCAGTCCATGGAACACTACCTTCCTCGCCCCGAGATCATAGAGCCTCTTCGCATACATAACGAAAACAAATTGGTATTAGAGAAGGAGCATGAATTAAGTTTGTTACCTCTATTTCCAATAATACAACCAAAAACAATTTCATATCATACTCTTAGTTGGCGATCTAATGCAGTAATCACGAGCCCGACAAACTCGTCGTGAGTGTATTGCTGACCGTCCGCCATGAAAGGCTGCAAGAAATTGTTCACGTAGTCGTTGCTGCCTATAATTGACGGAAAATGCATGAAACAAATGTTTATCAGTATAGAACAAAACTGCGAGTAACATTGGTTGTTCTAGGAGTAGAGTGCAATACCAAGTCCAATGAAGTAGATTGCCTCATTGCATAGTTCCTCTGCAGACTGTTTTCCGATCTTACCAACGATCGCAGCCTTAGTCTTCTCGAAGCAAGTTATCTGATCGTCGAAGGAGAGCTTCTGAATCTGCATCATGACATCTTTGTTAGGAACATACACACATAAATGTGGAAAGTTTCATAAAATGTTTTGCAAATTAATGTCGTTTTTACAAAGTAAAGTCCGGTCTCGTTGAGGATGCCTGCACCACCCGACGCATAGTTGACGCCTTTAAGGATCGCATCGTCGTTCATTGATAAGGAAAGAAACGGTGGTGGCGGTGGAACTCCCAGCTTAGCAGCTAGTATCAATCATAGCACAAGTTTTAGTACTTCAAATTGCGTTAGAGATCTTCAAATCTTTCGTAAAATTTTACTTCGATCGCCAATTAGATCTCTAACAATTACGTTTTGTTTCCAATGTTCTCACTAGCAATTACACAGTTACTATGTTGATATTTCTCTCCATTTTAAGTAGGAAAAGGGTTCAACAAAACGCGAAGATTACGACGGGTAAAAAGGTTGAGGATTCTGGCAGTCCTTTAACTTACACATGATGTCCCCAACTGTTCTTCCATTAGTGAATCTCCCAGTTGGTTGCCCTTTGAGGTAATCAACCCCGTACCAAGGGTAGTTTGACTTCGCGAGCGCGTTTGGCAAGTAGTTGTTGTTCCCGACCTCCGCCATCGAGTCTCCGAACACGTACGTGACCTGCCCAGTTGTAGCATCGGCAGCGTCGGCATTACAGATGGCGAGAGCGAAAACAGTGAGAAAAATTGCTGTTAAAGCTGCCATTTCTTTTAGCAGTTGTGATGGTGGGATGTTTTGTGCTTGTGAGTATTTATACTGGAGTGATGCTGTTCAAGTCATGCCTATTTCTCTAAGTTTTAGTTAAGAGATTCTTGTAAGGATTAATCGTATAAGAAAGAGAGGAGAATTTGGAGGCACTTTGGCTTGTGTTTTGGAGAGTGGGGTGGTGGGTGTGGTTGTTGAGGATTATTTTCAAATGGTTGTGGACTTTGTTTGGCGGGAGGAATGCTACTTAACAGTAGATAGTTCTAGGTACCTTTTGGCATACTAAGAGGTTTAAGTGTGTAAGTTATCTAAATTAAGTATGAAAATTAAGTGGGAAAAACACTATCAGTTCGTGGATTAAGATGTCGATGAAGGGCCTATTGGTTTTGTCAAAAAAAAAAGTGTTATTTAAGTAGAATTGTTTGAAGACGTGTCAATAACATTTTATTTAGAATCCTGAAACAGTGTCATGGTGCATAAATTTGTCATGCTAATATACACCTGAACTATCATGGTATAATAAATGTCATACTGAATAAATTCCTAAACCATTTGTTACCTCTCACTACAATTCATTTCAACTAAAAGATTATGAGACTATTTGCTGATATATTCAAGAAAAAGAACTAGCAATACAGGCCAGCTGATCCTAGCATTATTTACATATATTTACCAACCGACATACCAATTTTGCCCAATTTCAAACTCTCAGCTTTTCAGTACAATTTGAGCAGCAGCTGGACGATAAATGGTTTCCACGTATTCGGCAATAAAATGGTCTCATCTGAGCAAAATATAGCTTCAGTTTCAAGAGTTCACGGTAATCAACTCAAGCTCATAACTCAGAAATAAATAAAAGTTTACAGTACTAATCAAGCTCTGTACACTGATGACAAATGAACCCTGAAGAAGACCATGCTGATTCCGCTAGGGAACTTGCGTGCCCGTCGCAGTACGGCCGGTTGCACGTATTGCACTTTGGAAGCTGAAGCCAACACTCCAAACACAGAATGTGAGAGCAGGCGGTCTCCTCGCCAAGTTCATCAAAGTCAATACAACCCCCGCACGCTTCACATCTGGCTATGCAGAAGAAGCATCCTCTGCACTCAATCCACTTGTACTTCATTGTCCTGCAAGTTCGTTCTTCGTCAGTAAGATTATATACTACATAGTACGGTTTTAAGCAAAAAAGAGAGAACTTTTTGTGTTTAGCAAGCGATTCTTAAAAAGAACAAAACAGATGAATGAGGAGAAAGAAATTAAGAGATTACATGTATGTTTAGTCAAATATCAAATAAACATAGGTCCTTTTGTATTAGTTTATTACTACTACTGCAAAGGCTAGTACGGATTTCGAAAGAACAGAGGTCACGCAATGGTGCTGCTATTAAAATGAGAGGCAGTATTAGTAGAAATTTTGCATATTATTCAGAGCTCATTACATTTTGCACATTATTCAGCCTGCAGACCAAATTGACACAGGCGCAAACCAGCCAACCACCCTGTGTAGACTGATCTGAGTAACTTCGTTTTAAATTTGAAAAAACTCACCAACGCCAAAGTTGCCATAAAATTAAAACAATACAGGCACAAGATTTTCCAACTTTAAAGCTGGACAGGAAGTAAAGGTTCAGCATTTTACGAACCTGCAATTTTCTCTTGTACAGTCAAATACTAGCCTAACATTCCTGCATTTTGGGCACATATCGACATCAATAGGACGCCCATCGTCACTGTCAAATGATGTAAGATGCCTTGAGTTGTAGAACGATGGTTGTGAAACTCGTTGCAGGTTGTTTTTGCCCAAGAAAGAGTTAAAGATGTCAAGATGATCTTTTCTTATGTTGGAGAGACCACGGAGCTGAAGATGATTTAGATTTCCCTTGCACTCAAATAACTGTTTCACCACCTTCACCATTCCATCTGCAGTTAAGAATGTACATCCCGGTACATAGAGCTGCAATGTTTTCACAAACAAATTAGTATATGTCAGCTTATTATTTATTCATGACCAACTATTAAGGTGCCTTTTATAACGGACGGCAATCGGTATATATCAAAATAAAGGCTGAAATAAAGATTAGTATTTAATTGTCACACTAAAGAAGAGATCACACGGTGCTCTAACTTATGTACGGCACACCTCTACTGCGTAACTAATGTGCATATTGGTCCCGTCAGCTTTACAGCTTTACTAAAAAGTTTGAACTCTTTCTTAATTACTTAGGAAACACTGCAAAGATTCACAGATTTGTAGCAAGTCACCTTATACTAACTAATACACCTTTCTAAGCAACTATTAAAGCAAATATCTAGCGCAAAAAAAAGGAAAAAAAAGAGAATATAATTGTATAATGGTCAAGATTGCTCTTTTAAGGAGGCAATATCAAATAATGCATCTTGGAATGAAATTCAAGCTTTTACGTATTAGCGTACCAACATTATTCCGCTATTTACATGTCAAGTGGCTTATGAATATTTAAACTGAATGTAAATTCCTAAAATCAGTGTTTCTCAATGTCGTTTTTCGAACATTCACCGACATTTTAGCTTATTATCCAATCATTTTTTACCTTACCTGAACTGTATCACATTTTTGAAATAGCTATAGTATCTTTAACTTTTTTAACGAAATATGCAGTATCCTAACGGAATTTTATGTTATTCACAGAATATTCTATAAATTTTCTATACAAAACAGAAAAACCATAAGAGGTAATAAAAATTAAGTAAAGCTAAGACGTGAAAATTAAATCTGAAGACTTCAGGTGTTCCTCCCAGAATTCGATACAATATTCTTACAAAATTAAAACTTTTACAAAAATTAAGCATTTGTCTACCGCAAAATATGAGATTCAACCACAGTTTATACCTTCGTAATTCCCGGATTCTGTTGAACAACCCGCAAAAGCCCCGCATCAGTAATGTTCCAGCAATCCAACAGAGCCAGAGACGTCAACTTCCCCTCGGCCTTCGAGGTGATTCTCAAAAGCGCTTCGTCGGTGAGCTTCGCGCTCAGCGGGGGCTCGACGGTGATGTGGCGCCACAAGAGCGCGTCGTCGGCGATGGCGTCCCGGAGGAGCCGACACACCCTCTGGAACGCCAAGAGCTCCCGCAGGGGGAGGTAGCCGAGCACCAGGAATAGGGCGCCATGGGGGCCCACTGGGGCGTTGGAGGAGGAGGAGGAACGGCCGAGGTGGGGTTGGATCGGCGTGGAGGAAGGGTCAGGAAGGGCGGCGTGGGGCATGGATTAGGGTTTGTTTAGGGTTCGGAGACGATGAAGGAAGGTTGAAGAAGGTGAGAGGATTAGGGATTTGGGAGAGGGCGAGAGGAGGAAAAGGACGGCGCGTCGCAAGGCTCGGAACGTTGGAAGAGTCCGAGAAGGCACCGGTTTTCCTCTGGAAGCGGAGACGTTGTTGCATGAACCTGGTGCACCGTTCACCTCAGACTAAACCATACGATTATATTTACAATAATGTATGTAGAATTAAGATTTTAATTAAATTAAATTAAAGTATCTATTACAACAAACAATAGCTTACGATTAGAGAAGGAATGCACTACTTACCATTTTATAAAATTTATACATTACTAATTATTTGTAGAATATAATCCTATTTATACGGTGTACGGAACTACGGATAGCAGCAAGTCGAGAAACAATATCAGGGGCCAGGGCTAGACCAAAAGACCACCGCCCGCACGCTCGAACTTTCTTTCTCCCCAAGCCATATCATATACGGTCGTCAGAGGGTTTAGGGTTTTGTTTCGTTTCTCCCCACCACAGCACACCACACCACACCAGATCACACCGCGGCGCCCCCCTTCCTCTTCCCAAAAAATTTTAAAAAATAAATAAATAAAAGCCAAAAAAAAAAAGAAAAAGAAAAAGAAAAAGAAGAAGACTATTTACAGAGGAGGAGGAGGAGGAGGAGGAGGAGATGGCGGCGGGCGGAGGGGCGCAGGCGGCGGCGTCGTTGCTGGCGAGCGTGGCGAAGGCGGCGGTGGGGGTCGGGGTGAGCGCGTCGCTGGTGGGGGCGTCGCTGTACACGGTGGACGGCGGGGAGCGGGCGGTGATCTTCGACCGGTTCCGCGGGGTGCTGGATCGGACGGTCGGGGAGGGGACCCACTTCCTGGTGCCGTGGCTGCAGAAGCCGTACATCTTCGGCATCCGCACCCGGCCGCACACCTTCTCGTCCAACTCCGGCACGAAGGACCTGCAGATGGTGAACCTGACCCTCCGCCTGCTGTCCCGCCCGGACGTGGAGCGCCTCCCGACCATCTTCACCTCGCTGGGCACGGAGTACGACGAGAAGGTGCTCCCCTCCATCGGCAACGAGGTCCTCAAGGCCGTCGTCGCGCAGTTCAACGCCGACCAGCTGCTCACCGAGCGGCCCCGCGTGTCGGCGCTCGTCCGCGACTCCCTCATCCGCCGCGCCCGCGAGTTCAACATCATCCTCGACGACGTCGCCATCACCCACCTCTCCTACGGCGCCGAGTTCTCCCTCGCCGTCGAGAAGAAGCAGGTCGCCCAGCAGGAGGCCGAGCGCTCCAAGTTCCTCGTCATGCGCGCCGAGCAGGAGCGCCGCGCCGCCGTCATCCGCGCCGAGGGCGAGAGCGAGTCCGCCAGGCTCATCTCCGAGGCCACCGCCGCCGCCGGCCTCGGCCTCATCGAGCTCCGGCGGATCGAGGCCGCCAAGGAGATCGCCGCCTCCCTCTCCAAGACCCCCAACGTCGCCTACATCCCCTCCGGCGACGGCTCCCAGATGCTCCTCGGCCTCAACCCCACCGCCCTCGGCCGGTGACCTGCCGTATCCTAAATCCTACAACTCTGCTCTCTCTTTCGAGAATTTTATCAATAATTTCGCAACATCCAGTTTCTGTCCTACTTGTTAGAGAGTGAGTCAGTCCCTCCTCGTCCGTCTGGTTAATAGTAATAGTTTCGATGCTGGTCTAGTGGATCTTATTTAATTCCGTCGAGACTCTGGAATGTTTTTGTGGACAGTCGTGGATTTTGTTCCTGCATTTGCTTCTTGCAATAGCGTTCTTGCTACTCTGTTTATGTCTTCGTTTTTGTTATCGAGTGTCTGTTTGAGGCCACGCCGATACTTTATAGTATTGCTGCTATTTTTGTTTATGTTTCAGGAATGGTTTCACGTTTTCATCGCGAAATTCACAAGTTTTAGGATTGTTTTCCAGCTTCTGCTGTATGTTGTCTTTAGCCGCTCCATGTTTTCATGCATTGTTTCCTTATAAGGTTATGACAATTAGTATTGTTATTACTAGCTTATTCATCTGCTTTACTTCTCTAATGTTGATGTATATGGTGTTGATTTATCTGCCTTGGTGTGTCCTTCTAACATTATACAGCGGACTGACTAATGATCCCATGATCAACTAATTGTTCCGCGAGCGTCATTTTAGCTTGCAGTACGTAAGTCATAACATTTGGTGAGAAATGCTGTATAATCTTCTATGAGGAGAGATGGTAAAGCATTGTGTGTCGATTTTTCGGTATATCCTATTCTACTAACTTCTCATAAAACTTGTGGGATAATTTGTAAGGAAATGAATGTCTACCACCAATTGCATAGTGAGCTTCCACTTTTTTGTACTCTTTTGTCTTTTTAACTCTAATTTTCCAAGTATTGGTAGATTTTCAAATCTTTTGAAAGACTCTTCGACTTTCTCGCCGAGTTTATGATCTTAAGATGCAACCGTTAAGTTAGATAATCTTATCTGCCACCAAGCCTGTACATTACGCTGCAATTTCTTTCCTATGTTGGTTTTCTTTTAGTTTAGATTGACATGGATTGAAGGTCCATGCTCGAGAGTTTTTGGCATCAGATCGATGCGAGTCCTGTAATCATAGTAGCATGATCAATGGGCCATATCTTGTGAGTAAATCTGGATCCCACGATCGGATCGCAAAACGAAAGAGAGGTGTAATTTGCCATTCTAGACCCGCACTCTGATTGTGCTCTTCTTTTCTTAATTCTTACAGTATCCAATTTGACCACGCAATCTATATTTGGGCATGATTCAAACCTGTTTAATTCATTTGAACGTTATCCACCTTTGAACATTATCTACTAGACCTGTTTAATTGCCTTCTGTAATGTATGTTCCGATAGTAATGCTCACATCATCCGGGCAAGGAAAAATTGGCTTATAGACATCAGGGGAGCAGTTCTACGTAAAGAAAGCTTTTCATTGTTTCGGACTTTAATAAAGGTTGCTGCTACTTTGGGGGAGAGGCTTTGATTTATATCATGTTAGAGTTTCACCGCACATAAACATTAATCTAGTGTTACAGGGGAAGAGAATTTGGTTATTGTCTGAATCGCTGTAAGATATCAAAAATTCTGGCCATCGATAACATGGTATGGTGCTTGCCATGCATGCTTGATACTCATGACAAGCAGGGACATAACGATGATTTAAGGTTTTTATGTCTAATTTGAATTTCTTTTCCTGCATCTGTTTTAGACTTTTAGTAAAGGTGACTTCTCTCTGTACTGTTATGAACTTTTACCATTCCATTTATCATCAGGTTCACTTAGAATGGAGCTAACATAGCTACATATATAAATATACTCTGTACCCGACCAGCAAGTTAGAAATTTTCCGAGGCTAGAAGGATAAATGCTTGATTCTTAAACCTTTCATTCTTGTGATGTTTAGTAGTGCGCTGTCGCGGCGAACGCTTATTCTGAGTGGTGTGTTTAAGGTAACGAAGTCTCAAATTCTCTGTGCCGTGTTACATTAGACTGATTCAAATCCAACCGATGCCATACTGAATCACCACAATGATTGGACGGATTATTCGTGATGGTTGTTCTAATAATGCTTGTTTCTCCTTCTTCTTCTTTTAGATATTGCTTGCTTCTAAGTCCCATCACAGAATGTTTCTCTTACACTCTTAGTGCTCAGTCATTGCATGAGAATTGCGAGTCCTTATTTGCTTTGCATGTTCAGTACCTTCTTGCAGGCATCAAACCTATATCTTGTTTCGTAGTTCGCACGAACTATTATTAGCTTATTTGTTATGACTATTTAACTTACAGTTGATGATAGTAAGCTGTTGCGCTGGTATTCTGAAGCGGATACGTCCTTCGATTGAACTGTTTCCCAGTTTGTTGATTCATACCCGAAGGTAAGAAGACTAGCACTCCTTCGGCGTCGTTCCAAGTTTCTGAAAGTGGATTCAGTTTTGTATTTCTTAAAGTTACTTTTGCCTTGCTATGGAGTATATATTATTGTTAGATGAAATACAAGATTATTCGAGGGGAACCAAGATATTTCCTTTTGAAAACAAATGACTGAATGATTTAGGAACTGCATCTCCCATGCGTTTTGATTATAGAGAGGCCGGGTGAACTGAAAATTTCGGTGAATTACCCGAAACTGACCTTGCGCTCATCAGCCCGTTAAACTTTGCAGATCTAAACTTAGCTCAAACGCAACCTAACCCGTCAACTCGAGTCATAGCATTAACCACCGAACCCAAACCACCAACATGTCCCGCTCACCCGCGATCAATATATGAAAATGTTCTATTTCAATTATGTGCCTTTCTTTTAACTGAACCGGTTATTTTATGGGATGATAAAAAAGTGCCCGAAGAAGAGTAGAATCAGAATGATCCAATGATATCGGATCAAAATTAGAAAATATGAGCAATTTAAGGATATCCAAAAATGCATAACGGTTAAGCAGCTCCATCAGGCTTGTCAGGGAGGTCTTGTCACGTCAATGTAGATAAGGATGTTGTCTCATTTAGTAACAAACCCAACATGTAACAAGCAAACAAACACCTCTCTTTCGTTCCATCATGCTCAACTCCAAAATCATTCGGGGCCTGTTTGGTTCCACGTAAAATTACTCAGAAATTTTTTTTTCGGTTGAAAAATAAATTTTCGACGTTTGTTTGCTCCTAAAAACTTTTTTTAAAAATCGTAAGGAAAAAGAGGTTTTGAAAAACGAAAATTTTCGCCGCTCAAATGAGCAGCGTTGGGAGCTGGCGCGATGAGCAACACGCGGTCCACGAGGTGACCTCCAGCTCGTGGACCGCATGAGAGGGAGTCCATGATGGACCCTCTTCTATTATATATATAATAATATATTATATATATATACATATATATAAAAAGATAGTATTTTATTTTGTTTATAAATATGTTATTATATAATATTTTATTTATAAATATTATTTATAAATATATAGAAATTTATTTATAGTATTAAATATATACTATATACTATTATATATTATATTGCATTCTTATTTTATAATATATTTTATTTATAAATATAAATTATAATACTAATATATGTAATATGATAATTATTATATATTAATAATATATATAATATATAAAAAAATAAAATATATATAATAGTTTTTTATTTATACTTTTTTTTTTCTCCTAACCAAACAACCGTAACAAAAAACTATTTTTTTTTTTTACAACCAAACACTAGAGAGCGTAAAATTTATTTTCCTCTAAAAAAAAAAATTTCACCGAATTTTTTTTTTCACAATTTTACATGGAATCAAACACACCCTTACCCTGTAATAACATGTCCATCCTACAATCCGACTATTCTTCTTTTTTTTTTTTTTTTTTTTTTTTTGAATAGGACTATTTTTGAGAGGACTATTCTGCGATGCTGGCCCATGAAGAGCCGTGGTTACACCGCCAACATCACCAAACAAGGTTATCTTTGTATTGGGAAAGATCGCGTTACATACGGAATAAAATAAAAAAAAAGTATAACTAAAAGTTATTTATCTATTTTTACAAAAAATACTGTATATTTTATAATAATAATCAATATTATGATATAAAATATTGTGGTCCAATAATATTAACTTTCAATACGAAATAGATCCTAAATCCTATATTAATTCTACTTTTTATTCAACCGATAAACATGATTAATTAGGAGCTAATTGGATGGTTATTGATTGCTTATTGAGTACATACATGCATAGTTTTTTTTTTTTTTTTTTTTTTTTTTTTTTTTTTTTTTTTTTTTTTTTTGTGTGTGTGTGTGTGTGTGTGTGTGTGTGTGTGTGTGTGTGTGTGTGGCTTAGTTTGGTTCTTAATAGGACTGGGGGTTGGGACGCACAAAGTGACGAGATGATGCATGTGGTATAGCATAGATAACAATAAAACCATTTTTAATTCCACATTCAATGAAAAATAATTCTATAAGATTTTTTAGATGATTCGTTTTGTTCCAGATCGGCCTTAGTCAGAATATTTAGACCTCAAGATATTGAGATCTTAAAAGAGTGTCTACGCAAAAACACAGTTTTTATTCATTCTCCATTCCCTCTTTTTTTTTTTTAATGTATAATTAAAAAGAAAAAAAAAGAAAAAGGAAAAGGAAAAAGGGGGGAAAAGGGAGGAAAAAAAAAAAAAAGGTAAGTAAAGCAGAGAAATAGATAAGAGACCCTGAGAAAGTTTTATACATAACCCCAAAGTAGCACGAAATTACAAAAAAAAAAAAAAAAAACCTACGCTTCTCCACCGCTGCAGATCCCCGTGAGGAGCACCGGCCACCTCCCGACCGACCCCTCCGCCGCCCTCTGCTGCCCCCGCCGCCTCCCCTCCGCCGGCGCCGCCGCGGGGGGCGGCAAAATCCTCCCGTCCTCGAAGAGCGGGCCCCCTCCCACCGCCTCGTGCTCCGCCGCGCCGGGGCCTCCGCCGCCGCCGCCGCCGTAGACGTAGTCCCCGTCGACCGCCCCCCCGCCGATCCTCCGCTCCACCTGCAGGAACTCCCCCAGCGAGGTCGGCGCCGCCGCGTCGTCGCGGCAGAGGCGCCACCACCCCCTCCCCCCGCCGCGGCTCCGCCGCCGCCGCTCCGCCTCCCTCGGCCTCGGCCTCCTCCCTCCGGCGCCGGCGTCGGCGCCGTGACGGTCGCGGCGAGCGGGGCGCGGCGCGGGGAGGTCGGGGAAGGAGACGCCCATTAGGGTTCCGAGGGAGGTGCTCCGGTCGGGGAAGAAGGAGCCCGTCGACTTTTGCGGGAGGGGGAGGCCAACAGGGGGAACGCACAATGGTAATTAAGGGAGAGAAACGAGGGGCAATTGTACATGCGGGAGAAGCATCGGCATTAGGGTTACTTACCTCGGTGTCGAGGTCGGAGGAGGAGAGAGACGAGTTGCTCGGGGACGAAGGGATGAGGTCGTGATCTCGATTCACCGCCATGAATTTAGAAAGAGAGAGAGAGAGAGAGAGAGAGAGAGAGAGAGAGAGAGAGAGGGGAAGAGTCTTGACTCTTGAGTGTGATGTGGGATGGGCAGAGCTGGGTTTTGAAGGACGGGAATGGAACTGTAGTAGAAGAACCGAGGAAGAATAGTGGAGCGAAATGACGACTTTGCCCCTCATAATATGGAAAATCTCGTCAAAAGGGTACAACATGTATTGTCGTAAAATAAGTTGAAGTAAAGGGGCCTTTGAGATGGCATTTATTCTTGCTTGCTAATTGCTATCACACCCCCAAAAAAAACAAAAAAACAAATGAGTTTTTGACTCTGTTGTTGCACAGTAAAATTGTAAAAAAAAAATTAAAAAAAAAAATTTGTTGTTAGAGATTACTGGGTTTTCTCTAAAAATAGAAAATTATTTTTTCGAAATAAATAAAAACAGTATATATATGTATGTCAAATAGGAGTTAGCACAAAGAGAGATTTTTTTTATCTCAATATTACTACCTATTTGGTCATTTTTGAGTCACACATCCTTAAGCCATTAGTCTATCTAAAAACTTGATCACTTATCCAATTAAAAGACCTCTACCATATATATATATATATATATATGGAGAGAGAGAGAGAGAGAGAGTGGTGCGCACCCTAGGTTACTATATTTTCGAAAGTACAGAGACCTCTTTACTACTAAATTATTTTCAATGATGAGACATCTGATTTGATTTGGTGATTGGTTTCTCTAGTCATGATCTACATGATTGAAATTATTTAAAAATCAAATCTCATAATTTTTTGACTTCGTTTGTCTAGTGAGCGAGTAGCTTCAAAATGAACGAATGAAAAAAAAAAATCATAAAAATTTAATGATAAAAGACTTAAATTTTAAATCAAAAGTATTGAACTTATCCTTGATGGTAAATAAAATTTTTTATTAAAATTTTATCTAATTTGAATTGTTCTACACCGGTGAACTTACAAACGTAATACATCGACTATTAAAATAATTACCTTTTTAGATCTTTTGATCACTTGAGTAAAAAAGAAATATTGTTAGTTTTTTTTCCATGATGAAGAAGAACCGATGCATACATAAATAAAATTATCTGCCACTTTATCTCCCACTAGCTTCAGATGCGCAAAGTTATGCTTTTAGGAATGTTAGGTGTGATATAGCCTCTAATTAAAGAAGAATTTTATACTACCAATCATCTGATCGATAGAGATGCTTGAACGAAAAATAGAACCAATAATCCTTAATTAAGTAGTGGTTCTACGTTAATACGATTTAACGAAGCATACTTATCTGAAACAAAGGTGCTTCGAATCGTAGCCAACTTTTAAGCGCAAAAAAAAAAAAAAAATCAACACAAAGTCTCTAAATATTTTTATCTTATTGATCAACTATTTAGGGTTTTAAAAAAATTCCGATAACCGACCGTCCCTGGCGCAAGTGGCAAAAGGCTTGATGGTTGGTACCCAGGTCCCAAGTTCGAATCCTAGTTGATTCACATTTCTAGCTAAGTTTATTTCTAAAAAGAAATAAACGAAGCGGGTAGCGTGCTACCTTTCTCTAAAAAAAAAAAAAAAAAATCCCGATAGGAAGAAGACAAATATATTTCCGTTCATTAATAAATAACTGGTCCATAAGTTAATGATACTGTTCTAGATACTGCTGGTGCTTTAAATTGCTCCGTAACGGCCTTGACTTTGGTTTATGCGGAGAAACCCTCTACAAACCAAAATTTAATTTGTGCATACACATTCTACGTACTACATCGTAAGTTTCCATGGCATAAACAGTTATTTCACATGGTAATAAAATGAAAGGTTTAAAATTTAAATACTGTCAAAAACTTGGCATTATTTTATTTCTTCTATTTAATTAAAATTTAAATTTAAATTTAAATTTTATTATAAAGTCTCGAGTCTATGCATGAAAAAACAATTACACTATTTAATTTTTCCGTATCTTTAGAAATATCGGCACTTTCTATCACTTACAAAATAGAAGAAAAAAATCTTGTCTATAACAAAACATTTGAACAAAACCAAATTTTAATATAAAACATTTATAATACAATTTTAAAGGTGCATGCAATGCAATGATTTCTTGCTGGTAACGAATGAAGTGTCATCTTCAATCTCGTGAAAAGGGAACAAAACTGGTGAGCGAACCACAAATTCAAGGCACGAGTTTGACACAGCCAAATTTATTGCTTGGACCTGGTTCACTATGGATCAATCAAACACAAATTTCAAAAGTTTCAATAAGTTGAAAATCAAAATACTAGGACACTTATCTCTCACACAATGTACAGTAAATTTTATAATGCTATTAATTTTTTAAAGTTTTAGACAATTATGTTTTAAAACCTTCTACTAATTATGTAGTTAAAAAAGAGTTATACATTATTTTCAAAGAAATTCAAATTTTAATTGCTTTACTGATGTGTAAAATTATTCTTTACAGTGATTCTCTCCACAAGGTTAAGTCTACTTTCCGCAAAAAGACTCCTACTGAATAACCGCTTATGAGTCTTATTGCGGATTCTTGCTATACTCTAATGCTTATATTTAATTTCGATATTATCAATAGAGATAAATATTGGAGCTCATAATTTAGCTCGAACTCATAATTTAGGGATCTACGAGCTTTTAAAAAAAAGGTTATAATTTTTTTTTTCATGTATAAAACTAGTAGATCATATCTAGTAGTTTATATCTAAATTTTATATTTAGATCATATATAATAAAATAATAATCTATATTTAATGTTATTAAATTGAAAAACACGGACCAGTTTTTGGATGATGCGGTGGACCAGGTCGAGGAAATAATTTATTGTGACAGAGATTGGGATCGAGTGCGAAGTTGGTCCGGACCTTGGCTAATCATTTCGCAGCCCTGCTGGGATCGCACGCAACGTGCACGTGAGACTCAACCTTAGCTGGAACTCCACACAAACAGAGTGATATTTGTATAAGAAATTAATTACCCAGTTCTCCAGGAAACAGTAAGACATTGGTTTTGGGTGAATTTTTTTTTTTTTTTGAGTAATATTACACTTATAAATAAATTTTATAATACTTTACAAAGTAGTATATGTAGCGATATTTAGTTAGTCAAAAAGTATAAATTACAAGTAGTAAATATGTTTAAATTTTTAAGGTTAAAATTCAATCATTGAGTTGCACAGTCTACCAAAAATATATATTTTTTTTAAAAAAATGATAGCATGCTACTGCCTCATTTTTTTTTTAAGAAATAAATTTAGCTAAAAAATGTAAACTGGTCAGATTTTAAGTTTGAAATTTTGGATATCAATCATCAAGTCTTTTGTCACTCGCGCAGTTGAGATAGAGACCAGACGGTCCATATAATTTGTAAAATATTGTAAAATTTATTTGTAAGCAAAATATTTTTTTTATTTATTTTCGCAGGAGCTAAGCTTCCCCTCTCTCTCTCTCTCTCTCTCTCTCTCTCATTTTCTGCAAGATCTAATAAATGCTAGGCTCTTCCAACCAAAAATTTGCCATAGACCATAACAAGCGCACGCATATCCACATCTCTCTATCCCATGAGCCATTATTATTCAGCCGTAACGAGGACAAAGCATTGAGGAATAGCAGAATAAACAAAAACTTATTTACTTCCTGTATGAGTTATCACATAAAACAATGGTCTTAATAAACAGATCCGAAGCAGATGCAAAATTCGATCCCTCTAATTTCACAATTTTCGCATTCATCCTCCTTTCAAATCAAAATCCCTGAACTCTTAGCCATGAGAAACGGTGAGAGTAAGCAGTAAACAATACTTAGAAGTATCCCTTAAACATGTCTCAAAACGAAACAAATTAATAGGAATGAACCAAAGATCTAGCTCTGCAAATTGAAAAGGTCGGTAGAAAAGAAAAGATCGATATGTTCGAAGGCACAAACAGCTTTCAATGACTCGAATGAATGTCCTCAGCATAGAATTCAAAACCACAATTTATACAACAATGGCTTTTTCAACTCGAAAACCCCTGCGGAGGTCGACTAGTGGGCTCGTTGTACAAACAACACTAGCTCGGAAACAATTGGAAGAATGGTATGATACAGAACTCCAATATACCACAGCAAGAAATGCATCTTCAAAATAGCTTGAATCCAACTGCTAGTCACCGTTCTTAGCAACAATATCTTTCTTCAGGATGACACTTCCAGAAGCACTTTTAGCGAAGAGATTCTCGGTCAGTTCATCCCATTTGGTTTTACCGCCGGAGTTCGAACTTTTGTTATCAGAAGCTATGGACTCTGTAGAGGACTCCTCTGTTGGTGCTACAGCATGTGGGATTTTAAGGGTTTCCGCGCGTTCGAGGGCAATCCTGTGTTCTTGCTCGAGACTATGTATTCTTTCCATCTTTTGCTGTTGCGGTGGACTAGTTGGCTCGCCACTTTCCTGCATAAGCTGAGATAATATATTTTTTCTTAGAAGTCATATTTGTACCAAATTCTTGTTAAATATAAAATAAGTACATTATTCCGATTTCCCACTTAATTAAGAAACTCCAGCGACTTAATTCACCGTCCATGTGGTGATCCTAGGCATGACAAGTAGTGTTGAAAACACAATGCATATTACATAGTTCCTATAGAAAATCATTTCACATTTTTCAAAGAAAAATAGATTATTTCACAACAAGTCATGCACAAAAATTACCAGTCATACGAGGCTTTACTTCTTTAAGGTGAAAACATCCTAATCCTAGTACACCTGAAGATAAAAACATATTAAGGGGGCAAATAAAGTAGTAATAATGGAGATCTCTCTAATGAACCAAATAATATAAGGTTCTGCAACAAGGGAGCTACTCCTACTAACCACTAGAGGCCGTATTATAAAGTCAAGATGCAATAATTGACCACAAACATAATGTCATCGTCGTAAATAGCAAGGAAAAATGTATGCATTGCTTACATCTGCAGCCTTTTGAGCCTCTCGTTCAATCCAAAGAATTGCATGGTCGGACGTGACATTGCATGATAGCACAATATGCTCAAATCTACCTTCTACTGGAATGGCTGTTCTCACCTCCGGAGGGAATCTTCCACATCTACATGTAACCAAGACATCTAAAATCATTCTTCTGCAAATACAAATGATCAATAATAGTACAGTAATCTTTCTCTGCTAGGACTAATTTTCATTAGAAAACCAACCAGTTTGTTATATCATTCTTTGTCCAACATAGTTGATCGATAACACAAAATGCACTTTTGTAAATTAAGTTCTAAAATCTTTTCTTTTATAAAGATTTAGCAGATAAAATCAGTCATTGGACATAACTGTAACTTCCAAATGCAAGTTATTTTCATTGAAACATTATTCTCATAGTCTAGGCAAGGTTAACACAAAATATTGAAAAGAGTAGAGACTAGGGGAAAGCAAAGGTAAATGAACAAAATAAGACGTATTCATTATGTCATGAAACTTGAACAAAAATTACTTCCTTTTTTATTAATGAACTAATAACCTAATTTTTCTTTCTTTCTTGGATGCAGATCTATAATTATCTTTGAACTGCACATAGATATTTTGTGTTTTTTTAAGCCATATGATCATATAATCAGCATCATCTGTGTTGGAAAAACATAAGCACAAGCGATAAAGCTCACATTTTCAAGCTGATAAGGACAGACCCCAACAGAACACGAAAAGAAAACAATGTGTCCTATGAAGGACAGGGGTTGATGAAATCCTCTGCTCTACCATCTATATTATGTCGTAGATTAGTTCAACTACTTAAAAATCATGAAAACTTTAATATCCTCAAAGTCAAGTAAATCCGCTATCTTCGATTAGAAACTAAGAAACAAACTAAAACAATTGTGTCCTACTATCTTCCGTGTACAACTAAGCGATATTCCATGCTCTACAGATTAAGAGACATAGGAACAATAGAAACTTCGCAAATCATATAGAGTTCTTAGTAACTTCCACACAGTCACAGAAGATATGAGAGAAATGATAACGCTCTATGAACAATGCTGTCATAGAAATGGAGCGTATACCAAATGAGTTAAAAACATATAGAAATCACTATCATTCTTTAAAGTACAGTGGAAAGTTGTTGCACCTAATCCTTCATTTTAAGATTGTGAGAGTAAAGAATTCCGTTACCGACAAAGCTTCCTCTCGACAATATGATAGATTCGACCAGGAGCGTAGAGCCTTCTTGGATCACTAAGCTTCTTTTTTTCCGAAATAAACGTATCTCGCAAGCAAGCAAAGAATAAAAGGCAAGGCAAGCTGTCCAAAGCAGTAAGACATAGGGTAAAACATAAATACATTGTGTAGCAGTTGATATAAAAATAAGAACAAAAATTGAGGTACTGGGGAAACTATGCAAATTACATGAAAATTTACCAAAATATTGACCCAAAAATGTATTGCAGGGGTGTCGCCGTTCTTGGCAAAAAATCATCCTGCGCAGGTTTATGTATAGGAGTCAGCTTCTATAAGTAAGTTCAATCTTGTACAATATGAAACATTATCAAAAAGCATAATTTAGTATTACTTTTGTTTAATATAAACATTACATTGCTCAGAATTCTTCATCCAGAAACTATAAATCTTCTTAAAGTAACATTTCACTCATCAGCAGTTATGTCCGTAATTCTATACCAGGTTATCCCAAAATTCTGCAATTGTGCTCAAATCGATCACTTCAATTCTACAATTTCAACTTATTCCACTTATCGAGCAATCGACATATGCAGCAATAATCACCTGCAGGATGACGGAGGTGACGACATCGGCATACTTGACGGCGAGGTTGAGCGACATACACCTGGCGGGCGCGACGGCGTATCCGTGGATGTGGCTCCGGGGGATGCCGCCGAACTGGTCGCGGTTGTTGACCGCGATCACGGTCATGAGCGCGGCGATCCCCGATCCGAGCGAGTGGCCGGCGAAGACCAGCTTGTAATCGGGGCCGAGCTCCCCGAGGAGGCGGCGCAGGGTGTCGGCCTCTTGGTCGAGGATCCAGGTGGCGGCCCTGAGGAGGCCGCGGTGGACGAAGCCCCCGTCGAGCACCTGCATGCCGAGCCCGTCGTCGAGGAGGACCATGTAGTCGCTGTTGCGCGTGAGGCTGAGGCCGCGGATGGCGAGGACGAGCTCCTTGTGGGGGCGATCGGCGTAGATGAGGTAGGGGGGGCATCGGCGGTGGGTGTCGGCGTAGGGGACGCGCTTGACGATGGAGGAGGGGTCGAGGGAGGAGGCGAAGCTGGGCTCGGCGAGGTCGTCGGCGTAGACGCCGAGGATGGCGCGGCACGCGCGGGGGATGGGGGCGAACTCCGCGGCCGAGGAGAGGGGCCACGACTCGCTGTCGTAGGCGCCGACGTAGTTGAGGCGCTTCCACGCCCACCGCGAGCACCCCACGCACACCACGCACTCCAACCCACCCGCCACCGACATCGTCGACCACGACGACGACGACGACGACGACAATGGCGATGGTGGAGACGGAGATGGAGAAGGGGAAACGAAGCGGATCAAAAGCGCGTTGAGCGCAACAACGGAAGAGGATGGTGAGGAGACAACGTTTCTTTTGGTTTGGTGTTTACTTTGAATTCGACAAGGAGTTCAAGGACAATGGAGTAGTAACAGAGGGAAAGTGATTTTAAAGTTTTAGCACTTTTGGGGGAATTTGGACAAAATTATTGCATGCACTGGGTGCAGCAATACATTTCATGGACCGGATTCAATTTTTAATAACTTATACTTTAAATTAAATCGTAACATATTTATTTACAATTTTTAAAAATATATCATCTAGACATCAACTAATACTAAAAATAGTATTAAAAAAATATATATATATATATATATATATATATATATATATATATATATATTGCTCGACTTATAAAATCTATTTATAGAGATGGCCGCTGCAGGTGCAGAGGTTTATTCCCGGGCCCGTGTTATGTTCATGGATTTTGGACTTTGCACAACTGGGAATTAAAGTATTAAAGTCCTTTTAAGACTTAGTTAACAAAATATATTACAATACCTTATGAATCAAATCAAGAAAAACTTGAAAGTTGACAGCAGCCGCCGCTTGATACCATCTAAAAACTTCCTTTGACGATTTTGCATGTTAACTCGGACAGGTTAGTTTGAAGAAGCCCAAAGCCCACACAATCACAGCTGGACCTGACCATAAACACTTGACTCGGCCCAATGTTTCATTACACTACTGGGCCTGCATTGCCGGCCCGGCCCAATTATAAAGTAGTCGTTACAATTGGAATGGGAATGCTGTGCCCCCTAATGGGCCGGGCCTGTTTCCACAAATGCCATACACTAAATTGGGCTCACACTAACATTGTTACACTGCTACATTTAGGGCTTGTTTGGTATTGGAAGTCTTTTTGAATTTTTTTTTGAATTTTTTGAGAAAAAGGTAGCACGCCACCCGCTTCGTTTATTTCTTATAGAAATAAACTTAACTAGAAATGTGAATCAACTAGGATTCGAACTCGAAACCTCGGGTACCAACCACCAAGTCCTTTGCCACTTGAAATTATTAGGCAAAATAAAGTTAGTGTGAAAGTATATAGAAATACACTATTCTGTGTCCGGGAGAACTATACAAATTATATTGTAACCAAGTACTTTCTCACTCCACGTCACACAATCTTCACGCAATTCAAAACAGAGCTCAAGTTTTTGAACTTCTCGTGTACTCGTTTACTCTTCAGATGCGTTGTGCTTCGAAATTATGGTGCGACCATAGAACATTTTTTGTTCTTTTTCTATGAAGAGTATGAATGAGGAACTTCTAAAAGTAGGAAATTAAGAATTAAGTGGGAACATAATTAATTAGAAAAATCTTTGAAGAAGTAGGTTAACAAACTCCAATCAGTTTCATCTTTCTAGCTATGAAAGTATAAATAAATTTTCAAATATTTTTATTAATTTTGACCGAAGACCGAATAAGCTTTCAAAAGTAAAATTCCTCACAAAAAAAGAGGAAAACAATTTGTAAATATGAAGAAGAACACATAACAGAGGATTCGAATAAGTTGAGCATGACCATGGTAAACAAGGCGTGTCATCAATGAATATATTTACATAGGCAAAAGGAAAACATAATACAAAGGAGTACTCTCACAACACCAATAGTCACAAAAACCTAAACATATAATTACATATAACCATCTAATCAATATATAATTACTACAGCGATGTAGTATCTTCACACAAGAGAAGGTAGGATCCAAAGATATATATATAGAGCAAGAATACCAAATTCACAAACAAGAAAACTAGTTCCTGCTGATCATCAGTCCCCGACGGAGATCGCGCGGCCGACACGTCCCAACGGCGACTGCGAGAGCTGCCGCGCGAGGTCCCTGAAGACGCGCCGCCGCCTCGTCTCGAACGCCGGAGGCAGCTGCAGCTGATCCTTGATCTTCTCATCCTCTAGCTTGATCTTTCTCACTCGGCTATGAACAACTGGTTGTCGCACCTGTTTTTCTCCCTCCTTAATCTCCTCTCCACCTTTCATATTTGTCTCCTCTATTTTCTCCATTGATAAAACTATAACTAATTAAGAGGAAACTAATTAAACGTAGTTACTTGTCACATATACACTGTTCTATTTATAGAGGAAGAGGGGTATGTGAGGGATAATTGAGTGCATAAGAAAAAGATGCATGGTGGGTGAGATATATTGTATAGTTTGAGGAGTTTGGAGAGGGAAAGAAACAGTGCCCCAACCGTTTGGATTATTCAATTTCATACAAAATTAGACTTTAACATGCCGATCAAATTGGTAAACCACGTGTCTTAGAAAAGTTAAAGCTACTACAAAAGTTGATAATAAATTTAGTTTGAATATTACATAAACTAGAATATGAGTCCATGATCGTTTCAAAAGGACAAAAAGAAAATGCATGAGAAAATACGACATGTGAGGTGTTCAAACAGGAAAAAGGTGACCCAAATTATGAAATGTTCAAACCCGGAAATTAATTAGACTCTTCAATGGGACAATATTTATGTAATCGTGGGCCAAGTAAACGTTCTTAGGTGGGTGATGTGGTCTCTTCTGTACGCACGAAGCGGAAAAGCCAAATTAACACAAATTAAGAAAGTTAAATTTTGTAATTTCTTTGATTGGATTCAATTTGTCAAACTTCTAATTTGCTTTAATTCTATTCAATAGTCCTCGTTTTAGAAAGTGTGAATTCGAGCCCCTTTCAAACTGACCAGCTCGAATAGTTCAATAACAATTCCTAGTCGCAATTTGAACTAACTGAATTTTTCGTTGAGCTACGATCGAGACCCTGGTTGTTGTGAGCTGCAATTCGCGCAACAATCTTTTGCAATCGAAAAGTTGAAATAAAATTTTAACTAATTTGAAACTTTTGATGTTTTATTTTATCGAACAATACTGTACTCTACAGTATTATTTCAACATATTAATCCTCTTTCTTTTTATATACTTACAAATTAGTGGTTAGTTGTTAATTTTCGCTTTAAGGTTAGCCTCCAACCTTCACCTAATTGTAGATAATGTTTGCTCCAGGTCAACTCAAAAATAGTGACTAATCTTTTTGGTACATCCACCTCCTCCAAAAAAATTGTTCCCATGTATGTACGAATGGATAACGAACACATGGTTTCCTCAATTGGAGGCACATTGCTATTAAATAATATGAGGGGCAATAAAAGTTGGTGTAAATATAAAACAAGTAACTTTTACGACCGAACATAAATTTGCATAAGTTGACTGCATTTCATTTTATTTAAAGGTACATACGGAGATTATTATGAAACAAATTCAGGCATAGTTTAGTAATATTGTGTGGCTAAAAGAAATTTTTTATTTCTATAAACATCCTTTTTTGGTTACGATAAACGTTACAATTTTATAGCATTGCAGGAGGCTCCAAGCGCTTTTAAATTTAAAACCTTTCTAAAATATAAAAAAAATATTTTTTGCTAGCGCATTTTCTGAGTCTTAGTTTTTTTTTTTTTGAGGAAAAAATAGCACGCTACCTGTTTCATTCATTAAAAATATGAATTAAACAACATGGGTGAGATAAAAAAACCTCGGCAGAAGCAAAAAAAAAAAAAAAAACTAAGTAAGTTGGGCTTTAGACGACAGAATATCCTCATAAGTTTGTGGGCCATAGTGGATTGTGAAAACTCCAGAGGTTCAACTCGGCCCAGTTGCTAAGGCCATATTGGGCTGGGCTTTAAAGGGAATTGCCCAAGGGCCCAGGGGATCTTTCGAAACTTGATCTCCTGTGATCACAACAATGTATTAACTTTATGGTGTATGTTAAACACAGTGAAAATACAACAAGATTCTTACAAGATTCTTCTGCTTCACCCATGTGATTGTTCTCGCACCAGCAAATCTTATTTTAAACTTATTATCATTTTACAGTATTGGAGGAGAGAATTTTTTAAAAAAATTTAGATTAAGCAGGAAGGTAAATGTTTTTGAACGTCACAATTTTAAACTAGGCCTTAATCGAAAGCAAGCATGTTAAGAGTCCAAACTATATAGTCAAATCGTTTAGGCTTTGTCTTTTGAAGTTCGATGCCTTACTCAAATGTTATACCAGAAAATTATAAAAGAAAAAAAAAAACTTTTTTTTTATGAAGAGCACTGCACTGTCCAAACAGAAAATTGCTATTTGTACAAACAACCTAAAATATTCTCCCACTTTTTTGAAACTTTTCAAGCCCATTCCAACCCTCCATACCAAATCTCTCTCACCCACTCTCTCTCTCTCTCACACACACACACACTACAAGTATAATTCGCATGTACAGCATCAAAACAATTGATCTCATCCACCATCGCACATCGATCACACCATGTCCGGCTCCTCTCTCACCTTCCTCCTCTCCTTCTTCGCCTTACTCTCCGCCGCCGCCGCCGCCGACGACAACAACACCGGCTACAACACCTTCGTATACAGCGGCTGCACCCCGCCGCACTACACATCAGGCTCATCATACGAGAGCTACGTGGACTCGATCCTCGCGTCGATCTCCGCCGCCGCCGCGACGTCCTCTTTCGCGAACTTCACGTCCCCGGGCGCCGTGTCGGGCCTCTACCAATGCCGCGCCGACCTCCCCGCCACCGCCTGCGCCTCCTGCGTCCGCTCCGCGCTCTCGCAGCTCCCATCCCTCTGCCCCTCCGCCGCCGGCGCCGCCGTGCAGCTCCGCGCCTGCTTCCTCCGCTACGGCAACGACACCTTCCTCGGCAAACCCGACACGTCCCTCCTCTTCAAGAAGTGCGGCGCCGCGATCGGCGCGGGAATTGGCGGTGGCGGCGATGTTGATGCGGCGTTGGAGGCCGTGACGGAGGGCGGGGGGGAGTACAGGGTGGGCGCGGCGGGGAGGGTGCAGGCGGTGGCGCAGTGCGTCGGCGACCTGATTGCGGAGGAGTGCGGGGAGTGCGTGAAGGCGGCGGTGGAGAAGCTGGAGAGCGAGTGCGGGGCCGCGGCGGAGGAGGGGGAGGCGTACCTCGGCAAGTGCTACGTAAAGTATTGGTCTGACGAAGAACAAGGCGGCGGCAGCGGCGGTGGCGGTGGCGGCGGTGGCATTGGCGGCGGTGGCGGTGGCATTGGCGGCGGCGGCGGTGGCATTGGTGGAGGTGGCATTGGTGGCGGCGGCATTGGCGGCGGTGGCGGCGGCATTGGCGGCGGCGGCATTGGCGGCGGTGGTGGTGGCATCGGCGGCGGCGGCATTGGTGGCGGCGGTGGTGGCATTGGGGGCGGCGGCATTGGCGGCGGTGGTGGTGGCATTGGCGGCGGCGGTGGTGGCATCGGCGGCGGTGGCATTGGCGGCGGCGGTGGCATCGGTGGCGGTGGCATTGGCGGTGGTGGAAGTGGCATTGGGGGCGGTGGCGGTGGCGGTGGCGGTGGCGGTGAATTTCCTCTCTCTCTCTCTTTTAAAAAAATTGCAATTGCATTACTAGTCATCTGGTGTCAACGTGCTCCCCTATAAAATAATATTTTTATTTATTTTTCCTCTATGAGACTATGGTTATACTTTATCTGATAGAGAGGCAAATTAGTTATTTTACGGAAGAGACTTTGCATGATTTATGAGAGATTGAATAACTCGAACCACAGCAAAATTCAAAAATACATGATATAAGTGAAACATTTATTCTTAATTAAGTTTTAGTATTGCATGTTTTATATTCTCGTGATTTGGCCACTTGCTCTGCAAATAGATACTCAAATGATTACAGTGTTTTGCTAGTTTGGTGTGGTTTCAAACGTTGTGCCTACATATATGTCACTCTATGTACACATTGGTACAACTAAAATGATGAATTTTTTTGGATAAATCCTATTGGCTAGTACGTACATTATTTTCTTAAACCTTTACCTAAACCGTTACAACGTTAATTCAATTACCTGTAGCACCTAGTATGGCTATAGTCATTTTCAGTATAGTATTATATATATCTTGGTAGCTGTGTGGTAATTGAGATCTAGTCCACGGGTACAGAGAATAGTATATTTCATTAATTAATTAAAGAGCTTGGTATATTAAAAAGGAGAACGTAGAAACAAATAGAGAGAGAGAGAGAGAGAGAGGTAGAGATAATAATAACAGTTCTTGCAATATATAATTGTCAATTAGTGTAGATATTCCTAATTAGTTTCCTAAAGAAGAAGAGAAATAAGGGAACTCAAGAATATTAATGGCTCCTTTAGCAAGATTAGGTGATGGGTGGATTGGAGAATAAAGCTCCTTTATTAGATCTTGGCTTGTTCAACCACTAGAATAAGCTTGGAGGTCCCTAGCTAGCTAACTAAATAATTTAGAAGCATTTGTATATAATATTGCTCTCAGGTGACTACATGCATGCTAGCTAAATTCTCTTGTAATATTGTTATTATATATTATTAATGGATTGATAATATAATATAACAGAATATTTTTCTTAATTTAACGTGAATGATTAGAGAACACAATTTGGTGGCAAACTGGCGTGTATAGCCAACCATCCGCCAAAATACACCAGAAAAATGAAACAAAAACCCTGCACTCCTCCTCACAGGGCCCAGATGAGATAAGTTTCAGAATCCAAATTGAAGGATATTCCGATAATTTGTGCAATAAGTTAGATCAGGTGGGTGGGAAACGTATAGGAATGAAAGCGATTAATTGAGAATTTCTTAACCTTCACAAATTGGTAGAAGATGGAACCTGCAATGGTGTAGAACTTATTTATCTAGCTTCTGAAATTACCTTTACACGAAGTCATTAATTAGGCTAGTACAAAAACAAACTTAGTTATACTTAAGATCGCTATTCGGCATTAAAAACGTTACTAATGTAGTTGATTTTACTATTTTGGTTATTATTCACGAACTGAATGTGATTAAACTCAACGCATTAGCATGAATATTCTGGTAAATATTGCTGGTAATATCGTTGCCCATTCTTCAATTAAGAGAGAGCATAATATCGTTGGATTTGACTAATGCGCCGTTCTTTGATTGTTTATCAATTATCAGCAGATCAGAGCGAGAAAATCGCGGCGATCATCGTTGGGGTTATGGTCGGCGTCGCCCTCTTGATCGGTTTCTTTTCCTTCATCAGGAGAGCCGGGCGAGGTGCGCATTTTCATCTTTAGTTAGCAACCTTCTAATCCTTTAGTTCAATTCTGAATTTGCTTGATCTGGTCCTAAGCACACCCTCTTGTTTCTTCTTTGCAGGAAAATAATAGTACTCGGCATTTATTTCCCTTGTACTTAAAATTAATAATGGGTGTAATTGAACCTCTTCTTGTTTTGTGATGTGATTAATTATCTCCTCGATATTGCCTGGTGATCGCATACAATGGTTAAGGGTTGGTGATCCTTCAATCTAATTAAGATTTTATGCGTACATACTAAAGCAAGTAGGTGCACGGTGTTCACCAATTACTCAATTATTTCATAATTTGTCTAAATTATTTCATTTCCATAAGTTTCATCTTCCCAAATGCGACTAGAAATTAACACTGGATTATATTATTTGCATAGAGGGCACATTTTCTTTTATTTATTAATATTTGACAACTTTAAATTAATTTGCAATATTCTTTTTATTTGAGAAATGAGCCCAAATATAGCTCGTTCCGTCCTAAAAGTGAGTTGGGCCTAGTTCAGGCCCATAGAGAAAAACAAAGCCCGGTTGTCTCATCCGCATAGAACTTTATATGCGCCTACTCCCTTCAACTGCACCGGTACTAACGCCGTTAAAAGCTGTAAACGTGTCGCTCGTTTCCTCTTCTTCTTCTCCTTTCCACCTCCCCCGATCCGATCCCTTCTCCTCCAAACTAGGGTTTCGAGGGTTTCTAGGGTTTCTTCGATCGCGCGATCCCTTCTCTCTCTCTCTCTCTCTCTTGCTTCCCCCATGGCGTTGGAATGGGTGGTCCTCGGCTACGCGGCGGGGGCGGAGGCGATCATGCTGGTGCTGCTGACGCTCCCGGGGCTCGACGCGCTGCGGCGGGGGCTCGTCGCGGCGGTGCGCAGCGCCCTGAAGCCGCTCCTCGCGGTGGTGCCCTTTTGCCTCTTCCTCCTCATGGACATCTATTGGAAGTACGAGACGCGCCCCACGTGCGACCAGGAGCACGCGTGCACCCCCTCCGAGCACCTCCGCCACCAAAAGTCCACCATGAAGAGCCAGCGCAACGCCCTCCTCATCGCCGCCGCGCTCGTCTTCTACTGGCTCCTCTTCTCCGTCACCTCCCTCGTCGTCCGCATCGACCAGCTCAACCAGCGCCTGGAGAAGCTCAAGCGCCAGGAATGAGCGCGCGATTGGCCTCCGATCTCGTGCGGTTTGGATCCGATCTCCATCTAGGTTCTGGTTTCTATCCCCTTTAGGTTTTTGGATATCTTCTCCTTTTTCGTTGTTGTGTGTACGGATTATTATTTTGCATAAAGTGAATCAGAGATCTGGTTAGGGTGTTTTGATCTTAGACCTTACTGTGGAAGAGCCCGTACTTTTGGTATGTGATTCGTATTTTTAGGTTAAGACTCATACTCGTATCATGTTATCGAATTTGAACAGTGAATTTGATTCGGGATTTTGTGCTGATGCATCTTCGATAGTTTGGTATTTTATTGCTGAACGAATTTAAGAGGTTGCTTTTCTGATCTCCTAGTGAAGATTGCTGCGTAATCTAGTTTACAAGGTTTCGGATGTAAATATTGGCTTTGTGAGTAGAAGCATTATCTGATAAATTGAGTTTTCTTGGTTTATATTTTATTCGTGTTTCTTGCAACTAAAGCTGCTCAGTATTGGAGTGATTACGAAAAATGCTGGAGAGAGCCCCTGAACTGGACTGGTTGTGTTAGGTTGGATCTTAGTGTGGTAATCCTAAGAGCATATTTTCCAGTATTTAACTTTTGGGGATATATTTGCATTCATATTACATCTCAGATGCGAAGACACTGGTTCCCGCGCACTATTTTTGGTGTCTAACGACTGCTATCAACCTTTTTGTTGTCCATATAATGTTTTCAGATTTGGTATCATGAAAGTTTTATATGTACCAGGAAATTTTTAGGTGCAGCTGGAATAATTTCAGCATTTTGTTAAAATCTGATAAAATCAATCTTAAATTGATATCTTGTGCCTTGTGTTTTTTTTTTTTTTTTTTTAATTGTAGACTTATTTAAGTTGCTGTTATGATGTGCTTGCACTCAGATATGTGGAATTGTGTATCCTCTGTGGATATCTTCTATAGAGAGACCTTGGTTGTGTCTTAAGTCAGTATTCATGTACTTTGCCTGCTACTTCATAAGGTTTTTCGTCGAAAAGCTTTTTTCTTTTCTACAGTGATATACGTTTGCTATTCATGGTATTATTCTTTTATTACAGTAGTGACTTTACAATATTTTTGAGGTCCAGTTAAGTCAGTTGCCTTGTTCTGTGAGTTCCTAGTTGTGCACCTAAACTGACAATGTTGGTTTATTCGTCAGCTCTACAAAAACCAGAAGGAACTTCTTAATTGGGTTTAGTTTGTTTGAGCTTTCCGATGACCAGCTTGTATCAGTTTGGATAATGATTCTTGAATAATAAGTTATATTTGGTTTTGAACAAATCCTACTATATGGTAAACATTGAGGAGGAGAGGTTGCTTTATATTGGTTTTGGTTTGGGCTTATAAAAGTTTAAGCTTGAAGAGATACAAATCTTAATTTTTGGCTCTTTTATTTCTTTCCGGTGAGGGCTAAGGAAGCAGTTTCTTCCTTCATAATTAGGCCCTTCTTATAGTTCTTCTGCAGTGGAGTAGCTCTAGTAATGGGAGCAGAAAAAGGTGGTATCATATTGAACGAATTATTTACTTTTTAATCCTATTCAACGAGCCATTTCAACTCCCTTTCTTTGATGCTGCAGACAGAGAAGCTTCAATGAATTAAGCAGATTGGTTTGTACTTCGAAGCTTCCTCGTTCGGACAACTGATAATTTTTGTTTGTTTTTGTTTTCTCCCTTCTGATGTTGAATCTTTGCTAATTAGAGCATCATATTACTTGCATTTATTGTTCTACACCTGTTTGGGATTCAATTTTGCATTGATCTCTGTTCTATATGATGTTGAATCTTTGCTAATTAGAGCATCATATTACTTGCATTCAGGGCATGTTTGTTTCGTCGAAACTGGACTTTGGGTTGAAGTAGAGTTCGGTAAAAACTATTTCTTTTCCGCTGTTTGTTTCGTAGTTATGAAAGTGAAGTTTCATTGGTTCTAATATTTGTTTGGTAGGAAGTGTATGATGTAAAACTATAATTTATGTATAAATAATAATTAATTTAATAAATAAAAATAATATAATTATATTTTATATAATTAAACTTTAATTATTTATTTTTTTATATAATAAATAATTATATAATCTTTTTTATATAATTAAATTTTAATTATATAATATTTTAAATATATAATTAAAATTTATATAATTATATAATTATATTTTTATATAATTACATATAATATTATTTTTTCACCTTTCTTCACCGTAATTGATTTCGGCCCACGGTGGGCCGAAGTCAATTATGCCGTTTCGGATTAACCCGAGTTTCGACCGTAATTTTTTTACGGCGAACCAAACGACGGAAGTGATCGTTTTTGGCGAAAACGACTTTTCCCTTTCCACTTCCATCCTACTTTCATCCGAACAAACATGCCCTTATTGTTCTACATCTGTTTGGGATTCAATTTTGCATTGATCTCTGTTCAATATATTTGAGTACCCCGTTCTCTTACAACAATCTATTCTCCAGTGTGGTACTCCTCCTAATCATTAACAAGCTCAGGGTATTTATTTTTTTTTTTTTTTTTATTTATTTATTTAATCCGCTTTGGGACTTTGATTATTGTAGGAACAAGTTAGATTCTGCTTCAATGCTTTCTTCAGATTCATCTTTTTCTGCTCATCGGGATAGGCTGTGGCTGCAATCTTTGCGGATGTATGCTGCTTTTCCATCTCTTGCTTATTTTTGCAAACTAAATTGGAGTTAACCCAAAATGAACGTCTTTATTAGTATTACCGAACTTGAATCCTAATAGGACTCTTGACTCGGTAGGCAATTTTGATATCGGAATCCGATTCGGACCCGAATTCGGTTCCAGAACCAATCGAATTGTATATACTACCACCGTCTTCACCCTCCCTCGGCTGGTCGATCGTCTGCACTCACAGCTTCTGTATTTTGTTCGAGAACAAATACCCTTGTCACCACTTATGATCTTCTTCAGATCATAATTTTCTAAAATAGACATGAACTACTTCAACAGAGCACAATCTCTCCTCTCTCCTCTTCCGCCGCAACGGCCCTCTCTTCTCCACCTCTAAAAACCTAACCTCCTCCGTCCCTCGTGCCGCCCCACCAAGGAGATCATCGGTTCCCCCTCCACGGAGAATAATCTTTTAATTAATTTTTTTTTCTTTTCAAAATTTTGTTATTATATTAAGATTTAGGGTCTATAAATAAGAGATCTATCTTTCCTTTTCTCTTTTTTGTAACGAAATAGTTAATATAGTCAATAAATTTCTTCTTATGAGCTTTTGCTTTAACTTCAATGAAAAGAGGAGATTCATCTTCTTCTTTTTTTTTCTTTTTTTTTTTTACAATGAAGAGGCATTCGATAAACGTTAAATTAATCTATTTATATCAAAATTATAGTGAGAATCGAGAAATTCTTAAATAAAAATTTTGTTTCAAAAAAGGCCATCCAGTTGTCCGCATTAAAAATTTTGTTGTATTGCGAGAATTTAGGTGTAAATAGTCAATTGGTAACTTCATATATAAGTGTGTACAATTTTTCGTGGGTTGTTAATTAATACGTACGTTTTCTTGTCGCGGTACCTTTTATTCAGTCCTATGACAAGCGAATACTGTGTTGCCTAATAAATATATGTCTCAGATTTTAGATCTGATTTGCGTTACAGTTTCAGAAACTTTTGGATGCATTTTGGTACTAAAATCTTATGAGATATAGAGGGTGTTTGGCCTAGCTTTTCAAAATTGATTCTGAGCCCAAAATCACTTCTGAGCTTAGTAGAGCGTTTGGTAATGACTGCTGGAAAATCTGATTCTGTTTTTCAGAATCAGAAAACTGATTTTGAAGGCTTCAGAATCAGAAGCAGAAAAAAGCTGCTTCTCCAAAACTGATTCTGCTTTTGGACTCAAACTTCAAATTTTTTTTTTCATTTTAGATTCAAAGTATAAATGTAACTTTAAATTTAAATTTTGAAATTTTAAATTCATATTCATATTTTTAAATTTCAACTTTTTAAATTTAAAATTTAAAATTTAGATTTTAAATTTAAAATTTAAGTTTCAAATCTCAAACTTTAAATTTTCAAATTCAAATTTTCAAATTTTAAATTTAAGATAAAATTTAAATTTTGACATTTTAGATTTTAAAACTTAAATTTAAAAATTTGAAAATATAAAATATAAAACATAAAATTACAAGTTTTAATTTTCAAATTACAAAATTCAAATTTAAAATTTTAAAATTTAGATTTTAATTTTAATTTTAAATTTCAGGATTTAAAAATTCAAATTTGAAATTTAAAAATTGAAATTTGAAATTTATTTTGTCCAAATTTAAAATTTAAAAATTATAATTTTAATTAAAATTTAAAATTTTAATTTAAATTTAAATTTTAAATTATTTTAAAATAAAATTTAGTAAAAATATTAATATATGCAAACATCAGAAAATTTTTGCCAAACAGCTTTAGAAAATCACTTCAGAAAAATCACTTTTATCTAAACTCAGCCAAACGCTCTACAGGTTTTCATCAAAATCACTTCTCAAAACCAAAATTATTTCTGCAGAAATCACTTTTCCAGAAGCTAGGCCAAACAGGCCAATAGGCATTATTCTTAATTTTACCTTTGACTACAATAAAATTTTAGTAAAAATATATTTAACTTTTTTGAACTGTAAATCATTTTAAATTGACGATCTAATATTTTAAAATTTTGATATGACCATCTATTCTTTCAATTTGTTTGATTTGAATTTACCAATAATATTTTGACTTCAAATTTAAATATATCATTTATTTTTATAAATTTAGTTAGTATATTTCATATAATAAATAATTAACTCAAATTTTACGACAAAATGCTTAGATAGCAAAATTAAAATTTTAAAAATATCAAAAAGCTATTTTGAAATTGATCTCTTATAAATTTTATACGTGTTTATCTATTATTTTATTTTATTTTCATCCACAAGGAAAATTAAAGCGTCCAAACTAATTAAACTAACTCACGCGTTGGTGGCATGGTCGGAGTGGCGACGGCCCACCCAAGTTGAGGAAACTAATCATCACCGTTCAGACTTCAGAGCAGATTCCCCACAGCTGTCTGCCGCGGCACCATCCGCATGATCACTGGAACCCACTCTTGTCTTCTCTCTCATCACCCTACAGTGCGTTCTCTCTCTCACAGTTATCTACATAAAAATTTGGGTTAATTACATACAGCTCTCTGTAAACATATCGAATAGTAAATATATTTCTATAAAGTTTAATTTTTTAGTTTTATCCCTACAAAGTCTAGTAATATTTATATTTTTTTCTCTAATTTGTTACTGTTAGAACACTATTCATTTTTTAACAGCAGATAAGAGAGATGATATTTTTGCCCTTATAAACATATCCCTTTTCGAAAAAGTATTTTATCCAAAATATACGAGGGTTAAAAAGATCAATGTAACTCATTTACTAACCAGGATTAAGTATTGTACTTATAGTTAACTATATTTTTCTAATGAATCTTCATAATTGGGATATATTTAAAAATGTTAAAATTTTTGTAAGGATAAAAATAAAAAGTTAAACTTTATGGCCCCGTTTGGTTCGGGGGTTAAAGCGGGGATAACGAAGTTATCCCCGCTATTCCGCCAAACGAAACGAAGTTTGGCCGGGATATTTTATCCCGGTCAAACTTCGTTATTCTCGGTTATTCCGGAATAGCTGGGATAAACTATTCCATCGTTTTGACGGAATAGCGCTATTCCAAGCTTAATTCTAAATTTAATTAAGATTATAAATTTATTTAAACATAAATTATATAAACATAATATATTTAATTAATAATAAAAGAATAAAATATCCAAGCTAGATTTATAATAAATATTATTTAATTAATAATGTATATATTAATTTATTTACTAATTAACTAGATAATTAATTAACTATTTAATTTATTACTTTAATAAATATTTAATTAATTTTTTGAGTAATTAATTCATTATTTTAATTAATTTACTAATTAAATAATTAATTATATTGTTTAATTAATTAATATTTTGAGTAATTTAATTATTTTCTTAATTAATCATTTGACTATTATTAACTAATTTATTTATTAATTTATTAATTTATTAAATTATTTGTAATTAATTAAATTATTAATTACCAATTAAATTATTTATTAATATTAAGGGTTTTTAGTAATATTCATAATTATTTAGTAGATTAAATAAGTTAAATTATTACTTAATTAATATTTGGTCTTAATTAATTAGATAAAATATTATTGTTTAAAATTATAATTATTCTTATCCTCGCAATTCCAATCAAACAATCCAAACACTATTTTCCTTATTCCCGAAAAAAATTTACTTTTCATCCAAACGCAAAATTGATTTAATCCCCGCTTATACCTCAATTTATACTTATTCCTGGAATAGTCACTTTTTACTTATCCCCGAACCAAACGATACCTATAAAAATATATCTGTTATTCGATATATTTTCAGAGAGTTGTATGTAATTGACTCAATTTTTTTTATTAAATTATATTATATTTTAAATAATAATAAAAATGTGAATAAAAATAGTGTAATGATTTTTATTTATTTATATAATATAATATTATTTGAAATTATGATATTTTTTGTTTGTAGAGACATAGTCCACATCCAGAGGTGCAGTAAAATGACGAGAAGTGGAAAAAACTAAAAACGACAAGACAACGGAAAGCCGTGGTACCTGATGAGATCCGTCCGTTGATTGCCGAGAACGATCGGTGGACGGACGGCCCTGATCGAATACGGCTTTCTCAAGGATTTCCGCGTCCGGGGACGTTCGTGCAAAACGGCGTTTTCCCCGATCCCAACGCCGACTCCTTTTTGATTCCCTTACCCGGACCCAGACAAGTCCGCATCGTCCTGCATTTATGCGGGTCCGGTGCATGAATTACGTGGCGGACCCGGCGTAGAGAATAATTTTCTCCCTTAGGTGGGGTCCACACGTAACGCGCTGCTATTTGTTGCCAAGCACGACCGCGTCTATCAGTGGAATGTTCTCTTTCATTAAAAAAAAAGAAAAAAAGAACCGGACCGTTACGATGGGGCATTTTCCTAAGACTCGGTCTCTCTCGGATGGTAAAATGGGCCCAATAATGTTCACATTTTTTTCTTTTAATCTTTAAAGCATTGATTACTTAATTATTGTGTAACAGCTCCTTGGATGCTCTTCTCATTGTCTCTCCTATAATTTTGTTTGTTTGTTATAATTTTTTTATGGTTTCAATAAATTGTTAGATGAAGCGTTAAATCATATAAACTTTTACGTGAAATATAAAAGGTATTTTTATACGGAATTATATATTCCGAATTTAATTCTATTTTGTGCGACCTTCATAGCTTCTCGGTGGAGCGCAACTCTTTTGAAGAGCTTCTCACCAACTTTTTTTGATATAGCTCAACCTACACTTGGATCTTAATTTCAATAATAATAACAGATTGAACAGTTCTTCGTTTAAATTTATTTCTCTTTACATGCATAAACTGTCCTTGTCAAAATAACACAAAAAAAAGAGAATCAAATTCGATCAGAGTTCACTGGGCAAAAGCCAACAAATTTGCAGCGTAGAATCGTTCTTCCCCGTAGTCCCCCTCTTCTGACTCTCGGACAGTAACAGTACGGCAATTAAAATACGCCTTGCGTTGCCTCACCACTTTCTCTTTTATTACAACCCCTGCCACTAATTATTATTATTATTATTATTATTATTGTAGAAAGAAAAAGGTGTAATAGTAGGGTTTTGGTACCGCTTCAACCCAAAAAAATTAGAAAAAAAAGAGACTCAACCTCTCTTCTCCTCTCCGCATTCTCTCTCTCTCTCTCTCTCTCTTCCTCTCCTTCTCTCGTCTCCATGGTTTAGCTCTTCTTCCTCCCCGAACCCTAACAATGGCGTCTCGTCACTGCCCCATGGACTCACCCCCTCCTCTCCTCCTCCTCCTCCTCCTCTCCATCTTCCTCCTCCTCTCCTCCCTCGTCGGCGGAGCACCGGACCTCGACTCCGACCGCGCGGCGCTCCTCACCTTCGCGGCCGCCGTCGGACCCGCCCTCCGGTGGAGCGCCTCGTCCCCGACGTGCAACTGGACCGGGGTCGTGTGCTCCTCCGGCCGCGTCGCCGAGCTCCACCTCCCCGGCTCCTCCCTCCGCGGCCCCATCCCCGACTCCACCCTCGGCAACCTCACCGCCCTCCGCGTCCTCTCCCTCCGCTTCAACGCCCTCTCCGGCCCCCTCCCCTCCGACCTCGCCGCGCTCCTCGAGCTCCGCAACCTCAACCTCCAGGGCAACTTCTTCTCCGGCGAGATCCCCGCGGGGCTCCTCTCCCTCCCCAATCTCGCGCGCCTCAACCTCGCCGACAACGGCTTCTCCGGCGGGATCTCGCCGGAGTTCGGGAAGATGACGCATCTGAAGACTCTCTACCTCGAGAGGAACCGGCTCACGGGGCAGATCCCCGACCTCAACATCGCCTCGCTGGGCGCGTTCAACGTCTCCTACAACCTGCTCAACGGATCGGTGCCCGAAGGGCTGCGGCGGATGTCCGCGAGCTCGTTCCTCGGCATGCCGCTCTGCGGCGGCCCCCTCGGCCCCTGCCCCGGCGAGATCTCGCCCACGCCCGCGCCAGGCTCGGGCCTCGCCCCGGGGGGGCACGCCTCCTCCTCCGGCGGCGGCGGCAAGAAGCTCTCCGGCGGCGCCATCGCCGGCATTGCGATCGGATCCGTCGCTGTGTCTCTGCTCCTCCTCGGCCTCCTCTTCCTCCTATGTCGGCGCTGCGGCGGCAAGGGTTACAACGCGAAGGACGCGCCGGTGGCGGAGATGGCGCTCAAGGATAAAGAGGTGGTGGGGGCGCCGAACGGGTACGGCGGCTACGGGGCTGCGAGGCCCGCACCCGCCCCGGCTCCGGCGGCGGCGGCAGCGCCCGCAAGCGGGGGGAAGAAGCTGGTGTTCTTGGGGCCGGGGCCGAGGGTTTACGACCTGGAGGATCTCCTCCGGGCCTCGGCGGAGGTGTTGGGGAAGGGGACGTTCGGGACGACGTACAAGGCGGTGCTCGAGATGGGCCCCGTGGTGGCGGTGAAGCGGCTCAAGGACGCCAACCTCCCGGAGAGGGAGTTCAGGGACAAGATCGGCGCCGTCGCCTCGTTGGATCACCCCAATTTGGTTCCCCTCCAGGCATATTACTTCAGCAAGGATGAGAAGCTTCTCGTCTATGAGTACGTGAGCATGGGAAGCCTCTCCTCCTCACTCCATGGTACACTCTTCTCCCTTTTTTTCTTCTCTCTAACATCTTGTTTCCTGCTTCAAATCATAGAATTCTAAAGATTTTAGATTCTAATGTTTTTTTGTTGTTGTTGTTGTTGTTGTTGTTGTTCGGATTAAATTGATTTAAGAATTTAGTAGGATTTCTCGTAAATAAATCAATATGATTTGAGGTAGAATTTTGATCAGTAGTGATATTTTTTATCAATAGCCACAAATTGCTGATGCTAAGAATAGTCATGTTATCGGTAAGGATTAGTTTGGATAGGTAAGGATTAGTTGGGATAGGTAGATACATTGAACCTATTACCAATTTTTTACCAACCAACGAAAAAGGAAGAGAGTTTGATTTGATTGAGCTCCAATTATTTTCAAATTAAAAAAATCGCTTCTAAATGAATTCGACCAATTCCTTTTTTTGAACTGAATTTCATTGAATTCTATAAAGATTTTGTACCCCAACCAGACTCATAAGTTTCTTATTACTTATATATTACTTCTCTCTACCTAATTATACAGGGAATAGAGGATCTGGCCGCACCCCGTTGGATTGGGCTGCGAGATCAGGTATCGCCCTTGCCGCGGCCAAGGCAATCCAATACATCCACTCGACCAGCCCGAAAGCCTCGCACGGCAACATAAAGTCCTCCAACATCCTACTCTCCGGGCCGTCTGAGGCCCGCGTCACCGATCATGGCCTTGCTCACCTGGTTGGCCTGGCTGCCGCCCCAACCCGGACCTCCGGTTACCGGGCCCCTGAAGTCACCGACCTCCGCAAGATCTCTCAAAAGGCTGATGTGTACAGCTTTGGTGTGCTCCTATTGGAGCTTCTCACCGGCAAAGCGCCGGCCCACACGGTCCTCAATGACGAGGGCGTTGACCTGCCACGGTGGGTCCAATCGGTGGTCCGCGAGGAGTGGACGGCTGAGGTGTTTGATGTGGATCTGCTGAGGAATCAGCATGTTGAGCAGGAAATGATGGAGCTATTGCGGCTCGCATTGGACTGCGCAGAGCAGTATCCAGACAAGCGTCCGACGATGTCCGAGGTGGTGGTCCGGATTGAGGAAATTCGGGCATCGAGCTTGGACTCTGGCGAGAGACGCCGACAGCAAAATGGCCACGAAACCATCGAATCCGCCGACCGATCATCGTCAATGATTTCTGAACTACAGGCTGTTGGATTTTGACTGACCAAACAAACGTTTGCCATGTATCCATCTGACCACGTTATCGTCGGTATTCGATTCTTTGAGTTGGCTAAGTTAAAGATTTCATTTTCTCCGGTGTTCGCTTAAGTTTTCCAATTCTTGAACTTCTGCAGGGTCTTGATGCTACGACGGTGTGTGCATTCAATCAATCTGTTGTTTGTTTTGCTTACTTCTTAACTTTCATCTTAGGTTATTCTTTCTAGGTGGTTAAAAGACGGTGAAAGTGATAATGTGGTGGGCAAGGTTTGATGTAATTACCTCGTTACTGTTTTCTGCATGTCGCGTTGTTGTTAATATTTGTAATGTTGTTTAGGTTTGTACAATGCCGCATTAAGACTTTTTTCAGTTTGGTGAGCTGTTGTTATTCTTGCAAGTTTCATTCGCATTTATTTTCCAATCGGCTAATATTATTTGGGTGTGTTATGCTAACTTTTGAGGAGTTACATCTGCAGTTGATTATTTAACATCTTCCTGCCTAATTATATATGAAGTTGTTGGGTTCAGCTCTACTGGTGCTAGTCTAAACGTAACATTTTGAGCCTTGGTCCAACTTTATGCTCTTGTGAAGTATTAGCACACAAAGTAAACTCGGATTCTCTACACTCTTTTTTATCATTTAAGATGAAATAAAACAATCTTAAACTTAGAAGAAGAGCATACTAAAATTCAGCTTGGAATTCTATTTCCAACATACTGGGAAAATCTAAGTTCCGCGATCTTGTGTTTTAATTTTCGACTCTTTTCTCTGCTTTGTCTCAACTTTGCAGTGAACAGAATCTCGGAAAGATGCAGAAACAACGGAGCAAATTATTCACCAAGAAAGCTCTAAAGTGATAGCTTTAATGATTTTCATTTTTGACCAGGTTTGCTTTATACCCCTAGTTTTTGTTTCACCCCCCAAATTAATTGTATATGCCACTTTTGGTAAATAATCAGAAAAAGAGCTAAAGTTCATCTTTAGCTTCTGAAAATTTTTTTTCAAAATTCAGGTGCCATTGGATGCAATAATAAAAATATAAATTTTTATTCATTAACAATAATTGCAATCACCCTCACATCAATAATCTGAGCTGTGATCTCACACCACCCCTTAATATAATGAACTTAAATGTAAGCTAGAATATGCCTGGTTGTTTCCTTCATTCTATGTCTACCTAATTGGATGGATAATTTTATTCCAGTAGTTCATTTTGATTCATTTTAAAAACGCCGCGTTGCGATGCACGTCTATTAGGTAGTGTTTATAGGTCAAAACAGTGATTTTAATACAACTAATGGAGCCAACTCAGAGTGAATTGAGGCCAAAAAGATAAAGTACGCCCACTTGTCGGTGATGTTTAGCTTTGATTATGCACGTTCTAATTCAAAAACCAGGTCAAAAAATATATCTAAAAGCAAACCAAAGAGCCAAAGTTTAGCCCCTATGTAAGAAGGTGGTCTTCTATGTAGTAGTTGTATCGCATCATTTATTTTTCGAGCTAATTAATTTTTTTTTTTTGAGATAAAAGTATAATTATTTTTCTCAAATATTTTTCACGTTAGTTAATAAATAGCATGTCATAAAGCTAATGATTAAGATGCTAAGATCAGCATGAAGAAATCATTATGAACCGTTACTACGTACAATGACAAAGTAGATTCCATTGCTGTAAACAACGTATTTGATTATTTCACACAATAATAGAGGTGAGGAAACATCATTTTGTATGCTTGTAAACATAAAGCACATATAAATTAGAGCCACACATGCCAAAGTTCCCTTAGGTTTGTACCAACTTTAATTTGTTAGTCATAGAGACTTTTAAATCTTATTATTTAATAACCACTAACCACCAACAAGGAGTAATCAAGCAATAATAGAATATCATCTTTCAGTAGTTGGTCCATTATTTCATAGCACTGTGAACTTCATAAGAAACTCCATGTAGCTGTAGTTGGTCCGAAACCGCCACTATTTTTTTTAAGCTGCTGTTAATAATTTAACTTACAAAACGGTCGAAAAAAGCTCGCTGCTACAGGAATCTTGAGCATCATTATAAAAGAAGTTTAATTAATTCCCCTTCTAGTTCACTTAAAATGAAAAATCAAAATCATAAATTGTTCGATGTAATCAACTCACTTCACGTTGCAAATATTCATGTTTCCTTCATTTCTTTACTTTTATTGGTGGCTTATTTTAACATGTATTTCAATTTGATATGCATCAGGTGAGAATTATAATTATCATCATTCATCAGTGTTACCATATATATTATATATCATATATATATTATATATATGCTACCATGTATATTATATATATTGGTATATAATATATATGGTAACAATCAGTAGCTTGGTTATCTCAATGCCAAAGTGTACTCATGAGCAGTTACATATATTTTACAACTAATTAAGTACAAAGAGATTAATTAAAGTTGTTTGAGTTATAAATGAATGTCAAGAGATGGACGTGAAGAAATTAATTGCGATATCTATCATGTGGTGTGAGCTGTAAAGTTGAAAAAGATGATAACTCACTATAATAAAGTAAGGCATTTGCTCTCTATAAAGAAGAGAAAGGCTCAACTAAAGGAGAAAATTGGAGAGGTGGAGCAAAGAGGAGAGAGATGCTGTGCATCTAAAGGTGTAAAGGGCAAAAGAAAAAGGATTGGAAATAGTAATGAATATTTATTGGACACTGGGGATTGGACAAAGTGATTATGTACAATTTGTTTTGGAAATCGTAATATTTGGGTAATAAAAAGAAAATTCGTTTTTTTGAGTCCAACAGAAACTATTGGCTCATTAATCACCTCACCATGTAGGTAAACTTGTACCCTTTAATTAAGGTGGAATAGAACATTAATCACTTTTCAGGTGGAATTAATGCAGGATATATCGGTTTGAGCCCCATTTAAGAGAGAGAGAGAGAGAGGTTGATGAGATGAGACATAAGAAGTGGATCATGTTTCCAAATTAAACTGCTCTATAGACAAATGAGGATCGCACAAAATAGAAGGTTATAATTTGGAGTGAGGAGAACGGATCTTTACGTGTGCATTTCTGACCAAATGGAGGTTCGAGTTTCTGACTTTTGAGACACCCTAAGATAGATTTTGTTTTCAGATCAAACTGTTATATGCACTAACTAGGATTGCAGAGAATAGCTGGTTATAGCTCGGAGTGCTATTTAAGTTGTCAGATGTTCAAACTTTTACATATACATATCTGAAAAAATAGTATGCTTACGGCCTATTCATGAATGTGTCAAACAGTCGAAAAAGAAATGAAGAACCTTATAAGTTTACGGCCTCATGATGGGTAATACGGCGGATAATATGGCTAGAACGGAATTGTATTATTTTTCAAGAAAAGAAGAGAAATATTTATCGTCTCCTCGAGAAGATTGTAAATCTATTGACTAACTGGGAGAAGAGGGGTAAAAACTGACCCTTAATGTAGGGAGGCGCCTAGTAGCCTTTTGCTGAAACTTTTTTTTTTTTCCGGCCTTCATTTTTTCGTCTTGTTTTTTTATTTTTCTGTCATTTTTTTTACTATGTCTTTCTTATTCTTATTGAGGCCTTAGCTGTCTCCGTATTTTATATTAAATTTATTTACTTATTGAACAAAGCAGATAGCATACTACTTTTTCAAAAAAAAAAAGAAAAGAAAAAATAATAGAGGTAATTAATTATTGAGTCTCCCACTATGGGATAGTTGCAGCTATTTTTTTTTTTTTTTAAAACCTGTGTAAACTAAAGCCAGGTAACGAAGCCAAGGAAAAGGCCAAGCTACCTCAATCTAATATGGGCTCTCAGCCCATAACACGCTAAACTTTTTTCATCAAAAGTTTGGGCTTAATACCACCAAAATGATGAATGGGCCGATGTTATGAAAAAAAACGGGCCGAAGCTGGAGCCCCACAACACGGGTTCGTCTCTTGCTGCGTGCACGAAATAAATTCTCTTAACTGGATTTGAATCAGGACATGGGCTTGGTCACATGTAGACCTACATCAGTCAATATTTATACCTATTGCCAAACTAACATCGCGTCTATACAAAGCAATATCATTTTGAAAATATTTCTTTGCTAAACAAATAGCAAAGAAGCATCAACAAATATTTTTTAAAACTTTAAGAAACTGTAAGAAAGTTCAAAAAAAAAAAAAAAAAAAAACATCGTCATGCTCGAATAACTTACGAGCTAGACCTTTGGCTTTTAGTTTATGACAGAGATTACACTTATCCATCGGGATCTTTTTTTCTTTTGAGAAAAAAGGTAGTGTTCTATCTGCTTCATTTATTAAAAAGATAAATTAAGCTACAAGGGTAAGATAATAAACCTTGGGAAAAAATAGGGATATAGGTCAGTGTCGTTTAGCCGAGCAAAGTTTCTTCCATTGGATCATCAATGGCCTAATCTTGTTAACCGCTAGCAGGGGTTCAGTGTTAGCCTTCCTAAAAATAATATTATTTCTTACCGTCTAAATGACCCACCAACTAACTATCAGTCTGGTTCGCGTAGATTGTGTACCTTTCCCTGTCATTCATTTATCCCTTGACGAATCTCACATCCATTAGGATCTTTACTTTCTACTTATGGTAGTTAGTGTACACTAATTAACATGACAATTAAAACACACCTAACTAACCCAATTTGATTGCATTGTAATTGATTAACCTCCTAATTCGTTGCTACCAATGGACGCAATAGACACGAAAATTCACTACTACATATAGTGAGCATAAACTTCATGTTCCTATTTACTTACAAGATCCTTATCCCACCGACCCCACAAACTAATGGCGTTACTTATGCAGCACTAATTAAATCTTAGGATAACTATACTATTTTGTGTATCCCCCTTCCACAATCTAATTCTAAATTTAACTAATAAGGCATGACATAAAATATTTTTTTAGAATCTGTATAGGAGTTGCATAAAAAAATATTAATTACTAACCATGCTATTCCAAATTGCATATTTCTCTCTTGGTCTTCATATTCAAAGCTCAATCCCTCTACCACCAACCATTCAACACTATTCAAAAGTGTTATAGTTTCATATAGCAAACCTATTGACACATATTTTTGCCCCTTCCCTTCTAATTAAGACCATTAAAGTGGCTATTAGTGACCCGTGAACCAATAAGACTATCATACGCTGAAACTCGTCATCCTCAACTGTTCAACTCACTGTTAGGTACTAGCTGTTGGGAACTGGATGGACCGTCCGTCATGCGCTACCAACAGTAACGACTTTGCACAAGCCAAAACCCGGATCGGTTCTCGCAACTTAGTCCTCCGATTGACCATGGATTGAGCCGTGCGAGCCCACCAGCTCTAATCGGTTCACTCGATGACCGGATCCGGCTAGCTCTGCGTGGTCCGATTGCTTGGAGCTAGCCGAGGACACAATTTACCAAATTTAAGTCTAACTATGATGCTCAAACGTGGCTAAGTGCTGCAACACGCATATGATCTATGAAATAAATGGTCAAATTTAAACCAAGCTAAGGCTTATTAATGGATAACAATTACAAACAAAAATAAAGGTAAAAAAGAAAGAGATACAATTTGAAAGAAAAGAAAATTCTTAGTTATCAACTACCATCTCATACCTCGAAGTGCAAATAACAATTTAGAATTTACATGTTCCATCTGGTCTACAGGTCGAATTTGAAAAGCTGCATCACTCGTTTATTGCCACAAGGTAAAACCTGATTAATTAAGGGCAAATAAGTTTTGGTTAACATTTTTTGTTCAACAAACCTAAAAGCCTAAACCTGAACCTTCTACTTGATATTTGACCTGTGTGCGGATGAATAGTACTTCTTTGAATGTAATCTAATCTAGAGATTAAAGCGGTTGAGCATCCTCGCGGCATGCCGGTGGGCAATATGACTGGAGAGAAATAAAGTGATCTTTAGACAACTCAACTCTGATCCAGCACTGTTCGCACGAAGAATCAGGAATTTAGTCGGGTAGTGGGGCGGAGTTCCTGTAAGGTTAGGTGAGTCATTCGATTCGGTGGAGTTCTCTTGCCTGTTTCTGAATTCTTTTTCTATTTTTCTGTTTTTGCTTTAATTCTTCTTTTCTTCTTTGAGGCTCAGTTGCCTCACAATTGTAGCTAAGTTTATATGCTTATCGAATAAAACAGATAACGTGCTACATCTCTCTAATTTTTTTTTTTAAAAATTCTATAAATTAAAGAGCACACAAACAACGGTTTCACTGTGGGAGTCACGTGCCACTCCAGGCCCATTTTGAATGACAAAACATTTCCTGAGTTTGTATTGTTGTGTTCAGGTACGGAGCTTAATTGAGTCCATAATTAACCTACCTACCCAAGCATAAGAGAGCTTATCAAATATAGGGATTTTCAAATGATTTTCATAATTAACACACATTAATTATAACTTTGTATAATTTTGATACGTGCACGCAAACTAAAATGATAGTTTGGATGTATGTATTGTGGTCTAGTAGTTTCCAACATAAACGAAACACCAAATCGATACAACACATATTTGTCTTTAAGTCACAAAGTGATGCAACCTGACACGATTAACCAATAATTTATTACTTATTAATATTTAAAGTTAAATAGTATGTACTAATACAATCTTAAATTAAGGAATTAATCCAAACAACCTGAATGTGAAACACAAACATAATCCGCCAACTCAAATCGTCAACCCTTTTCGAGAAAGTATTATATTTTTTTTAAAGAAAGATAATATGCTATTCGTTTCGTTCCTTTTTAAAAAAATAAATTTAGCTGAAAATATAAATTAATTAAGTTTTGAACTTGCAATCTCTGGTATTAACCGTCAACTCATATGTTACCACATGTGCTAGGAACGATGATTTCTAATCCTTTCCGAGAAAGTTACTGTTTCCTACTTAATGTATGTCCATGACTAAAGACCTCACAAACCAGGTTTGACCTCCAACAAACCTGTGCATACGCTTACACTACTTCATGTGCTTCAAATGTTGAAGCCAAATTCAAAACCAACTTAACCATTTTTAATAAAAAGAAAAAAAATCAAAATCAATCTAATGTAACGCTCATTCACGGAAACCATGCATGCACGCAATCATTGTTCAAACACCACCTAACTTTATTTGTTCAAATCTAAACCCTCCTTATTCTCTCTCTCTATATATACTTGGCCTAGTAATCTTTCATATATAGCTAAATTAACGATGGCCAAGTTACTCACCCATCTCCTTGTTTTGTTTCTCCTTTTGGTCTTTAGGGTTGTAACCTGTGCCCCAATACTATCATGTAGCCAAACTCCTTATCCTCAAGTTTGTACCTCAATGCTAAACCCTAACTCTTTCTTTCCTCAATCCAAAACTAAGTCCAAGTTCCGCAACTTGGTTCTTCAAGCAACCATGGACCGAGCCGTTCTAGTGCATCGTCTCGCGTCGGCTTTGGACGTTAGCTCACTCGACGACCGAGCCAAGTCGGCCTGGGCCGACTGCTTAGAGCTAAGTGAGGACACCATTAACAAGTTCAATAGCTCGATCTATTCCATACCCAATGATGATGCTCAAACTTGGCTAAGCGCGGCAATGGCGAACCAGCAATCGTGCCGTCACGGTTTCGTTGAACTCAGTTCTCTACACCACTTCTCTTCCTCACCCTTCGTGTCCAACAATATAACCGAATCACTCAGCAACTTATTAGCCATTAACAACGCAATGGCGACGGTCGAGTCGCGCGGTAACAACCGACGCTTGCTTTCTAGTGGGTTTCCAAAATGGATCAACCCGGCGGACCGCAGACTTCTCCGGTCCTCAACCTCGTCGATAAAAGCAAATCTCGTGGTGGCAAAAGACGGGTCGGGCGATTACACGACCATCTCCGCCGCTGTGGCAGCGTCCGCGAATCTACGGAGCGGCACTTCGAGATATGTCATACACGTTAAGGCCGGCATTTACAGTGAGAATGTGCAGATCACGAAGTCGACGAAGAACCTCATGATGATCGGAGATGGAATCGGCGCGACGATCGTCACCGGTAGCCGGAACGTAAAAGATGGATCCACGACGTTCCGGTCCGCAACCTTTGGTTAGTTGGTTAAATATTCTTTGTCTTCATCAAATTTAATTCGTGCTCAATTGAAATTACCTACACCAAAATCTAGGGTTTTTTAGAAGGCTAATCTCTTTTGTTGCATGCACGAGAAAGAAGTTATTTACCATACACACGCTATATAAGCCTTCTTTAACTAACAAACGGTATACTCTTAATTGAAATACTAATTAAATAAGTCACTATTCTAAATCAATCATTTTTTTCCTATAAGTTTTAGCTACGGGAAAAGAACATATTTGACTAGTACGTAATTACACTTTCCCTTGTGCGTAGTTAGATTCAACAACAGGCCCAAAACGTGATTGCTCTTTGAATAATTTAGAGATCAGCTAAAATGACCTACATCAGTAATATGTTAAATAAACGGTTACTAACGAAAAAGCTTGAAAAATGAAGGATAATATACTTGACTAAGCATATTTAATTTGATGTTATTGGTCTCCTCATGGCAATTGTAGCGGTTGATGGCGATGGCTTCATTGGCCGGGACATGACGTTTCGGAACACGGCCGGGCCACAGAAGAATCAGGCGGTTGCCCTTCGGTCGGGATCGGACCTCTCGGTCTTCTATCGGTGTAGCTTCGAGGGCTACCAGGACACCCTCTACGTCTACTCGCAACGTCAGTTCTACCGCAACTGCGACATCTACGGTACGGTCGACTTCATCTTCGGCGACGCTGCTGTCGTCTTCCAGAGCTGCAACATATTCGTGCGAAAGCCGCTTGCGAACCAGAAGAACACCGTGACGGCCCAAGGACGGTCCGACCCGAACGAGAACACGGGGATATCTATCTACGGCTCGGTGATCACGGCGGCGTCGGACCTCAAGCCGGTGCAGGGCGCGTTCAAGACGTACTTGGGCCGGCCGTGGCGGGAATACTCGAGAACGGTGGTGATGAAGATGTCGCTCGATAGCCTGATCGATCCCGCGGGGTGGCTCGAGTGGAGCGGGAGCTTCGCGCTGAGCACGTTGTACTACGGAGAGTACGGGAACAGCGGGCCCGGCGCGGGCACGGCCGGGCGGGTGAAATGGCCGGGGTACCACGTCATAACGAGTGCGGCGGTGGCCGGGGAATTCACCGTCGGGAAGTTCCTGAATGGGGATTCGTGGATTCCGGCCACCGGTGTTCCTTATACTTCCGGTCTCTAAGATGATCTTAGCTGTACACGTCTCTTTTTTTTGTTTTGGGTCTCTTCTGGGTTTGTTCATTAGTAGAAAAGTTATAGTAAGCTGATGGATAGATAGATACGTATGTGAATTGAATAAGATGTGAAGTGATAGTTGCATCTCTGTCGATCGAGATAGGGCTGCGTAGGATGGTGTGTTTCTGATTTACAATGTAAAATGTGTACTTACTAGTGTTGAAAAATGTTATACCTGTGCATCGGATTGATTATTTCCTCGATTGAGTACATGTAATGTAAAGCTTGTCTCTCTCTCTCTAGATCTCTCTCTCTCTCTCTCTCTCTCTCTCTCTCTCTCTCTCTCTCTCTCTCTCTCTCTCTCTTCTCTCTGTGTACACAGTTAAACATATTTTTTCAAAGAGTGCAAAGGACGTAAATCGAAAGAGAAGAAAATTTACTAATTATCAAAACTTTTTAAAAATAAATATACGAATTCCTATCATAGAGGAGTAAATGGAACTATTGACAACAAAAACTGCATGTGATGATTTCTCTCTCTCAAAAAATACATATATAAATACATACATATAAATATACCTATATACAGAGAGAGAGAGAGTGGAGCTAAAATACTGTTAATATTATGAAAATCGTATTTACTATTAATTTTTTGACCACTAGTGTCTAGAGTTTAATAGTTTTGGTGGAATAATAATAATTCAAAGGTAAAAAAATTAATAGTAAACACTATTCATATACTATTAATAACATACTAATATATATATATATAGAATCTGATTATGATGCTTTTAAAAGTATCAAGCACTTGGTGTTTATAAGTTTTTCACCGTTAGATATTTAGATTTATCTCTTTGACCAATTTCACCCTTTAGAGTATACTATTCCACCAACCACCCAATTAACCCTAGGGGACTACTATCATTCTAACCGCACATCCCTTCATTCAAGAACCGAAAACCTATAAGCATTAATGACTTAATACTTTTAAAAGCATAGGAGCTTAATGATATATATATAGTCATGCTGGAGTGCTTCTAATAGCACAAAACACTTGGTGCTATCGAGTTTTCCACCATTAGATCTATTCCTTTAATTATTTCTACCACTTAGATCATGTTAATTCCACGAACCACCCACTAAATCATAAGGAGACCACTATCATCATAACCACACAAATCTTAATCCAAAAGCCGAAAATCTAATAGCACCAATGACTTGGTGCTATTAGAAGCATTCTAGCCATCCTATATATATATATATATAGGGAGTCCTGCCACTATACTATCAATAGCACTAAACACTTGGTACTACCAAGGTTTCTGTCGTTAGATCTACTCCTCTGACCATTTCTATCTCTTAGATCATACTATTCCACCAACCACCCACTAAACTCTATGGGGCCACTATCATTCTAACCGCACATCCCTTCATCCAAAGGACGAAAATCTAATAATTCTAATGACCTGGTGCTATTAATAGTATTTTAGCCTAATTCTCTCTCTCTCTCTCTCTATATATATATATATATATATATATATATATGAGTCTGGCTACTATACTATCGATAGCACCAAGTGTTTGGTGCTATTAAATTTTTCGCGGTTAAATCTACCCCTTTGATCATTTTCACCCGTTAAATTATACTATTCAACCAACCACTCACTCAACCCTAGAGGACCATTATCATCCTAACTTTTGCATCCCTTCATTCAAGGGCCAAAAACCTAATAGCACCAATAACTTGATGCTATTAATAGTATTCTAATCTAGTTATATAGAATCTGACTACTAAGTCATTAATAGCACCAAACACTTGGTACTATCAAGTTTCCGCTGTTAGATCTACCGATTGAGACGAGAATTAGTTGCTTGCTTTAGTATTTGTAATCAATCAACTAAATGGAGATTAGAAAAGTTAATTCGAAAAAGAAAATGGTAAAAGGTTCAAGTAATATCCGTTAACAACCAAACAAAGTTGATCTCCTACTACTAGCTAGGAGGAATATTAAGCTCGATCGATATGCGGCCTCTGTTTTCATTTCCGTGGCGGACACTGGACAGTTAATTAGTCGTACATCGCGTACGTACGTAGTGCGGTTAAAATAAGCTCAGCAGAGCAATCACATCCAAAATTTACACAGGAGCAATGCTCTCTCCGCAGCCACCTTTTTCAATCCGATTCATTCAGGATATATGATCAGTATTAAACGGTCCGAAAAGTCAAAGTTGTAGGCTCTTAAGGGGCCGGGGTTAGGACGCAAAAGTGGTTTCTTTTGGCACTCAACTACTTATTGTTGCCATGAAGTACTACGTACGTACGTGGAGTACGTATTTTCCGGACTTTTTTATAGAATAACCTTCTAAAAATTTATAATTTACAAACTAATCCTGCAAAATTTATATTTGGCAAACTAACCCTCTTCTTGCCACGTAAGATTTTTTTCGAAAAGCGGTGAATCCTTCACCGCTATTTGAGAAGCCTTTTAAATGCGGAGAACCATTCACCGCATTCATAAGAGATATAAAAATTTTACGTGAATTATATGAGAAATAGAGAAAAAAAGTGAGGTTGTTAGGATTATTTGTGGTTTATTAAAAATTTTATTTGATTGTTAGGATTGTATGGATAGACTATTAGGATTTTTAGTTTGTTAAGATTTAATGTGATTTGTTAAAAATTTTATGTGATTGTTAGAATTATATATATGATATAGGAAAAAATAGGATACAGGAAAAAATAAAATAAACGAAAAACGGTGAATGATTTATCGCTTTTGTTGGAAATTAGGAAGGCGGTGAATCATTCACCGTCTTTATGAAGACGATAAATCATTCACCGCCTTTAATAGAAAATTTCACTCCGAGGTGGCAAAGAGAGAATTAGTTTGCCAATTTTATTTTTTAGAGGGTCATTTAGCAAAATACAAAATTTTACAGGATTATTTTCAAAAAAAGTCCGTATTTTCCATACATAGTCTCTGAATCATCCACGTTGTTCTTCGTATAATTGGCGACATGCTTCAGCCATAACTAATGAGTGGAATTTAGCTTCGTAGATAAGGATTAGTGACGTAGGAGCAGGGTATTAATGATGTTGACTGCGAAACTGAGTTGTTGCTTTGATTTAGAAACGAAGTACGTGCGTGTAAGAGAGGGAAAGGAGTCAATACTGAATATTAATGCAAACTTGCTATGTCTGGAGTGGACGGCGTAGGTTTTCTTAAATCATAATTCTCATTGCTTAAAGTAGCGCAGTACTAATATATCAGAAAAAAAAAATGTATTGTATCTCCAATAAGGAATTTTCTATATTATCATTGATATGTTACTGGTGTATTAACAAATTTGGATGAGAATAAACCAATTAAAACTACCAAAGATAAAAAAAAAATTTCCCCCTGAATCCGCAGCAGTACTGAATATATTTATTGGTCAGTTGCGTGCAAAGAAGAGAGCAGAGCTTAATCCAAGGACCGTACCACTGGATGTGGATGGATGCGTGAGTTGACTTTCTTTTGATGGTGGAGAGAACTAAGGTTGGTTATAGATAATATGTGGCTGCGTACAAGCTATAGTCTACATTCACTATAAAAAAATTAATATTTAAAAATAATTTTCTATATTTAACGGTATTTAAAAATATTTTAATATAATCTAACGTCATATTTGAAAATGTCGATTAAAATATCATTAAATAAAAAATCTTTACATATATGCTGATATTTATACTAAACGTCGGTAAAATATATTCTGACGTTTTAAAATGTCAAATTTTTTTAAAATCCTAACGCTTTAAAATAACAAAAAATTAAAAATAATAATAAAATTTATTATTTAATAAATTTATTTGATACAATAGAAGAAGATTCATATAACAATGCTTTTTAAAGCGCCAGTATTTGTTATATCGTAAGAACGCTTGGAGACTTTTTTTTTCTATGTGTCGTCTAAAAAATATTTTTATATTGAAATTTTCCTGCAGTGATTATACGGTTGGAGATAGGGGTGGCGAAAACAAAATCTTTGTCGCTCGGATAAATTTTAATCCAAACTGATTAAAAACGCAACCGATTTTTTTAATTTTCAACCTAATATTGAACGCGAAGGATATGTTGACAGTGATAAAGTACAGTAACTAGGATAAATGGTAGATTAGATGGTTCCGTTTGAATAATATTTAGGATTATTATAACAGTACTTTCCAACAGCTGCTATCATAAACAAAAGATTCAGACCTCAAAGCTCATCTACTGCGGGGGCATAATCCATTGAAATTCCTAGAATCTCAGTATGCAGTTCGTGTGAAGTTGTTTGTCAAGATACCTTAAGATACTCTCACTGGATGCAAGAGGTTTCGTCACCAATTTCTTTCCGGTCTATCTCAACCGTTAGTTTTCACATTTACAGACAGCTAAAATTTATCCCGCCTTATATGGACGGCGACATCACCCCGAGTACAGAAAAATCTCCACCCACGTTACGTACAAAAAAGAGGCTAAAGAACGCTGAGAATTAAGTGACCTTTGACCTTTGCAATAGAGTACATAATTTACTAACGATGCTTAACAACAGATCACGACCGAGTATGGAGCAGTCGTTACGAGTTACATGAAGAAAATTGAGATGGTTATCAAAACATCTCAAGCATACCCTAGTTGGCCCCTAATCGACACAAGAAATTGGGTAGGGCTACTACCTGTTTCAATCCTTACCCAAAAGTGACGCTAAAGATGTAAAATACTTTCTTAGATGGCAAATTGGTGAATAACTATCATGATAAAAAGAAACACTTTCTGAGAGCTACAACTCCTCTACCTGGATGGAGAATCCACATGGGCACCTCTTTGTTCGCACAAAGAGCTCTTCGTCAAAGCTTTGATTCTCCAAGGGAAATACATGCTCGTGATCGTGAGGAGACGTCAAAACTGGCTTCGCCTCTCGTACAGATCTTTCCTGTCGTCGGCTCGATCGAACACCTTGTTCAGAATTACTCTTCTCACAATCGGTTTGATGAATATTCTCTTGGCCATGCAAAGATTTAGGATTCACATATGAATTCTTCAACCGTTGTCTTGTTACGATGGATGAGAGCAGCTGAAACCACCTTGAAAGAGCCTGTGTTTCATTCCGTTTCCTCTCTTCGGCTTCTCTTCTCTCTTCTTCTTCTGCATAAACCTAGTAAAGAAAGAAAGGACAAAAAAAGAAAAGCATGAGTTCAAACTTCGTGGACAGATTATTCATCCAGAATGACCTAAGGACAGCATTTCATACAAATAAAAGACTAGTGTAGAAACCTTCATTCCTGGTTTCAACTTTTACCTCCAAGATTGCATCTTTGAACTCTCTGCAGACCACGATTCCCTCAAACATCGGAAAAGAACGGCCATTGCGAAATTCAAATCCAACCATGGCTGGTGCATAATCAATTTCAAGCCTCTTCACAACTGGAACTAATCTGGGTAACCTCAAGTGTACTGTACCAGGTGGTAGACACTTTTCAGACCATACTTCGACTTGACCACGCTCATTCTAGAAATAATATACAAAATTCAGCAAAGAGTTAGTACCATGAAGAAGCAGGAAACCAACACAAAACTAAGATGAGGGTAACAGATGATGTAGCTGTTGATTCCATCCCTCTCAGTTTCTTAGCACTTTTGCTTTTCATTTAATAAGATATCTATTAAGATACAATAGACAGAACTCACAATGTATACACATATCTGAAGAAATTTGCCATAAATACAAAATTCAAGTATTCAAGAGCTTTACATGGAGGATGATTTAAACAGAACATATAAAATACCATACCTTAGGCACAATACCATTTACAGCACGAGGAAGTTTTAATGGTTCCAACTGCCACTTCCCATAGAGTTCTACAGTTGGTTCACCTTTATCTTCTTCAAAAACACCAGGTTCAGATAACTGGATATTAAAATTCTTGGTTGAACGTTTCACCATCTGAGGAGAAATGCATAAATCCTCATCATACAGAAGACTTTTCAAGTAATTTAATTAAACATTAAAATGCCAGACCTTTGCAGGTTCCTCATTTTCTCTAACTTGCAAGCCTTCTCGTAACCACTTTTGTCTTGTTTGTAGTGTCTGAACACAAGATCGAGGATAAACAGGATGCCCGGAACAATAACCAAGTATAGGACCCTTTGGATGAAGAATTTGATTCTTGGTAAGCCATCTTTCAATTGCGTACAGATGATGATTTCTATATGCCTAAATTGAACAAAATCAACACAAAAATATGTAAATTTAGTTGTATTAAAATATATTATATTACCAAGGAAAGTCAACAAGGTAAAATATGTTATATTAAAATCTGTTACTATAATACCAATTGATTTGTAGGAAGAGGCTCAGTTAGAGCCCTGGTTTCAAGTTCCATATCTTCTAGAGAATTTCGACATGAGATCCCATGGTTGTGAGATGGACCCGCTGACTTGATAAGCCGCTCGGATGATTCTGCACCAAATTCACTAGCCAATTTGACACTTTGTGCACAATCTTTAGTATTGTTTGGGTCTTCAGAATCCATGATAGGAGGACAGGGTGCTACATATACCTTTTCCTCTACAGTCGATGGAAGTTTTTCTTGAAATGCTTCTAAATGAACCATGCCACTGGTTGCACTTGATTCCAACTCTTTCAATGGTGCCAACACCCTATCCCACCATTGTGGATTTACCCTATTTGGAGCAATCTTATACCACTGCATGCAATACCTGGAAATTTTGGAAAGTAAAACTCTACTGATCATGAAAAAGCATTTTGTTTTAACATATTAATACCATCTTTTGTGTTGGAAAATGTGACATAGGAAATAGAATCAATCAGACAACTTTCTAATGAAGTGATCTCAAGTTCTAAACTAACTATTTGTAAAAACAAAATTGACGTGATACTGATTCATGTTAGTACGCTGTAACATGTGAAGAAGTAGAAATTGAAATGTAGTGAAATTCTAATCAGGCCATGCCTTCTCATGTAATCACTATAACTCTGATAAAACCAAGTCTCTGTATTCAATTCATCCCATCACCTAACAATATTCCAATCAAACTCTATAATCATAGTCACCTACAAAAAGATTGTCAGATCTCTGAGGGTCAGCTTTAGAAACACTTCATACTACGATCTGAATAACATAATAATCTGTACTCGGTGGTGTAGATTCGTAGATTTAACATTCATTAGTGGAATAGATAGCAAAAAAGTTCGCAAAGAAGTATACTGTAGATAATTAATGAAAAAATTGTAAAATTTTATTTTTGGTTTTCAATTTGTAACTACGTCAATTTGGCCTATATGCTAATCTATGAAAATTTGCCCGTACAAAACATGAATAAAGCATTAAACATCAGTAAATAAAAGGACAAACCTGCGTGTCACATCTTTAGCACCCTGTCCAGCAAAAGCAACGACATATTTTAAAGGCTTTCTGCAAGCAGCAGAAGCAGCTTCTACTTTGTCCTCACCGTCAATAATACCATTTACAGCATCAACATGCACCCATCTTCCAGTTAATGTCTCCCCATTACAATAGACCTCTGCCCAGTATAAAGGAGGACCTGCTCTTCTCGACCAAACTGCATTCGAGCTACCGTGTCTCAAAGGTTCTCCATCTTTACATTGCCTCAATCTCTTCAATGGCGGAGTTAGAGAGCGTAAGCTGTTATTCGAATCATCTATCTTTAAATCTTGTTTATTATCTTGTGCTCCTGTTGCTGCAGTGGCTGAGAGAGCCATTTCCATCTGCAACTCAAACTCTAGGTCCCCTTTTCTTCTTGGTCCTTCAGAACATTTTGACTCAGAAGCACAACTTCCATCTTGTAAATTATCACCTGTTAAACCTTTAAGCAAATTCTTCTTGCATATTGGCGTGCCCTCCTTCTTGTCACACTTGTCTCTTAGCAAAGCCCCAGTAGTTGTATCATTTATTGGATCACCCGGATTATGAGCAGGAGATAGAGTACTAACCAGATTAGTGCTGTTCATAGTGGCAAGAGAAGATGATACTCTTGTGTCTAGTCTAAGTACATCTTGATCTGAGATTCCAGATAGATCTGAATCTGGCTTGAGGGAAGCCACATCAAGGACGGAAGCAAACCTAGAAATCAAGATAAGCTAAGACTATTATAGTTTACAACCAGGAAAGGAAAAAGACACAAACAAAACGAAAGGATAAAAAAATTTATAACCAGTATGAGATCTCTATGAAAAAGGAGTCAAACATATATATTTCTCATTCTGGAACAAGCCTCCGTACCTTGTTGTCAAATTGAGGGCCCTGAGTAATGCCACTGAGAGTGCAGCAACCTGTATTACAAATATTTAACTGCAATCATATTAACACGCCCAGCTTCTAAAAGAGACAATCATAAGCAATCAAATAAAGAGAAAATAGAGAGAACATTTATCAAAAGTTAAGCCTAATGAATTAATTTGACGAATCACTTAAAGAGCAACTCATACTACTACATATAACATGTACCAAAAACAACAGGGACGAAAACAGGCAGAATTACATCCACATCTGCCATGCAACCGAAAAATGCTAGATAAGTATTCTATATATAAACTTAAATGTCCATCTAGTTATTTAGCTAAATAACTAAAAACTCTAAGCACCAAAAAAATTGCAAAAACCAGTAAATAAGATGTAACATACCTCTTCTGTAGTCCCTTCATGAGTTTGAAGAGCAAAGGCAAGATTGGATTCAAATGATCCCTTATCAACACTTTGTGTTGATATATGGAAATTGCTATGAAACTGCAGAAAGAAGCATATATTAGTTATAAAGGAAAGAAAGACTTGAACATGGAAAGAGTGTCTTAATTTATAACATTTCAAACGCATTAGATACCCAATTTACGAGAGAGCCAAGCTTATTAGCTGTCAATTTTGGAACTTCCGCAATCTTCAGCAAGTTAGATGGTAGAAGAGAAAGTATGGAAGCCTGCAGAGAAATGGAAGCTTTTAAAAGTTTGAATAAACAGTTTGAATAAACTGATCTTTTTATGAGACAGTGAACAAGATAGTACATAAAAATAACTGGAGTTAAATTCAGCATGTCGTAGACATGAAGGTGTAGAAGTTCATCAGTCTTGCTAATAATAATAAGAAACTCAGATTTGATCGCATTGTGGTCCCCCAAGATTCGTAAAGGACAAACATAAATACTAGCCCTAAAGTAAATAATAACTCAAAAGCTTGGTCTGACAAATTTCCCTCTACATCTTCCTATTAGTACACCCTGCTTAATAATGTTCAAAATAGATTTAGCATCTATTGCTTAATGAACCATCTAGTTATCAAAACAAGCCAGTGCACAGGATATAGAAGCTACGGAAACTGCAAGATCCATTTCAAAAAAAAAAAAAAAACTAAATATCAAACAATCAATCGGTTGAGGAGCAGTGATTCTACAAAATAAACATTATGAGAGTCATAAAAGAGAGATGATCGATAGGACTTCACCATGTATTAATGTAAATGCACCTGAATGAGAGGGTCATCGCAAGCCTTGTCGACTACCCTACCCCGTGCAAGTAGACACAACAAATGAACTTTGTGCACTAGCTCTGCTAGCTCCTGAAATTATGGCGAACCAAGTTAATCTGGAACATTTGTTGGGCAAAGCAATCATGCCACCACATTCTTAAATAAAGCAATGACCGCTGCAGTAACTTACCTTTTCTTCAGCAGAAGCCCTTCGGTTGATCTTCTTCTCAGCAGGAGATGGCAAGTCAGTAAATTCAACAATCACATCCTTTCCAATATCATGCGAGAAACCTTCTTTGCATTCTGAAGTAGAAACAATACCCTCCTCCCAGTCCATCTCACTTGCATCAAAACGACCGCTTGCCCCCTCTTCTCTTCCCGTTACCGTACTTTCCTTTGTATTTCTCATACCACATCCTTTCACAGAGACATCGCGACTAACCTCTGCCTTAGCTTTTCCTTTGCGATTGTTTTTTAGTGACTCATCTACCTTAAACAGAATAACATAAAAGTTACTAGAAAATGTATCAACTTTTGTCAATATTTCTCACGCCCTCGCGCCCATTACATATTTCACAGTTCGCCTAAAGTTATGAAGAGGATTCTCTTTCACTCTCTTCGGATCATTGCAGACTCCAAGAACCATCATAAAGAGCACCGCGGAGTAAATAATTATAGACAAAAAGATCACAATAGCTAAAGAAATTGATCTGGGCTTAAACACATCAACTTCACTTCCAAAACCTAATATTTCTCACCTCAAGAACAAATAGATGGCATCAAGGATTAGGAAAATTATCAACTGCAAGTGTTGTAAATCAGCTGATATTTCATCTAAACGATGCTAACACATCAAAGATTACACCTTTTCTCCCGAAAAAAAACAAAAAACAAAATAAAGGAAAGGTAACCTTGTTATCAGAGTCGGCGTTCGCCATTAACGAATTGATTTCTCGCCACCGTTTCGCGCCCGGTTCTTTACGCGCGGTTCCCCGTTTCGCAACCCTATCCACACTCTCCTCCGACATCGCTTCAAGAACACATGGAACCAACAAAAAAAAAAAAAAACCCTCAAAAATTGGGGGACAAAAAATTAGAACCAATTTCTATTTTTTTTCCTCTCTTTTTGGAGGAATTAAAGAGAGAGAGAGAGAGAGAGGGAGAGTTAGGGTTCTAATTGAGTACTCACCGGATAGGTTTTGTGGAGATCGTTTGGATTGGTTCCTCGTTCGCATGGCGTTTTCTCTTACTCTCGAACGGGGAAGAGAGAAAGAGGAGGGAAAAGGGGGGAGAACCCTCGGATGTTCGATGATGGTTTAGTTCGGGCGAGGTAATCATAAGGGAGCACAAGGGCACGTTTGGTGAATTACTAACATAATCAGGGACTTTTCTGTAATTTGCGCGGAGCCTGCGTCGTGTGACCCCGACGCGCGGGGGTTCGTTGGAGCGCCCAAGAGACGTTCCAACCGAGTGGTGCAGTCGCTGACGCATCAGCGCGAACGTTCGGCCGTGATTTATCTTGGGGGCGCATCTGACGGTTGTAAGTGGTGGAGATGAATTAGAGTTTCTGTGTAGGTCACTACAGCATGTTTAGTTAATAGAAATTTAAATTTTGGTGCCAGTACATTACCACTTGAGATTTAGGTAATGATTTGGTTGTTTCCACGTTACGCGAACTATACATGAATTTGACTGCTGATGAGATAGATTGTATGTGTGTATATTGGAGTGAAATGTAGATTTTAATAGTACGGTCCAAATAATGATGGTTCCTAGTGCAGCGGACTTTGCACTTCGGATTCTAAGTGATGTTAAATTAGAATTGTCAAAAAAATATTCCTTGCTACAGCTACAAATAGCTTTTAAAACAAGCATATGATCTATTGGTTTAGAAGCACATTTTCGCTCTCCACCACAGCTAAAAGCTTCAAACTGGTCTGAGGTCAAATTAGCTCCTAGGTTCTAGGGTTCTGACCTGGTCTTAGGAACCGAACCTCCTCAGTTAATTGTTCAAGCTCTTTACAAATGCGGAGTGTTATGCAACAAGTGACACACCCAACATGAACTTAAATTTTTGTAATTAGAAAGTTTTATTGATGCTTTACTTGCCGTTGTACGGTAGCACCCTGGTTAATAGGCAATAGGCTAGGCATTTGAGTGCCAAAATTATATTACAGATATTATAATAATTTTAGGTAATAAAAGTCACAACATCGCGACATCGACTTCGCCAAACTCGTGAGTTCCAATAGGCTACATTGGGGACAAGCCAAGCCGCCCCTTATCTTTGTCAATTAAAACGCCGAGATCTAAATCATTTACTCGCTCATTTTTCTTTGGGCCTATCTAATCCGCATTGAAATGATGCTGCACTGCAATGGGGAAGATGCTGCTACTTAAATAGTGCTTCCACCGAGCTCACCTTCATTATCTTCAGTGCTACCACAGCATAAAAATCTTCGAGACCGGTCGTGTCACCATAGGAAAGCTACGGTAGATGCGTTGAGCACTACATGTGACCGAGAGCCAATGAAATTTAGAGATCAGAAAATTTCATTAATTTTTGTATTAGTTTTTCTTCTAGCTCAGGTTCCCTGTATCTGTCGCATATATCTATTCTTGCGAGGTTGACTCGTGTGGGCCCCATGTGTCAGTTTCCCGTAGTGAACTACGACCGTTGGATGGAAGATTGTTTTTATATATATTCTGTGTGGACCCAACATCTTATAAACTCAAATATGGTAAAATTTTTACATCACCACATAATCTTTAAAAAAAATTTAGAAGTTTTTACGAGTAACAATAGTAGTCAGATACTGACCATTCCTAGCGTAAGTGGTAAAGAATTTGGCGGTCGGTATCCGAAGTTTCAAGTTCGAAGCCTAGTTACTTCATATTTTCAGCTAAATTTATTTTTTAAAAAATAAATAAAGCAGATAGCGTGCTATTTTTCTCTTTAAAAAAAAAAACTATAATAGTCAGATTTAATGTTATTGATTTCCGTATTACTCTGATCCCTCCTAAAAAAGGAACAATCATCAATTTACTTGCAGGATTTGGACACAGTTTTAATGCAGTAATTTCTTATGCTCACTGCCAGAGTGCCAGTTCGTCTCTCCCTGCAACTATCTATTTTAAAAGAAGCGGCGTGATCGGCGTAGGAGCTCTGAGAGAGAGATACTTTTATTAGAGAGAGAGAGAGAGAGAGAGAGAGAGGAGGGGGAAAGAGGAAGAAGATGGATCCGGCATTGGGGTGGGCTGCGAGAGACGCCTCCGGTGTTCTCTCTCCCTTGTCTTTTTCAAGAAGGTTTCCTGATCTTTACTCTCTCTTTTTCTCTCTCTTCCTCTGTTGATTTTGATCTGTTTTAGATGGCTTGAGATGAACAGGTTTCTTCCCAAAAGAAGAGCAGCTGAACCTTTTTCTCTCTCTTTTTTGTCTCGTTTTTTATGATTCTAAGCTGATCCAGAGGAAAAGAGTGTTGCTAATGGAAGTGTACTATTGATCATTAGCGCTTGATTACGTGAAGTGTTTCATTCTTTTATCTGTGATACAACTCATAAATTTACAGCAAATTATAAATCACATCCGAAGATTGCAATTAACTTGTAAATAGACAATGTGATGGAACTGCGCCGATCTTCTGATGTTATGTAGGTCCAGGGGGGAGGATGATGTTACTATAAAGATACTCTATTGCGGGATATGCCACACCGATCTTCATATCATTAAGAATGACTGGGGGAATGCTGCATACCCTGTCGTCCCTGGGTAAGCACGCAGATACTTTTTAACTCTCTATCTCTGTATCGTTCGATCGCTTGGCATGTATTCATGTTGTTAGCCTTTCCCCTTCATATTAATCATTGTGCAATCCTTAAAGAGTTAGATCTGGGGAAACAAAGCATAAGAAGTTCAAGATGTGAAAGCCCCCATCCATAAGAGCGCGGCAATTCAAGTAGGTGATATGAAAAGAGCTGGTCAGTGGCCAAAATTTAATGATAAGGAAACGATCAAAGAACAATTAACTTTAGCAGTGGATGAGTTTAAGTGATGAAAAAGGATTCATATGATTGATTTGACATAGTAGAAATTTTAGGATAATCGAATCTAGTGTTGACTAAAGACTGAGTTGAGTTCATTGAGTTGTTTCTTAGCCGAAATTATACTCATTTTAGGTTTAAGTATGATTAGTATGTTGTTTTTTGTTTTGTTTTTTTTTTGAGAGAGAGGTAGCACGCTACCGCTTCGTTTATTTTTTTTAAAAATAAACTTAGCTAGAAATATGAATCAACTAGGATTCGAACTCGGAATCTCGGGTACCAACCACCAAACCCTTTGCCATTTGCGCTAGGAACGGTCGGTGTATGTTGTTAAAAATAGCCTTACTAGTTCACTAGACGGCGGTTACATGGTTTCGATGATGCTTCAAGAAAATTGTTGTCGATGATAGCAATTTCAAGAAAATTGTTGTTGATGATAGCTATTTCAACAAAAATCTTTGTCTGAATATCGATGTTGTTGAAATCACTTTTATTGCTATCTTAGGTGGGAATTACTCGTTCCCTCTTTCCCGTTTCTTGAAGCTCATTTTGGGCTTACAATATCAAGAGGGATGTGTTGTTATAAGGTGCAATTGAGGATAAATGGATCCATTATTATCCACTAGAAGGGTGAATATCTCTGTCAACTATGCTAGTAAACAGGGACTTTGTCATATTGTACACCTTTGTCGTTTTATGATGCACTAAAGTGTTTGCTAGTTTCAGTATTTATTGTTGTTTTTTTTTTTTTGAGAGAAAGGTAGCACGCTATCCGCTTCGTTTATTTTTTTAAAAAATAAACTTAGCTGAAAATGTGAATCAAGTATTTACTGTTGTTGAATTCAACCTTATACATGACATATTTGTACATATAGAGAGCTACGTGCACGTGATCTATTGCTTCCACTTGAAAAAAAGAAAGGAAAAAATCACTTGCCCTTGATTTCTTATTCTTTTTCTGAGATGTGCTTCTTATTCGCTCTATTTTCAAACTACTTATCCTTTTCCTCGCAATATTTGTTTCAGGCACGAAATAGTCGGCATCGTGACTGATGTGGGATCCAACGTCCACAAGTTCAAAGTTGGGGAGAAGGTTGGCGTGGGCTACATGGTCGACTCATGCCTTTCGTGTGACAGTTGCGAGCAGGATTACGAAAACTACTGCGACAATGTCGTAACCACATCGAATGGCATCTACAGCGACGGTACAAAAACTTATGGTGGATTCTCTGATGCAATTGTCGTAAAAGAGCGTTTCGTGGTTCACATACCCGAGAGCTTGCCTCTGGACAAGACTGCGCCGTTACTCTGCGCCGGGGTCACCGTATACAGCCCGATGAAGTATTTTGGGCTGAACGATCCAGGTAAGCATTTGGGGGTGGTCGGTCTCGGCGGGCTCGGGCATTTGGCTGTAAAGTTTGGCAAGGCCTTCGGGATGAAAGTTACGGTGATAAGCAGCTCGCCTAGCAAGGAGAAGGAAGCAGTTGAGCACTTGGGAGCTGATTCATTCTTGGTTAGCCGCAACCCTGAGCAAATGCAGGTAAAGAAAGAAGATTGAATTTTCGTTCTCCATTCTAGTGTGATTTTGACATGCTAAATACCGTCTTAGGCTGCGAGAAGCACCATGGATGGTATCATCGATACCGTCTCTGCATTCCACCCAGTTTTGCCCTTGATCTCCCTGCTGAAGGTGCACGGAAAGATGATAATGCTGGGTGGTCCAAATAAGCCATTGGAACTATATGCTTTTTCTCTAATCCAAGGCAAGTACCAGACTCATACACTTTTGGTGTTTATTTAGGATCAGTTTGCAAATAGTGATGGATATAAATCTATTCTTTGGTAGGTGGGAAGATGGTGGCTGGGAGCTGCATTGGAGGAATGAAAGATACTCAAGAAATGATCGAGTTTGCTGGGAAGCACAACATAACTGCAGAGGCTGAGGTTGTCGGAATGGAATACGTGAACACCGCGATGGACCGACTTGCCGCTGGCGATGTGAGATATCGATTTGTAATCGACGTGGCGAACACTTTGGCTGCAACTTAACTAGTTGGAGTATTGGAATTTTAACTGGTAGTTGAGATTATGTCACGGACATTGCACGCCTTTGAACAGTAATGATCAGTTGGAACACTGAGGTGCTTGAATAAATCAGTTAAAAGAAATTTCAACCCTCTTCTTTCCCCTGCTTTTTCTTTTATGAGAGAGAAAACCTGTGGCTCTCCTCACATTTTTGCCCAAGAAAATTAACTGGTAGAAGAATAATTACATGTCGCACCAACAGCACTAGACTTTCTTCTGCATAGGCCCAATTGTCTAAATTTAGCGAGTCATATATATATATATATATATATATATAGAGTTGAGCTAGAATACTTCTAAAAGTATCAAGGAGGTGGTGCTTGTGGGTTTATAGCCTTTGGATTGAGATTTGGAGGGTTGGGATGATGGTGGTAGGTGGTGGTAGGTGGTGGTAGGTGGTGATAGATGGAATAGTGTTTGATCTAAAGGCTATTAGTAATTAAAAAGTAGATCCAAGGACTAAAAATGTGGAAGCACCAAGGGGTTGGTGCTTCCAAAAGTATTCTAGCTCAACTCTATATATATATATATATATATATATATATATATTTAACAATACTTAATTTGACAGAACAACGGAGCCACGTGGCGAGAGGATACAAGCCTATTCCACGTGGCGTGTTTCCAATGAGGTAGGGTCCACATTTCAAAAAAAGGAAAAAAAAAAAACCTTACTTATTAACAGCTGTAGACCCAAAAGTAGCCTCTCTCTCTCTCTTCCCCCTCCTCTTTCTTTCTCTCTCTTTAGTCTTCCCCTAGGTGGCCCCCTCTCTCCTCCCTCCCCTCCTCTCTCTCTTCTCTCCTCCCTCCCCTCCTCTCTCTCTTCTCTCCTCCACCTGTCCCCATTCTTTCTCTCCCCACTCTCTCTCTCTTCTACTCCAGCTGTCCCCCTCTCTCCCCATTCTCTGCTCTCTCTCTCTCTCTCTCTCTCTCTCTCTCTCTCTCTCTCTCTCTCTCTCTCTCTATTGTGCCTCCTCCCCCTTCTCTCTCTCTTTCTCTCTCTCTCTCTCTCATCAAAAGTATCTATCCTCACGGGATTTGGCCGGCTTCAGCGGCGGCGGCAGAGGCCGCCGCGGCAGTTTAGGCGATGACGGCAGCGGCTGTGGCGGCTTTGACGGCGACGATGTCGGCTTAGGCGGCGACGGCAGCAGCGGTAGCAGCTTAGGCGGCAACGATGACAGCGGCGGCGACGGCCACAGATATGGCGGCGATGGCAGCTTGGGCAGCGGTCACGACGGAAGGATGAGGGAGAGATTTGAGGAAGTGACGACAGTCCACCAAATCGTGTGGCAGTCATGGACTAATCTTGGTTTGGAGTGTGTAATAATCTAATGACTGGATTCATGAGGCTTGATTCACATGCTACACTTTGGAGCTCATCTTACTCTTCTTTTTTCCTTCTTTTGCAGTCTCTTTGTGATTCCACTGAGTTGCATGCACATTTCCATGAAAACCATGGTGGAGAAGCGCTGGACCTGGCACGAAGAAGGGGAGGAGAGAGAGTTAAAGTGGAAGAAGAGAGAGAAACTGATGCATAATTGGTTGGTCCCTTCACATGATCTGTATTGCCCATTTCTTTTGTCAATTGAGTGCTTCATTTGGGCTTAAATGAACCAAATTTTGGAAAGGTGGTAGCTTGGGCTGTTGTCATTAGCAAAGTTTTGATTTTGATGGATCAAATGTTGGTGATGGATTGGGTGGTCTTTATCTATTTGGAAATGGTGTAAAATTTGGGTTTTTGTTTGTGTGTTGGTTCTTCATTTTGGATAGAGGAGTTTTTGCACTCCAGGTGTTTGCTTATTTACCTCTTCCAACCAATTGTTGTTGTAATGAGTATTAGTGGTTCGTAGACATTGGATTTTGATGCTAATTTAAGCAATAGATGCATTGGTAGTTTCATTCTTTAGTAGCTAATAGTTGATTGTGATATTGGTTGAAAAGGAACAAATTTGGGTCGACGGCAGCTTAGCGGCAGCGACGGCAGCGGCAGCTGCTTACGCGGCGGCAATGGCAGCGGCGGCGGCAACGACAGCGGCGGCGACAGCAGCGGCGACTTACACGGCGACGAAGAGTTTTCTTCTTCTTTGTTTCTTTTTTCTTTTTATTTGTAAGTTTTTTTACTTTTATATTTAAATAAAGGCTAAATTACAGCAACTCTCCCGTCAATACCCGTTTTTTTACTTTTTCTCACGTCATTCAAAAATTTATATTTTATCCTCTTAAAAAATAAAAAATATTCACTTCGTCCCCCGCCGTCAGTGTTCCGTTAGGATTTCGTTTATATCTTATTTTTTATACCTAAAATATTTCTGGAATCCTCTTCCATGCCCACACATATACCCTCCTCCGTCGCCTCGCCCTCGCAAGAAGTCGGAATTGGGGTCAAGGGAGGCGCGGGCGAGGGTGCGGGATGTGGAATGAGCAAGATTGGAGAGGAGGAGATGAAGAAGATGAGGGTATTTTGGTCGTTTTATCACACCGTACCCTCCGTGAACATTTTTTATTTTTTAAGGGGACAAAATGTAGGTTTTTGAATGACAAGAGAAAAGTGAAAAAGCATGTATTGACAGGAAGGTTTTATGTAATTTAGCCTTAAATAAATAAAAACTTAATTTGTTTAAATTTTTTTGATTTATTTTTTCTACCAATCCAAATAAATAAATAAATAAATAAATATATATATATATTTTCTTTCAATCAAATAAATATTAATAAAAAAAAAAATTCTTACAAATCGAATATGATAAAATGTAAATTTTTTTCTACCAAATTACTTTTTTCATAAAAAAATATTTCTCACATTTCTATGTCTATGCAAATATACCCGTTATTTTTTTAAACATTATTTATCATTATTTTTTTAATTATTTATCTTAAAATATTATGTTTATATATTAGAATAAATATTATAATTTTATAACGCCACTTTGTCTCCTCCTCTCTCTCTCTTCTCAACTCCAACTGTATCCACTCTCTCCTCTCTCTCTTTCTCTCTCTTCCCCCAAGTGGCCCCCACTCACTCTCTCACCCTCTCTTCCTCTCTCTCTCTCTTCTACTCTAACTGTACGCCACTCTCTCTCCCCCTCCCATGCTCTCTCTCTCTCTTTTTATTTTGCCCTCCCTCCCCTCTCTCTCTCTCATCAAAAAAATTTTCCACGAGGGGAGGGGATTCGGTAGCTTCCTTGATGACGGTGCCGGCTTAAGCGGCGACGGCAGCGATGACGACGTCGACGGCTTAGGCGGCGACGGCAGCTGCGGTGGCGATGGCAACGACTTAGGCGGCGACTGCAACAGCGGCGACGGCGGCGGCGGCTTAAACGGCAACAACGCGGTGGTAGCTTGGACGGTGATGGCCGCGGATACGGCGACCACGATAAAATCGAACACGATAAAATATACATTGATGAAATTTTTTTTCTTACTGATGGAACATGATAAAATGTAATTAAATTTTATTTACTATATAACTTTTTTTTCAAAAACATATTTTTTTTCTTTTTACGTCCAAGTAAACATACCCGTTATTTTTAATTATCATCAGTTTTAAATTATCTATCTAAAATTATTATATTTATATTAAAATAAATATTATAATTTTATGTTTGAATATAAAATTTTATATTTTTTTATATTTATCCGCTGCGAAGCGTATTACAAATTTTTTACTATTTAAATTTTAAATCAATCCAAATATATATTAAAGAGAGAGTCTCCTCGAGGCTCTCTCCTTAATTTGAGGTGCACGTGGTGGGATTGAGGGTCGGTGTGGGGCCCACCGAGTTGGCCGGGGAGAGGAAGCGGGGAGGGGGGTGGGGGTTGGCTGTGTGGGGCCCGGGTGGGTGTGGGTAAGGCCGTAAGGGTGAGCTTTTTTTTAATTTTTTTTAATTTTTTAATTTTATTTTTTCTATTTATTTGGATTGGAGAACTATACACATTATTTTTTTTATAACTATATTAAAGAGAGAGCTCCGTTAGCTCTCCCCTTAATTTAGGGGTGGGGGGAGGCCATGTGCCGGCCAAAAGAAAAAAAAAATAAAAAAATAGAAAAAAAGAAAGAAAATTAGTTATAAAAAATAATAAATTAATTAATAATAACTATATTAAAGGAAGGCTCCCCTTAATTTGGGGGGTGGGGGATGGCCATGTGCCGGCCAAAAGAAAAAAAATAGAAAAATAGAAACAAAAGAAGAAAATTAGTTATAAAAAATAATTAATAAATTAATAATATGTATAAAAAAATCAACAAAAAATAATGCATAAAAAAGTAAAATATAGTATATATAGCATTTAATATATATATATATAATATATGCCTTATAGAAAATAATATATAATATTTATATATGTATTGAAAATTACATTTAAGAAAAAATAAAATATAGTAACTATATATATATCTATATCTTCTATACAATATATGAAAGGAGAGTCTAAAAGAGTCTTCTCCTTAATTTTAATTGCACCATTGCCCCAAATATTATTTTTATAATTTTTTATTTTGGTCCCTAATTTTTTTTTTGGGTAATCAAAATTTCAACATCTTAACTTTATTGCGATTACATTTCGGCAATTAATAGATGTAATATCCCGGTGTTACAATTAATGAAATTGAATTTATCTATACATATATTAAAGGGAGAGCTCCAACAGAGCTCTTTTTTTAAAAAAAAATTTGTTTTTTTTTTCTATTTATTTGGATTGGATAACCGTTTTTTTTTATTATTAAGAGTTAATTGCACCATTGGCCCTAACAATTTTTCTAACTTTTTACTTTGATCCGTTATGAAAATATATTTCTATATATTTTTATCTCAAATCCATTTTAGCTTCGATATATACAAAACTATATATTTTTATTGTTATTAAAAATATATTATTTCATATTCTTCTTTTTCTATTAAAAATACTATTTTGCTTACTATTCTTACTGATGTAGTAAATAAAGCTAGATAATCTATTTAAAATAATTTAAAAAATTTATTCAAACTAATTTAAAATTAAGATAATTTTTTTATGTCTTTAATTTAAAAAATTTTAAAAAAATTTCCGCCGCGAAGCGCGGGCCTAAACTAGTATATATATAATTTGACACTTGGGTCAAATCATGAAAACAGTCCCCTATGAAGCCACGTCTCCAACTTATCTATGAGCCAATAGAATTGGCCAAGTGTCTTCTACAATATTTGGGGGGACCCTTTGCATGCCAATTAGTTCATGAGCCAATAGAAACTGACACTTGGGTCAAATCATAAAAACAGCCCCCTGTGAAGCCACGTCTCCAACTTATCTATGAGCCAATAGAAATTGGCCAAGTGTCTTCTACAATATTTGGGTGGACCCTTAGCATGCCAATTAATTCATGAGCCAATAGAAACATGCCAATTAATTCATGAGCCAATAGAAACTTGCCAAATGTCTTACAAAATTTTTGGGTGCACCCGTTGCACGCTCTGAAATATGTATAAAAAATAAATTTATATTGTACAATAAACTATTTAAATATTTTCTATTATATAGTTTATATTATATTTTATTATATAGTATTAATTATTAAATATTCTATCAATCATCTAATTTACTGTGCGGTGTATATAGCGGATATTAGTACAGTAGTTATCTAACACAAGTTGAGGTGTATGAAGTATTAATATACACCAGATATTTATAATTTTGAAATCTTAGAATATATAATTATATTTGTAATTGATTGAAATACTATCTACCCGCTGCGTAGCGCGGGTCCTGTACTAGTATACCTGAAAGTACAGAACAATTCAATCCTTCATTTAGATCAAACCTTTATGAGCAATAAAATGTATGAATTTTACAAAATAAAACAAATGCCGAGAAGAAAAGCTAAGCCATAATTGTACAGCACTAACAACAAAAACCAGAACGAAATGTTCATCGACATCTAGTAACGCAATCGAATAGGAGAGGATGCACATCAGCTCACCAAGCAAAGAGAACGCAAATTCACAACCTTTCGAGTGACTGATCCGCAAATAGCTTCTTGAAGGAGCTGCAACACATTCGAGGTTCTTTTATGTACATAGAAGAACTGGAACAATAATTATGCATCAGTTCCCTTGAGGATATTATACTTGCAAAGGGGGCAGATCGCATTTATCCGAAGCCATTTTATAATGCATGTGGAATGGAAGTGATGGTTGCAGGGAAGTGCGTGGATCTCTACTCCATCTTCATATGGCGTAAGACATATGCAACATTCCTGAAAACAGAGATTTGAAGAAGACAAGAGCAGTGAGTTAGAGAAAAACCAACATAAAAGTTCTCAGCTCATCCTGAAAAAGTACAAGGGCCGCCACTTTTCAGCGATGTGGCTACTGTAATAAGAATACGGTCATTGTCACAAGTTGAACGTCTAAGGCACAAGACGCAATCAACATGTTGTCGTACTCGCCCAGTAAGAATTTTCTGTTCCCTCTAGGCATAAGAAATAAGTTTTTGTTTCTTTCAGGCTGCATTACAATATAAATAATAACATGCTGAAGCATGAATTTCAAGGAGGGGGAAAAAAAAGAATTTTGTGCACTCATCAAATAGGAACTTTCACTTTTTTAAGGGAATATATGCAGATATGAATTTCGAAGTGTTACGTCATTAAAAAGGTATTATGAAAGAAACAACCAGAAACGAAGAAAATAGCTACTCACGGCATCCTCACGCAGCAGAATTCGTTGTCTCCTTGAAGTTCCAGTGCTGTCAGGAATGGGAATCATCACTCCTTCATCACTTGTCTTCTGCCCATTCTCCGAAGGCTCGGCATATCTGTATCTCGGGAGAATGCTTATGTCCGCATCTGATGCACCTTCCTATATTTTAATGAAAAATAAGACAACAATAAGTGATAACTACAAAACTCCTGGAAAGTATTTTCTCCTGGTTGACCACTGCAACTTCTTGTTCTTACCTGTCCCGCCACAGCATAAAGAATTGCAATAATACAAGGCAAACAGCAGCAAAGAGCGATTCCAATCACGCAGGCCAAAGCCACACAAAAGATGGCAAAGAATACATCGAATGCGAGAAAAACTACAGTCAACCTGCGAAAAGCCACCATGGATACAGGGACTGATTATGGGCATATCATAGATACTAGATTACACAGGCTCTTAACATACAAAAAGTTCAGTTTGATCACAAGGTTAACGATAATATGGATCAGCAAAATAAGTTGACATGATGATAATATCTGAGAAACAAATACAATATAAGTTACCTTGAAGTATCTTAGTCACCTATGGTTCAAGAGTTGAGAAAGAGTATTAATAGAAAAATCAAGAAAGAGTATTTAGCCAGTTAAGGAGTTGTGACAATTCTCTGAACTTAACGTAAGTATCAAATGGTGACAAAACAACTGAAGAGATCCACATTATGCACTGATGTGACAATTAGATCCGTGAAACTTGCATTTGCATCTAGAATCCAAGGTCAGTCAGAGGAAAGAAGGGGTACATCAGTCAAATGACAACATTTCCACTGAAAAACTGAAGAATAATTGCTGGAAAAAACTCAGAGATTTTAGTTATAGTAACAAGTTAGCTAACAATTCAGTAGCTTTAAGACACTCAAAGGTGAATCGAAGATAACTAAAATTTAGAACATGTTTCACAGAGAATAAAAAAAAGATCTTACTAAATGATTAAATTATTGTTGTCAGTCAGCATGGCAAAAGAAATTTATCATAAAAATAGTTGATGCTATACCAGTAGAGTCTTGGAGCATTTTGCACTAGTGCTTCACCACCAGCGACCACCCAATAAAAGCCAATTAGCCACCACAGAAAGGATGCCACGGTATTAATAGATTCACATCGTTTGGAAAAACTGAACACCAATAACCATTAGTTATCAGAAGCAAAGAAGTTTCAAACAGAAAAGATAAACCATAAGTAGAACTCTAACGACGTGTTTGGCATTGTTTTCAGTTTGTCATTCTTTACTTTGCTTACCACTAAACTTGTTCAATATCAATTGCTGTTTTGACTCTGAAGAGAAAATGGTCCAGTATTACCAGTAGAAACTTATACATAGACTAAAAAAAATGGGTGACTTTTCAAATAAACCATAATAATAAAAATAAGAAAGAGTGAAAGTCAACATAACTTTAAACTCAAATTCTTTTTAAAAGCATTAAAAACAGTAAACGATGCCAAACACAACAAATAACGCTAAAAACATGTCATTTCTGAGCTACCGAAAATTTGATGAATAAAAGATCGAGGCATTTCATCCTAACATCACAAATTAACATATTTCCTGAGATGTCTCATTCTGCTGCCATAATAATTGATAAACAAGACAACTTGGAGAGAAGCCAATGCCATAGTTGAGATGTCTGCTAACAAGAGATGACTTTTGGACGATTGGATCACATTCATGACTATGGCATTTTATATGGAGTAAATCTGTACTTGCTGATTAGCTTGCAGTGTTCCAGTAATATGATGGCTATCGGCAAGCACATGCTTGCTCAAACATATAAATTTATAGGCGCATACATGTGGAATTATCCCAACATCTATTCAGAATTATCCCAATAGTCCTAGCAGGGAGAAATATAACACAGTTATAATCATAACATCAAATTGGAAAGAACTTTACATCTAGTTTAAATGAATGGCTCCTTTTTAAGCTAAACTAGCATTTTAAATAAAAAAAACAATCAAGATAATGATGGCTCTGTCAATTCAAAACCATAGCAAATTACAACTGCATACCATGTAATACAGCTGACATTCTATTCTACAGTCTAGCCAAAGTATGAACTGCAGGTGATTTTGTTCTCGGTGTAAATTGACAACTTTAAGGGCATGTTTTGGTTCATGAATGGGATGAAAATAGAAAATAAAATTGGATTGCATTGGAACGGATAATGGAACACGAATAGTCCAAAAATATTTGGTTCATTATTTGAATGAAGATTAGAATAGACAATTAGAACACCTAGGATTTTGAGAGAGAGTTTTGGTTAAAGGACGGGAGAATGATGAAGGGAGAGGAGGGAGAGGTGTTTGTAAGAGAGGAATTTGAGTGGTTTATTTTAAAATGGGCAAATCTAAGATTCAAAGCCAGATTATTGAGCTCTAAATGGATTGGACCATTCCCATTTCAAAGTGGAATGGGAATCAAAATCTGATTCCTGTATAACAAACAACAACTATAGTAATCAGTAAATCTCATTCCGATTTTAGAATCTAAAATAGGTGAACCAAACATGCCCTAAGTTTCAACATCGAGAGTTAATTAGAGTTAGTTTTTGAAATAAAAAGGGCTCGTTATCTATACAAAATAACCCCACACAGCTCAAAATTCTTCTCCGATGACATTATTCATCTATACGTCCACTCCACTCTCGTGATTTAAATGGTCAAAATGCACATCAACTAACATAGCATTAACAAGAACAAAATTCCAACCCAAAATCACGAAGCCAAATGCAAAAATTACTCTTGCCCACATCCGTGAGACCTAATTGTTTAGCTTCCACATTATGCCCGAACTCAGAAAGGGGTTTCACTACTTCAAACTTGATCTCTTAATCCTAATAAACACCCCAACCAAATGAATCAAATAGAGAATAGAAGTCCAAAACTGTTACTGATCAACCAAAACTGCAGCTTGAAATCTATAGAGACAAATCCCATACCTGCTCCCTCGCGCGCCCGCTGCTCCGGCCTCTTCCTCCTCATCCTCCTCGCTGTTCTCTCCCTCCGCCGCCCCCCACCCCTCCCCAGCCCTACCGCCGGCGACGCCGCCGCCGTCTCCGGCGCCGCCCTCCTCCAACCCGCGCCGGCCGGTCGCGGTCCTCCTCCGGCGATACTCGGCGAAGACGAGCGCGACGTGGACCGCGCACTGGAGCGCGTACCCGGCGATCCAGATGCGGAGCGGGGTGGTGGGGCGCTCGCGCACGGTGGCGGCGAGCACGGCGGCGGCGGCGACGGCGAAGGCGATGTTCCAGGCGACGTCGAGCGTGACGACGACGCGGGAGTAGGCCCACTCGGCGCGGCGCTCCTCCAGCTGGAGCGCCGCCGCCTCGCGCACCAGCCTCGAGGGGCCGCGCCGCCCCGCCGCCCCGCCCAGCATCGCCGCCAGCCGGCTCGGCCGCGCCGCCTGCGCCGGCGGGGCTCGGCTCGGCCGCAGCAGCGGCTCCGCCGACGCCGATGCGGTCGACGCTTCCTCCTCCATCCCACCTCGGTGTCTCTCTCTCTCTCGTCTCTTCCTCTTATTTCTCTTTTTTTTTTAATTAATTCTTTTCCTAATTTTCTTTAAAAAAAAAAACACTAAGATCCATTAAATTAGGGAACTCGTAATGAAAGGCTTTATTTTTTGACATAAAAGAAAATTTTATTCAGCATAAAAATATTGTGAGGGACGGGCCATAAAACGTAGTTAGTTACCTATACTAAAATGCAACACGACAGCGACCTTGTTAGAATTTAGAAGTCACATATGCTGATATGCATGCCCTGAGTTTAATTAGCTAAAGATTTTAACCAAATAAATACTAATAATAATGAGCTAAGTTAGATCAAAAAAGAAAATTTTCAAAGTTATTTATGTGACCAACTTATTAGTACAGTTACTAAGGTGTTACTACTGTATTAGTAATGGACTAATTAAATGTTACACCAATCGGTACAGAAGAGATGTTGAGGTTTCTCATTATGTTATTTTATTTATTTATTTTATTTTGTGTTTCTCTACACTAGTACATTCGCTTTGAATGGCGGCATGATGGGAGACATTCTTGCTGTATTAATTTTCTTTTTTCTTTTTTCATTTTTCTTTCTGAGGAATTAGGGATGTCAATGGGTCGGGTTTGGGTCGGGTTTTAAAAAACCCGAACCCGAACCCGACCCCCAAATTTGAACCCGAACCCGGACCCGTACCCGACGGGTTTTAAAAATCCATATCCATACCCGACCCGACCAAATACCCGAAACCCGTACCCGAACCCGAACCCGAAACCCAAACCCGAAGTACTATATTTGAAAATATATTGTAGTAAAATCAAAACTTTTGAGCCTTTGAGTGTACCATTGGATGAAGATCCAATGGATAAAAATTATTATGTATTTTATATATTAAATAAATAAATAAATAAAATATATATAATTTATTCGGGTTCGGGTTCGGGTTCGGGTCGGGTACATACAAATCCATACCCGTACCCATACCCGTCGGGTTTTTATTTTCTATACCCATACCCGAATCCATATCCATTTAGTTCGGATAAACCCGACCCGTTCGGGTTCGGGTTCGGGTAATTTTTCGGGTACCCATACCCATTGACATCCCTATGAGGAATTGCCATAATTGATTTGTATCAAAGCTGTGAGACTTCAGGTCTGAGCAGTGGTCCACACAAGATGACTCTTTATTTGTACTGTATACTCTTTTATTGTTTTCAGACTCTGCATAGAATATTGGGAAAACTTTAAATAACACCCACGTGATTTCATACTTTTTTTATTTTAGTACTATGTAGTTTAAAGTGTATCACTTTAGTACTCTGTGGTTTCGTTTTTTTTTCTTTTTTCTTTTATTAATTTTTTCGTTAAATCATATTGAAAAAAAATTCAGATAACCTATCTCTGATTTATCGAATATTCATTTTAGTATCATATGGTTGTAACTTCCTCACTGATTTAACGAAAAAATTAACAAAAAAAATAAAAAAAAAGAAAAATCAAACCACAGGGTATTAAAGTGATACACTTTAAACCATAGGGTACTAAAATAAAAAAGTACGAAACCAAAGGGGTGGTATTTAAAATTTTTCCAAGAATATTTCTGCTATGATAGAATCATAGCTGTCCCCAAGTGGTCCAAACAAGTAGCAGATGGTAGAATACATACATTCACAAATTTTCCCTTGATTATCTCTAGTTTTGTTTATAGTTTTCTTTTTAAGGTGAGAAATAGGTTGGGCATCAAATTGAGTTCTTAAATATTTAAACTTTAACTCCAGATTATCATTACCGTAGGTTACGATATTTTAACTTATTCCGTTTGAAAATAAATGCCCAGTTTTTCTTTTCGCTATTTTTTATTTTTTTTTCACTATCTTGATTCCATTGGATTTAGTTTTCCTCCGAGACCATTTAAAAAGTAAGTCATTGATAGGCTAGACTAGCCACGAACATACAAGTTTGGTCAATTCAATATGAGAAGATGATTTTGTATGGGCCAGCTTTTTGTGTGGGCCATTTGCGCAAATTTGTTTTTTTTTTTTTGAGAGAAAGGTAGCATGCTACCCGCTTCGTTTGTTTTATTTAGAAATAAACTTAGCTGGAAATGTGAATCAACTAGGATTCGAACTTCAGACCTCGGATACCAACCACCAAGCCCTTTGTCATGTGCGCAAATTTGTTGATGTTTGTGGGAATGGAGCAGGCCCAAGCAGTAAAAAATGTGCTGCCTCAGCTCAGCTCACAGCTTCATTTGGGTTTGCAATTGCCTGCATTGCAGTAAGAAATTATAATTCAAAAATAATATATATGGTTTTATAAGTAATTAAATATTGCTGAGTGGTTTCATCAGTTCTATATGAATTATTTTTAGTCTAATAGCATTAGCCAGCCTTTAATACGAAAACTGCTCTTGCGTGTTACAGTCCATCGTATTTGAAAATTTGTAACTGATATTTCAAAACTCTAACATACAAATCAAAAAAGAAATTGAGTTAAGAAAGCTTAGTGTGAGGGGTGGGTGAAGTAGGTATTTCTGGAGGAGCTGTTGTTGGCAGAACCACTGAAGTAAATTGTACGGCGCTCCGAAATTAACAGGTCATTTTATAATAAAAAACAGATTTTTAAAGCTACGACGTACTAAAGTGTGATTTATATAAAGATTGCAATAGCACATGTTGCATTCATTAATATAATGAAGAAGGCTCTAATATGTATACAAGTTGCGGGATAAATTCACAAAAAGGTCCACCACCTTTTATTTAATTACATGTATACGTATACGTATACATGTAATTTTACTACATGTAATCATTCCGGCCAAGAGAAAGTTTACTATGTATCACTTATACCACATCATTAATAACCAACGAATCGTATATTTCTATTTGAGAAAAATATATAATAAAAATATTATTCTAATAATTATGATGAAACTGATGAATTTAAGAAAAATAATTTGGTTGATCGGTAACACTACAGCAACATAACTAGTGCAACCCAGATTTTTTCCATTTTTTCCACGGCGAGAGGACAAACAACGCGCTGCACCAAAGACGAGCAAAGCAGGCAATCCACGTAGGAAAGAGATAGATATATACCAAAGAGAAGAAGACGCGTCACCACTCACCACACAAGAAGAAGCATCCAAATCTCCATACTATGATTTTTTATAAAATGACCCTAAAAAAATATGAATTTTACGAAATGACCCTCTCAAAATTTTATTTGTAAAACTAACCCTCTTCTCGCCACGCGGGCGCCAGGGTGGATATTTCATCTAAAGGCGGTGAATCGTTCACCGCCTTCAGTAAGGCGGTGAATCGTTCACCGTCTTTCTCATATACAAACGGAAGGCGGTGAACCGTTCACCGCTATTTGAGAAGCCTTTTAAATGCGGTAAACCATTCACCGCATTCATAAGAGATATAAGAATTGTACGTGAATTATATGAGAAATAGAGGAAAAAAGTGAGGTTGTTAGGATTATTCGTGATTCACCGTTTTTCGTTTATTTATTTTTTTCTATATCCTATTTTTTCCTATATCATATATATTATCCTAACAACCACATAAAAATTTTAACAAATCACATTAAATCTTAACAAACTAAAAATCCTAATAGTCTATCCATACAATCCTAACAATTAAATAAAAATTTTAATAAACCACGAATAATCCTAACAACCTCACTTTTTTTTCTCTATTTCTCATATAATTTACGTACAATCCATATATCTCTTATGAATGGAGAAAGGCGGTGAACGATTCACCGCCTTACTGAAGGCGGTGAACGATTCACCGTCTTTAGATAAAATATCCACCCTGGCACCCGCGTGGCGAGAAGAGGGTTAGTTTTACAAATAAAATTTTGAGATGGTCATTTTGCAAAATTCATATTTTTTTAGGGTCATTTTATAAAAAAGTCCCTATGATTCATTAGTTTACAAACTTTGTCTCTACTCTCTACTCTAAAAAGCTAGGCGTTACACGTCGCTCATTCTTAAGCATACAAAATATAAAGCTCAGAATATATATATATATATATATATATATATATATATATATATATATATATATATATATATATATATATATATATATATATATATATTATATTACATTATATTATTTTTATATGCATGTGTGAATATTTTTGTATTCATTCATTTTGATATTTTGTTCATCTCAATCTATTTGTGGGGCGTGATTAGATCATGATACGTACATTAAAGATCAGAAGCTCAAATTAATTTATTCTACTGGATTGGATTGGATTAGATTAGAATTTTTTACAGGACCTTCGAGCGCCGCCGCTGCCCCACCAACGCCGTCGCCTCCACCGCGTCCACCCTCCCCCCGCATATCGTCGCCGCGTGGCGACCCAGAAACCCTCCGCCGCCGCCGCCGGCTTTCCTCGGCGCCCTCCTACCGTCGCTCGCCGCCTCCTTCGGCGCCGCCCCTCCGCCGTCGCTCGCCGCGATGAGGCGCTCGAGCTCCCTGGTGATGCACTCGATCTCGTAGAGATCGAAGAGCGAGGTCGAGCCGCGCGGCGGAGGCGGAGGCGGGGATTTTTTCTCGCCGGAGGGCGGAGGAGCGGCGGCGGCGGCGCGGGCCTCGAGCTGGTAGCGGGAGGGGCGGGGCGGGCGCGGCGCGGCGCGGGGCTCGTGGGGGCGCGGCGCTCGCCCGTCGTGGAGGGAGCCCCGCTGGTGCCAGGCCCACGCCGCGGCCTTCGCCAGGGCAATCTCGTCGCACTCCGCATCCGACGCCGACGACCTCCCCCTTCGCTTCTTCCGATCCATTAGTAGAGAGAGAGAGAGAAGATGAATGAGTGAGAGAGAATTAAGAAGAGTTTTTTTTTTTTTTTTTGGTGTTTTTTTTTTGGAGGGGGGGGGGGGGGGGGGGGGCTTTTTTTCTAATTTGGCAGTTATTTGGGAAGAGGGGTGGGTTTGATAGGATAAATTGGAGGGGCCGAAACGAAGTCTCCTGGACTTGATTGCCCTCATCAATCGGGAACAGAAGGTTCGCGCGTGGTGTTTGACTTTCGTACGTTACGTGGAAAACGCACATGGTTCTGTGGTAAATTCCATCATCTTATATTATTACTTTAATAATTTAAGCGGTAAACACCATCGATCTTCTCTAGCGCAAGTGGCAAAGGGCTTGACGGTTAGTACTTACGAGTTCGAATTCTAGTTGATGATTCACATTTCCAGCTAAGTTTATTTTATTAAAAAATAAATGAAGCGGGTAGCGTGCTATCTTTCTCTAAAAAAAAAAAAAAAAAAAAAAAAAAAAAAAAAAAAAAAACTTTTTATTCTAGGAAGCCATGGCATTTTTGCACATAATTAATTTTTGCACATAATATTTTTAATTTGTTTCAATTAAATTCGCCCTTAGCTTTTTATCCACAAAAACTTAATTTATCCGGAATAAATAAATATTACAAATCTAAATTATACACTAATTGATATCCAACTAATTTTGTACATCAATAATTTCGCAATCATATTAATGATAGCTGCTCCATGGATTCAGAAACGAATCGCCGAAACCCAAGCTACGTTTGATATGTTTTAATGCTGTGGAAAAAGATAGGCCCAAGCCACATCAGTTTTCATAGGAATTAATAATAATTAAGTGGACCACCATGAGCTTCGTGGCTTGTCCTCCAACGCAACTTTCAATTATGTCTAAATCAACACTTCTTCAGGCAATGTGGTGCTTGATCGGATTAGCGTGTGAGGCAAATTCATATACATCTGATAAACAGGAAGACAATTAGACCAAACAAATCTAATAAATGTTAGAAAGTTTTTCAAAAAAAAAAAAAAAAATCAATATTCAACACAAAAGAACACAAGTTGACAGCTCCAGAAATTCACCCGTCAGATTAAATGTTAAAAATTTGGTGAGACAATCTCTCTCTTCTGGTATCAAGTTGAGAGAAAACGAAAACAACATCCTTCCTCCATTACTGCCTAGTTTAGGACACACCAGTTAATAAGAAAAAAAAATTCTAGTTTGTTGCAGCTTAGTTCACAAACTTCAGATTTCATTGCAGTACTGTCATTTCATAATGTCAATTCTTGATCAAAGCAACAATACATACGACCAGAAAATGAAGCAATCATGGAAACTGTAATGGCCATGCTAAAACCATGTTACCGAAAAGTCGTACAACCACACGCGAAATAAGATGCTTGCACGAGGAAGCCAGAGTGTTTTCAGCAAATGCTGAAGGCCTGCTTTAGAATGTAGCATGATTGCATAGACATTAAAACACACATTAAAATATTACTGATAATTCTAGTCAACTCAAAAAGGATGATAATTCTCTTTCGTATGCTTCAATGAAGGCCCCTGGATTAAGAGACAATCATAGGAATAGCTGCAATAAAATGGATTACGCGACAATGTTAGAATGTGGAGGAATATTAAAGATCAAATTTCAGCTCATAACAACCAATACAACCAAGAAACCTGTGTACCCTCCAACTCATTAACAGAAGGAGGGTATATTAGTGTACTTTGCTGAGGGTGCAGGTGGAATATCCTCGTATATAAAATATTGTCTGGCTTCTAATATTCTATAGTTCCTATGTTTCAACCATAAAAAGCACATTGTAGGAAATTAATAAAAATATATAATTTGGAAACTACTTCTTGCAGGTAGCAATAAAAGTAGAACGGGTTTTAGTCAATCTAGCCTGAAAGTATTTATTTACACAATATAAGTAGTTGGGTTAAGAAACAAACTAATGCTATGGTCTTCAAATAAACCCAAGATAACTAAAGCCTGTTCAACATTTATTGATCCACCATAGAACAAGTCCGGCTTTAGTAACCAAAGATCCGTTAACGTATCTGTAAATTGGTACTATCTATTTTAGTGCATATTTCGTGGCTTTTTGAAACCATAAATTAAATATTACCTCTGCATGCGTAATCCTCGTATGCCCCGAGTAGGAGATCAACTAATTTTCAAGATGGCGCGCACACCTAAGCTTCGAACAAGTGTAGTCTTAACCTTGTGCATATTTGCATAAGGCCATTCCAAGAATAAATAACATATCATGACACTTCAACACTGAACAAACATCAAAGTTTTCCTCCACTATCTCAGAGAAGTAAACAAGCTGCAACTGAGCAAAGTTACCACCACATTTATATCCCCCAATAATTGATACACACTGTAACTTATCTTTGACCAAGGCATTAGCAGTGCAAACTGGGGACCATACCTCCATGTGCTTACCCAACAAATAGTAGGTAATATTTTCAAACAATGATGTTTTTTGTTACAAACAACTATTGCAGATGCTCATTAGGTGCCTCCTGTTGTGCCAAATTTGAATCTTGGATTGTTGAATCTAAATTATTTACTATCTCTAGACACTTGCTGGCCAGATTTTCATCATGCATTGACCAACTACAGCAGAAATAAATTACCGACGAACTGCAATACCTATTTTGGTTTGTCCGAAATGGGCAATCTTCATTTGAACATATACGGATTCGAAGAGAATCTAACTGGAGATGATCAGAAAAAGATTCAATATACTTGCATTTGACATGGCTACTCAATTTCTTACACAACAATTGAAGCATAGTATGGTTAGCAGCGTGATGCAGACACTGTTCCTGGTTACTCAGTTGTACAGGAAAGCAGCGCGCAAATTGAACCACATGCTTTTCCGCACCCAGCATCTGCAAGAGCTCATCGTCGCTGACAATCTTTGCAGTCTTACTTTTTTCCATCACTAAAATGCCTTCGGTAAGATTTTCATCTCCAGCCAATTCTGAGACTTCATAGTTACTGATACTAGCATTGGATGTGCAATGCTTCTCTTGGGTACTACGTAAGTTGGCATTAGAGCAACTTGTGATGACCATCTTACTGGCATCTATTTTCGTTCCTGAGACTTTACAATTATTCGTACTACAATTCGATATGGAAGGTTCGTCCTGGATGCTATTCAAGTTGACGTTGTGGCAACTTCTCATGAACTGCTTAGTGGCATCAACTTTCACATTTTGACTAGTAGGAATAAGCACGGTCTCATTGTTTGCTGGATAATAGCAGGGAATTCCCAGCTCAGATTGAATTCTTTCTGTTAGAGAGGCCATTTTAGGCTTCTCTCCATGCACGAGGATAACATGTTGAGGAAAAAGAAACTCGGTTAGATCCATTATCCCTTTGGCATCTGTGTGAGGACTGAAAGATAGCTGATGAATCTGAAGCAAGCAGAAAGTTCATATGAGAACATGCAAGACATGTATTCTTGCATCAGAGGTTCAAAAGTATAAACAAAAATAAGAATACTAACAGTAGATGGCCCATCTCTTAGAAATAGTTAAAAACATGCAAAGAACTGCTCAAACTAATTCTACTTTCTTTCCAAAAGGCAATGAACAAATAAGATAGTTCTTCCACAACGCTCAATAGAGTATCTTGCTTGTCATATGCTAACTGTGCAAAAAATAAAATAAATAAATAAATAAATAAAATATATTAAAAAAATTCTAGGAAGGATAAATGCCAGAAAAGAATGTAATATGATGTGGATTGTAAGTTTAAATGTTAAATTTTGCTAGAATGTTGTTCGTGCAGCTATAAGATCGGATAATTTATATTATTTAGAGGTAACTTTAGGGAATCTTTGAAGTACACAGGGTCTTTGAGGACATTGGGTGCATGCCATTGTGTATTATGGCCTTAGTTAGAATAGGCTGCATATATAATAATTAGCATTATAAGTTCAAGCAAGTCAGAAGAAGCAACTTATTTTATGTAATAATTCTATTTTCCCTTTTTTATTCATTACTTCTAAACCAAATCAACTTTCATCACATTAGAGTATGAGGTTGGGGAAAGACCTGGCATCTAACATCAATACGGGTGTCCGCATCCAAATCAATTCTGGTAGGTTTACCTGACATCAATTTATGGCCTATGGTTCCAGCAACGCAGTATCTGCATATAGACGAAAGATAGAAATAAACTATAAGCAATTATAGCCATATGACAATGCTTTCCAGCAAAAGAAACAAAAATTGTTATATGACAAAAATCTGAAACATAATTTGAGAAGGTTACCCAGGAAGTGTAATTAGGTTCTTTTCAGATGGAGCCCAGTGTTTGAAGACTTCAAGAGAAAATCCGCCACTAATCATACCAGGTGTAGCAAAAAGAACACAGGGTCCAGGTGCATTTATAAGTGAACGCTCAAAAGAGCACACTGTCATGTCAAAAACATTAAGGTGATGTTAAGTTTGAGAAAAGTAGCATAGTTCCACAATAAGCAATGTTCATTACAAAGTAATTCAGTCATCGAGAAAGCACCATGCTTGAAATCAAATGGGTTGTGTTTTGTGTAATTGTCTTTGATCTTTTGACTGGTCCATCCAATAAGCATCTTGTAGTACATATTAGCTTGAATGGTCAATCCTGAAAAATGGCACGGTAATTAGTATCGCAAATATGGAGGACGTAACTAAATGGTACGAATTGCTAACAAGACATATATATTAAACATACAGTATCATATCACTTTAAGTTACTAAAAATTTGTATACTATGAAAGGCCTACAAACTTCAAGAATCTGACAATGTTCCCTTCAACTACTTTGTGTTAAATACAATTTATCTCTGGAAGAAACCAGCTTCTTCTAAAACTTATAACATATAATCTGGTGTGTAGCAGCAACACAACACATACAACCCTATTGCACCAGCAATGGATTAATGGCGCTTGGCTCTGGTGCTTTTTCCATTGTGTAAAAGTTAGCAGATTTTAAACTTTAATAATTTCCTTGAGATGAATCCTAAAGGTATACAATGAATTCCCATCAAAATAAGCTTAAGAAACAATAATGGAGAGCATCTGCACCACAATGCCATCCACACGAATCACCTGTTTCACTAGCAAGCAAGTTTGTTCCAACATAACATATTTTCGCTATTCTCACCATCTTGCAAATTCCCAGTATAGAGTTTGCATATTGCCAAAAGGTGTATGTAATCGACATAAATTCTAGCTCCTCGCTTTAGTATAGGTTAATTTATTTTGCAGGTAAGTCCTCCAACTTACACCAACAACAGAGATTGATGAACCAGTTAATCGAAGCAAACCAAAGGATCTCCATCCAATCCAAATAGGCAATGTTTCCACAAGGCCCAAAGGGACTCTCATTCTCAGACTTCGGATTTCTTCTCTCAAGTTCAATCAGCTTGAATTTATTAATTCGCTTGTGAACTACTTACTACTATACATTCACCATGTACAAGGATCTTAGTTCATACAAGGATTTCCCCTAAATGATATGAACTGCTGTTACTTCTGACCTGTCAAAAGAATAACAGATAAGGCCAAAAGTGGCTCAGAGAAGTCATAACATGAAGCATAATAGAAGAAAATAGCATTTCTTCATCAATCTACAAAGTAATTTCTAACCCAAGGCTGTCGCATGCACCACATATAGTCCAGCATCCCATAGGAAGCTGCAGGCAAGTATTCAGCAGCTTGCTTATGTCTTGGCTAACATGATTATCACATGCTAATAGAATGACTTGTCTAAATGCGATTCCTTTAGGCTCCAAAAACTTACTGTTTAGGGGGGGAAAAAGGCCCAAAAATTATTCTGTCTAGAAAGATTTATTGCATAAAATCAGACCTGCTTAAAAGATGTATCCTGGATAGAAGTCATATTCCCATGCTTATTTCCTCTGAACAACCTTTTTAATGGTAAGGAAAAGAATGACCAACAAACAACAAATCAGATTTAAATACAGGAAGCATGCAAAAACAAGCGGGCCTGGCAAATTACGTATTTCTTTCAATGGATGACCTGGCACATCTTCACGTTAAGTTGATTAAACGATTGTAACAAATTCACATGTTAGTTTAAGCGTATATAATGTGGTCACATGTTAGCTTAAGTATATATCATGTGGTCACATTGTTTGAAAGAAAGCATAAAAGTTTCCTAACATCTCCAGCTTTAGGAGATCAGAAACATGATTGTCATTCACCAAGAAACAAGTCAAAAAGGTGGCGTGAAAAATCATACCAGCAGAAAAGTAGATAGGAACATTCAAGTTCATTCTTTCCCAGTAGTCATCCAACAATATGCAAAGCTCCTAATGTAATGCAAACAAATGATTATAGAAATATAAAAAAATTCTTAAGAAAACAATGAAAAGACATAGTGAAAATTACCTGGGCTCTCCCCAAGGCAAATGTTGGGATAAGAACTTTACCTCCTCCGGCAACACACTTATGAACCTAAAAAAAGGCATCCAATTTCAAATCAGCATAACAAAAGTTAAACTACATAATTAGAATTCCAAGAACAGTGTTATATGAATTTTAGCACAATTGATGCACATCCTACTGAACTATATGCACAAATGGTTCGCTCAAAGATTTTACAAAAACACAGGCCATATTAATTTATGTAAGATTCTGCTTAGGTCAACCGATGTATCATCTTTCACAATTGCTGAATTATGAGCCATTCTTTTTGGGCCTTTAGATTTCTGTGATATTTGCTAATAATAAGTATAAGAAAATTTGATAATATAGAACAGCTACAGAAAAATGAAGAAGTATGGCTCATACAAGAGATCAAACCAACTAGGCAGCTATTTCAGCAACAAGTGATTAGTCAGGATTTCTGTGACTGCTTAGAGCGGAATGCTCCTCTGTGAATAGAACAAATTGAAGCAGACTAATGGTAGAAGCCCACACAATATTGTTATAGCAAGGACGAGAAAAAGAATAATCAGATAAAGAGCAGAAATGTGTATGATGAAAAGGTCAGCATACAGCTTTCAGGAACTCCCTCTCTCTAGCATATTTTGAATCCCTAATAGTTGTCGCATATGTAGACCTAGAAGAAAGAGAAAATAAAGAAAATTAACCTTAACAAGTCATGCAGAAGGAGAAAAGCTGCGAGAATACATAGGCGAGAATAGTATAATCGAGAAGGCATTATCATAATTAAGTTTAAAAATATGCAAAAAATAAATCAAAGGTATAGCAAAATAAAGATCATCGAATTATGGGAAGGATTAGTGCAAGCCTCAATTACAATAATCAATAAGTCTCAGGCTCTTACAATCTTAGTTAATCATGCCTCATAATGCAGTGAAAGAGCAAATCAGTCTTGTCAGGTAAATGAGTAAGAGCAGCAGAGAAATGATGACAAAACATTTAAGTACTAGTATATGTATCTGACATTATCAGTAAGACCGGTTAATTTGAACCCCTAAATTGACTATTAAACTGAAAAATGAGCATATTCACTACACTAGTTTAACAAATTTCAACAAATATAAAACATTTACAATTCAGCATACTCTGTTATCAAAAGATCCAACTGCAATCGATCAATTTGAGCTGCTCCAAGATGCCTATCCGGTGTCATATTATAATCACCAGTGTAGACCATGGTGCTATCTCCAACTTTTGCATAAATCATTGCAGCTCCTAAAACCTTGAATTAATAACAATCAGTAAAAAACTAAAAATTGGAGAAAGAAACAGAAAAGAAAATTAATTCAAGCAAAAAATACGTGAATGCTTGAGAACGATAGCAATAGCAGAGTAACTAAAAGACAACCAACTTATCAAGGTTGTACCATTAAATATATACAGAAAAAACAAAATTGACCTACAATACATAGCATAAAAAATTAGATACGACCATACATGAAATTACATGGGAATGGCATTCTCCACTGAGGCCTAGTTTGGAATGCTTACCCCATGGCAGCTGCTTTGATACTGCTTTGATACTTTCAAGCTCCACAAAAATCTAAGCTTAAGAGCCCTAAAGCGCTCAAAGCGGCTGTTGTAGGTTAAAGCATTCCAAAGTTTCATTCACCACAACAAATAACAAATAAAGAAGCAGTCAAAGTAGATAAATCATTGGCAAAGCTTGACAGAAAGCAAAAGAAAAGTTGACATACATGCCCAGCATAGTAGGCACGAATCTGAAGATCTTTGTCGACCTGAACTGTCTGCTTCAAATCCAGTGGAGTAACTACAAGGGAAGATGATACAAAAATATCTTAGCTTCGACATACAGAAGAGTATATAACTAAGATAAAGAATTCAGAAGAATCAAAGTAACATATCTGAATCGTACTGTCAATCCTTTGCAAAGATACATATAATGGAGACTATAAACATAAAAGAGAATAACCTGTCATTTACGTATATACCTAATCTTGAACATTAATGTGTACAACAAATAGTGAAACTTCACTGTATACTATATAGATACCATGAGACAAGTTATGTTCAATGATCTGTGTTGTAGAACAAAAGAATGTGTTTATTGTGTTCTATATGTTTGTCCTAGAATCGCATTTGAACGTTAGAGAAGAATATGGGCACGTCTGCATGCAACCTTGCTCCCCTAGTTTCATAAATAGAAGATTCTAAAACTATTTAATCCTCATTTCATGAACAGTTGTGATACCGGATAAGACCTAAAACTACAATTATAGCCCCGCATTCTAGGGAAAAAATGAGTAGATATAGTAGAAGATCACATAGAAATCAAATATGTGAAACTAAGACATTTTTTGCACAATTAGTAGAACACAGACATTGGTAGCATAGGACACTTTTCAAAGAAAGGTAAAAAATTATCTCTAGGCAAACAAAGTAATATCTCATTTTTAGCTCAAGCAGAGGTTATACATGATATAATAAAAGCTCTCTGCAATAGAGGGAATGCATTAAACCGAAAAAATAAGTTTATGCACGATAGGAAAGCACCAATAAAGACTGAATTAAAAAAGAAAAGGAATACTAATAGATACCTTTCTTCATGCATTCTATAATGTGATCATAACTAAATTGCTCTTCCTCTCCCCTTCGTTCAACCATTACTTTTCGATAATCTTCCAACATTATTGGGGCCAAAGCCTTAGTTGGATACTATTTGAAACACCAAAAAAAAAGAGCATAGATAAGTTAAGACGTAAATTTTGCAAGCCAAAACAAACAAAACTATACAGCTACGTTTCTTCTTGATGTGCATTGTGCAAAAGATTGTAGTCAGATGATAAAGAAGATGACAACTGTAACAAGTTAACAATGCTCCGCAAATAAATAAAAAATTGCAGAATAAAAAACTGGTAAAATCAACCAAAAATGAACTCCAAAAGAAGGCTTAAAAGTTAGGTAATACACACGATACTATTAGATTAGATAGTCAAGTGTTTAATTGTTGTCATCTCAAATAGGCAAACCCGTTAATGTTCCTTGAGTTATGACCGTTTGATCAATCAGAAAAAGTTGGATCCCAAATAGCATACAAAGAACTGATTACAGTCAATTCATAATTGCAAAGCATTAAGGTAGAGACAGCTTAACAAACTGAAAAAAGAGACAGAATATCAATGATCTCACCGTCATGTAAATGGGTCCGTGATACCCACAAACCTCCGTAAAGTAAGGAAGGGCCCCAACATGATCCAGATGGCTGATAAATGTTCAATTGAATGAATTTATATTAAAATATGAATCAAATTAAAATCATGCTAAAGAATTAGAGATCTAATATGAAACTGAAGAATTCTGGAAATAACTAGGAAGCATAATTTCCAATTCAATGCAAACTCCAAGATCCCTAGATCAGGTAGGTATCTAAGGCAAAAAATTTATCCGATGATCTAGGGCTAGAAAAGATACAAAACAGCTTAAAGAACCAATATAAAGATTTCACTCCTGCATTTAACAGGTTGTATAGGCATAATTGATACATTACCTCAAAACAATATTGAAAATAACAAACCATGACAGGGTGAATAGAAAGATTACAAGTGTGTTATGACGACGCATGTAAGGGAGGAGTCGAAGTCCCCTGTCTCCGATATGAGGGAGAAATCGGGGTATCTGCGGCTGTCGAGGTAGCCCATGTGCATGCCGCAATCGAACATGATCTTCTTGCCCCCGATCGAGACCACGACGCAACTCTTCCCCACCTCTTGCCCCGCTCCTGAGGGTTGCGCGAATATTAGGGTTTGGGAGAGAAGAAATAAGCAAGAAGATGAGGGAGAAAGGAATCAAAGCGCCATTGAAAGAGGAACTAAGAAGAGAGAGGGAGGGAAGAAGATGATGGAGATGGTACCTAGCACGAGGCATTCGATCGCCATGACAGGAGGGACTGATTTCTTGTAAACCCTAGACAAGGGTTTTTGGCGACGGAGGAGGGATCAGATGCGAGAGAGAGAGAGAAAAGAGAGGAGGGGAGGAGGGAGAACACGACGAGGCACGGGTTTAAATTGAGAGCGTTCGGGGGGTGAAGGGTTTAAATCGACATTGTACAAAATAGCAGAATTATTTTTTTCATATAATTATTTTAATTTACGCGATTTAATTTTCCCGAATGAGTGAGTTTCAGGGTAGCGTCTCCAAGTCGAAAATTACAGCTATATATACCGTATACGATCGGGTCCTCAAATCTCAGCCATTGGTCCAAATCGATATTGAGCATTACTTAGTCATCTTGATGGTTGATTTTCGATGTCCTAAATTTAAAATCTAGTTGTTTTATATTTTCAGCTAAATATTTTTAAAATAAATAGATGAAATGAATAATATGCTATCTTTATCTAAAAAAATATGAATAAATATTTTTTAAGAAAAATATATGAGATAAAATATTATTCATGTCAGAGGCGTGCAATCTAAAAATGCGTTCACCCGAGAGAAAATGCAGTGGCTCTGATGATGATCGCAATAGTTTTGAGTGATTGGTACCAAATTAGCCAGCTCAGTGAATGTAGGAAAACTTTATGTTACTGCGGCTTCCAAACTTATATCCTTTACGTGTTGCTGTTTTTCTCTTATACTCTTCAAATCTACGGTATAGTATAGCTGTAATTAGAACAATTGTTATAGTTAAAAAAATCATTTTAGAGTGATCCATAGTTGAGAAGATTCCATACATTTTTTTTCACTTAAAATTTGAGCACTGCTATTTATACTAAATACACCTGCTCATCCAACGGACAAGAATTAATCTTTATTTTATCAATTACTTTTTAATAGTAAAAAATTTAAATTTTTTTCAAATTTTAGGATAAATGATTTAAGATGTACGCTCAATTTTGAAGTGTACCACTGATATTTTTATTTAAATTTAAATTTTATTATAATTAAGGGGGTTTCATTATACTTTTTTTTATAGGAAAAGGTAGCATGCTACCCGCTTCATTCATCAGAGAAGTGAACTAAGCTACAGGGGTGAAGCAGCACAGGCCTCGAACGAGACGTGAAAAAAAAAAAAAAAAAAAAAAAAAAAAAACTCTTAAGGAGATTAATAGACTTATCCTGAAAGAAATTTCACCCACTGATTCGTAAATTATTTAATCTTACGAATTCTTAGAAAAGGGTCTGACTTGATCATTCTAAAAATCGCACAGTTTCTAATATCCCAAGTGACCCACCGACAGACAATTAAACCGATTGGTCTGGAACATAAAGTTCGCGAACCCTTTCTGCTCATCCATCTATTCCAGACCAGAGTCACGTCTCATTATACTTTTATCTTCATCAAAGTAGGGTTTGGGAAGCTCTTTTAAGTCCCGAAGGGAGGAAGAAGGTTCTCCCCCTTCAATTCTCGTGAGTATATGCTGCAACCCTACTTTGGTGATCTTTAAGGTCTTCTTTCTCCCTCTTCCTCTTACTTATCTACTTGCTGGTATCTTAGATCTAGTTCTCAGCTCTAAATTTTTAGTGTTTGTAACAAATAAACTTAATTTGCAATTAAATGTTCCGATTGAGTACGTGCTATTATGAATCTTGTTTGTAGAACAAACACTTCCACTTTGATGGGTTCTATTTATTGCTCTGTGTGGGTTGGATCAAAACTTCGATGGGTTCTATTTATTAAAATGAAAGAAAAGGAGGGAAAAAGACTCCGAAAGGGGGAGATAGGATCAAAACTTCAATCTTGATGAATTTCTCGTTGTTAAACATGACCCTAACCCATCAGATTATATCATCTTTTTCTTTCATTTCAATTAGTTTCTTTGCTGATAGAAGCGTGATTTGCGTTATACCAATCGATTTCAATGCTCGAAACATGATGCGTGTTCTATTTGAAAAGGACCATTTGTTGTTACCTAGCTTGGATTCACAGTTAGGTATGGAATTGCAATAAATGCGGAAGTTCAAGGATTTACGTAATTAATTGAAAAGTTCAAGACTGAGCGACGATAGAGAACTATCTATCATTTTACCGTCAATTTATTTGTTTCCAAAAGATGGTAGTAATCATCAGAATCGTGATAGACAAACTCATGTTGCTGCAGGAAACAAATATTGTGAGTTTATATGTTTAAGCCTGATCGCTTTTTTAGTTCACATTCTTGTTTTAGTTCAGACAATCTAGACTCGTAAACATAAATAATTTAGTTTCTACCGCTTAATAGCTGCACCACCCAATTCTCTAGCAGTTCAGACAATCTGTAAGATATCTGTTGCACCAGTCACCAGGAAGAAGCTCGTAACTCGGATAGCAATGAGTACTCAGATTGTTCATTGTGGCGGATGCCACTGCAGAAGCGTGAGGTGGCAAGTGGAGGCACCGTCAAGTGTCGTCGCGTGGAGCTGCAACTGCTCGGACTGTTCGATGCGAGCCAATATGCACTTCATCGTGCCTTCTTCTAAATTCAAGCTCTTAGGGGATTCTGAGCAGTCCCTCACCACCTATACCTTTGGTACGCACACGGCCAAGCATAAATTTTGCAAGATATGCGGCATAACTTCTTTCTACATACCGAGATCAAACCCGGATGGCGTTGCGGTGACAGTTAATTGCGTGGATTCTGGGACGCTCAAACATGTTGAGATTAGGTACTTTGATGGAAGAAACTGGGAGAGTTCATATGGAAAAACTTCAATTTCCTCGTTTTCGAAATCATCTGAGGAATAACTGCTGCTTATTCACTTTAGTTTCAGACGTTATTTGCTCAACTGGTTTTTGCCAATTTGGAAAGGATGTTCAGTTACATTTCTAATGCTCGCTGAAAATTGTATTCAATTGGTCGGAACGTCTATATGTATTAGCAATAGATAAATCTGCTATTTGTTAGCTTTGAACTGTTCGCATGATATACGTGAACTGTGCTTTTTCTGCGCATCAGAATTGCAGAGAATTTGTGTTCATGAGCAGTGGAATTTATTCTATCTAGTGGTGAATCGAATCGAATTTATGCGATTTGGGGTTCGCATCAATTCAATATGTCCTTCTACTTATGTCGGCAGTGATTTAACACATTGACAATTTCAATATGTAAGGTTCTTTACCTGCCTCGCATATGTTCATGTCACTGTTTAATTATCCGGAAAAGGAAAAAGATGAAAGAAGACAAAAAATCAAAACAAATCAAAAAAATCCCTTTGCTTTTGTCTGCAGAATATGTCTCCTTTGTTGACAATAATGTTACAAAAGTTGATTATGAAAATTGCATCTAGCTATGATTTTGAAAATTGTTCAAACTAAATTGAATTTTTTTTGTTTGAAGACTTTAAGAACTGAAGAAACAAATTACAAACCGATTGAAATTTAATTCTGCCAATTCAGTTTTAATCTCCTATAAGTTAAATCTGTAGTAGATTAATCATAAAAGAAAATTATATATACAAATAATCTACCGTAACAAAACGTATTACATACAAAACTACATGTGCACGAAATGTCTTTGTCATTTATATGAACATATGCTGATATTTGGAAAATTATCAATCAAACCGAGACCGAAAACTAAAATTATTAATTTATAGGCTTCGGAAACAGAATCAAACAAGAACCAAATAAACTAAACCTTTTTTTTTCATTTTTGTTGCTAAATGGTGCGCACCCCTTAGATTAAGCAAGTGATTAGGACGTGTCTTGTTTAACCATCTCCATCTCCTTGTTGCTGTTATTGATAGACAGTGAAATGCCAATAATAAAGACATCATAACCTACAAGAGCTAAATTGGTTTAGGCATTTTAAGCCTCTAAGTATGACATCGCAATCGCTTATTCAAAGAAAGTGCCAGATTCTTTGTCTAAATTCTTCATTAAAAATATCTTGGTTATGTGTAGCCATTTGCATTAGTTCCAGTCTCAATTAACTTGCACCTGCAATTCCTGGTCTGAGAGAGAGAGAGATCATGAATAATAGTTCCATATGGATAAAAAGGAATCCTAGCATATATATAAAGTACGAGGATATCTCTTTGTTTAAACTTTTGTATTAAGTCCTCTAATATGTCACTAGAGGTTAGTTTACAACTTTCAAATTGAACATAAAAAGAGAATTTTTTACTGTATAAAAAGTGCAAGAGTGCCTCCACTCCATACCTTTTGGGGTGGTTGTGTGGAATATAATTTTTTTTTTTTTTTTGTTGAGAGAGAAAAGCAGCATATTATCCGCTAGTTCTATTTTTTTCCTAGAAATAAACTTAGCTGAAACTAGCAATTAAATATTCGAACTCGGGATCTCGATACCAACCATCGAGTCATTTGCCACGTGCATTAAGGACAATCAATAGTAATTAAAAATAGTATCATTTTATTCGCTTAAGTTTTCAAAATGAACAGTTGTTTCACATAATATCGGAACAGTTTCACATATTATTAAGCCTATTAAAAAGTCTAGAATCTCGCATGAGAGATACCATTTCCCTTTATTAGTTCCATAAGTTTTATTAATTTAATCAGATATTTTAGAGGTTGGAGTAGTCCCTTAACAAGAGGGAGAGAGGGTTCTTTTTTTTGGTCATAGCAAGGTGGGGAGTCACCAAACAATAACATTGGATTCTTGAGCAAGTGATAGCTCTAGTGGGATGCTTGCTCACACAGGCAGGAACAGCTAAATATGGATAGATAGGAACTTGAACCCAAAAGTGGAAGTAAAGGGGCACTAGCAAAGTAAAGTTGGTGAAATGGGGCTTTTTCATCATTGTGATGTGCAGTTGCTGCAGTGATGCCCTTCACTCTCTGGGTGAACTGGGTTATTCCTTCATCCAACTTTACCATTTTGCATCTTTTCCCTGGCTTCAGACAGAAGTCTAGTCCAAAGCTTTCCCACACATCTCTCTCTCTCTCTCTCTTATTAAGTGTTTCTTAATTTGTGTTGAAAACCAAGTAGATTACGGACTATCTCTCTACCGTAAGCGGTAAAGAATTTAATAGTTAGTATTCAGGTTCCAGATTTGAAGTTTAGTTACTTTGCATTTATAGTTACATTTACTTTTAAAAAGAATGAACGAGACAGATAACATACTCAAGGGATTGCAATGCTTAACCTAAAATTATCGACGCATTTTCTTACTGATCATCACCACCGTTGAATATCGCTTCTTAAAATAGTGTTAGTAATATCGAAGAGTCCGAGTGAAGCTCATCTTTTAGTAGATTTTCTTCTCTTTGACAAGGATGTGCACTGCACGCAACCGGAAGTAGTACATTTTTGGATGGGAGTGGGGACTTCATTTGTTTACTTGCTTTGGCACTTACAGATGGGACTATCTCAAAATATATTCACTTAGGTACGATCCAAATCGCAAGGCCTTAACCTATGAAGGGAAATAAATAGCTTTCACATGCTGAATATTTCGCATGTTCTAGCTTCATGTGACCATACATTTTTGGTGGTTCCAGTGGAAAATTTTGTAATCCACGTACAGGTTTTCTTTTCTTTTTTTCTTTTTTTTTTTTTTGCTTCACAAACAACACATGCAAATTGCACGATCACTCGGAACTTCTCGGTGCATTAAATGGTGTAAATCGTGCGAGGTCCCTTTACCTTTAAACTGCACCTCTCCTTTCTTTGTTGCGTTCTGTTTTTTGTTTCTTTTGAGAAGCGAAAAAACAAAACAAAAAAATAAAAAAATCTTGTACAAGGATCAATATAGAACATTTTCTTTGGAGATATGTGGAGTCCCCGTGACTAATAGTTTATTAATTACTTGACACTATAGGATAAATCCACCAATCATTATCTAATACGACTTCGCAAACTATCATTTGTACTACAATATGGACTATAAAAATAAAAGTATACTAAAAAGTAAGAGAGATCCAACTTATGAGATATCTAACCCCAAGTAACATTTTTTAATGCCTTGGTTCGGCCATACTTCTTACTTTTAATAGTTACATAAAGACCGACCGTCCCTAGCGCAAGTGGCAAAGGACTTGATGGTTGGTATCCGAAGTCCCGAGTTCGAATTCTAGTTGATTCACATTTCCAGCCAAGTTTATTTCTATACGAAATAAACGAAGCGGGTAGCGTGCTACCTTTCTCTCAAAAACACATAAAAAAAATAGTTACATAAAGAAACTAGTACGTATCCTTTGCTTCTCTTCGATAAAACTGCTCGAAAAGTGCTTCACTCCATAGCATCTGGTTAATTGTAAGCTTAATCACCCTCATCTAATAACTAAGCATCCACTTATATTTGTGTCAGTAGTGATCGATGAATCCCTCTCTTACCCATCCATGGACCATGAATACCGTTAGGCATGCATGTGAGTGTCAGTATGCGTGGGACTCGAGATCCACTGTAGCTCTCACACGTATTAGATGGGGCCTCACTGTTCCAATGGGTCAAGGGCACATTCAAAGTTGTGTTTCAGATACCCGAACTGGTAGTTATTGTGCTCAGTGGTGTTCATGAATGTATTATTCAGGTTGATCTCTGATCTGTTTCCCAGAGAAATTTTAGTGCAATTGCTTGTAAGGGGGGGAGTCCCAGAGTGCTCAGATCCTCACATTTTCACTGCCACACCATGTGATCTCCGCTAGCTAAACTAAGCGCAAACTGAAACTGCAATCTAAAGTCGGTGGGAATGGTCAGAGTATTCTATCAACTTGTCCAAAATTATGTGCTTATCAACATGAATCTCAAAACAGCATGAATGCAATATGCTTTGCTAGTTATATTCTTCTTCTGAAACTTTATGCTAATTGCGTACGTACTCTTTTTATGGCCAACAATACTGCTGACGTTCCGTATCAAATAGGTTTCTTATTAAAACAACGTTCCAAACAGTACTAACAAACATGAGTGATTTAACATTCAACAATCGAATATTTAAACCTAAATCTATCCAATTGCTCTAAGCGTGTATGGATATGTATAAACTCAACTGAAAAGAGAACGGAAAATAGTTCTAGGGTCGAATTGACGGTGCTGATTTAGGAACAAAAATTTGACTGGGGTAGACTGTCCCATTTATCGTTCATCACGTATACAATACAAATTTTAAGATTGCAAAAACTACAAATATTATATATATATATATATATATATATATATATATATATATATATATTGAATTAATTTTATATAGTTTTTTTGTAAACCTATCGAATAACAAATATATCCCTACAAAGTCCAACTTTTTATATTTATCTCTACAAAAGTTTAGTGATATTCATATTTGCTTCTCTGTTTTGTTACCGTTAGAGTATTATTTATTTTTTAACAGAAGATAAGTGAAATGATATTTTTGCCATCACAAATATATCCCTCCAAAAGCTCCAACTGTTAGAATTATGCAGAAATGTCATTCCAAAATTTTCAACTATTATTTTCTTTCTTTCTACCATCACAAATAATATAAGAGGGATAAAAAAATTAATTTATCTTATTCACTAACTAAGGTTAAATATTTTATCTATGATTAACTATATTTTTCTAACGGATCCTAACAACGGAGTATATTTAAAAATATTAGGACTTTCACAAGAATATAAATATAAAAAATTGAATATTGTAAAAATATATTTGCTATCCGATATGTTTACAGAGAGCTGTATGGAATTAACTTTATTTTTTTTTATTTGCGGTGGGGCGGGGTTGATTTGGATGGTGGATCACATACCTATCACCCTCCAAAGAGTCCACAGTTCCGCATGCGCTCCCGTCCTATTTATCGGGCTCTGTTGGTGGTCCCCAGTATGGCTCTCGACCCGAAAGAACGCGACTGCGTTCTCTCGGGTGCGGTCCCAACACCGAGCTCGACGGTGATGGGATTCAGAGGAACCGAGTCAACACTGCTAGTCCAGTAGTCCTGTTCACTATTTTTTATTTTTTTTTAAAATTTTATTTTGGGCTTGTACTATTTTTGCGGATCGGTGAGCCGAGTTGGCTCGTCGAATCGGCGAGGACCCTTTTCATCTATTTCTCCGTCGAGGAGTAAAAATCATACACTGGGACAGAGCAGGGCCTGTTAAAATAATAATAATATAAAAACTCGCCCCCCTTTTCCCACTCTCTCTCCCTGTTGAAAGCGGCCCCTCTCTCTCTCTCTCTCTCTCTCTCTCTCTCTCTTCCCGGGATTTAAATCGCTCTCAACAAGAAGAAGAAGAAGAAGAAGAAGAAGAAGAAGGAGACAACAGCAAGAAACGCGAGGAAGCGAGGAGCTAGGATTTCAAACCGCGCCTCTCCTTCGCTCCATCGGCGGATCGAAGCATCTAGAAAACCCTAGAGGGGTCGGGATTTGGATGGTGGGCGCGAGGGAGGATTAGGGCGGCGGAGATGGCCGATCTGAGCGGCGGCGGCGGAGGAGAGGGTTTTGCGGCGGAGGCTGGGGGCAATGCGGCGGCGCTCAAGGGGGTGCCGCGGCGGAGGGGGTCGATTCGGCAGAGCTTGGATGCGGACGAGTTCATCAACATGCTCCACGGGTCGGATCCGGTGAAGGTCGAGCTTAATAGGCTCGAGAACGAAGTCAGAGGTGGGAATGTGGTTCGATCTGTAGTTTTTTTCTTTTCTTTTCTTTTTTTTTATTTTTTTTATTTTTTATCCTTGTGTTCTAGTTTTCTTTTTTTTTTAAAAAAAAATGTTATTATTATTGTTATTTTTGTCCAGATAAGGAGCGTGAATTAGGAGAGGCCCAGGCGGAGATCAAGGCTCTGAGGTTATCGGAGCGTGCAAGAGAGAAGGCCGTTGAAGAGGTCTTACTCTGTTCCTTTTTTTTTCTTCTATTATTTTTTTTTTCTGTTATTGATTTTTTAGATTTTTATGTTTTTTTTTATGAACTTATTTTCTCGTTTTCTAATCTTTTGACCCAGTAACTCCGACTTGTAAAACGTGGAGGGCAAAGAAAATGAGTGTTTTTTCTTAATATTTTTCTCGTAATTGTCGAAAATGTCTTCTAAAAATAGTGCTTGTCAAATAAATTTATGTGAATATTATTTGAGATGTATAATCTAGTCCTATATAGTAATCGTTCCTCCTGCTATATAGTTTGTCCGGATTGAAAGTCCTTGTAATATTGTTGAGTTCTACTTGGGTGAATCAAGGCCTGCAAATTTAGTTTTTCATCGATGCTTATACTGTTATTTTTAGATGGTTTGACTCGATCGGATAATCTAGTATCAATTCAGCTGTTTTATCTGCCATCTAGAAATTCACCTACTGTTCTATTAATGTCCAGTTCTAAAATTTTTATTGGTTGATGATAACTTGGCAAATTGGCATCTTCTATCATGTTAGCAATGTAGCAGTTTCGCTTTGTGTTAAAACCTGATTTATGGTTCTTTTTAGCTCGACATCTACTGATTTCGCTCTTGCAATGTCAGCTTTCAGAGGAGTTGGCAAAGTTGGACGAGAAACTCAAGCTAACAGAATCCCTTCTTGAAAGCAAAGTATATATACACAGAACCTAACTTGTGCGACCTCTTATTTTAGATTTCATTCAGAACTGAATCTGGTGAAAAATGCAACTTACAGAATCTTGAAATCAAGAAGATTAATGATGAGAAAAAAGCCTCCATGGCTGCCCAGTACGCGGCAGAAGCTACACTTAGGCGAGTTCATGCAGCTCAAAAGGATGATGACATGCCCCCAATTGAAGCCATTCTGGCACCGCTTGAGGCAGAGCTGAAGCTTGCCCGACAGGAGGTAACATTCAACCCCGTATCTGCCTATCTTTTTACTCTTCCTGTTTAGAAGTTTTTACTTCTTGTTCGACTGTTCGCTATAGAATGTAATGATGCTTTCGTATTTCAAAGCTTACTCTCAGTTACTTATCTATGCAGATGTTCTATTAGGTCATATTCTATATTATGCTCCTAATCTCTCAGGGGAATTTTCAAAGACTATTTTCACGATACTTCTGAATGAGATTGAAAGCTGGTCATCTTCATAGTGTTTCGTTCATTTGGTTCCTTTTAATCCTCCAAAGCTCCCTACATAATTTTGCTAATGATAATTCACCTACTTAGTACGATAGATTGCAAAAATGGGGCTGTTGACATATCTTCTCTCATGGTTACTTAAGAAAGATGTAGACAATTAGTTTCTCGTTTACTATTCTTATAGTTTTCACAAACTGAACTTATCCCAGAAATTAATAAAATTCCAAATAACATCAGCATTTCCTACATAGACATGATACGTGTTAATTTGAAAGCATTCTATCGGTCATAAGCTACTTTTATGGAGTGGAAGTAACCCCTCTTTCTGCAGTGTTGGGTCCCATTAAACTAATCTGTTGATTTACTTCATTTGCATATTTCATGCAAATAAAATAAAATGGCAACAAGATATTGTTACAGATCTAGTCTATTTGCAGATTGCAAAGCTGCAAGATGACAATAGGGCATTGGATCGTCTGACCAAATCCAAGGAGGCAGCATTAGTGGAAGCAGAAAGGACTGTACAGATTGCTTTAGCAAAGGCTTCTATGGTGGATGATCTACTAAACAAAAATCAGGAGCTGATGAAACAGATTGAGATCTGCCAGGTATCTACGATGTGCAATATCTTAGCTTGAATCTTGTAGAAAGGTGCCAATCTCAGAATTTAAAATTCTCTTATATTTTTTGCATTTTAGGAAGAAAACAAGATCTTGGACAAATTGCACCGCCAAAAAGTCGCAGAGGTTGAAAAGCTTAGCCAGACTGTGAGGGAGCTAGAAGAGGCTGTTCTTGCTGGTGGTGCGGCTGCTAATGCTGTCAGAGACTACCAGCGTAAAGTTCAGGAAATGAATGTAATATATCTTTGAGTTTTATCTTGTTGTTTAAATGTCTTTAGAAAGTTAGAAATCCTCGTTGTATTCTTTCTCATTCCGTACAAACTGTTTTCTTCCTAATATCTGTACTAATTTAGGATGAGAGGAAAACGCTTGACCGAGAGCTTGCCCGTGCAAAAGTCACAGCAAATAGGGTTGCTGTTGTAGTTGCAAACGAATGGAAAGATGCTAATGACAAAGTAATGCCTGTTAGACAGTGGCTGGAGGAGCGAAGGTTCATGCAAGTAAGTAGACATGCCAACGTATCTTTACTTTGTTGACATAATCACATTTTGTAGCTCATCCTTTTTTTTTACAGTAGCTTTATCATCACCAAAATTTTATGCAACAGGGGGAAATGCTGCAGCTGCGCGATAAGCTTGCCATAGTGGAACGCGCTGCTAGATCTGAAGCTCAATTAAAGGTAAGACTTCACTAACAGATCACCTGAGGCTTAATCCTGCTTATATATATCATCTAATGCCTAATTGCATGCAATGCGTATCCTTTTCTGTTTTTAGGAGAAGTACCAGTTGCGACTGAAAGTATTGGAAGAAGGATTGAGAATGCCCTCAAGCAGTTCCACTCGTCCCAGTGCAGAAGGCAAGTCTTTAAGCAATGGCCCTTCCCGTCGCCAATCACTGGGCGGAGCTGATAACATTTCTAAGTTGTCCCCAAGTGGCTTGTTAACTAAGAAATCTCCATTTCAAATAAGATCTTCTCTCTCCACAAGCAGCAGTATAGTACTGAAGCACGCAAAAGGTGCTTCGAAGTCATTTGATGGTGGTAGTAGGTCGCTAGAACGTGCAAGAGTCCTCGCAAATGGAGCAGGTCATTTAATGAACAGATCGTCAGATAGTATTAGAGACAGTGAGACGAATGATTATTCTAAAGAAAGCGCAGATGAAAAACCAATTGTTGATTCTGCTAACAATGGTTTGAATGATTCTGTCTCTGGATTGTTGTATGATTTACTGCAGAAGGAGGTAGTCACGTTGAGAAAAGCATGCCATGAGAAAGATCAAAGCCTGAAGGACAAGGATGACGCGATTGAGGTAGATGACTAGCTTTTCGTTGCCACATCCTTTTCCATTTTTGAAAGCCTTTTAACTGTTTTTTTTTTTTTCTATTTCTTTTAATGCAGATGTTAGCAAGGAAGGTAGATACATTAAATAAAGCAATGGAAGTGGAGGCCAAAAAAATGAGAAGGGAGGTGGCCGTCATGGAGAAAGAGGTTGCCGCCATGCGTGTGGACAAGGAGCAAGACAATAGGGCTAAGCGGCTTAGTAGTTCCAAGGCTCCTGTGAATCCTTCCCACCTGCTATCTGGGAGGTAAGATCGATTTCCCGACTATCAGAATAGCTTTTATTTTATTTCAAGTTCAAGGTATTGGGAAACCAAATTTGTTTTCCTCTTCTTTTTTTTTTGTGTGGTGAAAACGTATAGACATTACCTGAACAACAGTGCATTTTGAACCGGATACCTAAAGTTCAAAATTTTACATTCTTTTTTATATCTGGAACTGTTATAATACAATCTCTAACGGTTCATGGCGTCATTTTTTCTGCAGAAATGTCCCACGAAGTGGGTTGACGCGCAATGTTCAATGACAAAGCAACTCGAAGTAGAGTTCTCATGCTCATTTTGCTCTTCCTACCTACTTTGTTATCCCCAAGCTTCCACGACTTGTAGATTAAAATCGGCACGGACGACCCTTCTATCATCAAGAAGAGGGAAAAAATAGAAGACAAAGAGGGTCGATGTGCATCTGACACGACTTTTCGCCATAATGTTGTAGTTGGGGTGATGCTTAAGTCAAGCTAACCTTTTTTTTTTGTTTTTTTTTTTGTTTTTTTAAATCAAGGCTCGTTATCTGTTTTGTAAGACGAACCTTTTGAATTGTTTGTATAGGTTGGAGGAATATTCTGTTTCTTCCTACTTGCTCGCTTTTAACCGAGTGTGGTGGATTCCTTTTTCCTACCCAGGTGGTGAATATATTCTTGTACCATGTGGTTGGTTTGGTATTGATTTCATCTCACAATGCTTGCTTGTGAGAAAATTTCTTATCCCCACTGTGGTTGTATGCGTGTAACTTAGCAAACGAATATGAAACTTGCTGCTTAGATTTGAGTTTGATTTATCGGATAAACAATTTACATTTTGGTATCTCTATAGAATATAAGGCTTGTTTGTTGATGTAACTACCAATTCACTCCGTTATTAAGACTCTATCCTTATCTCCCTTTGATTTTTTTAAAAAAATATGTGTATCTCTTGTAAATCCAAGATTTTGGATACCACTTGAAAACTAATATTCTTTCTTATATTTATCCTCTTCTTATTACTAAATCTCTTTTTATCTTTATTTTCTTTCTATTTTTGTTTTTCTCAACGCAACAAGATTCAAAGATCTATGACAAGGTTCAAAAGAATCATGACCATTTTGGACGTATTTGGTCAACAACTGTGGCTTCACGCACACTTGAATGCACAATAATGAAAAAATAATAATAATAAAGTAAAAAAAAAACCTTCTTCTTCTGGATTTTTGTCTCGCTAATTAGATCCGGTTCCACATGCTTTCAATGACTCGCACCTAATAAACCGTGAATCAGGTACGGAGCAAGCGAACACCGTACAAAGCTCTCACCCCTATCACGACCCCACACGTGTACATTTACGACTGGGCCCCACGGTGCGTACGGGCGCAATTGCGCATACTCCACGCCTACGCCTACCTATATACATGGGATTTCGTGTACGTCACAGCTCTCTCTACTTGGGGCGTCAAAATTCTCTTCCGACGACCGTCCGCATAGAGAGATCCTATGCGGGAATATTTGAAAGGTGGTACTAGTACAAGTGTACAACACCTCTCTCTCTCTCTCTCTCTCTCTCTACGATCTCGCTTTCCTATTTATCGTCGAATTAAAAAAGAAAAAAAATGAAAATAATCCCGCACCGCTACTCGCTCCGCACCTCCTCCGACGCGCGCGCCGTGCGATTCCCCTCCTCCTCCTCCTCCGGCGGCGGCGGCCTCCCGGCGGGGCCCGGCCGGTGAGTCGATCGATCCAATTTGGTTTCTTTCGGGGTTTTGATTTCGATCTCAATCATCTACTTTTTTAGAATTTCTCGTGATCTGTTGAATTGGATTGGTTTCATGATCGAAACTTGTGATCGGTTTTGTAGGATCTGCACGTTTCTTTTTGTGTTGTACTTCGAGTTGGATTAGTTTTGGTGCAGGGTAGATGTAAAGCTCAGCGGAAGCAGAACTCTGATTATGGTTATGGTTGTTAGGGTTATCTACTTTTTTTTCGGTGGCGATTTTAAGCGGTTTTTGTTGATGGGAACAAGCTCTTTTTTTGTTTTAGGGTCAAATAATTTCTTTCAAGGGAAATTTTGCAATCGTATCGTGAGAGAGATTACATCAGATTTTTTTAATGCGTAATGTTAGATCGGTTTGGACAATCTTTCTTGTAGCATACTCTTGTGCATCTTTTAGGCAACACAATAGTTTTATCTACAACATTTTAGTTTGTCATATGTCAATTCTATTTCACTTGAGAATTTTGTATTCTCACAGCAATTACTCTTAGCACCGTCTCTCCGAAGCTGAATCATGATCAATTCCCCCAATTCTTTTATTTTTTTTCCTTTTTTTTACCTATTTGGTTGATTTTTATGTCTCAATTACATATATGCATCATTATCATTATATTATATGAAAAGGATATTGTTTTGCAAGACGGTCTTGTCGATAGGGGGGTTTAGGATGGCAAGTGGAATGTACCAGATTTGCGGGGTGTAGCCTTGATCATCAATCCAAATGCCGCCACTTTTGTGGTTCTTTTATTATATAATACTTATTTTCTATATGTGAATTATCTCATTTGTGTATATTTTATGCAGAGGAGGATTGGATTGCTAGAGTGTCGCACATTGAGGTGCTTGAAAGCTTGTATGCGGAGCGAGGTTGAGTTCTAGGCTATCTTTAACGGGATGAAAGGCGGAGGTCTGCCGAAACTAACAAGGACGAATCTATTTATCATATTCATCATCCTTATCTTTACAACGCTTATTATCTGGGCACGTGAGAGAACCCCGCTCCTTACGCCTTTCCAACCATCTCAGGACCACTTTGATGTTCTTTCTCCAGGTATCTCTCTTTTTGAGCCCATTGCTTTTCTTCTTTCGGACATTTTTCAGTTTTAGGTGGTCCTTCATTGCCCTTTTTCATTGGCTGTTTTGGTTTCTCTTTCTACATTTCTATTGATTCCTTCTTTAACTTCTCTCCTGATTCTCTCAGACTATGCACGACTGCAGCCATCTGTGGAAGACGATTCATCCGTTGTAAGTAAAATTCAAAACTCATTATCCGAAGATGCAGAGGCAACGATTGGCACTCCATCAGCGGAGATCTCAACACCTAGTTCAACTGAAAGAGAAAAAGAGAACTTAAAAGAGGATCTTACAGCGAGTGAAAGTGAAAAGGAGCATGGAGATTTGAAAAAAGATCTTAGAGCAGCTGAAAGTGAAAAAGAGCATGAAAATTTAGAAAAGGATATTCCTTTGAAGAAAGGTAATTTATAATTCTTTTATTTTGTGATTTTCTTGCGATAATGAATCTTTCTATAGTTTCCTTTTGTACTATTCATGGTCCACGGTATCATGGCGATGTGTTATCACTCATCACTAATGTAGCTAGATCTTTTCTTGAAGCCTTTTTTTTTTTGATTTTTGAATAGTACTCAACTCCGTTGCTTATACTTCTTATACTGTTTTCTTTTCCTTTGAACATCTTTGATGACAGTGTGCATGTCTTGATGCATCTGTCTGTGTGATGTTGATGTTATCTTGTAGGAACTAATGTGTCTGTTGTTGAGGTGTCTTCGTAGGAAGTACTTAGGCGAATCCCTTTAAATCCTTGCTTCCTAAGATCATTTAGATGTGTCTAATATACTTATTATTCTTCTCAGATTGTAATTTTGCAAAAGGAAAATGGATCAAGGATAAAAAGCGGCCACTATATTCTGGTTTTGGATGCAAGCGATGGCTCTCAGAAATGTGGGCTTGTAGGGTGATGAAGCGTCCAGATTTCTCCTATGAGAGTTTCCGATGGAAACCAGAAAACTGCGAGATGCCTGAGTTCACAGGGCACAAGTTCTTGAAGAGGTACATGTTCCTTTTCCAATCTTTTAGTTCTTACATCTCTGTGGTTAATTTATATGGTTGTGTTTGGTTCCCAGGATGAGGCACAAGACAATAGCTTTTGTAGGTGATTCCTTGGGGAGGCAGCAATTTCAATCCCTCATGTGTATGGTCACTGGTGGTAAAACTAGCTTACCTGTCGAAGATAGCGGTAGAGAATTCGGTCTAGTTAAAGCTCGTGGTGCTATACGGCCCAACGGTTGGGCCTATCGCTTTCCAAGTAGCAATACCACCATTCTTTTCTACTGGTCTGCAAGTTTATGCGAACTGCAGCCTCTGAACAAATCAAATCCAGCTACAAATTATGCTATGCATCTAGATCGTCCAGTAACGTTCTTGAAGCAGTTTCTTGATAGGTTTGATGTTCTCATACTCAATACCGGCCATCACTGGAATAGAGGGAAATTCAAAACGAATAGGTGGGAAATGTATGTTAATGGGATGCCCAACACAAATAAACGGCTTGCGGAGATAGGAAACGCCAAAAACCTTACCATATACAGCATTGTCAGATGGCTCGATTCAGAACTTTTGCGACGCCCAAAATTGAAAGCTTTTTTCCGCACATTATCGCCTAGGCATTTCGTTAATGGAGATTGGAATACTGGGGGAAGCTGTGATAACACAGTTCCCTTGGCTGGGGGGAGTGAGGTAGTGCAGGATGGTTCGAGCGATATACTTACTGCAGGTGCTGTAAATGGAACAAGGGTTAAGAGTTTGGATATTACTGCTTTGTCGCAGTTGAGAGATGAGGCACATATATCAAAATACAGTGCAAAATCGTCCGAAGGCGTGCATGATTGCTTGCACTGGTGCCTTCCTGGTGTTCCTGATACATGGAATGAAATCCTGTTCGCACAGCTTTAGGCTACTTTTGGGACAAATGAAATGAATGGAACAGCGATCTATTGGAGAATGTGTATCAGAAGAAACACATGAAGGAGGTCCTGCAAAGCAGTTGCTCGTTCTTTTGGAAGATCTTTCTTCTAGCCTTAAGAGGCTTAGTTGCATTGAGCCTCTTCTCTTTTCTCAATTTTCTTTGATTCTTTGGGCTAGCCTTTCAGAGGTAATTACATTTGGTAAAACAGTGGCAATACCTTCTTTATGTCAGTTTTATGTTATTGATCTTGTTTTTAAGTTGAGGTCTATGAACCGAAGGTGCATTTGCTACTGGGAGGTGGGAACATGATTGGGATGGCCCCTTGACATGTTGTTTTGCTTACAGAACAGTGACGACCTGTAAATCTACTATATTATGATAAAATGTATTGAACTTTTGACAATACATAAGAAGCTGATCTAAGTATATAGACCTTCTGAAGTTTCGTATTATTTCTTTTTTTCTGTTTTATTTTGGGATGAAGTCATATGGACTGAAGGTGTGTTTGCTCCTACATTGGCTTAGAAAACTGCATCTGTCTTTCTTATGTATCGTAAGGTTAGTTTATACTTTTCTCTGGAATTTTGTTGATGTTTCCAGTATTTCTTTTCAGGACTACTATGTTGCTTGTTGTGTTCATTATTTTGTAGATTGCGAAGAACATGATTTCTGATAGCAAATTCAGCAGAACCAAATTGTTGAGACACTTTCAGGAGGCTGAGCTGCCTCCAGGTTGCGAAAAACTATGCCGAGTTTATCTGAAACACTTGAAAGAATTGGTGGTGAGTTTGAAATATGATTCATAATGGTAGGTTTTGAAGATATCATATTCTTTCTATTCCTTCCCTGAAATTCTACTGTTTTGAAGATAGCATGGAGTAGGTCCACCTGAATTACTGGCCTCTTAAAATAGTCAAAGATTGAGGCAGCTATTTCTGACCAACAACAATGGTTGCAATTTTTCTTTGGTAATAACTGATCCTACATCCACTAACACTTTTACAAAATTTTTAGGACTAGTGTTTGATGTGGGTGATTCGAATTGGGTGATTACAGATAAGCGTAAAAAAGCAGAGTCAACATTCCTCCGACAAAAAGATGAATATACCTTTATGCAGCCTAAAAAATGTCAATAGTTCTTGGTGCCTTCGTATTCTCCATCTCATTTTTGGATCTTTTACTAAGCTTTTCTTTAACGCCAGGGAAGTATGTTCTTTTCTGATTGATAGCAACAAGAAGTGAACTGATTCCTAAATAGCCAAGTTTGTATGGCATTATGGCAAACAACTCACAGCATAAACCTAGTGTTCAGATAGTTGGAGCCAAAATTCTTTTCCTTTTTCTTATTTTTTGAACAAATTGATGACCACCCTGCTGAAGAATCTTGATAAGATAAAGATGCAAACACAGTAGGTTACTGCAAGATGAAGAAGAGAAAATACACCATCAACAAGTCGCAAAAGTTAAACATGGTTGGGTGGAGAACATATATATAAGAAAGGCCAATCAGAAAACTTCTTACTCCGAACAATAATATAATCAAGATTACATTGATAAATACCAATCGATCTTGTTATCTCATCGATCTCGCGATTAGCTACTTGGTCAAAATCATTCTCCAGCATCTTCCATATTAAACAACAGACAAGAAGATGACAGAAAACCTCATTTAAAAAATAATCTCATTTTAATGAATAATCTGCAGGTCAACCAACATCGACAACTTGTGATGATAAGAAGATCGATGCAGACATAAGAGCCAGTTAAGATAAAAAACCTAAAAGCTAACTATCTCACAAACTAAACCCTTCCAAACACCACAAAGATCCCAAAGTCACTCCTTGAAAGATCTTCAAACTACTGGAATAGCATACTATTTTTCGCACGAAATTGCACTACCAAAAGCTTATATACATGCTAATCAGTGGAAACAAATGAGGTAGTACCTCCAAAGAAGCAAAAGGGAACTTCGTTTTTTTTTACACCTAATAACACAATAAGAGAGGATGATTGGTTTACACTCTCCCTACAAGGTCACGTAGATAGGCAAAAGAATTCACCTTCTTGCTGCTTTTTCAGAAAGGCGAAAAACGTAGTTCTAGGCAGGATTTGAACTAATAGGGGCTTGATCTGAAACATTAGCTAGTCCCTGCATCAACCTAACAATTTCTGTAGTATCATCCAGATAATATTTCGCTTTACTGGGCTTTCGACAGACGGTGCAAGCAAACACTTCAGCATCTGGTGCTAAAGAAGGGCCGGATGTTGCTGTGGTGATCACCTCAAACATGTCTTCATCAGATCGGTCGTCACCAATGCAAAGAACAAAGTCCGGCAACAACTCTCGCTCCTTCATAGTGGAGAGCAGCCGTCGAGCTACAACGCCCTTGCTAACCCCCTGCATACATTCTCAATGGTTAAGATATTATCGTCTCTGGAGCATGCGTCTTGGAATAACTTCTCTATTCCAGAAGCCAGAAGCTTCTGAAAACAAAACATTTGGCTAGCATATTGTTCGGAACGGCATTTACCTGCGGTTTCACCTCCACACAATTAGACCCGCTTTTCACTGAAACGGGCTCATTGGCGAGGACGCTCTCTAGATGGTCGAGAAGCTCTTTTGCTTGACAAGAGCCAAAATCAGGATCGGCGTCCTCGTAACACCAGACAACTGCTGTCTCCTTGTCCTCAATGGTCGACCCGTCAGTTGTTTCAGTATATAGCTTCATAACAGGCTCCGCAATTTGCTTCCAGCTGCAGTCTGCTGCCGGTACGCATGTTTCCCACTCTGCATCTCTCCTAAGCCTAGAAGAAGACACCGGTAGATATTATCAAGTCGGCACTTTTAAAAACATGAATTTGTGCAGGTAAACTGGTTAAGTAAAAGTCACCTGAAGAAGTAGCCATGCTCCGCCGCTGTTCCAATATTCTCGCACTGCGAGAACCACTCGCTTAAGGTTCTCCGACTTCTCGCGCTCACGAGGAACACCATATTGTTCTTATCTCGGGACAAACTGTTCAAGATCTCGATAGACTTTGCGCTAGGGCTTTTATCAATAGATGCCTGCGGAATCAGAGTCCCGTCATAATCCAAGAGAATGGCTCGGGTCGTGCTCCTCCGATAAGCCGAAACAATGTGCTCGTAAGCGAGCTTCCTGAAGTTGGGATCGAGGGCTACAACCCTAAAACCAAGCCCGAACCCTATCCCCCAACACCTCCTCCTGTTATGATCCTTGCAAGTCCTCTGCAGATCCTGCAAAAAGCTGTTCGCCCAGTAGCCGACGTCGTGCGTGCTGACGTACCTGTAGTGCTTCTCGTGCCGAAGCTGCTTCTCCGGCTCGGCCATTTCCAAGGCGGAGTCCATGGCATCGGCCACGGCGTCGATGTTCCACGGGTTAACCCTAATAGCCCCGCTTAGGGAAGGGGAGCAGCCGATGAACTCCGAGACCACCAACATGCTCTTCTTGGGAGTGGACGGGCTCAACCCCAACACCTTGTCCAGCTCGTCGTTCCCCTGTCGAGCGATAATATATTCATAGGGGATGAGATTCATGCCGTCTCTGACCGCGGTCACCAGACAACACTCGGCGACCACATAGTAGGCCATTCTTTCGTAGAACTGCAGCGGCCTATCGATCAGGATGACCGGCTCGTACCCGGGGCGGCCGAAGGCCCCGTTGATCCGCTTCACCATGGCGTAGCTCTCGGCCTGGACCTCTTTCACATCCTTCCCCCTGCCTCGGGCGGGGTTGGCGATCTGAACCAGGACCACTTTTCCGCGCCACTCCGGGTGCTGCGCCAGCAGCTGCTCGAACGCCAGCAGCTTCAGGCTGATCCCTTTGAAGATATCCATGTCGTCGACGCCGAGCAACAGCGTCCGGCCCTTGCCGCAGAACTGCTCGATGAGCTCGGCGACCTTCAGCTCCGTCTCGCGGAGGCCGAGCACGGACTCGAGCTGGCCCATGTGGATCCCGACGGGGAGGATCTTGATGCTGACGGTGCGGCCGTAGTACTCGAGGCCGATGTAGCCCCGCTTGGACTCGTAGGTGAGGCCGAGCATGCGGCTGCAGCAGGAGAGGAAGTGGCGGGCGTAGTCGAAGGTGTGGAAGCCGACCAGGTCGGAGTTGAGGAGGGAGCGGAGGAGCTCGAGGCGGACGGGGAGGGTGCGGTAGATCTCGGAGGAGGGGAAGGGGCTGTGGAGGAAGAACCCCAGCTTCACGCGGTTGAAGCGCTTGCGCAGGAAGGTGGGGAGGACCATGAGGTGGTAGTCGTGGACCCAGACGAAGTCGTCGTCCGGGTTGATCACCTCCAGGATCTTGTCCGCGAAGATCTTGTTCACGGAGACGTAGGCCTGCCAGAGGGCGCGGTCGAAGCGCCCGCCGAGGTCGGGGGACAGCGGGAGCATGTAGTGGAAGAGCGGCCACAGCTGCTGCTTGCAGAACCCCAGGTAGAACCGGGACCGGAGCTCGCCGGGGAGGAACGCCGGCACGCACCGGAACGTCTCGAGGAGCGTCTGCGCCACCTCCTCCTGCTCGGCGGCCGGGATCTCCTCGCGGAGGCAGCCCACGTACACGAACTCCGTGTCGGAGTGGTCGCTGATCCGGTCCTTCAGCTGCAGGAGCAGCGAGTCCTGGTCCCACGAGAAGGCCCATCCCCCCCCGCCGCCGTCGGACGCGGGCCGGCGCGCGGCGCGGATCGGGAGCTGGTTGGCGACGATGATGGTGCGCTCGCGGGGGGAGTGGGAGGAGTGGTCCGAGTGCGACGACGACGCCGATGCGGCGTCGGCGTCGGCTTCGGCGTCGGAGCCGGAGTCGGAGTCGCCGAGGCCGGGGACGATGCCGGGGGCTGTCAGCACCCGCGGGATGCGGCGGGCGATGCGGCCGACAGCCGCAGAGGAGGAGGAGGATTCGCCGGAGGCCAATTCGAGAAGATTGGAGTAGGAGCTTGATACCATTTTCTGTGTCGATAACAAGAGGGGATTAAATGAGTGGGTGGGGGGAACAAAACACTCTTCGCCGGTACAGAGATTAGAGAGCTACTGGAGGAAAGGCACAGAGATGAAAAATGATGTGAAAAATTGGAGAAAAAACACAGGGGATTGAATCAGGAATATGGGAAAAAAAAGAAAGAAAGAAAGAAAAAAAATCAACTTTTTTTTTTCTTTGTTTGAAAATTATAGAGGAAAAATGCGAGGGAAATGGAGGGGATTAAGCACCTTGATCCAAACTTGGCCAAATATTTAACAGAAAACAGCAAGCGGACAAAAAATTCCAAAAAATGAATCGCCGTGGGGGAATCTTTGAACTCACCGGAGCGTAATAATTGTACCGAAATAGGACTAAAATTTAAGAGAATGATCGGATAATTACCCACATCCACACGAAGCTTTTTTTAAATTTTTAAGGGCGAGAGAGAGAGAGAGAGAGAGAGAGAGATAGAGAGAAATAGATATAGAGAGAGAGAGAAGAAGAGATTATTGGTTGCAGCGAACCACTGCGATTTTATTAGGATTTAGGAGGAGGAGGAGGAGGAAACTGTCGAGCTAGTACTCGAATTAAATACATATTGTTTATAATTTAATTAAAGATTAATAAACGCTCGGGGAGTGAGGGACGAAATGACTATTTTGCCCTTTTGCAACTCTCGGAGTTTGGGAACCGGTTCCTACGACCAGTTCGTATGGGCGTTTTCTAACTAAAGCCCGATCGACCGTTTAAAGGGGGTAAGCGGATCAGCCCGAGAGCGATCCAACGGCGGAACGTCATCCCGCACAGCGAATTTCTACGAGGACGTTGTCGGGGGGAGGAAAAAGAATCGTCCCCTTGAAATATCCGCAGGATGGATGAGACTCTGCGGGTCCCACCCCCGCCATACGCTACACGCGCCCCCGTCCGCACTGTCGCCCGTCGACACGTGTCGTTCCACCAGCACGCGACACGTACAGCTGTTCACCCTCGAGCGCCAACTTGGCATGAACGGATGAACCCCACCGCGGGGCCCACCGCCTCAGTGGGACGGGCCAAGCAGCGTCCCGCATGGAGCCACGTGCACGGCTTCGGCTCTTCCCCGCACCAAACACACGCAACACCAAAGCACCAAAAAATCGAGCCACATCTCCACGTGTCGCTCTCCCATTGGGCGTCCCCTCGCAAAACACTGTTGCGTGTTATGCGCGCCGCAGCGGATGTACAAGAATTAGTGGGGTTTCTCGGTGAGGGCGAAAGCAGGAGGGAAAAGTGGGGATGGGACGGTCAACTGGATAAGGATTAGGAGATTAATACGATTATTTAAATCGCTACAAGTGCTAATTTAAGCTAATATTATTTAATCAATCAAATTAATTATTTTTAGGCTCTATTTGTCCCGTAGCGCTTTTCCCTTTGCTATTTGCCCCTGCAACGGATAAGGTCGCCCAATTTTTTTTTTTGTGCAATTTATTTATTATTAATGTCAATGATTGCTTATTTATGGCATTTAGTTGGAGTAGTAGATAAGTCACCTGGGATTAAAAGCCACCCAACTTATTAATTTCGTAGAATAGTTCGGAATAGTTTATATTTTTAAAAAATTAAAATGGAAAGGTTGTCCATAAGTGCTAAAAATCCCTTAGCTGTCACATGCATTTGAAGGAGATCTTAAAGATGGATCTAACATCTCAAGCTGTGCTAAAAATAGAAACGCTATTCTTAGGGAGTTTTATATCTTAAGAAACTTTTTGATTGGCTCCACCACATGATGTAAGGCTAACAAAAAAAATTGCAAATAATTAGTGCTTGCATTGTCTCTTTTGAACTTCTATTTTCAACTGTAGTTATCTTCAACTGAGCATCTTATCAAAAAATTACTATACCAAAAAAAAACTAATTGCCTGCATTAATTGTCTCATTTGCACTTCCAACTTTTAACCTACAAAGAAATTATTATAGTATAAAAGCTGAACTACTTTATACATTTCATCGACTAACATTTTGCTTTCGAGATGTCCAGTCGGATTCCCTACTAGCTACCCACAAATTAAAATCACTGACGAAGTTTTGAGAACTTCTTCTATCGGCAAATCAGCTCCACCGTAATTTGTAGTTTTTTTTTTTTACTTTTTCTCGAGGTCTTGGATGCCTCACCCCTGTAGCCTAATTCACTATCTCTATGAATGAAACGGATAGCGTGCTATTTTTTTCTCAAAAAAAATATTTTGCTTGCGAGTGTGCTCTTAGACTATGTAAACCTCAACTTTGTACAACTTATCCTTTCGTAATATGATCGTATATTGCAATTTTCTTTGTCCCTTCTCATCAATTAATTCTTGTCGTTAGGAATCGTCAATAGTAATTTGTTCGGATTGTTGTAGTTAAGTCAAAGAATGTATCGCTGCAACAAGAACAACACTGACGACGACGACAACAACAACAATAAAAAAAAAAAAACTCCTCCGTTGTTGTCTTCTTTTCTACCTGTAGCTCTTCCGCATCGCTCTTAAACTTTAGCTTTGTCGCGCCCCTCGAAAGTTTTAGTTGTGAGCTCGCCCTAACCTTATTGTTGGCCATGCAAACACAAATAAAATCAAATCAAATTAAATAAAGATTCATAAAATATACTATTGATCCATCTATATATATATGTTTGTCTAAGCTACGACGAATTTGTATGTCCTTAGTTATGTTAAAAAATTATAGTTAATCTTTTTGAGGTAAAAGTTATTAGAGCAGCTGGTCATGAGTTCGAATTTTGTCAAACTTTTCGTCTTATTTATTTTCTCATATTTAATTTAAATTCACGCATTGAGTAGCTAGTTTAAGCTATTAGAGATAAACAGGTGTCTTAGCTAAACATAACTATATTTTCGAGCTATTTCCTATCAGATAGTTTTGCCGTAATTTTCTTATATACTATCTTATTAGAATCTTTCAAAATCATAGTATCCATAAAAAATTATAGACTACATGAGTTTTGCATTAATTATTTACAAATTAGCATATATCATAATTGTAGAATTAACTTTTATTGGTGTTTACTTTCTCGGCGCCGTACGGTATAGAAATATCAGATACAAACGAACGAAAAACATAATTATATAGGTAACTGCGCATCCAAACAAGCCCTATGTCACACCACGACACTTCAAAAACATTATAGCATAGTCCATGTATATATAAATAGAGAGATTCTTCTATACTTTATTTTTATAAATGTCCATCACCATCAAGAATAGCAGCCATAGTAAAATGCGCAATTAAGTCGAGATGATGATGAAATCGACTGCAAGAAGAAGCACAAGCCAAAAGCTTTTTGGCGATCATGACATTAATTTGTAGCGTTGTAATTCATGGCTTGGGGACCCATCTATGCTAAGATTCAATCATGTAGCTATGTTGCCCAAAGAACTGCATACGTACGTATAGTTAATACTAATTGAATGTTTCATTGTATATGTATGCTTAGTTATTGTATCCAACCCACCTTATGATGGGACTTTTAAAATTTTTCTTGTGATGGAAAAACGAAATAAGTTTTTATATTACCAGTAGAGAATACAATTGGGGCGTCGATAGCGGTGAACTAAGTTCCTCCAAATTCTAGAAAAATAGCGAAAAAGAACAAAAACTAAGGAGGAAAAACTACTAATCAGAACGAACAAGTCCTAATCCATGAAGTGCTTCTAGGGCAAAAAGTCAATCATTACTTAAGCTGATAAAACAAGTAATTAGATTCTCTGGCAAAAGTTTCTCTCACTGAAAATAGCAAGGAAACATACTCAGGAGCTAGATTTGTTGCCACAATACCAAACCGTTGACTTTTGTGATTTGCAATGCTTTGCTTGTCGACCATTAGTCAATTCAAGAATCCCATCCTCTGCTCCCTCTTTCACTTTGTTGATCATTGTTTCTTGACGGTTGACCACATAAGATGCAAAGTAGTTTAAGTAATTGGAATTTGACAAAGTTTCCTTTTGGCCCTTAAGGTATGTATGCATTTTGGGTACATGTTCAATGCTCCCTCTTTCACTTTATTTTTTTTTTGAGAAAAATGCAGTTTGCTACCTGCTTCATTCATTGAAGTGATGAACTAGGCTACAGGAGTGAGGCAACAAAGGCCTCTGGGTAAGATGCGAAGAAAAAAATAAAATAAAAAAAGCCACACACACGCACACATTAGAATCTAGAAGAAAGGATAAGGTGATCCCAAAGCTTCGACAGTTGGACAATCCGAACGACACCTAGGGAGGGATCAGATGTGATATTGCCAAAAATAGCTTCGTTCCTTATCTTCCAAGTGACTCACCAACAGACTATCAGTCCGTTCATCCTGGAGTCCGCCTCTTTCACTTTGTTGATCATTGTTTCTTGATGGTTGACCACATAAGATGCAAAGTAGTTTAAGTAATTGGAATTTGACAAAGTTTCCTTTTGGCCCTTAAGGTATATATGCATTTTGGGTACATGTTCAATGTTTCTACTGTTTGCGTATGTCCACACCATCTACCTACCAAAATATGCTATTGGTTTAGAGAAATGCTACATGTTTTTTTTTAAATTAATTAGTTATTATATATCCTCGTGATTATAGTGTGAGAAAGTGCATTTGTCAATTCGAATTTGTTTCTTATGGTATCAAATTACAAATTCCTTGTCGCACATATGTTCAATTTATGAAGGGTTATAGCTTTGAACATTCAAAACTACATAAGTATTCTTTTGCTTTTCAATTTGGATGCGACAAATTTAGAAATAATCATAATATATATTAAACTTTATAAAACTGTGTTAAGCAAATGGGCGGGGACACATTTGTTTAAGAGCGTATTTTTATTATTGGAGGAGGTGGCAAATTTATGGAGAAAACAAAGAGATAAATTGATAGAAAAGGACATCCACAACTTCTTATCCACTAATGTACATAAATATAAATAAAAATAGTTGACCCTGCACCAAACCAACCTATCTTACAGGTTGGATTTGGAGAAGTTACAAAGAAGTAACTGCTGATAAGAAAAGAACAACAGGTGAAATAAACGAGCAAGAATATACGAACGTTGTAGAGAGAGCTTCCACTTATTATGATTCATTTTCAATCCGCCATGAACTCCTTGTATTCAAGGATAAACAAGTGTCGCGTTTGTCCTTGGTAAGTGTCACAGTGACGAGATGCCGCGCACCAGTAGAAGGATTTTAGTGGATCTCTTGAATGAAAGGGATTTCGGCGATATAGAAATGCTTTAGGTACTACTTACGCACCCGTAAAGTGTCGCTGATATGGAGGTATCTTTGAGTGGTCCGGTTGTGACTGCTCCCGCATCAACGATATTTGAGAGTACTTGTAGCAGCTCTAGATGCCACAAATAGTTATAAGTGTCAATCTTATCATCGACTTGGTTCAGATCGAGGTGTTGTTTGAAAAAAAACTATCTAAAGAAGGAAAGTACTATCTACTTTCATTTACTTGCATGTAAACAAGAATGTGCAGTGAACGAAAGTACTATTAATCGGCTCCATCCATCTTGTTTATTTGCATCTAAATAGAAGTGAACATAGTAATTACTCTATAAAAAATCACTAAACTTCTTCTTATACTAAAATCCTACAAACAGCTTTCCGCTAGCAAAAGCTTCAAGCGAGGACTTATTTTAGGGCTCGCAAATTAGTTCAACTTCTAATTCCTAAAATTGAGAAGTTATTATAAAAGTTAGGTCAAACAGATGCATAAAGTGTTGTAAAGCCAACACAATATATATATGTATGATTTCTTTGGAAGCATATACTTTTGATTGATGCTCTACTGAGTCCCTTTCCCCAGTGGGGTGATTCATCATCCACAAAGATCCTTTCACGAGAAAGAAAAAATGTTGTACAGGGTCCCCATTGGAATGTTATTAGGATACACAATTGCCCTACCAAAGAATCCCAGGTTTCAAGAGGAAAAAGAAGAAGAAGAAAAGAACAAAAAAGACATAGCCGTTCATCAACTATGCTTATTTGCAACATTGCATTAATAAAATGATTACCACAATTTCTCATAAACAGGGTCCCAGCAATTTGCGTTTCATATCAGATAAATAAGAAGGCCAAAATGGATATATCTTAGCAACTATAAGATAAATAAAAAGAAACTTTTTAAGGGATCTAAAGGATATTTATTTGCATGTACTTATGTCATAGTCCGGCCCAATAAGCGGCCCATTATACGGCCTAACCCAAGACGAACGGTTCGGCCCATTAGATCCATGAACCGTAGACTGGACCGGATTGTTCCCGTAGCAAAAACCGGTTCAAAATGGTCCAACTCGTCTTCGTAAATCGCGTAACCTATCTTATCCCCTTGTTGTACCCTTCTCCTTGTCGCCTCTTCCCCGAGCCCTTTTGAGTGCTCCTCCCGTTGGATCCCTAGCGCGAAACCCTCGTCTTCTCCGTCTCGAAACCCTAATCCGTGGAGAAGCTGCGAACAACATCCTCTACTCCTCTCGCTAGGTAAGCGATCTCTCCGCCGTTGACTTCGTAATCCGCCTGTTGGAAAGCGATGATCTAATACGAGGCATCCCGAGACGCGAATTTTAGGGTTTCTTATTTGTTTCTGCATAGAACGTTCTGATTTTGTCGTCGTTTTGGCTATTAATCTCTTGAAGTAGTAGAATTTTGAGCTTTTATAGCGTTGTGTTTGAATGGTTTGTGGCGATTAACGAAGGTGGATGGCGACTCAAGCGGTTCGTGAGTGGCTCGGGATTCAGCAGTTCCCAGTTGCGACGCAGAACAAATTGCATGAATACCTCGGGAAATTGAAACAGGAGGTTTGTATCATTCCATACAAATTGTGGTTTATTGCGAAATTTGATCTTTCGTTCTAATTGTTAAGGTTTAATATTTTGGGTGCGTTAGAATGTTAATACGTTGACGATTCTCGTGATGGGAAAAGGCGGCGTAGGGAAGTCGTCGACGGTGAACTCCATCTTAGGCGAGCGGGTCGCCGCAGTTAGTGCCTTTCAGGTTTGTTTAGTAAATACTTATAGCAGAAAATTGGTGATTGTTTTTCCTACTGCAATAAAGTTATGATTATAAATTCTTGTTTTTGCATTGTAGTCGGAAGTATTGAGACCCGTGATGTGCTCCCGTTCGCGCGCCGAATTTACTTTGAACATTATTGATACCCCGGGGATTGTTGAAGGTGGATATGTCAATGAACAAGCACTTGAAGTCATAAAGAGGTTAGAGATAGATTGGAACTACTATTGGGAGAACTTTTATTATGATTTTGCTATTTGTTTAGAACTAATACTAGAATTATTTGATTAATGTTCTTAGTTGTGGATTTATGAGTCATTGGTTCGCTATGTGCAATTTAATCTTGTAGTATACATGAAGATTCATTGCTTATATTATGGTGATTCTTTGCATCTATTTCATGCTTATCCTATCTTGGAACTAGCTTTATTTATTTTGATTTTTTGTTTCTTAGCTTTAATGTTGCTTTTATTTTGTCCCATTGTAATGTGAGTATCGACTGGTGTGCCAGGTCTCTGTTGGACAAGACTATTGATATTCTTCTATATGTGGACCGTCTAGATGCATATAGGGTGGATACATTGGACAGACAAGTCATAAAAGCGATCACTGATACATTTGGTAAAGGAATATGGCAGAGAGGCTTAGTCGTCTTAACTCATGCTCAACTGTCGCCACCAGATGGATTAAGTTATGAGGACTTCTTTGCCAAACGATCAGAAGCACTTCTAAAGTATATCCGTTTAGGTGCTCGGATTAAGAAACAAGAATTCCAGGTATGTACTTATTGGAAACTACAAGAATTCTAGTTCAAAAGTGATTGCATGTTATTTTGTGCTAACTGGCTGTGGTAATTGCAGCTATATTCCCTTTTCCATTCTCAATTTGTAGTAGATAGATGAAAATTGTTGACATGATATATGCGGCGCAATCTATTGCTAAAGTAGCTCCGCAGAGACGTATAAGGGGAAAAAACACTACCTCTCACACCACTTGGATTTTCCTCAAATTTGCAAAATGATAAATTCAATTGAACCTTAGGGCATATATAATTTCATGTGTACATTATGGTACATAGACGCAAATTTTTTTTGTGTGTGTGTGAAAAGGGTATTTGATGCATATTGGTCCCTCACATGACACTATCAAGTTCATGAGTAATTTCTCAATCCTATATCATGAAGAATTTTGCAAATTGTGTATTAATCCGTGTTGCCAAAGTTAGTTACTTTTGCTCACTGTAACTTCTAATATGCTATGTAAATGCTGATTGGCAACTGCTATTTTATCTTTCATATAGGAGAATTCTATTCCGGTGGTACTAGTTGAGAACAGCGGTCGATGCAAGACAGACGACAATGGGGAAAAGGTTTTTCCTCACTTGCTTTCTCTTTTCCTTCCCATCTGAATTTATGCCAATGGTTTCTTAATGGGCATGGTTTCCAGGTTCTTCCCAATGGTATTGCATGGCTTCCGAACTTGGTCAAAACAATTACAGATGTTATCATGAATGGTGGCAAGTCTATACTAGTTGACCAGAAATTGATTGACGGTCCCAATCCAAATGAGAGGGGGAAGTTCTTCATACCTCTTATCCTGGCTTTTCAGGTGAGCTTCTCTTCCCACCGTGAGGAACATCTTCTTAGTGGGTATATCTTAAACTAATGCCTGGTATTGCTTCTTCTTCTTTCAGTATTTCTTCGTCGTGAAGAGGATACAGGGTGCTATAAAGGGGGATATCGCGAAAGAGAGCAAGCCACTCTGGGAGCTTCGTGATATGGGATTGGCAAACCGCCAGTTCTAATTGTTCAATTTTGTTGCTTGGGCCTCTTAATTTCCATTTCCGTTGATTTGTTTACTCCTTTTACCCACTTTTTGTGATATTTCATGTTCTCTTGCTCCTCTTTTTCCGTAATGAGTTAGCCTATATTAGTTAAAGATTGACTATGTAGCGGATGAACATCTGGGAATTTACCTGAAATTGGTTTTCATTTAGGAATCTGCTTATGTTAGTGATGCTAAACATGGTACTTATGTGCTAACACAACGTGAGAAGGAAGGAAGGTTATTTTTCTTTTTTCTGGAATCATTTTCTTTAACGTCATGAAGAATCATCTATTCCATGCTTAATAAATAATAGATGGAATTACCAAAGTATTATGGCATTCAAATTGTAGCGTGTTGTGAGACTTGTGTTTTGTAGATTGAAACATTACCTTGTCTGCAATTATGACTTATTCCATATGCTGTATTCTGTGGAAATCTGCCATTAAATATAGAGAAAATGCTGCCTGTGTACCTATATGTAGGTGTAGATCTTAAGCCTCCATTTTAGAGTTTACAAAAATCCAAACTAAACAAAAGAAAAGGTTGATAAGACTAGAAGAAGAAGATAGGCTTTGGGGAATATATGATATACACCTATTCTAGATGTACAGCCAGACGTTGCGCAAGTACAAGACAGGATCGCCTGCTGTTGAGCGGCTTATACAGTCATGGCAATTCCGCTTTCGTCATACATACTAGGATTTGCACCATGACAAAAGTATGCTCATCTCTAGTCGCTAAGTTACATAACAAAATTAAGCGTAAAATAAGTTACAAAACTGTTCTACGTTCGCACCGACCTTGGACAATATAAATACAAAAAGAGGTAATTACGAGAATGGTTTACTGAGGCTTATCCATTAAATAACAACTGGTAGTATCATAAGTTATCATTACAAATTTAGTTATCCAACAAAGTGAACATTTCTAACCATGTTGTATTCAACTCCAAATCCTATTAGTTATTTGAACCAAAGTATAGTGCTTCAAATGGTATTTCTGTTAGATCACCCGAGCCAGCAAACCACCCCAGTATGAAGAACGGAAAAGATTTTCTGAGCCCTTAATGCAGCGAGACAGATCGAGCAAATGCGAGTTTCCTAGTCTAGGGAAAACGCTCCATCGCAATACCTGCACCAATTACAAGAATGATTAAAAATTGGATAAAATATCCAATCCGCACAGTTTCTGTTAAGCGGTCAAGTTGCTACATGCTTTGCCGTTGTCATGGCAATTTGAGTTACACTGATATGATGAGTGGCGTTTTATGATAAGCAATCTAGCATTTGTGTGAACACTACTTTGTTCAGGTAGTGATTAGAGAATGATAATACGAATATGCATCATGCAACATGAAGACACTGTTGTATAAACAGTACATAGTCGAACTTTGCAGGGTTTGAAGGTCAGGGTCAAAGGTTTGTTGGAACTTCGTTGTGTCTAGTGAAGCAGAATTAGATATAATACTCCGTACAAGTTCATACTCCATCATGTTGGATGCATAAGGTTAACCACTCATGAATAAATGATCGTGTTTGTTCTATTAGACAACCAATTTCTGGTGAACTCATATTAATCGGTAGGAGCTGCACCAATCTTTTCCATTTGAAATTTTTTTAATTCATTAGATGAATATGCACATCATATATACATAAGATGCCTAAAGTTCATATTTTCACTTTCAATCTTCAGAATCTAACGAGCACCATCCTTGGCGTAATACTACTAAGTAACTTGGTCAAAAGTGGCTACTTCAACATCTATTTAGTGTTTTGCAAGATAAAAAAGAAAAGAAGGCCGAGGCATTAAGGATATTTACCTGTTACTGAACTTCTCAAGTGCATCAGATGCATAAAGAAGTGTCTCACTGGCCTTCTCTAAGACCATATAAAGTTCCTTTCCGCCTGTAACCTTAGCAATTACCCACGCATTATTTTTGGCTCTGATGCATACTTCAGAGTCCTTTTCATGATCAGGGTCATCCCTCTTTGCTCTAGACTTCTCCAAATCCACCTCTTCTCTCAGCCTATTAAGCGCAAGCAGAGAGTCCTGTGGAGCACAATTAAGAAACACGAGAAGGAAGCCCATCAGAGTTCATAAATAGATCAGATTAACCTAAAGAACAAGGTAAGTTTAGCTATTCCAAAAAAAGAAAAAAAAAATCCTTCAATAATAGCTTCGTAACTGCGTCCTCTGATTATGCTTCTCACCAGATGTCCTTTTTTGGTGAGACCATAATAGACAGAAATTTAAGGGCCATGTAAAGGAAACAGCTTCCCGATTTAAGCAACTACAACATATGGAACTGGAGCGACATATATAGTGAAATACACCAAACTCAGCATTTTAATGATAGGGCGAAATATATATATGCAGCTGAGCAATTTTTCATGCCAAAATGTCATCGCCAAAGGCAAATATTCAACAAGAAGGAACTGGATGCGACAAAGAAAAAGAAGAGCAAATCCATGAAATGTTTACTGCAAGAGACAAAAAAAGAACAAATTATACAGCAAACAGCAATTGGTGAAGTACAAACCTTAGTCAGAGTTGTAACTTTTCCAGGCGGGGAAGCCCTTGAGACATTTCTATCCCTGTCGACGAATAAATAGCGATACCCACTAACATGGTAAGCATTTTCACCACCCCAGCTTCTGGAGAGTTTCTGCTCAACAGTAACAATTTTCTCTGATGCCTGAAAGAGTGACAAAGAAACACCTATTATGTCTCGTAAAACACTAGAAACACACGGACAAACAAAAGATGATGAATAAAAGTGTATAGAGGAGATATATGTAGGAAACAATTCCTAAAACAAAGAAGAATCCTGGTGGAAAGGCAACTGCATTTAGAGTCAGGATACAGTTGACTGAGGCAACATTACTGACGGTGTAAAAGCTGATGCACAAGAAACACAACAAAATTCCTTTATTCAAAGACAATAAAAGTAATAACGGAGATAAGAACCGTCAAAAAAGGCTAAGGATGGCAGAAAATGAGAAGCAACTTGTGCAGAAAATAGACTGACATTTTCAAGAAGCTGCTTCTTCAAAAGGGCCACACCCTGTTCTCCATTTATTAAAGAAGACACAGGAATGAGGAGTACAATTGTTAGGTTCTTGTGCTGGTAAACGCAAAGATACATGCGCTCCTCTGTCTGCTGAAGCCATACTATCGGCGCCAAAGGAATAAAACCACCAACTTCTGCGCATGGAACATCGGTGACAACAAAACCATCCTTTCCTTTACACCATTTATCACGTTGCAAAGGCCTTTGTATATGCAATCTCTGGCTTTGTCCCCCAGGAGAAGTATCACGAGATCTGTTCTGATTTTCTTCTGCTGCTCCAGCGTTTGTTACAGTGGAAGCAGCAGCAATATTAGGTGAAGAAGTCCCTCTGCGTAAATAAGACCAAGAATTCGTATTGGAAGATAAAGCATGCGGAGTCAACCTCAGAACAGCATAAGTGAACAGATTTGCTGTGTCATCCTACAACACAGATCAGGTGGGTAAATTTTTACTACTTACATATACAGCAAGTAGCAATCTTAAGCAGGAATAGCGGTAGGAAAGACAACCGTACAGGTCAACATAAAGAGTGATATAAAGACAACCGTACAGGAGAAAGTGTTGTCGAGACCAACAGATCTTGGAATAATACTAGTGAATTGCAGGTTGTATTCCCGACACAGGAAGATCCGATAACTGTGATGAGCGACTGGAAAGATACACATGTCATGTCAGTGGGTGATATATTCATCACGTAAAGAAATATATCTAACCATAATTTGCATGATCTTAAGAGAGCAAATATCTATGAGCTGCTACTACAATAATGCACCTGAACTTCAAGTGCTACTTCTCGTGAGATTGTCAGCATTTGAACAGTTCCTCGCTCCCTCAAGCAATCACGGAAGGATGGCATTTGAATCTTTTTCCCAACATGAAAATCTGCTCAAGTCAAAAATAAATATAAGGATTAAAAATCATAAAATAGACAGTTCAGCAAGTTTTGAAAAAGCCACCGACGATTCATAATGAAACTGAAGCTAAAGTCATACTGTTTATGATCACATAAATATGCAGCAAAGCATGCCTCCTCATGGGGTCTGTTCAAGTTATCCTGTGATAACTTGTAGATACAGGATTTTTCTTTCTGTGATTACATCTGAATATTTAGCTATTATGAAAATAATAACATTTAGCTATTATGAAATTTTTAATAATTTCAACTTTTGAGGAAATTATGCTCACCACTGAGATTATTTATCATATTATAAGTTTTATTTACAAGCTGTATATATTATGGCACTTGTGGACATCTTTTCATATTCACTGTGAACCAATTATCAAGTGCCCTATGACTATGAGTAAGCAAAATTAGATGCTGAAAGATATAATTATGCATTCAAACAGGCACTTTAAAGTAGTCAGAGACTCCTCCCACCTGTTAAATAGTCTGTGATAAAGGAGTAGAGATGGCTACGAGTAAGTTCACCGCTAGGTTGTTTGTCAAGTAAAGCTCGCAGAGGTCCATGAAACATTTTGAATAGAGAATGCACTTCCTTAAGTATACTCTGTAAGGAATCGCATCTCCAAATAGATTCATTATCTTTATTTTTCTCCACTACCTGCAGTAGCAGTCAAAAAACTGGATTATCAATAGCTTAATCATTGAGTCTGTCAAAGACCATGGGACCAGAACCAAATCTCTTAAACCAGTAAACATGCACATATTAGATGCGTTGACATCATACAGCTTTAGGAAATCAAATCAATAAACCATTAATAGGGCTTATACTCTTAAATTGTTTTGTCAACTTGTAAAATCGGACACCGTCACTTTACACAAATGAGATCATCAACTAACAACCTTCTAAGAGAAATAAAATCATACCAAAACCATCCATATATCCGGTTCAGCCTGGTAAAATACATGGGAGTGTTTCTCCGCTTCTATAACCTCACAAGCTGTCTCTGGAGAAAAGATTCTGCAACAAATATAACACTAGTAAATCCAAAGAACGGAAAATATCAACAATGTTGATATACTTATAATAAGATGAATGGAGTTTCTTGATAAAATCAGCACTTTTCAGTACAGAGCATGCCCACAACGAGATATAAATAGGACACGGTGGATGACAAAGAACAGGGGAACAAAAGAACAATGGGAATTATTACAATACGACAAAGCGTAGCTCCAACCAACTATTCTATCACAGTAAACATATTTTTCAGTGACAGAAGGTGTTGGTTGCAGAAATTAAAAAACAATGCATTACATACAAGTTTTCTTCTTTTTTTTTTCTTCTTTTTCACGAGTAGCAAATGAAGGTATCTAAAACAATGAGAAAGCTGCACAAACCTAGTAAAGGTAATGATTCCTTCACATAGTCCTATTACAGAGAGCTGAGCTGAGAAGGGGCATTCAGCAGGGAAAAAGAATAAAATCTTGTCAAGTTCTTGGCCTTCTTGCTGTCCCCTTCTTAAGTCAAAGATACATAATTGGATGCCATCATTGACGGTGGTCGTTGATGACAATCCCATTTGGTCGTTGATTTCTACTATCTGCATTGTCAAAGTAAACACAATCATAAAATTAAGCCAGGTGGGAATAAATGACACCAGGCGCAGATATGAATTTGCTGGATGAGTCTTACATTTACAACGAGAAGTCTCCCACTCTCCCTAACAAAACTAAATTGGGCATTTTAACAATTTGAAAGCAAGTAAACGGACAAACAACCCATCTAAATGCAAAAAAAAGTTAATAAAAGAAAATGCATTAGAAATCACAATGCGCGTAACCTTGTATTGCCAACCTTTACAGCAGATACTTCTGAAAAGGCGGTGACAAACTGATAATACTGGTTAAGGAAATCCCCAAAAGCATCTTACATTGGTGACGGCCTGGTCGTGCAAGAAGAGAGTATCAACAGCGGAACCGCAGATTTTTATTTCATAACTATTACCACAGAAAACTACCTTCCAGTTTGGCCTACGAAAACAAATCACTAATAATAGTACAGGGCAACATGCGTATAGAGCCTTACTCTTATAGGTTCATACCCTACAACGTAGAGCAAAAACATAAAATATCTGAATGTGTTCTAGCATCAGGTGCACTACAACCTTACTAGAAGTTGGAATTGAACTCTCCAGTAATTAAAAAACATGGACTACTCTCACTGATCGACCTCGTAAACTAGGATGTGGTAATATTGAGATTAAAAGATGGCATTCTCAGCCAATACCCAATCTGAGGCATCTTGTTTTTATATCTCACTAATTTACAGCTAGTGATTAAAGAAAAGGAAACTAGTGTGGCAAATCGAACCACCACTTAACAAAAAGTAAAAAAAAAGAAAAGAAGATAATTCGAATGTAGTGATGTATTTTCTAAGCCTTCAGATTATTGAACTTATGAATTTCTTATGATAGCTGATCCCCAACTATTCTAAAACTTCAAATATATTGCAGTAATACTTTTTTAGGTGGAAATCTCGCATTAAGGCGTAAAATTTACTCCTGGTTTGGTTCCAATCCCTAAATCTTGAAGCTCAGGGAAAAGGAAAGTACAGAATACACAAGAAACCTAGAAAAGATTATTCATTTCTGCAATGATTATCAGCAAAATTTTCCGCACCACTGATTCAAAAAAGATGGCCCAAATACATTCTCAACAACCATCAATAATCTAACTCTTAAATCTTAATCACATAAAAGTTATACCTAGATTGGTCTGATCCAAAACATCCTCCCAAAAAAAACACAAAAAAAAAGAAGAGTTATAAGATCGCACCCAATTCTTGCTTTGTTCATCCCAATCGGGGCCCAAAAGAACACATCAGAAGTAGAGGTTAAAGCAAACATAAACAAAAAGGAGAGAGAGAGAGAGAGAGAGAGAGAGAGAGAGAGAGAGAGAGAGAGAGAGAGAGAGAGAGAGAGAGAGGTGAGAGCTTACCGAGAGGTTTCGATGGAAACACACTCTCTCTTGATTCTTGTTGTTCAGAAAAGAATAGAGAAAGAAGAAGGAAAAGGACGAACCGGAAATTACTCGAAAAAAAAAAAAGAAAAAAAAAAGAAAGGAGAAACTGGAGAGGTAGTTGGGTAGGCCAGAAACGGGTCGGGTTCGGGTCAAGCGAGATGTGCTCAAATTGACCAAAATCCCACATTGAGGACGAAGAAGGAATGGGAAAATTCTGTAAAGCGTAATTAATGATAGACAATGGGAAAAATATGGGCCGGATCTGTTTTGGAACGGGCCTGATTTTAGGCCCGAATGTTTGGGCCACGCTGGACCGGATCGGATCGGGCCGGGTCAACTAACAAAAAATTTCTGAATCTGGCCCGTGTCAACCAAAGAAAAAAATAAAAAATAAACGAAAAGCATGGATGGAAAGGATTTTTTTAAATTTTTTTTAAGATCATGCTTTTTGAGGTCCGGGCCTACCCTGAGTCAATCATAAATTTTTAATTTTTTTTTGACGAAACTTTAACTCAATCACTATTTCAAAAGATGCGTTCGTAATTAAGCATATACGCACCGAGAAGTCTCATCCTCGGTGTGACTTGGGTTCGTCCAACTTAGCCCAAACTCACGGCTAGATTCAACGTTCGTCTCTTACGACTACATTTGGGTCCAAAATTTGACTCTTTTCCTCAGTATGAGGAAAAATACTTGCAATTCCTATCAATTGTCTCGATCTACACGGTAATAAAATACGTGTTCAAAACAATTTTCCTTCGGAATTGGCTATAAATATCTCATCTCCTCCATAATCTTCTTCATTCATCAAAACATAACACCATAATACTATTAATTAACATCTGGTAATCTTAAGAAGTTAAAAAGGAGAGATGGCAATCGAAAATAGGGCGAAGGTGGTGCTCATTCTCGTATTTTTGACGTGTAACTCGCACTTTCTGTCGATGGCGAGGCCATTGGAAGGGTCGGAGGAAGAGTTCGGCATCGGAGGTCTCGCTTTGTTCGAGTCCCTCCCGCAAGGAAAAGTACCGCCACAAGGCCCCTCTGGATGCACGAATGTCGGCGGTAATAACGGTGGAAATTGCCCGAGCCCCCCAAACCGTTAAGCAGCATGTCAAATAGCTTCTATCGCACTGATAAATGCGTGCGTCAATTCAAATGAATAATTAACTGATGTTGAAATAAAAATGTGTAAATTTGCACATTTGAGGATACTGATATTATTTTGGGTTTATTTGTTTATTTATAAAGGATGTGCTTGTTAGCTGTTTGAGTCTCTCAATCACTATAAATGTTTGAGCAATAATTTTTGCATTAGCTAATAGCATCGCAAGCTATTTTTTGATGTACAAGTGTGAATTATTTATGATTAGTTTTAAAATGTGTTGAATATGGTGACTATGTTGCATTCTTTTTCCTTAACTTGTGTTCAGCTACTCTCCAATTTTCTATTGATAATCCCTAAGATTTCGCGTGAAGCTGCTACGAGGTTAAAGCCATGTCGCAATTTGCTTATACAGTATCAATCATTAACTGTTAAAGCCATGTCGCAATTTACTTATACAGTATCGATCATTAACTTATACAAAGGTGGCATAACTTCAATTTTAGTGAATGAATAGTGAGGATTAGAATAACTTAGTATATGTGCATGCGAAACAAGTTTATGCATGATCAATGTTGTACTCAACTCTGTGACAGGACTTCGATTTGTTTCTTCTTTATCATAACGGATTAATATTGTTTATCTCAAGAACTTTTATATGAAACACTATTGAAACTATTCTTGCATTTTCCTTGTGTCTTTAAAAAGTTGTGTATGATGAAGATTGTGACTGTTTCGTAAACTTTGTGGTGCGATAGGTTCATGACATAAAAAATTCGGTGCTATTTTGAAGCATCAAACATTCATGAAGCGAATCAACTCTCTCTCTCTTTTATAATAGCTGCAGGTAGGGGTGAAAACGGATAGGATATTATTCGAAAATATCTGTATCCGTATTCGATAGTATTCGGATTCGGATAGAAAATATTCAGATCCGATTGGATACAGATACGGATATGGTTTTGAGATTTAAATTTTTCCGAATATCCGGAAAAAATGAATATGGATGTGGATATCCGGACTTTAGTATTATTATTTTTATATTCTTTATATTTTTGGATCCGTTCGGCCCAATTTCGCCCGCCTGCCCTGCCCAAATCCCATTTCTCCAGAATCGATCTGTCTACTCCTCTAATTCATTGCCAATCAACGTACGGAGGGATGATTAATACATGTTGTGAAAAAATAAGATGATTTTTTGTATTATTCGATTATTTTATAATGAGTTATATATTAAAATTATATATTTTATATGTGAAGAAATATAGTTAGGAAATAAGGTAGAAAAATAAAGTAATTTTTTGTATATGTGCAAATTAATATATATTATTATTTGAATACATATCCGATTCATATTCGAATTCGAAAAAATATCTGACCATATCCGAATCTGTTTTTATCGGATATGATAATAAAAATTTAGCATCCGACATATCTCCGTATCCGAATCCGTATCCGAAAAATAAATATGGATGCGGATATAGTTTCGTCAAATATCCGACCATATCCGATCCGTTTTCACCCCTAGCTGCAGGCCCCTTACTTCCCGAATCCTCCTGGAACTAAAAATTAAGGATCAACTTCGGTTAGCAACAGGGTGTTCATCCGAATGAGAGGGGAAAGAAAAAGTATGGACACAAACTGGTTTATAAATGAATTGAGAAAAATGTTATTTTTCCTTTTCTTTTTTGAAAGAACTAGTCTAACATAAGTACATCGATGTTTTTTTTTTGAGAGAGAAAGGTAGCATGCTACTCATTTCATTTATTTCGTTTAAAAATAAATTTAGCTGAAAATATGAATCAACTAGGATTCAAACTCGGGATCTCGGTACCAACTACCAAGTTGCGCTAGGGACGGTCGGTAGTACATCGATATTAATTCATCTACTTTGATATTCCTAGAAACCCCTACAGGGAATCCCAAAAAAAAAAAAGACTTAATTACCTTTCAATGTGAGCAATGGACATTTGTAGTGTTTTTTTACTTGAAAAATATTAGAATATATTAGATAGGTCAACAAAGATATTTTCTTTCGTAAAGGTGTGTGTATATAGTTGTAATGCTACAAAAACCAATCACGTGTACTAGCACAGCACAAAATTGAAATTGACAAACTGAATTATAGAATAAATCGATAGGTTTCATAACGATTGCAAAAATTTTACTATGCCGATTCAAATTGGTACAGAATAGAAATTCATAAACCGATACAAGTAACTCTATAATAAACGCCTCCTAATTCACCATATTTGGTTGCAATTGCATAGGCATTTCAATTTTGACCCATTGCCATTGCCGTTATAAAAAAATTTTAAAAAAAAAACATCCTCTAAAATCAATGTATATGTCATTCACATTCTATTGACTCTTCAAATTCTTCAATTTTATTTGAATTGGACCTAAATTTAGAATAAAGTCAAAATTTTGAATCAGATAGTAAAGGCTCGACAAGGTGACTTGGACCCATCGAACGTAGCCTAAACTCTCAACTAGATTCAATATATTCATATCTTATGTTACACTCCAAAATTTAGACACTTCCCTGGACTAAATGAGAAATTGTACGAGAGTTTCCCATGCATCCATTTTACTAAGAAAGTACATCCACATTTCCGAAGTAGGTACATTATAAATACCCACCTCATTGATAACATTCTCCATCTATCAAAACCTGAGTACTATAATATTCGCATCTTAGGTTCTTTATCGATCGATCAAACCCTACGAGAGAGGAAGAGATGGCGAAAGGGCATGTGATGGAGGCGCTGGTGATCCTCGCTCTATTTGTTTGTAGCCAGTATTCTCTTTTAACTCATGCGAGGCCCTTGGAAGGGCAAGCTGGCAAGTCGGGCGTCGGAGGTCTGGATCTGCTCGAGTCCCTTCCGCAAGGAAAATCGCCGCCAACGGGATCTTCTGGGTGCACGGGTGGCTCTGCCAAGGGAGGGAACTGCCCAAGCCCCCCGCACGCATAAATGTCATGCAGTTAAACTGTATTTGCAGTGCTAATTTAACTCATAACGGAGTCGTACGTACTTCTGTCAAAGTGAATAAAGTCGAAGGGTTGAAATAAAAGTATGTACAAGTACACATCTTAGAATACTAATGCTACAGGAGTTTATTCTTTTATCTGTGCTTTTATCTAGTATGAGTCGAACTATTGATTAATAACAATTAATTATTACAGTTACTCGTGTGTGAATTTGTTAAGAGAGTGGTGATGACCGTGACTATGTTTGCTTCCTTTTTTCATTCCGTTTTCTTTTTTTCTTTTTTTTTTGAGAGAAAGGTAACAAGCTACCCGCTTCATTCATTGGATAAAATGAACTTGGCATACAGAGATGGAAGCAGCTAGGGCTTCCGGGTAAAGAAGAGGGGAGAAGAAGTGATAGAGAAAAAACAGTAAGGGGGGGAGAGGGGAGTGAAGCAGAGCGGAGCGGCCTAAAAGGAAACGGCACGACGACGGAAGCCAGATTCCGGTGGCGATTGTCAAAGGATCTGGATCCAAGAGGCTGCAAGAAGTTTCACCCGATCCTTAGAGCGCGAGGGGCAATAAAGACGGTCTCGAAAGATTGCGTTATTCCTTTCTGTCCAGACAACCCACCAGATTGCCGTCAGATGGGTTAGCGTTCTAGACCAGCCTATTTAGCTTTCATGGAGAATTCCGCAATATGAATGACAAAAATATAAATGGTAGATTACTGATTCCATTTTAAATAGAAAACCTCACTAAAATCCTCAGTTAGGAGTGCGGTGCCGGAGCTTTCTTGGAATTACATATCTCATAAGGGTTTTTCTGCAAATAAGTTGTACTATAACTAAAGCTCACGACTCACGAGCCACAACATGTGACTCTTGCAAGTAAGGATGCAAAAAGACTGGGTCAGAATCGAGCCAAGATTAGTCCGGACCCAACTCGACAAATTTATGAGTAGTTGTGAATCTCAATTGGCATTGGGGACTACTTAATATGACAGGATTAAATTGCATATAAATCATTTTTAAATCTTACAGCTAAAATTACATAAACTATATACGCACATGTGTCATTTTTGTATAGAGATATTCTTAGTCATTAGAGTTGGGCTACTGATCTGTTTGCAAAGGAGGTCCGTGTGAACTAAAAGCTCTTGCGATTGTTTCATAGCATTTGAAGTCTCCTCTTCAGGCCTATATTCTCTTCCATCGCTGCGTGCATGCAATTAACACGATATATTGTCTCCAAAAGATGATAAAATTTGCATCGTACCGTAAACAAAGCGGAAGAAGAAGATATATATATATATATATATATATATATATATATATATAGAACTAGGCTGGAATACTATCAATAGCACCAAGCTATTGGTGCTATTAGTTTTTTAGCCCTTGGATTGAGAAATGTGTGGTTAGGATGATGTGGGCCCCTTAGGGTTGAGTGGGTGGGTGGTTGAATAGTATAATCTAACGGGTAAAAATAATCAAAGGGTTAAATCTAACGGTGAAAAATTCGATAGCACCAAGCCCTTAGTGCTATCGATAGTATCCCAGCCGGACTCTATATATATATATATATATATATATACAACCACATTATATAACAGGGTAGGAGAGAAGATGATTGAATGAACAATTACCTATAGTGAAATACCTCAAGTGAATAATAAGTAACAGTTAATATATATGTATATTAAAAGAAAAAGTAATTAGATGAGTGTAAAAAAAAAAAAAAAAAAAAGTTGGTACTTAGACGATAAAAACATAAAATTTATGCTTATTTTGAATATACAAGTAGTATCACTCGACTAAAAATATTGCGTAACAATTGAACACAACTACTTCCGCATACGGATGTGTACTGCATTAGATATATGCACTGGTCAATTCCATTGGCCTTCAAAAGTCAAAACATAAAAGTGTACTTGCATTTACCCTTCTATTTCCTCCTCTTTTTAACTTGCAATTTATGTGGAACAAGGTTGATCAAATTCAAGGGAGACGTGTCCTTTTAACTTTGAATGTGTGGAGTACTTACGTAGGAAACGAATGAGGAGTTCCTATTGTTTCTCAGTGTACTTACCATGCAAATACCATTTTCCAACATTAGTGGGCTATAAAAACCCCACGTCCTTACATAGTTTTCTATCAAACCATACACTGAATAAAAAGAGGAGGTGTACATAAAAAGCTTAGAAGGAAAAAAGGAAAAAAATAATATGGAAAAAGGGTATAATGCGATGGTAGTTATACTGATCCTCATATTGTTGATATGTAGCTCACATTCTCCCACGACGGCGAAGCTGTTGGATGGGCAAAATGGTCGGTTAGGGGTCGGAGGTGATCTGGGTGTGTTCGAGTCCCTTCTGCAGGGACAGATTCTGCCAACGGGGCACTCACGTGAGTCTCTTCCTCTTTCGACTCATGCGAGGGCGCCGTTGGAAGGACAAGATAAGTTACGTGTCGAAGGTCTGAATCTGCTCGCATCTCTTCCACAAGGAGAAGTGCCGCCACCGGGCCCTTCTTCGTGCACTAGGGGCTCCGCCAAGGGAGGGAAGTGCCCAAGTCCCCCTCGAGCATAAGCTTTGTGCAGTTAACGGCATTTGCAGTGATAATTGACTCATAGTAAAAACGTACTTCTGTCGAAATGAATAATGTTAAAGTGTTTAAATGAAAGTGTGGAAATGTATGCATGTTAATTAGGATACTAATACCATGGGTTTTGTTCTTTTATTTGTACATATATATCTAGCTAGTATGTGCCAAACGATTTGGTCAATAACAAGTTGTTACAATTATTAATGAATTTCTTTACAAAATGGTGAATATTGTGACTGTGGTTGTATTCTCTCTTCTTTTTTTTTTTTAGATTTTCTCGAACAAACTATCTAAGTTGTCTTTAAGAGTTCTACAAATGAACCAACTGTCCCTAACGCAGGTGGCAAATAACTTAATAATTAATATTCAAGGTTTCAAGTTCTAAACTTAATTGTTTTATATTTTTAGCTGAGTTCATTAAAAAAAAAGAACGAAATGGGTAGTCTACAATTAACCCTTCTCTTAAAAAAAAAAAAGAGTTCTACAAAGATAATATATATATATAAGAATGAATGACAAAAATATAAATGGTATATTTATGCTTCCATTTTAAATAGAAACTCATACTAAAGTGCTCATGGGTGTCACTGTATGTAGTTGGGAAGAGCTTTTCTGGAAATAGAAATCTCGTAAGGGTTTTTCTGCAATTAGACAAGAAATTCTAGTACAACTTTTGACGCGTGCAGCTAATTAGGATGCGAATGGACTCGGTCGGAATCGAGTCCCGAGTTAGTCCAAACCCAACTCCATAAATTTATGAGTAGACCGAGATTAGCCGAACCAGGTGGCTAGCTAGTCTCTATTAAGTGCGAGTAAATATAGGCAAAAAAATTAGAAGGAGACTTGGGTCCAAAATCACCTTAGATTTTCTATAATTAAAACAATCATTATAAAATATTTTTTAAAATTACTACCTGATATGATTTAAGTTTTTAAACTAATTTAAATTTTAATAAATAGAACTTAACTAATCTACTATAATTATTCTTATTTTTCTATCAAACTAAAAAATTATAATTATATAAAACATATTTATTTTCTGTATACAATCAAATTCTATAAAATTCATAAGAAAAATTACTTTTTAAGTTTTTGTTTTTTGTGAAAAACGTACTTTGCATGCACATTTTAACTAATCTATACTATGTATAAAAGAGTAAATAGAAATTTTGGGCTTGTCAAGCTTTGTTCCAAAGATATCCTTTCCATTCTAATTACTGCTATAAAATAATTTTTTAAATTATCAATGTATACAATTTAAGTTTCTAAACTAACTTAAATTTTAATAAATTGAAATTGATGGATCTACTATAAGTTTTCTTATTTTTCTATCAAATTAGATGATTATGATCAATTAAAATTTTTAACCTATAAAATTTAAGTTTCCTAATATACTTCAATTATAACTTTTAACTTAAACAATTTAAGTTTTTTAATCTACTTAAATTTAATAGATAAACCTAATTACTTTACTAACTCTGCTACCGTTACCCATATATATATATGACAAACTAGATGATTATAATTAAACAGATTTATTTTACTTATATAATTAAATTCTAAAAAATATATAAGTAAAAAAGAAAAATTTTGTGAAAAGCATGTATTGCACGTGCACTTTCACTTGTATATATAAAAAGAAATTAGACGATATATTTAAATATTTTATTTTACGTACACAATTATATTCAACAAACACATAAGTAAAATTATTTTCTTATTTTCTTTTTGTGTGTGTGTGTGTGTGTAACGCGTGTGTTGCTTATTCAGGACCGAGCAAAGGTTAGCTCGAATATAATCCTAGGAACCGACTGTCCCTAGCGTAAGTGGCAAAGGGCTTGATGGTTGGTACCCGAGGTCCCGAGTTCGAATCCTAGTTGATTCACATTTCTAGCCAAGTTTATTTCTATACGAAATAAACGAAGCGGGTAGCGTGCTACCTTTCTCTCAAAAAAAAAAAATATAATCTTAGAAAATTTTAAGCTAGGTCAAATCGGGGTTGACCCGACCCAACCAAATGAACCAGAAAATATGACCGAACCATTTGCATCCATACACAGAACCTGTGAGGAGAAATAAACAAAAGTAAAAAGAAATATATATTCAGCAACAATTGAACACAACTACTTCCTCGTACGGATGTGTACGGCACTCGAGAAATGCACTGGGTCAATTTCATTGACCTTCAAAAGTCAAACAATAAAGTGTGCTTGCATTTACCCTTCTGTTTCCTCCTTTTTTATTGCAATTTACGTGGAAAAAGGTTGATCAAATTCGAGGGACGTGTCCTTTTAACTTTGAATTGATCAGTAGCTTGATCAATCACCTACTACAAGCACCACGAAGTCTCAGTCAGAGTAGTGTGAAATTGAATGACTCAATCGGGTCCATTCAACTTGGCTCAAACTAGGACTATTGACTCGAACTCGATTAAAAAATTTGAACACTTTTTGCAATGTGTGGAGTAATGCAGGAAAATAATGAGTTCCTATCTGTTTTTCCATTGTAATTACCATGCAAATACCAATTTCCAACATTAATCGGTTATAAAAATGCCCGCTTCATTGTATTGTTCTCTATCAAGTTTTGTATGCTGGATCAAAAGGGAGAGATATAGAAGTAAGTAAAAAAATGGCAAAAGGGTGTAATGTGATGGAAATGATACTGGTTCTCATAGTGTTATGTAGCTCACATTCTCTTTCGACGGCAAGGCCGTTGGAAGGCCAAAGGGGCCGGTTAAGGATCGAAGGTGATCTGGGTGTGTTCGAGTCCCTTCCGCAAGGACAGGTTCCTTCAATGGGGCACTCGGGCTGCACTAATGACCCCAACAACAAGAATGGATTTTGCCCGAACCCGCCGCGAGTCGGAGGTGATCGGAGTGTAGTGTTTGAGTCCCTTCCGCAAGGACAGGTTCCTTCAACAGGGCACTCAGGCTGCACCAATGACCCCAACAATAAGAATGGATCTTGTCCGAACCCGCCGCAAGTCGGAGGTGATATGGGTGTAGTGTTCGAGTCCCTTCCACAAGGACAGGTTCCTCCACCAGGGCACTCGAATTGCACCAATAATCCCAACAACAAAAATGGGTTTTGTCCGAATCCGCCGCCAATCGGAGGTGATCTGAGTGTAGTGTTTGAGTCCCTTCCGCAAGGACAAGTTCCTTCGCCAGGGCACTCGGACTGTACTAATGATCCAAACAACAAAAGTGGGTCTTGTCCAAACCCGCCGCCAATCGGAGGTGATCTGAGTGTAGTGTTTGAGTCCCTTCCGCAAGGACAGGTTCCTTCACCAGGGCACTCGGGCTGCACTAATAACCCCAACAACAAAAGTGGGTCTTGTCCAAACCCGCCGCAAGGTTAAACCTCGTATCGTGATTTGCTTAAACAATATTGATGATTTGTGAGGAAAGGCATAACTCCGATAAATAAACAATACGGAGGATTAGAATAACGAAGCGTAACAATTAATATAGAGGATTAGAATAACAACACGTGTAGTGTGTTATGTGCCCAGTGTCCGAGGATGTAATGTGGGTACTCATACTCATTAACAATATGTTTATTTGTTTCTTCTTTATCATAAGATATGTTGTTTGTCTCAAATGCTTATGTTTTTACCTGGCGAAAGTTCAAACACCATTGAAATCATTCTTGCATTTATTTATTTATTTATTTATTTTCCTGAAGTTGTGTCTCATGACGAATATTGTCAATGTTTTCAAGTAGAATTCTGTGATGCTCACAAAATTCTTGTTTTATATCGAGTATCGAGTAAGAATTGCCGTAAAACTATGTTTCGTGTGATGATTAAGAAAATAAGAAACCGACTAAAGCAAATAGAGAGCGGCGCACTATGTTTATTCTTAGTTACAAATAGAATTTTGAATCCTTGTTAAATAGATGCTTCGGAGCCATTGTGACGTGCATGTCATTTAATAAAGCAAATGAAGAAAATGATCACGGATAAAACATCTGGGAGTAGAGCTTCTTGTCGAATCGTTGGCGCTAACCATTAATTCCAAAAACTCGAGCTGTTAGAAATACGCAACAAATTCACTTAAAGCGTACAGATACAGCGCCCACGGGTCTTGATTGTGACTCGGCCCAACTAACCTCACGCCACTTCGAACATGATTCGGTCCAACCCAGCCTCACGGCATTTCGATCATGACTCGGCTCACATGGCCTCCCGCCACAGGGCAATATGCTGGCCCATTTAAGCCAACACTTCTCAGTATTAAGGACAGGAACTTCTATGATGTGATACTCACAACATGAGAAACAGAAACTAAAATATTCGAAACCTGCCTATTCAGACAGCAAATGAAGTGCCCATCACTATGTACGTTAGAAAGATCCTTCTTGGAAATAGAAATCTCGTAAGGGTTTTTCTGCAATTAGACAACAAATTCTATTACAACTTTTTGACGCGTGCCACTAATTAGGATGCAAATGGACTCGGTCGGAATCGAGTCCCGAGTTAGTCCAAACCAAACTCCATAAATTTATGAGTAGACCGAGTTCAGCCGAATTAGGTGGCTAGCTAGTCTCTATTAAGTGCGAGTAAATATAAGGCAAAAAAATTAGGAGATTTGGGTCCAAAATCACCTTAGATTTTTCTATAATTAAAATAATCATTATAAAATAATTTTTTAAATTAGTACCTGATATGATTTAAGTTTTTTTAACTACTTTAAATTTTAATAAATAGAACTTAACTAATCTACTATAATTAATCGTAATTTTCTATCAAACTAAAAAATTTTAATTACATAAAACATATTTATTTTCTGTATACAATCAAATTCTATAAAATACATAAGAAAAATTATTTTTTAAGTTTTTGTTTTTTGTGAAAAACGTGCTTTGCATGCACACTTTAACTAATCTATACTATATCTATACTATATATAAAAGAGCGAATAGAAATTTTGGGTTTGTCAAGCTTTGTTCCAAAAATACTTTTTCCATTCTCAAAATGCATATTTACTTTAAATGACCATTATTAAATAATGTTTTTAAATTATCAATTTATACAATTTAAGTTTCTAAACTAATTTAAATTTTAATAAATTGAAACTAATGAATCTACTATATTTTTTGTTATTTTTCTATCAAATTAGATGATTATGATCAATTAAAATTTTTAACCTATAAAATTTAAGTTTCCTAATATACTTCAATTATAATTTTTAACTTAAACAATTATTTTTTTCTATCAAATTAGATGATCATGATCAATTAAAAATTTTAACCTATACAATTTAAGTTTCCTAATATACTTCAATTATAATTTTTAACTTAAACAATTTAAGTTTTTTAATCTACTTAAATTTAATAGATAAACCTAATTAGTTTACTAACTCTACTATCGTTATCCATTTATATGACAAATTAGATGATTACAATTAAATAGATTTATTTTACTTATATAATTAAATTCTACAGAATATATAAATAATTTTTTTGTGTGAAAAGCATATATTGCACGTGCACTTTAACTCGTATATATATAAAAAAATTAGACGATATATTTAAATATTTTATTTTACATACACAATTAAATTCCACAAACACATCACAAAATTATTTTCTTATTTTGTGTGTGTGTGTGTGTGTAACGCGTGTGTTGTTTATTTAGGACCCAGCAAAGGTTAGCTCGAATCTAATCCTAGAAAATTTTAAGCTGGGTCAAATCGGAGTTGACCCGATCCAACCAAATGAACCAGAAAATATGACCGAACCATTTGCATCCATACACAGAACCTGTGAGGAGAAATAAACAAAACTGAAAAGAAATATATATTCAGCAACAATTGAACACAACTACTTCCTCGTACGGATGTGTACGGCACTCGAGAAATGCACTGGGTCAATTCCATTGACCTTCAAAAGTCAAACAATAAAGTGTGCTTGCATTTACCGTTCTATTTCCTCCTTTTTTATTGCAATTTACGTGGAAAAAGGTTGATCAAATTCGAGGGACGTGTCCTTTTAACTTTGAATTGATCAGTAGCTTGATCAATCCCGTACTACAAGCACCACGAAGTCTCAGTCAGAGTAGTGTGAAATTGAATGACTCGATCGGGTCCATTCAACTTGGCTCGAACTAGGACTATTGACTCGAACTCGATTAAAAAATTTGAACACTTTTTGCAATGTGTGGAGTTACGGAGGAAAATAATGAGTTCCTATTGCTTTTCCGTTGTAATTACCATGCAAATACCAATTTCCAACATTAATCAGTTATAAAAATGCCCGCTTCGTCGTATTGTTCTCTATCAAGTTTTGTAAGCTGAATCAGAAGACAAAAGGGGAGAGAGATAGAAGTAGAAATGGCAAAAGGGTGTAATGTGATGGAAATGATACTGATTCTCATAGTGTTGATATGTAGCTCACATTCTCTTTCGACGGCGAGGCCGTTGGAAGGCCAAAGGAGCCGGTTAAGGATCGAAGGTGATCTCGGTGTGTTCGAGTCCCTTCCGCAAGGACAGGTTCCTTCAATGGGGCACTCGGGCTGCACTAATGACTCCAACAACAAGAATGGATTTTGCCCGAACCCGCCGCGAGTCGGAGGTGATCGGAGTGTAGTGTTTGAGTCCCTTCCGCAAGGACAGGTTCCTTCAACAGGGCACTCAGGCTGCACCAATGACCCCAACAATAAGAATGGATCTTGTCCGAACCCGCCGCAAGTCGGAGGTGATATGGGTGTAGTGTTCGAGTCCCTTCCACAAGGACAGGTTCCTCCACCAGGGCACTCGAATTGCACCAATAATCCCAACAACAAAAATGGGTTTTGTCCGAATCCGCCGCCAATCGGAGGTGATCTGAGTGTAGTGTTCGAGTCCCTTCCGCAAGGACAAGTTCCTTCGCCAGGGCACTCGGGCTGTACTAATGATCCAAACAACAAAAGTGGGTCTTGTCCAAACCCGCCGCCAATCGGAGGTGATATGGGTGTAGTGTTCGAGTCCCTTCCGCAAGGACAGGTTCCTCCACCAGGGCACTCGGGCTGCACCAATGACCCCAACAACAAAAGTGGGTCTTGTCCAAACCCGCCGCAAGGTTAAACCTCGTATCGTGATTTGCTTAAACAATATTGATGATTTGTGAGGAAAGGCATAACTCCGATAAATAAACAATACGGAGGATTAGAATAACGAAGCGTAACAATTAATATAGAGGATTAGAATAACAACACGTGTAGTGTGTTATGTGCCCAGTGTCCGAGGATGTAATGTGGGTAATCATACTCATTAACAATATGTTTATTTGTTTCTTCTTTATCATAAGATATGTTGTTTGTCTCAAGTGCTTTTACCTGGCGAAAGTTCAAACACCATTGAAATCATTCTTGCATTTATTTATTTTATTTATTTTTTTTCCTGAAGTTGTGTCTCATGACGAATATTGTCAATGTTTTCAAGTAGAATTCTGTGATGCTCACAAAATTCTTGTTTTATATCGAGTATTGAGTAAGAATTGCCGTAAAACTAAGTTTCGTGTGATGATTAAGAAAATAAGAAACCGACTAAAGCAAATAGAGAGCGGCGCACTATGTTTATTCTTAGTTACAAGTACAATTTTGAATCCTAGTTTGATAGATGCTTCTGAGCCATTGTGACGTGTATGTCATTTAATAAAGCAAACGAAGAAAATGATCACGGATAAAACTTCTAGTAGTAGGGCTTCTCACTATTAATAAGGGCAGGGACACAAACAAAACTATTGGAAACCTGACTATTAAGACAGCAAACTGAATAACAACCACCGTACTAACTTTCTCCTTCTCTCTTCTGCCCCTGGGGAACGAGCACGACGTGGAGTATAAGCTGTCGAAGGAGAGGCTGTTCGTGTTGCTCGCGAAAGATTTGATATTCAGAAGCTGGGGAATGGGGGAAGTTGAACATCCATATTTCAGTGTTCGGGGCGATGCCGCATGCAAACATGCGGATCACCTACGTTTTAGCAACAGCAGCAGCTACACTTTTCCGAGGAGAGGTGTCATCAAGCGTGACGATTGAGATCGAGTTCAAACAAAGGAGAGAAAAAGAATAGATGATAAATGAGATCGAAGCATTTGTCGAGGTCATTGTCACAAGAATCTCTTATAAAAGAACAAGAACATGCAGGATGAACTCTAACAGCATTTCGATCAATCTTTGAAAGAAAACAACCTTTAATAGCAAAAGAACACTTTGAAACTTCTCCCTGTAAAGATCAACCTCATGAAACTTTAAAAAAACTGCTAAATTAAACAAAACAATAAAGAAGACCAGGCATGAGAATCGACAAGCCTATATAGATAACTCTCGCATATTACCTATGTCTTCTCTTTTTTTCTTTCAATCTCTTCTATCTTGCATATGCTGAGGTGAAGGATTCGGCGAAACCGGTGGGCCTCGCAGGAATGCTGCTCTGAGAGTTCTCCAAGTTTCCGATAGTTGAAGCCGACTGGCTACTGTTCTCTAACTCCTTCCACCTCTGAAGTGCTTCAGGTAACGTCAAGTCCAAGTCGATCGTATATTCGTCGTCCAATTTGGGTTCCAACGGCTTCCATACTTCCGCCAACGAAGACAAGACATTAACGACCTGGCCCATGTCGGGCCTCTGCTGCGGCTCTCTCGAACAGCAGTGACAAGCCAACTCGGCAACCGTGAGAACGCTCTTTAGGGTTTCGTCGTCGAGGTCGATTGCGGGGTCAATGACTTCTTCGAAAGTAGCCTTGTTGATGTGCATTCGCCTGAACCAGGTCACCAGGTGCACGTTCTCCTCCGATTGGCTGTTGTCGAGAGCCTTTCGGCCGGTGATTAGCTCCATGAGGATCACTCCGAAGCTGAACACGTCGGCCTTGGTGGTCACACGGCCCGTCACTGCACGGCGGTAAATGCAGCATAAAGTCACCAAAGTACAATGTTGGATGGTAATATAGCAAGATATGTTTAGTGTTCTGGAAAAGATCAGATAGGCCCTGTTTCAGTTTTGATCACCTAATATAAAAGTGCATTGTTTGTTATAGATACATTGCTTAAATTGCATGCATTTTCTTCTCTAATCATCATGAAGAAATTGTTGATTCTTTTCTTTCTGAATGTTTGTTATATATTGATGCTATGCAAATATTCGAACAGTAATAGAAAAGCAAATACATAAATATAGATATACCTGCATACTCTGGTGCGAGATATCCGAAGGTGCCGGCAAGCCTCGTCTCAACTGAATATTTACCATCTGGTGCATGCTTAACAAGCCCAAAATCCGCAACCTTAGCTTTCATATCATCCCCGAGAAGAATATTGGAAGGCTTCAGATCCCTGTGTATGAAGCTCTGATTAGCCAGGCTATGCAAATACTCGACGCCGCGAGCAACATCGAGTCCGATACTCAATCTCCTCTTCCAGTCCAATGGATTCAGCCCCTCGCTCTTCCAATTGAAAAGATGTTGGCTAAGCGTTCCTCTCGGCATGTACTCGTACACCAGGATCTTCTCACTCCCCTCCAAGCAATAACCGAGGAGCGAGACTAAATGGCGGTGGCGAAGTCGCGTCAGGACCGAAATTTCCGACGTGAACTCGCTCAAACCCTTCGGGCCCGTCGCGCTGCTGCCCTCCATCCGCTTCACCGCGATCTTAGTGCCGTCGTCGAGCTCCCCTTTGTAGACCGTCCCGAACCCTCCTCGCCCCAATATATTGTCCTCGCTGAAATTATTCGTCACATTTCGAAGAACTTGAATCGAGATAACCATACTGCTCGGCTCGCCGATGTGAAAATCACCGGGCCCACTACTCGTGCTGCTTGTAGCTCCATTGAAGACCCCATTCAAGCCATTACCAGCCAGAGATATCTTGAGCATCTCCGCCTCCGAACCGGAGTGACCCGGGTGTATAACTATGCCGCCGCTCGGAAGCCGAGACTTGCGGAAACAGAACTTGTTTCTCTTACGATAGCAGAACACAAGCAATCCGACGAGAAAAGACGCGCCGATAACGGAACCGACAACGACGCCGATCAAATAGGACTTCTTGCCACCACCGCCATTATCCGGTCCAGGAGAGCTCGATCCGTCTTCGCCGTGGTTTATGTCCTTCCCGATATCGGGATTTCCTTCGGTTCTTACCACAACATTTTGGCGAAAAGCGGGGATCTTCCCCCAGAGAGAGTTATTCGACGCATCCAATTCTTTAAGTGAAGCTAAATTGGTAAGAGAATCCGGAATTGTGCCGGTGAGGTTGTTTCCCGACAGTAAGAGCTTCTGCAGCGAAGGCAAAAGCCGAAAATCCGGCGAGATCGCGCCATTGAGACCCAGTTTCTGGAAATTTACTACAATCACGTCCCCTTTGGCATCGCAGGTGATGCCCAGCCAACTATCGGCGCACGGATCGTTGCCGGGCCAATTCCGCGCGAATATCTCGGGGTAGCCGAGAGAGTTGGCGACGGAGAGCATGGCGTTCGCCCTCGGATCGCAATCGCCGCCGTCCGTTCGGCAGAAGCGCTCGGACGAAGGGACGAGATCGATCTTCATGCGCGCCGCGTTCTTGAACGCGGGAACGGGCCCCTGGAGGAGGTTGTTGGTGAGCACGACGGTCCGGAGCGAGTCGAGCCCGGTGAGCGAGTCCGGGACCGGGCCCGTGAGCTGGTTGTCCCGCAGGTCCAAGTCGACGAGGTCGGTCAGGCGCGAGAGGTCGGGGATGGGGCCCGAGAAGGAGTTGGAGTGGAGCCAGAGTTGGCGGAGCCCGGTCGCGGTGGCGACGGCGTCGATGGGCCCGGAGAGCTTGGTGGGGCCCCGCTGGTTGTTGAGGAGGAGGGATTTCACGGGAGAGTTCGAGAAGGTTCCGGGGATGGCGCCGCGGAGGGAGTTGAAGGAGAGGACGAGGCGGTCGAGGGCGGGGAGGTCGGCGAGGGAGGGGGGGAGGGGGGGGCCGACGACGCCGGCGTCGGAGGCGGTGAGGTTGACGAGGTCGGGGGCGGAGGAGGGGAGGTCGGGGGGGAGGGGCCAGGGGGAGAGGGGGTTGTTGTCGAGGGCGAGGGAGGAGAGGGAGGAGAGGCCGAGGAAGAAGGAGGCGGGGAGGGAGGTGAAGTTGTTGTCGTTGAGGAAGAGGGTGCGGAGGGAGGAGAGGGACGGGAGGGACGGGACGGGCCCGGAGAGCGAGTTGCCCATCACCTCCAGCCGGACGAGCGCCGTCAGGTTCGCCACGGCGCCTGGGAGGGTCCCGGAGAGCCCGCGCCGCCCGATCTGGATCGCCGTCACGCGGTCCCCGCCGCCGCCGCCGCCGCCGTCGGGGTCGCACCGGACGAGGGGCCACGTGCAGGGGTCGGCGTCGCTCGACCAGTTCAGGGCCGAGGCGGGGCGGAGCGCCGCCGCGAGCGCCAGCATCGCCGCCGCGTCCCCGGCGTCCGCTGCGGCGGCGGCGGCGGCGAGTGCCGGGGAGAAGACGATGAGAATGACGACGAAGAGGAGATGAGGTGTCGAGAGCATGGTGTCCTCCTATAGAGAGAGAGAGAGAGAGAGAGAGAGAGAGAGAGGATGGGGTTTAAGGTGAGGGAGCGGGGGGAGGTGTGGAAAGCGTGGGAACGGTGGGGACGAAGACGTAGTACTACGCCACTTTTCGAATTCGGGGCGTTTGTTTCCATTTTAGGAATGTTGAGTACCTTTATTCGGGGAAGTTATTACGTAAGCGTAGTACTAGTAGTATTTGGACTAGGACGTTTGGGGTGGCCCAGGATAAAATTGGTGAATCTTTTGGGAGCCACAGATGCAATGGTGGTGAGTTTGGTGGGTCCTACTAATTCGCGGTTGGGATATTTGGGTGCAATGCTGGGTACGCACGACGGGGAATAGGAGTAGATGGGTTCTTCTCCGTTTGGTAAGTGGCTTAATTGCGCAGTTTTGGAAAGTAACGCGTAATAGCTGGTTTTATTTTCTTGTGTACGAAATTGCCCTCGTTCTGTTTCCTAGTATTCTGCGAGTGCCTTTTAACTGTTGGAAGGGCAAAACCGTCAATGCCGCGGTTTGTTTTGGGAATGTAACGCTTGCTATAATGGAAGGACCGCGGTAGGAGGAATTATTATTTTTGGAAAGAGTCGATGAAATAAAATGTGTGGGTTGGTGAAATTAATGTAAAATAATTTAATCATATCGCTGAATTCAAGTTCATTAGAGAAAATTTTGGAACTAATAAATTTAATTGACTCCGTTCACCTTGTGTTGGTCAATATTTTATTATTTTATATCATAACTATCTGAAGATGATTAAAGTAAATTTTAAAAAAAAGAGCGAAGGACGAGCTAATGGAATAAAGAGAATATAATAATAAGTAGGTTATGATATATTTTTCACGCTATATATTTTCGTATTAACTATATTTTCCTTCCAAATGGCCCATGGGCTTTAATATCTCAGAAGTCCAGCTGTGTAGGGCCACTTTATGGCCACCGCATGAACTGGGCCTATTTATCCTCAGTAATTTATTGGCCCAAAGCCCATATTTGTTACCGGACTAATGCGTCATTGCCATATCGCAGGGAGGGCAATATCGTCATTTCGCAAGCCACCGGCTTTTCCCGCTAAACCGGTCAACGCTTGTCCCCGTCCCTGCTAATTCTCCTGCGGCCGTGTCCCCAAAAGTCGCCACCAACCACTCTCCTCCTCAGTGCGACGGTTAGCTATATCACCAGTTGAACGCTGACACGTGGGGCCCGCACAAAAGTAGTGGGGCCCACGCCACGGCCTAATAATCATAGTACACCCCGTGAAAGGAGATGGTCTTCGATGCTACATTGGCACCGCACCATATAATATCTCAACCAATCGAATTTATCTTTCTTAAAAAATATATATATAATAAATTTTTAGAAATAATTATAATGAAATTAAACAAAAATTTATGCACAATTTTATTGGTTAGAAACATAACTGATATGATGCTGCCACAATATTTTAAACTTTCACCCATAAAAGAGTATATCATAATGCGCTGCAAGTAAAAATAACATAAGAAGAGCTTTCTAACTCATATGCAGTGGTAGATCAGAAGCTTCTCAACGAGACAGAGTTGAGATCTTCCTATTGAAATTTTGTCTTGCTCAAAGCATCTGTTTTTTCCGCTAAAATGTAGCATTGTTTGTTAATTAGTATTTTTTGAAAAAGCCGCAAAATGACAAGCATATCACATGAGACACAGTATTATTGTTCCTAATTATGACTTTTTGTAGGAATGTATGAGCACATGTTGACCTTTCTGTGCTATATATTCCAGTGGTCAATGTACTACTTCAAGTGGAGAAATAGTTTGCGTGTACAATATTAATGCTGTTACACAGAAAGTTATAGCCCATATCAAAATAATAATTTTTTTCCAACACACAAGTTGTAAACTTGTTATTGATCTTGTTATATATATATATAAGGGCACCACTTAGAGCTACTTTCAAATCAAAATAAGATCATCTGGAACTCACACATGCTCCAACAAAATTATTTTCTTAGAAATGTATGCATACCGTGATGTATTCATATTCATAATTTTTATCCTATTACGCATGAGATGAAACCCTGCAATATACGTGCTAATAGACCATTATACTATTTATTCAACTAAATTATCAGCTATGATATAAATGATTACTAACACTTGAAAATTAAAATGGGAGAGCGGTCGTAACGACAATTAATAATATATAAATAGCGTTTATTATCTATTTTTTTATTCTTAGATTATTACTGTTCTACCAATTCTTACTAAATTCTAGACATCTAATAATCAAAAGCGAATAATAAATATTGTATATATATACTGATCGATATATATATATATATATACACACACACACATCGTACGCAACTATTATTATTATTTTCGTTGGTCAAACAATATGGATCGTGAAAGTACTAGTACGTATTGGGCCAGAAACGTACGAGGCCTTATACTGTCCAACTCTACGCCATCGCTCTACTCGTGCAGTGTCATGACGTGGCACAATTAAATGGTGCCACGTCATCGTCCGTAGCGTACGACAGGGTGCGTACGCATATCTATGTATACGAGGGAGTTGGATGGAACTTGTACATTCGGTTTTTAATAGGAAGCTGTATTAATGGGTCCCTTAATTGTACTTGTGAACAAATCCTTTTAGATTCTCTCCCAAACTCGTCGATTTTCCCGGATCCGGGTAATTAAGAGGGTACGCGTAATATGGCTTAGTGTCATTTTGGGCGGGTGGGTGGTTGGGAGGGGAGAGTTTCGTACGATACGGTTTGTATTGTTGGAGCTTTGAAGTATATACCGTGTGTACGTGGCACTGCACTATTGGTCAAATCCAAGTACAGCGTCAGTACTCTGCTCTCCTACATGTGCATTGTCAATGGAACCAAATAATTAGGAGGTGTATTTTGATAGATTTTTTAAAAAATTATATACTTATCCAACAGAAGAAGAAAATTTCCATAGAAAACTTTCAAATAACACTTTATTGAGAAATTTCTGATCTACTGCCACATGTCAATTATTTTATTTAAAAATTTGTTCAATATTTTTTACCTTATATTAAAAAAATATTAAATTAAAAAATTTAAATTTTTGGATAGAGCAAAAACTTATACGTGATAGGAAAAAAAAAATTTCCTTAAAGAATCGTTTGCAAATTTTTCCGCTGAAGTTTTTTTTGAAAGAACTACCGCAGAATAACTAAAATTTGGAATATCTATATAAAATTAGAAACTATTGGTGGTGAGAAAAACAAAAAAGAAAAAAGCTAAATGTCCACATGCAATTGGAAATTATTGGTGATTTTGTTTGTTCTAAATAAATATTGTCCCTTGGAGCTAAATAGCGGCGCCGTTAGAATTAGAAGTGATGATTAATGGGGGCAAAATCGTAAATAAGCAGCTCCCAAACCACGCACGTGACCGGGCTTTTTCGCTTTTGTTGGGGCTTTGGACGCACGTGACCGTGCTACATCTCCGGACCAATCCGTGTGGGGTGGTCGATCCAACGGTCAAACTCCCACTCGAGTGGCATCACGATTCTCAGCGGCCATAATTAACGGCCCAGATTTCATGCTGGCCCAGCGGCGTATGATAGGTTTCGTTCGTTCCACTTTCTCCTTCCCCCTCCCCACCACTATCCGCTGGTCGCTGTCCCAAAGATCTCCCACCACGATTCTTTTTGGTAGTACCTTTCCGTGGACCCGGTCTATAGGCCGTAACTTACACGAAACAGTTAATTTCTCTCGGTCCTGTCTATGGACCGGGTGTACCCAACTATTCTCTGTTGTTTCTGGGTTCTTCTCTTTTCCCCTTTCCCTGCACCCATTATCCCGCGGATAAAGAGAGCGAAATCGCCAAACCCACCTACTATAAACCCGCAAAACCCTAACCCTGGCCCTACCCCGCCATTAAAGGCCATATACGAAGGTACGGATCCAAACAGCTCCGAGGCCCCCCCCCCCTCCCCAACACACACTCCCCTTGTTATAACGAGCCCTCGACGTTGATCTCCCAACCCTAATCAAAGTGAGAGAAAGAAGAAGAAGGAGAAGGAGAAGAGGAAGAGCTGAAGAACGTCGCCAATGGCGATTAGAGCGAAGAAAACGAGGCCTTAATCACAGATACCTGCGGCGAAGAAGAAGAAGAAGAAGAATCTGCAAGAATCGAGCTCGGATTCGGGATCGCCTGCGAAAGTCGGCGGCGACTCCTTGCGATCTCTCTTGCAACCGCTTCGTCTCCCCCGACTTCGTGCGTCCCGAGAAGAAGGGCGACAAAACGAATACAATATCGTAATTTGAGGTGGGGTTGGGGCCACTCCGATGGGGTGGAGAGAGTAGAAACAGATTTTTATTTTTATTTATATATATTATATAAAAGTGTTGGTGGGGATTATTTAATGCGAGCGTATCTTTGAGAAATCGTGGAAAAATCCTAATTTTTATTCACCTTTGATCGTTCTACGAATAGCGAGGGGGGGTGGTTTTTGTTCTTGTACATCTCGTTTTTAGCGTTCTTTTTTAGCTCAATTCACCCCCTTTCAATTAAAAATAAAAATAAAAATTCTTGGGTTACTTTTTGGGAGATGTGAAGGGTTTTGCTTCTTTTGAGGAGTTTCCCGAGCCACGCCTGCGTCCAACCGACATTACTGAGACTCGTAGTCTCTGTCACTCCTAATTGTTTTATCACCTCCTTTCGCGGAGACCGATGGTGGCAATGATGTGGTGATTAGGGTTTTGAGGGAGGGGGGTGGGGGGGAGGTAGGGTTAGGGTTTGGGGGCGAGGAGAGAGAGAGAGAGAGGTGGGTGGGGGAGGAGATGGGGGCGGAGGCGAGGAGGAGGTGGTGGGTGAATCGCACGGCGATGGTGGTGGTGTGGGTGGCGGCGTCGGTGGGGATATGGGGGGGCCTCCATTGGTACATACGGAGCGAGAGCATGAGGAAGGCGCACGAAGGGCTCGTGAGCATGTGCGAGGAGCGCGCGAGGATGCTCCAGGACCAGTTCGCCGTGAGCGTCAACCATGTCCACGCCCTCGCCATCCTCGTCTCCACCTTCCACTACGAGAAGTTCCCCTCCGCCATCGATCAGGTATAATCCATTTCATCTATCTGTGTAATTTGATCTGTTATATTCTTACATCTCTCGGAGCAAAAGAACTATTGATTTCTATGTTTTTTTTTTTTTTTTTTTTTTTCACTTTGTAAGTATCTGAGTTGAGATTTGAGGATTTTCTATGATCTATACTAGTTATTATGTATTTGCTCTAATTTGGGCTCCTTAATTTGGAAATTTCTCAGTGAGATTTACGGCTTTCTATGATTGATATGAGCTGTTACTTATTTCTCCTGATTTATGTTTTATGTTTCCCTCTCATTTTTAAAACTATAAGTTGTAATCTTTTATGCTCTAGCCGCTATTTTAATATCCGAGCAGTTAATGATTTGGGTTTATTGTTTTTACCTGCTGTTGTAAATTCCCTGAATGGTTTTAATCAATCTCCAGGAAACCTTTGCCTACTACACGGCAAGAACGGCCTTCGAACGGCCACTTTTGAACGGTGTAGCATATGCTCAGCGAGTTCTCCATGCGGAAAGAGAGTTGTTTGAGACTCATCAGGGTTGGACAATTAAGACCATGAAAAGGGAGCCCTCCCCTATGCAAGATGAATACGCCCCCGTAATTTATTCTCAGGAGACCGTCTCCTACATTGAGGCTCTGGACATGATGTCTGGAGAGGTTCTTCTTTATCTTGGACTAATAATTTTTCTTTCTTCGGCTCATCTATCTGTTCTGTGCTATTCTGGTGGTTATGTTCCTTCTAATTTTTTTGCAGGAGGACCGAGAGAACATTTTGCGAGCGAGGGCCACCGGCAAAGCAGTCCTCACAAACCCATTTAGGTTGCTTGGCTCAAACCATCTTGGAGTAGTTTTGACATTTCCTGTGTATCGCTCTGGCCTTCCCGCAGATGCAACGATTGAACAGCGTGTGGAAGCAACAGTAGGGTGAGATAAAAGTGTTTAATCGTAATAATGATTGGTATATTTATTATTTCCTCCATAGCTACGGCTTTACTTTGAAGAAAGTTGCCTTAAATTAGATCCTAATCTAATTGTTGACTTAATTAAACAACATAGATGTTTTTAATTGCATAGTGAGATCAGCAGAGCCCACTGTAACCGGTCGGTTGTTCACCCTATTGCTTGCACACACTTTACTTAAAGGTCACAAAACGCATATATTTGCCGCCTTGTCTAAAATGGTTTTGATCACTAGAGAAACTTGAATTATGGTCCAAATACCTGGACTTGCGCGAGGAAGTTCTTTGATTGATCCTTCACTGAGATTGGCAAAGCAAATACTTAAACATGTAGCAGAGTATTTCTGATCACTTTAACACGATGAATTTCCTTCACCTAAAATGACTTTTATAGCATTCTTGCTAGTTGTGAACTCTAGCTGTTTGTGTGGTCGGCATAATCATAGTTGGTTAGAAGATGGTGAACTCTAGCAATAGTCAGTGACAGTAGAGAACAATAGTGATTAGAAGATGGTTGTGGTTAATATTAGGATTGGTAGTTTTATCTAGATAAATGGAGTTAGGTCTGTTGAGCGGCATCTCGTAGGTGAATTTGAAGTGACTGAGAAATATGATTCATTTCTTGCCGTCAAGTGGTAAGTCAGCTCTTGATTTTGACACAACTTTCTAGATCTCTCTATTTTAGAGAAAATTTCTCTCTTTTTCCTTCGTTCTTATCATTCAAGTAAATTGCACATAGCAGATATCTTGGTGGAGCTTTCGATGTTGAGTCACTTGTCGAAAACTTGCTGAGGCAACTTGCTGGCAATCAGGACATAATGGTGAATGTATATGATGTCACAAATACCTCTGAACCATTGATTATGTATGGGCCTCAAAGTCCGGATGGTTACACGTCAGTGTCACACGTGAGCATGCTTGATTTTGGAGATCCTTTTAGGAAGCATGAAATGAAATGCAGGTTGGCTAATTCATCAAGTTATGCATGTAAAAGAAATGTTTATTGTATATTATTTTATGTTTATGTGATAGAATAATTCATAAAAGTTTTGAGCAGGTATAGGCAAAAACCCCCCATTCCATTGTCAGCAATTACTACTCCATCCGGTGTTTTTGTGATCTGCATGCTCGTTGGATATATATTATATGCTGCTTGGAGTCGCTATGATAGTGTTAAAGAGGATTGTCGGAAGATGGAAGAGCTAAAAGTTCAAGCAGAGGCAGCAGATGTCGCTAAATCCCAGGTCAAAAATTTCTTTTCATATCATGTTTAAAGAGCCTTAGCCTTAAATTTTGCCCCTGAATCTTTTTTGGTTTTGTTATTGCAGTTTCTTGCTACTGTTTCACATGAGATAAGAACACCAATGAATGGAGTCCTCGGTATCTTCATTAGCTTTTACCATATGGATATTATTTTACCAATGTTCTACTACAAAATGTCTAAACCTTTGAGCTTCTCTTTATTATTCCAGGAATGCTAGACATGCTTTTGGAAACAGATCTGAATTTCACTCAAAAAGATTATGCTCAAACAGCTCAAGTGTGTGGAAAAGCACTGATAGCTTTAATTAACGAGGTGCTAGACAGGGCAAAAATTGAAGCTGGAAAATTGGAGCTTGAGGCAGTGCCATTTGACCTCCGATCCATCCTAGATGACGTACTCTCTTTGTTTTCTTCGAAGTCAAGAGAGAAAGGAATCGAGGTAAGTCTTCATCCCTTTTATATTATAGAGGAATGATGCCACCATTTTCTTGTATATTGGTCAGCAGGCAAGTTTTTACTTATTTGTCTTGTGTGAATCTTTTAACGGTTCATTAATAGGCTATGGTTAAAAAATGATTTAACCTATGATAGCAGCCCTTCGGCTCTCTAACCTTCTTATGATCATCTGTGTTGACTGTAGCTTGCCGTACTTGTATCCGATAAACTCCCGGAGGTTGTGATTGGTGATCCAGGGAGATTTAGGCAGATAATAACAAATTTGGTTGGCAACTCAGTGAAAGTAAGCTGTCAATTTCTCTGCGGTGACACTTTTTCTGGCTTCTGTTTTCATTGTTTCTTATGAAATTTTGCTCCTATCTAGCAATATTCATAATTTTAAAAGTTAGATGCTTGGTTTAACCACACAAAATATCCATGATTAGCTGATTAAAAATAGACCACTTCTATCCATGTAGCTTGTCGCAGAATAAGTAACTTGCTCATTTATTACTTATTGCAGTTCACCGAACGGGGCCATATATTTGTACAAGTTCGTCTGGCTGAGAATCCATATGTGGCAATGAAGGCAAAAGCAAATGGAGCCTTGAATGGTGGTCTACACGATAAAGGAGAGACTATATTTAGAAGATCATTCAATACTCTTAGTGGTTTGGAAGTTGCCGATGGAAGAAGCAGCTTGGAAAATTTTAAGCTCCTACTTCCTGATGAAAAACCCTTCTCAAGTGTCTCTGAAAGTGAAATGGCTTACAAGAAAGATTTCGACAATGTAACTTTGATGGTTAGTATTGAGGATACAGGGATTGGAATACCATTCCATGCGCAAGATCGTGTTTTTACGCCATTTATGCAAGCTGACAGCTCGACTTCGAGGAACTACGGCGGAACCGGTATTGGTTTGAGCATCAGTAAATGTCTTGTTGAACTAATGGGTGGGCAAATAAGCTTCATTAGTTGCCCTAATGTTGGGAGTACGTTCACATTTACCGCTGTGTTGCAGCGTTGCCAGAGAAGTGCTGTTGATGATACGAAGAGAAATCTTTCAGAGAGTCTACCGATCGCTTTCAAAGGAATGAATGCTGTTTTGGTTGACAGGAGGCCAGTTAGAAGCTCTGTAACAATTTATCATCTAAAAAGATTGGGAATAAGTGTTGAAGTTGTAGGTACCGTCAAAATGGCGCTTGATGCATTTTCTAGACAAGATGGCCATCTACGGTCTGGGTAAGTTTCTTAATATGTCTAGCTTCCCTGCTTACAACTTTATCTGTTTCTTTCTTAGCGGCGATCAGGTTGGAAAATGCGCACCTCATTCTCGACCTAATTATTGTTGTACTCCCACATTTTACTAAGTAACTTACATGCTACACTACACTTGGTTACATTGTGCATGCTGTTGGTGTCTCATGTCTAGCTTCTTGCTCACTGTTATTTGGAACTAATTATCTTTATTGACTATGTTTCAATCCTTCCCTTTGTTGCCTACAGAAAGCAGCCGAGCTTGCTATTAGTTGAGAAGGACAGTTGGAATTCTGGGATTGACACTCGCTTACGTGATCATCTACTAAAGTGCAAGCAGAATGGTCAGATATCTCAGGTGCCCAAGATGATCCTTTTGGTGACCTCTGAAGCTGATAGGGCAAAATTCGGGGCCTTTTTTGATACTGTGATCATGAAACCTCTAAGAGCAAGTACCATAGCGGCATGCTTTCAGCAAGTACTAGAAGGTGGACATCCTCAGAGGGAAGAGAAGTCTAATGGATCAGCCTTCCTTCGCAGCCTACTAGTTGGGAAGAATATATTGGTGGTAGATGATAATAAGGTAAATCTAAGAGTTGCTGCAGGTGTTCTTAAAAAATACGGGGCTAAGGTTGAGTGTGCGGAAAGTGGGAGAGATGCTCTTGCCCTCCTTCAACCGCCGCACGAATTTGATGCGTGCTTCATGGATGTTCAGATGCCAGAAATGGATGGGTACGCATGACAATTTATTTTTATTCTTATTATTTTTTTAATTAAACATGAGAACTGGTGACATGTAAATACTTTCCGCTGCTTTTAGTCGTGATAATTTGCAACTAGTCTCATTGCACAACTCAGTGAGGAGAATTGATTGTCTCAGGTTTGAGGCAACTCGGCAGATACGTTTAATGGAGAGCACGGCAAACGAGCAAATCAAGAACAGAGCACTTACTCCGGAAGGTTCCGGAAGAGCTGAGCGGCACTTGCCAGTTCTGGCAATGACAGCTGATGTGATTCAAGCAACATATGAGGAGTGCATGAAATGTGGAATGGATGGATACGTCTCCAAACCGTTCGAAGAAGAGCAGCTTTATCATGCAATTTGCAAGTTCCTGGTATCAAAATCCGTTTACAATTCATAATAACAGTTTCCATAGCGGTCCTAATGACAGTGTTAGGATCCTTCAAGCATAGCATGTTTACTCTAGCAGAGAAGAGGTTTTTTCCTGCTGATGCCTTCTATTCACAGCCAAAAAGGGACTTGAATGCAAGGTAACTATGCTGGTTATTTCATGAATATAGGTGCTCATACTGAGCACCATTATATTGATGAATTCCTACAAATTTTGAATCAGCGGGTGTGCATGTGTTAATCCCTCTGGTGCAGCAAAGGCCTCTAGAGCAGGTCGACGAACGTGTTGTATGTTGTATCATATATATATACACGTATTCCTGTCATCATTCTTTGAAGGCTCTTGGAAGCCTAATTTTGCATTTTTGCTCCTCTCTCTTTGTCAGGGATTGTAACCTCCCACTATAGTAGTTATTGTGCCTTATTATTCTGATCAATTCAAGGTTGTTTGTGCTATTATAAAAAAGATTATCTTTTCTTGAGAAGGTGTAACTGTAGATATTATCAACTTGGAAATTCCTGGAAGTTGTTTTCAAATACAAACTGTTTACCATCGCATGCTGGAAAGATATATGTTATTCGATGGTTAGATCTCACCATGTTTGGGCCATAGCATGTTAAGTTTGTGCATAAAGGGTTAAGTTTACATTGCATTGTCAAATGAACTATAATACGCGGTGATTACTTTACATGCCTCGTCGAATGAACTTTCATAGCGCAAACATTTGGTTTTCTTAAGAGTCCTGTTAGGATGAATGAACGCCTTTTGTTTTAAGTATATATGTATATATATTTGAGAGGCATGCATTTTGTTGATAAAGAGGAGGATAAAGAAAACAGGCCCAACTGTTGTCATCTTGTTCTGTGAATTTTCTCTTTTATCCACAAAGCATGTTATGTATAGTGATAAATATTTGTCCGAATATAAATCATCGCATATATTTATAGGCACTTGATTTTTCTGAAATATTGTGATTGTTGGATCTTGTTGCGGAGTAAATTAAATTACACTAACGGGAATTTAATTAAATTGTGTTTTGGTTACTGTAGAATACAATGGGCGCATATGGTTTTGTCCAACATTTGTACAAACCTGAGCAGTGAGCACCACCTGAGTACTCAAAAACTGCCATTGTGTATATCAATCAATATTAATGGGTGTGATTGGATGAAGCCCCCTCGTTCCATCGTACCATGCCAGTACCTGATTTGATGATGAATTAAAAGTCAATAAATGCTTTATTTCATTTATACTAATATGGTTGTTGTTTCCTGCCAAGTTACAGGGCAAAAATAGTATCATGATTGATTTCACTTGTTAGCATCTATAAATGTGGAATGCTAATATAATATCGCAGGAGTAATGCCGTGTGGAGCTCAAAAGGTACTAAAAATATGGTCATGAATTAGTATTCATAGAGTTTCAAAATACATATAACTTAATAAATATATATTTTTTTTTAAAAAAAAAAACCTTTGGTGTGTTTACACTTAAATTGGATCAATCCAATAAATAGTCGAACTGTACTGGTTGCATGAGCTGGGTGTGAGCTTATGACAGCTTAAGAAAAGCTGCACCAATTCATTGACTAATATCAGGGATCGAGTACACAAGAGTGGTCCTTTCCATTTTGTGCTCAGTGTATTGATGGACGAGAAAACATGTACATGGATTTGATTGGTGGATAACGCGACGTGATCAATTCACCGCACCCCTATGAATTCGGCTGGATTTGACAGTTGGAGCTCCTGGACCACATGGAATAATTGACCTCACTGTTGCACCATAATTTTTTTAAAATTTTTTATGATGGATTATATATATAGTTCTATTTCTCTCTCTTTACATTGTATACCTCAAGGCATTAATGCGTGGTAGGAACAATCTGAATGAGGATTTTTCTCTTATATTATGAGAAATAAGAAGAAACTATTTCAGAAACTAGCAGTTAAGTTAACAAGTTATTCGAAAAGTCGAATCAGAGCATGCATTAAAACTTTATACTGGTTCATAATAAACAAATAGCTGCTTGCTCATTTTTCAGGTAGCTCAGAATTCAGATACTTCACAAAGTTGGAAACCTGAAGGGCATTAATTCTGAGCCAGAAATAATAAGAGGCTCAATTTATGGGATGGACAAAACAGTGGGGGCTCATATATATGGAAAATGTGATATGTGGTGGTCCATAAATCACATACATCATTACATATTCCATGGTGTCTTTTGCCCATGTCTTTTTATGATTATTTGGTTACCATTTTCATCATCAGCATGGTGGGAGCTCAGTTATCATGTTAGGGCTCATTATTTTGCCAAAAGAAAAAGTTAAAGTAGTTCATCTGGTCCAGATGAGGTGACCATACTTAAGCTTGGTTGGGAGTGTATGGTCCTATCCATGGCTTTTAATTTGAAATCATGGTTTTTTTTTTTTTTTTACAAAGTATAAATCCAAATTCTCTCAATGTTGTATCTTCCAAAAGGTTCAATTCTAATTTTAGCTAATGCAAAGGCAACATTTGTGACTATGCAGTGACTTTGCACGTGTTGTGTTACAGCTATTCTTTGCATTGGAGATTAATGAAAAAAAAAAAAAGTAGCTATATGTTCAATTGAGGACCTGAGGGTTACATGGGATGTTAACTTATTGCAATTTTCAAGCACATTTTAATGCATCTCCACATCCTAATTAAAACATGAATTATTGATGGATCTGGTTTACCTTTTTTGCTCATCTTGCCCATTTTTTTCCTTAAAAAGAATTTGTAAACCACGAGGCCTTATTAATTTAGCTTTTATTTTAAGATTTATGACTTCAAGTTTCCAAACACTAGAGGAAGTGGTCTAAATTATTTTTAATGCCATGCATTTGCTATTCATATGTCCTACAATTGATAGAGTATTAGCATCAACATCTTTTATATTAATCTAGTTTTATTATTTTATACAATACCTGTACTACATATTCCATACACCTACTATGTATAGTGGGTAATTGGTGGATCTGTTTTTGTCGGATTTGATGGACTCTGCACTCTGCACTACCTTATCTTATATTTTCTGAGTAAAATTGCCTTATCTTCCATTATGTGTTGGATCATATATATATATACACACACCCAAAAAAAAAAAAAAATTAGACTCATATTAGCATGTAGCCATATATATTACTAATGAAAAAAAGGACTACTTGCAGAAATTAGAAAAGAAAAGAAAAAAAGAAAAAGAGAAGAGAGAGACAAGCTTGATGTGCATGCCCAGAGTAGCTTCGGATCACTGTCCCATCCTTCTATCTGCTGCGAAAAACTTATCGAAGACGAGGAAGGTCTTCCGGTTTGAGGCCGCTTGGATAAACCATAAGGGACTGGTTGCCAAGATGCCTGGTTGGTGGCAGGAGGGGAGCATGCAAAACTCAGCAGTACTTACGTTCACAGCGAAATTGAGACACTGCCGTAAACGAATTAAAGAGTGGTGTGCTAATGAGTTTTATAGTATTAGAGGAGCCAAGAATAAACTCATGGAAGCAATACAAGCCATCGACATTGAGGAAGAAATGAGCCAACTGCCTCAGGAAACAGTCACGAAAAGGGGTGTGCTTAAAGAAAAATTAATCGGGGTGCTTAAAGATGAGGAAGCACTGTGGAGAATCCGAGCGAAACAGCATTGGCTTCGGGAGGGCGATAGTAATACAAAATTCTTCCATGCTGTAGCCAATGGGCGAAGGAGAGTGAACAGAATTGACACGATTGAAGACGATGGAGCGGTGTATCACTCTGAAGGAGATAAACAGAATTTTCTTTTGCAAAAATTTAAAGATCTATTCACACCAGATGCTTCGGCTCCGTCGGAATACGGGGATTGGAGTGCACTTTTTAGGACACAGCGGGTTGACTCTACCAACCTAGCGCATATTACGAGACCATTCAGCCTTGATGAGATTAAACAGGCAGTTTTCCAGCTAGGGAGCGATAAGGCGCCAGGGCCGGATGGCTTTTCGCTGTGTTTCTACCAAACCTTCTGGGATACCCTTAAGGAGGATATTCTGAAACTCTTTCACGAAATGTTCGAGGAGAGGCTAAACACCAACCCTATTGATTATGCTTATATCTGCCTAATTCCGAAGAAAGACGTAGCTAAACGGGCGGACGACTATCGCCCCATAAGCCTCCTGAACGGGATACAGAAGATTTTATCTAAGGTGTTAGCAAATCGGTTGGAGTTAATTATGGGCAATCTTATTACTCCTTCCCAATCGGCATTCTTGAAGGGGAGAAATATCACGGACGCTTTTGCAACGGTGCGCGAACTGATCGGTTGGGGAAGTAAGCAGGGGATTGAGGGAGTAGGGGTTAAGGTGGATTTCGAAAAAGCGTACGACAGAATATATTGGCCCTTTCTCTTTCGTATCCTTGAATGGTGGGGATTCGATGTTAAGTGGTGCAACTGGATCAAATTATGTGTTTGTAATGCCAAGGTCGCAGTGTTGGTCAACGGTATACCAACCAATTGGATAAAGATGAAGCGGGGATTACGTCAGGGAGATCCGCTATCACCTTTTCTTTTCTTACTCGTAGCGGAGTGCCTTGCCCGGTTGACGAACGAGGCAATCTCTAATAATCTTATTAGCGGCATTGGTCCCTCCGAGGCAGCTAGGGTATCCATCATCCAATTTGCTGATGACACTTTTTTCTTCTGCGAGGCCAAGAGGAGATGTATGAGAAATCTAAAATTTATTTGGCAACTATTCGAATGGGCATCCGGATTGAGGATCAACAGAGGGAAGTCGGAAATTTATTATACAGGGTAGATAGAAGGTAAAGCGAGAAGGCTATCGCACATACTTGGTTGTAAGATTGGTAGTTTACCCACCAAGTATCTAGGTCTGCCGCTGTCGACCAGACCCCCTTCCAAGGAGGACTGGAGGGGAATCATCCGCAAGGTTCAAAGTAGAATTGACGGATGGCAAGCGAAACTTCTGTCGCGTGGGGGTAGACTCATTCTAGTAAATGCGGTACTCACTAATCTACCTCTGTATTTTCTCGCCGTGTTCAGGGCACCGAAATGGGTTATTAAGCGCTTGGAGGCTTTACGACGGGATTTCTTTTGGAACGGTGGACTCAAGTCAACCGGCAAGGGATGCCTCGTCTCTTGGAAAAGCGTTTTTGTCGGAGCAAGAAAGAAGGAGGACTCGGCATCCTAGACATTGATGTGATGAACCAAGCCCTTCTTGTTAAGTGGTGGTGGAAATTTCAGACGGCTCCCGAGCTACAATGGAACAGGCTAATCCACGAATTGTTCTACCAAAGAAGAAGGCCTTTGAAGGAGGGCCGTTTTTTTAGGCCACACTCTTTTTGGTGGAAGGGAGTTCTTGGTCAGAAAGATATCTTCAAATGGGGTGCGTACTATAAAATGGGCAACGGGTGTAGCATCGATTTTTGGTCTGACCGGTGGTGTGGGGATACAACTCTATCTTCGTCTTTTCCCGAGGTGTTCCATTCGGTGACTAGCAAAAATTTGTTAATCAGTGATTGCTTTAATAGCTGCGAGTGGAGTTGGCATAAAATCCTCAGCAACGTCATCACTACTGACCACAGGATAAACCTATGCATCTCGGACCTTAAGGAAAGGATCTCCAATTACAGAACTGGTCAAGGAACGGACAGTGTGCATTGGCGGTGGAGTTCAGACGAGCGCTTTACTGTGAAATCAACATATGCTGCACTGAGCGATGGGGGGGGCATGAGGGATGCCCGTTCTTATAGGATTTGGAGGCTTCGTATTCCCCTAAAAGTAAAAGTGTTCTGCTGGCTCATCCTCAAGAAAAGACAACTTACTGCTGATAATTTGTTAAAAAGAGGATGGCTTGGCAACACGACGACCTGCGTGCTGTGTGGGACTGATGTGGAAACTGTTGACCATCTTTTCTCCCAGTGTGTGTTCTTCAGATTTCTTATGGCGATGTCACTAGAGGATGTCCAACCAGGAGACTTGGGTGAAGACGTGCACACGGTATGGGATAGATGGAATGGTCGGAGGGGGATGCCCACGCACAAAGGCCTAACTGGAATAATAGCCTGCTGGTGGGTTACATGGGAGAGCAGAAATGGAGTGATTTTTAGGAAAGCCCAGAACGACCCAATACGTGATATTTGCAAGATTAAACAGATGATATCTCTTTGGGGAAATCTCTGACCGGCAGAGTGTTTTTTTTTTTTTTTTTTTTTTTTTTTTTTTTTCGTCCGACATCTCTGAGGCCTTGTTGCCTCACCCATGTAGCTTAATTCACCTCCTGAATGAATGAAGCGGGTAGCGTGCTACCTTTTTCTCAAAAAAAAATAATTACACCATTCAAGTTCTATGTACTCTAACTACAAAACACACACCAAAACTTAGGTATAGCTTCTTGTGCAAGCTTTAAAGGTGTGGTAATAGGGTTTTTTTTTTCATCTAAGTTTTATCATTTATGTAGAGAGTATGAACTTCTATGATCTCCTAATAGGGACTAGAGATTGATATATATAACAATTGGGTGGTGTTATTATTATAAATTTATAGTGCTTAATTTGCCTATATATACATGTAGTGCTCCTAAAAACATCACTAGAAACTAGGTTCCAAGTTCCAACCCATCCTCAACTAGGGCTGTGTTTTGGGTTACACATGAGCTGGAAAGCACCATTGTAGCCTAAGTTACAAGTAACAAGCTCTTCTATTATGATAAAAAGAAGAGCCTAATGTCTACTTATTTGGAACCTAGAATTAACTCTCATGAAGTTGGATTTTTAATTTGTTTAACTCTAAGGTGCAATTTATGTTCTTCCTTTAATTTTTTATTTTTATTTTTTTGAGGTAGCTCGATCTATGGTGCAATTGGAAAAGGATAAATAGGCCGCTAAACTAATTATGATCATTATCATCACCTATTGAGTTGGATATTCATGAAATATTTTTGATTTTTGATTTACCAATTAAACTGCAGTTATGATATTCAATTAAATATTAAACAATATCACAGTGAACATACATGGGATATTTGCTTAATGCCATAAACTTAGCACATGCGCTTGTTAATTAATCAACATGAAGAAGAGGGGCTTTTTCAATTTTTCTTAGTGGATCTCCCCCACGAAACAGTTGGCTCCATGTGGGAGAAAACCATATATATATATATATATATATAGAGCTAGTCTCCTATACTATCTATAGTACCGGGGCTCCGGTACTATAGTCGCTTTTTCGATCTTAGGCTGTTTAAATCAACGATCCACACCGTTGAAACTGATCTAGAATATTTGAAGTTCTTAGGAATAAAATTTTATAATTTTTCGACGTAGTTTACTTTGTGATCAAACCGTTTCAAAATTGTCAAATTTCAATGGTTATTATGGCGAGTTTGTAGTTTAACGGTGGAGAAGAATCTAAATTTATTCAAATTTTGATAGAAAATACTTTAAACTACATAGATGAAGGTCAACATTCTTGATCTTGAATTCAAAACTCCTATACTCAAATTTTAAGGATTATTCAATTTCCACCGTTCATTTTGACATGATTTATTTACTAAGTAAACGATATCGAAAAAAACTAAAATTTTATTCCTAAGAACTTCATATACCCTAGATCAGTTTCAACGGTGTGGATCGTTGATTTGAACACCCTAAGATCGAAAAAGTAACTATAGTACCGGAGCCCCGGTACTATAGATAGTATAGTAGCCTCATTCTATATATATATATATATATATATATTTTGTATAGCATTATTTAGGTCTTATTTGACCAAATGCAAGAGATATATGTGTCTGATGAACTATATATGAGATCATGCATGTTATGTGTGTCCGTGGTCTCATTTTCAAAACTTAATTGTTTCATATTTTTAGCTAATTATTTTTAAAAAAAAAATTGGCGATGTAGTAGTATACTACCATTCTCTCTCTCAAAAAAAAAAAAAAAAAGTGACTAACTCATTTGGGAAGAAGATGTACTATTAATTAGAAAAAGTACTTAACTGGAGTAAATATGTGCACGAACTTGTCATATGCTTGTGTCCATTTATGTATACATGATAAAAATCATTTGTTGCAGTGCTTAGTGGGTAGCAAATGGGTGGGCCCAATCTTTTTCACATTACTACATTGTTGAGACTTTTGAGTCAAGGATTGTCGTGCCAGTCTACACGCACTTAGTCAGATCGATCGATCGATTTGGTTGCATCACATGCATTAACAGTGTGAAGGGTTAGCTTAGGCAATGTAGATCCGAAACATGTGTATGTGGCCACCACCTCATGCAAATTAAGTCATGTACGTAGAGCTTAAATTATTTCGGGTCCACAATCCATTGACTCCATTATCACACGTAATAGAAGTTTGATTATTTAAGAAAATATTAGTAATTAAATATTTAAGCAATTTGGATTGAATAATATATAGTATCTAATAGAGTGACATGCACTATGTGAAGTAGCTAGCATGAACTATATAAGTGTGCGCGCATAATTACAAACTTTGTGGTGTCTATAAATTCAATTTTTTTCAATATTATTTTGGTTTGAAAATGTGGAGATGATATTTGTTGCTTTAGTTGATTATTGAGCGAAAATGAATAGTTATTAAAATATATTAAAATTCAAAAAGATGGTCTACTGAAGTACTTAACAAATTCATCTTTTCATTGAGTACGAATTAACTTAGATATTCAATCATCCTCTTCCTCTCCCATCACCCATAATTACCCACAACAAACACGTTAATTCGCTTCTATTTCTTGCAACAATATTAGCAAAACAATTAGGAAAATTGTTTTAGAATCGTGGATATAATTATGCAAATTATGCTAGAACATGCATGTTTCTTGATTCTAGATTTTGGCATTGTGTATTATTACAAACACAACCCTATATATATATATATATATATATATATATATATATATATATATATATATAACAATCATTAATTGAGTGCGTATGATGATTCAAAGATTCTCGTAGTGATTTATAAGAGGTAACAATTGAGTGGACATCATAACATAGACACACAAGGCGTATTCAAATGTGCCCTAGTGATTATCATATTTGTACTTGGAACACAAGGTATATGATGAGAGTTGATGGTGGACCATTCCCCTTAGTAGCTCTAATAACTAATTATTGGGCTCTGGATGGTAAAAAATTTGTTACATTCTCGGCATTGAAAAAATATATTTGCATGTTTATCATGTATATATATATATATATATATATATATATAGCGTTCAAAGTCCTAACTTTAAAGTTAATGAGCGACAAATGAAACATTTTGAGGGGGAAAAAAAAGAATTGCAGCTTTGATTCGTAAAATATATACTAATGTGGTTGCAGGGTCTACAAATATTTTGGCTGTAAGATCAAACTAAGCTGTTTTTCACATAAAAATGAACTTAAATATATCTAATGATCGATGTGCCAAATTAATGGGTTTTATTTTTCTCTTTTTTCCTTATATGTATGTGTGTGAAAGGGAGGACTTTTGCGTTTTCTTGTATCATCTACTCAACAACTTTGTCCACACAAAAGTGAAAAATCAGAGTCAACAACGCTACAGATGAGTTACAACCCTGTGAATTCACCAAAAAGGAGAATGAATAATGGGAACGTCCTTAGTGTTATTTATGATGTAACTTTATTTTTTTTTTCAATTGTTCGTAATCAGAATTAAAGAAAGATAGTGAACTATATTGTCTCATTTCTTTGAAAAAATAATAAGCTCGGCTAAAAATATAAATTAATCAGCTAAATTTCGAACTAAAAAATCTCAATTAGTAACCATTAAATTCTTAGCGAACTACGCTTGTGCACGGAGCGAGTAATCTTATATCGGGTACGGGTTGATAAAGTAGGTAGGGAGAATAATGTGTGGGGGGAGAGACATGATCACGAGTTAAAGAGGCGACAGCTGTGGATGAAGGGGCGGAGGCGCGTGCCCGCTAATCCCGTGCCTCCGATCCATTTATTTTTGGCTCCACACCACCCCCAAAAAAGCAAAAAAAGAAAAAAAAGAAAAAAAAGAAAAAGGTTTTTTTTTTTTAAAAAAAAAAAACAATCTTAATAAGCTTATTGGGCTTATCCATGCGTGGTGGGCCCCACTTTTGGCCCGTGCCATAATAACCAGAGACTCTGCCTCTCTGGCATTACCGCACTGTCCTTTCTCTTTGCTACGTCACTAAGATCACCACCATTACCACTTTTTTTATTATTATTTAATACTAAAAAAAAAAGGCAATTACTTATATACTTTTGAAATGTTTCGGATTTTTTATTATTATCCTATTTAGAAGACTAATATTAAAAATATTCGTCCCAAAATTTGTCAAATATACATCTAGAGTTTGATTCTGTTAGTGAACTAGTAAGAACAGCTATTATTTCTGTAAAATTATTATTTTATCCTTTTAAATATACTCTTTTATCGTTACCTATCTTTCTTATTTACCTTTCAGTTAGGGACAAAAGAGGTATTTTGACGTTTTGCCCTTTCTAATATATTCTTCTGCCGTCACCAACTTTTCTTATTTGTCCTTAAGTTAGAGGGATAAAAAAGGTATTTTGATTTCTCTTTAATTCTGGTAGAAATTTAATTTTGAATTTACCCCGAGATGATTTAATGAGTACTAACATCGGGCTTATTTTTTAATGACGAAAAAAATATACAAAAAATATATTTGACAATATATATATATATATAATATTTCAAAAATTTTGAGGATATATAGGTAATTATTCAAGAAAAACAAAACTATTTTAATATAGTGATCAAACTTTGAACTTTAAGGATAGCAGTTTGGATAATAATTATTGATTTAGACCAATGATAATTGGTGCAACAAATATGCACTTATACTTCTCTAGAAAGAAAAAAAAAAATTCTAATAAATTTATATCATGCTTTTTACATGGAAAAGAAATTTATTTAATTTTTATGACCTACTCTCTTAGCAAATAATAATATGTTTGAATCTTTTATTCAAATTCAAATTTCACGATAATTCAATTTAAAAACTAACTGTCGAGCACAGTTAACATCCGTATGCTTAATTTACTTTTGTGCTACCCAAGATGACGAGTTTGCATGTCCTACTACTTGCGTAACAAGTCATCGTAAATTGTGTCTCACAATCGCATTAAATTTCTTTTCATTATATTTATTGAGACCAATGAAAAATTAGAAAATAAAATAATATGTATATTTTTCTTTTCCATTTAGTGATTTAAAAAATTTAATGCTCATGTGTAGCAAGTTACACAACATTATTAATATTCAACTAATTATATATTTTTTAAAATAATAAAAATATTTTTAAAAAAATTATAATAGAATGGATGAATTATAAAGGAGAAATTTGATTAAGAAATACTACATCATCAATATGACCACTGAGTTTCAATTTTCTCAAATTCGGGCTAAAATAATATGCATAATTTTATTTTTTAATCATGTCCCAAATCCCAATTGACCTATAAAATTTTTCCAATTATATAATTAATAATAATTTTTTTTGAGAGACACTCTAAGTATGGCCATATTTAACTCAAGTGTGCTAATTTACCCACTTTAGTCAAAACCAAGGTCACAAATTATTCATGTCACGTGACCCAATTTACCCATTATAAATTAAATTCTGATTAAATTAATCAAATAAAAAAAATATAAAGGGGTTGTAAATAAAATAATTAATTAACAGGAGAGGGCATGTTTGTCAACGATGAGTGGGAAAAGCGGGCGGCGCCTGGGGCTGTTCCCTTCTTTTATCCGTTACTGTTATTCCCTCTAATTTATTTAAATATAATTTAATTTAATTTAATTTAATGCTATGATCATAAAATCTTAAAAAAGATTTGAATGTGATTAAGTTTCAAATCTCCTCATATCGTTTTAGAATCCGTACTTCAATAAATGGCTTTTTATTAGCAGCAAGATATAACCAAATCGTTAATAATAAATTATTCTGATATACTACAAAAGTGATAAGCAGCATGATTAATTTATATTTAAAAAAAATTATTTATTGAGCTGTAGAAAAATTAGGTCCCTAAATTAATCACATATTTTTTTCAAAAATTGGATACAATCATCTCATTTTCAAAAACGTACTCAGAGGACCGAACTCTAATCAGCAGCGTGAAATACCGACGAACAATGCTAGACAATAGCTAATCGAAATTATGAATTCAATTGATTTGGCCGTCGAAGCATTTTAGCTATCACGCTATTTTTTTCAAAGAAACCAATCGAAGATCTTACGGAACGGCAGAAGCTTAGAACTAGCTCTAACATCAATCTAAACAAATAAGTGACCATAAGCATCTATAATTTGAATTGAAAAAACAATTACCAATTATTGTTACAGAGAATAAAAACTGGAAACATAAACAACACCAATGAGATGCCAAATGGGTTCTCAAAGCATCCAAGGAATAACCATAAACCCCACCATATGGTCCATATCCCCCACACCCCTCTCTCTCTCTCTCTCTCTCTCTCACTCTCTCTCTCATAAAAAGCCCACACCTTTGCTTCTCCTTTCCATTCCCATTCCCCTCTCTCTACACTCCCCTTTGAATTAGAAACGCGTAGAGCGAAACCCGAGATATCACGAGCTCACAAAGTAAAGGAGAAATAAAGAGAAAAGGGGGGAGAGAGAGGGAGAGAGAGAGAGAGAGATTGATGGGTTCGTCGCATTCTTTGTTCCTTTTCCTCTATCCCCTGTTTCTCTTCTTCTTCTTCTTCTTTGCCTCCTCCGATGCATTCGCTTCGCCATTAGAGAGCGTTCGAGCACTCTCGTTCGAAGAGGGGTACACACAAATCTTCGGGGACAACAATCTCAGGCTCCTCCGCGACGGGAGGAGCGTTCGCATTGCCCTCGACGAGAACACTGGTAACAAAAACCCCTCAATCTCTTCCGAAAAAGAGAAAAAAAAAAAACCATTTTTTTGGGTGTTGATTCCTCTTATTGTGCTCGTTTTTGATCGAATGGGGTGGGGTTTTGGTGAACACCCAGGTGCCGGTTTCGCCTCACAAGACCTATACCTTCACGGGTTCTTTAGCGCTTCGATCAAACTCCCCTCCGATTACGCCGCTGGAGTCGTCGTCGCCTTCTATGTGAGCCTCTTCTTCTTTCCCAAATTTTCTTTTCCTTAAATTTTTCTCTCGTTTTCTACTCTTTGATGCGATACTCTTCAAAAAGTTTAAAATGGAGCCCAAATTAATTCCATTTTTTCACCGCAAAACAGAAAAAGTACCCAACTTTGTGTTCTTGCTCTGAGATTACAATGCCATGCTCGAAAAGTTACCTTTTTTTTTTTTCTTTCCCCTTTTATATTTGGTTGTAGATGTCGAATGGCGATACGTATGAGAGAACCCACGACGAATTAGACTTCGAGTTCCTGGGAAACGTTAGAGGGAAGGAGTGGAGGCTCCAAACAAATGTCTATGGAAATGGGAGCACCAAAGTTGGAAGAGAGGAAAGATACGATTTTTGGTTCGACCCAACCGAGGATTTCCACCAATACTCCATCCTTTGGACCCATAATCGCATCATGTGAGTCTCCAAATTTAAACTAATTAAGATACCAAATTATATTCTCTTTTGTTTTAGCATTTATGATTTTTTTTATTTTTTTTATTTTCTGTAGATAGATATTCTATTTATGCATGCTTCTTCTTATTACATCTTTCCCCGAGTTTTATGGTTGTGTATGTTTGGGCAAAGCATGCAAACATTTCCCCTTTCATGTTGGAATACACAAGGAATCTCTTTTGATGCCTGAAAAGAATGTGAAGCTGGATATGGGAGAAGTGTTTACAAATTGCTTTGTCACCTATTCTTTCTATAGAAAGTTTTGGTTTATAAATATTGTTTTTTTTAAGCTCATTTGGGTGGAAGCTTCAGAACCTTTCTGTTTTTGGCAAAATCATTGCCTTTTTTATGCTTGTTTTCATTCTTCACCCTCTGTTTATTGTTTATTTCCTCAAATTAAGCACTTGTGAGCGAGCTCTCACTGTAAAAATTATGTCCCTGATTTTGAAGGTCAACACATGTTTGTACCAATGTATTTCTCCTAATAACTTTGTTTTTGTTTTTTTTTACATCCCAGATTTTACATAGATAACACTCCAATTAGAGAGATTGTGAGGAGTGAGGCCATGGGAGGGGCCTTCCCCTCCAAACCCATGTCTCTCTATGCCACAATATGGGATGGCTCAAGTTGGGCTACTTTAGGCGGCCGCTACAAGGTCAACTACAAATACTCTCCGTTCGTCGCGGAATTCGCCGACCTCGTCCTCCACGGCTGCCCCGTGAACCCGGTGGACCACTCACTGGCGTGCGAAGGGCCCGAATCGGCCCAATTCAATTCAGTTATGATATCGGCTGATCAGCACGCCGCAATGGCGGCCTTTCGAAGGAATCATGTGAGCTACTCTTACTGCCACGACCGCGAAAGATATCCGAGCCCTTTACCCGAGTGCTCCCTCGACGAAGAGTCCACACACTTTTTCGGGCGGGACGGGCTGAAGTTTGGCGAGCGGAGGCACCGCGGTCGAAGAAACCGCAAGCAGCGAAGCCCGGCTAGCCGAAGTGATGCTTCCATTTGAGTTTGGTTAACAATTCTTTCTTGTTTAGATTGTAATGTCATTCATGTTGTATAGTAAGGGAGAGGGAGAGTTCATTGGAGCAGCAGCATTGTTAGATTTGGTTAGATTTTTATTCCTAGTTTCTCATATCTGCACTTTGGTGTTTCTATTTGTCGGATCAATTCATGCATATATATATATATATATATATATTCAATCTTTTGTTTCCTCTTTATATTTTTCAGGGTTTCTACAAATTTCTTCTTCTCATTCACATGGGGATGTTAGCTTTACAGATGTGTATGTTTACACAGGGATAGGATCAAGTCACAAGTTCTTGTGAGCATGTGTCCTCTTGGCCTTTGTTTATATATCGTTATGTCCTGCAAGTGTTGGAATTTTGTAGGCCATGAGATCACATGTAATATGTACCAGAGAATGGGGGTCTCCTTAGCTTCATCTCCATGTGGATGTTGCAACTAATAAGTGTGCATTATCTCTCTGATATTTATTTAAGGTAGTAGATGTGATATAAAGTGTATTTTTTTACTTCATTTATGGTATTTTTGCTGGTAAGCAAAGGATTAATCATTCATAAGTTCTAAAGGGGTTTTTTCCCCCTTTTTTTTCTGTGGTGGGTCTACACAAAACACATGGAACTTTAAATACACTTAATAAGAGGCTCAGGGGAGGTGGAACAGGGTTTGGTCCCAGTCACTTATTAATACACCAGCAAATGACCTTACCAGCAGGTCATGCACCTTATTGAATGTTTATTCCTTGTCCTATGATGTTTCTCATTTTTAAGTTAGTTTTTAACATAAAAAAAATGTTCCTACTAACTGTATAAACGACGTTATACAGTTAGTAGAAAGCTCTTATATGTTTTTGGGATAGCGAAAGAGATTTTGGTTAATGATAAAAAATGATAATTTTTTATTGAAAACGGAACTTCACGAGTTCTATTTGGTTTATAAAGTTTCAGATTCTCCGGAAATATATGTTGATCCAAAATGACGAATCATTGTTCTTCTTCTTTCGGTACAACTCAATTTGTTCGACATTCTTTTCTCTCGCAATTTCGGAAAATAAATAAATTAATAAATAATCCTTGCTCCTTTTTTTTTAAAAAAAAAGAAGCAAATCACTATTTAGTTTGATTAGAATACAGTAATTAAAATACTCACAGAATACTAGCAACATTGGCCATTGGGTGGGTGTATATGTACTAATAACTAAACCCAACCATACTGAATACAACTGGATAATAAACAGGGGTTCTTGAAAATTGAGCCAATTATAAAAAATAGAACAAAAATTTTGATAAAAAAAGTCAACCAATCGCAACACTTTGGCACTCTTCCCACCATTAGTGGAGGTCCCCTTTTTTTTTTTTTTTTTTTTTTTTTTTTGTTTTTGCTTCATTCCCCTGTGGCTTGTTAATGTGGGATGGTGATGATGGTCTTAGCTGTTTTCCCCTCAAGTGGAGGGGTTAATTTTGTTTGGGCCAAGGATGGAAAGAGGATGTGAGTGTGGGCTCATTTGACTGGGTTTGTAGGGGGACAGGGGGCTAGGGTTAGGGTTAGGGTTTGGCCCCTCATTGTTTTCTGACCCCCCCCAATTGAATGAATTGGGCAGAGGGAGAGGTGGGACTGTTTTGCATGTGATGGGGAGGAGACAAGTCCCTGCTGGCTCTGGACCTTCTCGTGTCATGGTGGTCCAGCACAAGAATTAGAATCTGATTATAATAATATTCTGCAATCACAAGATTCAATGAATTTAGGATATTAATGTTAAAATCTTAGAAATTTGAGTTAGAAATAGCAGGACAGTAAGCGTTACCAAACGAGGCCTTTCTGTTCGTCTTACATGTGATTTTTTTCTCATCTAGCTTTCGCAGAATACACCGCATTCTGACGTTCACCTCTACTAACAAAGAGTTGAAATTAATAACAATTCAAATTGTATTGGTTCAGCCAGTGGTTCAACTGCTGATTTAAGCTCGCTCGGCGGACTATAACTATTCATCTTTTGAGCATTACAACCGTAGTGTCACGTGCCAGGTTGCAGAAATTTTGCTGCTCCTATTTTACTTGCGGTTAGTCGCGTACTGGGACCGTGGCCCATTTTTACAACTCATCAGACACTTTTGGGAACTTAGCCCAACAAAACTTTCCTTCTCAGCGCATCTGCAATTGGGCCTGTCATCTAAAACTAAACCGTAATAAAAGATAGATAGGATGGCCCGTTCTTTTTTTTGAAAATGAAAATGTTCTAAATATTTTCAAAAAGTATGCTTGAATTATCATAAGCTATTCCCCACATTAACAATGGACAATTGAGTTGTTCTTAAGAGTAAAGATAGTAAAATACGTGGCACACTGTGGAAATGTATAGAACGGACCAGCTTAACCCGACCCGACCCGACCCGGCCCGACCCGACCGTTTCGGTCCCGTCGTGGGCTGCGTCAGACGCGGTCGCAAACTTCTAATTTTAGCGGCGCGCGCGAAGCGCGGGTCCAACCACTCATCGAAAGAGAGAGAGAGAGAGGGAGGAGACGCGCACGCACAAATAGAGTTCTCTTAAGAGAGAGAGAGAGAGAGAGAGAGAGAGAGAGAGATTGAAGATCTAGGGTTTCCTCATCGTCGTCCCACAGCGATCGCCCTCGCACTTTGGCTCCTCTTCTTCTGAAGCATTGTTCGTTAGGCAAGAGATCTCAACCCTTCTTTTCGTACGAAAAACGACTTTGATCTATGATTATTTCATTATTAAATTGCACATTCCTGGCGTTGAATTGATGCAGCTATTTGTTTGTTTTTTTTTTTTTTTTTGCCTCATGGATTTGAGTTAATAACTGCTAAGGTAGAAAGATCATCTATGAACATGTCATTGAACCCCAAAAACAAAAGCATCATTTGTAAGAATCGAAGCTATGTTAGCTATTTCAAAAAATTACTTCTTTTTAGTATGTAATTCTCGAAATCTATTAGTTATTTAAAAAAGAAATCGTGAATGATATTTCTGAGCAAATTCTCTATTATGTGATTGGATTAAGATACCCCCTCTACCTGTTGCTTATAATCTTATTGTATCTGGCTGCGACTGCGATCCTTGCCGCCTCGCAAGTGAAGAGTTTTTGATCTTAGTATGTCATCATTTTCTTTGTGTACCAATTAATAGGCAATGGCGGACGGTGAGGATATCCAGCCTCTTGTGTGCGACAATGGGACCGGAATGGTTAAGGTACAGCATAAACACTCCATACCTTAAGCTTTTCCTTCTTTTTTTTCCAAAAAAAAATTGTGTCCAGGGTTTGGATGTGCTATTTGCCGCAAGTATTCTACTGTATTTCAGATGTTGTTCCTTAGAAGTCATAGTTAGATTCGACATTTTCTTTTGCAATATGTGAAGATTGATTCTAATATTTGCTACTTTCCAAGGCTGGATTTGCTGGAGACGATGCGCCGAGGGCTGTATTTCCTAGCATCGTGGGCCGTCCACGTCACACGGGAGTGATGGTTGGCATGGGCCAAAAGGATGCTTATGTCGGGGACGAGGCTCAATCGAAGCGTGGTATTTTGACGCTTAAATACCCAATTGAGCACGGCATTGTCAGCAATTGGGACGACATGGAGAAGATCTGGCACCACACTTTCTACAATGAGCTTCGTGTGGCTCCAGAAGAGCACCCTGTTCTTCTTACTGAGGCACCGTTGAATCCGAAGGCTAACCGTGAAAAGATGACTCAGATCATGTTTGAGACCTTCAATACTCCGGCTATGTATGTTGCTATTCAGGCTGTTCTTTCTCTTTATGCCAGTGGCCGTACAACTGGTAAGCGAATACATTACCTAACCGTCTCGATTGTCTGATGGTAGACTTTCTCAGCTTCTACTTCTTTAATTAATTTAGCATGAAAAATTTTCATGTCTGCAAGTGTATATTCTTTGCTTGTGGAATGTAGTATTTATGCCTATACTAATAGTCTAATATTCAGTTTGCAAAAAATTCTTAAATTTTGCAACTTCAAGATTGCTTTCTCTGGGAACATTTTTAATGAATCTGCTACTATATACAAATGCATCCATGATTGATTTTTCCATTACTTAAATGAATGATTCATTCATGGCTTGACCACACTTTCAAATTGTTTCCATTGTATGAATTGGTGCCATGTCCTATGATGCTGTAACGTATTTCCTTAATTTATGGAATGGTCAATCCATGGCTAAGTTGTGCTTCATGTTTTTGGATGCGTTGTTTAATCACATTGACAATGCTTGTTCTGTTGTCTCCTGTAGGTATTGTCCTTGACTCTGGTGACGGAGTGAGCCACACTGTACCAATATACGAAGGATACGCTCTCCCACATGCGATCCTCCGTCTTGACCTTGCAGGCCGTGACCTAACTGATGCCCTGATGAAGATCTTGACTGAGCGAGGCTACTCCTTCACCACCACGGCAGAACGCGAGATTGTCCGCGACGTGAAGGAGAAGCTTGCCTACATTGCCCTTGACTACGAGCAGGAGCTCGAGATGTCAAAAACCAGCTCGTCTGTTGAGAAGAGCTATGAGTTACCTGACGGGCAAGTGATCACCATTGGGGCGGAACGTTTCCGCTGTCCGGAAGTCCTTTTCCAGCCATCCATGATCGGGATGGAGGCAGCAGGAATACATGAGACAACGTACAATTCGATCATGAAATGCGACGTGGATATAAGGAAGGACCTATATGGGAATATTGTGTTAAGCGGGGGTTCAACAATGTTTCCAGGTATCGCTGATAGGATGAGCAAGGAGATCGCTGCATTGGCACCTAGTAGCATGAAGATTAAGGTGGTGGCTCCCCCAGAGAGGAAGTACAGTGTATGGATCGGAGGATCCATCTTGGCATCCCTTAGCACATTCCAGCAGGTGGGGACTAAGGCTGAAAAGCCGACTACTTTTTGTTTGCTAGTACTTAATGATTCATGAGTTATGCATATATTCCATTTGGACTCAGATTATGCGGATGATGAGGAAATGAATATCTCATAACAATATCTATTATGGATTATTTTTTGAGAATGCTTTAAACTTTGCTAGTATATTTTCTAGCCTTTTCTTTTATGTATATTCCATCTAACTGAAAATGTTGTTTGTTGTTTATTTGGCAGATGTGGATTGCAAAGGCCGAGTACGATGAATCCGGACCATCAATTGTGCACAGGAAATGCTTCTAATTCTTCTGCAATGGAAAGTGAGACTTGAGGTTGGAATGCTTACATGCCTGGAAATGGTGCTTGTTCTCTTTCCTTTCTACGATCATTTTGTTCTGCGTGGTATTGAGAGTGCTGGTCTTCCTCGGCAAAATATGCAATTCCTAAGTGCTCTTAGTGATGTTATTCTCTTGTTTACATTGGGGTAACCATAATCCGGCTTTAATTCGGGCTCTCAGTGTGGCTATTGCCTAATAATATTACTATGTTAATGCTGATTTTTCCGGCTGAAAATTGTTTATCCTACAAATAAATATGCAATTTGCTTTTGCATTCACCTATTGTTTCAGGAAATATATGCTCTGGTATTCTTCTATGTTGTCTAAATCTTTGAGCGAAGTATACTTGTTTTTTGAATGCTTAATTGCTGAAGTAAACAGATTATAATTTGGCCTTTCATTGTAATCAAACAAACATGAGTTGAAACTTGAAATTGCTCTCTGAAGCATGTTATTTCACATGTAGCTCTTATTTCTTTCGGTAGAATAAGAGGTTCACGGACATTCCCCATTATATCGCTACATGTATCGGAATCATTTCATATATAACTCACCATTACATTCAAAGCATGGTGAAACAGATCAAGTGTATGCTAACTTCTACGCCAATTCGAGCTAATCTTACATCGTTCTGTGATTCAAGATGTAGTAATTCAACATGTACACTTTGTTAAGACGGGAGTGGAAGGGATATCTTAGGAGTTTGATTGTGCTCTGTTTGTTTTTGGCAAGGATATTTGTCAACATTGCATAGACTCACCGGAAGTTGTTATTGCTTTGCGGATCCTAGTCATCCATATCTTATCTCATTCAATTGCTTAGGTTGTGGTTGGCTAAACAAGTTGGTTTTATCATACAATGCAATATGAATATGAGTCAGGTTGGGTTCTAATTGTCAAACTCAACTGAATGTCACTAATTGTGAGCTAGACTGCTCTGTCATTCGAAGATGCGCAGTCCATCTCAACACATGGCTGATTGTGCTAGCCAGCGTAGTGTCTTTTAACTTTTTATATCTTCTTTTTATGAGAGCTTGTTGAATTTTCTTCATTGATCATATTCTTTTGTAGGAATTTGTTAGTTTTAACCATCTTTGTTTTTTCCGGTGTAGCTCATTGCAGAACCTCCTTTAGATATTCACTGTAGCTAATTTCTGCTTTTTCAGATTTACTGTTCCTAGTGTGATAAACATCTGTATTGGAGCTCCAAATGAATGCACTCAAAAAAGGCAAAAGTGTGCTAAGAAAAAGAGCGCATAATATATAACCTAATTTTGTTAAAATACTCCATGGATGATTATATTTGCATGTTTAATTGTTTCAGCGGATGTAATAACATTATTTTCTAGTAGCTTAAATCATGCAAGGTAGAAAGAATAACTCTTCTTCTCTGATACTTTGTTGTCCTGGATTGATTACCTCATCTGATATGTAAACAGCTGCAGATTTTTCCTTACTTTATTTTTTACAAATTACGACCACCATGGTGAACAGTACAAAGAATTAAAAAGAAGGAAATTCTCAAACCAGTGTTGCTATCTATTATACTAGCATTCATGGATAAGAGCTGGAGCTATAGTCCACAAATAAAAAGAGTGGAGAGAAATACAGTTGGAGGTTGGTTGTTAGTAGTTCTTTTCAAATGATGTCTCTGTTGTGTTCTTCTGTGCTATATTTATTCTTTTTCCCCAACACGGCATATATTACAATCTGGGGTTCCCCACAATTGCACATGAGATGTCTTAACTACTGCATGGACAGCTGGTGCTTTCCCAGTGTAAACATCACAAACAGTTTCCTTTGAAAACTAAAGCAACCATAGAGATTATATTCTCCATGGTCCATTATTGTTTGGTAGTGCATCAGATGCCTCCTCTGTACTGAGACTTAACATGATAACTCAATTCTCAATGAGTTAGGTGGTGCAGATATTCTGTGATGGAAATGAACCGTGACATTCTGCACGAACGAGATGCGATCGGGGTCGTGATTTATTCTTCACAGCACATGGCGTGTCGCGAGAAGGAGCTGCGGGGATTCTTGTGCGGTGGCTTATGCTGTTACATCCTAATACGTCCCACATCAGAAGACGATGGTATCGTAAAGCACAAGCATTTTGACGTAGACCGATATGGCATTTTCTGCCGATAAACGTAGATTGGGTAGAGGAGAGAAAGCTCAAAGCTTTAAACAAATTTTGGAAAGGGGAATTGGATCCAAAGCAAGGGTGAAATGTTGATGCATGGGGAAGTACTTTATAGCTGGAGCATGATCACCCCTGTAGGAGATGTTGCTTGTAGCTAAATGCTTTTGGAAACTTGAAAGCTTTGTCTTCAAGTTGTGGCCCATCCATGACATGAATTTACAGAATTGGAATCCAATGGAAATAGAGACCAATCAAATGAAAAAGGGGGCCCTACATGAGAGACACTCCTCTCATGTGATATGTCATGGAAAGATACAAATGTGTTTCATCTTTTCACAGCATTAGAACTGGCTCTCATGTAGGAGTGGGGATCCTAGTGCTCTTTAGTGTTCCAATTATAGCAATTGAAGGGGATAAATCATAAATGTCCAAAGCTCTGTCCTCTCAGAAGACAACTCCTTTGGAAAAGGCTAGTCATTGATAGGTATAACTCATGCAAGAGGAATTAGGATCACATGCGAGAGAATAAATGTTAGTAGGAAAAATGCAATAAGAGACACTGCATCTGCATGTGTGGGTTCCATTGAGGCAATGAAAGAACTTCTTTTTTTTCTTTTTTTTTCTTCACTTAATTTGTTCCTATTATCAATAGAGTTTAGTTAATGGGCCATATTAGGCCCAAGCCCCCCCCAATAGACTCTGGTAATGGCGCAGCATAGTCAAGGCCTTGTTATAAACAATGTTTTAAGTTGGGCCTGATCCATTTGTTATTGAGTTAATTAAATGGGCTCTGTTACGTATAATTACTTTTGAGGGGGAAAAAAAGAAAAGGAAATGTTTTGGCTTATTTTAGTTCCCACGTGATTAATGCATGCAAAAGAAACCAAAATTTATTTCGAACCTTGTATTTGAGCACCCGAAGAGCCAAACAAACACATAGACTTCGATCGTGCATACGCTTTATTTAAGGAAGAGTTTTGTTTACTAATTGAATAGAGTACCTTTCATTCCGTTCTACATAGTATTGCAGGGGCTACGCAACAAATTATATGTTCGATTCTTTTTATTTTACATATATTATTGGTATTATTATTATATACTTAAAGTGAGAGGAAAGTAATTAAGCAATGCTTTAATTTTCAATGTGAACAACTGTGTGATGTTACGTTAATCCGTCCTTTTTAATTGAGTAATCAATGATTTGACAGAAGCTTCTGATAGAGCCATTACATGGTCTTGTGCATATCTTTAGCTTTGTCCCAAACAAAGGTACGTACTTAGTATGCAGTAATACATCTTCATTTGTTCTCATTTGACTTGGTCCACGTCGAAGCATCTATGTACCACCAATTTCCAAATGCCTCTATTAATTGCATGTGATGAGGGAAAAATAAAAATGTCTAAAGTTAAATAGTCACCTCACAACTAGAATCTACTTTTGTTGGAAAAATCATGCGGAATTAATACACCATCTAAAAAATAATAATTATTAGAATCTTACAATGAACTGGAATCAAATAGTTACATTATAATCATTTCCCCAAGGGCAAAATTCTTATGCCACATCTATCAAGTCAAAATACCATTTAAAAGATTTTAGTGTATCTTGTTTTATTGTCCAAATTTGATATTTAAGAGATATACATGCGTTCCCAGTATTAGCCCTTTTAAGGTCATTAGAAAGCTCAAGAAGCCAAAAAAACAAAAAAGTGTATAATGTCATATGCATGATCGGCCATTAATGATTCATTTAAGTTCAAATTAATGGAGAACTACTTCTCCCTCCATTTAATACTGCTACGATAAAAGTAATATCCATTTGCTTGGTTTCCAAATTAAAGCCATAAGATATAGAGATGCTTCCACACCTCTCCCCGCAACAAATGCACCTGTATTTTATTTTGTAATAAAGGCTAATTCTTTGCTACATGGAAAAGAGCTCTTTATATATAAACTCTGGAAACTTTGCAGCAAAATAGTGATTCTTTTAATCGAATCCCTGTTTAGGATAAGTTACCTACATGGAGATCTACTGTTGCTTACTATTTGTGGATAGCTATGTAGAACAGTAATAATGTATATCACAGCAGCTCTTGCAATAGTAACAGCATAAAACAACCAACTTATTAATTGTAGTTCAGTGGAATCGACTTGATTTCTATGAATTTTCGCGAGGAAGGTAGCTAGCTACCTATTTTATTCATTAGGTAAATGAACTCGGCTACAAACATAAGATAGCTAGCAAGGTCTCGCAGGGAAATACCAAAACATACGCAGAAGAAGAAAAGAAAAGAAAAGTAAAGAAAAGAAAAGATAGCAAAATAGACAGAAATTATAAAACAACAACGAGACAAAGGCAACAGGGAAATTCAAACCCCCCTACGGTGTGCGGTCCACAACTCTGTCATCCTTTCTACATCCGACCGTATCTGCATGCGTCAATCAATTTATGCTTGTTAGGATTGAATGCTTAGGATTTCATATTCAAGCAGCTCGTTGCTGCACAATCAGTTAAGTTAAGAGAGATCGAAAAGCAATTCAAGCCTTTTTTGAAGCCGACCTACTCGATCGCTCTTTATGCCCAGTCAATCTGATTATTACTTTGAGTTTGTGTGCATTTTTTTAAACTATATTACAACTCTGCGCCCTCAAGTTATTATATGTAAGTTTAAGTTTTATTATCGTAACAACTTTCTCGACCTTTGATCTGGTAATTCCACCCAAATATAACAAGATCAACAATAAGATTGTTACAAAAAAATCCATCGGCTTATAAAAGATCTTCATATGTATATATTCGCTCACATGCATGGCGGATGTCTAATGCAGAACGTTGTCGGTGTAGACCGATTAAGGGCCTGCTTGGCCTAGTTTTCAGGCCGTCGTATGTCTTACAATCGCACTTAAGATCATAAACGTGGCTCTCAACTGAGGAAAATTTATGAAAAATGAGTTATATATTTTGTACTGTAGTGTTTTCCAAAATTGAAATACACCACTAGATCAAACAGATTCGAACTAATATTTTAACTAATCTAAGAAATAATACAACTCATGACCTTGTGAGAATTTGAGGTCTTCGGACTGGCTTTGACACTGTATGCTAAGACTATTTTTGAATCATTTTCTACAAAATTAGTTTTTTGGCTAAATGGTATCGGATATAGTCTAAAGCGCTCTTGGTTATCAGAGATCGTCCGTTTAATAATGGCATTCAATCCTTTCAGTGGGGTGATTTTATGGCTCTATCCTCTCTCTCTCTCTCTCTCTCTCTCTCTCTCTCTCTCTCTCTTTTCTTTTTTTTTCTGAAAACATGTCAGTATATGTACCTGATGTATGTGTACCTTACATATGTGTAGTACCTCGGCTCCCGGCCATTTGGGCTAATCATAATTATTTTAATAATCCACCCTATCCGGCCCAGTATTCAATATTGGGCCGGGCCAATTTCATCGAACTTATTCTAAACGAACATTAATTAAATCTAACCCGGCTCGAAACCGACAGTCAAAATGCTTTGGCAAGAGTAACCTTGGTATTATTTATGATCTATTGTTAGAGGAAATTTACTAATAATTTTTTGATTAATTACTTTGACTTTCAATTTGAGCTTAATCACATCCTTAGTGTTTAAATTTGACAATTTGGTCTCCATAATTTGTCCTGGGCGACAGTTAAATCTTTCAATTATTTACTATGCTGACAAGGAGAGAGCGTCATGTCGACATTATTAGCAGAATTTGTTAGACGACAAACTTTGAGGTTGCAATTTTTTATTGGTGACACTGCTGTGGTGTCACGATCTTCGAGATCTAAGTTGCTAAATAAATTCTCCAAAGACGAAAATGAAATCATGCAAGAACAAATTTCAGATGCTAAATTTGATCATTTGCCACTAATTAAATTTGATTAGATTGAATGAAAAGTAACATCATTATCCTTGGTTTAATTGGACACCAAAGGAGAAACTAGCTAAGCAGTAGGACTATATGTGGGCCCCACTTTAGCAAGCAATTTATGAAAGCCAAGGAAAAGAATTATAAAAAGATGATAGAGATTTAATGCAAAAAGAAGCAAACACAGAGAGAGAGAGAGGGGGGGGCCATTGGTGGCCATGCCCATCATAAGGTCATCATGCTTCTTTTGTGTCAGAACAAAGGAAAATGATGAGAGCAAATTAAAAAAAAGGAGCAGAGAGAGAGAGAGAGAGAGAGAGAGAGAGAGAGAGATGCACCAACTCAATCATAAAGCAATGGATTACAAAATCATTTCAACACCCCCACATGCACACAAACACACACACACACATACTCTCTCTCCTCTTCCTCCTCCCCTTTCTCTCTCTATTACTGTATTAATATCAGGGATTTTGGTCTCTACTTCTCTCTCTCTCTCTCTCTCTCTGTGCACAATGTCTCTCTCTTATTTCTCTCTCTTGTCTCTGACAAAGAGAAGTCATAGTAGAAAAAGGCAGTAAAATACTCTGTTGACATCTGACTCCACTTTAATGCTCTTCCTTCTTTTCAGCCTGTCTTGGTATTAGCTCCATCTAGGGCAATGCTGCTCCACTGTGAGGTCTTGCTATTCCTAATGTTTACCCACATTTAATTTCTTTTTTCTTTGGTGCTTTTTTTTTTTTTGACCACCTTAATTTCTGTTAGTATAAATTGGTAAAATGTTTGGATGATTCCTGCATGTAGTATTACCACATGGCAACTTGGTTGCCACACTTTTAATTTGAATAATTTAGTCTCTGAACTTTTGCATGTAGTGTTACATTAAATAGGTTTACATCAGTAAACTGAAATATTGGATGAATAATTCAGAATAGAAGGAGAAAATTATAGTTTTATAAAAGAAAACCTAGATCCTTTTTGATGTTTTATACATAAAGATTATACAAACTGAACCACGTTTGGAACATTTATATAGGGATTATTCATATAGTATTATTATTGTAGCTAATATAACCTCACGAGCGATGCTAGGTTGTAAACCCAAAATGGATTGTAATCCTACAGCACCCTCGTCCAAATGCCATTAATTGTTCCTTCGCTAGCCTTTTCACTGTTTCTTTTTTAAATTTTATTTACTGAAACTAAAAGACGGTCAGCAAACTCTAAACGTTCTTGATGAGAAGTTGCAGAGATTACAATCTTTTTTCGTCTGTGAACTTAGCATTTTTTCTAATTTCACAGACAAGAGGAGAGAAGGGTCTGGTCGCAATTCGACACGTGCCACATTCTTATTGGTTGGAAGACAGAGATGGTTGTTGAGGGGGAGAGATATTCCCCTCCTCCCCTCTCTCTCTCTCTCTCTCTCTCTCTCTCTCTCTCTCTTCACTTTGCTTCTCCAAGGGTTCCTTTCTTTTCTTTCACCCCCTCTCTCTCTCTCTCTCTCTCTCTCTCTCTCTCTCTCTCCTTTGAGTTCAAAAAAAGGGAGAGGGGGATTGAAAAGACAAGAGCCATGGAGAGTTATATTCTTCCAACCTCCCATCTCTTCATGCTGTTCTTTTACTAGGATAGGTGGGTTGGCTCATTAATGTGTGAACAGGATGGTGGTAGCAGTGGAGGCCCTCCTCTTTTACCCTGCCTCTTTTATTGTATATGGGTCACCACTTTCCATGCTTCAAACTAACAAAAAAAAAAAAAAAAAAACTTTAAAGGGCTAAATTATTTTATTAAAAGAAGGCTAAATTATAGAAAACTCCTTATAAATATTCGCTTTTTCACTTTTCCTCTCTAACTTTTAAAAATTTATATTTTATCTCCTCAACATTTCAAGCTGTTACCGACCGTCCCTAGCGCAAGTGGCAAAGGGCTTAGTGGTTGATACCCGAGGTCCCAAGTTGGAAGCCTAGTTGCTTCACATTTTCAGCTAAGTTTATTTCTAAAAGAAATAAACAAAGCAGGTAGCATGCTACTTTTCTCTCAAAAAAATATTTCAAGTTGTTGCATTTAGCCCCCTCCATCAGGGTTCCATCACTATTCTATTAATTTCTTATAATTTATATAAAAAATTACTCTTCAAAATGACAAAAATATATTAAAAAATTATTTTTTCTTATAGAAGAATTAGGGCAATTTGGTCATTTTGCTATCTCCATTAACGCCGCACCCCCTGAAAACGTTTCTCAAATTTTAAAGGGGCAAAATGTAGGTTTTTTATAGTCAGGAAGGAAAAGTAAAAAGACGAGTATTTATAAGTGGGTTTTCTGTATTTTAACTTTAAAATAACTAATATTTTTTACTCTGCCTTTTTTTTAAGCTACATGTACCTCCAAAAAAATAGATGTAAATTAATCTTACACTTTGTCCATCCAAATAACCAATATTTTCTCACGGGTTTTATTCTTTTCCGTTTTTCTTAATATTAAAGATCTAAAATGAATGTCTATATTTTTGGATGGATGATTGTATGATTTATACCATACTTTTAGGTGTACAACTTTAAAATTAGCATTTCTCTTTATTATATGGGTCATCATTTTCTGTGCTTCAAATAAAATAAGAACTGGAAAGGGTTAAATAATGCTACTAAAATAATTAATTTTGATAACGACAGTATATTAATTAAATTTGATCAACTCAATTTAATCATTATGGTACGTTCCTGGTAAAGACGACTTAATTAATATCACTTTACTTAATACCTCGACAGTTTTTTTTTTTTTTACTCTAGAAAGCGACGAAGTTTTCAGAAATTAGCTATTTTCTGTTGTGAGAATTTTATGGATTTGGTATGTCAAGAAGCTAAATGAGTTAACTTTTGAATCCTAAAAGCAGAACATCCTATTTGAATTTCTAGTTCTCTAATAGGGTAAAAATATCCAGGAGTTTCACTAAAAATCTAAGCGTCACGGATACTGATACGGGACACGGGACACGGGACACAACACAATTCGAACACGACGACTCGGCAGCTTTAAAAAAATTAGGACACGGACACGACATGAACACTGCTAATAAAATATAATATTATTAATATAATAATATATATTTATTATATATAAAATATTAATTTTGGTAAAATATTGTTATATTTCTCATACGAATGAAATTTAGTAAATTTTTTATCGATAATTCATATATTTTAAGAAAAAAAAATTATACACCATACATAATTTATTTATATTGTCAAAATAAATTTGTATGCATTCATAAAAAAACTAAAATATTTATTATCTTATATTTATAATGCATAAAAAAAGTAAAATAAAAATATGTATATATTTTTTAAATTGTTTGCGCTATGGATCGGCATTAAACGCGCGTCCAAAGAGTGTTCACATCGGACGCGTGTCCGACACGGACACGCGAGGCTGATAGAAGTGTCCGTGATACATAGCTAAAAACTTTATCAATCATTTTTCGAACATCTTTTCCTGATTGATATTTTGGAAAGAAACCACAACTGGGCTAAATAGGTCCCAACTCGAACAGTTTATTTTGGATACTAGAAAAGTTGGGCCGAAACCAACCATACCTAGTGCAGTTGACTAAGAACTTGATAGTTGGTATCCAAGGTTCCCAATTCAAAACCTAATTGTTTAATATTTCTAGTTGAGATTTTTATAAAAAATGAAAGAAGTGGCAATTACCGCAAGATAATTAAGCATATAATTATTGTTTATGACTCTTGTTCCACTCTGGTGCAGAGAATCGTGTTGTTTGATAACGTGCGCTTGTTGTGTGTGTTAATTCGTAACTAGGATGCACTATATTTTGTTTCCTGATAGATTCTCACCACTTTAGATTTTTATTTTTATTGTTAGCAAATACTTTACTGAAAGTGTTTGCAACTAAAAGTAGAAGGAGAGACTAAACCAACAAGCGCGCACTTGAACAAAAATGTTCCAAAGATTCTTCAATGAAATTAAAACTAAAAAGAAACTAGGAATCGTAGGACAAAATCTCAAAATTTTGAACCGCGAACAGGCCAAAAATAAATGTGAGTTAATGCAGGAAACCAAACAATTAATGGCAACTTCAACTTGCATTAATTATAAGCCTCTTTAACCTTAGAAAACAAACGAAATCAACCGACATAGTAACGATTCTATACGAGCCAGTATTTTCAGTCACATCTACTCATGAAAAAAGATCACATGTTGAACTGTCCCCTGCTTTATTAAAAATGTATAAGATGGCTATCTCATTAATGATGGATTTATGATCACCTACATGTATTAAAAATTAGAAAAATTTGAATATTTAGAGTTGCCTAAGTGCTAGTTTGACCCGTCATTGAAACAACTTCTCTATTTCGAAAAGCTGTGGTTAGATCTTTAACAAATGAAGAACTCGGAGCTTTTATATGGTGAGAATCTAAAATGATTTTTTTGAGCTCTAAATTCAAACAATTTTACTTGAGCAACGCATCTATATATTTATCTGTTTACATGCATGTAAACGCTTGTAAGCATATATTATTATTTTCATTTAAGATCACCACAATCTGCAAATTTCCAACATTTATCTAAAACTTTTATTTTGAGGCTTTATTGAATGAGCCCCATTAAATTAATGCCTTGCTAATCTCTCTCTCTTAATTTTCCAAGGACATTGTCTAGTAATCCATGAGGACACAGCCATACCATGCATTAACTAAGAGGAATGTGTCTTGACCTAAATATTAGTGCACATCTATATATATATGTATATATCCCCTAGAGAGAGAGACTTAGAGAGGGAGACTATATTTAATATTATTCTAATATTCTAATTGATCATAAAGTAATGCCATTTCATTAACTAAGAGGAATGTGTCTCAACTTCAACATGTATATTGCTGTACCTCCTCTATATATATTCCCTAGAGAGAGAGAGAGAGAGAGAGAGAGAGAGAGAGAGAGAGAGAGAGAGAGAGAGAGAGAGAGAGAGAGAGAGAGAGAGAGAGGTGTGGTTTATTATTGTGGAGTGAACTATTATAAGAATAGGAAGTGCTCATGGGAAGGGAAACAAAGTGAATGAATGAGTGGAGGGGTCATCATCATTTAAACAGTATATATAGAAGTTAAAAGGAGGACATGTACATATATGCTGCAGTTAAATTATCACTGCCACCCACTGCCTCCCACATTTATTTGCATTTGTCCTTCCCCTTCTCGCCTCATGCATTAATTTTCATTTTCACTTTCATTTTTTCGGAGAAAAATATATATTATGCATATTCATGTTATTCTATACATCCACACATAGTTCCAATCTGGTGGAACGAGACATCAGCTAAAGGCTCGGTCATTCTTACGCTCGCTGCTAAACTTAGACACTGCAGAGTCAGAATCAGAAAATGGTGCAAAACTGATTTCCATAGCATTTTAAACTCCAAGATCTACTTGACTTGGGAAATCCATAAACTCGACAGCTTGGAGGAACATCAAGATTTACTCCATGAGGCCTAGCTAGAACGGGACAACTTAAAAAAGCGCCTTCAGCTCGTCTTAGAGGAGGAGGAGATTCTCTGGAAAACTAGAGCTAAACAGCGTTAGCTCTAAGAAGGAGATGGTAACACCAAATTCTTTCACGCAATGGCCAACGGCCGTATGTGTTAGATCCATACGTTTTATTTTGAAACTATTCGAGTGGGCCTCGGGTCTCAAAATCAATAGAAATAAATCCGAGCTCTTCTACTTAGGAAGAAATTCCCACAAAGCTGACAGGTTGGCTAACATCCTAGGATGCAAAGTCGGAATCTTCCCAGTACGCTACCTGGGACTCCCTCTTTCCCCCAAACAACTGCGCAAGGAGGACTGGTCCTTAGTCATCAACCGCATTAACTCAAGAATTGAGGGTTGGAAAGCAAAACTTCTCTCCAAAGGGGGAAGACTGATCACCTTAGTCAACTTTGTCCTCACCAGCTTGCCACTTTTCTTCTTTTCCACTTTCAAAGCCCCTAAGTGGGCTCTGCAACGAATCGAAGCCCTGCGAAGGGCCTTCTTCTGGAAAAGCGGCCCTATTACAAATGGAGGGGCCTGTCTTGTAAGCTGGAAAGCAGTATGCACAAGCAAACAAGAAGGTGGGCTTGGAATTAAAGATATGGAATCAATGAACCTGGCGCTCCTCACCAAATGGTGGTGGCGCCTTCTAAACGAACCAAACCTGCACTGGAATAAGCTGGTCCGATCGCTCTACTATAGAAGACGCAAGCCCCTCCATGAAGGGGCAGCCTTCTCCCCCTTCTCCCAGTGGTGGAGAAGTGTACTCTGCTGCCGAGACATCTTCATATGCGGTTCGTCCTTTAAACTAGGAAATGGCAGGGATATCCGACTGTGGACCGATATATGGATAGGGGAAAGCCCCCTACGAATGCAATTTTCAGATATCTACGATCTCATATGGAACAAGGACGCCACTGTATCCCTTTGCTGGAATTCTAAGGGATGGAGATGGTGCTTCATATGCCGAGGCTTCGCCACATCACACTCACCCGACAGACAAAGAAGGTTGGTAGAGCTGAAGGAGATACTGTTACACGCACGACCAACTATCGGATCTGACCAAGCCATCTGGCGTTGGACTTCGAACCAAATTTTTACAGTCAATTCCCTCTACTTATTTCTCACGTACAACGGTGTGGGCGACCCGAGAAGCAAATTTATCTGGAGCTTGCCTATTCCGCTCAAAGTCAAAATCTTCATTTGGCTACTACTCAAAAAAAGAGTTCGCACCGCAAACCGGCTGTACATTTGGGGATGGACAGGGGAGCAATCTTGTGTTTACTGTGCCTCCTGTGCAGAGGACAACGATCATCTCTTTTGCAACTGCGTTTTGACAAAATACCTTATCCTCAGCACGATCGACTCCGACCTACTCACCCAGCAACCTGAGGAGGCCCGAGGACTTTGGGACAAACTGATCCGACTTGAGGACGCCACTAAGCGGAAAAAATGCCTATGCATCCTTTTTGCTACTTGGTGGGTCATCTGGACGGAGAGAAACAATATTTTATTCAGAGATGCCGAACCCATCACCTACCAGATGATCTCGAGGATCTCTCAACTCTCGAGGGAGTGGAACGACAACTGCTGACGCCCTCTCTCCCTCCCGTCGTGCCTCCAACTAATCCAGCCGTTTTTTCTTATTGTTATACAGTTTTTTTCTTCTTCTTTCTCTTTTTTTCTTCCGGGATCTTCTCCTTTTTTGGATACCCTGGCTGCTTCCATTTTGTACGCCAAATTCATCTCCCTTAATGAATGAAGCGGATAGCTCGCTACCTTTTCTCAAAAAAAAAAAAATATTAGCACCTCAGTTTAAAAATTCACTTCATGGGATCCCATCAATGTACTATATATTATCTCATCAATGTACTATATATTACAAATCAAGAGAGTTGAATCAATTTAGTTGAATTTTGAGATTAATAAAACTAGCTGCTGGGACCTAGATACTCCATATATTATACGGAATTAGACTGAAATAGGAGTAATTTAAAAGGGATTAACCTGATAGACGGAAAAACGTTCTGTATACACAAACTAAAACTTTAGCAGCTAAAAGTACCTTAGAAGATTTTTTGAGATGTGGTTGATAAGTTAGATCTTAAACTAGCTTCTGGTGCGTGTAATAAGTTTGAAAAGCTGTATCAACTATCAATTATCTTTCATCTTGCAAAAGTTGACTCATCAGAAATACTTTGGAGTACATCCTAAGAAACATAGAACATTACTGTATTTGTGGAAAAATGATAATGTCCTTATCCAAATTAATAAGCATGCTACAAATTTCGAGTGCAGAATATTTGTCACGCCCTTTTATAGCAAGATAACCTCCATCTTTTCCTTTATCTGCTGCTCCATCTTTGACAAATGTAGCCGTTACCTCTATCGAAATAATGCCTAAATCATATATAGTTGAATTACATATATATAATCCCTGCGTATAGAGAACCCTCGTGTTTTCTTTATTTACTTTTTTTTTCTGGAATAAATGCCTTCATATGATAATGGTTTCGCGAAAACAAAATAATTTGTCAAGCATGTTCGAGTAAGACGTTCATGTTTGTTTCGGTCCCAGTAATTAACAATGTCAACAATATATGCACAGCTAAGGAGAGATGTACTCAAATGAAAGGGGCGCGTTTCATTCTCCCAGATGTTCTTGAGATGTGTTTAATTGTAAATAAATCGAGTGTAATTTTTATATGAGTCTACAGCGTTGACGTATCTACTGTATCATACTGTACACTTGTGTTGGAGTTTGATTTATTTAATTATACAAACACAAGTATTCTTATCTCGTTAATTTTACGGTGGATTTGGGTCATGTGACGACATTTTTGTCTCACGTGAGCTCCGGGAATCTCGCTTTTCTATATATATATATATATATATATATATATATATATATATGATATATTGGTCTCTCACATTCCCCCATTACTCAAAATCACACACATTCTCAAATCCCAACGATTTGACCTACACATTGCTGCATGATTACCACCACAAAATAACTTTGACATGTGGCATCAAACGATCGGCCCAGATCAATTTGTTTTAGATTAACTTTGTATTGGACACGAATAATCAGGTTCGTATCGGGTCAACTAAATTAATCCGATTCGAGTTAGCTCGATTTCGACTCGATCCCGATCGAGCTGAGTCTCTTTCGGAAATTCGAGTGTTTAACGGGACCACTTTGGCAACATATATCCCAACTCTTCAATAAACTATATATGCAATTTTCAAGTCAACTTATAAGTCACACGCTAATAACTCCATCCATTTATGGCACGTCCAATCCCCACCCATCAATACGAAGAGAGCTCAACGTCACCCGATCCAAACTTGGATTTGACAAATTTGGTGTCGAGAATTATTGATTGAAACCTAAAAAATGACTCGTGCCAAATTTTTTGAGCTCCACAGTAAATACGTGATAAATTTATTAAATTTGATTATTATTCGCTCATTAAGCTTAATTAGATTTAATAAATTTGATCTGATCCCAGTAGAGATTACCGGTCTAAAACGCGCAATGAGATCAAGTTAGAATTATGTTATCCAATCAATACATACCCACTATATATATAATTATTAGTCCTTTTCTTTATATATATATATATATATATATATATATATATGATGTATGACCTCTCCCAACATTTTGTCATATCACCAATTTCCTGGCTTTCACAAAAGCCACATTTCCACATAATCGACCATTCGTATGTTCTTCATTCCAGTATAAAGTTAGTTGTCTCCATGCCACATTAATACATAGAGAAGCAACCGAGAAGTCCATTAATTCTTAAATCACTATTTAGGCATGAGTACAATTTATGAATGCCTTATTACTTTCGGGACCACTCCCTTTTTAGGCCCACAAAGCATCTTATCTTGGTGCGACATGCATTTTGTGTGTAAGAAAATTATCTTTATCAACTGTATTATAGATGGTTTTTGCGGTAACTCGCGTGTATGTTGATTGGCAAAGTGAAACTAGGTCAAAGCTTTTTCTGTGAGGCCTGTTAGATTAAGCCGGATCAGTTCTAACTCTTCATTATGTCGAACTTAGATGGCACAGTTTTAAAAGCCACTTTTGATCTTAAAACAGAGTGGGTCAAGCTTGAATTGAGTAGGGCACTTTGTGATTTTAAGTTCTAGTTGGTTTGAAATTGAATATCTGTCTCTCCAATAAGTACTATCGAAATTTGTTTCGACATCTTGAGCTACTCTCTTAAATAGTGAGCCACAACTCATGTAGTAGTGGTCCTTGTGAACACGCGGCGCCATCACTTGGGGTCACAGGAGAGTGAGCATGCAACTTACGCTTGATAAAGAAAGGTCTTAGGTTAGGGATAGACGCATTGGTTCGACGAATGGGTTAAGACGGGTGAACTCGTGGTGTGACTCATCAATATAATTGGGATTGAAGTAGTTGAGAACTTCGGAAGTGATTTCTAACTTGTATGCGGAAGGAAGATGATCTTATCATGTCACTCGATAGGGTGTTGCCACATACGCCGTTCAAATATATAGATTTCAACATTATGAGTTAAAAGTTTTTTGCTGCCGCTAAATACTAAAATGTCGGAGTGCGAGTACCGAAAGTTCTTATTTAGAAATTATGATTTTGCTGGAGAGAAAAGTTAACGAGAAAATTTTAGCATAACCTAATGGCTTGATCCAGCTATTAGCTGTATACTTGTAAATACATATAATCCAAGAGGGTATTTACGGAAAGATCTTGGACAACTTTTTAGGACACTTTTAGGACACTGAATTAATCTTTTCTCGTTTGTACAGGGTTGGTGCTAAATGATTGCATAAAGAGTCAGTTGCCAATCTCAATCAAAATTCAATTGAGTGTCTTGTCAAACGAGAAACATTATACGCCACAATAGTTTTTTTAAAAAAACTTAGCATTCAACTCAGGAAATTAATTACATCAAATTCTCTTTATAACTTTAATTAGTGATAATTAATTTCACCTGCGCCTATGGGGAACTCCTTTTTCTTATCTTCAATTTAGTTATGGGACGTGCATATATAAATTATCTTCTCATAGATTGAACTTGCATAAATAATTCCGGGTGCCAATGTCCTTATTTTTTTCTCCCTCTCTTTTGGTTATAAATTTTTAAAAATTGCCTTGTGATGTTGTTTGTATAACTTAGATGCGTTGAAGTTGGTATTCTGATTTTTAATTAAAGGGATCTTTTTAGATCAAAATTTGACATAAACACGAGGAAAATCTAATCCTAGAGCACATTTTAATTAACAGGGTCGGCAGAAAAGGTCCGAAAGGAAAACTGGAATAGCAACTACAAGTTTTACTGTAAAACTTTGGTGTACCATAAGACCCTTTTTTGAAGTTTTTCTTTTTCTTTTTCTTTTTCTTTTTCTTTTTTGTGAGAGGAGGCAAGTTTTAGTATTTCACGATAGCCAAAAGTCAAGTTCCTCTATGTTGTAATTACAAAAGAAAATTTTCATGTCACATAATTCTTTTCAACATCCAATAGGACCTTAGGTTAGATCCCTTATGAAGCTCTCTAAATTAAGGATCCTTCAAGAAAATGCCTCAAAACATTAATAGAGCTAAGTTTCATCCCTCAAATCCAGGGACGGAGCCATGTGGGGGCTGACAGTGGCCATGGCCCCCCCAAGAATTTTAGAATTATAAGAAAGTTCATTAGTAAATTATTGAAAAAATTAAAATATTTTAAACTTTGGAGACCAAAATGAAATTTTTTTGGAAAAAAACGGTTGCCTTGTGGGCCACGCATCATGGTCTGGCCGCCTGCGCCTCCTCCCACACCACACGTGAACAGGAAACTCTCTCTCTCAACCAATCAATTGCTCTAAGTCTCAAGCTCTCTTTCTCTCTCTCCCTCCCCCTCCCCCTCCCCCAAGGCTAAAGAGGCTATAAAAAGACTATTTTGATTTTATAGAAAAAAAAATGCTTAAAAGAGTACAAAAATTTATTATTGACTTGAATACAGATATAATTTTTTTTAGCTATTATTAACATGTACAAGCGTTCCATGAAACATTTCACTTATTATTAACAAGCACTCTGTAATGCTATAATCCATTTAAAGTTTGAATATTTTGACATTTTCTTAATTTTTTACAAATTAAATTCATTTAAAAGAAAAAAATTAAAAACTTTCTGGGGTCTTCCAACGGCAACTATTGAATTTTAGTATTTGAGAATATGAAGTACTATAGTAGATCCAAAATTTTAAATTTTTTTTTGTATTTTTGTACTTCAAATTTTTATTATATATAATTTACTTTATTAAATTTTTTTTAAAGATCAATATATTTTGCATAATGTATTTTTGGCCCCCCCTGAATTAAAATTCTGGCTCCGTCCCTGCTCAAATCAATCTGGATGAATAGATATATAACTTTGAGTATCATAACCTCTTAATTCTTCAAAGCTAGGAAAATAACAATTTCATTCCCCAAAACATGCTAGAAAGGTAAAAAAGGGGGGAAAAAAATACTTGGTTTCTACAATTTCTGTGCCCTTAATTACTATGTAGCACAAAAAGCTTAGGAAGCTCCTACAAACTAGTGGTACATTTGGTCTAGAACTCTAAATTGTAGAATAACACTCTCACTGTATCACACAAACAAGTGGCAAAGGGCTTGGTGGTTGGTACTCGAGGTCCCGAGTTCGAATCCTAGTTGATTCACATTTCCAACTAAGTTTATTTCTAAACGAAATAAAACGAAGCGGGTAGCGTGCTACCTTTCTCTATAAAAAAAAAAAAAAAAAACAATTGTGTGGCAATACAAGGCCTTAATTACTTAGCATTTTGATCGAGCAAGGGTATTCACTAATGTTCCATTTGAGGAATAGAATTATCACTTACAATGAACTAAAATTTACCTTCCCTGCCATTGAGATTGAAAGAGGTTACACAATAGTATCTCCTTGTATTGAATAGAAAAATGGCTTGAGGTGACTCTACACACTGTCATTAATGAGCCCTGCATTGGGTTCGGGTGACAAAGCGGAGTTATGAGTTGTTTTATTTAATTTCCAGTAGTCCACAAAAACTTAGGAATCCGGGCAAAAATTTGAGTAACATTCAGCCTTTATTAACTTGCAAAGGCTATGCTGTTTTTGGGTGCATTTTGTAGCTAGGGGTGTTAATTTGAGCTTAATTAATGCCTAGGGTTTTGCGAATGTAACACAATGCAATCCAATCACCTCTCAAGGCGCACTCCGAGGCATGTTTAATTATTCTCTCCACCCCCCCCACAATAAACGTTCCAAAAAATGTGCATAAAAATATTTATGATGGATATAAAAGATACGTATTAGTAGACCTCATAGAATGGCCCTAAAATATCAATCAGATAGAAAATAATCCAGAAATATATATATTTAACATATAATTTGTATTTATATTTTTGAAGCGTCAGAAATATATTTGATATATAATTTGCACAAGGAAAAAAAAAAGGGGGTATATATTAAAAAGCAAAATGTAGATTCCAATAAGAAGGGTACTCTTTCTTATAGTGCCTTGATGTAACCTTGGGGTGTGAGATTTGCTCATGTGGGAGGAGGACAAGGGAGAGTCAACTGGGGGTGTGAGAGATTAATTTGAACATGTGGGGATGACAAAATAATTCTAGACAAGATTATAACAAGATTAGAAGGAATATTTGGGGGAATGTAAAGGGAATTAGGAAGTCATAAGAAGAAGATCAAAGGCTTATACTAATTAATGACCACATACCATATGTTTATTTAATAAGTTAATAACCAATATCTTATGTATCACACATGTAAAGAGTAATGCTATCTGTACACTTATATCATAACTGTAGATATTTCTCCCTAAGCTCTCTACGGTGTAGATTTCTCCTCTCACCTTATTAATTTTTTTTTAACTAAAAATTCAATATGATTTTTAAACCCTAGAAAAAAGAGAGTGTAAAATGTACATCCTATATGAAGTATATAAGTAGCAATTTACGAACAAAAAGAAAAAGAAAACCCTTCTGGTCAATGGAACTAGCTATTAGCTAGGCACCTGAAAACCCTGTATGTAACCATAAGGGCGCGTTTGGTTCGCACTATGAAAGATTACTAAGAATAAAAAGATACCCAAGAATCTTATTCCTACCCATCTTATTACTAAGAATGTGATATTTCGATGTTTGGTCCACACGATCATATTATTAAGTCATATTATTTATGATTACGAAAAATATACAATTAATATATTTATTTTCTCAATTAATTTCAAATATTATAAAAAAATTTAACATCTTTTTTAAAAAGAGAGAGAGAAAATAGGTTAAAGAGGGAGAAAGAATAATTAAAGAAATAGAGAGAAAGAGAGAGAGAGAGAGATAGAGTCGAGGTTAGATGGAGCGAGAGAGTTGATTAAGATTTTAGAAAATGAAAGGGAGAGAGAAAGCCTAGCTTAGAGAGAGAAAAAAAAGTTAAAGTTTAGAGAGAGAAAGATAAGTTTAGAGAGAGATATGAGTTTAGAGAGTAAAAAAATTAATACCAACTAGCCGGCGCATGAAAAGAGAGAAAAAGATTAGACATAATATGATTATCCCATCTATTAATATGAGGATACCCACCCTCTCTCAAGGAAATAAGATTAGTACTTTGGGGGGAATCTCATTCCCAAGTGAATCCAACATTACCAACTAGATTACTTAGTCCATTTAGCCAAACACCGTCATATTTTTTTATTCTTATTAGATTACTAGGAATCTTAAAAAGATAGCGCGAACCAAACGCACCCTAAAGAGTAGAAGCTTCAAAAATTTTCTATATTTTATAATTGGGTAGGATGTCTCCATACAAAGCAAGGAATGACATTTCACAATCTCCAACGACCGATCTCGAATGGTATTCTTTTTTGCTTAGTAATATATATATATATATATATATATATATATATATATATATATATATATATATATATATATATATATATATATATATATAGATATATATAGAGAGAGAGAGAGAGAGATAGAGAGAGTAGAGCAACTATACTGTTATGAGTATAGACTTTTTTATACTCATAAATTTTCGGCCGCTTGATGAAGAGATGTGCGGTTAGGATGATAGTGGTCCCCTAGGGTTGAGTGAGTGGTTGGTTGAATAGTATGATCTAACGGATGAAAATGGTCAAATGGGTAGATCTAACGGTCGAAAACTTATGAGTGCAAAGAAAACTATACTCATAAGAGTATAGTAGCCGAACTCTCTCTCTCTCTCTCTATATATATATAGTAAGACTACTGTGCTATTAGGAGCACAACAGCCCTTATGCTCCTAACTTCCTAACGATCCATCAATTTTGATGGGTGGTTAGGATGAGAGAGAGAAGAAAAGAAATTAAAAAAAAAAAATGTGTCTCAATTTCACTTCTCTTTGAATTTCTCTCTAATTTCTCTTCTCTCTCTCACCCTAACTACCCATCAAAATTGATGAATAATTAGGAAGTTAGGAGCACAAGAACTGTTGTGCTTCTAATAGCATAGTAGCCCGGCTCTATATATATATATATATATATATATATATATAAAGTGATATGTAAGTACTACATATTACTCCAATTCTTGCTTAGAATATAATAACATACATAAATATAGAAAGATTAGAAACAAATAAGAGCCGAATGTGTTAGCAATAATTTAACTGAAACACTCTGGGCCTACAGTTATATAATTAAGAAAACTATCAAACAGATTCTCAATTTTTAATGAATAAATTTGATCCCAAAATTTAAATATGTAAGTTGAAGGGATCAAATATAAAATTACAATGTGAATCACATAAATAATTTGAAATGCACTATATATCAACTGACATTTATTTATATGAAACAGGACGAGACCAACATTTATCTATATGAAATAGGATGAGAAAAAATGGCTTTGTTCCTCTTATTTCTCTAAGGAATTGTTTGGTTTGCCGTAAAACTGCCCTAAATTTTTTTTTTCCCTGAAAATAGTTTTTCATACTTTTACATGAAACCAAATACCCTCTAAGCTAGAGATTCATGAATTAGATAGATAGATGTAAGTGGTCCAATGAGAACAAGTACTTTAGGACCATTTGAATGATTTTTTTTTTTCTAGATTATGTGCATGAATGATCTTAAGCTTGTAGTTATAATAACGAGTTAAATGCCATCCTTGCGAGCATTAGCTAGGAATAATTTACTAGAAGATCTTTATAGTGTCTCACTGCTTTTAGAGCAACATGAATATGGAATCTTTAAAATGCTGACATTTAACATGTTTTTTAATCTGCAACGAGTTTCTGAAGAAGTGTTATTTCTGCAAGAGGTATTTGTGAAGTTGCAACAAATTTCTAATAATATTCTCAACATCGTCCTCCCGAAGCGAAAGGTAATTATACCACAAAGTTTTGTTACCATTGGATTACAAGTCTACTTTAGTTTTCTCCTTGAACTAAAAATATTCTAGAATTAAGGGCTAGTTTGGTCGAGCTTTTTTTTTTTTAGTAGTCTGTTTGACAAACAGAAAAGTACTACAGTTTTTGTTGAGACGAGGCTTCAAATATGATTTTGAGCTCGAATGCAGAAGCTCTAATTATAACACTTCTCTAGATACAAATTATTGGGAAAAATTGCTGTCCCAAAGTACTACCAATTAGGTTGTGAAAAAAAAAACTAAGATTTTATGATAGTACTTCTTATAATGATACTAATAAATTAATATTTTACTAAATGTTAGTGCGCTTCTTCCCTATAAAAAAAGGATTGTTGCAAGAAAACCATTTACTTGGACAGTTATATTAGCAAAGCAAGATATATCGGATTAATAGAGCTGATCACATCTGGTTATCTGTCTACTATCAATTTTAAATAATAAATGAGACTAGAATCTGAAAGGAAGTAATTGATACTTTTAGACGACAAATTTTAGGCACATAATTAAGTACTTTTTATATATTTTTGATGACATAAATTGAATATATATATATATATATATATAGAAAGTCCGGTTATTATACTCTTATGAGAATGATCGCCTTAGTACTCATAAGTCGTTTTCGGTGATAAAACTTTCGAATCAACGATCCATGTTGTTAGACAAGATTTAGAATATTTCAAATTTTTAGAAATCAAATTTCATAATTTTTCGACATCATTTACCTTACGATCAAAAGATTTCAAAATTGATAACTTTCAACGGCCGGTATAGAATACTTGCTAGTTTAACGGTATAAAAGAATCGGAATTGATTGAACTTTTGATCGAAAATTCTATTTAATAAAGATCAATAACTCTGATCTTAAATTAAAGGATCCGATCATCCATTTTTAGGATGTCGTTTAATTTTGACCATTCATTTTGTATCCGATTGATGGACTTTATTATAATTTTAAAAAATTACGAAATATTCATTTTTTGGATGTTTCAAATGTTCTAAATCATATTTAATGATGTAGATCATCGATTCAGAAGCTCCATCACTGAAAATAATTTATGAGTACGAAGAGCTCTATATTCATAATACTATAGTAACCCTACTATATCTATATATATATATATATATATATATATATATATATATATATATATATATAGAGTCCGGCTACTATCCTCTTAAGAGGATAGAAGCCTTTGTCCTATTAAATTTTTGACCGTTAGATCTAACTTTTAATCATTTTCAACTGTTAGATTATACAATTTAACCAACCACCCACTCAACCCTAGGAGGCCCACTATCAACCTAATCGTAACCACTCTCATCCTAGCCGCACATCTTTTCATCCGAACGGTAGAAAATTTAGGAGGACGAAGACTCCCATCCTCCTAAAAGGATAGTAGCTGGATTATATATATATATATATATATATATATATATATATATATATATATATATATATATATATATATATTATATTTTCATCTAGTGTTAAAAAATGAAACCGAGCTAGCTATGTTCCAAGAGCAGAAAAAGTGATACATGTAGAAAAAAGGCAGGGGCTAATAATAACTTAGAAAGAAAGAAAAGAGAAACAAAGATATCTGACGAAGGAAAACAGTGAGAGTGAGAGATGCCAAAGCTGCCGAGACTTTGGAACCCTCACACACATCCAATCTAATTTATGAGAACCTCCCCACCCCCCCCCTCTTTTCTCTCTCTCTCTCTCTCTCTCTCTCTCTCTCTCTCTCCACCTTATTTCCCTTCCCCCTTAAAAAAAGGGTGACAGTAGAGAGAGAAAGTGAGAGAGAGAGAGAGAGCGCGAGGGGAATTCGCATCCAAATCCGAAGGGTGTGGGCTAAAAGGAATCCCCGCACGAGCCCTACTCTCTCTCTCTCTCTCTCTCTCTTGATTCTTCTTTGATGTTCTTATATTACTTGCAATTTATATCACGGAATATATATATATATATATATTTATATATATATTGTTCTTCTAACCCGACGTCTCCGGGATTAAGCTCTGAAGCCCCCACCCCCCGTTTCTTTAGCATTTTGACCGTTTGGGCCTTTCTCTCTCTAACCCCTCTCTCTATGTGTCTCTGTGTGGAGTGTCATTTTCTCTCTTACACACACACACACACACACACACACACTCTCTCTCTCTCTCTCTCTCTCTCTCTCTCTCTCTCTCTCTCTTCTCTCTCTCCACCACAAGTCCACAACTAGTCCTCTCTCTCTCTCTCTGCCCTTATTCTCCACCTTCTCTTTCACTCCTTTGAACTAATTATTAACCAAAACAATTAATCCAAGATCTCTCCTTCCCTTTCCCTCTCTTTTACTCCTCGTCGATTCACATCTCTCTCTCTTTTTGTTTCCTCCAGGTTTGTATAAATGGGGAGTAGAGAGTGATTTTAAGATCGATGTTGAGGGAAGCGGTATCGTAACATATATAAACCCCACCCTTAACCTCCTCCCATGATCTCTTCCGCAGCTCATCAACAAGTGAGTAGTAGTAGTATGAGACCCAACAAGGAGAAGGCGCGGAAAAGAAAATCGGGTTTCGGAAGCATTGGAGAGCAGTGAGAGGGAAAAAAATAATAATATCGAGAGACAGCAGTTAGATTATGGAAGCCGCCTCGGCGCCGTCCCCCGACCTCTCCCTCCACATCAGCCCTCCCAACAGCGCAGCTGCTCCGCCTTCCAACGACAAGCCGGCCCGCGACGGCGGCGGAGGCTCCCGCGCTTACACCGAGCTCTCCCTCTCCCCCCCGCCGCCGCCGCCGACGACGACGACGACGCCGCGAGGGCTTTCGTTTGCGGCGGCGGCGCCGATGCAGCCCCTTCATCACCACCGACCGATGCACGACGTAATCGGGTGCGCGTCGGTCGATTCCGCTCCGATTAGAGGGATCCCAATCTACAGCAACTCCTCCCTACCCTTCCTCGCCGCGGACCCCAAGAACATGGGGTTCCTCCACCACGTTTGGTCTTCTTCGTCCTCCCCTTCCTCGTCCTCGTCCATGGCGTTGCCGCCGCTCTCGGACCCCTCTGGGCCCTTCAGGGCTTTTACCGCGCCGACGACGGCGAGGTTTAACGGGCTCTTATCGGATTCGTTTAGAGCGCACAACCACCACTACCACAGCCTCCCCAACCACCACCACCACCACCAACACCAACACCAACACCATCAGTTCGGTATCGGGTCGTTCGACGCGGCGCAGAATATGATGAGGTCGAGGTTCATGGGCAAGCTCCCCGGCAAGCGGAGTATGCGCGCGCCGCGAATGCGGTGGACGAGTACGCTCCACGCTCGATTCGTCCATGCGGTCGAGCTACTCGGCGGCCATGAGAGTATGCCCAGCCCCCCTCTTCTATATCTTTCTTCTTGTCTTTTTAACTCATGAATCCATTTTGAGTTATAAGATTGCCTTTTTTTAACGCTTTGTTAATGTGTAGCTTATATAATTGGGCTTTGGGGTTTTGGTTTTTTTTTAATTTTTTAATTTTTTTTGGGGTTTTAGGGGCTACTCCAAAGTCGGTTCTTGAGCTCATGGATGTGAAGGATCTCACTCTAGCCCATGTCAAGAGCCATTTACAGGTGATTTATTATACTATTTTAAAAGTTAAAACCTTCCTTCTCTTCTTCTATTTTACTCTTCTTCTTTGAATAGCTTACTTCTTGGAAGAAAAGGAAATGAATGAATGAATGAATGAGTGAATGAATGAGTGAGTAGATGGGTTTGCTTCCCCAGGACACACAGGAGAGTGCCATTTTTAGATAAGATGAGAGAGAGAGAGAGTATAGAGAGAGAGAGAGAGAGAGAAAAGTAGCCATCATTTCGCAATAATACAACTATAACAAGCCACACCCAAAGCATCAACCTCGTGGGTAACGGGGAAAGCAAGAAGCTCCCTCAAAAACAGAAAAGAAAGAAACAGAAATTAAGAATACATTCGATCAGAGAGAGAGAGAGAGAGAGAGAGAGAGAGAGAGAGAGAGAGAGAGAGGAGAGATAGCGTTTTCCTCCTTTTTTTTTTTTTTCTTTTTTCTCCCTTTCTTTTCTAGGAAGCCCACTTCACTCACTCCACCTCTTCCCTTTTCTTCTCCTTTTCTCTCTCTCCCCTTACAAATCCCTCTCTCTCTCTCTCTCTCTTAATGTATTTGGTAATATTTTCCACTTTGCCACTGCAGATGTATAGAACTGTGAAGACCACTGACAGGTCTGCAGCATCCTCAGGTAATTCGTATTGCTTAGCCTTCTGTGCTCTCCTCATCAACTCCTCCTCCCTTCTTCTTTACTCACTGCTCTAAAAACCAATCATATAGCGCACATTTACTAATCATATTTAATCAACTCCGCCCCCACATTAATTTCCATAATCAATCAACCCTCATCTTACTCATATTTGTTTCCTTTGATTTCCTGATCATGAAGGCCAATCCGACGGCTCCGGAGAAGAAGATCTCGCTTCTTCGACCGCCGCCGATCTCAACTTCCGGCGGTTCATCGAGCAGAGTAGGGCGTCGGACGGAGCGAACCCAGCAAGTGATATGGACTACTCTTCAGCTAGTACTAACCCTTCCACCAGGTGGAGCAACTCCTCCAGGTAATCTCTTGGCACAGAGATGTTCTTCTCTACGCTTTTGCATGGGATTAGGCTTTTGGTTATGATATATATATATATATATACATTCAGAAGCATACAACATGTATAGTCCAAGGTTGAAGTATAAAAGGGATCCCATGTCAGCTTTTGCTTTTAGTTACCTCTATCTAGATATCAAAAGGAAGATATATGTTGTTCCCAGCTTAGAAACAAAGCCAAAGCCAAAGCAAAAGCCAAAGCCCAAAGAAGAGTAAAGAAGAGAGGAGAGAGCTTGTTAGGTTAAAAAGCATGTGAAAGAACATTCAACTTTATTGTATAATAATATCCACATAAAGTTATTATTGCTTAGATGGTTATTGGCATGCATTAAGGCCCCCCTCTCCTCATAGACTACCTTAGGAGCTAAATGTTTAGTCACGTAAGACCAAAAAAGTCCACCACTCCCCTTGACTTGGGCATCCTTTCTCTCTTTCTTTCATCACATTATAATATTAATAAAAGAATATTTAAAAATATTGAGGGAAATGGTGTATGATATTTGGCCTTTGCCTTGTCCTTTTCCTGCTTGGGTTGATTATTTTATCTTCTCTTTTAATGCATGGCTCTGATTCCAGGAATGTGTTTTGACCTGACGTGCCCTAATACCTAGATATGTTTTTGTCTCTATTCCTTGCTCTCCTTTTTCTCCTTTGCTTTTATTTGTTTGAGCCAGTAAGTATCACTCCTAGGCTTCACTTTTTCTCTTTTTTGCTTTCCTTTTCTTTCCTTCTCTCGGATCGAAATCTCCTAGTACTAAACCTTGGAGAGGCCATGTATTTAGAAAACTTCCAATTAATTAATCTAAAACTTTTTAAAAGTAAAGAGTATTGGATAGGTGCTTTGCTTAGCAATTTGAAGTTATCATAGTAGTATAACGTTATCCTCTATTAATGTGTTAAGCTCTATTACACTAGTAATATGAGGTTTCTGTCCTATAAAGTTTCACAATTATTCTTATAATTAATTTGGTGTTTCAGTATTTCATCGAGTTATTAGATTTCTGTGACTTGCGCATGTTGCTCTTTAAATACATTGATAGAAATGCAAATGATAGCATTAGCGTGTCGAATCTGTCGATGACAATCTAAACTTCTTCAAGTAAAACACAATCAATCACTAATATTGATAACTAATATTTAAGAGGCTAGAAAGATACTCAACAACCTTCAACAACTGTGCTAGCTCCATTTCTCTAGCTTATTATGGCGTATGAGAAGTCCAAAGATGCTTGGGTTGCCACAACAGATTACTTAGTATTCTCTACCTGATTGCACGAAATGAAAGAATGCAAGACCAGTTGTAAGGTACTAATTGGTAAAACCCCTTTCTGTTGTTTCTCTACAAGATGGTGAATTGTGAGAACTTTGCAAATGGGGGTTTAATGGCCTAATCTTGTTTAGCTTATGATCTGAAAATTATTGTATGGAAAAATAGAAACCAACTAAACAAGGGGTTAAAACAATTTACAAAGTGGCCTTTTCATCTAAGTTAAGAGAAAGTCCTTAGTCGACCCTCGACCAAACGGAAGGAAAAAGGTAGAGAAGATTAACACATTTGATGAAGAAGTATTCTTTTGAAATCAAGCTAGATAAATACGAATTTGCATGATGAACTGGCATTTGAGAAACTAAAGCTTTTAGGCAGAAACTTACAGCTACAGTGTAGAATATCGACAACTTGAGAAGCTTTGTTAGTTCTCTCTATTTCCTTTCAGGGGTATCTGGATAGATAACACCTGTAAATACTTCTCCGATCATTACTTAACTTCCAATTTGGCATGATGATCCAACAGTTCCATGAGGAAACTAAATACTATAAGAATGATGGAAGCTCCATGTGTTGCTATGCTATATAGAAAATCTCTACATATTTTTTCCCTTGAGAACACTTGGTCTCATTAGTATGTGAACTGTTTAGTGTCGAAAACATGTGGATTTATAAAACGGCTAAAAGTAAGAATGGAGACCTCTCATTAGATTGAGAGACATAATATAATTGAGGACTTAGTTTTAAACTAATGGCATAGACTCTAGCAACCAGCCATAAACTTACTTGCATGCTATGTATATAGTCCTCTTTTCTATTTTTTGCATAGTATTTTATCATTACATGCTGTAATTTACACTTACGCAACATTCTTCTGGAAAGGAGCGAATGGAGTTATCGCATTTTGCATTACATGACCTGGGAGGCTTTGCTTTACTCTTTTTCCATCATGGAAAATGAATATCTTTTCTTTTTACTGATCTTGGAAGTTATCTTTGTCAAGAAACTCTTTCTTAATTAATAGCTTTTGGATATTATTGAAGTGTAACTAACATGTAAATTTGTCGAATTGAACTTCCGCCAGAGATCCAGGGCTCGAAACAAATCGATGCGACATGGATGGGCTCAGACCGGTGAGATTCTTATCTCAGATTGAGGTACTAAATTACATTTCCTCCCTTTTAATACAAAAAAGAGTTTTTTTTTTTTTTTCCCTCTTTTTAGATATGAATGATTCATGGTACGCTAATGTGTGAGCCTATCTCTTTTTCATGTATCAGAACACCGAAGCTTGCCGATCTAATAGTTCGCAAGTAACTAATAATGAGCTCAAAAGCCCTAGCTTGGAGTTCACCTTAGGAAGGCCCGACTGGCACAGCGCAGAACATGACTGATGCTACTAAAGATCTACGTGATATGTGCTAGCTCATGCTTTCTTTCACCGGCTTGTCGGACATAACACTGATGTGTTGTCGAGTAAAGAAGACAGAAAGGAGAAGATCGATGTCCATGAATAAGAAGGGGATGTATATATAGCGGAACAACGAATACTTTGTTGTACTCATGAGCATCCTCTTCTTTTGCTTTTCTTCTTTCTCTGGCTCAAACTACAGTTTTGGGGAGCGGCGTGGCTAAAGCTGAAAAGAGTCATTGGGGGTACATTGTTTGCACATGGAGAGCAAGGGGGAAAAGGTTATGAAGCAGTTGCTGCAATATCATTCTTCCCTGATTTGATCTTCTTCCTTTTTTTTTTTCTTTTTTTCTTTTTTTCCTTCCCCCTCCCTCTCTCTCTCATCAATATATATAAAGTAGAAGAATTGACCTAAAGATATAATTAACATGTTAGGAAAAGTAAGGTGCGCTCTATCACAATCCAAGCAAGAACCTACTTTAGTTCAAAAGGCTTAAGTCGTAGATTTGGGCCAGATACATATATCAACACTATTTCTTTTGATTATTATGTCACAAAGAAATGCAAAGTTGGGCGCAAGATTTATACCCTTCCATCCAAGGGATTAGACAATCTTTTAGGGTTTTAATATTTTTTTTAAAAAAATGACAAGACTACTGTGAAGAAATGTGCGCTTGAATAAAGAAGGTGTAAGATTTGCTCTTACTTTTTAGGTGTACAAGTAGCATTTTATGTAGGACCAAAAGTTGGTTGTATTCAATGACTATCTTTTCCTCACTAATCTTATCACTTTTTTTAAAAAAAAAAAAAAAAACTAGAAACCACAATAGGATAAATAAACCCTCAAGAGGTGGTAGGGATTACAAACCCTTTTGGTTGTAAACTTAGCATTTCTCGGAACTGAAAATATCACTGTGAGTACATAATAATCTTTCACTTTCATGTCTGCAAGAGAAAATATCATTGTGAGTTTGCAATAATCTTTCACTTTCATGTCTGCATAAGAGATTTTGCCCTAGAATCCTATACTCTCCTCTCATACACCCAATTCATCACGTGCACACCTACTCTTTGAGGTACAATCCACCACCATGTGCTAGAATCGTGCACACAACCATACAGTTCTTACGGTACAGTCATTTAAGCTTGTAAACTTTTTTTTATCCAAAAGATTGCTCATGTGCGTAGTTGGTATGAAAAGCACAAGAAAAAGAGAGGATAAGATTAACCCTATTTTGGTTTTTAGTTTTTTTTAAAAAAAAGAGATATAGTGCGCGATTGTATCACCTGCTACCCAAAGAAGGATCAAATAGGGATCCAGAAATATAATTAACAAACATAACATTTGTTTATTACATAAAAAAATAAAAGATATAGTGCAAAGTATGTTATGAAGTACTTCATAATCTTGTGCGTGGAAACTTGGAATACAATTTCCCGTCCTGATAGTTTTCATTACAAACCTTTAATTTCTAGTACTTTCTACCAGCTTCAGAAACAAAAAAGAAAAAGAAGTATGGTACACATTCCAACAGTAAATACAACAAAAATGATACAATTTAATCAACCATTTATTATACATAAAGTGCAAGTTTTAAAGCACTAATTAATTATTGCTGATTGGACAGTCTTTTTGGTCCATCACTGTGAATAACTTCTCTGTGTGCACGGGTCAAATACGACCAAAAGTAAATGTGACCTGACGAAAATGTGTAACCATACGTGGTGTAGGAAAACAAACGTAGTCAAGATGGACCAAATATCAGGGCAGTAGAAATTCAAAGAATGGGGAGGAGTGCATTTAAATGGAGACAGATGCCAACAGGGTATTTCTTCTCTTTCTCTTTGTCAGATGTAAACTGACCAAAAGACAGCGAGAGAGAGAGAGAGAGAGAGAGAGAGAGAGAGAGGAGAGAGAGAATTGGGACTGACATTAATGCGGGAAAGAGAAAGTGAGTGTGGAGTGACATGATTTTGTAATCCATTGCTTTATGATTGAGTTGTTTGTTTCCTCCTTTTCTTTTTCTCTGACAAAAAGAGATGGCATCATAGCCTTATGATGGGCGCAACCCCTCAAATTTTTTAATAAAATTCATTTATATTTTTTTAGTTTTTTTTACATTTTCTTTGGGTACCTTGAGTCTTGAGAAGGGACAATTGCTTGTTAGGTATCTCAGCAACAAAATACCCTGTTGTTGTACGGAAGATATTATCGAACGCATCATACATCAGTGCACTACTCATCCATTATCCCTCTTAATATCATATTTTGGAATTTAACCATCCAATTTTTTAACAAAGTAAACACTATTACTCATTAGAGGGTAGAGATTTCAATAAGGAATTGGGGGGATATTCACTCGGTGGAGGTAATAATCTATTCTCATATGTAGATTGTGTATTGTTGACTAGTCTAATTAACAACTAATGTCACACTTTTTATAAAATGTTAGGAAACCCAACTACCTTAATTCGTGAAAACAATGAACAAGCCTCAGACCTACCCGGGAGAGCATAATATATTTAGCCTGACATTAGTATGACATTCATTGAGAAAGAAAAAAAAATGTCACACTAATGGCACACTTTTAATAGTCCCACAATGAAAATATTCAGGAGGTGGATAATATATTAAGCATGCTAGTGATAATAATTTACTCTTAAGCACTATTATCATTTGTTGTTAAGATACGTTGTATTCAAGTTAAATGTTGTTTCATATGATATCAAATCTACTTTCTCAGGGAAAATGCCTGTACCAAAAGGAAGGAAAAAGAGAGAAAGTCCTTAAATTCTAACCCAAGCAATCAAGACCAAGAAACAAAAATAAGACATCAAGAATACAGCGACAAGAGTATGAAGAATCTATTTTGCTTGAAACAGAAAATACATGAGGAGATTTTGTAGAGCTTGTAGGAAAACTTGTAGGAAAACCTTAGATTAGGCCTGCTGTGCAATCCTGAAGTTCAATAGAACCCTAAGAGCCCTCCTCTAAGTAAATTATAATGAATCTGATTAAAAACCCTAAAGCTAGAGGAGAAGTTGTGCAAGGGGTCTCATAAAGTGGAAGGCAAGGGGAATGTTTCGCTGATGAATTGCGGTGTCAATCAATTGGAGAGTGTTAAGGGGTACAATCCAAGTTCTATGATTGGGTAGGTGGAATAGGTCATCAAGAGAAAAAGGAAAAAAAAAACCCTAATAAGGTAGTACGTCACATCTCCCAAACTGATATAAACGTGCTAAACGAAAATTAGGACACATATCAAAGTGCCTAATCAGGACCTGGTACTTACGGGGAAGTTTGTCATAAAGGTTGCATTAGTGCATTAAACATTATTTAGCGCATTAAGTACCAACATCAACCTTTTTTCATATCCTATCCCTCTAGATCTCCACTTAATCTTGCTCTTCTTTATTGTTATTATTACTTTTCTAATCTAAATTACGTTTGCGGTCACCCAAGATAATGCTACAGCCAACAGGTGATCATGTGGCGGCACTCGGTGGTAAGAACTGTACTACGAGTGTGCAGAGCAACCAAGCAATTACAGCAGGGAAAAAAAGGATAAGGAGAGTAACAACCAACAAGAAGGCCAACCCGAAAGATCCTAGGATCAAATCCCAGGCGGAGCGGGAAAAAAATATATATATCCAAGGGTGGTGCACCTATGGGCGGATAGACATACGGATATAATTTTGAAAGGGAAAAAAGGCCTACCCAGCTTTTACAAACACGCGCTAAAGGGAAATACCGTACCTATTATTATGTATCATCAAAGGCATGTTTGTATCAACACCAATAATTTTAATTACTTTTAAGGTAAAAGGTTAATTTGGCTCGTCGATGAGGGGAGCACACACAGCAAACTGTGGGGGCCCCTATAAGAGGGGCTCGCTAATTTGGCTCACCGAATCAGCGAGAAAAGAAGCGAGAAAAGAATCGGCCTCTAAAAAATAGGCTCGAGCCAATGACTTCCAAAGGTAGATATTAATATAGGACTTATACCTGGCTATTCCGTCATCTGCAAATAAAATTAAAAAAACAAAACAGAACAAAACAAAAAGTAAAAGAAAAGAAAAAACACCTTAAAAGACCTTGATTTGTCCCCTTATTACCACTTAAATACGTCTTTACTTTTCTTCCTCTTGGTTTTTCTCAGCGTGCAGTTCCATCAACTTGTTTAATCTGTATGGATCAGGATGAGTAGTTTTTGTTGCGATCCTATCAAATAGCGCCCCTGTTAGCTACTGTTAGTGTCTCTATCTACTGTTTTCATTCTCTAAATGCGAACAGGGGGGAATGAGGAGAGGGGGACCTCGCACCATGGAATGAAAGCGACCCTAGAGGAAGATAAGCCGACACATTTCCTATTTCGAAGCATAAGGAACTGTTTAGGACATCAGGGACACGACTACTCAAAGTTCCTTTCTTCTTTATGCGTGTCTCTTTGTAGGTGCATGGGGTTAAAGAAGAAAATAAATGAGATGGATCGTTTTGATGGTGTGAGGACCGCATTCAAGAGAGAAAGAGAGAGAGAGAGAGACCACTGATTAACATGGGACTGACAAGTCAAGGAGGAAAGATCAAGGCCTCTGTTCTTACTCACGATCCATCTCTTTCATTCTCTTTTCTCATTAGAAAGGTACCAATAATAAATTTATTGTTGCCAAAAATGTACTAAGACCCCCCCTATACTATAAAGTCGTTTTGAAATAGGCCCTCAACTTTTTTTACTTTTTCACTTTTGTACCGACACCTCCATCAACATTTATTAGTTGAAAATTTTGTTAAATTAAATAGCTCAATTAGCTTTAAGATGTTAATTATATATATTTTGTTTGCTAAAAAAAGCAATTAAAACTATTAAGCTTAATACAATTACTGACGAATTTAATAAAATTCTCAATGTCATTGATTAAAATTGTCAAATTTAAAATAAATAAAAAAACTAGCGAGGTGTCAGAAAAAAGTTGAAGAGGTCATTAGAAAAAATGGGCTATAATAAAGTGGGCCTCCATACATTTTTACCCGTGTTGTTTTCTACCCGCAATTATAATAAAGAAGACAACAGCTCTTTCAGCACAGAAAATCTAGCATATAATGAACATAATAATAACAAAAGCAATTACAGAAACTCAAATGCTATAACAATAGAAATAAGCATCAATGTAGAAATCGATAGTTTTCGATGGATAACAGCACAGGTTGCAAAGCATATAATCAAAATATTTTGAAAGGTTGGACACAAAATTTGCATTTTTTGAAACCTTATGAATAAATAGCGAAGTCATCCACAAAATGCAAATGGAAAATCTACCATCAGTCTTCACCTATTTTCAAATGATTATCAAAATTAGAAGATCAGATTCCTTTATGTTTAGTTGGCTCTTATAACTTTTTGCAGAAAACCTCATCCTTTTATTTTTATTTTATTAAACCAATCAGCTATAGAATCATAAATTGCAGCTCCCTTTATGAGGAAAACTAACTATACTAGATCTAAACTTTATTCCCCCAAAAATCTATATATTAGTCTGCAAGGCACCACATTTTGCTTCATCCATCACAACTTAAGGTGTTCAAAGTTCAAACTTGATTCTTCGATGCATACATAGTGTCTTAGATAGTCTTCATGTGCGTCTTTTTCTATTGTAGTCAGAAGTCTTAATAAACAGGTGTAGATTTCCTCCATCTCCATGTGCAGTAAATTTCCGAACATGGAGAGATCTCATTATTCCTAAAAGACGGAACATATCTTACCGTTGAATCTGGACGGCTAAGATCAATCCTACCTTTTTTTGAACAGCTGGATTACTCCATGTGCAGGAATTTCTAGTATATTGGGTGGCAAAGTGCATACAGTCTAAACCACAAATGTGCCAATTGAAGTTTACCTGAAATTAAATCAAAAAGAAAATGGCATAGGGAGCGGTAACTCATACCTCAAGAAATGCAGCTTGGTCACTGTTGGTGCTCATGACCATGTCAAGTAGATAGAGCAATAGTATGTTAGACATGCCCCTAGAAAAATCATTGGCTGTGTCGAGCAGATAGAGCAATAGTATGTTAGACATGCCCCCTAGAAATATCATTGACAAGATTGGGTTGAGCAAAAAACATGATAACAAAGAAATGAACAAAGAAAGGGCGTCGTAGGAAACAAAACTCTCACCAGTCCAATGTCTGGTCTTTGGGAAAACCAACAATATATCATCAAACTGTATGAGGCTGACTCAATGACCCCAGCCGACCGCACTAATGTGCATAGATAAGACCTAATGTCTTCAACAGAATAAAGAATAAAAGAAAATTGAAAGAAGATCAGAATAAGTGAATGTTGTCAATTAGAGAATACATGTCGAACAATAAAATAGACAATGGATACGGAGCAGGCTGCATTCCCATGTTACAAATGATTGTAATGCCACTACGTCACTATTCCCATTTCGGATGAATGTGCGAGAGCAATAATCATTTTGCCTGCAGGCTCTTCGTTTGATGACTTACAACTTTAGCAGTTCCCCCATAATGTCGAATATGATGTACATTCTCCAAAAGGGAAGAAGTTCATATATTCATCTTTGCTGATAGCAGAAGTTGTACATACAAAATCTGTCTATCAAAAGATTCACAATAGAAAAAAAAAAAAAATCAATAAATAAAACTACGTTAAGCGATACCTCAAAATACACCATATAATCGGGCTAGATATGTGTCAAGCACGTACACCGCCTCCTGAATAACGTAATTGAAAGCTGCATACTCAGATGAGTTTAGTCAGTTGACTTGTACAAAAGAAAATCAGCAACTATTTATGACAGAGTGAAAAGATCCAGAAATTAAGAACATAAAAATCCAGAAAACTTTAACTTTCAAGTACACCTTTCAATAGAAGGCAGATAGTTCGGCAGATAACTCTTCTATCAACAAGCTGCACATACTGCATCTGTCGGCAACATTTTGTTGATAAATGTCCTATTATATACATTTTTTGAAGGTTTCAATCCTAATAACTAACAACCATAGATCAACCGATACAAGAATGTTACTTAGGAGCTTGGATGAGGCAATAAGCTTTCCTCGGAAGTTAGAATACCTTTACCTACAAGAAGCTGGGAGGAAGAAATGGTAGTAGAAGGAACAGAAGAGCTGTGAGTCACAAGAGGATCACCTCGCCTGCAGGAATTTCCTGCATATAGGATGGAAAAGTGAAAACAACTAAGCCACAAAGGTGTTTATTGAAGCCTACCCTAAATTTAATCAAATGGAAAATGGTGCAGAGCGGGCAAACTCATACCACGAGGGGTGCCCATGAAAAAAAATGCTTGGTCACTGAAGGTGCTAGGGAATATGTCAACTAGATAGAGCAACACTTTGTTAGACATTACTCTAAGAAAATAACATTTTCAAGTTTGGATGTGTGAAAACAGTGATTACAAAGAAATGATATACGAAAGGGCTTCACAGTAAACAATACTCTTAGAAGTGCAGTCTGAGCGAAGACCTTGCAAGTCACTACTCAGTTCACTAAACTGTGTGCGGCTGATTCCACGATGCAGACCCGTACAGATGAAGTGCATGGGTGAAACCTGATATCTTCAACAAAACAAAGAGCAGGAAAAAAGAAAGAAAATCAGAATGAGTGAATGCTGTCAATTAGAGAATGTACATAAAGCAATAAAATAGAAAATGGATATAGAGCAGGTTGCAGTCACATGTTACACATAATTTTGATGTCATTAGGGCACATGATGCTTACCCAAAATGCTCCAAACCTAAGAAACATGATTCCCATCTCAAAAGAGTGCCGAAAAGTGACAACCCTTTTGCTCTAACGTTCTTCATTTGATGACTTATAACCTCGGCGGGTTCCTCGTATAATATCACTGCAACAGGATAGAGAAACAAATATGATGCACATTCCACCAAAAGGAAAAAGTACACGCATTGAGGTTCTTCATTTTAGTTTTTTCTTTTACTGAAGTGCTGCAAATGTCAAACTACATATGGTCGTTGTCTTTTTGGTATCCCTGTAATAATCAGAAGCACAAATTAGGCACAAAGTTGTTAGTGCTGTCTAAAAGTAGTATCTCATAACAAATAGAAGTTCTTGCGGAAAAGTCTAGATTTACTGATTCCACAGACAAGTGGCACCCAAACTGCTTTTTTTGCAGTAAAATCTATTGTACTCTCATGGGATAGACCTAGATTCCTGCAGGACTGAAACAACTCTTAACAGCAACAGAAAGATGAAAAACATGCAAGAAATACAAAAGCTTGTATAAGAGAATAAATTAAAATCCTTCTTTTAGACATCTTTTATGCAATAAATATTCAATCGGAGGCCATGCTTGGATCTTGCATTGGTGATGCTTTTGCACTCTGATCATGCTGGATCTAGCTAACAGCAATTAGAATATATCGATGAAGAATTGTACATATAAATCACTAAAATTCTACTTCAATTGTTGATAAAGATATCAGTACGATCGACCCCCATGCCAATGGCAACGTTAAAACCCTCTTTTCTTTGAGATTGACAAGTAGTTATATCAATAAAATGCAAAAGATTTGATAAATATATACAATAAGCAATTAGAATATATCGATACTAAAGAAGATAAATATTTTATACCATTGTGTGTCAACATACAAATATATTTCTGAATGGCACACATCGGCATGGGACGACATACATGCACTGTCGTACTGTGCTAGCAAGTGCTCAGCTCAATCCCATGCCACATCACCTAAATCCTTGCAAAAAACAGACTAAATTTATTTAAAAAGAAAAACATATACAGACAAATAGACAATTGGGCTTTTGATTGGCTTGTGATTGAATAGCTCATTCTAGTAATAATGATCCTAACAATAAAGAATAGTAGAAAAAATTTGGAAAAGAGCACAAAAGAAAGAACAGGAAAAAGACAAAGCCAGTTAAGCAGTGTATCATCTAAATATCAAAAGACAAAATGTCATATAACAACTGAAAATAGAATTGAGAAACCCAGAAAAAAAAAAACACTATAACAGATATAAAAAACGATTTTGGCAAATGAACTGAGAAAAATAGTCAACATCATCACATTGATGAAGAATTGTACATATAAATCACTAAAATTCTACTTCAATTGTTGATAAACGATTCTTGAGTCACATTTCTATCCTTTAATTATCAAATAGTAACTGGGACGGATTTGAAATTAAATAATGTTGCATTTTTAGACAATCAATGTAGTTGCCGCCTGATTCTGGGAATAATATAGGTTTAACCAAATCTACAGAAAGGCTGAAAACAATAGTTTGACCACTCTAATGGACCTCCAACGTCAGCTCATCCTTGAATTCAGATGTAGGAGTTGCTACAGTACCAGATTCCTAGATATGTATATGTAGTTTTCTAGTTATCCTTATTCTCAATAAATTATACAGTTCATGCATTCTGGGATAGCAAATATATGTACTTTAAGAAGGACTATCAACTATTACGGAACTCAATCAAAAAAAAAAAAAAAAACAATTATCTGTTAAATGGCTTTACTATTCGCTTGCTTTAGTTAGCATTAATCCTCCAACGAAGAACACAAAATAATATACGTAATTTTTCTTTTCTTAATACGATGAAATAACGAACTGTACACCAGAACAACATGATCCAAAGATAGCACGAGAATATTGACTGAGACTTATAAACATACATGGCAAATAAAGAATAAGAAAAGAGTAAAATGGAACAATCATCAAAATTCAAGGATCAAATTGTTGCCTCTTACTGTTCTTGAAGTCTATCCAAGCCCCAGGAAGCAGGCACGGATATAAGTGTCTTCTCCCGGCCAAAATTTTACAGCGTAAGATGGATCCAGCACATCCTTCCGCACAAAAGAACTAAATTTTACAACCTAAGATGGATTCAGTACATCCTTCCACACAAAAGAAGATAGACTAGTAATATATATAGACGAAAGATATTAATAGATTGTTTCACCTCAAATACAAAAAAGAAATGGAGCAGCTGATACCATTGCAAGAAAGATTCAGGAAGTATGTGACAGGACATCCTTCTACAGGCATGGATGCACGTGTCCTAATACTCAATCCAAAATTTCATGCATAAGATGGATCCAACACATACCCCTGCATGAAACAACATAGATCATCAACATATATGCCTATATGCATCAAAGGTAGAGGTTTCACCTTACAGCTACCAACAAGAAAGAGACGAGTAAAGTGCTTTGATCAAGAATTCCGACCAATGCTAGAAAGATTCAGCAATCGAATGTGAAAAAAGCCTTATAAAAAGTATGCTCCAGGACATCCTTCTGAAAGAAAGAACATTATCAGAACTATACTGTGCATGAAACAGAGAAGTATCATTATACACCTGCATTGCCTGATATGCACACCACAGTAAACAATTCTTTCCACATAACCTGATCTTCGGATCAGCAAGATCATAGCTATATCGCAGATGAAATATAAAAGTATCACGTCATGATAAACGATTCTTTTAATTCTAATGGATTCAAATGCTACGGCAACAAGAAAGGGAGCAGAGAGTTGTTCACCTCAAGAACCTGACCTCATCTTCAGATCGACTGATCTAAAGAACGGATCCGGGGCTAAGAGATCGTGTTGTTCTCTTCGAAACCTGACCTGATCTTCAGATCAACTGATCTAGGGAACGGATCTAGGGTGAAGAAATATCTCAACACAAGAAGGATTCTGCAATTGATACGACAAAACTTGCATTATAAGACAATGAGTAGAGGATCGTTCGCTTCAAGAAACCTAACCTGCGATGAGGGTTTCCGGGGGTTGGATTCCGAAGAAAGGAGGAGCTATTCCACCTTGTTCTTCCTTCAAGCCCGATCTAGGGTTTGAGCACCTCCACCTTCACCTAGTGGAATCCATGAACGTTAGATCTCATCAATGGAACGAAGAACTGGGGCTCGGGGAGGAGGGGAGCGAAGAGGGCGAGGAGAGGAAGGGGAATGACCACTCTGTTGCCGTTCGTAGCTTGAACGAGGCGGGGTTTGGAATTTTGGGGGTGACGAGGTATTTATAGGAGACGAAGAGATCACTGGACCGTGGATGCGGGTATCGTACGCGTATACCGTCTAAACGTACACCTACTCCGAATGTATATATCACGTGGGGTAAATATTAACGGTCAGGATTTGATTTTCTTCTATGCCGTTACACCCATGAACGTGTGGAATGTGCGGATAAAACCGACTAGGACTAGGAAATAGTGAATTTATTTAAGCATAGACAGAAATGTAAACTTCAAACCTGAAAATAGGTTACTGAACATGCACAAATAATTTTTAAGAGCAAAATTGTTATATGCACAAAACTGAACACGAAGAAAAAAAATTATCTGTAAATCCAAGAAGCAAGTTGAAAGTAAAATTTTAAACAAAGAACAATGTCTCTGCAGTAACAAAAGCATAAGATTAGTCATTTTGGCAAAAAAAGACTTGGTTTGTTATCACATATAATTATCACCACTACGTAGGAGATACTTTGTAGTACTCAGTTTTAAAAAAATCTAAGGTACAATAAAATTTTCCTTATAAATACTTTTTTTTATAATTTTGTCTCGTCAAAAATTAAATTTGTAGCTTTTAACCTCACACTGTTACTATTCCGCCACCATTTTTTTTCATAAATTACATGATATAATTAGATAACTACTAATCTATTTATTTCACTCTTGAAAACAAATTTTCACTCTTAAAAAAACATATAATTTTATCCTGCTTTATTTTTGGTGAAACAAATATACCCTCATTTTTTTTAAACACACGTAGGAGATTTCGAACATCAAACCCTCGATTTCCTGATGTGCCATGCAAAATACCAACCAAAAACAGCCCAAAAATGTGGATTGGCCTCTTCCTAATCGAGAAAGTGTTGACTAGACCAGGTGTCCGTGCAGTTAATAAACACAATAAATAGTAACTCTACTTGGAAAGCAAAATATACCATTAATAAATAAATATATTAAACTAAAAAAAAATGCTACCTGTACACCCCTAAGTTGTGAAGTATATTTTACACTCTATTCATCTAAAGATTAAAATAATTTTTCAGATTTTTAATATTAAAAAAATAGAATTGTGATAAGACTAGTAAAATAAAATTGATCATTGAATAAATAAAATATAAGATTAACACTCGTTTTTTGAAATACATATAGCAGTGCTGTATTAAATTTGGACTCGCCATTAGTAAATCTTACGTACATTATTAAAACACTATCTTTTTTCAACCATCGACAATGTGATGAGTTTATACAAAATTAATAACAATTTATTTATACATTGCCATCTAAAATAAATACTCATCAATAATACTTTATCTTGCCATCTTCCTATATATCCAAATTTATACAGTGCTCTTAATTTTTTCTTTTTTAATCTAGTATGTAATGAAAAAATTTAATATTTAAATTGAGCTTAAATATGCAACACATTTTATATAATTTTGAGCTACTAGCTGATAAAAATAATATTAAATTATCTATCATTGGACTTATTAAGAGAAGATTTAGAACTAACAATAACACTTGATGTCGTTAATTAAATCAATATTATAAAAGATATTATTTGATACTAAAGATTAATATGTGGGACTTTTTTTGTTGTTGTTGTTAATTACACGAGGAGTCAAACATAAAATAGTACATTTTCTTTCACCTGGCTATTAGTGAGGGATTTGAGCACCCACTATCTAGTTAAACCAAATAGAGAAATTTTTAAGTTTAAAGAAAGGACTTATTCCACAAGGGGGAAAAAAAAAGAAAAAGAAAAAAGAGACTGGCTCGGTTCTCTGTACCCGGTCCAGCTACTTATTATTCCTCACATCATCACATTATTCACATCGGCCACGTGGACGCACGAATTCGCCACGTGTCCTCCTGCATTTATTATTTTATTAAAACCCCAACCCCTATACCTTTTCCCCGACCCTCCCACTTCTCTGTTCTCTTTTTCGCTCTCTGAGTGGACCTCCACCCCCCTCCCGACCTTCAACGGGAGAAAAAATGGCGGAACCCCAAGAGAAGAGCAAGCGATCCTCCAACGCCGCCCCGGCGGACGATCTCGACCGTTCGATCGAGATCGACGGCCCCTACTACGACACCCTCCCCGCGCTCCTCCGCAGCTTCTTCGACGGGGTCGTCTCCCCCGCGCCGCCGCCGCTCATCCAGCGGATCAAGGACGCCACCGCGAAGTGCGCCCCGCGGCTTCGAGAAGCTTCTAGAAACTCCGCGCGAGATCTCCTGCAATGGACTCGGCGGGGGAGCGCCCTACGCGCGCTTCTCGTCATCTCGGTGAGTGTATTATTAAAGAGGGCTAAGATCCTAAGTGATCTACTCTTTGCAGTATTTCTCCGATTTCTTTTTTTTTCATTTGTTAATTTTTGGAGCTTATCAGTTCCAATTTTTTAATTTTTAATTTTTATTTTTTACAAATTAGTTGTTTATTAGTACTAGAATAAAGCAGTGTGTGATTTATATTTGAGATCTGTTCAATTTTTAGGGGGAGAAGTTTTTTGATGTCGAAATTAGTCAACTAATCCGCTTCAATTTCTAGGGAGGTAACGTTTGTGAGAGAGTAAATATATAATTCTCGATAAATTATTGTGATTTATGTTTGAAAATTATGGCTTGACATTGTCGTAATCTAAAAATCTCTGAATCGACAAATCCACTGCAGAGCGTGGATATTTTGATATATGGATGTTTTGAAGCTATTATGGTGTGGAAATTTTCATATTCATAGCCTCTGATGCTGAATATAAACCTTAGGGCCAGATAAGTATAGGATTGGCTTGATGAAATTGGATGACCCAATGTTTTTTCATGGTGAAATCGAGTATTAGCCCTCTTTTTGTTCACGAAAGATATCAATCACCTGCGGCGGCGCTTTGCCCCTTTTGATGGAGGTTTCTTCAAGTATATAACGTGTTTTGGTGTGTATAACGTATTTTTCATGGGTCAAGTACCTCTTCGGATTCCATTATAAGTAGTTAGTAGATTCACGAAGAAGAGGCCAGACGGCATCAGAAAAGAAGCATCAGAAGAAAGATGCGGAATATGAGAAATCAATATATTTTTGAATGGAAGGAGGTTCGTAGAATCGGGTCATAAGACTTGGTTCTAGTTCTATTTGTAAGATTAGGACAGCAGGAGTGCAACGAAGTGGAATTGTTTTATCGCATTATGCAATCAGCACGTCTTGTGAAATACAGTCTAGCAACAGAGTGTAACTTAATTTGAGGAGCATTGGAGCAAAAGGTTTTTATATGATTCTAATCGGTTGTTGGCCTGAAGGCCAGTGTTTGAAAAGGCGCGCCTGAGGCGCGCGCCTCAGCGCCTAGGCTCAAGGCGCGGACCTCAGCGCCTCAGGGAGCGAGGCACGCGCCTCAGACGCGCTTCGTGATATTTACATTTAATGGGTCTAGGGTTTGGGTTTCCTGGTCATAAATTTTTTTCAATAAATTCTAAATTATTAAGAAATGAAAAAAAATTCTTAATCTGAACGCTTTCTTCCCCAATGGCAACAAGCAGCAACGGTGATAATATATATACATGTGATTTCTTTACTTTTTTTATAGTTATTTTGTTTTTGTATGACTATTTTCAAATTTTTAACGCAAAACATCCGTTTAAAGTAGGCTTTTTGAGAGTATTTAATTTTTATTAGATGTGCGCCTCACCTTCTTGAGGCGCGCGCCTCGTGGTGCGCCTCGCGCCTAGGCTCTAGAAGGCTTTTGCGCCTTTTTGCGCCTTGCGCCTTTTCAAACACTGCCTGAAGCCCATTCCCTTTGGGCTTACGTAAATGTATTATTCGAGTAGAGCTCTCAGAATAAGCTCTACTGGATATTCTGTTGCAGCTCCTCCCATGAGCTTCCTAACATAGTTAGAAGCAGAAGCTTCGAATTGCATCATCAGATGTTGGACCTTAAGCTCATTTCCGCTTCATGCCTAGGCGAGAGGTTTTAGCACTTTTTGTTCTCTAAATGCCTGGCTTCTACATCTAATTAACGAAAGCTGCCAAGTTTCAGATAAGGATTGCTTTTATTTTGACATGCTCTTAAAATCGATGCATTCCCGAAGTAGACTAACGATGCAACTGAAGTTCGTTCATCCGAGTCCATGTTCACAAAGCGATGTTTGATAGACCGAATCCCCGTCATGTGACCTTTTGCTAAATGATCCTAGCAAAGCTTTTTTTTCCTTTTTTTTTTCAGAAGTTGTATTGCTTTGGTCCTCAACAATTGAAGAACTATTGGAGCTTACATACTCTACAATTTAAATTAATTGTGTGTTGGGTAATTTGGAGAGAAGTCGAAGGAATCCGAGGGTCAGGATCAAACCTACGTGGGACATGTGCCAACCCCCTGTGGACTATATGGAAGTTACTGTATTATATGTATCTCTTTGCATACTTGAGATGGATTATTGTTGTAAAGATAATTCCACCAGGGTGTTTTATACACAGTTAACAACCCCATCTAGATTTTCTCTGGAAAGTTCAATTTACCTTTGATATTGTTGTTAAAGCATGAGCTTTGCAAACAAAAATGCAGCTTGAGAAACTTCCAAACATAAGTTGTTTGTTATGTTTTGTTTATTAATAAATATAAGAGTGTCAACTGCACACATAAGTTATAATTCAAATGTCTACTATAGCGGAAAAGTTATTAAGTGATTTTTCAACTTTCATCGGAAGGTAACAGACAACTGTCGGTACTTAATTATTTTGCTTGGCAGGTTGGATCAATCACACTTGTGGCTTTGACTGGGCTGCTGGTTTTTATGTTCTTCTTCGTAGCTGCAACAGTGAATGCTATAATCATCTCACTCCTCATGTCCTTGGCGGCTGCTGGAGGCTTTTTAGCTATTTTCTTTGCTTTCTCGACAGCAATATACATCGGAGCATTATCAGTTGCAGTCTTTGTTATTTCCACCACGACCATCTCAACCATCATTGCTGTTATGGTAGCCACTGGTGCGTAATGCTACTTTCTAGAATATTCTTCTTTTATATAAATAAATTTTTCCCCAGTATGGGTTCTCTTGATCTAATACTATCAGAACCCCTTGTTCAGTGGAGTGCCATTTGAGAGGACTATAATTATACGTTTAGTATGAAATCTTGGAGATTATCTTTTGATTCATGGCGGAGAGTACAGACTACAGATTCATACTCCTATTAAAAAAAAAACATAGATTATATATAATTCACTACTGCCGTAAAAAGTTGACTCCCTTCTATAATTCACCAGCTGAAGTTAGAACAACTGTCCCCAACACGACCAATACAGATATTTCTTGATTGGCGTTCTTTCAGCTTGCATATGCCATAGTAACACCTGAGAATATTTGTACATCTGATTTGAGAAAATTACTCTATATAGGAGGAAGTGCAACTTTGGGAGCTTGAATATTTAGGACCTCAATTATGTAAATATTTATCAGATGACTTGTAGAATGTGAAGTGTTAGTAAGCAATTTTGCTGCGTAGTAGCTGGCAAGCGGCTACTTTCCTCAGTGGGCGACATCTAAAAGCTTTTCCTTTTGCAGAAATTGATGTTAGATAGATATCTAACACGGCAAAGACCACAATGAAGCAGTTTAATTCTTTCCAGTTCATAAGCTCTAGTCTTTCTTATAATCACTAGCCTCCATGGAAAAAAGTTAAATCTTTTCTTCAAGTGCTTTTGTTTTCTGAATCTACAAAGACCAGAAATCATGTTCATTAATTTGGTGCAGGGTGGATTGGATTCTTTTGGGTTATTTGGGTTGCGGCCCGAAAAAGCTTGGACCTGACCAAGCAATCAGTCAAGATGACAGGTTCGGCAATTTCAGCATATTCTGCTGCTCGGCAAGCAAGAGGTGATGTAAACTCAAAGTCCGCCGATTAAAATTAATTCCACTCCCTTGGACACTTTTGCTTGTATCTCCGTAGTATTGAGTTATCTTTGTAAATTTTGGTTTGCGCAGACCGACTGTACAAATTTATTCTCTGTCTTGGTGAAAACACAGTCCTTTTTAAGTTGCATCCTATGTTTAATTATCCTCTTAGGTTGGTTCTCGATGCTTGCTACACCTTTGTTATGTATGTGGATTTTGTGGATCGGGAAATATATTAATAATATATTTAGGTAGCTGAAAAGGAACACACCAAATTTAGTCGGTATGGACTTTACTTTTCCAGAATGGCTTTGCAGGGGATGTTCTCAGAAACTTGTTTGCTGCCTTTCCTTCTACTCTTTTGTTTACAGTATGAGACTGTAGGTATCATTGGAGATAACAAGGAAGAGCACATTATACGCTCGATACAAAAGGTTAAATAGGGGATCTATAACTGAAGCACATGAATTTTCTTTTGTAGGCGTTTTAGCTTTTATTTCATATCTGAGCGATTCAGATTGTTATTTATTTATGTTAGTTATGTTTGTGTATGCCGCATGCTTATGTGTTGTTTGTCCACGTCAGAGGATACATACGCACACGCGCACTTACCTGCTAAACGTCCCATATGCACACGTGTATGCAGTGGACAACTTACCTACGTATCATGTGCTCCCATGTGCTCCACCGTTTATCCCATTCGCCGAAACACATGTAACAGTGACTTGCCCAAGTCCATCTCATATTAATAACACCATGTCCCCCATGTTAAAGTAACATGAGTAGTTACTCTTGCAATGTGTCCAAATAATTTCGACAAACACGGTAAAAAGTTAAATAACATTAAAGTTTTTTAAAGAATAAATATATTTGATTGAATTTTATTATTTCTGTAGAAGGCTCTGGTCACTTTCTAACAACAAGACAAAAGAAAATTTGGGGCCCACATTCGAACCATCAAGGACCCCTTAAACTGTTCACTGACATTGAGAGGTCAGAGAGGGCTCAAAACCTACTGAAGATGCCATATCTTACAAACCCTATCTTTTAATATAAAAACTATCAAAATTTTCTTGAGTTACATTCATGTATGAGCCCTCTCTCACACTCTTCCATGCAACTCTACCCATACCTATCCTATCTAACATCTATAGGCTCTCTAGATCTCTCTCTCTCTCTCTCTCTTGATGGCACATGGTTTGGTTCTATCATACCATGGATTCTTTCATGAGAGGACAATGTATTGTATTGTAAAGTGTATGGCATTTCCTGACAAAAGGATATATCTTACAAGAGTTATGAACCCAAGAAATTAGCAGCAAAAAAGCTCCCTCCCCTTCAATTATTTACTTTTGTGCATTGCCCTAAATGGCCCTCTTCTTTTCCTTGAATTTGCACTGGGACAACAATTAAGATTCGGGAGAATTTAGTTAGTTGCTTTAAAAGAGTCTTGATTTATTAATGCTCCATTAATGCACCTCAAACAAGGGAAAATCTCTGTTTATTAAATATAAAGGATTGACACAAAGAGAGGGAGAGAGAGAGAGAAATGAGAACCAAAAGAAATAAAGAAGAAAATGTTTTCTAGCAAGAAACTGGTCATAGAAAGAAAGAAAAGAAAAGCAAATAGATTTTGGCTTCGAAAGGTTGCTTCTTTCTATTAATTAATTGAATATATATTTATTACTAAATCAACGTCTCTTTTCACTCTTGCAATGCATTTCAGTGGACAAAATTACGTGTTTCTTGAAGAAGTCTAATAGGAATTTTGAAACAATAACGCAAATAAATTCATTACAATCGGCGCGAAGGAAATGAAACTGCGCTCCTTTAATTTTATTTAGTTTAATTTTTATATTCCGAAGCTTAGTTTCATCTATGCTGCGTTCTAGAAATAGAAAAGCCCAGAGACCATGTCAAATAGCAATGGACTACGATATGACTCGGTTCAAGCTGCATTCTCCTTAAAACTTGGGATGGGGAAAAAGAAAAGCTTTTCATGAAAGATAGGGATAGTATTGGAACTTCATCAATAAATGGACAGGTCAATCATGCATTACCCATGCATATAGAAACAAAAGAAACCGATTCATGAGCCACAAAGCAACAAAGCCTACAAAGACACTCCTTTTCCTTTCTCTTTTCCTACAAAGATACCCCTCACCTAAATTTACTAAAAAAGAAACCCATCCATTTCATACACTTACAATAAGTTGTTATCTCCAGTGATGCCAACCACCAGGATACTTTTTCTCTAGATTTTTTAAAAGGCATCTCAACTCACTATATAGCACAGCCCAGTAGTTGGAAACTTAAAGGCATTCACACCCCCACATAACTGAAACTAGTATCATTGTCCATCAAGGAAAAACTAAAGGAGATAGCAATGGAGGACACTGAAGTGGTGGAGTGTAGATGCTGTGGAATGTGGGAGGAGTGCACAATGGACTACATTAAGCGGGTGAAGGAGCAGTTTGGAGGGGTTTGGGTCTGCGGATTGTGCGCGGAGGCGATAAAAGACGAGCAGTCGCGGCTCGGAGTGGAGCGCGAAGCCGCCATGTTGGTGCATGCAAAGTTCAGAGAGATCGCCAGTGTCGATCCGACGATTCGGATCGCGCAGTCCCTGCTCCAGTTGCTGAAGAAAATGATCTCTTCATCCAATGCCAACTCTTAGCACTTATGTTAACTTCTTCAGTTTGTAATGCATGTCCATCTTTTTCTTAACAAACTAATGCTGCTGGACTTTCATGTAGTTTAGCGAACTAATTTATGTTGGTAATGAAGTACATAACTCTGCTTTTTTGCCATCTCTCAAAAAATTAATGCTGCCACTTTTAGTGATTATGAAACTGCATGTAGAGTGCCCAAGGTCATTCATGTATGAAGTTCTAGTGTGTACATGTGTGGGTCTGAAAAAATGAAAGATAATTATGGAAACTCCATTTGAGATACTGATGCCTCGCAGTTTTCAGATCATTCAAAAGTATCAATTATATACTCTTTCAACTTTTTTCTGAAGGCCAAAAAAAAAAATCAGCTCAGCTTTTCTACTGCATCATTCAGTAATCCTTTCAGGCAGTTAATTTCTTTCTTTTTTTTTATATTTTTTCCTTGAAATGAACCAGCAGAAATTGGTGAGGTATTACTTGGCCTCTTTCATGTAAAACAAGAAGAAGAATTTTTTTCTTAGTATTTACTACTTTTGAAGCAATAAAATTCAACCTTAAAATATTTTATCAATAATCTTCCAAGGTCAACTAGTCTTTTGCCTAGTCCTCAAATTATATAACATCTGAAAGAGAGGAAAAAATAAAATAAAATGACTGTAAAGTTGTTAGATACAGTTGCACCAATATAAAACCTTTTGGTGGTTAATGGTTTCTTGACCGGCGCTCTCTATATTCTGTAGTAATTTTAGCGACCACATTATCAAACATGGCCTAACAAGATGCTACAACAACATGCGCAAAAAGTTCAAATGTTGTATTCCTAAATCCCAGTAAACATTAGATGTTTTACAAAAACTTATCATTCTTCTTCTGTAGGTATATGCCCCTCTTAATTCCTCTCAATTCCTCTGCGTGTAGGGTGGTAACCAAGGATTTAAGTGCCCATCGGCACGGGCCGTATCTACCGTACCGTATCGTGCCAACAAGATATCGGCACGATACAGATCCCATGCTGATGGTACAGTTCAAAACTCTCTATTCTTTAAATTAGTAAGTAATTTTATCAATAAAGTTTAAAAATTTTGATAAAAGTACATAATAAACAGTTAAAATATTTTGTTGCTAAAGAAAATAAATATTTCATGCTATTATGTGTCGGCACCCATGATTTTTTGTGACCGGCACGCATCGGCACGACTCGACACGCACCGTGTCGTACCGTGTCGCTAAATTTTCGGTACAATTTCATACCACGGCACTTAAATTCTTGACGGTAACATATTCTCTATACAAAAACGAGGGTCTCAGTTTTTAAATCTTTACCCAGGTAGAACCTGCGCTCGTCCACTTGCCTTTTGATTCTGACTCTGCTGCAAAGCAGAAACACTTCCACTGCGACGCGCCGGCGCGCACGTCCCTCGAAGTACTTGTCACAAACGAACACGTGTCCCTGTGTGGACCGTCCGATAAAATATCAGACGATGTAGATGAAGCTGCACTTTTTCTAGAGAAATGCTTTTTGTGCACCGGTAAGAACAACTTTTTTTAAAAAATTTAATATTAAAAATTAGAGAGTTTATAAGAATCATAAAATTAGTATTAAAAAATAATTTTAGAATAACAAATAGATAAGATTTACATTCACTCTTGAATGTATAAATAGCACCATTCAAAATTCTATTAGAAGCGCCGCGGCCCGAAGTAGTTGGCTCTGGAGCCCGATGGGTGCTGCATGTCAGAAAAATTAATTGCTTAGCGACGAAGTTGAAAATAAATGAATATAAGCGGAAATGTTTAAATTTAAATAATTTATTTATATAAATGTTGTAATGTTTTTTTTACCTTTTATATTTTATTTTTTACTTTTTCTTCTTTTTATCACCTATTTTACTTTTACTTACTTACCACACCATATTGAGCGCAAAAGAACTATTTTCCGTCTCTTGGTTTCGTAGCCAAACTACCAAATCCAACATCAACTCCTAAATTCCTACTCGTAGCGTCTCTCCGATTCTCCCATAAACAAACCCTAAATTCTCTCACAAAACATCGGATTCTTCGATGATAAGTATCCGCCCCACTGTGCCCGCGGCGGCGATGATCCCCGCCGCACGGTGGCCGTCGCCGGAGAAGAAGATGAAGAAGAAGAAGAAGTCCCCGGAAAGCGGGAGGTGGCGGGCGACGCCGTCGATCTACGTGGACCGCGCGGTGCGGCCGCGGCTGGGGGCGCCGCCTCCGATCCCTTGCTCGCACGGAGCCCGCCGCGGCGGCGCGGACGCGCTTCTCTCGCTCCGCGCTCTCCGGGGCCTGCTTCTGGTTCTCAGCGGCGTCGTGCTCCAGCTGCTTCTGCCTTTCTCCGCTGATGCCACAAGCGCGGCGGAGAACGCGCCGCGGAGAGAGAAGAGGAAGGGGAAGGGGAAGGGGGAGGTGATCGGAGCCCGGAGTGTAAGGGATTGGGAGGCGAAGGCGAGGCGGGGAATGGCGATAAGGCGATTGGGGAGGGCGGAGGAGGAGGAGGAGAGGAGCAAGAGGGAGTTCGCGGTGTTCGCTACGGATAGGGGTTATACGCTATTCACCCAGTCGTGGACTCCGCTCATCGTTCCAACCAAGTATACTTATTTGTTCATTTATTTACTTATTTTCCTGCACTTTTGCTAAATCAAGTTTATAGATTTTTCTGCGAAGAGGATGAGATTATAGACCATTAATCACTATTCGATTGATTCAAAGAAAGATCAATGCCATTCTAGTTGCAATCTATATTATTGAAGTATTGAACCATTTTTCTCCTCATAAGAGTATTATCAATGATGTTAAAGATGCATTTTCATTTTATATCAACAATGATGTTCATTTTCTAAAATTTTAATTTGATGTATCAAAGCATGACATTGATTTTTTCTAGGTCTTATGCAGGGGTCTGGTTGTTCTTTTGCATGGTTTGAATGAGCACAGGTATGTTAACATACCTGGTTATTTAGGGTGTTTTGGAAATCTTTTGCCGTGCTTTGCTAACACCGGTTTATTGTTCGACAGTGGAAGATACGATCATTTTGCAAGGCAATTGAATGATGAAGGTCTTAAAGTCTATGCTATGGATTGGATTGGTAATTTATCTTCAGAAAAAGTTTCTTTCTATTAAATTGTGAAATGTTAATGTTCTTGTTCCATGTTTACTCATGTTTTCCTGTTCTTCGAGCTCTATACATGAGATATAGGAAAATACAGCTCTCTGCCTACTAACCTTGTCTAATAGAGAAACTAAGTTGAGAGGCAAAGAGTACAAGTAGGTTTATGTTTACTCAGTTTAGTCATCATTGTTTGCTTTCTGCACCCAATACATTTTGCATTCAAGTCAGATCAGGTAGTCACTCAAATTTGCAGTTGAATTATGAATTTCAATCAATCCATACCATAACTTAAGCCTTCACCGAGGCAAATTTGTTCAGCTAGTATTTGCATATGCACTTGAATTATGCTTGTTCTTATATGTTCAAAGTTCAATTAATAAGGCAATTAATCTCTAGAAACTTCCATTGTAAACTATATGGGAGGTGCTTTTTTTAACCTGATGAACGAGAAATGCTCTCCTCAGGGCACGGCGGAAGTGATGGATTGCATGGTTATGTTCAATCGCTTGACTACGCTGTCGATGACTTGGTAATTTCACTTGAGTAACAGATTAGGAAAGAAAGATATACTGTGATTAGCTGCTGACAATGTTGTATATACAGAAATCATTCCTGAAGAAGGTGTTGGAAGACAACCCCAGCTTGCCTTGCTTCTTGTTCGGCCACTCAACAGGCGCAGCTATTGTTCTGAAGGTATTGACATTACTGCGGCATTGTAGTTGTGTCAGCACTAAATATTGAACTTTATAGTATAATTTGTGTATTAACATTGGGATATTCTGCTGGTTATATGAACACTTCAAGGCAGTGCTAGATCCGAAGATAGAAGTTTGTGTCGCAGGTGTAGTATTAACATCACCTGCTATTCGCGTTCATCCATCTCATCCAATCATTCCTGTAAGTATATCAGTCTAGTTTATAAATTTTTAAGTTTTATGTGTGCTTATCTATGCTTCCAATATATTGTCCTTACTGCTGCTGTTTCACTACTTGTCACTGCCGTTCAAACTGCATCGTTATAATATCTGAACCTTCCAGATGTAAATGATGGATCCAATAATATTTTATCTAATTTTGACTATATAGATTTTGTCAAAGAAGATGGGACATTACTGCAAAAATCGGTTATAAATAAATAAATGGATCAGATATAGTTGCTAGAGATCTAATGGAGATGCTAATCAGGAATTCTCGATGTATCTAAGTATGTGCATTACGTTGCATATCAGCATTGGCTTTATTTTCATACTCTTCTACACTTTGTTTCTTTTTAACTTGTACACCATGTATTTCCAAAACAACTTATTCCCGCCGACCATTTGGCAATATCATGTGAATTCCTTACAGCATATACCATTTCTCAATGTCAGGTAGTCGCGCCAATTTTCTCTATGCTAGTCCCGAAATACCAATTCCGTGCCTCTCGTCGACACGGCCCTCCCGTTTCTCGGGACCCCGAGGCCTTGAGGGTCAAGTATTCTGATCCACTCGTCTTCACTGGCCCTATAAGAGTCAGAACAGGTAACGAGGTTCTCCGCATATCGTCCTACTTGCAGCAGAATCTGACCAGAGTCACCGTCCCTTTCCTAGTCCTCCATGGTACAGCTGACACAGTAACCGACCCACAAGCCTCCCGAAGACTCTACGAGGAATCATCCTCGACCGACAAAACTCTCGATTTGTATGATGGGCTCCTGCATGACCTCCTTTTCGAACCTGAGAAAGATGATATTGCAAAGGATATTACCGATTGGTTTAGGTCCAGAATTCAACAGAGAATGAAAGGAGATTAGTGTTATTTAACCGAGGATCATATAGTCAATGCCGTGGTGAGTATTTACTTCAATTGCCACCTTTCAGTGCTGGAAAAATTTGTTGTATAGTGTAGCAGTTTCTCCTCTGTTACCCGACACTCTTCACTATTGCAGTACAGCCATATTGTATAGGAAAATTTGAAGCCTCTTCGCTTCGAAGCTTGAAGCTTGTTTTTGCCTCCTGTTGTAATTTAATTTACTCGTTCTAAATAAAGTGTATACTTAGATATTTTTTTATACATAAATATATTTTCTGTACATAATTGTTGAAATTTTAAAAAATATTACTTAGTTTTTTGCAACAAAGTGCCTTAATTTTCTGGGGAAAAGTACTTGCCTAATCCAGGATAACAGCACAGCTGAGGAAAACTATAACGTAGCGGTGGCACTTAATAAATCTCCAGCATAAATAAACTAGCGAGTTAACATTTCCAAAATTGTTGTAATGCTTGCTTAATTAAGAAAATTACTATTTCCAAAAGTACACGTTGTACTGTAGTTATCTTTCTTTCTCTCTTTGCTTTTCTTTTTTGGCGTGGCATTACTATCGTTTTTATCAGACCACAAGGAAAACACCTGTTCCCGTATAAACATATACATATATATTTACAAAGCATTTTGTATACATCCTTGACAACATAAATTCTGGAAATCATTGCGACACAAGATCATTGATGTTGCTCTTTGTCACTTGAATAGAGCTGATATACCTGCTACTGCTCATTAGCAATGAATCCTGGTGCAAGCTGCAGAAGCTGCTATAAATTGCTCATATCTGGACACAGGAGGACACGATGCACAGCAATGTTTTGAATAATGTATTGTTCTTGCAACCTGATAAACCTTCTGCGAGCGATTCTTATTCGCTACTTCGCTGTCACAATAACGCTTTGATTTCAGGTAGCGCTTTATTTGCTACTTTGCTGTAACGATAATGGTTTGATTTCAGGCTACTTTGCTGTAAAAATAATGCTTTGATTTCAGGTAGCGCCGATGACTGTTCTACTTTTGATCCTTCGTGAAACTAGGGCTCAAAGACATTTCTATTTCCTCGAGAGAACGCCCTTGTGTTTCGACTATGAAATACGTGGCAAACACGGCCGTCAACAAAGAGACCCCTCCAAATGCTGCGTAGACTGATCCAACTCCAAACTTGTCTACCAGTTCTAGAAAAAACAGTCCGACTAAAAAGTTGCAGACCTGCGATTTCATGCAAGACTTTAACTAGGCTGAATTAAGTATGAATTAAAACAAGGATTTTGTGCATACGTGCGCTCAGTATTCATATCAACAATAGGGCATATATGTCAAAACAAATAATTCATATCATTTGTCGCCGGAATGGATGAAAAGCAGAATGAAATTGTTTGGCATCAAAAACAAGTAACAAGTGATACATACCCAGTGTACGGAGAAGCTAAAACCCATGATCTTTGAACGTGTTAGGGCGCTGCTCAGCTCTGGTATTATAATACCTGTAACTGGCCCAGCGCCTAAGGCAAATGTGAAAATGTACCTACATTAAAGTAAAAATCATTAACTACACTGCTAGATTGCTCAAAGTAATCAAGGATCGCAAATCGCAACACCATACATAACACCAGATAAAAAAAGAAAAAGAGACGCAATATAGCTTGCCACATTAAAGCTAAAAAGGACAATTTGTATATTCAAGCTTTCCAACAAATGAAGTACAACAACAACAATTGAATTCCCAGAAAAAACATGCATTGTGGAAGTTACATACATGAGAGTTCCGCTTATTGATAGGATGTGGCTCGATCCTTCATCTAGTGGAAAACTAATGGCACTAACGATAAGAAACATTGAAAATGCCTGCACAAAAAATGTAGAGTTCATTTATAACTCGCAAAGAGAAACAATAGACTTGTTACCAAGATAATAGGCTACGTCAATCTTGGAGGTGCTAGCATCCATCATAGCAGCAAGACTATGAGATGACATATAAAATAAGCTAAAGCAAGTAGAAAAGCAGAATTTAGGCAGCATGAGACAATCTTCAAGTGTATATTCTGTAACGCCAATTCGCACATAACACACAGAAAGTAAGCACAAATACCAGACAATCATCACTGTGAAAACCAACATTGATGCAAAACTTCAGGTCAAAATGTATTTTAAGACTTTTGTGATTTTTTGTCTTATCTATACAACAATACCAGACTTTTATGAGGCAGTTGAGTCTTCATCTCTTTTTGGATCCTAAGAGTCCAGTAGACTTAATCACACTATAGACCCATGATTGCAAGATTCTAAGCTATGAGGGACAAAATTGGTATTAGATCAAAACTTCAAAGACTAAAACTGTAATTTACATAATGAAATATATTTGTGATTTTTTTTTTATAAATAAAACCAAGTTATGGCTCCATGCTCCTCTAAAAGGGCTGCTGAAATGGTTAGTTGAACAACTATATTGAGATTACTATATTAGCATGCTGCACACCATTCCGAGGTAGCTTCCAATCAAAAGTTTCTTCCTTCCTTGTTTATCCATCAGGTATGAAGCAACTAATGCTCCTACAAACCAAAGAATCACCATGAGTTTCTTTCGAAGAAGCATATACAAAATTACAATATTATATTACTGTTACAAACCTCCTAAGTTGGTGATTCCGACAAATAAGCTAGCCAAAGCACTACTACTGATTCCCACATCTTGAAAGGTCAAGGAAGAGAAGTAAAGAACCCCATTTATTCCAGCAAATTGTTGTAGTAAGAAAAGGGATCCTCCAATAAAGGCAACTGGAAACGCATAAAAAAACATCAGTTCTCCAGTTTTTTAAGCTATGTGGTAGAGTAAACTTCATGTTGGAAAAGGTAGCAAGAGAAAGGACCATCCAAAAGCAAATGAAGGACTCCATTACGACTGACATCAGCATAGCATACATAAAAAGGAAAGAAAGGAACAATTAAGAATACAGCAATCTATTATAGAAAAAGATACAAGAGAAACGACCATCCAAATGCAAATGAAAGACTCCATTACAACTGGCACCAGCATAACATACAAGAAAAGGAAAGAAGAGAATCCTGTCAATGCATGAATTTCAGGAAGAAAGCATCACGAGGCCAACAACTAAGAGAAATAAGAAAACAAGAGACCAAGCTTGAAGTTATGAGTAATGCAAAGCAAACAACTGAAAGTGCAAGCTTAAACAAACCAGACACAAATCAGAGGAACAAACTTTATGCAAGTTTACGCACAAAAATCTTGATAAAACAGCAGCAGTATACATCTTAATTGACACATGACAAGATCAATAAAGATATAATAGGGCCAAAAGTAATCAGACCAGAATAAACTATTGCCAGACCAGCCATGTTCATGTCAAAGCATAGCGAATGTGAAAAATAAGTGTAAGGACAGATCGATCTACAACCTCTGTTGTGGGGCTCCTCCAGAAGGTCCAACCAGCTACTCTCTGCGCCATCATTTTCAACAACAGATTTAATTTCTTCAATGGACTTCTCAACTTCTGACATACCCCACAGTCTTCCAACTACTTTTCTAGCATCATCTAATCTTCCTACCTGCACAAGGTACATATTATAAAGCACACTTTCAAAGACGTTCACTAAAGAAAAGTCCCCTAGTTTGATAAATTACCTTACAAAGCCAGCGGGGACTCTCAACGGCAAACTGCATGCCTAACATAATAATAAGGCCAGGGGCACATGCAGTATAGAGCATTGTTCTCCACCTGCAACAAAAGTAATAGTTGTTATAGGTATATTAATCAAGGATAACTTGACTCAGAAATTTATAATTATAGAATTCAAAACACCCATTATGTACATATATGATGTCGAACAGGTGTACAAGAATGACAGAAAGCACCAGCAGATCAAATCACATAGTCAGTTAACAAGACATGTAAATAAGAATTAAGTAAGAAAAAATGCATATGGTATGGAACAATACTTTGATTGACGTGTGGAAAAATGTGTGAAATAATAAAGTTTACTATTTCAAATGTTCAGGGATATGTAAAATTTACAGACAGACAAGCACATGTACTTGAGAAAGCAAGCATGTATACAAGTATGCATCTATTGATACTTGTGCTTCATTTACATTATTAATGTCCAATACTATAAGAATGACAAGGATGCCTCACCAATGTGGATCACTTTCAGAAGGAATCCCTAAGGCCAGTGACACAATTATTCCTAAGCACGTCCCAATTTGACAAAGAGTACCCAAAGAACCTCTATACTTTGTTGGGGCAACCTATCATGTCAGCATAAATAAACAGTTATAAGCATATAATCGGGAAAAAAAAGGTTGACAAGATATATGCAATGCAAGTCAAAACAACAAAGTAGGAAGTAACAAAGTACGAAAAATACAAGAAAAATGCTTACAATAAGTCAAAGTACACTAATTTGTAGGAAATGAAAACCCATTTCCTAGAGGAAAATATTCCAAAGATACCCTACCAATGGCCAAGACAAAGTAGATATGAGATTTGACTATATAATAATACCTCAGAAATATAAAGTGGAACAAGTACAGTATTTACACCAATACCAAGGCCAACAAGAAATCTTCCCCAAAGCATTTCATCCAAAGAATGCGCTTGTGCACTGCATGATTTTGTTTCGTAGTTAGGGCCCTTTTATTTCATTAAAAAAGGCATTCAAATGAAATTATGCACATAAAAGTATGCGAGTAATAAATAGTAACATAAATGACCCCGAAGGGGAAAAAGGAAAGAAGAAAATCAACACATCAATCAACAGTGTAAAATGATTCCCTATAATTGCACAGAAGGTTGTTAGCAAATAGAAAAAAAAAAAAAAAACATTATCAGGAACAAGTAATATCCATATAAAAACAGGTATAGGTGGTAAGAACCTTATAAGCGCCCCAAGGATCAATGGAATTGTATCAATTTGAAGCGTGCGTTTGCAACCAAACTTATCGATCAATGAAGCTGAGCTTATGCTTCCAATAAATGCACCGACAATAAAGATGCTCACCACAAGACCTTCAAGAAAGGAATTTCCTTCAAAACCAAGCTCACGTGCAATATCTTCAATAGGGCCATTCATTACCCTGCATACCTACCAAGCATTAACATCTGCCAAAGATTCAACATAAGAGATATAGTCATGAAAAGGTTTCCAGAGGAAAAAGAGATAAGAGAGAATACAACAGGCACGGCACACATGCATCAAGGAATATATAACAAGACATAGGGGATGACGATATACATAAAATATGACAAAGCAAGAGATGCACAGATAGGAAGGTCCTGTATGTTTTCACTTTGTCTGTGATAGCTTCATTTTGTCAAAAAATCCCTTGAGATTTGCAAATCATGAGTTGCCCATTTCTCATAACAAGAACCTACTAAGTTCTAATTCAACAAGAAATGAGGACTTATGTCATAGTTCTTTGTTCTTTATTGAGAACGTACTTGTCTTCCTTAACTCTCATTTGGCCAAGAATGAGTCCATTGCAACAGTTAAGAACCTAGTGATATTTTACTCTCGTGGCATGAAATTAGAGTTATCGTGGGCAAAAACTGAAGACACACAATAAACACAAGATCTGCTACATCTTTCATAGCTCTTTGTTCTTTATTTGGAAAATACTCGTCTTCCTTTCTCATTCCGACGAAGAATTAGTACACTGCAACAGTCCAAGAGCCTACTAATATCCTACTCCCTTGTGGCATGAAATTAAAGTCATCGTGCACAAAAACCGAAACACATGATAATCTCAAGCTAATGCTGTACTACAAATTCAGAAAATAAGAAGGCAAACATGATGAAAAAGCTGCTTTAAAGTGCCAGTAGAACACAACAGAAAAACACATAAATCTCTTGAACATTCCAATCATGCCCAACGATTCTCTCGCTGTTGCAATAAACTCTATGACCTCCCATCCGACCCAAGTAGTCAATCATCTTTAGGGTTCTTTATGCTTCTTTTGCCGCAAAACCCTACCTCAAGACCACGACGAGCGAAAAGCAGGGGCATTTGAGATCAAGAACTCACCCAATGTGATACCCGAAGAGGAAATTCGCCATGGAGGCCGTGAGCGCGTGAGGAAAAGCCGGTAACCACCCAGGATCAACACCTCCGCCTCCGCCGACTCCTTCTTTAACGTAATCCACCTCTCCATCCGCCCCTACAGAGAAACCCTAAAAACTAAAAACCAAGAAAAGGGAAAAGGAAACCACGGAGAAGGGGAATCGACCTAGGGTTTTGGGGGGCTCCGATTTCGATCCCAATGGCGAAGGTGAGGGCTTGTTCTCAACAGCGGCGACTCGAAACCCTTTGAGCGAGGGGGGAAACTTATACAGAGCGAGATTTCTAGGTCTTAGAGAGGTGGCAATTGGGTTGAGATGCGGAAGCAAGAGAACGGAGGAGGAGTGCATTGCGACGACGGAGACGAAGAGGGGGGAGAGAGAGAGAGAGAGCAAAAGAAGAAGTAGGTGAGTGTAGAGAGAGAGAGAGAGGTAGAGAGGTTTGGGAATGAGACGTTCCCCCCCGGGGGGCAGTTAATGGTGGATAAGTAAGGCCCACGAGTAACGACATTGGTCGTGGGCTTTGTAACCCCTGGGCGGCTTTTCTTTATAACCCATAATTTATTGGGCCAAGTTTTTAAGTAGGCCCAATAGGCCAAAATTTGGCCTACATGTAGATTGGTCCGAGAATAGTAGCGCCATCAATATCAGATCCAACGGTCCTCCTCTCTCGGGCTCTTCCCGTTGGTCTGCATTGCTGTTATTTGGAAAATATATGGTGCCTATCCTTTTCCCCCTTTTTAGTGAATTTATCATCTATATATCTATATATATATATATATATATATCTCTATTATTCCTCAATACCATCACATCATCTCCCTCAAAGCTGCCATCGTGTCATGCACAAAATTTTATAGATCAGATATATTTAATTAAAATTTAATAATACAACATTGTCATTTAATATAAATTGCGGAGTATAGAATATTCATATATACCAATTGCATGTAATAGTATCTTCTCACTCCAATTAATTTTAATAAGATAAAGACACACTCGTCTTTTAGGTAATTTAAAATAAATCCTCCAACTTTAATATTTTAGTTAGAAAATATAGATACAAAATAAATTCTAAAACTATTTAGTTTGATTGAATTTTAAATAAAGTTATTAGAATAATTTAACCTTTCTAATACTGAAAAGTTTTAAATAAACTGAAATATTATCTACTCGCAGCAAAACGCGAGTACTACACTAGTCAAACGTTATACTTCAGAATGTAGTACGTGGATGAGACAACGGGGTCTATTTCTTCTATAGGGAAACAACTTACAATTTTCGACACTAAACATCGCAATTGTATGTCACCTCATAGAGAACAAATGTGTGACACCTCAATAATCTCACATCAGATATGAATAAGTTATGATTGAATATATAAGAGACTATAAACCTAATAATAATAATTAGGTTTAAACATTTTGAGCCGGTAGTTTAGATCCAACGCATTTTTATTGTTAGCAGATCGGATTTTTACATTTGGTATCAAACCGATTTACCAGCCGGAAGTGTGAGGTGGGTCCGCATCACCTGGTGATTTTGATTGAGGGGAGAAAAAGACTGTGATAATCCAATAGTCCTACATAGAGACCCGGCCCATAACTTCTACAAATTTTATATTTATGTAGATAAAAATTGAATTTGGCTAGAATACTATTAATAGCACCAAGTCATTGGTGCTATTAGGTTTTCGGCCCTTGGATGAAGGGATGTGCGGTTAGGATGATAGTGGTCCCCGGTTAGGTTGATAGTGGTCCCCTAGGGTTGAGTAGGTGGTTGGTTGAATAGTATGATCTAACGGTTAGAAATGACGAAAGGGGTAAATTTAACGACAGAAAATTCGGTAGCACCAAGCGCTTGGTGCTATCGATAGTATCCCAGCCAGTCTATATAAAAATTTATATTTATATACATAATTTGGGCCTAACTAGCTTCTAGTAAATAAGTGTAGAGTTGCTATGCTATCGAAAGTATAAGAGAGTTAGTGCTTCCGACTTTTTGGTCCTTGGATCAAGAATTATAAGGTCGGGATGATAGTGGTCCCCTCTAAGGTTGAATAGTTTTTCTAGGGTTGAGTGGTCCTCTTAAGATATATAGTAATATTAATCCAAAGATCAGAAATGATCAACGGGGTTGATTCAATGGCCAAAAATTTGGAAGCACCAACTCATTTATGTTTCCGAAAGCATAGCAGCTTTACTCATAAAATCTTATGATATTTATTTTTGTACATAATTTGGGCTGGGGGTAACTAGCTTCTAGTAAATAAGGCTTCTTTGGTTGTGTAAGCTGTGTTCAACTAATTACCATGTCCTGCCGCACTTCAAAAAACAAAATTGAAAAAAAAAAAATTTGCTAAGCCCTGCTAATTAGTTAAAGTGGAGTCACTTCATCAACCTTTTTATTATAGCATTAAGACCTTAATTGGCCTCTCTTTTTTTCTTCTTTTTTTCGTGCAAATAATTGACACCTTTTGCTTTTATTCCAACTACAAAGATGTTGACAAGAGGAGAGTGTGAACACCTAATAAGTAGAATTATTAATGTTGAGCTTAAACTCACACAAAGAATTAGAAAAACGAAAAGAAACTTTTATTTGGATTCATTAAATAATGCTTAATTCTTAAGCAAGTTATCATGGACGTCGCAAATCACTTAATTCCAATTATTCTAGTGTGCTTTATATCTCTGATTACTTTTCTCACCCATATGTGACTACGTTGCTCAATAATTGGTGTTAGGTTGCATGTCAAAATTACGGAAAATTTAATAAGACAATATCGTTCATGCGAAAATAGCTTTTTCTTTGATGACTTTTGGGGAAGGAAATTTGATTCGTTTAGCTTATAAGTATTAAAAATATGAAACAATTGTTATTTCTGAAAAACTTAAACTGTGAGAAAAACACGCTTTCTTGCATTTGTGCTTGAGAATTTTTAGTTACTCCAAAACGACGTGAACTTAAATTAAATAAAAAGCAATTAAATGAAGTTAGGAGCCAAAGAAAACTCATACTTAGAATTTTCTGTATTTATGATATAATTAATATTAAAAAATTATAAAATAACTATTATTCTTCAAAATTTTAAATTATCAGATAACGATATTTTTAATATTTATATTCAACAATAAAATCCTTATGAGAATTTAGTTGGAGCATAGTTTTCTCACGTAGTTCTTTTATTGCATGTGACGTCTTTGTCTTCTTCTCTATACAAAATGATAAGTTGGCCACATTTATGGAGAGTGATATCTCACCGGATATATATTACAATTACACGTACGAATCATCCGAAGAGCTTGACCAGTGCACTGTTATTTCTATCTATTCCTGTGTTTAAAAATGATACGTTGAACCGACCGTCCCTAGCGCAAGTGGCGAAGGGCTTGGTGGTTGGTATCCGAGGTCCCGAGTTCGAATCCTAGTTGATTCACATTTCCAGCTAAGTTTATTTCTAAAAAAAATAAACGAAGCGGGTAGCGTGCTACCTTTCTCTCAAAAATAATAATAATAATAATAATAATACGTTGAAACCCTTCAGCATATTCATTGAGTAAAGATTACATAGTGAACAATAATTTAACTTGTATCAGTTTATAAGATCGATGTTTGAGTGACGCAGTTAAAACTTATGAAAAAACATATATATATCAGTATAGTTAATATTATTGTTGAGCTTGATTTACGGTCGAATTGCACCTGTATAAAAACCAAACACTCTCGTGGATCGAACTAGACTAAGTAGGAACTCATTTCAAATTACATAAAGCACTTCATTATTGTATGTCATGGTGGATATGGATATAGCCTCATGGTAGGGTTGGTCGTACATACGCTTGTGGCTCCACTAATTTATTTGGATACTTTGAAGTGGCTATTCGGAGCTAGGTTGAACCCATTTTGGCTTTAGGTAGGTGGACCACTATCCTTATTGACTTCATTGAAAAACTCGGGTCCACGCGTTGTCGACGTGCCTGCTATTGCAATATCAATGGTTTGGCCTACTTAGCTTGCAAAGAATGGGTAAAAATGCGATTATAAAAAAAAAATTATGAAAATGTTCATAAAATCTAGAAGGTTTTAGTACATTTTCACCTAAAAAAAATACCAACGCGCACCCAGAATTATGCAGCTCTTAGAAACTGTTTGATTACATATAAATTGAAATATGAATAGTTAAAAATATATGCAGTTACAAGTGCATAGGTTTTATTTGTTAGATGTAGTAGAAAGTTTATGACTATAAATAATATATTTAGTTGGATGCAGTTGAAAAGTATATTTTAAAATTTTATAACTTTACATATGTAATTGTGAGATACTTTTAACATAGAAGAGAAAAATATTTTCTCTTTAAAAAATATTTAGAGAAGTACATTTTTATTTAAAGTTGCTCTCTTTAGTTGCTACAATTGGGTCTCCTCATACAGTTCTAAATACAACAGTTGGATGCAAATATATAAAATTAAATATCGAATTTGAACTACATATAGTTATAACTATTGTGTAATTGTAACTACATGCAACCATATATGTAGTTTCTTAATAGTGTATTAAACCAAATGAGTTTATATTTTTTTTATCACAAAGGATACAATATTCGCATTTGTATGATCTTCCAACACTTTCTTTTTTCTATTTTTTAGGGACCGTTTGGTTGCATGTAGTTGCAACTGCACTGCAGTTGTAACTGTATGTAATTAAATATAAATTCGGTGTTTGGTTTGATATATTTAACTCCAATTGTTACAGGAGAAGGTCCAACTGCAGCAATTGAAACTACGCTCAAATTGATCGCAGTTCCAACTACAACAGTTGGAGAGAGTAACTTTAAGCAAAAATAAACTTACTTCCCTAATTATTTTTTGAACAAAACTATTTTTCTTTTTAATATTGGAAGTAATCTCACCATCATATATATAAAATAATAAAATTTTAAAAATCATTTCTGAACTGCATGCAACCAAACAAATTATTTATAGTTACAACGCTTTCTACTACATCCAACCAAACATGATGCATGTAGTTACAATTGCTGTATTTCAACTACATTTATTTTTAACTATACTGTATTTATAATTACATCCAGTCAAAAGACTTCTTAATGTATTTGGATTTTTGCAAACCAACCTGTCTTTGGAGTCACGTCAAAATCAAATAGGGGTAGCAAAAATTTCAAAGTGTACACACAAGAGAAAGGGATTTCCAAAAATGTAGCCTATAATTAAGCATAGGATTTTCCAAAATATCTCCAATAATATTCTCCCACTATCTTTCTCTACAGCTGTAAACCAAACTAGCCATTACATGATTACTCACCCATATTACTCTATCAAATCGTGCATGTTTCCCCAAAAAGATTTCTTGTGTTTTATAAAAGATGTTACGAGAAGAATCGCATAAATATGTGACACTTGGCTTTTTTTTCTTTTTCTTTTTTTCTCCTTCTCCCTCACCTCAATATCTTTATATGGTATGGTCCCTTCGCACTCTAAGTGTGTAATGGATCAATAACTAATCACAATGTTAAATCATGATTCCCGAGAAAAAATTTACAAAGATATAGGGTGGTCCTAAATTACGATTCCTTTTTTTTTTCTCTTTTTCCGTTGCTTTGAAAATAATTTTTTCGTTTATAAGTAGTTTATGTTTTCTTTTTTTAAAATATTTGTTAATATTCTTTCTCCGTACTATGCTAGAAACTTGTAGATATACATAAAATTGGTCAATGCGAAAGGTACTATGAGAAATCACATCATTTTAGAATGGTTTGGTGTAATGGGTCCCTGAAATTATATGCCTTTCTCCTTGCTCTACACAAAAAGAAACCTATTTAGACGTGTTGACATTATTCACCAAGGTACATATATTTAGTCATGCTAATTTGACCCCAAGCTTGAAGTTTTGTTAACTCTTATCATTAGAATAAGTAATGAATTGATATATACTATTAGCTTGTAAACTGACAGAGCTTAAGGTCAAAAATGGATTGAGTTTCAGTTGATATACGTCATATCCATAATAATTTTTTTCAAGTTAAATGCATGGTAACACAATACGGCTTGAATAAGTCAATTCAAGGTTGGATTCTGTGATATACATGCGGAGCACGAGTTTAATAGTGCTAACTCGTGTTTAACTCGTTTACGCCCTTAATGATATAAAAACAAAAAAAGAACAGGAAGAACGGAATTAATTGATTTTGCATATGGTTGATGACATTTGAAGCAGGTAATGCGGTAGGCGACCCCATGGCATTAAATGGAACAGGCAGGCCTCCTGACTTCTCTACCCCACTAGCCGGACATCCCAACTTCCCCATGGAGAGAGACTGCCTTCTCTGTCTCTTGCTTCGCCTAAAAATCCCATGATTCAGATAATTATTTGTGGAGCAGTTGTGATTGCCAAGTACATTCACATTTCTCTAACTTTTTTTAAAAAAAATTGCATATTTATTTGTTGATATATCACTTACTATCCAAAAAATATTTAAGAAATTGGCAAAGAAAGATATAATAATTGACCTTAAAACAGGAACGAAGCCAGGATTTAATCACGAGGGGACCAAAATATATACAAATAAAATTTTTAGCAGATAAATAAAATTTTAACTACTCAAACTTTTAATAAAAAAATTTAGTGAGTAGATAATTAATGTTAAAAAATATTAAATTTATTTCTTTAATTTATACTTGCTTGCTTGACTTCTAATTATTTTTTTTTGCATTATTCCATTCAAATGACTTAAGAATTAATTTTACTAAATCTAATAGTAATTTAGTTAGAATTTAATTTTTTAAAATTTTTATTAGTTAAATAGTAACAACCAATAATTAATATCTAACAGGGTTATTAAATTTAGCATACTATTTTATTTAGTTAAATAAATTAACTCATCAAAAATAATTAGAAAGTTAAGAATGTATAAAATAAAATATTTAAAGTTGAAAGGACTTATTTCAAAATACACTATAATTAAGAGGTTTTTAGTATATTTTTACCTATAAACACACAAGAAGAGAGAGAAGTCTATACTAGTACTAAATTTTTTTTATAAGATAGACCCATATATTACAAAAATTAATAAAAAAATTATAAGCCATTAAAGGACTATAATGTAAATATTGAAAAGTTGAGGGGGGCCATGGCCCCTTTGGGTCTCCACATAGCTCCGCCCCTGCCTCAAAATCTTTTCTTGAACGGAATGTATAGAGTATTGCCTATACATTTTATTCAATGTAATAGGAGTATATGTAAAATAAGTATAAATTATAATTGCTGGGACTGAGTAGACCCGCAGCAATAATTGAACCCCCTAATTGAACCCCCAATTATAAAAATTTGAACCACATTAGTGCATCATTGTGTGATACTCGACCTAATTTTTCGGAGATCTATACAATCTATTGAAAATTCGATTGCTACGCTTCTTCCATAAATTCCAGCATATGGCAGTAAACATCGAGTCAATTTTACGTCACAGTTTTGACCGATACTTTTTTTCTCATTTGGATCCAGGTAGAAAGAAAGACACCATCTGATTGTAGTAAAGTCCAGTAGGTGTATCTGGAGAGTTTTCCACATTCAGCCCGAGCGAATTTGAAAAAATCATAACAGGTAAAAAGGTGTATAGCCATTTCAGGTTCTCTGTTGCATAGCGGGCAACTCGCCCATCCCCTCCTAATTAGATTATCGGCTGTCAGTATTTTTTTCCCTAGAAGCCACCTCAATACTTTTTCCAGATAACAAAAGATTTGACTTAATCTTAACACTACAGTATTAGTAAGATCGTTCAGATAGATAACAGTCCAGAAACACCTCTAACGGTTGCATTTATTTATACAATAAGAAATTATCTTACATATCTGATATCTAAGAATTTGTATGTTTATCTCTTCAATTAGAAACCTTTAACTCTTCGCTTGTTCAAATTTCGCCACGTGCACAGCCATTTTTCATTTATATATATAATATATCTCTCTCTCTGTACTTTCGAGTGTGTTTTTTTTTTTTTGGGTGATTTCGATTGCCACCTCGTCCCACCTGCAAATGTTTATACATGTTTGCTTCACACACACCAACAAAATCTATCAAAAGTTTCTCTTCATAAGTTTAACACGTTAATTAATTATAAATACATTATCCTTGTGTCCAATGAGACCGGTTTCAAAAGGATAAAATTAGCAACTGTGGTCAAAGGCAACAAATACTAAAAAAAAGATGCCCACGCCAAAACGAATTTATTTCCCTTTTGTGTACACGTACAGCAATCTAATTTGCACCGCACATTGGGAACACAAGCCACCCAATAAAGAATAAAGAATACGAAAACTTAACCCAATTCACACTAGCTAGAAGTTTAGATCTATAGCATGTTTCAATTTTTTCCATTTTTCCTTTTCCACCGTTTCTAAACAAAAGCACTTTTAGGGGCCGTTTAGTTGCATATATTTATAATTATACTGTAGTTGTAACTGTATGTAAATACAAATTTCGTATTTTATTTGATATATTTAACTCCAACTACTGCAGAAGCAACTGCAGGAGGAGGCCCAACTGCAGCAATTGGAACTACGCCCAAATTGGCCTCAGTTCCAACTGCAGCAGTTAGAGAGAGTAATTTTAAACAAAAAGTAAACTTACCTCCTATATTATTTTTTAAACAAAAAATATTTTTCTTTTTTACGTTTGAGGTATCTCACCACCATATACATCAAATAATAAAATTTTAAAAATCATTTCTCAACTACATGCAACCAAATAAATTAGTTGTAGTTGCAGTGCTTTCTACTACATCCAACCAAACAGGATGTATGTAGTTACAACTGCTGTATTTTTAACTGCTTGCATTTTTAACTACACTGTATTTATAATTACATCTAACCAAACGACCCCTTAGTGTATTGAATAAGTTATCCTATAAAAATTTATTAGTATTTTGTAATTCTTGATAGGACAGTAATATTTTGTGGTAATTTATTTTATTATAAAAAGAATAATTTGAAGACCAAATACGATATGCTCTTTCTAGAGCAAATAAAAAATATGCATTAAATGAGATATATCATACATCCAGATAGAAACGAAATGAAATTAACAACTGTTATATAACATAGTTTTTAAGTAGAATTACTATGTCAGAGGTTGGGGGTACGATTTCTCAGTCAAAATACTATTTTTTTATTAAAAAATTATAAAAATATTTTTTCTTACTACTTTTGTTTTTTAAATAAAAATATGAAAAAACAAAAGTACTATTTTTTTAATAAAATCCGAAAAATTAATTTAGAATTTTTTTTTTCTAGCAGTGGAATTGTTTGGAGAAGGTAGTTGGAGTTGAACTTCCCCATGACAATAGTGGAATGGAATTTGGGGAGTTGGTTTTCTCTTCCTCTTACCAAGAAGAAGAAGACATGGAAGATTTTCTTCAGCTGTAGAGAGTTTGTTACACCTACCCAAAGAAACGACATAAATTGGCATGGCTAGACAAACGACCGTCTCTTTCTTAATTATTTCCCTAGCGAAGTCGACTTTTCAAATTTTGCCATAATTTTTAACACTTCTTTTCTACCAATATAAAATTAGTTTTTTCTTCTAAATCACTACAGAAGCATTATAACTGTAAAATTTCAAATAGCATTTACGGATATTGTAACTGGTAAGTTTGTATGTGTTAAAAAACTCACACTGATCTAAAAATTTCATAAAATACGCGTTAAAAACATTTTTGATAAAAAGGACTAAAGTGCCAGGTCTGAGTGATTACATTACAAATAATTGCAATATTATCTAGTGAAGAAATTGTTCAAACTAATGCTCTCATTATGCATTGCCTTGGGTGACAGCTCCATCATTAAATCTCCCATGTTCCTTTGTCGTCCTACTAATACTATTTTACCAAACAGAAAAAAGAATAATTTGAAATTAAGCGAGTCAATATGTACTATATTACATATTTCAAATTTTTATTCTTTGGACAATTAGAAAGATTAGGAGATAGAAAAGTTAATTAGAGCAATATGAATAAAACCGGTTCTTGCTTTTTTTTTTTTTTTGGCTTTATTCTTTTTTTTTGTTGTTACTTTTTTTTTCCTTGGCCGAGGAGGACCGCCGGAGGGTGTCGGTGGCGGGTCTGAGGGGACAGGTGGGCCCACCAGCACGCAGCTTTGGTTAGTGACCGGCTATTTCCGGTCAGCTTTGACCCCCACTCGGCCGTGATAGCTGGACGCGTGGCAGTTGGACCGGCGAATTCCAAGCATTGGGACTCGTGTCGGGAACGGCGGTCGACCGGTTTCGGCAGAATGTCTCGCCGGATTTCGTACATCGGTTTGGTCGCCTCGCCTGCAGAACAACAGTAGTGTCAAAGGCTTCTGTTTTTGTTTTATATACATTTCACTGCAGTTTTTTTCTTTTTTTTTTTATAGAAAAGTAAACGTGAATTAAGACAACGAACATCAATTATTAAATTTTAGTCGAAACATATGAAAATTATAGTGATAGATCCTTCGTAATAGATTTTTTTTTCGATAGATAGATTTGCTTTTATCGCACTTTTAATAAGGTAATACTTTCTAAATGACACTTTATTTACGCCAAATAGTGTGTCTAAACCCATTATCACCTGTGACAAATTTGTTTGAACTGTGAGATTAATTACGAAAATAATACACATTGTCTCCACCACATTCTATAAAATTTTCCAATTAATTAATTAGTTTCTTATTTGACATGTATGTAAGATGGTTTATAGATATTGTAATACTTATCAACCGTACGCAGTTATACGACTTTATAATTTATGGACCGTGACAATAGAACTAAAACAAAAGAGAGTATCAGATCCTACAAAGAACAACGCCAACTTGTATCCTCTTCTCACTCTTTTCTTTCAAAGAGTTCACAACTAAAGGATTCGCAAGGAAAGCAACTATTCGCTTTTAATTGCCATCTCAAAAGCTTTAGCTATTCCTGTTTAATCAAAAAAGAAAAAGAAAAAGAAAAAGAAGCTTTAGCTATCATCCACTAATCAGGTGCGCTTTGCTCCTTTTCTTTTTCACTCTTCTTGAGCTTCTACCTTTTGGTGCTCATAAATTTATTTTAACTTTTCGTCAGAGTAAAAATTCCAAGTTGTTTTTTTACGTATTAACTATATATAAGTCAACCATTTCATATATTAATTTATTTATTTGTAAAGGGTGACGAGCTAATACAAACAGTAAAAAATCAATGAAATAAATTAAGCTAAATGGTTAGTACCTGCTTATCTTTTTCTTTTCTTTTTTTTCCCAATGGGTAGGACATCAGTTCACCTTGATCTGACATTTTAGTGACTAATTTGTCCAGGTCTCACCACCCATCATTCTCACTCTTCCATATTTACGTTGGTGGTTCGTTAGTTCATTCCGATTTCGACATTTCAATAATTGCTTGTCACATAGTGTCAGCTGTTCCTCTCCTTTCCCTGTTTTCTTTTCAAAAAGCAACTGTTTAGAGAACTTATAGCGCCATAATTAGCTTATACATGTATATTTCCACCTTTAATATCTCTCGTGGGGCCATAATTACGATTCCACCCCCTTATTAGCTACATTATTGATACAAAATAGTGGGTCTAATTAAAACTTCTCAAATGGTAATAAATAAAAAAAAGTGATTAATTACGTAGAATGGATTTTGGGTTTGGTATGACCCCTCCGCCGATCGGAGTCGTGAGGAAATTGTCGAATTGGTTCGGCTCAACTGTCACCATCGGCCACACACCGCGGGGTCAAATCCCTAACAATTTCCAGGCGTGTCCGCGTTTGACGCTTCTTACATCACTCTTTTCTTGTTTGGTTTCTTGAGTTCATACGACATTTATAATCTAACCCAGATTCAATTTTGAACAGAGGGGTTCCTGCAACTGTGCCGAGTTCTCGAGCATAATTAGTCCACCAATCCAATCCAATCCAATCCAATCCAATAAGGTGTGTTACTTAAGGATCTCTTCAACAACAAGCGAATAACCAGTAGTATTAAAGAGTGTGAGATTGAGATTAGAGGAAAAGGGGGAACAAAACAGGGAGCTGTGTCTCTCCTCTCTCTCTCCCTCTGTTTCCCCCCAGGTGAAACACCCACATGCATTTGAGCTTCGACGGATTCGTGAAAGCGCTTCTTTTGGCACTCGCCGCGGCCGCTGCTGTGGCGTCGTGAAATGAGAGAAGAGCAGGGGAGAGGAAGTTGGAATTGCAGGAGTTTTTTGTTATTGAAGGTAGTTTTAGTCTTCGCGATACTCTCATCAGTTGTGTCGAGTACCAGTGCCGCGGAATTCGATTACAAGGATGCGCTTTCGAAGAGTCTTCTCTACTTCGAGGCCCAGCGTTCCGGCCGCCTCCCGCATAACCAGCGCATCACGTGGCGCGACCACTCCGGCCTCACCGACGGCCTCCAACAAGGAGTAATTACTAGTCCTACGCCTTCACCTTTGTACCTAAGACTATTTCTGAATCACTTTCTATTTGATTTTGACGATTGACATAAGAGTAAGAATAGTTCTTTTTCCTTTTCTAAATCATGCTAGAAAAAATTTTGTAGGTGGATTTGGTCGGAGGGTACTACGATGCGGGCGACCACGTGAAGTTCGGCCTGCCGATGGCCTTCACCGTGACGATGCTGTCGTGGAGTGCAATCGAGTACGGCGACGAGATCGCGGCCGCAGGCGAGCACCAGCACGTGTCGGAGGCCATCAAGTGGGGCACGGATTACTTCATCAAAGCTCACACCCATCCTAACGTCCTCTGGGCCGAGGTATATATATTGATCAGAGCAGAAAGTTTTGAGCTCATACTTCTGAACGCCGTAGCCTCTGAATCGCTTCAATGTGTATGTTTATGCATATTTTGCGTAGGTGGGAGACGGCGATACGGATCACTACTGTTGGCAGAGGCCGGAGGACATGACGACGTCGCGGCAAGCGTTCAAGATCGATGAGGAAAACCCAGGTTCGGACCTCGCGGGTGAGACTGCGGCGGCGATGGCGGCTGCGTCTATCGTGTTCGAGAAATCAAACCCGCATTACTCGCACCTCCTCCTGCACCATGCCCAGCAGGTAAAAATAGTAATAAAATCTAGCTAACCTGTACTTCACTATTCCGCGACTTAAATTGCTATACTTACTACCTTTGTCTCCCGCTGTACGGATTCCTATTCCTTTTAATGACCCCTATAAAAAACGACATAAGAGAAATCGCAATTCTGTTTTTTTGTAACTGTAATTTGAATTTGTTCGAAAAGATTTATTTTGATATGTAATAAGGTTCTTACAATGAAACATAGTAGTACCGATGAAACAGTTAACTAAAATAAATGAGTCACTTAATGATTAAGTGTGTATATATATATATGCATTAAATTAGGATATTTGAAGAGTCTGGTATCGTATAAATACGGTAGAGTTCGTGAAATGATTTATTTTGCCATTTGCGGAGGTCGTGACGTACATGCGTATATACATACATGCAGTTGTTCGAGTTCGGGGACAAGTACAGGGGAAAATACGACCGGAGCGTGGAGGCGGTGCGGAGCTACTACGCGTCGGTGAGCGGGTACATGGACGAGCTGCTGTGGGCGGCGCTGTGGCTGCACCGGGCGACGGGGCGGGAGGAGTACTTGGCGTATGCGATGGACAACGCTGACGACTTTGGCGGAATCGGCTGGGCCATCACTGAGTTCAGCTGGGACGTCAAATACGCAGGCCTCCAGATTTTAGCTGCAAAGGTAACTAATTAACAAACAACTCATTTAACATTTTGAGAGAAAGGTAGCACGCTACCCGCTTCGTTTATTTATTTTAGAAATAAATTTAGCTGAAAATGTGAATTAACTAGGATTCGAACTTGGGACCTCGGGTGTCAACCACCAAATTTTTTACCACTTGCGCTAGGGACGATCGATTTATTAGAAAAGATAGTTAAAATTTAGACTAGATGCCCCAATAAAAAGAGAACATATAAGGTTGAGGCGTAAATATCGAAAAAGATTCGAGCCCTATTATATGAATATTGCTGTTTAGTCCTCCACAATAATTTCATAACCGGTTAATGTACTTACTATACGGGTAGCTCCCAGATCAAGAAAAGAGAATACAACGAAACTACTATATGGGTTGGTTAAAATATCATCCTTTCATATATATATATATATATATATATTGATACAAGATACAAAATTTTGTGATTAATTTGTATACGCAGTCTCAAATATAATATAAATTTGTTAACACAACTCTATTTTTACAAAAACTTTTTTGTGCAAATTCAAAGCACGCATTTTTCCATATAAGATTAGTTCGGTAAGTTAACACGACATATAGAGGTACATGGCGAAAATGACACCAGCTTTATGATATGCTTCACAGAGAATTAAGGACACCAATGATGATGAATTGACAACAATCGGTAAAGAGAGGTTGCATGGCCCCAATACATCCTCATCCATGTGTTTGCACTCTATACAGTAACTCCTCATAATTATTTTTACATTATCAAATTAAATTTTATTTTTTTTGAATTAATTAATATTATTTGGTGGAGAATAAAGATTACCTAATTGGATGAAAAACATTCAATCCATCTTTACAGGATTATTATATCTAAAGAGCTCCCTACAAATTTGTACACCTCTAATATTTAAATTCGCAATTACGAATGTTCTTATAGATTATTGATGTGCTCATAAATGATAATTTTACGCGCGTGATGCATATGAATTGATTTATATGAGTATTCTGAAATGCCTCTAGTATTGAGGACACTACTACATATATTTTTTAAAAATTTTTAATTTAAATTTACCAATCTAAAGATTTGGGAATTAGGATGGTGGGTTCATGGGTAGTGCATGCCAGCCCTCTTGAGACTGATATAGAAGTGAATATGAAATAAATATTCTTGATAGATAGCATATTAATAAAAGATAATAACTTAATAAGCCAAATCATGTGCTACAATTTCCTGTGTTGGGTGTTGGACTTTGGCCAAAAGAAAAGCTCCCTTGAAATAAATTGATGTGAACCATCAATGTGTTTGAACATGCTTTATTTCCTTATCAACCAAGACATTATAACAGGTCCCTAAATTCAAAAATTAATTTATTGTATGGAGGAAGCTTGGGAACAATTTTATTTCACTATCACAACAGCTGTACTAATAGGAACAAGACTTGATATTTGCTCTCCCTGTTGCTTGTTCCACATGTAACCAAACTAAAAAGTTCCGCAATACAGTGACTTAAAAAATTTGTAGTACTAAGTTTTTTTCTATAAGAAATAAACGAAGCGGGTAGCGTGCTATCTTTCTCTCAAAAAAAAAAAATTTGTAGTACTAGAAAAAAAAAAATTTGATGTTTCTTTTTCTTGAAACTATCTAGCTTTTAATATAATTTGAATTGGATCTTTTAATTCTATTCAAAAAGGGGGGGAAAAAAACTATTTTTCTTGCTTTTCCAATTTGGTTGTTAGATAGATATGGCTATTCCTATGATCAACAAAAAAAATGGTTCTAATCTTAGGACATGTGCACTAAAGTACAGTGTTAATATATAAAATATTATTTGAGTAGTATTTTTCTAAAATAGATCTGTTAATATCTCTCAAATGACCTTTTTTTATTGCATAGTTTGAAATTCAACTTAGAATTTTTGCTTATAGGACTCCGAAATGCATTTTAATTTTAGTCATAATGCAAGTGGCAAAATGTTTGGTGGTTAGTATCCGAAGTCCCGAGTTCGAATTCTAGTTGATTCACATTTTCAGCTAAGTTTAATTTTAAATAAAAGAAATAAATGAAGCGGGTAGCGTGCTATATTTTTTTTAAAAAAAATTTAATATTTTTTAAAGATATTGTATTATTGTTGAGTATAATTAAAGCAAAATTGGCCACAAATGCTTATATCACAAGCCACCAACGCTGGGAATTAAAAGAAAAAAAGGACAAAAAAATAGTGAAGCCATCTTTAGTCGGCTTTAGTTGTGACTATAACAGAAGTTGAATCTTCGCGTCCGGAGCTCGCTTCCTTTTCACTTCTCATAACAATAAATATATTGTCGTAACATTAATTAGTACATAGTTAACTCATTATTATTATTATTTCGCAAAAGGCATAATCAAAGATTAGAATGGGCACATGATATATAATTCCATACGTACAAAATGTAACAGATCGAAACAAAGAAAAAGAAAAGTAGGAGAGGATATATAGAGATGTTTACCGTGTCATGTTGTATTACTATTTGCTTTGAATATCTCAGCAGTCACATCCCTTTCTTAGGCACCGAGCTAGTATATATATATGAATGACTTTAATTCTTGATTGCAACTAAATCCATTCCTTTTGCTTGAACTGCCATAATTCTAACTATTGATTGCTTCATGAATTCCAGCTCTTACTGAAAGGAGAACACTCAGAGAAGCATAAGTCCACCTTGGAGCAATACAAAGAAAAGGCTGACTATTACATCTGCGCGTGCCTCGGCAAGAACAACGGTCGCAACGTCGACCGCAGCCCTGGCGGCATGCTCTTCATCCGTCAGTGGAACAACCTGCAGTACGTGTCGAGCGCCTCCTTCCTCCTCTCGATCTACTCCGACTACCTAGCCTATGCCCGGCAGGAGCTGCAGTGCCCCGACGGACCCGTCACACACACAGAGCTTCTAGCCCTAGCCAAATCGCAAGCCGACTACATTTTGGGCTCCAACCCAACGGGCCTCAGCTACTTGGTGGGCTATGGACTGAAGTATCCAACAAATGTACACCACCGAGGGGCCTCGATTGTGGCTTATAAGGAGAACAAAGGGTTCATTGGGTGCACCCAAGGGTACGATGATTGGTTCGGTCGACAGGGACCGAACCCGAATGTGTTAGTCGGCGCGATCGTCGGTGGGCCAAATCGACGAGATCGGTTTAGAGACGAACGCGGCAATTACATGCAGACCGAGGCCTGCACGTACAACACTGCGCCCATGGTCGGAGTGTTTGCAAAGTTGCATCGGTTGGCGAGTCGAGAGATTCAGCAAGTGTCGTCTCGAACTTCTTCAGCTCCGTTGGCGAGTCAAAAGATTCAGCAAATGTCTTCTCGGACTTCTTCAACTTCGTTGGCGAGTCAAGAGATTCAGCAAGTGTCTTCTCGGACTTCTTCGGCTTCACGGAAATTGTAAATAGAAAAGCTTTTGAAGAAGGGGAAAAAAAGAGTTTTGTTTTTACAATTTTACATTGATTACCAAAATTTTATTGTATAACCTACAAATTGAGGCATTTAGCATTCAATTGTACCTTTATAGTGTTTACTACTACTACATTGTATACAAGGAGGGGAGAAGGATAAGTTTACTCTTTTGTTAAAATGTTTCAACTTATGTTTGTCACTTTGACCACCACCCCTCCCTTTTCTTTTTTTTTGAAAAATCACTTTGCCCTCGTAGCATTTAGAAATATGTTTTTTTTTTTTTTTTTTTTTTTTTTTTTTTTTTGAGAAAGAAGTAGCAAGCTATCTGCTTCATTCATCATTTAGAAATATGTTGAATAGACGTAAATGGTGAAAATAACAATACCAATCAATTCTTGCTTCTGGGAAGCACGATCAGTTAATAACCTACAACTATGTCTCGCGAATTATAACTTACAACAATGTACTTTACAGATATGTGATCAGTTTAATTGCCGATTTGGATGCATTAATACTGTATTCAGAGTATTTTCATCATTAATTCACAAATTATACACACTCTTAGAATAGCCGAAGCAAAAATAAATTAAAATTATCTGTCCAGTTATTATTATCTTCAAAAATTAGTGGCAGGTGCTAGTACATCTGATCAACTAAGTTAAGACAAGAATATTATGGTAAATTTTAGTAAGATAATTAATATATAGACTATCCTGAATGGCTGGGTTACCTGGGTAGCTGTTCCTGTACTTTGCACTTAAATATATTATTTCATTTCTATATGGGAGAAATACATAAGGGTTTCATGCAAAATTAGCATTAGTGAAAATTCTTATTTTATTTTAATATACTTATTATTTTGTAGGAAAATGTTATATGAGAATAAATGTCACATATATGTGCTCTCATATTTTAACCCGACCAAAGCCGTGAAATATAACCGTTGCGTTGGCGCAACAACCTGTATATATATATTACATCATCTTCCTCAATTCGGTCCTTTTTTATTGGGTGCGGCGAAGGAATGAGCAAGAAGAGCCTCGCGATACTGATGAGAGCGCGAATGCGGGGCGCTCCCAACGAACCCCACGGTCATCGTCCCCAACAAATCTCCCGATCCTTCCCCAATCCTCCCAGGGTAAGCGTAGAATCCCTTCCCCAATCTCAACAAGTACAAGGAGTTTGATCTTTTCCATCTCTAATTTCATCATTTACTTTCCCCTTTTTCTCGAATCCAGGATCAATCTCACTCTTCTAATCTTGCGGATTCAAATAGGTCTCTCCTCTTCTCGATTTCTTGTTTTTTTGGGGTATTTTTCGGTTTATTTTTAAATTTTCTTGTTTACGGTTTTTTCGATGTTTTCGAATTAGAATCTCGGCGAAGGATGTGAAGGAGTGGATGCATGCTTCGATCTCCGTCCCAGCGGGTAGTCGAGACCCTTCCGATGTATATCTTGAGGAATTCTCGCAGGTTATTTTTCTCGTTCCAATTCGATCAATTTAGATTGTAAATTAAGTAATTCGCAAAAAAAATAACCCTGAAGATGAAGGCAATAATATAATTGTAGGGTTATCTAATGCTTTCCCAAGAAGATCGTCGGGAGCTGCTTCTTGCGCTTTCCAGGGATTATGATGTGAATAGGGCGCGAGTTCGAGAACTGATGCGTCAGTATCTCAGCGTCGAGCTTTCGCACGGTGGTATGTTGATCATTTACATCATCGTCTCCTCAAGGGGTTAATTAATGTGACAATGCTGTGCCTTGTTGAGTGGTTTTCCTGTTCTTGATCAGCAACGGATGATCAACAGTCCGGTGGACTTGATGATGACGGTGCGCTCTCTACGTTTTATAGGATGGAGCGGAACCTTCGAGACGCTCTGAAGCCGATGTATGCAGAGTTCTTTGAGAGATTGAATGCGCACCCTGGCGGATTAAAACTGTTGGCAATTCTTCGTGCCGATCTCCTTGGTTTCTTGGGGTAAGATTCCATGCCCCTTTGGCGTTTAACAGTATGCAAATGGTTGAAGTATTTGCACTGGTTTGTATTTACACCCCTGTGAGCAACAAGTGAAGCATAATCTACGCACATGATTAAATAGACAAGTATACTCCAATAGCATTGCTTGCTTATGTCTCATGCTGTTAAACTGGGGGAGAGTCTGTGAGTCGGCCCTTATATAGTGTTTGTGATTATATGCGGTCGACGTGATTGAACCGTCTCGGTTGTGGGAATCTGCAAAAATGGAGTTATTCGTATCCTATGTGGGGAATCTGCAGTGCAGTTAGATTGTTCAATAGTAAGAGATGGACTAAAATAGCAAACAATGTGCAAAGCCAAAATCTGTTTGTAACTTATAGCTAATCTTTTATTTAAGATTTAAATAATTCTTAGGCGATCAATAAAATCTCTTCTCTCTTCTCTTGTGTTTGCGAGGGAGGAAAATTTGCCATCTTTGCGTGCATTGGACTCATACTTGAAGGAAAAGCTCATAACATGGCTTAGTCCAGCAGCTTTGGAGCTTCATCAGATAACATGGGATGACTCTGCATCACTGCTGGAGAAGATTGTAGCATATGAGGTAAGAGGTATACCCCTTTCTTATCTATGAATTTAAGTTTCTTTGAATGAAGCTTGAGAAGTTTTTCCATGATTTTGTTTTCCTTTTAGGCTGTCCACCCAATAAGAAATCTAATAGACTTGAAGAGAAGGTTGAGTGTTGGTCGTCGTTGCTTTGGATATTTCCATCCAGCAATCCCAGGTTAGCTTGCCCAAGATATGTCACTTTAGGCAGCTGGTGATTCTTTAATCATGCTTGTCATGCTTATGATGCCTGGTTACTTATTAAATCTCATCACTGACACCATTCATTTGCATATTTCTCATTTACAATCCTTTTATACTCATGTGCTTTACATTTGGTTCAATACTGAAGCTAGCTTGTTGGTTGAGTATATTTATCAAAATCTGTAAAAGGTAGCAGTGAACATCTGTGCGGGCATTAGAATATCTTGCTTGTCTGCGGTAATTTTAAATTGCATGTATATGCTTAGGTTGTTGGGATTCTAAGGGCTGAAATTAATTAAGTTGGTGATAACTTCCTCATTAATCATCTGTTCTCGATTGTGCTTTTTTAAATGCTCTTTTCGCCAGGAGTTAGTGATGTGTTTCGAACCTGATTCTTGTTGCATTGCCTGATTGTTCAATGCGTATTGGTGTCATCCAATGTCTGTTATTCTTTTCTTTACTCAGGACGAAAATCTTTATGTGTCACTTCCTGAAAATCTATATATGATGCTTCAAAAGTTGAAATTGACAAAATTTTGGGGGGATTTAGACATGCTGTATAATATAGAGAATATCTGTCGTCTGCTTGATGCTATTTATCATTTAATCTTTGTTGATGGTATATTTTCAAGTGCTCAATTAGGTGAGCCACTTATTTTTATTGAAGTTGCACTGTTGAAGGATGTTGCCTCTTCAATTCAGGTTAAGCACCTCATTGTGCATCTCTTTTTTAAATGTATCCATTTGTTTACTTTTCGCATCTTATTTGGTTGTTTCATATTTCTTGTTTGATGAGATCAGGAGGTCCTATGGGATGATCCACCTATTCCTGAATGCGAAGCCAGATGTGCATTATTCTACTCGATTTCGTCGACTCAAGTAAGTGAATAATTTAACTTTGCCAATGTTTCAGCAGTCTTTTTCTAGTTTCTGTAATATACTATATTCAGCCAAAAGAAGATGACAACTTATCTATTGGGAATTATGCATTCATTGCTTATAATGGCTGATTTACCCTTCAGTTTGTAATCTACTTCTATGGACTTCAGTTTGTAATCTAGTGCTATATATATTTGATTAATGAATTCTATATACTTGTTAGCGCGCGGAAAAGAATGTTGACATTGTATGTTCAATTTTCGGACTTTTTTTCAAGATAACCTTAGAAAATATTATAATTGGCTAAATGCCCTATTAAAAAAAATATTTGGCTAAATAACCCTCATTTTGCCATGTAGGAGCCATGGTGGAATTTTCTCTTAAAGGCGGGCGGTAAACGATTCACTGCCTTTTTAATTTTCTATAAAAGCGGTGAATCATTCACCGCCTTCTTGAAGATTGTTTGTTAGGATTTTTTAGGTTGTTAAGATTGTATGTGATTTGTTGAAATTTTTATATAGTTGTTACGATTATATATGGAAAATAAAAAAAGTGAGGTTGTTAGGATTGTATGTGGATTATTAAAATTTTTGTTTGATTGTTAGAATTGTATAGATAGATTATTAGGATTTTTGTTGTTGTTAAGATTGTATGTGAGTTTTTGAAATTTTTAAGTTTTTGAAATTTTTATGTAGTTGTTAGGATTATATGGGAAATAGAAAGAAACAATAAAAGAGAAAGACGGTGGATAATTCACCGCTTTTTTGGGGAATTAGAAAGACGGTGAATCGTTTACCGCCTTTAAGAGAAAATTTCACTGTGGCTCCTACATGGCAAAAGGAGGGTTAGTTTGCCAATTATTTTTCTTTTAGGGCTATTTATCCAATTAGAGAATTTTATAGGATTATTTTGGAAAAAAGTCCATTATTTTTCTATCCCTATGCTGAGTTGGACAAAATGGGGTTATTTGGCCAAATAAAGTTTTTACAAGGCTATTTGGCCAATTATAAATTTTAAAGGGTTAAAATAAAAAAAAGTCCTCAATTTTCTGTATCTTTCATACTGATGACTTCAACTAACTCTAGATTCAAATGGAAGCAAAATGTGAAGATCAATTGCTTTTTCTGGAAATATCTATAAGTTCAAAATACGTTCTTATGCCACTTTTATGTCAGTGGTTATTTTAGTTTTACTTCAGCTTTGGGTGTTTGTTTTGTAAATTCCATGTAAATATTGAAGTCTCTCTACATAAAAAGTTGGGAGTGTTGAGACACTTATTTAGTATGAAGGATCAGACAGTATTTGTTATCATAATGATTTCTAGCTCCTGACAGCCAGGCTTATCAGGAATAAATCTAGGAAAGTTTCTCCTGAAGCGCGTGATTGACATGTTAAGAAAGGACGTGCCATCTATTGCTGTAAGTACCTGCACTCGTCTTTGTAATAGTCATGCATATTTGGAGTTCAATCATTAAAGGCCCGTATCTTTAATTCTGCTTCTGTGAGTTTCTGTGAGTTTTCTTTACTGCTTATTTCTGATGTGAGTTGTCAGCCTATGAACAATTTTAATTCATCTTTAGTTGATTTTAAGTAAACTTATTTAACACATTTAGGCGATGAAATACATATGTATGCTTTGAAGGGATAATAATTCATGGTTTCATGCCTTTCCATTGGAACCATGAAATACATCTTTAGCCGATTTTCACTAGCGCTCTGCTTTGTACATTATTTGGAACCACTGTTAATTAATAGAGCTTCCACTGCTCCTTTTCCTTGAGCTGGGCTTTTACCAAGAATCGAGCTAATGTCAACTTGGAGTCCAAAATTCTTTGCAAGTCACTTCCTCTGTCATAAGAATGGCATGAATGAGATGAATAAATATACAATAACTTCCAATGATTTTTTGTTCTTATCGGATGAATGGGATGATTGAACTCTTTGACTCAAGCGACCATGTAATTGATGGATTAATTAGATAGGCTGCTATATATAAGCATTAAAATGGTGAAGTTGCCAAGGTTATGGATTTCGATACTTATTTTTGTCTAGTGTATCAGCGGTGCATGTTGCCCCATTTGTATTTGGAACTTAATCTAATCAATGGTCGAATCTGTTTTCAAGATATTTGCCACGCTTAGTCCCATCCCTGGGTTTATGCAATGGCTTCTTTCCAAGTTGGCATCCCAAATAAAGCTGGCAGAGCCGGAAACTGAAGAGGCAAAATTGTTGGGAAAAGGATCTGGTTCAGCTTTCCGAGAGAGCCTCCTTCTCCAAGATGAAGAAAAGATTATACTCGAGTCATTTACGTATGTCTTTCTTTCTCTCCATAGAATTTGCGTGAATGAGCTAGTCATATGGAAGAGTTTTTAAGAAACATATTCAGTAAAATAGCTTCCTGAAATTGCTTAAACATATTCACTTTCTCTTTTCAGTTTATTATTTAATAGTGCCATCGTGCAGGGAAAATGTTACCGGAAAAAGTGGTATTGAGATAATGCACTATCTACTAAAATCGAGTGAATGGGTCAAGTCTGAGCGCTTATCTGCTGCACTAAAACCTCCTCTAATGCGGTTGTGTGCAAGGTAGGCAATTTGGATAATTTACACCAGAAAATTTGTTATCAGCAACTGGTATTGACAAACTGGAGGGTGTGTGAATGGCTACCATATCCAAATATCCAACTTATGATAACACTACTGCTTTGTTGCTGTTTTTTTTTTTTTTTTTTTTCAGAAAACAATCAGTCTGAAGATGTTTTAACTTAAAATGACCTCTACTGCTCATTTATTGATAGTCATGATCAAAATGATTGGTACTTATTATCTTCCTCGAGTATATTCAGGTACCTCCTTAAAGAGAAAAAGCGGGGGAAAGCTCTTGATGCTGTTGCAAATTTTCACTTGCAGAATGGAGCAGTATGTGCTTCCATCTTTTAGCTTCTCAAGTAGTAACTGGCAAAAAATTTATCACTACCTTTTTTTTTATCCATAACATATTTATTTTATACTTGCGATTGAAAACTTTTCATCCTCCAATTATCAAGACACTTTGTTGCTTGATATTTCGTTGCTTGATCATTTAGTATGCTGATCTCTATCAGTCATTTTGCTTTTCCCTCGTGAAAAACCATTTTATTTGTTGGATGTAGACTAGTAACTACTGGCACCGTTGTCTTCTTCAGACATATATACATAAAAGTTCTGATGCCAAGATATGTTTTTTGGGTGTAGATCATTGAGAGGATAAACTGGATGGCAGATCAATCAGAAAAGGGCATCCAGCAAAGTGGAGGTATTATGGTCAATTATGTGTACAGGTATGCTTCTATTTTTAGCATAATCCTAAGAGTTTTCAACATTCCTTGTCTTTCTTTTACATCTCTAACACATTTCAGGTTGGAAGAAATAGATGAAAATGCTCAGTCCTATCTCAGCACCGGGCATATCCATGCTTCACCTCGCTTATGCCAATATCTTGAGGTAAATGATATACTGACTGAATTGTGAAATCTATAAACAAGCTTGACAATAATGCATTAGAATAGTATTAGTGTCATACATTTTCAAGACAGGTAAATACTCATGGGTTTTATTCTTTTTCATTTATTGCCTGTTCTCTGATACTATTCCGATACTTTCCAAAAGACACCGTAAATTGTGAATGTCTATCCCCTTCGCTGATACTTTTCAAGATTTGTTCAATTATGCATTTTAAATCAGAGTGCATTTGTTGTCGTAATCTCCTATTCTTGCATCCCGTTTTTCTTTTTTAGTTTCTAACTATACTCTTTTAAAATGACAAAAAGGATACATGAAAAGAGAGGCAGTGTGTGGAAAGAAGGTTCTTGGATATATAAGTTTGAACTTACCGGCTTTTCTGACGAACGATTAACGAGGATTCCCTGTCCATATTTATTTACAGTTTTAGCTTCGAGTGTACTTTGGGAAACTTAATTAGATGGTAGCTAGCATATCACCACTATGTAATCCGGAATCTTTGGTCGTATAAAGAATTGTATCAAGGATCAAATGCTACCTGTGAGATGAGGATTTTGAAGGGGGAAAAAGCTACGGTTACTCAAATTATTCTTTCGAGAGCTCTTTATATTAACTAATGTTGTGCCTGTATCGCTGTTTGATTTGGCTTTTATTATGCGACAAGTGTTTGGATAAGATACATTGTGGAATTTTCACTGTGATATGAGGCTGGAATGAGCATTTGTGTCTAAACCAGAAGCACCGAAAAATACTGCTGGAGAAAACAATAGAAAATGCTTCAAACGGCCAACAATTCTATGAATAAGGCCACCTCTAGGATGTGGTCCATAATGTCACACTTCATCTATGTTCATACCAATCATCTCTCTTCTTTTGAGTTAAAATGTATAAATTTTTTTTAAAAAAAATTATGATCAGATTGGTGATTCCTAAGGGTAGAAATTAATTGGTTGGTTATATGTGTAACTATGGCATTTTAGACTTTTCCACCTCTAGGAAGAAGAGGTAAGTATGAATAGTGTATATCTCTTGTTAGGGGCTATTTCTTATATGCTCCTCAAAATATTTCATCTTTCAAATATACCTAAATTCTTAAATCTATTCCTCTCAAACTCAAAAAAAAAATTAATAAATCCTCAGGGCAGGTGTATATTGAGAAGAAACTGACACTATTTTAAGAGCAAATCAGACAATAGTTAGGAACAAATTTGAAAAAGGGGATAAATTAGGTATGTGCTAAGTTTTGAGAGACAAATAAGATATTATCTCTTATTATAAACTTAGTGATAAAATGTAAGCATCAGGTCACTGAGCTCAGTGTCTACAAAGCTGTCGTATCCACATATTTACATGCAGGCAAATACTAACTATTAGTAGTAATAACGAATGAGAGCTCATCGCTCATCATTTTCCATGTGACTGGTTTCTACAACATACTCCCTCATAAGCCTAGTATTTGATTCATCAACCATCTGCAAATGGATTGTACATCTTAAACTAGACACTAATTAAGTAGGAAAAGAGAAAAGGAGTCTTTCAAAGTAAAAAAGCCACGCACCTTAAAAGCTAACTTCTGGAGGTTCTCCCATTCAAAATCTCTTTTCGTGTATGCAGAACGGACCTGGATAAAATACGAAAATTATGTGTAAAATAACGAAATAGTAACTTAGAACGGTGAAGGGCTCAATTTCGTTTAGATAGTTACCTCCAATATTCGTAGAGCTGCGTCAACGACAGGGAAAAAAAAAAGAAAAAGAAGAGGATATATCAGTGTGTTGTAGTTTATATTCATATGTGAAATGTTAATATTCAAAAAAAAGGAGCTAAACTAAATTGTTGAATTTGATTATAATAGTATAAAAAATTTAAATATAAAATTATAATAAATTAAAAAATGAGAACTAAAGTGTTACACTATAATTTAGCGAAAAAAAGATAAATACTAGCTGCACATTCAAAAAACAAAAGAGATAGATCTTACACCTCTAATCCAAAAATTTTACAATTTTTTTTTAAATTTTTAGTATTATTAAAAAAAAAAGTGACAAGATATGAAAGTAATAATAACCCTTAAATAATTAGATGTGAAATTTATATACTTTTTGAGATGAAACACTAACATTGCTTTAAAAAATGTTTTTATTTACCTAAACCTTTGTGTCTTGGGGATTCGCGCATTAATCTTCTGCAAAAGGTGTCCCCGTCATTTAAAGAGTTACGGCTGATAAACTCCGTCAACTCCCCGTATGCCTCAGGGTTGTAGCTCTGCTTAAAATCCAAATCGAAAGAATTTCTTAGACAACTATTTTAGAGATCATGGCTATATCAAATTCATTCCTTCAACAAGCAGTGCATTAATCCCAACGCCTCCGAACCACTAAACCCTAATTTATGATCAGAATAATCCAAACAAAGTCAGATCTACAAAACCACCTCGAGCTGCGCGAGGACGATCTTCACGGCGACGTAGGTGAAGAAGTTTTGGAGGTTGCCGGCCGCCTTCGCCTCCGGCGAAGCCTCTCCGAAACCTATCCTCACTCATCCAACCCATTAGCAGTAGTACTTCACACCACCGAAAAAGAAACAACCAAAAGAGATCATCGATCAATCCGAAGCCAACGTATATCATCAAAATTTACCCGGAACGAACATCTTGTGGCATCCAACGGTTCGGAAGCTAAGAAGCCGCTTGCGCGCGCCCCTCCGTCGCCAACGAAGCGTCGCCGGGAGAGAAGAGGAGAGGTCGCATCCAACGGTCGACGAATTTGAAAAAGAGGGGAGAGCGCGTGGCGAAGGCGCCCAATAGGAGCACTCCATTGAGCCCTCTCCGATCGATTCCCCCGGGAAAAAATAATAATAATAATGATGATAATAATAAATTCTCTGAGCCAATGCTTCGTTATCCTCGTGGCTACATAAATATGTGTCTCGGAATTTGGGCTGGGCTATTTTTTGAAATTTGAGAAGGCCGTTTTGTTAGGGATCGTTACGGAATGGGAATAGCAAGCGAATTTGATATCTTGCGATATTTTCAAGATTTGAGGGTATTTTGGGTATTTCATATGAATGGGTATAAATAAATTTGTTTATTTCCTTCTTTGTGGAGATCTTAATTGCTCTATAAATAGACTTCTACTAAGATTTTGTGAGGTAGGGGATTTCTTCTTCTTCTTTTTTTTCCTTTCAATATCCTTTTTCGCTATAGCGACCCTTCTTTGCCTCCTGCCGCAACTGCTGCCCCACTCCGACGCGCTCTCATTTCTCGTTGTTCTCAAATCCTGTGGTGGTCTTGTTCTGCCCCACTCCGACGCGCTCTCCTTTCTCGTTGTTCTCAAATCTTGTGGTGGTCTTGTTGCTGATGCAGTTCCAGCCATGCACTCCGCCGCAACCTCACCTCCGCGATCTGTGCTATATCCGAGCCGACATCGGCGTAAATATTGGTAAGATAAGAGAACGGAGCATTGCATCGATGTGGTGGCAGGTGGAGAAGGACGAGAAGGGAGAGGAAGTGGGAGGAGAAGGAAAGAAAGAAATAGACGAACCAGGAGCGGAAGGAGAGAGCCGAAAAAAAGGAGAGACAAAAAAAGGAGTAAGGATATTTTAGTCAGTTTACTAAAAAAAATTTCTTTTATTAGGAGTAAGGATATTTTAGTCAGTTTACTAAAAAAAAAATTCTTTTATTATATTTTATTTTGCTGTAGCGACCCCTTCCTCGCCCTCTGCCGCAACTACTGCCCCTGTCTCGACGCACTCTCCCTCCTTGTCGTCCTCAAATCCTACGGTGCTCTCATTGCTGTCGCCGGCCATGCACTCCGCCACAACCTCACCTTCGCGTCGATGTGGGGGTGGGTGGAGAAGGAGAAGGGAGAGAAACAAACGAACCAGAAGCGGTAGGAGAGAGACGAAAAAAAAGGAGAGAGAAAAATGAGTAAGGATATAAAATAAGAAGAGAGATAAAGAAATAAATATATTTTGGTCAGTTTACTAAATTTTTTTTTCTTTCAGTATGCTCTCTCTTCTCGTCGTCCTCAAGTTTTACGGTGCTCTCGTTGCCGTCACTGTTCCGGCCTTGTGCTCCGCCTCAACCTCACCATCGCAATCTATGTTATATCCCAGCCGGCGTCGGCGTAGATATTGGCAAGGTAAGAGAACAAAGCATTGCATCGATGTAGGGGGCGGGTGGAAAAGGAGGAGAAGGGAGAGGAAGTGGGAGGAGAGGGAAAGAAAGAAACAACGAGAAAGAAGAGGCCAACCAGGAGCGGAAGAAGAAAGATGAAAAAAAAGAGAGAAAAAAGAATGAAAAAGGAATAAATATATTTTGGTTAGTTTACTAAAAATGGTATCCCGTTTTAGCAAATATGCAAAAATGATAAATTTTTTCTGCAAAAAGGCCTTAAATATTCGTGGATATCTTTTTTAATGTGCAAAAAATTGAATTATATCTAAGAGAGATTGTGGAAATTTTGCGATCAAATTTGATTTAAATCGAAAAATTTGAATGGAATATGACCATAAAACATAAATGAATTGTTAATTTTAATTTTTATAGATATCTTTTTAAATGTATAAACTTTGAATTAAATTTTGAGAGAGAGAGGAGTGTATACTTTTTTTCCTAAATACATTCACATGTGTTTTCCTTTGTCAATTCTATGTGCTTTTATTATTTATAATATTATTATAAATTATAGATATGAATATTCTCCTTCTTTAATGCATGCCTCTCCATCCTCCAGCGAAGGTTTGCAGCTTGGGCTTTCAGCTATTTCTCCTCGCGTGGAACAGGACCAAACGCTGGAGCGGTTCTTCCGGAAGGTAGCAGTAGGGAGGCTCCAGAGGCAAAAGAAAAGGAGAAGGATAATAGAGTGGTATTTTAGTTATTTCGCTAATCCACTAAAAATAGTTTAAGTCTATTTTTTTTTTCTGATCTAAGTAGATAGCATACCATATATTTAAGGAAGTTATTTGCATTTTTGGTTGCATACTCACTTTTACAGATCTAAAGCTCTAAAACTTTTATTTGCTCATTTATATATAGTAAGGATACAAAAAGGGAATCACTTATAAATAAATGATAGAGATTATTCTAGTCTAAATATATGGTCACTACAAAAATATCTAAGATTTATTTATTTGAAAGAATCTTTTTTTAAAAAAGAAATTAACAGAAAGATCAAAGATATTCACAGAAGACTGAAGATATTTTTTAGATTATATATAACTTTTGAAATCTACCAATTATGAAGGGGCTTTTACTTATTTGCGCTTTACTACTATTAAAAATTTCAAATTTATCTCTCACTATCCAAAATATTCTTCTAAAATCCAATCCCATTTGCAAACCTTCAGAAAAAAAAAATATATTAAAGAAGTATCTTAAAACCAGTAAAAGTATTTTGGTCATCTAGAATAAGTAAAATACTTTTGAAGTTTTGAATGGTATATTAAATATTATTCCAATGTGCAACTAATAGATTTTACCAAATTAGTTAGCAAAAACCACTATCTAGCAGCACAACAAACTAATATTATAATAATTTATCATGGTGAAAAGCGAAGAGATTTTCTCCCTATGTTTTTAATTATATACTATATTTTTCTCTCCATCTATGCCATAGATGAGCATTATACCATGTTTGTTCTTTCCAAGTCTCTCCTATTTACATGGTAATCTACTAATCTCTCCTATATTTGTTCTAATATTCATTTACATATTTAATTTTAGGGACTTTCACTTATTTACTCCTGATTACTATTCAAAATTTTTAAATTTATCCTAAAATTACCAACAATATCTTTCTAAACCCCAATTAAAATCAAAGTTTCGTTGGCCGACTCAAATTAAACAATTGAAAAGTTGAATAATAAAATCAAAATTTTAAAAAAAAATCAGACAAATAGTTCAGTTTAACCATGGTGTAAAGTTAAATACCAAAATTTTAAATTTTAAAAGAAGGCAAAATATAAGTTTTTAAAAATAGAAGGATAAAGTGCAAAAACAAATATTTATAAAAATATTTTTATAATTTAACCAGTTAAAATATTTAAATCCAGTCATCATGCGTTACCAAATACAAATCATTGATGACAAGCAGGCAAACACTTTGCTAGCTAAACAACTCATTTCTTTGTTGATGTCTGTTAGAGCTTTTACAAAACTGCTCAGACCAAAAAAATCATAATTACGAAAAGAAAAGAGGGGGAAAAAAAAAGAAGCAGCCTTGGTAAGCTATGGTCGACCATATTTTAGAGAGGAAGAAGCTGAAGATAGTCCAAAACCTTAATCCCCTCTGAAAAAACATTAGGGAAGCATGGTATGTGTCTGGATGGCACAGGAAATCCAACTGGTTAGTTTCTAGGAGCTGCTCCAGTCTCCAATGCAGAAGGCAACTGCTCTTGCAAGGTCTTCACAGCATGGTCAACAGCATACACAATCATCTTCTTCACCTGTTCAAATGTAAGCACTGAATAAATAGACTTGTTCACTCTGTACAAGAAACGCAGTAATAAACTGTTTTTCTTGAGCATTTACAAGGAACTATAATTTCTGGAAAACAAATATATTGAATAGCTCAGATCAGATGAATAAACAGAAAAATAACAAGAATATCACGCTAATATGCATAAATTCAAAAACTTCTACTGTGATAGTTAACAAAATACGCCACCATAATGCACAAAAGCCCAATTGGCACCTCAGATTGGAGATCTCCATGTACAGCAATATCAAATAAATTAACTTCACCAGAAGAATTAAACAAAAAGGCAATACAAGCTTGCTTCTTTTGTGTTGATTGCTACTTTGGTGAGAGACCAGGTCCAACATATTGAGCATCAAGCTCAAGCCATCACAGTAATTTTCATCCACATATAACACAACATCAAGAAGCAAACCACCTACATGCATGCTACTTTTTTGTATATAAATTAAAGGTTTTTTTTATTTAACCAATATTGCATGAACATCAAGCCTTTCTTCAAGCTGAAGGAACTTCATTCCACTGTGGTTTTGTATTAGAGGCCTTTTAGGCCACCGCCTCCACCACGACATCTGGTCCTGATGGTCCCGATGCAAGCAAATGATGCAGCCTTTCTTGTAGGTTGCATCTGGGCTTGATTTCTGCTCTCTGGCTAACTGCATTCAGCTTTGATTACCTTTGGCGCCCAGGTGCATCTAGCCCTAATGCACCACTTTATATCATAGCATTCGATCCCAATCGAACACTTCCGCTAGGTGTATTCGGACAAGATCCACCCCTTTCCCATTTGTATCCGTAATCAAATCTGCCACCAGTGCCAGCCGATAGAAATTAGCGCCTATTCTCTCTCTTAGCTTACTACATCCCTTATACGCCTCCTATCATCTATATCCACCCCTTGTCTAGTTATGTAAAGCCTCTAGGCCCGATTGGATGCATTTATCTTAATCCAAGTATACCTTTGATTTACTCAAGAAGTTGTAGTATTTGGTAGATAAGAAATGTAATCAAACATTTAGAATGAAATACCATATTCCACTTTCCAGTCAATGTTTCGTAATAAGATAAATCATCTAATAAGTAAAATATGTTATCCTACTAAATCACGAATGACAAAACCTTTTAAAGAGCAAAAATCAAACTTCTTGTCTCCAATCACACAAGAAAAACTATGCCGAATAAGTTATTCAAGGATAACTTATTCCAATATCTAAATAGGGCCCTAGAACTTAACCAAGAGCATTTGGTAGTCACTAGTTGAGGCTCTGTTTGGCTTTACGTATGATGAGAAAGTGTGACGTTAGATATTTCGTTTGTTTTTGTAAAAAGGAAAAGCATATCTATATATGCTTTTGCCCTAACTACTGAATATAAAATATTAAAAACACCGTTATCTAATAGCTGAAACTTTGTAGAGACACAGTTGTTTTATATAATTTAACATAGTATCAGAATAGGAGCTCAATTAAGTTTATGTCTTGAGCCTATCAAAAAGTCTCGAGACAAAACATAAGAGAGAGTGTTGAATATAAAATATTAGAAACATCATTCTCTAGTAGCTTAAACTTTTAGAGATAAACGATTGTTTCATATAATTTAACAACCCAGTAGAGTTAGATAAGCCTTACCAAATAAGCTCTTAATTTTCTGAAAATAGATGATCTACTTTGCCTAACTTTTTATGCATTTAGCCCCCTCAAAATATTATATTTTGCTGTATTTAGAAAAATATTTCTTATTAGATATAGTAAACTGCTTATCGCGTTCTTTTTCAGCGAGCACTCAACACCCTTTCTTGACTCCGCCTTTCTTGACTTCTACCTATGTCCTCTTCTTCCATGGCCAAATCCTTCCAATTCGGCCCTCCGTCACCTCACCTCCTCTAGCACTTCTCTCCCGTCTCCTTCGACACTGCGGCGACCAACCGTCTAATCTTTGATGGCCTCATTATCGTCCTCGTTGTCCTCCCCCATCTTCATAGACGATTTTATCATGATAGAGCAGCACTCCCCTGGCTACTTCAGTTGCGAAAGAGGTGAGGCGTCGACGGAGAAGAAGGATGGCCGGATAAGAAGGAGACCTTGTTGGCAGAAGTCGAAAGAGGATGTTCAGAGGTCGATGAAGGAGCGTAGTAAACAATTTATCGTGTTTAATAAAAAAATACATGATAAATATATTACCGCGTGCACTTAAATCTGAACACGATAAATGAATCACCGTATTCACCTTAAATCTGAACACGATAAATGAATCACCGTGTTCACTTAAAACATTTTTCTGCGTCCACCGTTGTGCTTACGTGTACAATATAGGGTCAAATCTATATATACGATTTTTGTAGGATCAAATTATGAAATAAAATATTTTGAAAGGGCTAAATGCCAAAAAAAAGTCCTCCTTTGCTTGTTCATCGAGGATCAAACAATTAGGGCCAACAATAACCATAGAAAAAGTAGCATAGGGTCATCACTGGCGATCATATTATCACCTACCTATTAACAGAGTCACTTTGCTAGCCAAAAGCGACTTGCATGTGGTTGCCTTGTTGCCTCCACATGTACCCGAATCGAGCACTTCTGGTCAAATCAAAGTCACTAGCATGCATATGATCTTGTCTACTTTTTCAATCAAGGCATGTATGCCGATCTTTTGCATCCTACATGCTAGCCACCTTATCACCTTTCGTCCTTCCTCTTGTTGTTCCTTTGTGTGAGACAGACTCTTATTATTAGAACCAAGACATCCTGCGCCAACTAAGCGCTTACAAGTTTTCTGTCTAACCACTCTGCTCCCACAATTGTAGACTGCAAAGCAGACTAAGTGACGAGATCGCCTGAAACAAAATAATCTTCCATAAAGCACCTTATTGTTGCTTATCGTAAAACATAGTGGCTAGATATGAATGCACAACTTATGTGGCCTTAAAAAAAACCTCTCGCAATTTTATCATAAATAAACTAAAATAATGTCCTCATATCTAATATTTTTCCATTTGATGTAATAACATGAGCTATTACAAACGTTTAAAACCATATTTAGCACAATTTATTTAAAAATAATATTTAACAAAACTAAGCTCTATAATCTAACATAATCTATATATTGTAATATACATAATACCAAAATCATTTTCAATTTTGTCTTACCTACAATTTAATCTCCAATTGCCTATTGGCCTTCATTTTACAGTTTTAATCAATATTACTAAAATAAAAGCTAACTTAAGGAGAGGTTTCTGCATATTTTAATAAATGAGGGGGGTAAGGTGCAAAACACAATATGTACAAAGAGGTATCCGTAATTTAGCCAAAGAACAATAAAGTATCAAATTAAGTTACATTATATAATCTTATCTTATCTAAAATTGAAGTTACTTTCTACTAAAACTATTCTAATCTAACATCAAGAAATCCCAACAAGCTTCACCATTGGTCCCCAACCTTTCCCCGATTTTTCACTTAACCTTTTTTTTGGCACATAGGTCCTTAACCTTTAGAATTAGTTGCATCATTAGTCCCTAATCTTGACTCATGTTTTCACTTTGGTCCTCAATCTTTCTCCCATATGCGAGCCCATCACATCAAGCCTAATGTTATCACTCTCAGTATCGCCCTTCATACCTATTACCACCTAGAACTAGCATGCTGTGATGCCCCACTTCTCAGGGAGTCACCTATCCTAGGATTACTCTAACCCTAGCACGCTTAACTCTCTTAACCTCTTGGACCTAGCCTCCCTAAATGCTATAGCCGGGTTAAGAGGTTTAGCCATATTATATCTCATATATAGGACTATTCTAATTCCCGGGTGTCACATTCCCCCCCCCCAGTTTAAGCCCCGACGTCTTCGTCAGACTCAAGTACATTCATAAGCATCAAGCGATGTGAGACTCATCTAGCTAGCCTTTAGCCGACATTGTGGGGAACCGTACTCCGCTCATAACAGTCATTAGCCAGGAAGTCACGCTCTGCCTGCTGTATAATTCTGGCTAAACTTAGACTCATCTCACATTTCCGACTAATGATTGGCTTTGATACCAACTATGACGCCCCACTTCCCAGGAGATCACCCATCCTAGGACTACTCTAGCCCTAGCAGCACGCTTAACTCTCTTAACCTCTTGGACCTAGCCACCGCCCAAAATGCTATAGCCGGATTAAAAGGTTTAGCCCTATTATATCTCATATATACAACTACTCTAATTCCTGGGGTATCACACATGCAACATCTATTGTCTCTTTTGAAGCATCTGGCATTCTTGGTCGTTCAGTCAGGCATGCCAATAAACTCTTCCGAACTTTAAAAAGTCATACGAAAATTGACCGAAGGTTATCGAACCATGCCTGTCATCCATATGAGTAGGCAAGATTTTACTGGAGTCGATGTGACCTATTCCATCGTAATTAACAAGAATTCGTATTGTTGGGACCTAACTAGAACAAAATATAAAGGTTACGAACCTAATAGCAAAAAAATATTAGGGACCAAAATGAAAAAAGCTATAGCGACCAATTGTAACCCTTAATCATTCAAGATCTTTTAATGCAATTCAAATTTACTAAGATCAAGTTGAAGTCCTAGATTTAGTCATTTAATTTCTTTTATTTTTTTATAGTCTCTATTTGAGTTAGTATGTTGGGAACAAAATTAGTTTATTAGTTTGATATTGAATAGAAAAAGTAGTCAGTTTGTTTAGGAAGTTTTTATCTTTAGTTTAAATAAGAACCCCGACTTTTAGGGATTTAATTAGGTTAATAAGTCTGCATGGATGTGCGTTGGTTTAAAAGAGAAAAGCCAAAATATCAGCCTCAAACAAATGCATTTGTGCCATGGCCAAGCAAAGGCTTTTGTTGGTTAATAGATAAGATTACAAATTGACAATAAGTAAAGCCAAAGTGTTATATTGATTTAAGTTATATACTTTCTCCTTGTAAGATGCTACGGCGCTTATAAGAAGATGTAGCTGCCAATAATAATAGGAATTTGCTTTTATTTTTTCTTCTTTTTCCTTCTGGAAAAACCAACTACGCGCAAAGCGTTTAACTATTTAAATAAATTAGATATCCAATTTCGAAAGATCAAGTGCGCCATTAGTAACATCAGGCAGTGAACATGGCTTGATGACATAATTTGATTTGGTTTCCCTCCTCCTTTCCAAAAGATTCTATAGAAAAAGGAAACTATATTCAATAGTTGTACCTCTAGTTTGTCTTCTTTAGCCCTGTGATTTGCAGGAAGCAACCGAAAGTCCTCGGTTAAGTGGATACACTTGCTGACGTTCTCTGGTGAAACAAAGTCAAGTGCAACCTTGGTACAAGACTGAAATTACATCATAAAACAGATTAGTGAAACAAATAAGGCAAATTTTGGTAAGAACTTCTTGCTTAAACAGAACGAGGACTTGATTTATTACAGCTAAAATAAAAGATAAATCAAATTTCATGCACCTTAAGATTTCTCACTTGATGTGGACATCCAGCAGGTATAAAGACTGCCTCTCCAAGTCTTTGTACAAATGTCCATGGCTCAACTCCTACAAAGAACAGCAATAGCATCAGATACATGTCCGAGATGATAGAGAAGATAAATCACTGTGTTGATACACAACTTGAACTACTGACCAAATTCTTCCTTGAGCTTCCTTTTGTGCTCGAGAGTCAAATAAAAAGTCTCATCATGAACAGGATTAAACACCTGAAACAGTATATTAAATTATTACAAAAAGAATATAAACATGTTAGCTGATCAATATAAAAAAAACTCAACGATGATTTGTTTTGTCCACTAACCTGTTCAACAGGATGGCAATAGTAATGTCTAAACTTTTTCGAATATTTTGTAAGGTAAGCCTTTAAAGCTGGAACATCCTCTCTCCGGAAAATATCCCATAAAGCACCTTTTTTCTCTACTGAATCCATAGCATCTCCATTTTCAGCTATAGTCTCGGGTACCCGCGTGTCATCTCCTTTATTCACATCCTTATGGCATTTCTCAACACCTTCTGTTTGAGTATTTTGACTATGCTCCCTTTCATCTTGTGCTTTGTGTTTCTCTTTCAAGTTTATAATTGCCGATTCTTGCTCAGAAGAAAGTGAAACTTCAGCAGTATGCACTAAAACATTCACCTAACAAAAGACAACAAAGTCACCGAGGGCTCATACAGTAAACTATGAAATTCGTTACTAGAACAACGATTCCACAACAAGGAAAATTCAGTATATATGTAATCAAGCATCTGCTTTTTTGTTTCAATTTCTACAAATATATTATTAGTTGAATAAGTGCATTGGCTAAAGAACAAAAATATTTTGCATGAAGTAAATCGAAAACCAGGTACACTAAATTAAAGTGAGTGCCTAAATTACCGCATCGGACACATCACAATGAAGCTTAGTCACAGAATCTCCCCTTCCAAGCTCTTGTGCAGTACCATATGCAATATATGATTTTGGTCCCATATCAATCTTCAAGATGTCACTGGGTAGAGCCGCAGCAACATTGAGTGTGCCAGATTTTGGATTAGTATAAGGTTGAAATGGCAAGGAGTTGATATATTGATCCCCATGAAGTGGCAAAAATTCTTCAAAGTGATTGGATGTAGGCCAGTCCTTTAATTTCAGCATTTCAGGCCAAAGATTTGAATACATTCTACCTTCTGCATATCCTTTGAAAAATTCACGAGTACCTATTTCAACCTACAATAGACAACGCCCTATCAGATTCTCTTTTCTTCATAGCTGGAAACTAAGTCATATACAACAACAGATAGAAATTTGTATTGGTCACCAACAGCAAGCAAAATAAGTATGCCGCATGCTGATAGCTTCACTGTATAACACACAAAAGAAGCTTACATTCAGACTCAGAAAGCCCCAACGATAAACTTGAATTAACCATGCTGACTTGTGTTGGTAATACAGTTAATCAGTGAATTACAGAGAACAAGATATATAACTGAATAAAGTAGTCAGGATGATCTAATAAGAGAGAATAGGCATGCTAACTTAAAGAAAAGTAATTAACTCATGGTTATAGGATAAGAAATCAAGGATAATGAATTATGTCAATTTCAAATGAAAATATGATTGCTTTCTAGGAAGAAATGCTAACCTGACAACAAGCAAGACAATCAATAGCCTTCACATGTTCTAGATCAGAATCAGCTCTAGAATGATTTATTGCAGCCCACATATCTTCTGGGTTCCAGCTCAAATGTGACATTTCCTTGAGTACTCCTCGAACAATTACTGGTTCTCCCTTCACCCAGTGCCTTTGGAAGTGTTTCAAGTCATCTTGTTGATTGCCACTCGAAGATGGACAGTATAAGTAATTGTCATTTGAACTCTTCCTGGACGCTGCTTTCCTTGAACTTCCATTACTTGAGCATGAGCAAGCAGATAATTCTTTTGTCAAGATGTCAGGTGGTTGTAAATATCCAAATATTCTTGATACATTCCTGGCATTAACTTCAAGATCGGATAACCAATTTTTGGGCAATACGTGCTTTAGTTCAAGAAAAGAATAACCGCATCCACCGAGTTCATTCGGAGGGCAAGGAATCCTTCCATTTGGATCAACCTTCCACTTAGCAATATGAGATTGATGGTCGCCCACCTCTTTGTATTGAACTTCCTCAGGCAATGGATCTCCACCGTGAACATATTCACCTCCTCTATTTCGGTAATGCAATACCACTTCTTCACAAGATCCCCGAATATTGTTTTCCCGGATCTCCTTACAGCAGATAAGGCATAGTTCGTACGAACAATTTGAACAACTTCTATGAAGGTCAACAATGGAAGTTTTACAGTTGTTGCTGAATGCAGAACAAAATAAAATAAAATGAAAGTTAGCTTCGAAAGACCAAAGTTAGTTTCATAAACACTGTGACTAACAACAAAAAAAATTCAAAGTAATTATCTGAGGGGAGAAGAATCGACTACCAGAATACCCTTTCATCATTTTGACAATCTGCCTGTTCCAGCACCAACTCAGACAACAACAAACCTATTCATACATGTTAAATTAGTAGATAGATCCAAATGAGGAAAAAAAATGATGGATTGATCTAAAAGTTGTAGAGTTAGCTTCTTGTTACCTCGTACGTTGGCCTCAATCTTTCTTTCATTTAGTTGCTCGTGGTTCAATTCTCTCAAACATGGCAGCAGATGGTGCAACATATAGCTAGCATATTCACATTTGTCTACCTTATTCTTTCCAGTCAACTTCTGCAAGTCACCGAAAGAAATCTAAGCACTTGTAAAAATTTTGAAAACAGCTTCTCTATCACATAATATTTGCCGAAGAAAAGGAAGGGAAAACCAAAAAGCAGGTCACATTTTATAGTCCTTGTTGCTCAAATTTTGCATCTATAGTTCCTATTAACTACTTTCAATACAACCTGTTCTATCCTCTCAAAGAAGCTGTTTTGTGCAGGTTATATTTTCGACAGTTTAGATACCTATGCCTCACAATTTATATAGGTCACAAGTCAGAAGCTATTATCGTGATTTATCAAAAAAAAGTTCACAGAGTTGCACAAAAAATAATGTGAATTCTTTTTTTCTAAGTACAACACTAGAGATTAGCAAGTAACAACTCGGAGTGAAGTAAATATTGGGCAGGTAATAAGTGACTAGAATTGCATCTCATTCTATTCCTTGCTAAGCTTAGCTGCATACATGAGATAATGTATTTATGTAAGAATTTGCTTTGAAGAGTAAAACAGGCCAGAAATCGCATATGACGTAAAGAATCTCAACAAACGGCGACATGATAGTAGGTCTTAACCTTGGATTCAGAATTTTTGCTCAAACATACAGTGCAGTTACATCTTCTTCGGCATAATGGACAAGCCTTTTCGATCATATCTCTTGACATTCCATTGTACCTGGCAATTGAAAATCACCCAACCAAAAAACCAAAAACAAAAAAAAGAACCACAAAGAATTTTAGGAATATATAGAATTTGGTTAAAAAAAAACTATAATCCTTTCTCTAAAGCGGAATGCTAAGACCTTTGCTCAATGCAAGAGGTGCAGTAACGTCTCTTGTTGCAGCTTGAGCACTTGACGACGAATTTCTCATACTTTGTCTTCCTACATTGATGGCACTTTGTTCTCCGAGTCTACTTGAAACCCAAGAAATTAGTAAACATTTGAATTAAAAAAAAAAAAAAACTCTTTTCAGAATTTACAAGCACCGCAGCTGCAAAGATCATGTACTCACCGAATTAATCCTTCTTTTGTTCACATCGCATGTTTTCGGGACGATTCTGCTTCTTTTATTTTTCGGTACCTTAATCGAAGGCGGCAACGTAGGCCGAGAGCAAGATAACTCGCCATCGCCATTATTAGAAGACGAAAGAGAAGATGCCGAATCCTCGTTTTCCATCTTCTGCTCACTATCCTTCCGAGAATTGGTACTCGATGAATCCAAAGAGGGATGCGAGGAACACGTCGAAACCTCTTTTTTCCCCCTCCCGGCTCCTTCTCGGCCATTACCCTTCGTCGTCTTCCTCCTCTTCGCTCTCCTCTTCGGCTTATCCCCCGCGCTCCACTCTTCGGGATCTACTTCTTCTTGGTCCTGTTCCTCGGAATCGGAGGAGTAATGGTAGAGGAAGAAGCCGAAGTCGGCCATGGCTCTCTCCCTCGGGCGCCGCGTCGGCCTCTCCTGCGCGGCCATGGCTGCGATCGACATCCCCTCCGCCCTCCCTTCGATCTCAACCTCGATCCTGTTCGGGAGAAAAAATGCCCGGATTAAATTGCTTAGAGCTCTCTCTCTCTCTCTATCTCTATCTCCCTCTCTCTTTCTTCGCGGTCGAATCGGAATTTGGGAATCCGATTTTTCCTAGGAGAAGACGAAGCTGCTTATAATATTTTGCGAGGGGACTCGCGTCAGGAATTGGGAGTCCCAGCGTGCTGCTTATAGTATTTTGCTTTACCACTCGTGGCCTAATTCGGTTACTTGTTTGGCCCACAGTATCGGTGCTGCTTGGTTCACTTACTGCGAAGATTTGGTTTTTTTTAGAGATAGGAAATCTCTCTTTTCTTCCCTAGGACCAGTTTGGCAAGTTTTAAATGCAAAAAAGGAATATATATCCCCGTTATAAACGGATTGCCAGAGGAATACGTATCTCCAGTATAAACTATTAAATAATTAAGATAAGCCTCAAATAGATATTAGTACCGGAATAGAATGCCGATATTGTTTTTTATCCTTGACAATATTTTCTAGTTTTTATATAATATATGCTGCCATATCAGTTTCAGGTAATTAGAAAACTGCGGATCTTTCGTAGATTCTCATTTTAGAAAGTTCCCTTCACAAACTCCTCTCGCCCGATTACTTTCTTTGAAATGTCGTTCAATTCAGGTCAACGGCAAAGTCTTCTACAACAAACCTTGTGTCGCACAATAAATACCAGTCAGATAGTTCAGAGCCATCTGGAGTCCACATAATGACTTTGAAATTGTTGAAAAGCAAGCAGTTTCATACTACATGACATAATCCTGAAATTACCTGATATCAATTTTCAGCTTTAAGTAGTTGAATTACAGTCCAATATACTAAACTATAGAAAAAAGAGTAACTTAGTGTTTACTGAAACCGATAAACCTCTCAAATTGCTAACATGGATTGAAGTCCCAACGAAAATAAAAGGGCAAAACAATAAACAACTAAAAATTTTGAAAAAATAATTAATCAAAATAAGGTCCCGATGGAAAAATTATACAAGAGTGATGTCAAAACAAAAGCAAGAGAAATGACAGTTGTAACAAAAGCAACAGCCTCACAAGAGCATCGGACTGAATAATCTACATCAGAATCCCAACGAGCTTAATAAAAGGAAATAGATACCTATATATATATATATATATCTCTCTCTCTATTAACAATAATTGGGATCCATAGGGTGTGGGTGCATAATGCCACCTTTTTCAGCCTGCAGGGGCTCTTCTGCAAATGCCAAACCAGCTCAACAACATACCATCGATAGAAGAGCGAAATAAATGGGCACCCGACAAGAATATAATAGGAGTATGGAATGCTGCTTAGTGTGCAGCTAATACTTATACACTGATGAACTGCTTTGAGGTGGCGGTGGTGGCAAACGATTAGGCGTCCGACGGCTGCCAGAGTTTGCGCCTGAGCTCGAATCACCATTCTGCGCCGGGTCGCTGTAACGGCGGCCATGGCCATTGGCGCTGCTCGACCTCGATTCGCTGCGGGAGCTGGAAAAATCGGCAGGCCCATTTGCTGCAGCACCAAATGCGGACCTCCATTCCTCACCTGAGTGACCAGGGGTTCTTGGACTACTCTCTGCAAAAGATTCATCTTTCCACAATCAGCCCTATATGAATGACTAAAATCCACACCTACGTTAGGTCTGTCCGAGTATATTTCATATAGACCAGGAACCTGCAATTCAACACGAAGATTGCCAGCCGGAAAAAAAAAAAATTACAATAAGCTCACCAGATCCCGTGCCACCATCAGACCAACTAGCAGCAGCTGCACGATTGTCCTGAATACTAAGCTGACGGGTAAGCTTTGAGAGGAGAGATGACTGTTTTTGATACCGTTCTCGCCTACGTTTGACATTTTGGTCCTCTTGAAGCAATTCTTCAATCCTTGATGTGCTTTGAGAACTAAACATAAGCACGGAAAACAAGAATTTAATTAGAAAAAAGTTCATATTGGTGAATTAGTATTTACTTGTGTAATTACTATGTTCACAAAATCATAAGTATTTTAACTATGTTCACATAGTATTTTAACTATTTTTAATAGACTTAGAGGGCATGTTGAAAGACATTTGCCATAACCAAAATTGGTCCATGAGATTAAAAGCTGCACCTAGCAAACCAAGGAGTACTAGCTGAGATACTGATACACAGAAGAGGGGGAAATGAAAAAGAAAATGACTGGATACAATTGAATACTGCAAATTACCACACTTCCTGTATTCAAGTTTTCACACTATCTAATACTAAGGCAGGCGTCTTGCAACAGTAAGTGGCTACTTGAGTGATCTAGCAAGTCAATAAATTGTCAAAGAAATGTCTGTACAATTACATGAATAGGCATATAATATGTAGAAATTAATCAAACCGATGTGGAATATCACCAACCTCACTGAGCTGTAAAGCTGATTCAGCATGTCTTCCTTTGCTTTCTCCACTTGACAAAGCACAACAGCCTGCTCAATAACAAGTGAAATATAGGATTTACAAGGGCTCGAGAACTACAAACTGAAAAGAATTGGAGTAAAATGCAAACCTTCGGAACATTTGCAGCAAGACTGTTCAAAACAGCTTCCACATAACCACGAACTTCTTGAGACATCCATCTAAGCTCTTCTTCAGGATCGGCAGGTCTTCTAGCCATGGTGTCCTATAAAAGACATCAATTATCAGAGATACATCTTGCAGAGCTGGATCATGTGACATCATCTAAATAACATAATATAATGTAGGATTTTACCCCCTAGTAGAGTACCTATTTTGTGAACAGTTAAGACAGAGATAAACAAGTACAACTACCAGGTAACAGTTATTTATCAAGACAAATGAAAGCATGAAAACAACTTATGCTTCTTCATTACATAGGAAAGTGTCTTCAAGGCCCATTCTGGCAATAATAGTTCCAAATGTAACTTGTCGGACAAAAATTCAACTTACTAAGGAACCATCTGAAAGGCTTTGCCTCATGGATGGACCGCCTTCAATTATTGTTGTTGTACCCTTGGCAGGAGTTCCCTTTGGTTGAATGACACTTCTTATCTTATTCACCCACTCAACTTTGTCAGTCATGCTCTCAGCCTTCAGTACAACAGCACTGTGAGCTGCAAGGTTGAATGATACATCTCATCATAAGCAGAAAGAGAGGATCATGGAGTGTACTTAAATTTGAAATCAAATGGAGATTTACCTTTCAAAACAGTTTTATATGGAACCTTGTTAGTTATTTTAAACATGAGACTCGGAGCTTTTCCAGAATCTGGTCCATTTGCTTTTTTTGATTCCTTCAAACTTTTTGGAGGATCCTCCTCATCTGAAATCTCTTCAATATAACATTCCTACAAAATGCAGAATATATACACAAGTAAGCAACTAAAATATGAACTAACATGTTCTTTTACCATAAGCCAATTAGACGTACTACAATCATACAAAAGAAAAGTATAATAAGAAATTTAATCCGCAAAGATACTGCAGCAGAAAGTTGAGATAGAACAACCATAGATCCAACAATACAACTTCAGTTGGGACAGAACTTGAAAATACTTGACAAGAGAATAAGCTAAAAAGATACAGAAACAGCAACAATCACAGACTCATGCAAACAATAACTGAAACAATTTTAAAAAGACGAATAAGAATTGGAAAATTTTGCAACTACTCTGAACTCATAAACAAAAGAACAAATAAACCATACCTCCAAGGTGATAACACCCCGAAAATGTCTTTCTTCCTGTTTCTTGGTGTAGCCAAGCTGGATCAAAGTTAAACAAAACTTAGAACCCATTACCCAAAATATATATATATATATATATATATATATATATATATATTAAACCAAAAAAAAAAGCATCCATAGTAGGGAAAAGATACAATATTATGTTTCAACATGAACTTCACTTTAATACCTTGCCACTTTTTTCATTCAGAACAAACCAACGCCTGCTCCAGCCATTTGTTTTTGCACTTTTTTTCAAGAGAAAACCTTAGAAACAAAGAGAAATAACCAACAAAACAGTTATTTTACATCAACACGGACTTCATAAGCAAATAAATGTTGGCCAAAAGCCAAAGAACCCAGAAATATCAGTTAATCATACAAGAATATAGACCTTGCTACTTAAAAGAAAGTAAACAATATATACATAGTACAAATATATATATATATATATATATATATATATATATATATATAGACCTTGCTACAAGAATATAGTACGAAAAAGAAATATCAGTTAATCATACAAGAATAAAGACCTTACTACATAAAAGAAAGTAAACAATAATATATACATAGTACAAAAAAAGTGCGCAAATGCTGATAAGTGGATGCATGACTAGGGTATTACCATGAGAGTCTCCAAATGCAAAAGAAAATCCATTACGTGATGCAATACTCATGAGTCAATTAACTGTCTATTTGGCTAACCACAAAACAGAAAACAAAAAAGCCGTCTTAAATGAAGTGTGGCAATATCTTCATCAAATGATAGACAGATTCAGCTATAATGATCCTTCCTCCAGTACACTTCTATCTTGAGCAAGGTTTTTATCAAATAAAGTGTGGCAAAATATTGTTTTACTACCTACCAATTCTTATTTAGCAAAACCAACTAATCAAGATAAGTTTTTACATCCATACAGCAATCAACTAAAGGGCTGTTCAGTACTAAACAAACTGCAGTAACAAATGAGATCCATAGTATTTAATAATGTGGGATACCAAATACTTCTGGAATTTAACCTATAGTAAGGACAATATGATGTCAACAATCCATTGCAAGTAAACAACAAATATACATCAAACCAACAGCAGATCCCATTTGCATTCACTAAAAAAAAGTTTCCACTTCCTTATTTCTGGAAAATTAGAACTTTAGCAACATAGAAACCCTTGGAAAACCGAAATGCATATGTAACTACTACCCAATAAGAGAATGTTGACATTTTCTGCAGTCGGATGAAAGAATAAAAAGACCCTCTTTGTCATTTTAACTATTTCACATATCTGATGCCAGATGATCTGAATATACTATCTTTGAAATATAAAAAGAGCAAAGGAGAGACAGTTCTCTTTTCAGAAACTTTAGTTGGGAAACTGAAAAGTATCTCCTCACCCAGTGCATGCGCAGAGATGATAAACCAAAAAAAGCATGATAATGAACATAGAGTCTTCTCGCATGGAAACAGCACTAGCATTCAACTTATTAACTACTAGAAGCGTGCTTTAAATGAGCTTAATGGGAAAAAAGCATGACCTAAAAAAACAGTCTGTTAACCATTAAATTCAAGCGAGAAAGTTCTGTTTCACATTCAAATTTCACTTCAACTAAACTGGCGGTGCCCCTTATTTACCAAATTGTCATTCTTTTCTGGAAAGTAGAGGCATGCACATAGTCTTTGAAGATCGATGTAGTCATTTCCATTGTAGTCGTTTCCATTGTGAAAGTAAATCACCAACCACCGTAACACATAATCTTCCCAATCAATTGACTAAGCTATTGAAATTACAAAGAGATTAATAGCTAGAATGCTTTCATAATAACAAGGTTTGGCATTTATGCTTTTTGGAGGTTGGACTTGCCTTGAGATCGACTGGTGGATAAGGTTTACAGTGATCTTGATACTAATCAGGGGACACACATATTGGAGTCTCTGCAGTCTGCCCCTTGGTTCTTCTAAAAGCATTCTAACTCTACTCAATTTACCAATAGTGATTACCAAAGTGATCATGGATATGATTAACAAGAAAGAACATAAATTTGTTTGGTGTATTTCTTGCATTAAACAAGTACTACATTGTGTTTTCAACATAATTCTAACTTATAAATTTTAAAAAAAATAGAAAGGTACAACACTAATGAAGAGCACAACGTACTAAATTTACTTGAGGCAAAACATTTCTTGATATGGTACATACCAGCTGTTATTTCTCCACTAGGCCCAGCAACTTGTAGATTTGATCCCTCTTTTGCATCTTTATCCTGTTTAGAAGACTTCTCTTTCGTCGACTTAATGTTATCACCAGCTTGTTGTGATCCTGTTTGAGGGCTTGTCGCCTAACATAAGAAATTGATAACTATTACACAGCAAGAGTAGTGCAAATCCATCTAAACTAACTATCAAGCCAGCATCATAACCAGTCAACAAATTGCTCAAATTGTATCCTTAAATGCACAAAGAACAATATACCCTGTTTAAAATGGCTTGCTCAGCCTCCTGCGCCTTCTTAGAAGATTTATTCTTTATCTCTTCCTCACGACGCTGCCTATCCATTCTGCAAGTAGATAAAATTAGTAAAAAGTCAATGAGATGATCTTTGAGTTAACATGAAAAGCCACAATCGTCTTTGTCAGCTTAATTACTGTCTAAGAAAAATCACTGAATCCAACATCAACACGCCTCAGAACAACAAATAGTAGTGAGCAACGTTTCTCCAGCTTTTTCTAAATTCCTATTATAACATCAAAACTTCACCCTAAACAGTCTGAACTAAAAGGATAATTTGATTGTACAAATAACCAAACAAGCAGCACAAAAGACTTAACAGCATTATTATTCACAATTGAGTGCTATGGACGGACATAATAATAACCGAATATAAGTGTTGTATAGCAAACAATTAGTTATCCAAATAACTATTACCTAGTAAACTGCTATAGGACCCCAGACCAAGTTCCAACTAGAACATCAGATATTTAATTTAAGCATAAGCAAAACAAAATCTTTGACCCCTTTTTTTCCCTAAATCTAGACCTTGTCTTCGTCCATTTCTCATTGCTTGCACCCAACTACTTAAGGAATCAAACAAGTATAAAAGCTGGCAATACTTACCAGTGAGCAGCATCGAGCATATTTTCTATAAGAATAAAGCAACAGCAGAATGATTACACTACTGTGCTTTTCTTTTCTAAACTAAATTGAAATTTTAAAACACAATTTCAGGATAAGAACTATATAAACAGATATGAAACCAAAGTTGTTAGCAAGAGAATAGAACATTCAATTCTTGTGATAAAAAAAATCCTGTTGCCCGACATCTGATAACAGAAAACAAGGAATAAGAGCGAAGGGATTATTATAGAATAAAATGAACCAACCTCCTTTGAACTAAGCGAATGAAGTGCTGAGGAGGAACAAATGCACGCTCCATATCAACAAGAGCAACCACCATCTTTTTGGCCTCATTTCTAAACCCCTCCAAAGCATTAGATGCAAGTGTAATAACCTTAAGCAGGACATAGACAAAATATGCAGTAAGAGAAAAGATATTGACAGTGAAGTCTGCTGATTATAAAAGATATTCTTGTAAAGAACACCAGATGGAAGAATACCTCGCGCTTGAATGGAGCGTATCTTCCAAGACCTGGCGTAGCATTAGCAGCAGCAGATACTATATCAATTAATACACGGTGTACCTAGTAGCAGCAATAACAATTAGGAAGGGGGAAAAAGGACGATTAACGTAATCTCCAAGCTGGCAAGCTTTTTGTAAATTCACTGAATGACCAACATATAGCACATATTTATCTCACATCCTGATCATATGTTATGTTAATTAGTCTACAGAAATAAAGACAGGAAATCAGAGACATTGCCAAACAAAAATGCTAAAAAAATGGGGGACCAAAAAAGAAGAGGAAAGGATTACTTCATTCAGCTGGATTGCTAAAGGAACCACAGTTTGGTCGGACCACAAAAAATAGTCCTTAAGAGAAAATAACTAGTTGATGATATGCTATAAAAGATTGAAAAACAAACGAATGCAAATTTACACAAGCAAAAGGCCGAAATATAGCCACCTGATAAAATCTAAAGTACAAAGTACATAATATTATTCAAGGAACAAACTGGGATGTGACTGAAAAAAATCAGTACCTCATCAACACATAGCCGTGACGGTTCTTTTGCAAGTTCTAGAACTCCTTTTATCAAAGATCTTAAACCTTTCTCCGGAGATATCAAGTACGGTTGATAACCATCAGCTTCCAATACAATCTATAATGTCCAATAAAAGAGTTGCATTAACCTAACTGGACGACTTTGTTGGGGGATTAAACATAAAAGAAATTGTTTTATCTTACTCTTTTCACATTATTGATATCAAAATGCCTGTCTAATGGAAGTTGCTTGATCCTATTAGGGAAGTTCCCCTCAAAACTTGCAACAATTTTCCATCCTGTACCCTGCATATAGAAGGTAAATCTTTTATTACATATATAACGGCTAGTAAGTTTTCTTTTGAAGAGAAGAAAAACATAAACTTTCTACTAACCTCACCAGTTGCAATATGCTGAAGAAACTTATCTTCAAATTCTCGACAAAGCTCCAAAGCAATAGCTCTGGTTCCTTCCGCACTGTGCACCATTTGCTCCCCCAGCCTTACCAATTCATCTTGTACTATCTGCGACTTACCCTGGAGCCTGAAAATAGTGCTCACAGAAGAAGTTCATTGGTTCAAACTGATCAAACATTTTTTACATCAGCACTAAATTATTAGGAATACACAATTAAGAAAGCTAGAAAAAGCCCTCCGTCTCTGGCTAATCACTCAGCCATCTATATGATTAAAAAAATCAAGAAAAATCAATAAATTTTTAAGTACTTAAATATGTTCGAAATAAAAGGGTATAAACACTTTATGACTGGCCTCTGCTATTTCAATTGGGAAGCAATTAATTCTAGCCGTCTATTAGAAACATAAAATTTTCGACTTTCAAGGAAGCTGATAAGCTATTGCTTAACAGGATATCGCATTGCAAGAATCAAAACATTGCATAGTTTAGGTATGATAATCCCAACTGTTATCAACGAAGCAATCATGGAAATTTAATGATACCCTCATATTCTCATGAATATACAAAGAAGTGAAATTACAAATTATGCAAAAACAGAAAATATATCCTCTTCAAATTCCAACCTCCCAATATGTGGAGCCTCCTATTTACTTGTGCATCTTACCTTGGTTCAAGTGCAGCACAGGAACAAAAAGACAACGATTTCGATAAATTAGTAAAAGAAGAGTGGTTGTATTATTAGAGACCGCATCAGGTATGGTTGATAGTTCAGCCAAAACCAAATAAGATATCAACATAAAAGATATTTTGGAAGCCAAAACCAAATTAGATATCAACATAAAGATGTTTTGGAATTTGGACCGAATATCTCTCTTTGAAAGTCGAGCAGACAGCTTGAAAGAAAACTTCAGAAAAGTATACATACCCAGATAGGAGGTTCGGGAGCCTCACTTTAATTCGCTTCCTTATCTGCTTAGCGAGTGTATCGACTAAAGCTACTCTACCAAGCTTGCTTGGGGGAGCTCCAGTCAGTATGGATCTAAGGCTTTCGCTCTCAGCTCTCCAAGCAGTTTCTAATGAGTTTTCAGAAGCAACTGATCCAGCTTGGGCTGATGCAATAGATACAGATTGCCCAATCAGAGCGACCCATTGAATATCAGCCGCACTTCGTGGTCCCTGATTCAGGAGGAGGGCCTGAACAGCAGCAAGACTTTTCTGGTCTCCATCTGCTTGATCAATTTTGCTAATAACACCAATTGTTCTGGTTCCTGGCATGACATAACAAAACATATAGGCATTTTTTTAAGTTACAGTGATGAACAAAAACAACAATACAGAAAGCATAATGGTTATTATATTCCAGTAATCTGTAACTGACGCAAAATCCATTAATGCTCTAACCTTCTGAATCAAATTCCTTAGCAAGCCTAAGAGCTCGAGAAGATGAAATTTCCGGAGCTTGAGAAGCAGGTATAGTTACTAACAAAATTGCATCGTTATGCGCAGCATAGTCACTGATCTGAAACAGCAAACACCAACACAAACGTTGGAATGCAAAACGATAAGATTGTCAGTGCTGTCAGTAAACATATTTGCAGCACCTTCAAGAAAAAGAACAGAAGCATATGAATGTTGGAGAGGTATCAAAAATATTGGGTTACTGATCAACAATGAAGAATATAAACCATATTAAAAACAGTCTCTCAAGCCTTATCCTACTTATTTGCAGTTTTTAACTTCATTTCACTATCTACACAACTAAAACACTTTCCTCCATCTTCTTTCATTTAGCGGACAAGCAGGGAATATGAAATATGAAGGCAATAGGTTTCACTAATCATAGCACAGTACTGATCTGAAGTAGCAAACACCACCACAAACATAGAAATGTAAAACAATAAGATTGTCAGTTCTGTCAGTAAACAGATTTGCAGCACCTTAAGAAAACAAGAATAAAAGTATATGAAGAATACAAACCATATCCAAAAACAGAGTCTCAAGTCTTAACCACTTACTTGCAGTTTTCAACTTCATTTCACTATATATGCAATTAAAACACTTTCTTCCATCTTATTTTTTAGCAGACAAGCAGGGAAAACGAAGAATGAAGGCAATAAGTATCACTAAGCTCAAAAAATAGACTTAAAATGTTTTTTAAAAAAACTATAATATACTAACCATTGATTCATCCATAGCTCGCTGGTCTAATCCAGGTAAATCAACTAATTTTAGTGGAGGCGCTGAAGAAAGCAAGAAAAATAATTTAGTAAGAAAAACTGTGAAGGCAAGTTCCAGAGACTAAAAGAAGCTATCCAAGAAAAAACAAGACAGGCATCTTTTCCTCCAACTCATGTTGTAAAGAGAATAATATCATGATAAGTTCGCAAGATTCGATGAAAAGCAGGTGCGCATTGACTTTGTGATGATATGTAGATGTTGTCATTCTCCGTATCTAAGCCACATCTCTTATACTTAGTTAACTGGTCAGAATGAAAGCCACTAATCTGTGCTACAAAATTGTGTGGGATGGCAAAAACAGATGTAGAAAACATTTCTCAATTGCTTATGCCCTATATGACCCTGCAGGAGAATTTTGCAGAAGTGTTGCTTGAGATACAGCTGTTCAAGAAGCTCTTGCATCTCTTTTATTGATATCCTCTCAGCAGCTTCTCCCCAAAGCCAAAAACAGAAACCACAAAACAGATCTTCTGCTTTTGAGGTCTAAAAGCACATTTGAGAAACTCTAGATTTTCATCCAACCACACTAGGCTAAAGCTTCTTGACTACAGAAGCTGTAACAAAAGACGGGTTAAATAGGCATTAAGAAATTCTCATTAAAAAGAAGTATGTCCAAAACCATGTACCAGTAGGATCTAGGAAACAACAGAAGTACAATTAAAACAGTAAAGGTCGTTTGACAAACCTAGGAAAAGAAAGCTGTTTGTGATTAGATTAACTCAGTGTTTTTATATCCTTTTTCAATAGATTATAACCTAATATAATACTAGACCTCGACATGAGCATATACAGACAAGCAGTGTTATTGTGTTGATGCTAATAAAACTTCTAAACTAGTCCAAAGCCGCCACCACTGATTTCTTCGTTGATCAACATTGATGATGAAAAATGCCTGCAGTTTGTACTGTAATATAGGAATCTTGGGCAAAACCTGAAAACAATCCTCAGTTTTTGCAAATTATAACTTTGTATAAGTAATTAAATACACGATTTCAACCAACAAAAGTTAATGTCTTCTGAAGGATCGTGATTACTAACCTAACAGTTTCTTAGTTCAACACAAAATTACATGTTTCAAAATATAACAAACCTATTTTCTTTACTAATAGCGACATATTAAAAATATACTGATGGGGACTTCACAGTTTCACATATTAGCAGATGACCATAAAAACTTTTCCCGGATAAATCAAGAAGACCAAACAAATGAGCTAAAGTGGGAAAGAACATTATCCAGACCTGTACTGGTACGTAGCTTTAAATATATTTCATCTGCACGGCTCCTTCCAGAGCTATTCACCCCTGCCCCCTTGCTTAGCCTGTCTTGAAGAGAATGTCTAAGAGCACCTGCAAAGTATTGTTATAATACCTTAAAGTTGAAAACTCAAGAACGAAAAGAAACAAATTATTGCACGAAAAAAAATTAGAGTCTGGCAAGAGATCTCACTTGCGGAAACCTGCTGGGATTTGCTGTCTATCTGCAAGATGATTGATTTACTACTGAGGGAACTATCCCGCTGCAGATCGATGCTGATGGGAGCCCGAGTCGCACCGTTCTCTCCCGTGGGCTGTATCCAAACGGCCAAGTTGACCACCGAATAAGACCAAATCCACACCAAATTAAATAAAAAAAAGAACATGATACAAGGCATTTTACCAGTACAGGGTGTCCGATCAAACTGTTCAATACAGCCGATTTGCCCGCACCCTGCGACCATCACGACACAATAAGAAGCGAGATTGTTCACATAAAACAACATCAGGTTTGGAACCGATCCCTAATAATCTTTCCCCACAGCAAGCAAGTCAAGGGATTCAAGAACCCTAGAAGAATCATCGAAGAGTGACGGATGAGCACAATTGGGGGCGAACAAGACGATACTTACGACGTTCCCGAGGACCACGACGTTGAGGAAGGTCGAGTTCCTCTTCGACGAGGGCTCGTCGACGTCCTCGTCGGCAAGAAGCGCCGCAGCTTGCAGCATGGCCTCGGACAGCTGCGAGAGCTCCTCCATCGCCTCCATGCCGCCCCAAGTAGGCGAGATCTAGATCTACGCAAAGGATCCGACGTCGATGCACCCGGATCTAGGGTTTCGGCGACGAGGAATACGAAGCAGGGGGTCGGATCCAAGGATCTTGGAGGGGAATCGGATGGGAGATTGGAGAAGAAGGGGCGGGGGGCGGAGATGCGATCGAGATTGAGGAAAACTAACAAGATAATAGAAGACGAGGGGGGGAAGATCGAGATCGAGATCGAGATCTCTTCACCGACCTTGCGATCTCGCTACAGCGGAAAAAAACACAGAGAAATTGAAGGGAGAGAGAGGAGGGATGAAGGAGAAGAGAAGTGGGGGCGTGAAAATAATAGTGGGGAGGGGCGGAAAAGAAAAGGGGAAAATGGACGAAGAAACGAAAAAAATTTGCCCCCGCGAATGAGACCTTTGGGGGTAAGCTAACGCTTTTACGGAGGTTCGAAATTTGGATGCGGTGGCCAATACGGTCCGTCGGGTCCTATATAGCGCCGGAGTTCGGACTCGAGTGCGGCGTTATCTTTTCAAACGGTAAATTGCACCGTTGGCCACTAATAGTTTACCGGATTTAAGTTAAATTTTAAATTTTTGAATTTATAAATGGTAATGTTTACCGTCTATTAGCTTCAATTAAATTTGTTTGGTCAAAAAAAATCATTATCTTGAATGGAAGTTACTCCAAGTTAAGCCCTGCTGGTACTAAAGAGGGATCTATCGATATTTTAACTGGTGATTTTTTTTTTTTGATATAAAATTTTTTTTTGATAAATAGTTCAATTGAAATTACTAATGCATGTTCAAAGTCCCCAAATGGGTTCTAAAGCGGATTAAGACACTTCGGCGAGCTTTCTTCCGTAAAGGAACCTCTAAAATTAGAGGAGTAGCATGCCTCACGAGCTGGAAGAAAGTATACAAAAACAAGAACAAGAGAGGTCTAGGGATCAAGAACTTGGAACTTATGAACCTGACTCTTCTGACGAAGTGCTGGTGAATTTTTTTTTCGAAAGTGAATATGAAATTAAACAAACTGGTCAGAGCCCTTTATTATAAGAAGAGAAGGCCTCTTAGAAAATGAACCTTTTTCAAATCCTACTCACAATAGTGAAGAAACATACTGAGTTACATGGCAAATTTTTAAATGTGAAGTTGCCTAAAGTTTGGGAAACGACAAACATATTACCTACCGGTTCGACATTTGGCTCCATGAAACTTTCCTGCACACAAATTTTTATGAGATCTTTCACAAAGTACGAAAAGAAACGAGTCATTTATCGAAGAAAGCTCGGAAAGAAGGGGCCTAAAATGGAACACTGTATTAAGAAAATTTATTGCCACCATATAGGAGGAAAGGACCCAACTTGAGCAATTCAAGAACTTGCTAACAGACGTCCATGTACGAAACTAACCGGACTCGCTTGAACCAAGGACCAATCAATGCTTGAGATGGACGTTTAATCAATGCTTCAAGGTTAAATCTTTATACAACTTGCTCTCAACATGAAGGACCAAGGACCGCTTGAACCAGCATTTTTTGGAGCACAAAATCCCTACAAAGGTGAAGATTTTTGGCCAACGACTGAGCTCCACCTTTGCCGACTTAGGGAGTTAGAGAACTATGGGAGAGAACGATTTTACAACATGATGGATCCATCAGGAAAAAAGGACCTCACTACTCATTTGGCCATCTGGTGGTCAACCTGGCTTAAGAGGAACCAAACAATCTTTAGAGAAAACCCTATGCGAGTCCTGCAGGGCATTCGAGTCATCTTAGAGCTTTGGTTTGAGCATTGTAATTAAATCGTCGTTTTTAAGACTCTTTATCCTTCTTATTTGCTCTCTCTCTCTCTGTTTTGCTTTTTGTGGCCTTAGCTATCTTCACTATATAGTTAAATTCATTCTGTTTTAATAAATAAGGCAGATAGTGCTATCTTTTTTTTTATAAAAAAAACTAATATATACTAAGAATTCAACTATAAAAGTCAGAAAAATTATAACGAAGATATAGAAGGCTAGAGAGTGAATAGTGTAATTTATATTTCTTTGAAACCAGCTAGGAATGACTATTATTTATCTGCCATATGGTCGAGTTATAGAAACTTTCTAACACGAGTTCTAATTCACATTTGATAAAATTGAGGCGGTTGTACCAGATGTGACATTAAATCTCTCATTGACTCTCCTAACTTAGAAGTTACAACTATTCAATCAAATTGGATCCAGTCATTGTCAAATTGGAATGGGAACTTCAGTTTAGTTTTCATATTGCTACTATTTTTTCCCGTCTCAATAATTTTTTGCCTTTAAGTTATATTGATATTAACTTGTATTATTGTTATCTTTCTCATATACATTACCAAATAAAAAAAAGAAGATAAAAAATAATTTTTTTGACACTTTCATCCGCCTATCTCCTTTCCAGCTAAGACTTGATAATTGGTACTCAAGATTTCAAATTCAAAATTTAATTACTTCATATTTTTAATTAATTTTATTTAAAAAAAATATATGTAGCATGCTAATTTTCTCTTAGAAAACATATTTTCTTCTTTCTAAATTACAAACCTTTTGATTCCAAATACAAATCTATCAACTATACTTCTCTCAAGGCAATAGCATAAGAGGCACTCAACCTATTAGCAGTTTCTTTTTGGCCATTAACTTTCGAAGTTTGAACTGCTTTCTCAGTGTTTTCAAATTCTATTACAATTCCATCTTTTCAGTTGAACGTGAATATCCATATAGCTACTTCCATCAAATTATCGAAATAAATTTTGAAATTTGATTGTTCGAAATTGCACTAAAAAAAACAGAAATTTTGGCGCCCTCGAGGGTCAGTAAAATATGATGATGGACGTACCTACAATGGAGGCCCGCATTTTACAGGTTGGGCCAAGAAAGACCTTGGACCACTAAAACACAAGCATAGTCTTGTTAGAGTTGCTTCTAGCTCCAAATCTGAAGCTGTTGGAGAAACCTCCGTAAAAATTTAAGATCTCAGTCACACGAGTTCAAAAAACGGCCCATGAATAGGCAGGCACGTGCCCATCACGTGCCGAGCACCGGTGCCGCGCCCCCTCGAGAAAAGACCAACGGGCGGCGGTTTTGAGCCACAACCCGTTCGTTTCGTTTCGTTTCGTTTCGTTTCGTTTCCTTTCCTTTCCTTTGCGCGGACGACCTGCAGTCAACAACCCGCTTTCGCATTCGCATTCGCATTCGCATTCCAAACGAGCCCATCACAGCCGTCCGTTCCCAACACGGTTACACGCTCCCTCCCTCCCCTAAATCCACACCGTTCGTAAGCAGGGGAGGAAACTGAAATCATCACCAGTAAACGCCCGATCGGCACAAAAATTAGGGGGAAAAAATTAAAAAAAAGAAGAAAAGAAAGAAAAAAAAAAGAGAGAGACAGGAACAGCAACAGCAACAACAGCAGCAGCAGCGCCCACCTCCTTCCTTTCTTTCTTTCCTCCTCCGCCAACCGCCATCAACAACCACGCTCCCATTTCCCCTCCCCTCCCCGCTTCTCCAATCCCCCGATAATGGCGGATTGCGAGGTAATCACAAACTAATCACACTCCACTCTCCTCTTCTCTCTCTCTCTCTCTCTCTCTCCCTCTCTCTCTCTCTCTCTCCCTCTCTTTCCCTCTCTCATCCCCTTACCCTAACCCTTCTATTTCTCTTCTCCTCTTCTTCTCTCTCTCTCTCTCTCTCTCTCTCTCTCTCTCTCTCTCTCTCTCTCTCTCTCTCTCTCTCTCTCTCTCTCCTTTTGTATCTCATCTATCTCTCTTTGTGCTCTCTCATGGTATTGGGGGGGAGATAGAGAATGGAGGCGCTGAAGAAGGCGTATGCGGAGATCATACTGAACACGGCGAAGGAATCCGCGGCTCGGATTCTCGCGGCGGAGAGCAAAGCGCTCGGCGTCGAACGAAGCCTCTGCGCCGCCAAAGAGGAGGCGGTCGCAACGCTGCTCCGCCTCAAGGCCATCATGGACACAAAGGTCGTTTCTTTGGGGTTGAATTTCTATTGGAATTGTGATTTGCATTGCATTAGTGTGTTGTAGTGATCTCGTATTGGGTTTTCTCTCAGTGTTGATTTCATATATTTTGGGTGGTATGCATAGTACAAGTAATTAGTAGTTCCTTTTGCAGTTTTGTGCTCCAGATTTTGCTCTCTGTGTTTCAGTTAGAGTTATTACTATACATTAGTGTGATATGTTTGTAGCGATCTCATATTGGGTTTTCTTCCAGTATTGATTCCATGTATCTGGGGTGATACCCCGGTGTAAATAATTATGTTATCTAAGTGGCTTTTGGAGCATTTATCTAGTTATCTACATCTAGGGTCAATATCTCCACTATAGCATTAGAAGCAGAGATTGCATTTGGCTGCTTCAAAGGCTTGGTCTCTAAAGAAAGAAAAGGCACTGCTAATAGTGATCTTCCCCTTGCACACATGTAAATCTGTCCATTTTATCCAGCGATACATCTTCAGTTGGAGTAATATCACATCTGAAGGTTTGTAAATTGGCATTGGGGAACTCCAAAGAGAGGGAGAGAACCTTAAAACAACCTCGCTTCGTTTTTGTGATTTGTTGCCACTTGAGCATAAATTTACATTTCAATGTCAACGATAGCTTATACATTATATACCTTCCTCCTTTTATTTTTCTTATCTTACTCCGTTCTTTGTTTGTTTACTTGCCATATTTTGTTTATTGATCAGCTTTATGTTTTCCTCTTTCTTGAGGATTATTCCAAGCTGTATGGACTATATTTTCAATACATTCACGTATGTCACATGAGATAACAAAGATGTTCGTTGTCTTCTTGTTCTCTACCTTTCAGAAGTTAATTTGAGGAATGCGTCGAAACTTTAACGACTTTATGATTGAAAAATGAAAGCATATAAACTTTGTTTCGCAACCAAATGAAATCCTAGACAAATATTTTGTAGTGCTTGTCAAGCATGCGTCAGCTACTATGATTCTTTTTTTCATTGTATCTCTATCTTTTGATTTACACAATTACACCTGCATTATGGTGTTCTTTTTTGCTGTATCTGTATGTGTTGATTTGCACGATTACACCCTGCCTTTCAAAGGATCTCCTTTCTTTTGACTTGGCGAAAAGCAGGATACAAAATGGAGCAACTATGTTACTTATGGTCCCCTAGCTTATTAACGTATCACTGCTACTGTGGCTAGCTGGATATTCTAATCCCTGTTGTAACCTAGGTTATATGACTTATTTGGTAAATTTGTAAGCCATGAATATTTTAGCTGTTTAACCAGCTAAACTGGGCTGTATTGACCATTTAATGCATAATGTTCTTGAATAAGTTTTAATGCCTAGGTGGCTGTGTTTGAGTCCTCCACAATTGGTAGACAGTAGGACAAGTCTCCTAGGATTTCTAACTGAGTAGGCTATTAGCTTTTTCCCCTTTTTATACTTCTAACTTATTTGTGCCTCAGCGATGAATACGGTTCCGATAGAAATTGTCGTTTTAGATAGAGTTTTGGGGGCTTGCTTTTGGCTGAACTGGGCCTTCTGTGGGTTTATACATGGACAATGTCCATCTGTTTTCTGGTCCTTTGGTGCTTAAGATCTTTATATGGACTGTGGACTTCATAAAATCAGAAGTCAGATCGGATATTTAGTCAAACTCTTTACAGGGTTCTGCTTGATCAATTGTAGTTTCAGTTAGATAAACGTGATTTATTATGACAATTTTGATCATGTAAGTGGTAAGAATTATCCAGTGATAACTTGTGCAGTATGGAGATTTTTCCTAGTGACTGCTTTTTGAATCTCACCTTTGATAGTTACTTAATATGTTTTGGCTTTTGTGGGAGCAAGTTTGGAAGTTGGTTCATTCCCAAAACTCATCACTCTTTTAGTGTCTATATTGTACCGGTTTGTGTTGTTCTGTAATGTGATAACTAATCAGCAGGTGATATATCAGTCTCGCATTATGTGGATGCAGTAAAGTAACATCTTCCTGTAGGATAAAGTACCAAACTTGCTGGAAGGGAAAGATGCAAATTCTGATTCACATGAACATCTGTATATATAGCATGTGTTTTTTTGTATTCTGAATTCTGAGACAAACTGGCTTTGTGGCATCAAGATTCAACTTGATTCGGCTTTACTATAACCATTATGTCAATCTGTTGTAGTAGGTTTCTGACAATTCATTTGCCTGTCTAAATATTGCCTTCCAGTTTTACCAAACAGTCTAATGTTTTTGATGGAAGCTACAAATAACAGAAATATTTTCTGACTAATTTTCTTCTTTACAGATTAGAGAAGCAGAAATGCAATCATTATGTCACGTTAGAAGGATTCAGGAACTCGAAGCACAGCTAAATAAATCAGAGGATACTATTAGCTCTCTTAAACTGGAATTGAAAAGAGCAACCACCGAGTTGGAACTGACAAGGAAAAGTCCAGCTAACATGTCATTTAAAGAAGATGCCAACGGTCATGCCACTTCTGATAGTGGCAACTGCGAAGAGAACATCCTTAGTTCTGGTTCCAAGCCAGGCTCCCCTATGCAACTTGGCTCATCAGCTCTTGAAACTACAAGCTCTATGAAAGATATTCCTTCAGAAAATGGTGCCAAAACTACTGATCTAGCATCCATCATTATGAGGAGCAAAGAACATGACCTTTATAAGAATGGGTATACACAACGAATTCGAGCACTTGAACAGAAACCTTTTACTGCCAAAGTGCCTCTGGGGCAAAGTGATAACCAGTTCACCGAAATAAAGGATGAAATAACCTTTGGAAAGAATGAGTCTGCCAAAAATACAAGTACTGCAGATTCCACAGCTGAACAGGTAATTCAAGAAGCCGAAAAACCAACTAACTCTAAAATGTCAGAAACCAATGTAAAGTTCTTTCGTCGGGTTTCTCCAAAAAAGGTACGAACAAGATGGGACGACATGAAAAATTCCAAGTCTGCTACTTGTCCTGATGAGCAAAAAGGGGACCAGAATTCATCGGGTATCAAAAGCTCTAAGATAACCATTGGAAACAATAATGGTGGAACTGGTGAAACAGTGTTGAGGGCTATAAATAAAAAGATCTCCAATTGCACCGTAAGTCCAAAAAATTCAGATGATCGTCCAAGTTTGCCTTTGAGCAAAGGAACTCCCGGGCTTTTGCGCTGCAATAGAGGGAGAGTGAAGAGGTTAAGTGTTGCAAACCAAATCCAGACAGAATTGGAGAACAAAGCTTTCAGTGATGTCAAATCTGTTAAGGACAGCATCGGAAATGAAGGTATGTTGGAGATGCTTCATGTAAAATTATACAAAACATGGCCTTTAGAACACCGCTTTCTTATAAAAATGCCCTTATTAAAAATAAGTAAGTCAACGAAATTTCTCGTTGGCAATTTGACTTCAATTATCAAATTCTCCTACCAAGGGGCATTTTTTTAAAGAACCGAGTGTTTGAAGGGCATATGAGTACTAAATTTTGTAAGGATACAGGTATACTGAATTCAAATTATAGGAGGATTTATAAGTAGATAGATAATTTTGTAGGAACATATTTAATCATCTAAAAGACTACTAGCAATTTTCGCTGAAGGCGGATAAATTGAAGCAGGTGGGTTACCATCAAGGGTAGACTCCAAACTGAAAGCACCAGACAAGAGCACAGCTGAGAATGCAGGTTCTTTAGTCTGTGAAGTGAATACCGATCAGGTAGATGCTGCTGTGGCAAATTCTGAATTGAAAGAGGAAAGTACTATTGTACCCAATGGAACTTCTACTCAAGCCGAAAGCGTACAGTTTCTAAAATATACTTTCCGGAGGAAGCGGAGAAGGGAATCTTCAGACAACAATAATGAAAGCATTGCCGCGGATTCTAAAAAGAGCAATTTAAAGAAGTCAGCTGAAAAACAAAATGTACAAGTTAAGCCTCAGAAATCTAGCTTACTAACCGAGTCACCTCGAAGCAATAGGCGACTGGTGCAGGTTGCCCGTCAAGTAAGTGTAGTTTAGCCTGTTTTTGATGCAGTCATTGTGCTGTTTGAAAACTCATTATTTGGCTACTTGTTTTACGACGTTGATTTGCTTCTTCACGGGATTACTCATTGAGTTTCAGTGGGCTCATTATGCTTTTTATTTTGTTACCCTTTGCAGCTTATTTCCTTGTCTGCGAAGAAATGGTGAGTATCTACATATCCAGCAGAACATGTAAAAGTATCAACAAATGCTAGTCCAAGCACTTAATGGAAGGAAACTCATTGCCTGACTACTGCTTAAGTTATGATTGCGAGTGCTCCTTATGGGCGAAAGTTTGGCCCGATGAAGAGTTCGCAGATCAGGAATGCATGCATGTACCTCAACCGTAGGATCTAATAATACTTCAGCAAAAGGTAAAAACTCGGTATTAGTTTAGCAAAGGTTACCTTTGAGTTATCATTCCTGCATTTGCTTAGTTTTCCCGAGTCGCTTTATGTTCGTGGTAATTTTCTTTATAATATTTGTTCAGGCAGGTTGTAGACTCTAGCCATCTAGCACCTTACATTCAATAACATTGGACTTCTCTTCTTCCCCATTTCTAAGGATACATCTTATATCTTAAGAGTCATCAACAACTGTTGTAACGTAATCTATGTTGAAATTTGAGAAGAGAAAGATACAGTAGTTATCCATGTTTAAGCAGTTATATTGTCATAATTTGTCTCTCTGCTTTGAAGAGGAAAAGCAATTATGGTTTCAAAGGCTTGCTTTCGTGGCTAATCATTCGCATGTAGCCACTTTACATGAAAACCTCACTTCCTTTACAAATTTGTTTCAGAGATATTTTGTTGAAAATTAGGGGGAAAAAAAAATTGTTACAATGTCTAGCAGCTAAGAAGAAAAATCTTGAATGTTTTTTTTTTTACTTCAATTATTGCTCGACTCTGCTCCTTTCCGGCAGAAATAGAGAGAGATAAATAGCTTTCCCTTAATCCTCTTGGTGCTTGCATTACAATTTCACTTTTCTTTGTAACCAAAAATAATTAGGAGAAATAAAATCCCAATTTACAACTTTGTAACCTGATTTTGATGACTGGTGAAATGCATAGTTATCAAATAACTCAGCCAACTTGACCATCATGCAACATTTGGAAATTATCTTGAAAATTTTCTCTTTTCAACTATTTTTTTGAGTTTTCTTTGCACGTTGTGTATCACAGCGAGTACTCAAATTTCTTCATGGTCGACATAGTGGTTGCAAGTAACAGTAGATGCGATAACAAAAGAGGAGCCAATTTGGCTTCAAACTTGTAGGTTGTTTTGCAAATTTGAGTTTTTTTTTTTTTTTTTGAGAGAAATGTAGTATGCTATCTGCTTTGTTTATTTATTTTAGAAATAAATTTAGCTGGAAATGTAAATCAACTAGGATTCGAACTTGGGACCTTGGGTATCAACCACTAAGTCCTTTGCCACTTGCGCTAGGGATAGTCGATTGCAAATTTGAGTTATTAAACCTAAAAAACGTATGTTTCCAAGATATCGTTCTTTCTTTGTTGAGTTGCGATTAGTAGAGAATAGATAATGCGGAGTGTTTTGCTGTTTTGCGATCTAACAAGTTGGAGTGGGAAGAAGATAACGTGGCTCACAACGGTTAGCAACTTCGTCAACCGAATCTGAGATTTTTGATTTTGTTTTCATTTTTATCTCTAGCGAATTAAAATCAGGAGAAAATAGTGGGGACCACATTGATATTTGCTTAATGCTTCTTTTTCTGGTAGAGGGAGTTGATGCATACCCTGAGTCTGGGACAAAACTGGAGCGTGGAGCTTCCTAACAACGTCTTGTCTGAAATTTTTTTTATTATTGTTATGTGTTAGTTTTTGCATATATATAAAAAAAAAAAATTGATTTTTTTCATAGATTTGAATTTATTTATATCTATGGTGGAGAAAATGATCAACATATTAAATTTTTATATATAAAACAACATATTTCAGCAAGTTTGGAAGGCTATGTAAGTCATTACTCTTTTAATTTAGCAAAGCGGTGCCCATGTAAAAGAGGGACTATAAATAATAATAATAATAATAAGTAGACAATACGTTGAAATTCTCTCACTAATCTCATCACCTTTAGCTTGTGTCAAGGACTCGATGGTAATTACCATTACTGTACCAAAAATTATTTAACTTTTTTCTAGAGAACCCAACTAGTTTTACTTTTATCATTTCCAAAAGAACTTTAAAACTTGGTTAAACCGCGTATGACAACTTTTTTGTGAAACCTGAATATACGCTGCATTGGCCGGTGTTACAAGTAGAAACATAAATTCTCAAAACTTTTTGTTCCCATTTCTTAAACACGTCGGTCAATGATCTCCCCTCCTGATAGCTTATTTTAAAGATGGTGACTTCATTAATCAATTCATAGGTTAATAGGGCATTCAAAAAATGAGAGCGACGAAGAACAATATGCCAATGCAACATAGTGTACTACATATACACAAGCCCACCACCAAAAGGAGTCAAATTTCTCTTAGAAGCTGCAAAATTTTCGATGGGCCGCGTTACGTCAAACACCTAAAAAACTGGGCTCCCCTTCTCATGATCCCACCCACCGATCCCCTCGAAACCACCTACCCCCCCTCCTCACCCTGACCTAACATTTGCTCACGAATCGCCCCAACTCGGTCCGACTCAACCGACCCGACCCGTTCACTCGGTCGCGTTGTTGCATCGCATCGTCGCCTTTTGCTCCCGTATGAAATGGCGGATATCCCGACGACGCTTTCTCAGCCCTAATCGATCCAACGCTCTCCCCCTCTCCTCCTATTTAAAGAAACGGGTGGCGTAGTGCACTCTCCCTACTGTTCGTCTCATTTCTCTCTCTCGTCTCTCTCCTCCGTTCTCTTTCTCTCTCCGTCGACGAGCATGGCGAGCTCCGTGGTGGCGAACGGGGGCGCGAAGGGGCCGTCGCCGGGGCGCGTGGCCGCGGTGTACAGCGAGGTCCAAACGAGTCGCCTCAACCACCCCCTCCCCCTCCCCTCCGTCCTCCGCGGCGCATTCAAGATCGTCGATGGCCCCCCGAGCTCCGCCGCAGGAAACCCCGGTAACACGATCCGATCCAATATCTCGTCGTCTCCTTCTTTACTGTGATATCGTCAATTTTTTTTTCCCTTTTCTTTTTACCCTATCTGATCATGGATTCGGATTGGATCTTTGATTTGGATCTGAGGATGTGCGTGATGTGTTTTGCGCAGATGAGATCGCGAAGCTCTTCCCGAATCTGTTCGGTCAGCCGTCGGCGTCGCTGGTGCCGACTGGCGCTGTGCCTTCGGAGATCGCCGGAAGTGCTCTCAAGATCGGCGTCGTGCTCTCCGGTGGCCAGGCTCCCGGAGGCCACAATGTCATATCCGGGATCTTCGGTTAATTCCCTTTCTCCCGATTTCTTCTTGTGTTTAATGATCTGGTGATTTAGATTTTATATTGGGAGTTCATTGATTGGGGTTTGTGTTGGGTGGTTTCTTGATAGATTATTTGCAGGAGAAGGCTAAAGGAAGCGTCCTGTACGGATTCAAAGGAGGTCCTGCGGGCATCATGAGATGTAAATTTGTCGAACTGACTACGGACTTCATCTATCCTTACAGGAACCAGGTAATGATGAGAATACCTTGTATTTGCTGTGGCGGCTTTAACGAGTTGTTATAATTCTCTACTAACGCCTTTGGGTTATTAAAATATTTTATATCGTCAAGCTGTATTATGATTCTTATGGTTGAATTGAAGGCCTGGTCATAGATCTAGATGAAATCAACATAAGAATGACATGACTTAATAGAAAGGAAAGAGAATAAGAATCAGGGGCTGGCAATTTGGTGCTTCTTTCAAAAAATTTGGGGTTGGTTTTGCTGCGGTTTTAAAATGCTTCATGACTGCTGCCAGCATCGTAAAGACTTAATCTTCTTAAGGTTAGTCTGCCGTGAAAGTTTCTAGCACAGTTAGGACATGCCTCTGTAATGCATGCAGTTGTACATGCATCTCAAAATGTCATCAGTACCTGTCATATTTCAGTGTACGATTGTCTTTTGTTCAATTCTTACTGGGATTAGTCCTTGAGAATCTCTCAGTGCTTATTAGAGGCACTTTATTGTAGCTAGGCTGCAAAAAATGTCACTAATACGGTAACTCTGATATGAATAGGGTGGATTTGACATGATTTGCAGTGGGAGGGATAAGATTGAGACTCCAGAACAGGTACTTTTAAACTTGTGTTAACTAGATTAGTTCTTGTTTCTGTTTTTACTTTAGATCTTACTTAAATTTGTTGCCATTTATAGTAGTTTAGCCCTGTTCTCTTTTCAAAACTTATCTCCGGTGTAAAATTATCATGTACTCAGTTTAAGCAAGCTGAAGAGACGGTCTCAAAACTCGATTTGGATGGACTTGTCGTTATTGGCGGAGATGACTCAAATACCAATGCATGCCTTCTTGCTGAAAACTTTAGGTAGGGAACCAGGAGTACAGTTGTGCTTTTTAACTTGAATTCAGTAATCTCAAGAAGTTGTGGTGATTAATAGTTCTTCAATTTTGGGGTCTTATTTCTTCAAGAACGTTATTTACAAATTTTACTGGATTGATAGGGCAAAGAGTATGAAAATTCGGGTTATTGGATGCCCAAAGACAATAGATGGCGATTTGAAAAGCAAGGAGGTTCCAACAAGTTTTGGGTTTGACACCGCTTGCAAGGTACTCTTCCATAGTCTCATTTCCTTTGCTCTACCTTGAATGGGTACCATGATAATTTTTTTTAAAAATATATCCTTCCCTTGCTTCTTGCCGCCTGCAGCTTGTATGATATTGTGTTTTAAGTTGATTAAGTATCACAGATTTCTATACTCGGGACATGAATTATCTTTGCCTAGTATCTAATGCAGATTCTAATGTTCCTAATATTTCAATTGCTTTCTACCTATCTATGTCAGGCACTTTATTTTATCTTGTCCTGTCAAAGTTGGGACATAGTTAAATGATACATCTTTATCCAAATTAGCAGTGAATATAGAATGTTAAATATTTATATGGGGTGCCAACCATGATCGTTTTTTGTGAGATCTTTTGTTTTCAATACATTTTAACCATGCTAAGTCAACGCAGAGAACTAGTTAGCCATTTATTAGTTGTAGCCACTTCCTTCATGTGTTAACCTAGCATTTAATTTGAGAGGCTTCTTCTTGCTGTCCAGATTTATTCTGAAATGATTGGAAATGTGATGACAGATGCAAGATCAACTGGAAAGTACTATCACTGTAAGCTTCTATCTTTTATTTTTTCATGCAGCAATTATTTAATCTCTTTGTTAAGTCTTCTTAGCTGCTGTTTTGAAGTATGAGAGGCATGCCAACATGCAGAGCATTGTAGTATCAAGTAGACTGTATATTCTTGTTAAGCATGGGTTACCTAGTGTTCCAATGATTGCCGTGCTTCCATTGCCAGTGTTACAGAGTTTACATTTTAAGGCTTGATGACAACCATTATACCTGCGCTGCAGCCGTATGGGTGCTGCCCTTACCCATCTGTGCCTTCTATACTGCAATAGTCTAGATTGAAGCTTGTACAGTAGTCTACATTGAGACGTCGCATGTGAAACTGCTTAAGTTGTTTGATTTGTCCAAAATTAACAAGTTGCTGTTTCTTTTAGCTCCTCATAACAGGATGTGTTTTGGTTGCCCTTTCCTTCAACTGGTTATTTTCTTTTTCCTATGTGCTTTCTATTCTAGAATGAACCTAGTTACCAGTATTTTGGTACAAAACTACAAATACTTGACGTTCATTTATTTACATTTTGCTGGGAGGCTCTGTTTTTTCTTCTGCGAACCAAAGTACCCTATTAACAAGTGTGCACTATTACTAATAGTCTAATAGTGATTTTATATGATGCATTTACATTTGCCATATAGTAATAAATCATTCCATTTTTCCCACAAAAATGGGTAAGCTACTTTGCAAAATGTCTTCTTCCCAGCTTGCAGCAATAGAAAATGGACAAAAGTATATATAAACAAAAAGATAGCAAAAAATGTATATAAAAGTTTCCTCCTGCAGTCTCAACAAGAGTTGCATATGAAACAATCTTCATCTGGAATATATAGATTTATAATTTCTTCTACACTCTGCTTTTAAATTTGTAAATGTACTTCCATTTAAGCTTTAGCCAGTTGTCCAATGAAATTTTAATTTTACTTCTGTAGTTGTGAGGCTTATGGGACGTGCTGCTTCTCACATCACGCTGGAATGTGCTTTACAAACACACCCGAACATCACTTTAATTGGAGAAGAGGTAGTTCTTCCTTTTTAGAGTTGGTTCTTCATGGAACAATTTAAGATAATTATGTAATATTTTGTCCTCTTTAAGTAATCTGAGTAAGAAAAACTCGTTATCCAGTAGGGCAAATTTTGTAAGTTTTTGGGTCAGCTATCTTATAGACTTGCATAAATCATAAATTTTTTTCTTACAATGTGTGTTGATGCTTGTACCTGAGACATTGTTTATTACAGGCTTGTTTGTTTGGTTAGGATTTTGGCTGAGGTTAGCTTAAGTGAAACTGTGAAATATATAGTCAGCCTCATGTTAGGCAATCCTTTTATCTGTTCTCCCATCTATATCCATCTCTAGCTCTTTTTTTTTTTGGGTTAACTTCTATGGTGGGTCCTGTGTCTGTAAATCACATCATCTTTTGGCTCATGCAAATGCCAAGCCTCGGGTTATCAAAAGATATGTGACGAAGTTTTATACGAATATCTACACATTTTATAACGTGCAAATGTCAACCAACACACACATTTTACTTGCTTAATGTGTTACTTTACCCTGTTTGAATCACCATTATTGCTTTATCCTGACAGTTGTGCTCTTGCACCTACTTAAATGCTTTTGATTTCTTGTTGGCCTCTGTAGAGGAGTATCTTTGGTGGCTTCTATTTTCTTCCCTGTAATTTCTGCACGTTTCTTATTTCACTTCGTCTTCTAGATGTCTTCTGCGTTTTTCCCAACAGTCACTAGTTGTTTGCAGGTGGCTGCCAAGAAGCAAACGCTCAAAGATGTAACAGACTACATTACTGACATCATATGTAAGCGTGCAGAGCTTGGTTACAATTATGGTGTCATCCTTATACCAGAAGGCCTAATCGACTTCATTCCTGAGGTATAACTCTTCTTCTTCTTCTTCTTCTTCTTCTTCTTCTTTTTTTCCACCGACCGTCCCTAGTGCAAGTGGCAAAGGGCTTGGTGGTTGGTACCCGAGGTCCTGAGTTCGAATCCTAGTTGATTCACATTTCCAGCTAAGTTTATTTCTAAACAAAATAAACGAAGCGGGTAGCGTGCTACCTTTCTCTCAAAAAAAAAAAAAAAAAAAATATTCTTCTTTTTCCCTCTTTGATTCTCTGTGTCTGGCAAAATGGGAATATAAGCTGCTTGGATCCACTGCCATTTGTAGTTTTGTGGTCCTTTGTCAATGGAACAGCTCAACTGATTAATTGTTGATCTTGATTTTCTGCTTATTTCAGGTTCAGCAACTTATTGGCGAACTGAATGAGATCTTAGCTCATGATGTTGTAGATGAAGAGGGGGTGTGGAAGAAGAAACTTCAAGAGCAATCCCGGTTTCTATTTGAATTTCTACCCCAGGCTATTCAAGAACAACTTCTTCTGGAAAGAGATCCACACGGAAATGTACAGGTATGTAATTGCTTTTGATGTCCTTGAATTTTCCTACGAGGGTGCTTGTATCAATCTGCTGGTCATTATTAAACTATCACTAACGTCTTCAGGTTGCCAAAATCGAAACTGAGAAAATGCTTATCTCTATGGTTGAAACTGAGTTAGAGAAGAGGAGATCTGAAGGGAAATATGCTGGACATTTTAGAGGACAATCCCACTTTTTTGGGTAATTTATACTAATCCTTTTATTCAATCCCAGGATATGGGGAGAACTTGTTTGTTATATTTGGAAGTTTTGATTGCGACTTCTTATATTATTTGCATAGTGTAATAGCAATGTAGCTTCGGACTGATATGTGAACCTGCCTATCTCCTTGGTAATAACACATATCTGCTTTACTTTCTTGAATATGCAGTTATGAAGGAAGGTGTGGTCTGCCTACAAATTTTGATGCTACCTATTGTTATGCATTGGGTTATGCTGCTGGAGCTCTTCTCCATTCTGGAAAGACTGGCCTTATTTCTTCGGTTTGTTTTTATCCTTCTTTTTACTTTGTTATAATTTATGATTTGTAATCGAATTCTCTTCCATGTACTTTGTTTTTGTATGTTTTCCTTGGTCTAAAGATTTTGTGAAAGTTCTGCATTTTATCTTCAATATAACCAGACCTTATTTATGCTTATCGCACATTTTTTTGATTTTTGAAAATCGTAATGAACAAAGTATACATTATTGTACGTCATGAGCATGCAGCAAACGCCTCCATTGTGTCTGAATTCATCTTTGATGCATGGATCATGGTTGATAAATCCACTAAAATTATCCTCCATGTAGCAGTTCTCCCTTTGTCTACTTGTGTCTCTACTAAAAAATGTTCTATTCAGTGGCTTTCAAATTTATTGTTCTTTTTTTTTTGGTTGTGGCTGACGGTTGTTTTTAGAGACTGTTGCTTCATGGAGTTCTATATATGTAGAATCAACACTAATTGCTTTCAATACTTGAAGGCCTTAATAAGGCCTTTTTTTGAGGAAAGTCCATAATTAGGGTTCTTTTATCAATCTTGCTTGGTTTGAACTTGCTATTTGTATGGATACTTTCATCTTTGATGCATGGATCATGGTTGATAAATCCACTAAAATTATCCTCCATGTAGCAGTTCTCCCTTTGTCTACTTGTGTCTCTACTAAAAAATGTTCTATTCAGTGGCTTTCAAATTTATTGTTCTTTTTTTTTTGGTTGTGGCTGACGGTTGTTTTTAGAGACTGTTGCTTCATGGAGTTCTATATATGTAGAATCAACACTAATTGCTTTCAATACTTGAAGGCCTTAATAAGGCCTTTTTTTGAGGAAAGTCCATAATTAGGGTTCTTTTATCAATCTTGCTTGGTTTGAACTTGCTATTTGTATGGATACTTTCATATCGGGCAATGATTAAATCATAATTTGTTGGTACTTCTACGCTGTTGTCGACTTTAGGTTGGTAACTTGTGTGCTCCTGTCGAAGAATGGACTGTTGGAGGGACTGCACTGACTGCATTAATGGATGTAGAGAGACGACATGGTGATTCATCCTTCACTGTTCAGATTTTATTATTATTATAATTTTTATTGTGACTGTTTTCTCTTTGTGATGTTTTTAAGATGCATAATCTTTTTCTTGTTTTGTATTTTTTTAAACAACATATTTATTTTTTAGCTAATTTATCTAACGGTCTTTAGTAGTGGGAGCTCTTCGTCTAATGTTGGAAATAATTTGCAGGGAAGTTCAAGCCAGTGATCAAGAAGGCAATGGTGGAGCTTGATGGTGTTTATACATTCCTCCCCATTTTTTCTTGCTTACGTTTTGCGCCCATCCTATTCTGTTCAGTGGCGTGATCTCCCTTACCTTAAACTAATTATTACAGGTGCACCATTTATAAAGTTTGCATCCATGCGAGACGAGTGGGCCATAAAGAACAGATACATCAGCCCAGGTCTGTTTTTCGCATTTCGCAGCCAAGTCTCTTGCTTAAACTGTTTGTTCGTGCAATCTGTATGTGTTAAATCTTGAATGAATTGTAAACAGGTCCAATTCAATTTCATGGTCCTGGAGCCAATGATGTCAATCACACTTTATTGCTGGAGCTTGGCGCCCAGGCGTAGAGACACCTGTGTGGCGGAAGCATTTTTATTTTTATTTTTTTAACCTTATGCTGGGAGAGGAATTAGAGCCCCTAAATTCCCCTGTTTTCTAGTAGTAGGGTGAATAAGTCTTCCTGCATTTACTATTTGAGTTGGGCATCTGCTGGAAATTGAATAATTACTGCTTCTGATGATTTTTTGCGACTGTTTTATCAGTTTCTTATCTCGGTGGCACCATGTTAACTTTTTAGTTTCTTGGATTTGTTCCTAACAACCTTGATGGTACCACAGAAATTTCTCATGACGCTAAGACGGTGAAGGATGTTTTCTAGTTTTAGTTCTAAAGTGGTGTGCTGACTTGGATCTGAGCAGCATCGCCTTCTATTTTTGAATTACTCTGCTCTTACTCCCCAGCTCCAACAGTATTATTACTGCAAATTTCCTCTCACAGATTGCGCTTCTGGTGTAGCCCGGAGGGGTTCGGCGTCCCCACAATTTGTAACATGGGGGCATGCCTTCTCTGCCCGTTTGTGTCTGGTAAAAGTGTGGAGCCTTCTCTGCTGGAGATTCCAAGTCTAGAATTGGAAAACGTTTTGAAGACATTATCCTTGTGCACCTATCTTGCTGCCTTTGCGGGTGTGGCGTTTTGATAAGCTCATCGGTAATCACGGGGGTGGCAAAGATTGGCTCATATGCAATGTGAGAAAAACATCCATATGCTCATTAACTTACAGTTTTCTTCTTTTCACCTTTTTCTTTTTTAAGATCACATAGATAATAAGTCAATAACGCTTTCTATCTGTTCGAAACGTAACGGCTGCAACCATTCTGAAAACCAACATAATAATATCTAATAATACACTAAATCTATTGGACATACTCTCCCTCAACCTTTATACCTGCTTACAAAAAGAATGAAATGGAATATTACCTTCGTAATATGCAAACAGGTCAATTCTTAATATCAAAGCTTGTCAATCTCATTTCTGAGGAAGATTTGGAAAAGTTCTCCAAACAGCATGATTTATTTCAGGAAGACACATTTGACAGGAAAAAAAAGAAAAGAAGAAAAAAAAAATTGTGATTCATGCGTGGCGCCATTTCGCCGGCGGAGGAGCTCGCCTCACACGAACAATTTACAGCGAAGAACCCACCCGGTAAACTTTTTTATACAAGGCTAACAACCATGACATAAAAGACTGCAAATTGAACGAATAAGGTTATCATGTTCGAGCCTATTGCAAATACCACACAGTGCTAAGTAAATACAAATTAATCTTCTCACCCAAAGCCTAAACCATCCTTCAAAATCACCTCACACCATTGCCTTCAATATGGTAGATGCGAATGATTCACATGCTCAGATGATAGACACAATTTGACTTAGAATAGTTGCAATGCAAATGACCCATCATATTGTTGCGCTTACTAATATCAGATCAAAAAGATGTGGATAAACAATGTTGCCAAATTATCAGAAAGTACTATAGCACACTATGAATAGGAGTAAAACTAGGAGGACTAGACTAAGTTAGCGGTCAATCTATTCTTCACGTGGGCAAGAGCATAAGAAATTATTTTTCCCTTTTGGTGATCCTAGCAATGAGAGAAAATAACTAGAGCAATCATGTAAAATTTTAGCGGAAAAGTTCCTCATACTAGTCATGCAGAAAGAGTCAACATGATGATGCCAGTCAACTTCGATTTTCATATACACCCTCATAATCACAGTCAAGTAGGGTTTTAGCTGGCAAAGGAAGGTCTCGACTAGTACCCAATTCTCACTTTTGTTTAACTCAAATTCTATGTAATCGAATGTTCCGAGGTAAGGACTTTTTACTAGAGGATGTTGATTAGCATGTGATACACCTTGGAGGACTGTGGAGTGGTGTCTTCTTAAAAACACACATATGCAAAAGAAATTGCTACTAACATTCTGCTTTTGTGCTAAACGAAACCCCCCATGTGTAGAGGTCCTATAACCCCCCATCAGCCGGCTCATTCAATTGCAAATTATGTAAAATTAAAAAGGCAAAAAAAGAGGAAAAGTTGAACCAAACAAGGCTGAAGATTGGCATAATTATAACTTCGATTACAAAAGACATCGAGATAAGAAAATATCGTCACGAGGTAACTAGCAACATAAGGATGGATATTCTAAGATAAATATAGTCGTATTTCTTGAGTCCATCATGATACTAGTGCTACAGCAACTAAGATACATGCCCGTTTGGATCCTTGGAGTAACAGATAAATTATTGCAAATTACACTAAGAGAAACATAAAATCATAAATGCCACCTACATGTTGTCAAAATAGCCAAACAAGAAACATTCTTACCTTGTAATCTCCTGGTAAGAACTAAGGATGTTCCAAATAACGGTATATTTTCCAAAGGGTCCATCCGACCTAGCTTTTGCGGGTGTGCAGTGCCAGACAACTGCAGATCACCAAATTAGCTGGCCTGTTTTGCGCTGCTGTACCATTGCATATTTTCCACGTTGGACTGCAGCAACAGCTTTCGCCACTGCTGTGCCTTGTGGCCCATTTTATCACTGCAGAGCTGCACCAAATACACCACTACCATACGACAAACAGAAGTTTCTTGTTGATAGCATTCTTTTTTCTCTCCCTGTAGTTATCGTAACTTCATTTTGTAACTTCATTTTGTAACAAGCACGTGCCATATCTCATTGCCAGTTTTTTTTTAATTGTTTGTCACAATGTGGATATTAATAAGCAAAAATGACCAATTATGCTGCAGCTTAATTTGATCACAAAGAAGAGTCTGTTTTAAAATTCAATCTCATGAAGGCAAAACAATTAATGAAGGATACCTATATTAGAAATATTAACAGTCATGAGACAAAAAAAGCATGCTTACCTCAGAGAAGATAGGAGGTCACCTTCATCAATCATATCACCAAATTGAAGTAATTACATGCTGCTAAAACAAAAGCTAATCTGTGGCCTGGACTGAATCAAAATAAGTCAGAAGGAAAAGGCTAAATAGAACATGGAAATTGGAGAAAAATAAAATAAAGATAACAAGTTGGTTATTCAGACTAAAAGTATATATTTCAACATGCAATCCCAATGAAAACTGTTTAGATTTCTTTGCAGCATCAGAGAGCCATCTTTCGATATCCATTGGTTATAAATACAGGAGAAGAAAATACCACGCAAAAACGCCAATAGAAAACGATATGACCAGCATCAACTGTATCAGAAACGAATAATGTCAGATTAGTTCTCTAGCAACCTGAAGATTGCAAAGATCAAAGAATTATTCCAGAGTAGAAAAAAGGAATCACACAAATAAAGCACGAATCCAATATAACTAGTATTTCATATCCGCTAAAATATTAACATGAAAATGTCCTCTCCAGCAACATATGCACTACAGATTATGTAAAAATTCACTCCCAAAGACATACACAAACACACGCTTCCTGAGACCATTTTATCAAGCTTCAGATTCTATGCAGCTATTCACATTTCTTTCTTGCAAAAACCAAAACTTGATCAACTAGTTTAAGTACTTTAACACAACTATAGCACGAAGTAGGATAAATAGGACTAAAATAACACCCTCCGGCTATTATTAATATCTAGAACTCATGCTACAAGAACGGTAAAGCCGCAGCGGTAGCAACTGCACCGCTCCTCCATTACCATCTATTCCCCCTGGCACTGTATCATACTGCTTCCTACATCCAGGGCATCGCCCATCCGCCTCAAGAATCCTCTTGTGGCAAAAGAGGCAGAGACGGAAGCCGCATGAACATGGGAGAAAGCTAGAATCGGTAGAATCGAGATCTTCACAGCAAATAGGGCATGAAGACGGCAAAGAGAGGATGCCCTTCTGGCTAGGCCCTCCCCAGTGCCGCTCCATTCCCATCGTGAAGCTTCTTTGCTTCGAAATACTCGGTAGGCTCTGAGGACGGAAAGCATCATCCACCCTCCAAGCCCTAGGAGCACGACAAACGGGCTCGGGTTGGGTGATGGCCCGGCACGGTCCAACATCCGCAGAACCAGGGGAAGCTACAGGGTCGGCTTGCGCCATTTCAGGAGCAGATTCCTGGCCATTGCCGGTCGTCAATGCATCGGCAGCCGCTTCCCAATCGTCCAAGACTCCGCCGTCTTCCCCCTGATCCCGCTTGGCCGCTTCCTCTTCTTCTTCGTCGCTTACGCTTCTTGAGCTGGATCCAATGCTGCTGCCGCTGCTGCTCAAGATATTGATGATCGATCGGGCATTGCGTGAAGGGTTTGCCGAGGCATTCGAGGTCGGGCTATGCGTCGGGGAGTCCAAATCGCTCATCTCATGCAGCGACGAGTCGTCTCGCTCGTCCTCCTCCCGCCGCCGCCTCGTCTCCGCACCATCCTTCCCCGTCTGGGAAAGAGGCGGGTGGGAATGCGGCGAGGCGACGGTAGGAGACACCGCGCAGGTGCTCGTGATCTTTCCATCCTTGTTATTCTTAACTGCATTGAAAAGAATAAGATCCCATGTCAAAATACGTCAATTCGAACGGAGGAACTCAAAATCGCGCATCCCTTCCCAGGATTTCGATCCGAGAACGAAATCAACAGGAAAAAAAAGAAGAACAAAATTATGAAAAACCTTGAGAGAGCCACTGCTCGCGCCGCGCATCGAGCTTGCATTGCTTCAATTTCGCCGAGCGATTGCCCTAAAACACACGAGAAAGAGGAATCAGCGGATCACAATCGAACGAAAGATGTATCGAATTCGATCCTAACACGAGGTGATTCCGCGATCGGCTCACTCACCCTCTTCTTCTTCGCGGCGTCCTTAGGGTTCGATGCGTGAGCGGAGGCGTCGTTGGCCATGGCGTCGAAGCCCATCTCGTCGTCCTCGTCTCTTCGGCGTGCGGGGTCGTAAGAGGAAACCCTAGAGGGAACAGAAAAGGCGGAGAGCGAACGTAAACGGATAACAAGAAAGATTTTTGCCCCCTTTTCGATTTCGCACCTCTCTCTCTCTCTATCGACCTTTAAAAACTTTTTCCAGTTGGGAAAGCAAATTAAATTACGAAATACCGAAAATGCCACCGGGATTTATCAATTAATCACGGAATCTTCGAGAAAACGGAGGTTAGGGAGGATGATTAAAGGCAAGAACCTCGTAACTCACGAATTGATCTCAGCCGTCCGATCTGTAGAGGGGAATAATTAACACTTGTTTGTGTAACCGCTTGGGCTTGTGACACGTGCACGCGTAAAAAAGCGGGAGGAAAAGGAAATGGCGCAGGAATAGTAGTAGGAGCAAATATCTCTGCGTGATGTGCTCTCACTCTCCTGTATAAGCTAATTAAAACGGACGGTGAGGATGCGTTTTCTAATCTTCTGAATGAATAAATTAAGCGTGGAAGAGAAGAATTTTGTGACACTCCTTAACAAAGTAGTCCAATAGGCTATAGCATTGGAACCAATCATAATTCCTAGGTTGGTCCATACCTGTTCAGTCTCTGAGAATTAAAATCACTTAGATTCCACTTTAAGTTAGATTTTTAATTACAGTCACTATCAGTAGAATGCAAAATAATAAATAAATCTTATTCTATGGCGGAAATTAAAATTCTACTTCTGCTAATACGTTTTAACTAAAATAGTATTTTATTAAACAACGCTACAGTCTTATAGTAATACCGCGCAGGTCCTGACTGAAGCTCTATTGACTGATCAGATGTTGTGATTGCTACTGCTTAATTATAGCAAATATTAGATATATCTTCTGCTTAATTCTTGCATATGTCAGATAAATTTTCGAGAAAGAAAGAGAGGGGCTTAATTATTTTGTTAAGAGTTCAGTGAATATTGAAATCTAAACAGCAAATGTAATGTTCAAATAATCAGGGGGAAGCTTTCTTTTCTTAGTTTATTCAAATAGTCAATTGTGGTTTCTTCTTGTCACCTTAACTAAGCAATGAATCCCAACCAAAGGTTCATATAATATAAGCTGCATAGACCATCCTTCAAGCAAATTGCACAGGTCACAAACACATAAGATGTACATACTTAATCAAAGGTTTAGAGACTGGTGATGCATGTAGATTGATGACTCATTTTAGGATTTTCCTTGGAGAAGAAAATTTGGAAAATAAAACCTATAACAATAAGCATTGAAAATGATCTCACTACCAACAAGAATTATTCAAAAAATATGACAATTATTCCTACTTACTCAAAGAATTTCCACAGAGACTAAAACAAGCTGGGAATTAAACTTCAGAGAAGTTACAGATGGCAGATACAACTTCAACTAGCTTCAGATTTGCAATATCTCAAGCAAGCATCAATCTCAGAAGAGCAATCTTTACTTGGTAGAGATATGTTGATCTTCATGGGTTCACTTCATATGCAGCAAGACGGCAAACTAGAGAGCTGTTGAAAACATATTGGGCTAGTAGATGAAATAGAAGCTTTATTGCTTTCAGAGAATATCTTTTCCATGAATAGTGTATATAACATCATTACTTCCTGCCACAACAGAAACTTACAGAATTCATTCAATTACATGAAATTTCTATATCATGTTAATCAAGCTTTATGCCGTTACCCTAGTAGCACTAGTCTTATGACTTTATCATCAGTATATACTTACAAAAGCGAAAAAAGGAGGCATTTTCAGGCAGTTCACTTTCGACAAAAGTATCTAATAAAAACCTTAATGACTTCAAGCAGTAGAAAAAGTCTCTTCCCCACACACAAGCCTCGCGATACAGGACCCCAGTCTATGCTGCTCAGGAAGAGACTTCCACCACACTACAAACGAGGAATTACCCAAGAACACATCTCTACCCAAATAACCAGAATTGAACCACCCATTTGCTTCACTCTCCAGTTTGATCACCTTCTCTCTTACCTCTTCAAACGGCTTATTACCAATCTCAATCTGAATATCTTCAACCATTGCCCAGAAACATGATTCCAAGCTAGACCCTTCGGCTAATCTCTGAGCCTGCTCATACCACTTCTGTGAATATCTATAGCGCCTCGGCCTCCCTTTATACATGTAAGAGCCCGTGTCTTCATTCTTAGAGTGCCTATAATAGTTGGCTATATCCAAAGGTTCAACTAAACGGCGGTACCTTGTGCCTAAATTTATCCACTCTGCACGGCTCTCAAAGCAATCCGGTAGCTCACGCCTTCTCAGCATCTCGACTATCTCATCCCAAAGGCCGGCTAGCTCTATCCTCTTAACATTAGCATCGAAATCTTCGATGTTTCTATGAAGTTTGAAGCTGTCGTAGTAATTCAGACCTCGGATTTCACATGTTGCTTTGTAGTCATTCAGGCAATTCAGGGCTTCTTGTATTTTGTTACAGTTGGCGTCGATCCTGGCCCGATTGCTTTGCCTCTGCTTCTCCCACTTTATTGCAGCACAAAGGGATAAACTTGCTTCCTTGCTCTGGACGCAAGAAAGAATAAGGTGAGCTTACATTTGTATTGAACAAGAGAGCAAGCAGTAGACTACTCGAATGAAATTCAACTAAAGATGAGAAATATGCAGCAACTTTTACAAGTGATACCAGCAATGCACGACTATTTAAACAAAATAAGTTAAACTTTATACTGACCAGTTCAAGATCCCCCAAGATTGCTTCATCCAAATCACCATCTCCACCGGTTAAGGATGGCGAGAGTTTGTCCAGGTAATTAATACAATCTAAATTTCCTAATACACATTGCTTGATCTTTGAGTCATATTGCCAATGCTCATTCAAACTTCTATATGCAACCTCCGACATTTGTTGCTGGGGAGCCAATTGGAGGCAGTAAAATAGCAACTGCAAAATAGCATAAGGACTCTTCACGGCAACTAGTTGCCCTTTGCTGGTACAGAAAACATAAGTTCCAACGGGCCTGTACGGGGAAAGCTCAATGAAGGAAGTTAAAGAACCCAGGATAGAGTTAGTACAGCCCATGAACAAAGAGGCCTGATAGCTGGAAACAGATAGCGAACTCCTTAATACAGTTTCATAAAATACGGATACTAAGTGAGATTTGCCGATGGATTCAAGACTGAAATCTGATGCTTTAGGGCTTAAGAAATGCAGAATGGCCTGAATTTCTTCTCTGCAGGATGACAGAGGGGTTAGGAGAATCCGCGGAACGATATCAACTGTCATGACAAAATGAACGAAGCAGCGTGACCACCCCTCTCGTTCGAGAGCATGGATGAGAATATTGTCTCCGAAAAGAGGAGACCCAAAGGTCACGCAGAAGGGATGAATTTGAGTTGCGCTGCCTGATTTCATACAGTTCTCGAGCAACCATATTGTAGCAAGAGCCGCAATTGAGCCTCCTGAAGAATGGCCAGTGAAAATCACACGCTTCTTCTCTGTTATAGCTTTATAGACCTGAAAAGTGAAATCCAGTCTAGGCTAATTGTCTTTCATGGGAAAATAACTAATAAGTGGTTGGAAAAATAAAAGAAAAAAAAATCCTTGCTGATAGAGAAAGAGCACTGCTATATTCATAATTAATGTAGCAACTTGAAGATTTAATTTCGCAATTCTTTTTTTCCTTCGCTATTTTCACTACAGATGAAGTTTCTCAATATGAATTAAGTGATTTGTTTTTTCGCATCATCGAAGCATCAAAGCAACACAACATTGCGATGTCACAATGGAGAGTCAGAGAAACATCATATCTTTGGATCAATTATGCAGGAGTAAAGTTACCTAACTGTACATACTAATTCACAGACGCGAAAGTGAAAAAGATAGATCTAACCCTCCAATTGAAACTCATTACACCAGAAGAAGGATTCACTACCTCGGATTGAAACGTAGAACCCATGAGAATCCTCCGGAACGAGGAGAGAAAAGCCGCATTTACGCGGGCGACAACGCCAGCTCCGATGCTTTTGAGAGAGGGGAAGAGATCGGAATCGACCTCCGAATCTCCGAAGGGAGCTCGGCCCCCGCAGATCCAATCGTCGGCGCACCACGAACCGGGGAAGGCGAAGATGGAGCAAGGAGAAGGGTGGGTGAGGGAATGGAGGATAAAAGGAGAAGCGATTGAAGAAGAAGAAGAAGAAGAAGAAGAAGAAGAAGAAGAAGAGGAGTGATGGTGAGCTCTCATGGAGAGGGAGCAACAGAGCTCGATAAGAATCCGCTCTTCCTCTCCCATGTCGACACTTTCCGGAAGTGGAGTTCCGCGGCTCTTCATCGCTCCCTTCGCTCTTCGGCTTCGGCTTCGTCTTCGTTCACGGCTCCTTTCGTCGAAGTCGACCTCGGACGAGACGGGACGGACACGGAGGGGGCGGGGTTTTTCCTCTCGGGTGGGGCCCGAGCCGGGTGGACTCGACTCGACCGGCGGGTGACCGGCGGCTCCCGTATTCTCAACGAGCTCGTGGACACGCGTCGGTGCCAGCACATAGTTGCAAACGGGCCTGAGCCGGTTCCAGGCCCATATGGGATCTAGCCCTCTTTGGACCGGGCCTTTTTTGAACCATTTGAAATTTCTTTTATAAGGACCCGTATGAAAAATAACTGTCGAGGAAGCGTCTTCAAGTTTGGCCTGAATGGAAGGTGCAGTTAAACAATAAATAAATAAATAGATATATACAAGTTTAAGTTTGGTTATTAATTTTTTTTTTTTTTTGCATAATGATCTGTAATTGAATTCAAACTTCATGCAGCAGAGAGAGTTTCAATCTGGAGATTGAAAACTGGCCTAGATTGAATTGTTAACATTTTTTTTCCTTAGGGTGTGTTTGGTTAGTCGTAAAACTACTTTTGAAAAAAAAAAATTATGAAAAAGTAAGATTCCGACGTTTGTTTGCCCGTAAAAAAACTTTTTCAGAAAAAAAATTTTACGAATCCGAAGGAAAAAGCGCGTTTCCGTTTTCCGCCCGTAAAAAAATTTTCTCGAAAAAGAAATTTTACGAATCCGAAGGAAAAAGCACGTTTTCGTTTTCCGCTGGAAGCGAGCGGAAAACGAAAAAGAACGCCCCAAAAATCGCGGCGTTGCGGTCCACGAGGCACGCTCCACCTCGTGGACCGCGAGAGAGAGATCCACCGTGGACCTCTCTCTCCCCTCTTTTCTTTTATTTATTATATATATATATATATTAAAAATAATATTTTATTTTTAATATAAATATATTATTATATAATATTTTATTTATAAATATTATTTATAAATATCTAGTATTTTATTTTATACTATTAAATATTAAATATATATACTATTATATATTATATTATTACATATTTAATTGTTGTATAATATATTTTAAATATAGTTTATTTATAAATATAAACTATAATACTAATATACGTAATATGATAATATTATATATCAACAATATATAATATATATAATAAAAAAAAATATATATAATAGTTTTCTATTTATAATTTTTTTTTTCCTTTCAACCGAACAACCGTAACGAAAAGCATTTTTTCTTTTCTACAAACCAAACGCTAGAGAGCGTAAAATTTATTTTCATCCGAATTTTTTTTTTTCATCGAAAATTATTTTTCATAGTTTTACGTCGAACCAAACACACCCTTATTGAATCATCCGTGTCACTGAAACTTCGAAATTGACCAATTCGCATGCGCATATGCGTACACACACTAGCGTGTGCAAGAAAGCCTTGTGTGTAACACTGTTCCATGCAGTTTACAAGAGGAAGAGCATTTTAGTAATGCATTTGTAAGAACCATGTCGGTCTGTTGTATATCCAGGGAGGCATGTGGGTTACATTGATGACTTCCTCCTGGTGTGCATCCCATACAACACGATCAATTGCCGCCACTTTAATCATCAAATTTTCCGTTACTTTTGCATGTGAAAAGAAAAAGTAAAGAAAGATTGTATTTGATCATCTCGTATTCTAGTCATGTCGTCTCTTACATTGCAAGTTGTCGTTACTTATATAGCGAATTGGAAAGTCACCGAATCTTAGTCGTATCATGTCCAGTGCCGCGTACGCGTGTAAGGTAAGTTAGTTAGCAACTTAATTGACATTTTTCGTTATCGTGGTTTCAAATACAAAATCGCGCATGCATTTGCGATAGTCGTGAGTTTGCAAACATAACAAAGCATACCGAAATCAGAAGAAGTGCAGTTTAAAATAGTTTTGCCTATGGTTCTCTTAACAAAATTACAAGGATTAGTAATATATGTTTCTCTTAAGAAAATATTGATCCGATAGGAAACAGTTCAGATAAGTATTTAACAAATGCAATCTTTCGATTGCCTTTCTTTTCTAATTCTAATCTTTATTTGATTGAACAAAACATGAACATCCTAGCCACTAATTACTTTCATTTGGGGTTTGAATGATGGCGTGGAGAGTGAAATAACCTTCTAGTGCTTTGTTTCACTTGCATTTGCCAAAAATCTCGAGTAATCTGTAACTTAAGCAACTGGAATAAAACTAGTTTACCTTCTCATCTATATTAGATCCATTTTCGCTATTTCAAAAGGCTTGCAGCAGCGGAATATCTGATTTTCTTAAGCGCAAGTCCATTTACTGTTTCTATTCAAATAAAAAAGGACACCACCAAACTAGATTCATCAGATCCTGCCAAATATGTTTTAGCTTCAAAGAAATAGTCTTCAAATCCAACTAATACCAAATCTGAAAGCAAGCTAAGTAAACTACTCTCTCTCTCTCTCTCTCTCTCTCTCTCTCTCTCTCTCTCTCTCTCTCTCTCTCTCTCTCTCTCTCTCTCTCTCTCTCTCTCTCTCTCTCTCTCTCTCTCGTATTAAAATCACCTTAAATTGAATTTGGAGCTATTGGCAATCTATTAACTATATATTAATCCCCGATGTTGAAGCTGACGTGGCGTAATCTTATTTTTTTGGAATTTTTTTTTAACGTGCGCTCTCTCTCTCTCTCTCTCTCTCTCTCTCTCTCTCTCTCTCTCCTTCCCCACCCTACGATCCCTTGATCTTCCCCCCACCCGCTCGCCTTCCCCATCCGCGTCCCCCCATCTCCCTCCCTCGCTCTCTCTTTCTCTCTTCCCCCCCACGATCCCTTCATCCCCTCCCCCCCTCCTCGGGCGCTTGGCTTCACCATCCGTGTCCCCCCATCTCCCCGCGCTCCTCCTCTCCTCTCCCCTCCCCGTCCCCTCCCTCGACCGCCACACCACTTCCCTCCCCGACCTCGCGCAGACGCACGCCATAATCAACTGGATCGCAATCGACAAGGTAAGCTCTCACAAATTAAGATACATTAAAGCCATAAATTTATAATGTTTTATAATTTAATTTTGTTTTTACTTTGTGAGTACCACGTTCTCTGCCTATTCTTCAATGATTAAATGCGAAACTGTGGTTGAGAATTCTTGGGGTGCCTATTCTTCAATGATTAAATGCGAAACTGTGGTTGAGAATTCTTGGGCTATGTTATCGCAGTGATAAGCATACCTTTTGACAAGAGAGAATGTATATCTTCTCTAAAATAATTTGCTTTTGTTTTAGGTGATTTTTAATAGGTTTGAAAGAAGGGTTGGAGCTGCATTGGGTTTAAGCCTTTAAATTTCCAGCTGGTGCACTCTTTTCACAATCGTTTTTTATTTTTTCTTCAAATTTGTTATTTACATTTATCATTTTGTTGCTGTTGCTATTCATTATTGTTGCTTTTGTTGTTTTCTGGTCAGTGAACTTTGAAGCTGGTCTTGGTATTATTCTTTTATGCAGTTGGGGATTAATATTTTCTTCGAACTTTTTTAATGGAAATCAACAATTCTGAGGCCTTTAGCTCATTTTTATTCCATTTATTTTGTTGTCTTTTCGGTCTTAGTTTATGTTGTGAAATGCAAATATGATTGATTTTTTTTCCCTTTCTCTATACATAATGGGCATATTGGATTGCATGACAATTTTCGGTTAAGTTTATTTTAGAAGCTATGCTTAATTCTATACAATTCGTCAACTGAATTTTAGAATATTACCACATTCTAACATTTTCCCTATTCTTGCCGTGAATATAACATTTAGAGAAGGTAGTTCTTAGAAAATCTTTGTGGTTTGCCTGGTGTGCCTGGTGGGCAGTTGGGCTTCCTCTGTTTTCTAATGCTTGCTGTACTTCTGGTGAGGTTTACGCTTTGATTGAATTTACTATATTGACATGGTTGCACTGATCTAATGTTGGTTTGCTTCGATTTGCTTTGTTTCAATGTAGTTGCATTAGTCTATTGTTTATATTATTTCTCCTTATTATGTTGTTGCAATAGTCTTCTAATTTTGTGTTTGGTTTCACTTTAAAAATTAGTTTTTCTTTTTAAATTTTTTTTTAACCGCCAAGTGTTCATCTTAGATTGTGGTTCATAGAAAAAGAAAAATGGGAGTTAGTTGTGATAGAAATAGGGGAATGGAAAGCCTATGGTACCTACAACTTATTCAGCTATATGTCATGCACCTTTTAAATATAGCAACTTTTGTGTTTCCCCGTAGGTATTAGCTTCTTCTTTCTGTATCAAGTTTTGCTGAAAAAAAAAGAATGTTAATGTTGCAATATTTTCGCCTTTTAGTAATTTCTTTAGAATATTTTAGTTTTGAAGACTGTTGGATTTGCTCATACTTTTCTTTTCCGCTTTTTGCTTTGTGGTAAGCAGCAAAAAAAAAAAGGAAAAAAAAAATACAGCAATACCTATCTTACTACTATTTAACAAAGTGAGATTTGTAAGTGTGCGCTTTGCCGCCCCGTGATGAGCTCCACGATGGTGAGCAATGCTTTTGACTATATGTGTATTACAAGCCATTTTAACTCTTTGATCTTTATTTCTTTGTGGGTTTTGATGTATGTTTTGAGCTTGGTTGCATTTAAACATTGAAGGCGGTTGTGCTTTAATTGCTTCTGGGTTGAATCGCTGATTTATTTATTTTTTTGCTTAAAATCAACCTATTTTCAGTAGCTTCATGATGAAGAGGACTCTACTCACCGAACACTTTAATTGCTATAGTTGTAGCTAATATATTCAATACTTTATTTTTGTGTTATATTGTAAACAATACTGCTATATTTTGCTACTCTTTGGATTGACCATGTAAATAAGAAGTCCTATACTTTATATTTTCCGCTGCAGTTTACTTTTGCGGCTTGAAACAAAAATTAATTTCTGGTAGAAATAGGAGTATGTGTGTCTATGATACGTAGAAATTACTTGGCAAAGTGCAATGATCCTCCTTTACTAATTAAAAGAAATAAAAAAAGGCCTTATTATTTTTTACTGATGTGTAGATAGTTCCTTTTGCCTTCTTTCCACAACTATTAGTTTTTAATACTACACCAAGTTCAGCTTAAAAAAAAAGGTTAATCTCCAAATATTTTTTTCTTCTGATAGTTTTATGGTAAGTTGTGTTGTCAATATTTGGTTTAAAGTTAGATCTTGGGCTTGCTCATGTTTTTTTTTTTTGCTACCTACTGTAGCGTAGATGTTTGATTTGTATGTCGTTTTGAGTGGTTTCAAATAATTTTTTTTGTTAAAGTCTTTCTAGAGAGCCAAAAATTATGCATTAGATTATGTTTCTTCAGCAGCAAAAAAAAAAAAAAATAGAAAAATAATACAAGAGTGTCTGTTTTTACTATTAAAATAGGCGAGGTTTGTAATTATCTGGTGTATTGACCAGATGATGAGCTTGCTTATTGTGGGTAAAGCTTTGAATTGCAGTTATATTTTGAGCCACTATTTGAACTGTCTAATTTTTTAGTAGTCCTTTACACCTCTGTGTTCTTTTCCCCTTTTTTTTTTTACTTTTTTTTTTCTTATCCTTTTTTCCCTCTTTTTTAAGTGTTGTTGTGATGGTGTGCGTGCTGATGAGGAATGGACTTTCAAAATAAAAGTATAGATCAATGCACAGTTTTGAAATTCTTTTAAGTTTCCAGTTAAGTTATTATTTTTTCACGTTATGTATTTTGAAAGTTCATGTTAGAATACCGGTTTTACCGACTTTCTTTTTTTGTTCTTTTTTCCCGTGTTTGACATGTATTTTGAAAGTTCATGTTAGAAGAGCGCTTTTATCGAATTTTTTTGTTCTTTTTTTCCATGTTCGACAGGTATCCTGCTGTGTTGTCTTGACAATAGCTTAGGATTGCTAGAGACTCAAAAATTTTATGGGGCTTTTTTTTTTTTTATTGAACTGGTTTTTTTTCCCTTTTCATGCTATCATTGGATTGTTTTGAGGTGAATTGTGGTCAAACTGTTGGTTTTTTTTAAAAATTTCCTCTTTTTATTGGTTTGTATGCTCTTATATCACGTTCTATATGCCAATTGGTTTTAATGTTTTTTTATTGTTTCCTTTTCGTATTCATCTACTGTCAGCAATTATGTCTAAGTTGAACTATTCTTTTCTCATGCTTTGAACCAAATTATTTTCGGTAGCTTTGTGATGACGGCAAATAATCGGAGTGCTCCATTCACTGAACATTCAATCAGGCTGGTGAATATGTTTGGAAGAGTTACAAAGTTGGGGCTTCGATTCGGAGTTGCGGAATTGAGCAGGTAATTAACTAATTGACCTGTGAGATTATACTGGAAAATGTAGGGCTGTGGATATTTTGGCTTATGGGAGTCAGATTAGAGTATGAATTTGTTGTTTTGTAGATGTATTTGTACAAGCTAAAAAATGTTTTTTTTTTTTTTTTTTATCTTTATCTTTTTTTTTTGGCTCTTCGCATTCAATAAAAAATAATTTCTTTTTCCAACAGATTTTTTTTTGAATCTACTTAGGTAAGACTATTGTACTGTTGTTCAAGTTTATAGTGAAAATAATAGAAGAGACTACATATTCTGTTGACTTTGGAGCAAAAAATTAGTAACTGATAAGTTTATATGAGCTATGCAGAATGTGTTAGTCATTATTATGTGTTAGTCATTATTAGTTTGCATCTGTGGAATGGAAAATAAATACAATGCTGGAAGAACAGTCATTGGATATTGATAATTTCGTATTTTACAGTCTTGACTTAGTTATATTCTTCTGTTTCTTCTTTATATTTATATTTATTTATTTAATCTGTAGATTTTTAAAAAAAAATTTTGTCCGCCGCATCGCGCGGGTTCCTACACTAGTAATTTATGAAAGGCAGATACCAGTTAAAATTTGTTGAGGTTCGAAATAAGTAATAAATACCAGAGTAAAGAGACTTAAAAAGCACTAGCAAGCTTCTGTTGCCTGTATCTTGAACCCACATAGTTATTTTGGCGCCTGCACCCTGTGCCCACAACAGATATTTTACTACCTGATTCCTGTCCTTGCATTTACAATGACAAACACAACAATATTAATATTAGCGCTAGTTTGATACGCAATTTTAACTCGTCCAAATAAAATTAACACAAGGAGCATTTGCTACATTTTCTGATCCCCAGTGAATTCACTAAAACAAATTTCCTAGAATTAACCTTCTATGTCAATGGGGAATTCAATATGAATTTGATTCCCTTCTCTTTGTACATGGACGACGAAGGCGAAAGAATGCAACGGAAAACCAATCAAACCATCGCCTAAAATAATCAAATCCTCCTCATTCTCCACCAATTCTTTTGCCTCTCAACTCTTACTCTACTAAATTTGTATCCAAATTTAGATCTACTACCAGGAGGAAAGGGGGTAGGAGGAGGATGAATTGGAGTGAGAGGGAGGAGGAGGAGGAGGAGGAGGGATGTAGAGATCGTACGGCGCCCAGATGCGGTCGAGGGGGCAGGGAATTCCGGCGTCGAGGCGATCCCACGGCTTCCCCTTCCCGCTCCAATGCACCAAGCTGACGGGGCCAGGGTGGAGCGGTCGGCAGCTGCCCTGGACGTTGTCGCCGCCGAGGCCGTGCTGGTTCCACCGGTGATCCACGGCCTCGATCTCCCCGGCGAACACCAAAAGGAAGGGCGGCAGGGACCCCAGCTCGTAGATCCTCCGCTCCCTCTGCAGCCCCATCCACGCCTCGATCCTGCGGCGGTAGCCTCCGGCGCGCCAGCGGCGGAGGTCGACGAGCATGACGCCGGTGTTGAAGTAGCAGGGGGGGCGGCTGCGGCGGCGGAAGACGCGGGGGCCGAGGGCGGGGTCGGACCAGAAGGCGGGGGTGAAGTAGCGGGTGAAGTTGGCGCGGCAGTACTCGGGGGCGGCGACGACGGCGGCGGAGGGGAGGCGCGTGGCCCAGAGGCGGCGCACGTCGTCGACGGCGAGGACGTCGGAGTCGAGGTAGATGGCGCGGGGGACGCACGCGGGGAGGAGGTCGGCGAGGTAGCTGCGCGCGTAGTTGAGCGGGGACTCGAGCGCGGCGCGGACGGAGGAGGAGATGAGCCCCGCCACCAGGGACGCCGGGAAGGGGTAGACGCCGAAGCGGAGCGACGGGAACGAGGCGGCCACGGCGCGGCGGAGGCGCTCCGGGTCCGGGTCGGAGGCCACCAGGTGGAAGAAGAGGGAGTCGGGGCACGACGCGTGCTTCACCAGCGAGAAGATCGCGGCCATGGATCCCCGCAGGTAGTGCTCGTCCAGCGTCATCGCGATGTGCACGAGCCCCGGCGCGCACGCGCCCCCGCCCCCGCCCCCCGCAGCCGCGGGGCACCCCTCCCCGTCCCGGAACTGCGGCGCCTCCGCGAACCTCGGAAGCGCGCCGCCGCCGCCAATCCCCTCCTCGCCCGACGATGGCGAGAAGAAGAAGACGAAGAAGACGAGAAGAAGCAACGCCGCAGGAGACGAAGCCATGGCCTCCGCGGCGCAATGGTATGGAATAACAATCGCTTATTCTTATTCTTATTCTTGTTTTAGAAAACAAAAAATAATAACAATGGGGGGTTTTGTTTTTGGGGAGGATTAAAATGGTTATGCCACCGAGGAGATTCGGATTCTTCCTTCTTCTTTCTTTAAACTCAACCGCTGTGCGGTCACTTCTTCGGTTGGGGATATCGAGATTAAAACCCGTAATAATTAACAAAAGAAAAGGAGGACGCTTGTACTGAAACATTTCTAGGGGGGATAAGTTAAGAAGTAAATTGTGTGGGAAGCAGTTAATAGGGGGTTGGTGCAGCGGGTTCGAGTAAAGGTGGCGTGGGGAGTACACGGGCGGGGGCACCTCACGTGGCGTTATTCCATTGGGTGCATATCCTTTTTGTCCGTTTGTTGCGTTGGTATAGCAGTGATATTGGATGATGTAGTATTTTCATCTAATTAAATTATTTTTTAGATTTATTTATTTTATTTTAATTTCTTAAAAAATATTTTTATTATCATCATTTTTAAAAAATAATATGATTGAGTAAATATAATTAATATGGTAACTATTATACTGTAAACTTTCTCATTGCGTTGGGCTTTCCATATGAATTTGCGCAGGTGGTTTTCGTATGCTGGGAAAAAGAGTTTAGTTGGTGCAGGAAATTAATACTTTATTTATTCGAGAAAAAAAACATTTTATTAATTTTTTATTATAGAAATGGGTAGCCAGCAGGAGGAGTACAGCTTGGCAAAAAATCCTGGGTGGGCCCCATAAAAGGCGATGAGATGGACGGACGAGATGATACCAGGTAAGGTATGTTTTAATCAAATGTGGTAATGTGGTAATTGGGTGGTAATATGGTTATTGTAAAAGCTTTTGGTGTTAATAATTCGATGTTATAGATGAGTAATATTTGTAGATCTATTTACATTAGAAAAAGATTCATTAAACTTTATCAAAATTAGTGAAATAAACTTGACCATATGAATTTATGTTCTATTAAACATCATCTTAATTAAGTTGAAAAACTTCTAACAAATTAAAAGTTCCTGTAAATATACTTCAATTATTGTAACAACTTCGCATGTCTGTTGATTTTACTGTAAATGATGCTTTGTATATTCACGAGATCTCTCGTGGATGGCAAGTGAAAATACTCTACTGACACAAATTTGGAGCATTATTTTGCTTTTTTCAATAAGTAAATGACTCATTTATTTATGGCATGGAAAATGTTGCTCCTGAAAATACGATCTATGTTGGTCTAGCTCTCATAACAAGTACTGCAATAGAGATAGAATTCAAGTATGGGCTATATCTATGTACTACCATGATATTCTTCTTATCTTTTTATACGTTAGATCTTACCGAATATAGTAATTGAAGACAATATTTATAGATATATTTTTTTAAATTCAGATAGAAATGCAAATTGCTTTGTATCGAAAGGGTTCCTTTTTGGATCAGTGTCCGTGCAGGAATAAAAATGCCATTGGAGCCTTTTGAATAGCTTTTCATTAAACATTTTTTTTTCCCGAAATCTAGTATGTGTGTGGAAATTTACTGATCATGTTCTAAACTTCGGGCTAAATATAGGTAGGGGGTGTTCTAGAGTAGAAAAGAAGAAGAAGAAGAAGAAATACACACGCAACGAAATGGGCAGGCAAATACAATATAGAGGTTGACGTGTTCTTATTCATCTAATTTTCACAACTTAGTTTCAAACATGAAAATACATTTCTCATGTTTAACAATGAAGATGTTATTACCGACCGTCCCTAGCGTAAGTGGCAAAGGACTTGGTTGTTGGTATCCGAGGTCCCGAGTTCGAATTCTAGTTGATTCACATTTCAAGCTAAGTTTATTTCTAAAAAAAATAAAACGAAGCGGGTAATGTGCTGCTATCTTTCTCTCAAAAAAAAAAAAAAAAAACAATGAAGATGTTCTTGTAAAAAAATTCGTTAATTCATTCCAAAACTTACCAAATGGCAACCTTTGGTTTCAACATGGAGAAACATGTTTTGGGGCGTCCTAGTCAACTAGCTTTTTGATAGAAAATTCTTGAATGAAAACGCAAAAAAAGAAAAAAAAATGTTTGGGGCTAAATTTTAATATGAAAAGCTTGGAGCCGGAGTTATGAAATAAATAAACGTTGGGAACTAACGTTGCAATTGAAAGTTTGAAACTCTGCTACTTAAAATATGAGCTCTATGCAATTTCGACCTCACGTTTGTAAACACCGCAGCGGCCTCGGACGAAAAGGATTAGCCCACTTTTTAACCCGAAACTTTCTATTTTAGGTTGTAAATATAAAATAGTTTAAAAATAGACTTTTCAAACCCCACTTCAAATTACATATGGCCCATACTAGGCCCATTATATTCATTGGGCTAGGCCATGAATTTGGCCCGCTTTGCACCCACTTGTAGTGAACTTACCTTTTATAAGGTTAAATTGTAAGGAGATTCCCCTAACCGTAGGCCTTCTTGAATCAGCCGCTTCTTGTTTGTTTTTACTGTAAATTCAGGTATTGTTAGAATTAACAGTCTTTAATAATTAAAAAAAATTTCTATTCCATCAGATAAAAGATTATTCAATCATATTTAACTAAAATAAAACATTATTTAAATAAAAATAATCAAAAATCAAAACATAGACAATTAAAAGAAAATAGATAAATAATAATTTTCCTAGACGCCTCCCTAAGGTTGGCATCTTACAATTTTGGGTTAATTAAACTACACTGGTTGTTCTAACCTTTTCCTACTTATTTTGGGTTAACTTGGGCATCAGATGAAATAATATGCAGTAATAATTTCCCCCCTCCTCTCACGGTCTCTTCGGCCACTTCATATGTTGGTCTTCAAGAAACACCATCTCTTCACTAGACTATACACTCAAATGTGTCGAACCATGTCAAAATAATCCTTGGCAAGATAATTGTCCACGATCATATGCTTGGATCTTAACCGCAACCTCACGGAGTTCTTAAGACATGAAAACAAATGAGCAAATAATCACGAAACTGCAATCAACTGTAACAGAATGTCCTCCGATAGCAAGTTTGCGAATAGCACGCGACAGACATATTTAAAATATATTATAAACGAGAGACAGGAATATATACTGCACATATGATTACAAGTTTCGGAACTTTTAATACACGAACTGGCTAGTCAATTGTAAATACATCAAACAGTTGAAGCAAGCACCTCGAATGTCACTGCAAAAATATCTTGTAATGTATGATCTTAAATACAGTGGGTAACAATCTTAAATACGCTCCTCTATTTGTTTCATTATATGAAACAACTATCCTTCTTCAAGGACTCAAGCTATCGTAGTTTTAATTGGCCCAAGACGAAATTAAATAACGTTGGAAGTCTGATAAGATTCGAACTCTACTATAATACAATGTCAAATTATATAAAACAATCATTGTTCTAGAACCAGAAAATGATACGTGCATATTTTTATAGTCAACACTATTACCTTCTGTAAGATCTGACAATCCAACAGTAATATCAGCATCATAGATTTTTGGAACCTGCAAATGGAAAGCACAATTTAGTCCGACAATAATTCACTGATCCATGTAGTGTACAAAAGATGCAAATAAAGTTTAACCTTTCTACCTTTGACAATTTCAAGGAACTCTTCTGTGAAGATTTCTAATGAAGCTTTAGTTCTCGCCTCTGCAGTAACTCGTTTTATTTCTTCTGGAGGCTCTTCAGCAATCTCTTTACCCTTACTGGTAGAATCTGTACTTGGCAGCTGAGAAATCGCTGTATCCTCCCTAATTCGAATACCAGGGTGGTGGCTTGATGGTATTTTTCGAGGAACCCCTTGCTTGTAATAGCATATATACTCAACGTGTTTCACCTTGTCGCGATCTTCCCCTCCACTCAGTTTCGAGAGAAAATTCTCTGGCATTTCGAATAGGTGCAGCTCTTTTAGATTCGTAAGCCGCATAATGCCGAGCGGCACTGTTTTAAGCTTTTCACAATTCCTTATGATCAGTTTTTCTAAACCAGGCATTGCTCCCTCGACCGTCACGTTGATCAAGTTATCCAATTGATCAAGATCTAATATCTTTAGCTTTAGGAATCCTCCTTGTTTGCAGACTAACTGTTCGCCGTCATACGCTTGGATCAGTGAGAGCTCTGCCAAGCTGTGCAGATCTTGAAGAACACCAAATATATCTTCACGCAATTTAGATCCTCTTAGGCGCAACCTTACGAGGTTCTTAAGACAGGAAAAGCTAGCTGGCAATGTTTGCAACTCTCCCCGCACATACAGTCGTTTTAAGCACCGCGAGGCAGCCAAATCTTGTAGACTAAGAGGTTGGTCGTCAACGGACGACAACGTCAATGAAACAGAGGAAAGGTGTCTCATACCTGGAACAAATACGAGTAGCTTGGATGCGTCTGCTGCTCTCAGTTTCACGATCCCTAACCTCCGTAGCTGGCTGAGATGTCTTAGTTCTTCAACTATGTCACCGTCATTGTCGGCGTCCACAACTGACAGAGTCTGCAGTTCCTTCAATTTACCTATTCCTTTCGGCACTTTTACGCCGTTAATCAATGGAGGGTTTTCTGCCGTATCGTAATGGTAAACAAGAAGATGCCGCAGACTGTTAAGTTCTAGTATTTCGTTGGGTAATTTGGACAGGCAGGTGCCTTTGAGATCCAAGGTTTGCAACTTGAAATTCTTCAAAGAATTTGGAAGCTCAGATATCTTTGTATTCCTCAAGTTGAGATATCTCAAAAAGATTAGTCTTTCTATTTCTTTTGGAAACCTGTCGATCTGTGCGCCCTCCAAATTCAAAGCCCTCATCGTCTTCTTGCTACGAAAGATCCTCGGCATATTGGAAATTTGTTTAAAAATAAACAAAGTCCGAAGCCTTTTGAAGCTCACGCTTTGCGGGAACTCCTCCATCGTGTCCTGAACCGACAGACGTCGAATCTTTTGGCACTCGAGCACGCTATGCTTCATAGAGACTGTACTGAAGTTGTCTTCCTCAGCTATTGCTACAAGTGCTTGGTGAATAACATCGTGAACCTTCCAGCTTTTCGTCCTCCCGTAGTCGTACGATTCCGCCTGCTGGATAACCCTTCGTTGTCTTAGTTCTTCGAGGTAACCATTTGCGATGTCCTCCAACGGCCGTCCTGTCTCCGCCGCTCCTTGCTCCGCCTCTACGAACCCTTCAGCAATCCAAACTCGAATCAGATTGGCGGACGTAACTGCACAACCTCTTGGGAAGATGCCGAAGCACAATAAACAGTTCCTATGTTTTGCTTCCAGATCGTCGATGCTCATGGCTAAAACTGCGGTGACGACTCCAATACTCCCACGCCGTCTCAGCTCCGCAAGGAACCTCCCCCATTCTTCGTCACTCCGCGCTTTTTTGGACAGGAGGCCTCCTACAACTGCAATCACAAACGGCAACCCTTCGCACAGCTCAACTATCTCTCTCGCAAGATCTTGCAAATGCGTAGGACATTCCTCTGCTTCAAGAGTACTTCTGCAGAAGTGGAGCATAGCCTCTTCCGGACACAACCGTTTAAGATCTATAGTAGTGAGATTATGGCTGGAGGGGGACTGAAAATCCGGAATAAGAGTGGTGAATATTACTCGCGCATAGCTACCCTTAGGCAGCGCGTGTTCCAGGAAGAGTGTCAGCTCTTCGTCTCTTTTGTTTAAATTGTCGAGGACAATTATATACCTTCTATTCACAAGTTGCGCGTGTATTTGCAATCTGAGCTGCTGCACCTCCATTTTATCGGTCCCGCGAGGGAGGTTTCTGTTCGTCTCGCCGTAAAGAAGGCTCACTACTTTCGTCAGGAGCTGTTTATCCGTCAATGTGACGTCCATTGTGACCCAAACATGGCAGTCGAAGCATGCTTTCACCTTCCGGTCCTCGTAAACATCCCTCGCAAGTGTCGTCTTGCCAATGCCGCTTTCCCCGGTCACGGCAATCAGGTCCAGCCGCGGCGGCTGCTCTCCTGCAGGCACCAGCAGGTCGAACAGCGCCTTCCGCGGCGCGTCGATGCCGACGAGAACCGCGTCGGCAATGACGTCGGCGACGTGTCGGTTTTCCATCCGTCCTCCGTTATCGGGTCTGGCGACGAACTCGTTCATTCGTTTGGACAGAGGTTCATGCATAAATTTCTTGAATGGCTCGACGTCGCGGTTGAGGTCGACAATGTCGTTGGCGAGCGAACAGAGGGAGCAGGCGTTCCAGATGTTGTGGGCGCACTTGCAGAGGCATCCGCGACACCCGGGATCTTGAGCGTGACTGACGTGGATCGACGACGCGTCGACTACTGCTTCGGTGCGGTAGCGCAGTTCTGTCAGCTTGCGCCGCGTGATGGTCAGCGTTTGAGGGCCTCCGTTGCCCTCCGTGTCTCTGAGCAGTGCTTTCAGGCCGTCCAGATTGGAGTTGAGTTCTTCGGTCCCTGTGTGCTTGCCTCTCATTAGTTCGATGCAGTACAGGAACTTCCGGAGTGTGGGAAGTACCAGACTCCCTAGACCACTCCCTGCAAAAGTTTGTGCAATTGCTATCTCCGCGCCGGTCATCTCTCTCCCTCTCTCTCTCTCTCTCTCTCGGTTTGTGTGGGCGTAGGTGTCTTCTTGCGTAAAACGAAATGCTGGTGGCGACTGAGTTAAATATATCCAATTGTTAGTTGTGGTAGGCCGGCCAGCAACCAAAAATAGACTCTGATTTTATAACATCCCCGGTCAAGAATCACCCTTTTTTCTACTAGCTCTGTCATTTAAAAAAATAAAAAAATAAAAAATACTGTCACACTCTAAAATTTCAATTTAAAAGTCAATAAATAGCAATAACTCAATTAAGGGAAACGCATTTAATATCATCAATCATAGTTAAGACTTTAAACTTTGCCACGTGGCAGTTTGTGATTCAACATTGAATGATTTTTTTTTTTTTTGTCTTTTTAGGACATTAGGTAGTAAGCTAGCATCTACCATAAACAAATGATTCTGCTTGTTAGGACGCAAAGCAGATGTGATCACACTTTTCATTATCACCACCCAACCAAAAAAGGGATCAGCTATTATATTATGGTTCTTCTATTAACACTTTCTAAACATTTTTAGTCATAATTGTTCTTGCTCTTTTTTTTAGCTGGTTGTTGAGTTGTTTTGTATTAAAATTGGCTCCTCGTTGACTTTATGATGTGACATCTTTTTACATCAATTATAAAACAAAATGGTCCCAGTTTTTTCACCAACTACTTCACAGAATTGCAATGTCATCACTAAATTGGCCAGATTAATTGAATGAAATGAGTGGAAATCAGATTACAATAAAGTTCTGCAACTACATATCCAAAAGGATTCGAATCAACATAACAGACATTTATCGATATACACACATTAATAATATTGTTTTCGATCTAATTGATAGCACAATATTTGTACACCACGGACAAAACAGCTTAGCCACAAAATAACAGCAACTAGAGCAGGCACGTCTGTACGTGAGGCTTCGCTGTTGTTTCTTCTTCTTCTTCCTTTTTTCTTTTCTTTTCCTGAAAGGACTTTGCTGTTCTGCTAATTGACAGAAGCTAACAGCTTGATCTTTTTCAAAGTGCAAATATGATCATATAGATCCTCTTCTGATGTGAGATTTGAGTCGCATGAGGGAAACCAGGACTTCATGAGGAACCTGGATCACAAGTACCAAATTTGGTGCTAAGTAGGTCTGCAAATTTAGAAAACAAAGTAAAACAATGACATAGCACACAATATTCTATGACTAGAATAGATAGCTAGTTAAGCAGATTGTTTACAGGACTCGACAGAATTTGTCATCAGCAGCCTTGAGAAAATAGCAACTAGTACGTGCAAATGGTTTTAGAGACGGAGAATCTATGTAGAAGGCATTTATGTGAATTTTGAACGACAGCGTACTCCCACTCTTAAGAATTATGAGAATCATCAAATTGGAAGCAATTGTTTAGTCTTTCTTTTAGCTTTGGTGATGTGAACATTTTCTGCCTTCTGGTCTTAGCAGCCTTCTCAAACTACGTTTCAGAGTTTGATGTTCACTAAAGAACCCAAAATGCTTCATAAAACAGAAAAGATTTGCCTGATCGGTGAAGTGTTGTTTGAGTATTGTTATTGAGAAAAGCACTATTTTGAAATTTCTCCAACAATTTCACTCTATAATAGAATTAGAAACTCCAGATAGGAGCTACTTTTAGGGCAAATCTCGTTTTCAGTTCCGCCCCATATTAGAAGCTTTGGTCTCTCCTCTTTGTCAAACGCTCCACTAGAGGTAGCTCCAGTTGAAAGCATAAGCAAAAGTTGGGCCAAACAGACACTTGATTGGCATTACAATCATATTGAGCTCAATGATTAGAGATGTCCATATTTAGTCAAGTTTATCAGTGGCAACTCAAAGAATTAAGCAATGTTAGTAAACCCAAAACAAAATGGCAAAATCTTTCTATTCTACCCTGCTTCTTTTATGATCATGTGAAAAAGCTCAAAGGTATATAAAGTAATACAGAAGAAGTATCAGTCGTGGCAACAATATGATAACTAATGGATCTCAAAGCTGTAAGGCCATAAACTAAGAAAGTATATAAGAGAAAAAATGAATGCCTATTGGAATGCAGTCTCTCTTTTTTTTTTCCCAATGGAGAATGCAGTTTCAATTACCTGAACAGTTAATGAAATTTTAAATCTCTAAGATCACACTGCATGAAATGTTGGGCATATTGATTTATTCAACCTTCTTCTTGTCAAACCATCTTGTATTGATTGCCTTAGGACCTAATAGATCAACGAAACTATAAAATAAAAAGCAACTATGGCAAGCCAAAGCCTAAAAAATAGCAAAATTTCATAAAAAGAAAATTAAAATGCAATCACATACCATCCGTTGTGCTTCATATCAAAGGAGCCCCTAGATATCTTTGCATATGGTAGCTGCGGAGAACAGGAATGTGATTGACCTTTTGGCCACCCCCCTCTCTTAATTTAGCCATCAGTGCATCCATGTCAAACAAGTGAAGCTCTTTAAGGCTACTTAGCTGTTCTATGCCTTCTGGTACTGTGAACAATTTCTTACAAGACCTGATGTAAATCTTCTGAAGGTTAGGCATCGCTCCTTCCAAATTAACACTTTCTAAATTAGCCAAGCGATCAAGAGCAAACATTTTGAGCTGGGGAAATCCTTGATGGAAGTATAATCTCTGCCCCTCGTATGCCTGGATGAGTGCAAGTTCAATAAGATTAGGCAGTCCATGAAGTACTTCAAGCGAGTTTTCCGCCAATTTCGACCACCTAAGTCGCAGTCTTTTAAGGTTATGGAGAGAAGAAAACCATGGAGGTAAATTTTCCAAAGGACCCCTTAGATACAGACGTTCGAGCCTTTCCGGAGGTTCAAAATATTGTAGATCAAGCTGCTCATGCTGCTCCTCTATGTAAATAGATGATACTGAAAGAGAACGAAGTTCCCTCATCTTTGAAACAGATGAGCGAAGATGCAGACCATCCTGATTTCTCAAATTGACAATGCCCAACCTCCTCAGTTGTGTCAGTCCAGCCAATTCTCTAAGCACGCCGTTATTTTGTTTTGCATCAAGATATATTAGCTTCTGCAATTCTCCTAGTCTCCCTATTCCTTGAGGAACTTCAATGCCAAGAGCATAGTAGTATGGCGGTTCTTGTCCTATGTAATAACGATAAGCAAGAAGATGGCGTAGGTTTTTGAGCTTGATGATCTGTGAGGGCAACTCAGATACATAGGTGCCTTTGAGGTCCAATGTTTGTAGGTTTATTAGCTTTCTTAAGGACTTGGGAAGCTCACTGACCTTCGTATTCCTCAAGCTCAAATACCGCAAGTTCAATAAACTGCCAAACTGTTTTGGAAGCATCTCGACAGGTGCACCCTCTAGGTCTAAGATTCTCAGTAATTTAAATCTACAGAATATGTCAAGCATGGACGGGAAACCTATGGCATTTGATCCAAAGAAAAGCACAGCACGAAGGTAGGAAGCTCTCATATTTTGAAGAAGATCGTCGCTGGCTTCGAAAATAGAGAGGCGCCGAACCGTCCCTTCGATCTTCTTGACCTCTCTAGTAAGAGAGGAGCCAAAGTTTTCCTCCTCCGATTTTAAGATGATGATATCTCGGAACAGATTGTGAATTCTACAGGTCCTTACCCTTCCATAATCATAAGATTCTGATACTTGAACCATGCCCCTCTGCATCAGTTCATTGAGATAGCCCACTGCAACTTCTTCTAAAGTTTTTCCTTCCTCGCTTCTCGCAAATCCTTCAGCAATCCATAACCGGATCAGTGTCACACGCTTAATGGAATAATTCTTCGGAAACATGTTGAAATATAAGAAACAGGATTTTAGGTTGTAAGGCAAGTCTTTGTAGCTGATTGACAAGATCCTCATGACATGCTCGAGTTTGGGGCTTTTAGCTTTCTCCACCCCTGTAGCATGCTCAACTTTGCGGTCTATAACTTTCTCTGTCCCCCTAGCATGCGGAATTTCAGAGATTCTATCTTTCTCCATCCCCATAACATGCTCAATTTCGGGGATTTTAGCGCTATCCATAACCATAACATGCTCGATTTCAGAGCTTTCAGCTCTATCGGCCCTCATAACATGCTCCATTTCAAAGCTTTTAGCTCTATCCACCGCCATAACATGCTCAATTTTGGGGCTTTTAGCGCTTTCCGTCCCCCTAACTTGCCCAATTTCGGGGCTTTTGCCTTTCTCCAGCCCCATAACATATTCAGTTTCCCGGCTTTTATCTTTCTCCACCCCCCTAACATGCTCAGTTTCGCGGCTTTTACCATTCTCCACCCCTATAGCATGCTCAATTTCGGCGCTTTTAGCTCCCTCCGTTTCCATAACATGCACAACTTCAGGGCCTCTACTTTTCTCCAACCTCATAACATGCATGAATGGAGGGCTTTCATCTTTTTCCCAATCGAGGCTTTCAAGCATTCCTTTCCAAGCCTCGACATTCCTCTCTTTCGTTGATAGTAGCCCACCAATCGCCACAATTACAAGAGGCAAACCCGAACACTTGTCAATGATTTTCCACGAGAGGTTCTCGAGCTCAGGAGGGCAAGACTCAGATTGGAAAGCCTTCTTGCAGAAGAGCGACCAAGCATAATTACGAGGAAGTGGGTCAAGATAATAATGATGAACATCTTTTGAATCAGAGTCAAGCCCCTTTTTCGCTTCGCTCCCAGAGTTATCACTAGAAACCTTGAAAGCCGAAACAACTTCAGCGCTTCGTGAAGCAACCACAACGCGGCTACGGCAGTTATTATCGGGAAGTGCGTACTTGAAATACTCCCAAAAACCAGAACTCCACACATCGTCAAAGACAAAGATGTATCTTCTGTCTCTGAGACAGCGGCTTATCATCTCCACCAGCTGAAACTCGCCCATGACATTGGTGCTCACGGGCATCGGCTCCTGCCTCTCCTCGAAGATCTGATTCAAAGTGCTTCTCAGAAGCTCCTTGATCGAGTACTCGGGGGTCACGATGATCCACGCATGGTACTCAAACGACCCTCTAACACTTTCATGGTTGAAGATGCTTCTCAGGAGAGTGGTCTTGCCCGATCCAGGCATCCCCACCACAGAAATCACCTTCAAATTCGTCTCTTCCGCCATTAACAGTTGAATTATCTCCTTTTTAGGCTCATCGGCGCCGACGAAATCGGCTTCCTCGAAGAAAAGAGGAGCCAACTGGTGCTCGTCCAATCTGTACCTTGTGAGATTGGCCGGCTTCTCCCGATCGGAGAAGTTCGTCACCGTCAAGTTCCTCTGATTGATGGCGCGAAGGCGAGCTCTCATTTCCCGGACCTGCATGCATACGCGGCAGCGAGCAGACAGGTATTTGACGGATTGCACGGCCCCAGAAAGGAAGTCAGCGCCTTGCCGGCTGTATCTCCCAGAGAAAAACATCAGCTCATCAAGCAAGTCTTCAGTGTCGTAAGCAATCTCTCTTAGCTCTCGGAGAGACGCTTTCAGATTGTAGGTGTCGTCTCCTCCGTTCGTGTCTCTTATCAGCCTGTTTATACCCTCCAAAAGAGACTTGACATCGGCGATATTTGCGTTGGAAACCCGTCTCAGGATCTTCTCTTCTTGATCGAGCAGTTTCTGGAGTTGGTCTTTCCCCGAGACAGCAGCCTCAGAACTTCCGGCCATCGAACTTTAATCTACGAATTGGGTCTGAGGCGGTTTGGATGAACAAAACAAGTCTAAAGAAATGGTTTGAGTATTTTGGATTAATCAAAGAAAAGAAAATTTACAACACAAGTAGAGATAGATAGAGCAGGAACAGCCAGAGAACTAACTCTCTATTATGGATCTATTAAACGTTTAGGAGGCAAAGCATTGATACGAAAATGAAAAGGAGAATGCTAGAAAGGGTTGGGATGAGAAAAACCAGCGGCAGAATCCGCGAAGGTCGACATCGCCGAGGAGACAGAAGAGCAGGGAAGGCGGGGAGCAGGAAATTGATTGAGAGCCTGAGAGGAGACCACAGCACTTCACATTTGCATCCAACGTAAGCTATAATTTCTTTTTTTTTGAGAAAAGGTAGCTTGCTACCTGTTTCATTCATTAGAAAAAATAAACTAGACAAACATGATGAAAGCAACTGAGGCCTTCGAAGATCGAGCAGAAAGGACAAAAAAAGAAAAAATCAGAGAAAAAAGTACAGAGCAAAAATATTTGTGAGGGAACAAAAACGTAAGCTATAATTTCATCAATGCCTCCTCAAATTTAAAATAATGCTAATATTTTTATAAATATCAGAAATATTAATGCTTTCAATTACTAGCCGAAAACAATGGATTGCCCACTTACCATCAGAAAAACAATTTTTATAATTATAACAGAAATGATAGACCACAGTCACACACTTAAATAAAAAATAAGAAAAACCTTTCCATAAGTTATAGAATTAAAAACTATATTCTAAATAAAATATTAAGAACAACATGGATTACTTTATTGCCCTACAAGGGGTGGTTGAAGATAAAATAGTCTATTCGTTAACTTAACTTGATCTCTTTTAATCAAGACAAAGAGTCTTTGTAATAAATTTATATATTTAAAAGAATATACATCACATTTTAGATTTCAAGGAAAGAGGTATGTTTGAAATTACCCCTTGGATGATATTGACCCCGATCTTGAGCAAGTTATGCCACAAAGAAATGAAAATTGATATTTTCAAAGCAATATTTTTTAAAATTATCTGAGCAAATTTTTTAAAACATGGCTTGATATAATGAATCTGTTATGGAATTATTAATATTTGCTCTGACAATATCAATTTGCAGGCAATTGTAATATTTATTATTGCAAGATAATTGTAGACTTAGTTTTACTAGGCTCACTTTCACTCCTAGATATTTTATCTTTTCTTTCTTTTATTTCTTTTTTTTTTCAAGGATTGGAGTATAACAACTAATATAACATGCACAAGCAAAAAAACTCTTATATTGCGTAATTTAAAATGTCTTGTAATAACTCAATTTATCATCCTTGTGTTTTCGTTGTCTTAATTTTTTATCTATTTTTTGTTCAGGCTTATAAGATTTCTATCATTATAGTTCCCACAAATTTATACTTATAATTTACTTGGCCAATGGCCATGGTTGTACAAAAAAGTTTAAAGTGGTATTGCTGGCTGGGAACTTGCATTATCTTATTTCTTTACCTAGAATGCAAGAGGTTATAATAAATTAAAATCATTACGCAAGAACTCGCATCTACTTGGCATAAATTATATATTATCTAAAATAATTTAGAGTTTTGTTTACTAATTAATTCTGTAGTCGCATGCTTCTCATTGGTGACTTAGTAGATGCCTCTCTTCTCCTGTTTAATTAATTTGGAGAATCTTTGAACCATTCAAGCAAAATGAACTGGTAATTTCGCTGTCGCGTGCTTTGTTCATCTTGAAAAAGCCTACCCATCAAATGATAAGAGAGCTTAGCTAATTATAAAATGTTTCACTAATACAAATATACAAACGAATAAAAAATTTTTTGAGAGAAAGATAGCACGCTACCCGCTTCGTTTATTTCTTTTGAAAATAAACTTAGCTGGAAATATGAATCAACTAGGATTCGAATTCGGGACCTCGGGTACCAACCACCAAGCCCTTTGCCACTTGCGCTAGGAACGGTCGGTCTTGCCCACGAATAATTGCTGCTGATGATAAACAAATAATGTGGGAGGATCGTCATGCGGAAAAGGACGGGCTTCGCAACAACTGGAATAATAAAACCAGGCAACTTGGAGTATAATACTGGAGTAAGAGCTGTTACAAGGTTTATTTTATCTCGACAAAACACGACTAATTTGTTGGAGTAAGATGAAACACTCCTTTCAGCAACAGAAGTTCCAATTTCCAATTCTTCTTCTTCTTCTTCTTTTAATTCTTTCCAAAAGGGAAAGCTAAATATAGAAAAAGGGCTTATGCAACACCAGCAGCAACTCGTAACAAAGAGTTAAAAACCAAATGAAAATTCAAGCACTGTAACAAAATGTATCATATTCATTGGTGGTAAAATTAAAAAGACGGTGATTGTAACGACCCGACCCGCTAGTAACAATAACTCGTCGGGCCCAAACCACTGGCCCAAAATGCTTAAGTCCAGTTATTAGTACTAGCGTGCGAGTCTTCATATAAACCGATCGAAATCAGTATCTCATCCGATGTGGGACTATTTGGGGCGTTACAAACTCTCCATGTTTAGACCGGTCCAAACCAGATCACAGACAGACGTCCTCGTCGGGTCCAAACCAGATCACAGACAGACGGACCAGGACCAGAATTACCGGGCGATGTGAGATTCTAGAGGTGGCTCCCACCAAATCAGGGTCCAAACCAGATCACAGACAGACGGACCAGGACCAGAATTACCGGGCGATGTGAGATTCTAGAGGTGGCTCCCACCAAATCAGCTGGTGTAGCACTTTGCCCCGCATAGCACTTAGCTCTCACATTTTCGGCCGGTATTCGTCTCTGATACCAATTGTAACGACCCGACCCGCTAGCAACAATAACTCGTTGGGCCCAAACCACTGGCCCAAAATGCTTAAGCCCAGTTATTAGTACTAGCGTGCGAGTCTTCATATAAATCGATCGAAATCAGTATCACATCCGATGTGGGACTATTTGGGGCGTTACAGTGATGACAAAATTTGTTACCACCATAGAGTCATGTACAGCAGTCATAAAATATATTATCACAAATTAATTAACTTGAAGTGGTAATGAAATTTTTTTCATCAAATATCTATTTTGTCGTCACTATATAGCGACATATGGTGGTAAGAAAAAAAATAAAAAATTAGTTTTGTGAGGTCGTGAGTTCAAATCCGGCTGGATCCAATATTTATTGGGCCGACCTAGAGTAAAGTGGGCTTTGTACCCCTGATCTTGTTATCGATAAGCCCATATTTGGCATGTTTCGGGTTTAACCCAAAATGGAAAGTTTTCAGTTTCCAACTGCTATTAAGTTTAACAAAACATTCAATTTAACAAACTAGAATATTTAATTTTAAAAAGTTAAGATAACGTCAATTAAAATATGTGTAGTTGAAGGTGGTATTTCAAAATGGTCTACTGTTGAGCAGTCGCCATACATTTTTATCTAATTTGGAATTTGAGGAGGATTAGGAGAGTTGAAGGAACAAGGATGGTTATTACCATCGCGTAGCCGTTAATTCAGATTGATGGGTATATTTATTTTGCTGTGAGAACTTGGCAGCAATTGTCTTTACAATATGGTTGTTATCAGTATTCAAAAACAAACTATGATCTCGAAATGTCAAAAGATAAAGTTGCCAGAGACCGCTAACAAGGTAAATGTGCCGAATCAAACAGGTTTCTTATTTAAATTGGCATCTGAAAGAGTGCAATGCAAAACTAAGGCTGTAAAAAAACCATAATGACCACACAACTTCAATTCTATTTGTGTCACAAAGTACAATTGTCTTCAAGTATTAAGTTTGCAAATGTTATTGATAAATAGGAATATACTTAACATGTTTTCAGAACCACAACACTTGTATAAAAAGCAGATAAATCACTACGAACACAGTCTAAGCCCCTCCAAAGCAGAGAACACGGAGCTACGACGAATGTTATCACAAAGCATCTTGCAATTTCCATAGCTGTTGCCTTATGATTTTATTTATAACTTGAACACCAACACACCCCTTTAAAGCAGTTTCTTTTTCATGATATTAACTTGTTGAGAGATCACGCATAATGGTGCTTGCCTCCTAATCGTCTCCTTCAGATGCTGTATAGTAACCAGGCCTGTTAATGATCAACAAGCAGATAAGAAAATTGTTACTCAGTTACAGAAAAAGGTGGGTAAAAAGAGGAAGTGGGTATGACTGTTAATAAAAGAAAGAGCCTTAAACATACTGGACTATATCTTCTGCTCCAATGGGCTCTTCGGCTACCGAATCTGTGAGTATTAGAGGAACCCCTTCTCTGTAGTAGCATATATACTCGATATGTCGAACCATGCCAAAATCTTCCCCTCCACTCCTTATTCGCGAGAGAAACTCCTCCGGCATTTCGAATAGGTGGAGCTCTTTAAGTTCTCCAAGCCCGTTAATACCGAATGGCACAGTTTCTAGTCTTCCGCAACTCCTTATGATCATCTTGCTCAGATGAGGCATTGCTCCCTCTACTGTAACTCCAACCAAGTTATCCAATTCATCAAGATCTAATATCTTGAGCCTGGGAAATCCTTCTCTTTGGCAAGATAATTGTTCCCCATCATAGGCTTGGATCAGTGAAAGGTCTGCCGAGTTCTCCAGTTTCTGAAGAACTCCGAAAATATCTTCAACTAATTTAGATCCCCTTAGGCGCAACCTTACAAGGTTATGAAGATCGGGAAACCAAGATGGTAACATTTCCAGCTTGCCCCGCAAGTATAACCGCCGTAGACGGGGTGGGGCAACCTCCAAATCTTGTAGAACAAGAAACTTGTTATCGATGGATGTCACTGAAATGGAGGAAAGATGATCCATATGCAAAATCGCTTCACATAGGTTGGGTCCATCTTCTTCTCTCAGGTTCACAATCCCCAATCTCCTCAGCTGGCTAAGATGTTTTAGTTCCTCAACGATCTCACTCTCATCATCTGCATCCACAACCGACAGAGTTTGTAGTGCTTTCAATTTATGCATCCCTTTCGGTACTTTTACTCCATAGATCAAGGGAGTTCGGCCTCGTCCAGCATAGTGGTAAACAAGAAGATGTCTAAGGTTTTTAAGTTTTAGGATTGCCTTTGGTAATCTGGAGAGGTAGGTGCCTTTGAGATCCAAGGTTTGTAAGCATTGGAGATTCTTCAAGGACTTTGGAAGCCTAGTTATCTTTGTATTCCTCAAGTTAAGATATCTCAAATAAATTAGGCTTGCTATTTCTTTTGGAAACTTGTCAATATGTGCACCTTCCAAATTCAAGGCCCTCAACGATTTTTTGCTAGGAGAGATCTTTGGCATTTGAGAAATCGGTCGGAAAATAAACAAAGAGCGTAGCTTCGAGAAGCTTACCATAGGTGGAATCTTTTCCTCTGTGCCCTGAATTGATAGGCGTCGAATCTCCTGTTGCATCTGTGCGCTATGTTGTGTCGATATTGTACTGAAATTATCTTCCCCAGCAATTGCCATAAGGACTTGATGGATCAGATCATGAACCTTGCAACTTCTTATTCTCCCATAATCGTAAAATTCTGCCACTTGGATAATGCTCCGGTCGGTAAGTTGAGTGAGGTAGCCGTATGCAACTTCCTCCAATGTGCTTCCTACCTCCTCTTTTATAAATCCTTCGGCAATCCACACTCGAATCAGATTTGTGGACGCGACTGCACAACCTCTTGGAAAGATGCTGAAGCACAATAGACAATTCTTGAGGTGTTCAGGGAGCTCATTGATGCTCGTGGCTAGTACTGCTGTAACAACTGGAACATTCCCACGCCTATGCAGCTCTGATTGGAAGCTCCTCCATTCTTGTTCATTTCTCTGCCTACTCGACAGGAGGCCACTGATTACAGCAATTACAAATGGCAATCTATCACACAGATTGATGATTTCTCTCGCGAGATTCTCTAAATCAGAAGGACAGCGTTCAGATCCAAAAATTCTCCTACAGAAGAGTTCCCAAGCCTCTTCGGGGGACAATGGTTTAAGATCAATATTATAAGCAGACGGAGCTCCAAAGTTCCTTATTCGCGTCGTGACTATGACTCTCGCATAATTATCGTTAGGCAATGCATTCTTGAGAAAAAAATTCAATCTATCGCTTTTATTCACATCATCAAAAACGATAACATACCTTTTCCCTTCGAGGTATCGCCTGATTAAATCCGTAAGTTGCTCAATCCCCATTCTATCAACACCTTCAGGAAGCATCATGTGCGTCTCACCGTAAAGAAGGCTGATGACTTTTATCAATAGCTCCTTTCTTGTCAGCTTTCTGTCCACCAGAACCCAGGCATGGCAGTCGAAGCATGCTTTCACCCTCCTATCCTCGAAAACATTTGTCGTAAGAATTGTTTTACCGACCCCACTTTTCCCAGTTACTGCAATCACTCTCAATTGCGGTTGTATCCCTGCTGTCACCAACAGCTCGAAAAGCCTCTTCCGCTGCTCTTCCATGCCGACAAGTTCGGCTTGCGCGATGATGGGAGCAATGTGACGATTCTCCAGCCGACCGCCCAGAGCCCGTGAGCCGATCCTCATCAGGTCTAGTAGAGTGCGCTCAACTGGTTCGACTTTGCTGCTGAGTTTTACTATCTCTTCAGCAATTATACATAGGGAGCAGGTATTCACAATGTTGTGGCCGTACATAGAGAGACATCCGAGAAACCCCCACTCTTGGGAGTAGGTTAAGTGACTTGAACATGCATCAAGAAGTACTTGAATATCACAGCAAAGTTCTCTTCCTTCTCTCTGCCGCCTACTCAGAATATGGGTCTCTCTCCTTCCTTCTGTATCTCGAAGTAACGCTTCAATGCGCCGCAAACCATCACCAATTTCCTTAGTGCGCGTGTGCTTTCCTCCCAGCAATTCGATCCAGTAGAACGCCTTCTTGAGTATAGGAAGCAGGAGAGAGCCTTCAGCACCTCCCACCATAGGACCCTCAATATGCTCCATCTTCCCCTCCCCCCCTTTCGATTGCGTTGTTTGTCAACACTTATAAGCTTCCGGTGTGCACAATATATATGAGAAGGTGGCCCACGTCTGAGCGCGCATATGATTCACCAGAATGCAATTTCAAAAAGAAGCATTTTACAAATATCCTTACAAATACGCAAAATTATACAAATACCCATACAAAGCCAATATTTGAACGCACGCTTTAAGAAACATTTTTTGCGCGACAACTGTGCAGAACCAGTTATGTACATGCCCTTGGCATGGCTATAAATGAAAAGACGTACGATTTTCAGGGGCACAAACCTAAATACTTTACCACAATAGTTCAATAATTTTTCATTTTAACAAGCTATATAAACAAAAACCTCTTTCTGAAGATATTACAAACTTTTCATCATATGTATAGGGAAAACCTTTCATCCTTTGTCGTAGGAGATGATAGTGTGATACCTATTACCATCCAACCAGGTTACACAAAAATTGTTAAGTTATTACTATACGATTTACATTAAGAATTCCAGATATTTTAAGCCATCATTACAGTTGCAATTTTTTTCTTTTTGCTTTGCTTGTTTCGTATTAAGCTTAGCTTTTGACTACTTTTAAATCAATGATCCTAGTTTATTTTCAGCATTGACTTTTCAGAAATCAGAATATACTCAGCTATCACCATGTCAAGATGAGCTGAATTTGATGATTGGGCATCAACTAACAATAAATTACAATTGCCATCCTCAATAAAAAAGGCTCCGATGCAATAAAAAAGGCTCTAATGCAATAATAAGCTCCTTTGAAAGATGTCAGGTAGCTTTCAGATGATCTCTGCATAAGCCGACAAATTATTTCTCATTATGTCACGTATTCGTATACGCTTGCGTATTCACTCATATATTCCTTATAGGAACCTTTCCTATCTATAAGATTTTTATTTTAAATGCTCAAGTAGGATGAATTATTTTTTTCTCCCGCTAGTTCCCTGTAAGTTTCAGTCTCTTATAGGTGAATTCTGGCTTTGACATTCTTCGAGTAAACGCTTTTCAAGCCAATGCTGCGGTTAGCCAGTCTAGCTTTTGCAGCAAAATTTACATGTGGAACTATCAGCTGACACAGCAGATACAGCTCAGGACGAAAGTAACAAATTCAAAAATAAGCTGTTACTTTGATAAGACTGTAGAAAACAAGATCAGTGTATTATACTAAAATAATTATATTAAATACTGGAATTGCTTCGACTTCGATCCAACAAACCAAGTCACCAACGAATAATCCAGCTCTAAAAAGTAGTAGGGGAAGTGCTTTCTCCATTTGTATGGAAGGAGTCAGAAAGAATGTAATCATACATCTATGTTTCTGAAAGAATTCTCTGCATTTTCATGACATACCCACTAACTATTACAAAGTCAACATATCAGAACCACCTACCAAAGACAAACTAATGATATATAGATTTTTTTTTTTTTTTTTTTAAAGATTCCTTCATACATCAAGTTGGCAAACAAAGTTGACTGTGCCTAAAATGCAAGTCTACTGGAATGTATCGTGGGACTTATATCCAAAATATGTAGACCTCAACCCTATGCAATAAAATATTTTCATCATCTATTTTCAAAAAAAAAAATTGTTCTCTCTTGAAAAGTATATAACTTCAAAATTTTTACTAATAATTGTAGTCTCTTTTCAGTGTATACGCATAAGGAATTTTCAGATGGATATATTTTCGAACTTCTAAGCATTACAAGTAATTAGAAGGGCAAACTTCAAAAAAGGGCTCCGTGATATAGCATGCATCATTATCCGGTAATATAGCATGTTTACAAGTAATTAAGTCCCCACAGATCACTGTTCATGTTTCACATAATCACCTTCTGTTAGAGTTTTGAGTTTGAATCGGATTTTGAAATGCACGAAATGGTTGGAACGTGTTTGGATTAGGTTTATATCCAAACTAGATCTGAAAAGCCCAATCCATTCGAAACTTGACCTGACAAAAAACCATTTAGAATTTCGAAGCTGGAAACACCAAGATCCCCAATCCAAACAGAAAATGTAGGTTGAAAGGGTAGCAATACAATTTTTTTATTAAAAAAAAAGTTTTGCGGCCTATTTCAAAATAGCCTATAGTTTGGGATTCTGCATACAAAAGAAGTTCAGTTCTACACTTCTTACCTCCGCAATCCAATCAGCATACTGCTGGGAAGAAAAAGAATTCTTTAGTATTGGCAATATTCTACTTAATCATCGTCCTAAGGCAAATCAAAGCCGTTACTCTACAACTTTCCATAGATGGACCTAATTTTGGAGGTTTATAAGTTATAGAGTTAAAACATCACTCATTATTAAGGAAAATCATGTTAGAGTGTAAGGCAATTGTTGGAAAGCCAAATTGAAAATACTGATCATGAGACAAAAACAAATTTAGTCGACGGAAGCATGGAAGAAAAATCAGTTAAAATGGATACTAGTATCTCCTTTAAACATGGAAGATAATAGAGCTAAATGGTAGTCCTCCGCAGTTGATATCCTTGTAAAATAGTTGGAGCTTTTATTATTAGGACTACATAAAAAACTTAAGACACATTTAACATTGTTTACGTTTTTGTTCTTGTTCTCCTTCAAGTTGTTGGCTATTTGTTATTGGGCTAAAATAGGTCCAATTTTCTGCCCCGTGATAGTAGGCCTAGGAGACTAATAAGTTGAATTGGGTGAGCCTAATAAGTTGAGTGGAACTGCGGTCCACAAGAAACCTAACAGCAAGAGGCCTAATAATAGACCTAACGTCCAGATAGGTTGAGTCAAGTCGAAGCCCATGAGCACTGTGGTTGAGCCCTTAAGTGCGATGGGTGCGCCCTTCCTATCAGCACGTACTTTTGGGATAGTTGGTTAGCACTTACGATCCACACAAGTCACGTATGGTTAGTCACACATAATATGAACTTTAGTTGGTGCTAATTTGCAAACTCATCTATTGGAAAAAAAATAATAATAATAAAGCAGCAAAAATAGTTACAAAGGCACTTTGGTTCTGTAGTCGAAATGCCCGAGTGTCTTGATATATAAGTAATGATGAAAACTAAATGAAACAAAACATAAGCAATGCCGCAGAAGCACGAGATACATGTGATAAGAAAACTTTTTAACAGTATAAAGCTCATTCATATAAAATGTATTCACTAAGTAGAAGCGGGAAATTCTTACGTATTGCCGTCCCAGAATAAACAAAGATGCTTGAGAATGGATGGTGCTCACATGTTTATCTACATACACACACTAATAATACATTGATTGAACTGAGTTCGAGTACATTTTATATGAGTGTTTATAGCACAATGTTACATAGACACAACTGATAAAACCAAATTGATATATACAGAAATAGAAACATAGCAACTGAACATACAGTAAACACAGGCGTATACATCAGACTTCATTGTTCTTTTTTTTTGTCTTTTTTTATCTTTTTTTTTTCCCTTCTCTATTTTTGAAGCTCATATTTTGTTTTCTGTTGATATGAATATGGGAACTACTGCACACTTCAAATTTAATAAACAGAAACAAACTACTTACAGTAAGTTCTTATTCCACAAAGCACTAATATAATCAACAATGCATCTTCTAATGTAAGCTTTGAGTCAGCTCCCTGGATCCAAGACTTCTTCAGGAACCTAGAAAACAAGAACCTAGTCAGGTGCTCCATTGGAAATTTAGAAAACAAAGTAATACAAAGACATGGCACACAATAAATTCTAACTACAATCAGTAGTGTTGGAAATTTAGAAAACAAAGTAATACAAAGACACGGCACACAATAAATTCTAACTACAATCGGTAGTGATGAAAATTACTTACGAGACTTGTTTGTATCTGCCACTACAAACATTATTAACCCTGAGCAAGAAACAACTAGCATGTGTGAATGGCTTTAGAGACAGAATCCATATAGATGGTTTTAATGTGAATTTTGATGTACATTTTTCTTCCATTCTTAAATATTAAAGAATCAGGAATTATAAGGATTGGTTGCACTTTAAACTTTTGCGTTGTGAGCATATTCTGCCTCCCGATATCAGCCTACTCAACTTGGCTTTGAGAGTTCAGTGTTCATGACTGAATGCAAAATGATTTATAGACAGGAAAAGATTGGCATAACAAATGCGAATGGCATTTAAGGTAGAATTTCAGAATAGAATGAGAAGTTAAACAACATATTTCATTGTCCCACAAAATAACTATTTCATAACTAACCAAGAAATAAGTGCACAATTTTCGAGTTTATGTGCATGGGGACATGCGAGCCAACCGTAAGCATGGCAATGAGGGCGTGTTTGGCACTGTTAGGGTGCAGTGATGCATGATGAAGTGCTATTTGAGTAGCACTTCTAGGAAAAGCAGCAAATAAAAATGTCCAACAGCATCTTTCTAGAGCATATTTAGAAGATCCAAATTGGAGCTTTTGCTCTAGGGCTTAGAATCTCAGCAATTTTGTTCCATAGCAAAAGCTTCAGTCTTCCCAACTTACGAAACCCTCCACTAAAGTCGGCCACATCGCCATCATTGTAGCTCAACGATTAGATATGTCCACTTTCAGTTAAGTTAATCAGTTTGTAATGAGCTGTCAAAGTAAAGGCAAAACAAATTGGCAATATGTGATTCTATTCTACTCTGCTTCTTTTGCAGATTCGTGGAAAAGCCAAAAAAAGCTAAAAGCTGATACTAACTTATAAAGTGATACAAACAAGGAACAGTCATGGCAAAAATAGGTTAACAAATGGATCTTTGAGATCTAAGGACGTTAACCAAGAAACTAAATAGAAAAACACTGGATGCATATTGAAAACTAGAAAAGGTAATAAATTTAAAGATCTAATATGGCGTCAGGTAAAATGATTGGTTGTGTTGATTTAACCAACATTCTTCTTGTCCGAGCACGCTATGTATTGAATACTATTGGAGCGACCGGATCAGAAGCATTATGAAGTAAAAAGCAGCCATCCGAAGCCGACGTTAAAAAGAAGCATGATTCAGAAAAATATATTTAAATGCAGTGACATACCGTCTGTTGTGCTGCATATCTCAGAAGCCCCTAGATATCTTTGTAAGCTCTGTCTTGATTATGGTAGCTGCGGATAACCGGAATGTTCTTGACCTTTAGACTCTCTGCCTCCCCCTCTCCTAACATGTGCATTAATGCATGCATGTCAAACAAGTGAAGCTCTTTAAGGTTATTTCGCTGCTCTATGCCCTCTGGTACTGTGATTAATTGCTTACAAGACCTGATATAGATCTTCTCAAGGTTAGGCATCGCTCCTTCCAAACTGACACTTTCTAAATTAGCCAAGCGATCAAGGGATAATATTTTGAGCTCAGGATATCCTTGATTGAAGGATAATCTCTTCCCCTCGTATGCCTGAATCAGTGTGAGTTCAATAAGATGGGGCAGCACATGAAGTACTTCAAGCGTGTCTTCTGCCAAATTGGACCACCTAAGTCGCAGCCTGACAAGTTGATTGAGAGAGGAAACCCATGGAGGTAAATTATCCAAAGGACCCCTAAGATACAGCCGTTCGAGCTTTTTCGGAGGAGCAAAAGACCGCAGATCAAGCTGCTCATGCTTCTGTTGCTCATCTATATAAATTGATGAAACCAAAAGAGCACGGAGTTCCCTCATCTTTGAAACAGAGAAAGAAAAATTCTTACCATCCTGCTTTCTCAAATTGACGATGCCCAGTCTCCTTAGTTGTGTCAGTCTAGCCAATTCTCTAAGCACGCCACTCTCTTGGTTTACATCAATATATATTAGCTTTTGAAGTTCTCCCAGTTTCCCAATTCCTTGAGGAAGTTTAATACCAAGAGCATAATAGTAAGGCGGTTCTCGTCCTATATAATAGCGATATGCAAGAATATGACGTAGGCTTTTGAGCTTGATGATCTGTGAGGGCAACTCAGACACATAGGTGCCTTTAAGGTCCAATGTCTGTAGGTTTATTAGCCTTTTCAAGGACTTGGGGAGCTTACTGACCCTCGTATTCCTCAAGCTGAGATACCGTAAATGAAGTAAATCGCCAAAATCTTTAGGAAGCGTCTCGATTGGTGCACCTTCTAGGTCTAAGATCCTCAGTAATTTAAACCTACAGAAAAAGTCAAGCATGGATGGGAAACTTATGGCATTCGATCCAAAGATTAGTAAAGCACGAAGGTAGGAAGCGCTCATATTTTGTAGAAGATCATCATTGGCTTCGAGAACAGATAGGCGCCGAACTGTCCCCTCAATCTTCTTGATCTCCCTAGTGAGAGAGGAGCCAAAGTTTTCCTCCTCAGACTTTAATATGATGATCTCTCGAAAAAGATTGTGAATCCTGCAGCTCCTGATCCTTCCATAATCATAGAATTCTGATGCCTGAACCATGCTCCTCTGAATAAGTTCTTTGAGGTAACCTACTGCAATTTCTTCTAAAGTTTTTCCTTCCTTACTTCTCACGAATCCTTCAGCTATCCATAACCGAATAAGTGTCACACGCTTAATCGAAAAATTCTTCGGAAACATGTTGAAGTACAAGAAGCAAGATCTGAGGTGGTAGGGCAAGTCATTGTAGCTGATCGACAGGATCCTCATAACATGCTCAAGTTTGGGAACTTTAATCTTCTCCATCTTTCCAACATGCTCGATTTCAGGGCTTTTAGCTTTCTCCACCCCAATAACATGCTCAGTTTCGGGGCCTTCATCTTTGTCCCCCACCACAGCATGCTCAACTTCAGGGATTTTAGCTTCCTCTATCCTCATAACATGCTTGAATTCAGTGCTTCCGTTTTCCCAATCAAGGCTCTCAAGCATTCCTTTCCAAGCCTCGACATTTCTCTCTTTCGTCGATAGAAGCCCACCAATTGCCACAATTACAATAGGCAAACCCGAGCACTTCTCAATGATTTCCCGAGAGAGGTTCTCCAGCTCTGGAGGACAAGAATCGGATTGGAAAGCTTTCTTGCAGAAGAGCGACCAAGCATAATTACGAGGAAGTGGGTCAAGATAATAATGATGAACATCTTTTGAATCAGAGTCAAGCCCCTTTTTCGCTTCGCTCCAAGAGTTATCAGTAGAAACCTTAAAAGCTGAAACAACTTCAGCACTTCGTGAAGCAACCACAACGCGGCTACCGCGGTTATTATTGGGAAGTGCGTACTTGAAATACTCCCAAAAGCCAGAACTCCACACGTCGTCAAAGACAATTATGTACTTTCTGTCTTTGATACAGCGGCTTATCATCTCCACCAGCTGAAACTCGTCCATGATGTTAGTGCTCTCGGGGATCGGCTCCTGCCTCTCCTCGAAGATCTGATTCAAAGTGCTTCTCAGAAGTTCTTTGATCGAGAATTCGGGGGTCACAATGATCCACACATGGTCCTTGAATGACCCTCGAACCTGTTCATGGTTGAAGACGCTTCTCAGGAGAGTGGTCTTGCCCGATCCAGGCATCCCCACCACAGAAATCACTTTCAAATTAGTCTCTTCCGCCATTAACAATTGAATCATGTCCTTTTTAGGCTCATCAATGCCGACGAAATCGACTTCCTCGAAGAAAAGAGGAGCCAACTGGTGCTCATCCAATCTGTACCTTGTGAGATTGGCCGGCGTCTCCCGATCGGAGAAGTTCGTCAACGTCGAGTTCCTCTGATTGATGGCGTGAAGGCGAGCTCTCATTCCCCGGACCTGCATGAATACGCGACAGCGAGCTGATAGGTACTTGATGGATTGCACGGCCCTAGAAAGAAAGTCAGTGTCTTGCCTACCATATTTCCCGGAGAGGAACATTAGCTCATCAAGCAAGTCTTCAGTGTCGTAAGCAATCTCTCTAAGTTCTCGGAGAGACGCCTTCAGATTGTAGGTGTCATCCCCTCCATCCGTGTCTCTTATCAATCTATTTATACCCTCCAAAAGAGACTTGGCATCGGTGATATTTGCATTGAAAACCCGTCTCAGAATGTTCTCTTCTTGATGGAGGAGGTGTTGGAGTCGGTCTTCCCCCGAGACAGCCTCAGAAGTTCCAGCCATCGAACCTCAAACTACAAATCGGGTCTGAAAATTACGGGTTTATGGAACGAACGAATTAGGGTAGTTTAGAAACAAAAGAAGTTGAAACACCCCCCCCCCCCCCTCTTCAGGTGAAGAACATCAATGGATGATGAAGTGTTTTGGATTAATCAGGTGCAGAACTCTCTATTGGGATCTACAAAAGGTTTAGGAGACAAAGGAAGAAACGAAATGGTTACGGAGGGTTCTTTTTTTTTTTTTTTCCCTTTTTCAGGTAAACAACATCAATGCAGTAAAGTGGTTTGGATTAATTAAAAAAGAAAAAATTAAAAGGAAAATGCTAGAAAGGGTTGGGATGGGAAAAACCAGCGGCAGACTTCGCGAAGGTTGGCATCACCGAGGAGAGAGAAGAGGAGGAAAGAGGGGCGGGAAATTGTTTGAGACGAGACAACCGAAGGTGGAGACCACGGCACTTCACCTTATTCATATTCATCCAGTATTGACTAAATAATTTAATTAATTTTGCGGTGTTTATCTTATGTAAGTCAACCTTGAGCTTAAGTTATGCCACCGTTAAATGAAAACTAATATTGTCGCAGAAAAAAAATCTAGAACATGATTATATATAATGAATCTATAGTGGTATTATCAATTTTTATTTTGATAACTGTTGTAAGGTAATATTTACTATTGCAAGATAACGGTAAACCTAGTTCAACTGGGCTCACTTTCACTCTTAGATGTTTTAGTTTTTTTGAAAAAAAAAAGTTATAGGGTTGGAGTATATCAACTAATATAACATCCTGTAAGAATTTAGTTTATCATTCTTCCGTATCCACTGTTTTGGTATTATCTTTCATTCTTTTGTGCAATGATATTGTCTTTCATTCTTTTGTGCAAGCTTGCAAGATTCCTACGGCCATACTTCCCGTAAATTTATACCTACAGTTGACTTTGCAGATGGTGATGTTTGTATACAAAAGTTTAAAGGTTGCGAACACTTGGATTTTCTTATTTCTTTACCTACAATACAAGGGGTCATAACAAAATTATCATGCAAGAACTTGCGTCTACTTGGCATAAATTATAATCCCAAGAATTTGGAGTACCGTAGTAGCGTGCGTCTAATAGAGACCTAGTAGATGCCTCTCTTCTCTTGTTTAATCAGGAGAATCTTTGAACCATTCAAGAACAGTAAACTGGAAATTCCGTTGACTTGCTATTGCTTTCCCGTGCTTTGTTCATCTTGTAAAAAGTCTATTCATCAAATAATAAGAGAACCGCGCCCACACCGCTAGTGAGGTGGTTGGAGTGCACCACCCCGAAGGAGGGTCCTCAGTTCGAAACCCCGTAGGGGTCGGTGCTTTTCATTTGGGATTTGGGGTTAATTAGGGAATGGGGCTTACAGGCATAGCTCGGGGAAAAGAGAGAGAGAGAGAGAGAGAGAAATTAGCTCTATAACTTGCTTGCCGAAGAATTAGCAAGTTTGCCGAAGAATTATTGCTGCTGATGATAAACAAATAATGTCAGAAAAGATCGTCACGGCAAAGTTACCTCTATCATTTGCAATAATTCTTAGAATTATTGCTGCTGATGATAAACAAATAATGTCAGAAAAAATCGTCACGGTAAAATTACCTATCTTTTTTTTGAAAGAAAGATAGCACGCTATCCGCTTCGTTTATTTCGTATAGAAATAAATTTGACTGAAAATGCACACTCATTACTAAAATAAATTTACAGAAAGCGCACCGCGTGAAGTGAAACTTTTTTAAGAGCAAATATATGCACTGATGCCTTGAGCGTGAGTGTTACATTATCCTCTAATAGTCGCAATAAAACCTTTTTTAAGAGCTTAAAAGTTACTAATATTGAACTTGAAAGTTTAAGAATAAAAATAAAACTCATCTAGAAGTTCAGAAACTAGTGGTGCAATTTACTCCATTTGTGTATATCAAGATAAATATAGTATTAGTACGGACTAGTAAGCGAGCTAATCAAGCCTCATCTTCTAATAATAGGTTTTAGGTCACAAATATTTATTTTGAATCATTAATTTCATCATTTTGTTTGCACTCGGTCGGTTAAAGTTACCTCTATCATTTCCAATAATTCTTGGGGATTTGGTGCACGGAAACGATGGGCTTCCCGTCAACTGGAACAAGAGAACCAAGCAAGTTGAAGTATAACGCTGGAGAAAGAGGTGTTACAACTTACAAGGCTTATTTTATCTCGACAAAACATTAGTTTATTGGAATAATACGGAACTCTCCTTTCAGCAAGGGACATTCCACGTCAAAACTAACGCTTCTTTTTACCTTCTTTTCGAAAGGGAATTTCCAAGTCAAATTTAGAACAAGGTCTTACACAACACAAGCAGCGACTCATAATGAAAACTTAAAACTCAAATGAAAATTCCAAGGTAATATAACTGTCGTGACTAAGACAGATAGATAGATGGATGGATACCTGACACATCCGAGACCTGAATAAATAGTTGAGTAGATCACACAAACAACCTCCGAGTCATAGTAAGCAAAACCACGGGACAGCATAATAATTGACATCAACAGGTAGGTGGTTTCACTGGGCCTTCCTCTGCCATGAGGTGTTTATGGGCATGGACGAATAGAAAATAATGCAACATAGCTTATTTTTTCTTTTTCTTTTTTCTGAATCCCGGAAGCTAGAGTGGCGAGCTTTAATTTTAAAAGCTAACACAAAGGCTCAAACACCCCCGCAACTCCCTTCCTATATCCCATATTCCACAACTTCAAATTGAATATATCATGAAACATCAAATTTTGCCACATTGGATAGAGAGAAGCTGACAAGTCTCTTTCTTTTTGAGTCACAGCCGATCGCAACTTGCAAACACTAGTTCAAGAATCTACAACATAGAAACCCATATTCCTATACTACTACTACAGGGAACTCTTCCAAAGTTTGCTGAAAGTTAATTGATGGCTATCAAATGTTTTCTACAAACACAAAAGCTAGCATCAAGCAATACAAGTGACTGTGAGAGCGCTAAAATTTTATGACATGATGAAAACCAGATCAAAATGGCTTAAGAAGTAAAACTAATTATCAAGAATTAGTTATCTTCTTAACAATAGAAAGTTAAAGAGTAACAAGGCCTCGTTTGATTATGCTTATGTCATTTTTGAAACTCAGATTCTATGCATTAAATGGAACAAATGGCAGATTATTTGCAGTCTATACATATGCACCATTTCTTCAGCAGCAAAAAATAAACATTTATGACTCGCTAACCAACAATGATGAGAACAGCTTAGTCCATTCACACGCATATAAAATCGCATAGAATTTGAGTTCCAAAATTGAAGAATAGCCAAGTGAGACCTAAGAACACAACTTTACTTTGCAAGGAGCAATGAACAAGCAATACAAAAGAGATACCATATGGTGTCAAAATTAATGGATATTCAAAAGCAACAGGAAACAGTTACTGGTAAGGGCTGTCAGTAAGCTAAAATCAATATTCCAACCATATTATATAGCAGCAACAAAGAACAGCCCTTGTTTCTCAAAATACATATTTATATACAAAACATTTTATGAGATGTAAAACTGAGACTAGACAGAATATTCACCTTCCATCTTTATTTTCTAAGCACTCGCAAGACTTTCTAAGGCAAGTAGACAGAGAGCAATGAATAAGACTAGCTGATTTCATGGGAGAATAGCTCTCACCTCTTTCCTATCTGCACCAAATGACTGCAAAGAAAACAAAATAAATTCAATAACCCTTCAGAAACAGATAATCGACATGCACCAGTATTAACAGTATGCATGTGCATGCAAGGACTATGCACTATCGAACCATGTTGTACTTGTATGATTTTGTACCAACCACACCAAGTATCAAGATACAATGGCAACTCAAGCATAGACAAGACAACCATTACTTTATGCACAATAAGAAGCACATTATCCTTGATCCATATTCTGACAATGAACAAAATGATGTAAATTACTACGATTTTGTCTGATTGGCTTTAAGAGTGAGAGTAACACACTTTCTGGCTGAAGTTTCATTACATTTAAAATTGAACAAGATGGAATACAAGATACTAAGAGAAGATAAATACAACAAAGAAGATGAAATCATGAAAGTAATAGATTAGGAATGAAAGATGAGTGTACCTCTACTCCATAACCTTTCACATATACATTGGTGAAGAGCTCAGACGGATCGGGCATAGGGCTTTCCTGCAAATAGTGAAGGGGCAAACATAATCACAAAAGTAATGCTTGATTAGATTTATTTAAATAAAAATGTATTAAAAACAAAAAATTTCTGATACAGTTGCAACCTTGGCCTTGGCAATGGCATCATCTACTTCTTTTCTGATTTCTTTCTCGATATCCTGAGACATAATATAGCGATCATAACTACTATATACATATATATATTCTTCAGTAGATTAATCTCGTTAAGTTTTACATCATAAAATTTGGCCCTATTGAAGCACAGATTCATCATGGTTTGTTCTATTTTAACAATATATACCTTGAGCTCAGAAGCAGAAGCCAGGTCATGAGACAATATCAGCTTTCTAATCCTTTCAATTGGATCGCGCTCCTGTGGACAATATAAATCAATCAGCCCTCTCAAAGGGACTATAGAGCTTGTTTCAAGAATTTGAAATTTCCAGTAATCAAGAAGACAGCACAGGTATACTGACCTGTCTTATTCCAGATATTTCATCTCGAGTGCGGTATGTGCTTCCTGGATCTGACATAGAGTGCCCATGGTATCTATAAGTGTCCATCTCAAGAATCTGAAGATTTCCAGAAGAATATTATATAGCGTAAATGCAAACTAATTGATGAAATGTGCAAGTATTACTCAAAAATTCAGAATATTGAATATGGCCTAATACTTCAATAAAATACAATCACACATAAGAGTGATCTAGCAAGTTGGGATGCCACCTAAATAGCAATGAACTTTCAAGCAACAATAACACAAGGTTCACCACTCTGCACAAGTGTGTACATAAGAGGCAAAACCAAGTGCAATCATAACATGGATGTCAAATTTCCCAGACAGGATGCTACATGATTTTGACAAGGTTGTTCGCCTACTTTAAACAAAACACCAAAGGTCCTTACGAATTCAAATTACAGCTTATATGTTGCAATAAAAAATTCATTGTGATTAGAACGACTGTGTAAACCAGAAAAAGAGAGAGAGAGAGAGAGATAGAGAGAGAGAGAGAGAGAGAGAGAACAAATCCAAGAATTTAAAACCAAGTAATAGATGTATACTCTACAAGCAAGCAACTCAGGATTCAAGCATAAAGAGCCGGTTTATCCAAATTCTAGAACCCCCAAAACCAACCTAAAGTTATAAATCACAATTAGAAAGATATTCGCACCTTCTTATTTTTCAACCCAGCTCAGATCAGTCAACTGAATCAGGCTACATTGTGCCGCCCCTAGTATGGACTATCTTACACAAATACATATTTGAATTAAATAGCATTATAGGCTCAAATATTATACTTGACCAACCAAAGCCTTTCCAGTATAAAGGTCAATAGTAAATTGTATAGTAAGAGCACAGAGGACTCATCATGCCCCATGTAGAAATTTCCATTATTTCGTGTTCAAACAATGTGTTTATCTAATTGTTTTAAAACAGTCAAAAGTAGATTCATATGAATTTTAAATAATATACAGACAAAAGTTAATGGTATATAACAAAATCAACAAAATAGAAAACATAAGAAGCTATCATGAATGAAAGTATTAAAAACAAAAAAACAAAAAAACCACAGTCACTCAGGAACTCACAATGGGTCCATTGGCAAGAACATGTTGTTTCGCAAATCTGCATGCTTGCTTCACAGCAAGAGCATCCATACCATCAACCTGCATCAGAAAACAGTAAGCATGACGGCGTTCATACTACATACTGTATTATAAAGGACTAAAAGCAATATTTAAAATGAATACATAAATACTCTGTCCTCTCAATCACAGGAATAATACTGCACTAGGCATCAGTAGAGCTCCACAAGTAGGTGTTGTGCCATCTAATATGGGATTATTGTTTGGGTTGGGGAGGCGGGTTTTTTTTTTCTTATAATGCTGATCAGCAGGTATGAAGACTACATGCAAGATGGAGTCAAAACCAACCCAAAAATAAAAAAAAGAAAGGTAGAGAAGCAAAAACACCGAAGGCATTTATGTTTGATCTAAGTTAAAAATCTAAGAACAGAAGATCTGGGGGTAAAATAAAAAATAAAAAAAAAGGTAGGCCTGGTGCCAGATATCCTCTGAGACAGTAAAATTTCTCCTCCATCTTTATCTTCTTACGTGCTACGAAAACATACTTTCTTTTGTCAATGAACCAGATAACTAGATTCATACTCTAGGAGTCGTTCATAATGCAAAACTTTCAGAAATCAGATAATTGATTATGAAGAACGTACCATTTCATTATTGGCAAGATTCACCATAAAATAAAAAGAAACGGGAGCACCAAGCCTCCAAGTTATGCTATTAGGTCCAAACCATGCAGCAAAAATTTGGTGATCAATGAAGAAAATATCCGACCAACAAATGAAAGATATATGGTATGCGAGGACGAGATGAAAACCTAACTTACAGGAATTAATAAACATCCATAATCTCAAGAAGTATAAAACAAGGTTATTAACAAAAGATTAGCAAAGAATACCTGTATGCTCATAAGTCATAACTCCATTCCAGGGAAAAAAAGAAGGTGATTTACATGGATTAAGTATCAATGCAAGGGACAAAACTAGAGCTGCTAAAGTTGATTATATTAAGTTACAACTAAACATACAGCTTCGACAATAATAAGAATTCACTGTGATCAAGAGAAGACAAGACAAGGGGATTATAACCTTCAGCCCAGGAACATAGTCGCCACGTTTGTAGTAGGCCGGGCTCTTAGACGCCTTCCACTCCGCCGTCCCCATACCATCTGCAAGAGCCAAGAAGAAAGCAATCAGAAAACCAAAACACACAATCCTGCAGCGTTACTTCTGCGTGAACTCACAGTGATTGTTCTCGCAAACCAAAATCACAGGCAAATCCCAAAGCGCCGACATGTTGAGGGCCTCGAACAATTGCCCCTGGTTCGCCGCCCCGTCGCCGTACAACGTGAAGTTGACCGTGTCCTCCTTGGAGTACTTCTGCGCGAAGGCCAAGCCGCAACCCAACGGAATCTGCGCCCCGACGATCCCGTGGCCTCCGTAGAAGCGCGCGTCCTTCTTGTAGAAGTGCATGGATCCGCCCTTACCATTAGAGCACCCGGCGCTGCGGCCCATGAGCTCGGAGAAGGCGTCGACGAGGGTTCCGCCGCGGCCGATGAAGATGCAGTGGTCGCGGTAGGCGGTGATGATGGAGTCCTTCTTGGTGATGGCGGCCTCCATGCCCACGGCGACGGCCTCCTGGCCGTCGTAGAGGTGGCAGAAGCCGCGGATGAGCTTGGCCTTGTAGAGGGAGTCGGCGGCGATCTCCATGCGCCGCATCACGGACATGTCGCGGAAGAAGGAGAGGAGCTCCTTGGGGGTGGTCTCCACGGAGCGCGAGGGGGGCTCGATCTTGTGCCCCGTGAAGGGGACGCTCGTCTCGATAATTAGGGTTTGGTCGTCGGAGGCGGAGGAGGAGAAGGGGCGGGGGCGGTGGGAGAGGGAGCGGAGGAGGGTGGAGATGGAAGGGGAGGAGGAGGAGGAGGAGGAGACGAGGCGGCGGAGGAGGAGGGCCATGGCGGGCTCTTGGGGAGGAAAGGATCGGAGGAGATGGAGTAAGGGGAGTGGTGTGAGAGAGGACTGAGGAGGGAGAAGTGGAGGAGGTGAAGTAGACGGTTTCTTGGGCTCGTTAGGTACGGACCGAGAAGGCGAATATAACGAACCCGAGGTCGGGCTCGAGCGAGCTCGAGTTTTGTTGGTGCGTAGATCGCGGGCGCGACAATATTTTTGTAGTTTTTACCAGGACCTTCTACGCGTGCGGTGGTCTTTCCGTATGGAATAAAAAGTTTTAAAACTCCTAATAATAATAATAATAATAATAATCAAACTACTCGGCCCCACCAAGTCGTGCTCAGGACAACACTTGTGTGCCACGGTAGGTTACACATGTCATCCAGATAACCGCGACATTACATCGTTATAATACCGAACAATATCCCCCAAGGACTACTTCGTAATTTTAGTAAATTTGAGGCACTACAGTGCTCTTCAGGCTACTATCCTCGTCCTATCTCGTCTCTCTCATGTCGCCGCCGCCGTGGGCTCGGTTACGGCGCCTTCACACTTCCAATGGCCGTCAACAGATGGCTGAGGCCCGAGGTCACCTTCCATGCCATAATCCTTCTCTCTCTAACCCTGTCACCACCTGGATCTATGATCTCCACTCTCTCTCTTAAATGGATCGCCACGATCTTTGTTTCGATCGTGTTTGTCAATGGTTTTGTTATCTATTTCCCCGTAGGTTTTTCCACAGGAGTGCTTGATAACTTTGCTTAGGGAGAGAAATATGCAGAGCATGGTCTGAGGAAATACCTCCGCAACAGAACACCACAGATCATGCCATCTATCAATAAGTTCTTTGCCTATCCCCAGTAAAACATTAGGCGAAAACGCCATTACAATTGAGTGTGTGCACAAGATATGCTCGAGTAAAACATCAGGCAACAATGCCATCTATCAATAAGTTCTTATATTTTCTATCACCTTCATCAGAATCAGCATCAATATAGTTCATCACCAGCAACAATCAAAAACAGATCAACCAAATTAAACAGTTCCTATAAATATAGCCCAAGATATGCACTCATCAACTGCTGAAAACTAATGTTAAAACATTGTAAACAAGTGAAAAACTCAGATTATTTTTCTGCAAAATTTTGAATGTTGGTCATAAAACAAGAACAAAAGCATAGTAGATTATCAAACCCTATCAAACATCTTACGGGTAATTGAAGCATACCTCTAGCATTGTCAATAATGTGGAATAACAGCATCATTTGTGAAACCACCTTCAACCATCATGCTCATAATAATCCAAAACTTTAATCATGAGAGAAAAGAACAATTTAAATCGATGACTCGAGAATTTCAATAGATACATCAGTAAGCTGACTATGTTAAGAAGCAGACAGTTGATTTGAAATTTGTGTGTTTGTGAAGACAGCATTGAGCTGAAGTATTGAGTGAATACCCCAAGTCCAAGGCCAAGACAAGATGTATTTTGGTGACAAATTATTGTACAGATGAATTGAGTTGAGGCCATCCAAGAGCTAGGTGGAATCCAGGTTGATCTACAAAAGATGGTTAAAGACGGAATTGCTGAAGGGCAGCTGTAATGCACTGCTTCCCTCAGCGACTGTTGAGTACCACGACTTCCACGCCTCCATGTAATGAGCAAATAGGTCACTCAGTGCTGCATAAGAAGATGAAATGAATAAATAGATTGGTAGATGTAATTTCTAATTTAGGAACTTTTAGCATTGCATTTAAGATTGCATTAAGCGCATAACAAAGTCCATTAGGACCTCTATATGATAATCCTTTCATGTATGCTAGCATAAATAGCAATACCATATATTTTTACATATTTGGGTTTTCACTGGTTTTCACCTCTCCATGACAAAATCTCTTGGGCTGTCGAATTTTGACATCTTATTCTTCAAACAAGGGCACAATAAAAAGGTAAAAGAAAACCTTTGTAGAAGAAACATCTCATTATTAGAAAATTTAGATTTTCTGCTGCTGCAACAAATGGTATAGCAAAGAAATTTGATGTTTCCATTGCCAATTTCATTCTGAAAGACAGATACTTTGAAACTTGAAGTGTGCAAGTGTGAACGAATTGTGATTATATACTTCGTATATTTAAAAGGTTGAGGATTATGAAGTTAATATAGCATAATATTGTAGCTACACTATCCTCTCTTAGATTTGAAGGGATAAACGATAACACACCCAACCATGTTAATCATGTGAAGTAAAAGCTGTAAGAAAACGCACGCTGCACATCTGTTAAACTGGAATGAAATCTTTGTTTTCATTTTCTTGCCATAAAGATCTGTAATGAGTTTTGAAATACTTTCACTGCTAACATGTCTGAGCTCCAAAAAGTAACTACGCTAGTGCATATTGTTTGAGTTTTGAAGATTAGATAAACATCACTAAACGCTTCTGTAGTTATTTTTTAACTAGCCCAACAATATCTATATGGAGAAGACAATGTATATCTTGCTCAAAAATGCACTACTTGTATATTTTATGGAACAAACTAACAATAATATGGTAAAATGTGTATCTAGCAAAGCTAATTTAGTAAACGAAGAGACCTTCAAAGAATCAAAACAAAGAGCAAACCTTGGTTGTGATATTGAGGTCGGAAGGAAGAAGCCAAACTTTCCCAGTCCCGAACTTTATCATCGCTTGTCTGGCCATCTTCGCCTCCTTTCATCGCCACCGTCGGTTGGAAAGGTCCAAAAACAAAACCACCCTTAGAGCCCTGCAGTTGCTTCTGCGCCGCCAGATTGCACTGCTTTAGATCATCACTTCTCATCTGCATCTTGTTAGGTTTCTTGTCTACTGCAGAATTCAACCTGCTCCTCTTCAAATCCACATTAGTAATCTCTGTTCCAAAAGCCCTTTTGTTTGGCTGCTTCGTATTTGGAGCAGGAGGCATTGCGATGGTCACACCATTGTCCTCTTTTGGCTTGCCTTTGGTGCCCAACCACCGGAATGCCGGTTTCCTCGTCTCTAACTGCTGAGTCTGCACGAATCGACAGAACAGTGTAAAGTGGAATGATACCGAAAAGCTCTTCTCATGTTTTGCAAACATAAGCAGTTGAAACCTTACCTTCTCGATGAGATTCATAGAAGATAACACGTTAGCTATGTCATACAGCCGCCGGACCTTAGCTGCATTATTATCTTAACAGGAGATAATAAGTTTCAACGGAACAATTAACTGAACAAAAGAAGGATGGAAAATGTTAAGAAAGTGCTATTACTTCTCATATTGACCGTCTCGTGACCATCCCCAAGAAGTATTTTTGCTGCTTCATCGAGTGAGATTGTATCAGCCTGCTTAAAGAATGACAGATCAGTCAATAACAGAATTAGCATTAGAATCTTAACAAGATCGAATAATTGAATTTAATTTGACTTACCTCTGTGGTAAGGAAAAGTTTAACGAAGTTTCGGGTGAGTAGGCCTAGCGACTTCTCTTTTCTCTGATCTGTAACTAGCATAATTAATCAGATCTTAAGCACTGAAGCTAATCTAATAAAAACGAGAATTGTACAATGAAGCAAGACACTTAAGAGGGGACATGACGAAATCTAGGACCATACCAGATCTTGCCCTACAACAGGCACTGCTCGAAGAAGAAGTGTTAAATGTTGAACTCAACTTTTCACTTTCAAAATTCATCATCTGATCTGCTGATTTGTCGTCGTCTTCGTCGTCCGAAACCTTTTGTAAGACCACAATAAAGATAATTTTCCAATGGTTACTTAACAAGCCAGATTTAGAGGCAAAATCTTAGCCTACCTTGGTAGAATAGTCTTCTGAATAGGAGCCAGAAACATCCCTTAATGCCTCTCCCTAATCCAATTGAAGAAAAACAAATGGATCTAAAAAAAATCAGATTAATCCAAAGCGAAAACATATCAGCATAAATCAAAATGGAGAATGAAAGAGAAAACTAACTTTGAGATCTTCGAGGGCCTTTGGGATCCCCGAAAATCCGATCCAAGAATACCGATTCTTAGCCTTCCTTGCTAGCACCTAACAAGCCAAATCCACTCGATCCAAATGTTTTAAGTGACAAATCTAGTTTTACTACCAAGCAACTTGTGTTTTTTTTTTTTTTCCTTTTTTCGTGAAAATAAGAATCATGAAACTAAGATCTCACCCCGACACTCTCCAGAACGTTGACGATATCGTAGATCCGCCTCCTCTCCACCCCGAGCCTTCGCGCTGCATCATCCAAGCCCACCGAGTCCACATCGTCCCTATTGTATAAGCTCACGAAACTACAAAATCCCGCCAAAATTCCAAACAAAATCAGAAAAAATCCCAAAAAAACTGGGGGAAAATAGAAAAGAGGGATCGAGATCGAGATCGAGATTACTTGGAGCACAAGAGCCCCAGCGACTTCTGCTTCCTGCTGTAGGCGTGATGCCGACACCCTGGTTCCAAAAACGATGGCGGCAGCGGCAGCGGCGGCGGCGGCGGCGGCGGCGAAGTCATTGTCGTCGCCTTCTTCTTCTTCTTCCTATCAGGGTTTAAGAGGGAGGAGATCTGTGGAGAAGGTGAGAACAAGGAGATGGGAGGAGAGAGGAGGGAGGGAATGGTGACCGTTAAAAGAGGGCGGTGATTTGGATTGAGGGAGGGATTTAATTTGGCGCGGTGGGAGCGATTTGGAAAAAAAATTCAAAACGAAATTTTCCGCTCCTTTTGGGGTTTTTTTTATTTTTTTTATTTTTTAATCCGCACGGACTCGGTAATGAGTGGGGCCCGCACCTGCGTGGCCCGCGCGGATTCAAATTTCGGAACTGTGAGCGCCACGGGAAAACTTGGTTGGACGATAATGACCCTATTGCATGACGAACATTAATGGAAGTTTATTAGTTTATTGCGCGGTTGATGATTTAGGCGAGAGGGTAGTAAAGTAATTTTGGAGGTCCAAGGAGGCGAGGGTTTCGAGGAAATCAAAATGGGGGAAGTGCACGTGGCTCCTATGGCGCGGACACGTGATTCGCTCCTAATGGATTGGGCGTTGGGAGCCCGCCAACGTATTTCGCCTTCAATAATTTGGTAGGGTCGATGTTCAAATGAAGTCGGCTTTGGTTCGGTGAACCATCCCACGCATGCAGGTTGTGTTGTTTCTTGTTTGAATTAAATTGAATCACTCAATTGAGAAGACTCTATTCAGGTAATCTAATTTAGTTAGTAAACTAGCGATGTACCCGTGCTTTGCTGCGGATACAATGGGTATGTTCTTAATTATATTTGTAAAATATAATATATAGTACTATTAAATATATGTATTAAACATATATTTGTATCAACTGATTCAAAAATATAAAATTTTTGAAGCAAAAAAGGTGAGTTCATAATAAGCTTATTTTTTAGGCCAGTACATATCCTCTTTTTGTGTTTTTTTTAAAACTTATTCTTCTAATTCTATTTTGATCATTTTTGTCGACCAATGCAAGCAATGTCAAGAATTAAAAATATTATGATAAAACAAAAAGTAGTTACTTGAGTCATAGTTCTTTAATTGATTGATTTTATAATATTTTTCTAGAATTTATAAACATATATTTAATTTGGTAAGAAATTTCTAACTTTAGCAAAATTAAGTACCAAATAGTTCTAAAAATATAAAAATATTGAAGAAATTAGATATATTTTTTTCTAAAATTAAAACTTACAATAGATAATTGATAAAAAGTAGGGGGTACTCCAATTGGTTTAATAGTCGGTAGGCAATTAAGCTGTTAAATCTAACAAATTTTTCAACCGATTTAGAAAAATAGCTCAAATCAAAATAATTAAAGGTCGATGAGATATTAATCAAATTAACATAGTTGGGGGGTCTAATTCAAAGTGGCCTAGTCGAACACATTGACTGCACCTAGTGTATATATATATATATATATCATACACACCAGTAAATTTGTACAATGGAGATGTCAAAACTAAATTTTAGTTAATTCAATTTATTTTGTAATATTTAAAATATCTATGTGTGACTATTTATAAATTTTAGATATATTCACTAGAATAAAATTATAGTTTTCTTATTGGATCCATGGTACACTGGGTGCACCGATGGAATGGACGCATGTCCACAAACAAAGGCTCCTCACTATTGAAAATTATTGCCTGCATGTGTACATTTTATAAACACCGATAAATTTGTAGAATAGAAATGCCAAAAATAAAATTTTGAAATAAAATTTAAATAATTAAATTTATTTTATGATATTTTAAATATTTATATATTAAAAAAATATAATATATATATATATATTATAATAAAATAAAGTAATATTTTTGAAGCATTACGGTGCACCGGGTGCACTGAGTATATAGCTGGACACGTGTCAACAAACGGAGAGTGCTCCACGGACTTTAGTATATAGTAATAGATGTGTTATGCTCTGCATATCTTAATTTTTTTTTTTTTTTTTTTTTTTTTTTGTATCAACGGGCACACGTTGTAGAGATTGACTGATTGAGGGTCAATTTATTTTTGGGAAAGTCTGACCACCGTGAACCGGTAGGCGGTAAAAGGCCGTTTGTTTTGGGTAAAACGAATCGAAAAATTATTTTCGGTATGAATATTTTTCTTTTTATTTGGTTCGACGTAAAATATTTTCTCGTAAAAATATATTTACGGATTTGAAAAAAAAATTAAAGTTGTTTTTTCTTAGTTTTTCTACGAAAAACTAAAACTCAAGCCGCATAATATTTTTTCCATTTATTTTTTTCCACCGAACTAAATAAATGATGATGAAATACTATTTTTTTCTACAAACTAAACACTTCAAAATATAAAACTTATCTTTTTTCCACCAAAAACTTTGTTTTTTGCGAATTATTTTTCCACAATTTTACGGTGAACCAAACGGACCCTAAGTTTCGTTCATGCACGGATCTTGACAACAGGCAAGTGGTAGTTGCAGTTGCTAGCTTCTACCTTTTCAAAGCTTTGCGGTTGCGGCCTCATCTCACAGTCTGTACAAAAGCCAAATTACAACACTAAACCCCCTATCCAACTACGTGTCAGCTAAATGTCGGATCTAGATTGATGGCGTTATGCACTTCATCAAGTTAGCGAGTTCATGCTCTAAGTTGGGCGATTCCAAACACGCCCTAGGCGAATGATATCATGTGCATAGTGGATAACATAAATTGAAAGATTTTAAGTTTGATTGCGATACTTGGAAAAAAATAAAAAATCGTGATATTCATGAGTCTTATTTTGATAAAGGCAAAGCAAATATAATTGTGTAAATTGTTTTTGCACTTGCAATCTTTCTAATTGTCAGACAATAATTAAAAGACACTTCAGCTAAAGGCTAAAGTAGAAAGCGACGCTGAACAAGTAGTAAAAGTTGAGCCCTTTATTTGTGACATGTAGAAATGCCGACTCGTTGGCGGCATTTGACCAACTTTGTAGCGATGCATCTAACAATAAGTCAATACTACTAGTAAGTGGTTTGTTGATGTCGATCTCAAGGAACGAAAATGAACATTAATCGATTATAATCTCCACTCACTAGCAACATTTACATTGTCACGCATCTGAGTATATCAATGTAGACTCAAGCGTCCGATGCAGAAAATACTGATGCATTTGCTGTGGCAGACCACAGCAATAATAAGTTTCAGCTGTACATGATTTTAGTCAGGATGAGCCTTTTGATAGGGCCCAAAAATGCAAACCAAAAAAGTGTTTCACCCAAAGGCCCAAATCAGTTATGTAGGACTGGAACATTAATATTTCATCAAATATGTCTAACAAGTACTATCATGGTTACCGACCGTCCCTAGCGTAAATGGCAAAGAACTTGGTGGTTGATACCCGAGGTCCCGAGTTCGAATTCTAGTTGATTCACATTTCTAACTAAGTTTATTTTTAAAAGAAATAAATGAAGCGGATAGCATGTTACCTTTCTCTCAAAAAAAAATAGTACTATCATGGTTAATTACAAGCATGAGTCCAAATGCAGCCTTCAAAAACTACAAAACAAGCAACTAGCGGTTGTTAACGCGCCGTTTGGACTTGGCCTAATCGCACAAATTTTGTGCAAGATGTGCGAGCTAGACCATTTGGCAAATGTAGCACTTCGTGTACCATCAAACAAGGGAGGACAGCTGCCCATAATGTTTTGCACTTCTATCTATTTATCCTACGGTATCCTCCTTACATTTTCAGAGCCATGCGTTCTGCACTACCGTAGTGTATCATGCGGCACAACACAGCTAGATAAATGCATTAGTTTTATATATATATAGAGAGAGAGAGTCTGGCTATGGTGATTTTAAAAGCATCAAGTATTTAATACTTTTAAAATTATTTTTAGAATCCCTTTGACCATTTTTACCCGTTAAATTATATTATTCAACCAACTCTGTACTCAATCCTAGGAATCATTATGATCATAATCGCCGAAAACCTACAAGTATCAATGACTTGATACTTTTAAAAGTATAGGAACTCAATTCTCTCTCTCTCTCTCTCTCTCTATATATTATATATATATATATATATATATATATATATATATATATATATATAATTGAGCTGCAATATTTTTAAAAGCACAAAGTTGTTGGTATTTGCAAGTTTTTGATCTTTGGATGAAGATTTGTAGGGTTAGAATAATACTGGTTCCTTTAGGGTTGAGTGGGTGGTTGGTGGATTTAATATAAGAGATGAAATTGGTCAAAAAGATAGATTTACCGGTGAAAAATTTAAAAGCACTAAGTGCTTTGGTGTTTTTAAAAACACCATAGCTAGACTCTATATATATATATATATAGAGTTGAGCTAGAATACTCCTAGCCACTTTACTCCCACGTCGTTTTCGATGTTGGGACATTCGAATCGACGATCGGCTCCGTTAGAATTGATATAGAGTATTTGAAGTACCTAGAAAATAAGTTTCGCGATTTTTTAATATTATTTGCCTGGTAATCGGAAGGGCTCAAAATCAATAATTTTTAATGATCGTGGTGAGCCGTTTGCAAGTTTAACGGTGTAAAAATATGTTTTCCATAGAACTTTTACTCTGCTAGAGAGATGGTGTGCTTGGAATCAAAGGACTCTGATGACTGATCAAGTGTTGTTTAATGGTGAAAATGAGCCAGGGCTTATATTGGCGAGCCAGTTCCGACCAAAACCTTCGTGTTAGGCCTTGGTCCAATTAACCTGGGCCATTTATCAGCCTTTTATTGTTAAAGAGTAGCATTACGTTGGGCTCGTCGATGATCCACTATCAAAAATGTCGGGTTTGTTTACTTTACTTATAAATCCACTTTCAACAATAACAGAATTTAGTAGAGTGTCTAATAAGAACAAACACTCTAGATCTTTTGAATTATGATTATGAGCCTCAAAAGTAAAAAAATTCTAACTCCGACATTTCAAATCTTAGAGCGACCGAAAAAAAAAGTTCGAAGTATTTCAAGGGCCATCGTGGGTAGGGATGTCAATGGGTCGGGTTTGGATCGGATTTTACAAAACCCGAACCCGAACCCGACCCCCAAATTTGAACACGAACCCGAATCCGAACCCGACGGGTTTTAAAAATCCATACCCATATCCGATCCAACCAAATACCCGAAACCCATACCCAAACCCGAACCCGAAACCCAAACCCTTTGAAACTCGGCAGAAAAGAGGCGGAGGAGGAAGTCGAACTCGGCGGAGGTGGGGCTGCGGCGGCGGCGGCGGCGGCGGCGGCGAAGGGGAGGAGGGTTAGCAAATCGGCGGGGGGAGGAGGGGGAGGAGGTCGGGGCCTCGGGGGTGACTGCGAGGTGGGCGACGAGCCGGCGACTTGCGAGGTGGGCGGCTTGCGAGGTGGGGGCGACCGGCGACTGAGAGGAAGACAGGAAGTGGAGGTGGAGGGAGGGGAGGAACGGGCGAACGGCCGAAGGTAGGAACAGGGAGGCTGAGATTTAGTATAAGGGATTTCAGATTAGGGATTTAGCGTTTGAAATTTTAATACCATTGGATGAAGATCCAACGGACATAAATTATTAGGTATTTTGTATATTATATAAATAAATAAATTATATATATAAAAATAAATAAATAATATATATAATTTATTCGGGTTCGGGTACGGGTTCGGGTACGGGTTCGGGTACGGGTACGGGTACGGGTACGGGTTCGGGTTCGGGTTCGGGTTCGGGTTCGGGTCGGGTACATACAAATTCATACACGTATCCATACCCGTCGGGTTTTTATTTTCTATACCCTTACCCATATCCATTTAGTTCGGATAAATCCGATCCGTTCGGGTTCGGGTTCGGATAATTTTTCGGGTATCCATACCCATTGACATTCCTAATCGTGGGCCAAAAAACATTAATAGCCTCTCCGCAGAGAAATAGTATAATAAATTATTCATCACACAATAATGTATGAATCTTAAAATAGTAGTGATCCGTTAACTAAACCGTCTATTTGGGAAGGCTTTCCATATAATTTTTGATTTTTCACAAAATCCGGGCCATTTATTAGCCCATAGTTAAAATGTCTAAGTGATCCGTTAACTAAACCGTCTATTTGGAAAGGCTTCCCATATAATTTTTGGTTTTTCACAAAATCCGGGCCATTTATTAGCCCATAGTTAAAATGTCTCAGTACGTTTGTAGCGTATCCAATATCCAAATCACACAATAATGCATGAATCTTAAAATAGCAATGATCCGTTAACTAAACCGTCTATTTGGAAAGGCTTTCCATATAATTTTTGATTTTTCACAAAATCCGGGCCATTTATTAGCCCATAGTTAAAATGTCTCAGTACATTTGTAGCGTATCCAATATACAAATCACACAATAATACATGAATTTTAAAATAGCAGTGATCCGTTAACTAAACCGTCTATTTGGGAAGGCTTCCCATATAATTTTTGATTTTTCACAAAATTCGGGCCATTTATTAGCCCCATAGTTAAAATGTCTCAGTACATTTGTAGCGTATCCAATATCCATCCAAATCACACAATAATACATGAATCTTAAAATAGCAGTGATTCGTTAACTAAACCGTCTATTTGGGAAGGCTTCCTATATAATTTTTGATTTTTCACAAAATCCGGGCCATTTATTAGTCCATAGTTAAAATGTCTCGGTACGTTTGTAACGTATCCAATATCCAAAATTGGTAAATGCCCAATAATTACCAAACTCCAGATACGCTAGATTAGCATAGCCGACGCCGAAGATATAAATTATCCCCATAATCCAGTTACGGTTTGAATCAATATACGAGTTTGTTGATCCATTATAATCCGAGCCCAAAATGGAATACAAGTTTCCCAACTCCACGCTACTTCATTTAGCTCATATTAAAACTCAATCCTAACGGTGCCACACCCTACACCTGCATACTTACAAACACTTTTCACCATTGAGAGAGTCTCCACTATAAACTACATCGAACTGTTATAAAGTCGCGACACTTTCCTCAGGGCTACTGCTTCGTCGTCGTCCCCTCCCTTGACCCTAAACCCCTCCCCTGCGATGCGCTTCTTCTCCGGAGGTCGCCGCGGCGGCGGCGGCGGCGGCGTCGGCCTCCTCCCCACCGCCAAGCCCAAGCCCCTCCGAAAACCCTCCTCCTCCGCCGCCTCCCGCCGCCGCGGCGGCGGCGCCGGTGGCGTCGCTCGCCCCTTTTCCCCATCCTCCACCTTCTTCGCCATCGGCCTCTCCGTCTCCCTCCTCTTCTTCCTCGCCGTGGTCATCCGCTACGGCGTCCCCAGCGCCGTGTCCACGCCCCGCCCTAGGGCCGCCCTCACCCGCCGGCCTGCGTTCCGCCGCCCCATACCCTCCGGCGGCGGCGGGGGCGGCGCCGCCGCCTCCGCGAGGGGCGGCGAGATCGGTGCCGCGGCGGTGGACATCACTACGAAGGATCTGTACGATAAGATCCGGTTCCTGGACAAGGACGGCGGGGCTTGGAAGCAGGGGTGGGAGGTGACCTACAAGGGCCACGAGTGGGATTCGGAGAAGCTAAAGGTGTTCGTGGTGCCCCACTCGCATAACGATCCCGGGTGGAAGCTCACTGTGGAGGAGTACTACAATCGCCAATCCCGCCATATACTGGACACGATCGTGGAATCGCTTTCAAAGGTGAAGCAATCGGTTTCCTATCGTGAGATGTTTCAGATCCACTGCGTATATTTATTTTGTGATTTTCATTTTGTTGCTAATTTGAGTTGGGATGTTTTAATGAAGATTTCCGCTGCCTGGTAGTTGGATGATTAGGGTTTTAATGTGAGGACTGAGGTTTGGGCTTTTCATTTTGTTTAGGATAGTCGCCGCAAGTTCATCTGGGAGGAGATGTCGTATTTGGAGAGATGGTGGAGGGATGCTTCGGATCAGAAAAAGGAAAGCTTCACTAAGTTGGTGAAGAACGGGCAGTTAGAGATTGTGGGAGGAGGATGGGTGATGAATGATGAGGTAAGATGAAATTATATGCACATTAGAGAAATGTTTGATAATTCAGATCTTAATTGTTGTAATTAGCAACTGCTAGTATCTTCTTAATTGAGAAGAAGTACCTAAAATAAGTACTTTGAAATTTTAAGCAGTTGGTTTGAAAAGAACGAGAGATTGATAAGGATGGCATATAGAATGATCATGCTGTTTTAAATGGAGAATTGCCTCTAATTTTTATGCTGATTGCAATATTATTGTTAGATATATTGCTAAAGGCTTTCATTTTTTTACAGGGCAGCAATAGAAGTTGACTAATCTGTAAAAGTCTATCTTCTATTGCTGCTTTGATTTTGTGGCTCACAGGCTTGAAATTAACTGTCTCTACTGGTAACTTGTTGCATAAGAAGTGAAGGAATTTCTTATATCCAGATTTTGCAAGAATAATAGTCATTTATTGTAGCTTGGTTCTATTAAAGATGGCTTATGTAGGAGCATTATTTTATAGAGAGGTTTATCATTTAAATCTGGATTCTGAAAATTCGTAGAACAAGTATATTACCTTCTTTCTTATCCCATCTGAAAATAATCTTTATCTAATTCGGGTTGCTTTCCTTTTTTTATTTGCAGGCTAACTCTCATTATTTTGCTATCATAGAACAGGTAAATAACTGCTTTCCATTGTTTTCCCATTAAAGCTGTTTCTTGAGTTACTACTTGCTGTATATTCTTTTATTAATGTGAGAATATGTGATGTCCATCTGCTTCATCCTACTAGCCTCTATTATAGTTGGTTTTGGAGAAAGAATACGATTTTCATCTCCAAATTTGGTTTCTTGTCAATCAAATGTTTTCAGTGAATTGAATCTCCCTAATGTGGAAAACAATATCTCAGTCGTTGATCATAGCATACATATACAAGGATTTATTCAGTTGTCTCCGACTCTTTTCTGGAGGCACTGTCTGCTTCTTCCTGGCATGGTGTTGCTATATTTTGTAATGCTGCTGAATGAAACATAGGGCACACTCTTGGTGCGTGCTTCTAAAGTTCCATACTTTTTCCATGATAGTGTAATACAACTGCGTCATTCCATACCACCTGTTATAGTCAGTTCCATCTATTGACCAACTTTAGTCTTTAGTTAATCCCTCTTTGCTGGCTTTCACGTAGATGTAGATTTAGTTGTTTGTATTTGTACCATAACTGGAGATTCCTTGTGCACTTCATTTTAACGCCAATTAGATACTTTTGGTAACTTAATCAATTTCCATTTCTGTTTAAAATATTTGGTTATATTGTTTGCAACAGTATTTATTCAGTAAAATCCATGTACTTGAAGACTGACTTATCTAACTGATGTCCATGAACCGTTGTGATTCAGATGATGGAAGGAAACACGTGGCTCAATCAAACCATTGGAGTTATTCCAAGAAATTCTTGGTCAATAGACCCCTTTGGTTATTCACCAACCATGGCATATCTTCTTCGAAGGATGGGTTTCCGCAACATGGTTATTCAGAGAACCCACTATGAGCTAAAAAAGGAGCTAGCTTGGAATAAGAACTTGGAATACATATGGAGGCAGAGCTGGGATGCTGAGGAAACAACTGACATATTCGTTCACATGATGCCATTCTATTCTTATGATATTCCGCACACCTGTGGGCCAGAACCAGCTATCTGTTGTCAATTCGATTTTGCTCGTATGCGAGGCTTTAGTTATGAATCATGCCCCTGGAGATTTGACCCAGTTGAAACAAATCAAGCCAATGTGCATGAGAGAGCAACAAAGCTTTTGGACCAATACAGGAAAAAGTCGACACTGTATAGAACGAACACCCTCCTTGTTCCTCTAGGCGACGACTTTCGCTATGTTAGTTTAGAAGAAGCAGAAGTCCAATTCCGTAACTATCAAAAGCTGTTTGATTATATAAATTCTAACCTTGATCTGAATGCGGAGGTCAAGTTTGGCACCCTTGAAGATTACTTTCTCACACTTCGTGACGAGGCAGAAAGGATAAATTATTCTCATTCTGGTGAGTTGGGTTCTAGGGAGATAGGAGGTTTCCCATCCCTCTCAGGGGACTTCTTTACATATGCTGATAGAAACCAAGACTACTGGAGTGGCTACTATGTTTCAAGGCCGTTCTTTAAAGCAGTTGACCGTATACTTGAGCAGACGCTTCGTGCATCTGAGATGATGGCTGCGTTAGTTTTAGGGTATTGTCAGAAATCTCAATGTTCTAAACTTCCTATAAGTTTCTCCCACAAATTAACAGCTGCGAGGAGGAACTTGGCTCTTTTCCAGCATCATGATGGGGTAACCGGCACCGCCAAGAATCATGTAGTGGAGGATTATGGGACTCGAATGCATACTTCTTTGCAAGATTTACAGCTATTTATGTCTAGGGCAGTGGAAGTCCTTTTAGGGGATTTTCATGATAAGTCGGATCCTACTTTATTTTCACATTTTGAACCTGAGCAATCGAGATCAAAGTACGATGTCCAGCCGGTGCATAGAATTCTTGAGCTACATGAAGGAGAATCACATTCTGTGGTATTTTTCAATCCATCGGAGCAAACGAGGGATGAAATTGTTATGGTTGTTGTTACTGACCCTGATACTGTTGTTCTAGACGCAAATGGTTCATGCATTAAGAGTCAAGTTTCACCGGAATGGCAGCATGACAACATTGAAAAGGCTTCTACTGGGCGACATCGGCTTTACTGGAGAGCTTCTGTTCCTTCGATGGGGCTTGAGACTTATTATATTGCTCATGGAAATAAAGGCTGTGAAAAACCTACACCTGCTGTCCTAAAAGTAGTCACACATAAAAAATTGCCCTGTCCTCCACCTTATGTTTGCTCGAAGCTAGAGGGCAAAGAAGCAGAGATCCGTAATAGTCATTATACTCTTACTTTTGATGCAACTCATGGCCTTCTGCAAAAAATGAAGCATAGGGATGGTAAAGAAACAGTAATTGTTGAAGAAATAGGCATGTATAGTAGCTTTGGGAGTGGGGCCTACTTATTCAAACCAAATGGAGAAGCTAAACCGATAGTTGAGAAAGGAGGGCATCTGATTATTTCCGAAGGCCCGTTGGTGCAAGAGGCTTACTCTATCCCAAAGACCATGTGGGAGAATAAAATGCCGATTTCTTACAGTACACGTATCTACAATGGTGAGCATACAGTACAGGAATTGGTTATTGAGAAAGAATACCATGTCGAACTTCTTGGTCATGAATTCAATGACCAGGAATTGATAGTCAGATTCAAGACTGATATTGACAATCACAGGGTCTTTTATTCAGATCTAAATGGCTTTCAAACAATCCGGAGGCAAACATATGATAAAATTCCTTTACAGGGGAATTTCTATCCAATGCCTTCACTTTCCTTCATACAAGATTCAATAGGCGACCGGCTTTCTGTTCACTCCAAGCAGTCATTAGGGGCGGCAAGCCTAAATAATGGATGGCTGGAGATTATGTTAGATCGTCGCTTGGTTATGGATGATGGCCGTGGATTGGGCCAAGGCGTGATGGATAACCGCCCGATGAATGTTCTCTTCCACATACTCGGTGAATCTAATGTTTCTGCTTTGTCTTCTTCCCATGAAGTACTTAACCTCCAGCCATCTCTCCTCTCCCACAGTGTTGGGGCCCAATTGAACTACCCTATGCATATATTCGTAGGCAAGAAGCCCGAGAATAAACCCTCCAAAATGCATAGGAGATCATTTGCCCCATTAGCTTTGTCTTTACCCTGTGATTTACATATCGTGAACTTCAAGGTCCCGCAGCCTCTAAAGTTTCCTCAAGTTCAGCCGTTGGATTCTAGATTTGCTATTCTTTTGCAGAGGAGGGGATGGGATGCGTCATACTGTAGAAAAGGTGGACTGCAGTGCTCGACTATTGGTGACGAGCCGGTGAATTTGTTCTATATGTTTAAAGATCTAGCAGTTTTGAATGTGAAAGCAACTTCCTTGAATCTCTTACATGATGACGCAGAGATGCTGGGTTATATAGAGCAGGTGGGAGATGTAGCTCAAGAGGGGAATGTACTCATCTCTCCCATGGAAATACAAGCTTATAAGTTGGAATTACAGCCACAACCAATATCATAGAGAGTGATAAAGATATTTGGATGGTATTATTGTTCTAGATGACGGCTGTTCTCTGCTGGCTGAGATTATCGTAGTTTGAGAATGGCTTGCTATCTGTGACGCATATATGGAGACTACTACTGCGACCTAATTTTGATTACACAGGGCAGTATTGTCCTAATATTTAGACTAAATTGAGGCCACTTTACACAGATAATGAATTTCTACAGGTACAAGTTGTGATGAAGAGGAACTGCAGAAGAGAATATGTGTCATGTATTGGCAGTTCGGTTGATCATGCAATACTGTTGCGTCAATTGCTGCGGACCCTGCAGCCGATCTGTTCCGTACCATTTCTTTTGGACTTGCTTTACGAGATCTATATATCTATTGTAAAAAGTTCTCACTGGTTGAAATATAATATCCACAGAGATTAGATCACCGAATTACTCATTCAATTTTTGTACTTTCTAGAACTAACTGCTGTTGAAGGCTTCGGAATGATAAACACGTTAAAAATGTTAGAAGATAGCTTTGCTTATGTAGCAGGTGTTTCCTAATTGTGATACTGGTGAATCATGTGGAACTTTTTCTTCATTATGCTTTGCTATTAACTATTTGGAAGCAAGATGATTTTTATTTCTTTCTTTTCCTGGTGCCTCTATTTCATGTTGGTAAATATGCAGTTGGCGGGAAATGTTTTTTCTTGTTTTTTCTTGGAATGGATAGTGGGAAAAGTTTGTAATTCCTAGTAGCATGGTTAGATTGCATAACGTAAAGAGGCAGATCTTTTTAGTTTGTTGGCCGTTGTTTATCAAATTTTTTTTTTTGAGAGAAAGGTAGCACGCTACCCGTTTCGTTTATTTCTTTTAGAAATAAACTTAGGTGAAAATGTGAATCAACTAGGATTTGAACTCGGGACCTCGGTACTAACCATCAAGCTCTTTATCACTTGCGCCAGGAACGGTCGGTGTTGTTTATCATATTAATGAGTTAAACAGGAGAGATGTGTTTTATTGAGTGGCTTAAAAAGTGCAGGAGATTTAACAAAAAGTAAAGAAGATTGAACACACTGGGAGAAAAAAGATGAGCAATACAAGGTACGTACATATTATATTTATATTTGGAAGACCTCTACTGCTATGCGAATCTCTTTCTATTGATGCTGGGAGAACAGCGACCTTCTTCTGTATGCCATTCGAAGTTGAAGGCATGATACGAGAATTCATAATGAACATTGCGCAAAAGCACATCAAGCAAACATTTTTCCCTATATTTACATCTTTCGTTGGTTTTCATCAGGTTTTCATCAGCGTAGAACAGAGCAAAAGATTATCATCCAATGTATGGTGTTTTTTTCACAGAGGATGGACCAATTTTTTGTGACCCGCCCTTGATCTACAATTCAAAGCCCGGCACACAATTATTGGCATATACAAGACCACACACAAGGGTCGGTTGATCAAGAGAAGGAACTGCGGACGATATATTACGAGCATTTTGTATGACAATGGCGAAATAATTGAGAAAGAAAAATAAAACAACCGTTGCTATATAAAATGATTACCTAGCAATGAATCCAAGTTAACCATGATTTCTTTTTTTCTTTTGATAAAAGAATTTGTAATGCATCAACGGAATATCTGCATAGCTGCTCTGCTCTACATGGTCTGCAACGGAAAGAATTTTTTTCAGCTGTAATGAGCATTGAACGCAGAATATGATGTACAGAAAATGAGTTGTTGTTGAATACTTGATTTCTGATCCAAAGCATCTAAGCTGCGGAGCTAATTTAGATGGCATCATTTACCGTGGTATTCGGACATACAATATAAGATGAAAAAATGTTAACATGTTATTTGGCAGAAACTCAATGCTAAAGTACCATATGGATTTTAGTGGTGCATTTTAAATACAGATGGTAAAATGTTTAACACACAAACCACATCGGGTGCAGATGGTGAAATGGTAACACACAAAGCATATTACATCGATCGAATTTTTATTGTATTCGTATGGTGACATACTGTTACTGGTTGTCGTACCTATCATGTGGGATCAACTTCTTGATATCTAAAAAAAGGCAGTAGATGAAAACTAAGAAGTAAACACTTTACCTTGTGTTCTACGAAATCACATCTTGCTTCTTGCGATCTTTAGTAAGCTAAATTCCTGCACCCTGTCTCGCACCCTTTAGCGCTTTATCTGAAGCAGCTTCTGAATTCCCTCTTGAATGAGGGTTGACCTCAGCTAACGGGTTGACGACTAATCCACCCGAAGTTCCATACCCCTGCTTATTCTGTATAAAAGGAGCCCTCTCCTTCTCAGCTATGTTCTCCATATCAGAAATGGAAAACCTAGAAGAGTACCGGCCGTCAAGCCTCCTCCAAAACTTTGGGCTCAGAAATTCTGTTCCGGGCAACCTACAGCACGTGTTTGCTTCAAGATTATTGTCCGACGTCCTTCGAGAAGAGAACACTAAATCACGGGAAATCTCGTCCAATGCCATCTCTATGCCGTGCACTCGTGTCTCCAGAGAATGTATTCCGTTCTGCGAGCTCCCAATGAACCTCTGGTAATAAACCAAGAGGAGAAGAATTGTGAATCTATCGGGTAACTAAAGTTAGCAGTATTCAAACACTTAACAATCTGAACAAAACGCCACAATCACCTATATAAGAAAAATTCAACTGTTAAGTATCCAAAGCAGCGCATAACACCATGCCATTAGGTAGAACAAGTGCAAAGAACAACTATTTTATGGCGTATTCATCAATATGTAGAACATATATATTGTAATGCAACGTCTTGAAATATGAAAAGGCGTTACCTGGAGAAGGTCTAATAGGCTGGACTGCTGCCTCTCTATCTGAACCAACTGCATCCTAATTAAAGAAATGTCACCATCCTTGTGACCTGCAGTAAGCTCGTCAGGTGTATTGTCGCCTCCGGCAGTTGATTCGAAGCTCCCATTCTCCTCAAACGGGACCACCCGTGACCCCGCCTTCAATCCGGCCAACTTGTTCCCCTTCTCTTCACGATTCTTTTCAAACAGCATCCTTCTCGCTTCTAACCTGGACCTAATATCGCCCTTTTCTCCTCCTCGACCCCGACCTTTTTCCTCTCTAACGACTTCAATAGAAGGAGTGTTTGGACCAGCAGTTTCGACTTTCCAGTCAGAGGTGTTTGCACAGTCCATGAGTTTCTTGTTCCTAATGGAAGGAACGGCCCTTCTAGTTGTGATAATCGGCGAGGCATCAGGGGGAGGTGACCTACTGGATGTAAATCTACTCTTCCTCGCGGTAAATGGAGAAGCAGGAGGGACTGAAGCAGAACTTACGGAAGCGGTCGGGTATCGACCGTCACTTACGGTTTCTGTTCCATCCAGAATTGCAAATGAGAACAAAGTATTAAGCATTTACATTGTCCGTTTAGACAAACTTATCATCCATTTGCTTTAACGCTAGTCAGTTTAGATTTACTAGAATGTATAGCTCAAGAAATCGAGAGTGAAAGTTGTGACTCTCATGATAATTATCTGATCCAATATACAAATGATAAATGTCGCGGGAATAGCTATTAATAGAGAAGGAGAAAGATAAACACCTTTCATAGAAGGATTGGAGTGTGATTTGGAGGCCGGCGTGGCATTCGAATCGATCTCGACAACCGTGGGAATTGCTTTCCACGCATCCAGCATCCGATTCATCGAATCCCGAACAATCTTCACCTGCATTTCATGAATCAGAACCGGAAACCAGCAAAACTGAACGAGGCCTCACAGTTACAGATCATCGTAATCATAGATACAGCGATTAGGGAGGGAGGGAGCGAGCGAAACCTTATCGAATCTGCGGGATTCGAAGGAGGAGAGGCAAGAGGCCTTGAACCCGAGCAAGAGGTCCTTCTCGGCGACCGCGAGCGCCGCGAGCGCCTCGGCGGCGGCCTTCCTCGCCGCCCAGTCGTCGGCGGCGAGGGAGTCGGCGAGGCAGGGCACGAGCAGCCCGACGAGGGCGGGGGCGGCGGCGCCGCCGGCCGCGGCGGCGCTGCCGAGCAGGGAGATCAGCGCGGGCTTCGCCTTGAAGGCGCTGCTCCGGAGCAGCTTCACGAGCCGGGGGAGGAGCCTCCGGAGGTGTCGCGCCACCACCTCGTCGTCCTCGTCGGCGGCGGCGGAGGAGGCGTCGACGGCGGCGGCGAGGCAGAGCGCGGCGGCGAGCTGGGCGCAGGGGTCCTGCTCGTGGAGGAGGGCGTCCTCGAGGGGGCGGAGGAGGGCGGGGACGGAGGAGGAGGCGGAGGAGGCGAAGATGGAGCGGACGGCGTGGACGCAGGCGGAGCGGACGGAGGAGTCGGGGTCGCGGAGGCGGCGGAGGGCGGAGGAGAGCATGCGGGGGAGGAGAGGGGCGAGGGAGGGGGCCGGGTGGGAGGATGCCAGCAGGGAGAGGAGGCGGAGGGAGTGCCGCCGGAGCGGGGGGCGGTCGGCGGGGCGCGCGTCGGAGATGGCGCCGACGAACGGCGCCAGCGCTTCCGGCCCCAGCGACCGCGCCAGCGCCTCCAGCTCCGCCGCCGCCAGCGCCTCCGTGTCCCGGTCCGACAGCCTGTTCATGCACCGATTCACCCGCTGCTTCATCCCCTCCTCCATACTTAATTACCACCCTGTATATATACTACTATGATTACTCCTGCTGCTGCTGCTGCTGCTAGTAACTCCTATGCACGCGTCGGCATTGGTGGTGCTGAGGGAGGAGTGTTCGTGGTGATGTGATGCGGAGGAGAAGAGAGGAGGGGGAAGGGCGAAGTGCAGGTCGAGAGTGCGGCTTCAACCACTAACTAATAGGCTATTAGTAGGCGGTGGTTGGGCCAGTACGGAAAAATGGTGGGAACTTAATAATCAGAAAAAAAAAAAAAAAAGTTCTTTTTTTTTGTTTTTTGTTTTTTGTTTTGTTTTTTTGGGTCCTTTGGGTTATGTTATTATGCTTTGCTAGTTTGTTGCTGCTGATCAATGTAGTAGCTATGCTCCGCTCGAAATTTTTTCCTGACTTTCACGTACATATTTCGGAACTCACTCGATGGATTCAGAAAAGAAAATATTGTGATGTGGTTCGAGATCAAGAGCCAGCTTATGATAGAGATCTGCGTCCTTACTTTTTTCTTATATATTTTTTTATTTTGTTTTCTATTACCATCGTGAGCTTCACGTTTAGACGTTGATTTACTTCTATCTGTATATCTTTTTTTTTATTTCTTAAGTTTGGGGACTGTCACTTACATCTTCTCTGGTTACTTTTAAAGATTTTTTCTTTTCCTTTTTTCAAAACTATTCAATTTTGTAATTGAATTCTACTTTTCAATAAATTATCTGTGAGTTTTATTTTCTTAAAGAAAATTATATCCGTCACTCACTATTATTATTATTATTATTTTGCTTTGAGAGAAAAACATACAAAGTTACTGACTTTATTTATTTATATTTTAAAAAATAATTTAATTAAAATATAAAATAATTAAATTTTGAAATTGAGACCTCCAATATTAATCAGCAAATTCTTAGCCGACGGAGTACGACACAGTTAGTTATTATTAACAAATATTACGGAGGAAACAATACTGGTACTCTCGTTTGGGGATAGAGGGATTGGGAAATTTTATGAGGCTTTTCCTTCACTCTACCTTGTAAAAGAGCTCTATAGTATGGTATTGGTAATGTACATTGTACTAATAAGGCACATGAGAACATGCAAAGCATGTGATGGGTACAGGAGTAAGAGTTCAATTAGATCTTGCTAAAATAGAGAAATGGTTTTTTCTGTTGATAGGGAAAATTAAGGGTATCGAGTTCGTACGGACAGATGGTCCCGCATTTTTCAGGGTATAATTTAGTAGTTAATGATACAAAATATTTATGTTTTTTTCATTGTGGTCCAGTTTGAGCGTCCATACTCTATACAATATAAATTATTTCTACTATGATCATAAAAAATAATTTTAATTTTTACACTTTAAAATTTGATCTTTATAACTAAATAGAATAACATATTTCATCTATCAAATATTTATTAAAATAATATATTTCAACTTAATTTGTTAAATTTGCAAAGTTAAATCACCTATCATGCCTATCAGTAATCAGCTAACAAATTCTTTACGGTGAACTAAAAGACAAAAACTTATGCTCTAATTATCAAACAAAATCATGGTCATCAATTCCACAACTAGCATAAAAAATGTTGTACTATAAAATGATAGTTTTTTATTAGGCTAAATTACAGAAATTTTTTTTGTCAAAATCTGATTTTTCACTTTTCCTCCCTATCATTTAAAAACCTACATTCTACTCGCTTAAAAAATAAAAAATATACACATGAGAATACGGTGTTAACTTTGATGGCAAAATGACCAAAATATCCCTCCGTCCTGTTCATCTTCTTCCAATCCTGCAACCCTACAGTTTTTTTTTTCTCCATTATACGCTTCTCCCTCAACCCCAAATTCGATTCCGTTTCCTCAAGCTGCTTCTTCGCTCCTCCTGTATCATTGTCATCCATCCATTTTAATGACTGTAGAGAGTAGATTGGGGCGGGTGTGGAGGGAGAGGTGGGCAAAGGTGAGCGCGAGGCGGCGGAGAAGAGCGAGGGCGTGCGTGGGATAGGACGGGCGGTGGGCGACGGCGAGGCGGCAAAGGAGGGCGAAGCAACGCGGCGAGCGGCGTCGGTGAGGAGGGAGAAAGGGCATCTGGGAGAGGAGAGGATTTCAAAAGTATTTTGGGTATTAAAAAAAATATAATAATAAAATATAAACGGAGTCCTAACGGAACACTGACGGCGGGGATAAAATGCATATTTTTTATTTTTTAGAGGATCAAAATATAAATTTTTAAATGACAAAGAGGAAAAGTGAAAAATCAAATTTTGACCGAAATTTTTTTTATAATTTAGCCTTTTTATTATAAATATTTTAATTATAAATAAAATATAGATGAGGACAAAAATGTCAATGGGGAAAAGTCTAAATACTTTACCGAGACGAGAGGCTATCGCTGTATCAGGCGCATGTGAGAGTAGGATGCGGCTGCAGCTACGGATGGATGGTGAGTTGCTTTGCTTACTTGCTTGCGGGGGTGAAAGCAACGTCTTGTTATTCACGGGACGGTGGAATCGTCGGTTTCCCCTCTGCCATAACTCGTCCTTGAGTATAGCTTCCACCAATGCATTCCTCTAAAAATTATAAAAAAATATTTTTTTAACAAACAAATTTTGCAAAAAATATATTTTTTTATAGTTCTTATTTTCTTGAATAAAAAAATATAAAATTTGAAAAAAAAATCAGAATAATTATTTTTTTCAAGAAGTCAAATAAATGAAAAATATTTTTGTCGCCAGAGATATAGTTTTTGAGATAATTTTTGAAAAATCAAACAGATCTTAGGCTCTGAGTGATGCCAATCGTATGTTGTTTAACAGAGATTATTTTTTGATAAAATATGAATTTATACAGAATTTATTACTATTTGTCAATTGAATTTAATGCAATTTGATGATTTAGACACATTTTTATAAACGACAGATGTGTTAATGCTACCTCTCGTTGGCTTCTAAATTTTTACGTCATGATGTGACCTCTCACATTAGAATGGATTTATTTTCTATTTTTAGAAATATGTCAAATCAAAATTTGAAATGAAACCTTAGGATAGTAGGTGGGGCTATTCATATAAATATAAATTTTTTTGAATTTAAAAATTGCATCATTTACATTTTACTCTTATTTACTTTTAAAAATGGACATTGCTAGAGTACTTGTTTAATTTGGCTACATATGACTCCCTATACTCTGGTAGTTTTAATTATATTTATTTAACGATTACTAGATCTCTTTCTATATATTTCGAGAAATATTTGACAGGGAATACAATATGAATTTACACAAAATTCAGTATAGTAACTATTAATCATATACTCAAATGTACTAGACGGATCTTGTGGACGTGAATAAGACGTAAAATTTAGAATGCCTTCAATGTTAATTAATCTAGAAGGAAAAGAGCTTGGTGCCTTAAATTCCTTTGCATAACACCTGTGACCTAATTGAAAGCTAAATGAAATAACTACTCCATCATCCATCTTGTGCCATCACTTATTTCTTACTCCTTACAGAAACAATTAATATTTATGAAGGAACAAAAGTGAACTTGATCTCATCTAATCTAGAACATGATAAATAGCACTATATTGTTTTTCAACCATGCAAAATTTTGTGGGCACGGTTAGGAACATAATTTTCTTACTTATAAAATTGTAACCGTTTTTCAATGTCACATTGTTCATTTTTTTTTAGAAATAATAAAATAAATTTAATTAAAAGTATGAAATAATAGGTTTCGAGCTTGGAACCCGAAGTATGATCAATTATCAATTATTTTTTATCATTTGCGCTTGGAACGATCGGCGAGGGGCTGAATAAGTTGACAACATATATATAACATTTATTTGGCATGAAATTAGAAAAAGTCAACGAGCCCATAAAATCATCATGTGGCTGTTGTGAAAGAGTTTGTAGTCAAAGTACGGTGCGAGCGTATATTGTGACCAAAACGGTTGGGAAGATATATACGACCGTTATAGCGTTAGTAATGGCTTTTGAGACATAAACATTGTGGCAATTATAAATATAGTTAAGATTATAAAACGATCACTGCACCATGACATTTATTTTTGGACCCGTGACCTATAGATAACAGCTGTTATTGCTCATTATTTAGCATTCATCATTGTTTGGAACTAGCTCCTTTTTTTCTATTATTATTAAAATATACTAGCTCTTTGATAGCTTGTTAATTACAAGCTGTTTCTAAGCAATAGATTCATTGAAAATTATCGACAGCAAGCGTGGTGGTGTAGCATTCATCCAAATGAACCAAAATTTAGAAGTTAGCCTTGTCCAAATTTAAAACTATGCAAATACATCTAGTCCAAGTAAAAAAAACAAAAATGTTGAATATATAATATTACAACAACATTCTTTATAGTTTAAGTTTTTAGAAATACAATTCTAAATCTAGTTGCTTCACATTTCCAGCTAAACTGTTTTTTTTTTTAAATGAAAGTTTTTTTAGATTTTTAGTGTTTTTTGGGTCTGCCGTTTGTTGTTTCTCTCTCTCTCTCCCTCTCTTTTGTCTCTCTTTCCGGAGGAAGTCTACTGTGTCACGCTTGCACCACGTCATCAATAACAAGCCAATCACATTTCTCCTTTTAAAAAAAAAGTACAATAAAAATATTTTTTTATAATTATGATGGGACATATATACCCAAAAAAAAATATTTGATTGGTTTGGGACACCACGTCAGCATATACACCCGTTGCATTTTAAAATTTTTCCTCTTTCCGAGGCTCTGTTGCCTCACTAATGTAGCCTAGCTCATATTTTTATTGAATGAAACGGGTAGCATGCTATCTTTTTTCTCAAAAAAAAAAATGAAAGAACCGGATAGCACACAATCTTTCTCTCGAAAAAAATAGAGATAAAAAATTATTTCGATTATGTGTCATTATTTAACACAGACTAAGTTTCACTGAAAATATGAGAAAAAGGAAGCTTTATGGTGACTTGCAATAATATAATTATTTTTATATAATCTCTTTTGTTATTTTAAAATTTTGGATAGTGAATAACAGTTCCAACAGTTTTTTTTTTTTTTTTTTACATTTCTAGTTACCCTCTAATAAGGGTAAGGAAACATTAATAGCTTATTGGTAGATGCGTCCATATATACCTATGTACAGCTAAGCTATATGTGACTTATCCATAGAGATCCATTCCGATGTAATTCATCTTATCTCTCTTTGCCTAAAATTAGTTAATTTCCTTTTCTTTGCTTCTGCTACGGCATGTGCGGATGCTCACTCTACACGACGCGACTGCATGTGACTCCATTTTGTTGGGTATTTATTATTTTGCCCGCACGACATTCTCCAACTTGTAAACGCCGTGCATGCACCCGGGCCCCACACCCACACTGCCTGCTTATGTGTCCTTTTCCGCTGTAGCCCACGTGGACCAGGCCTTGTGGGCCCGTTCTGCCACGTGTCATATAGGTTCGTTCTAATTGTGGATCACTGTTTTTATTTTGTTCTTATTATCATGTTGTTTTTGTTTTTATTTTAAGCAACACTCTGACCGACCGTCTCTAGTGCAAGTAGCAAAGGGTATGGTGGTTGATACCCGAGGTTCCGAATTTGAATCCTAGTTGATTCATATTTTCAGCTAAATTTATTTCTAAAAGAAATAAACGAAGCGGGTAGCGTACTATCTTTCTCTAATAAAAAAAAAAACACTCTGGGCGTTTTTCGACTCCCAAAGTTGTAGGCTGTAATATGAGACGGATGCATGCCTTGGAAGGATCAGAACTCAGAACTGATACTTAGGAGCTGTTTGGTTCAATATTTATAATATTTTAAAAAATATTTTATATTTTATATTTGGTATGATAAGTTTATTACTAATGCATCAAATGATTTGAGAAAGCGGTTGTCCAGAACTGGAGTATTTTTAGTAATGAATCACTAATGATTTTCATTAAGCATTAAGCATGAAAATAAGAATATCTCCTATCTATATTAATCTAGTATTCCTACCAGCAGGAAATCTATAATAATTACACCACTTCACTAACACTTTTCATAACTTTCCAACTTGAATTATTGATAATGATTAAAATATTTTTAACAAAAATTATAGACGATTGCTGAAGTATTATTAACCGTGAACCAAACAGGCTCTTAGTTGGAATTAGTATTTTCATTTTAGTATGCAATTTTTTTTTGTACATTAGTGATTCGGTAGTTGAATCGGTAACGATCGATATTTCTCTTCTTATCGATTAGAAAGCTGATCCAATGAACAGAATGTATACAACAACCAATCCAACGATCTGATCGTCTCATGCGCAGGATTGCATTGGACAAGGGATCAAAAGTGAGTAAGAGTATAAATTTGATCAACTGAGGGAATGGATTCAAATTCGAGCCAAATTAAAGACTAGGATTTTTTTTTATTTTTTTTTTGGGTGGCCGTATCCCGTAGGCTCCTAAACCTCATAATAATCCATCCATATTAAGAATCTATAATGAAAACAAATTTTTTTTTTTGAACAGCATAAATTAGTTAGAAAAGAAGATTAACAATTTCGATAGCTCCATTTTCTAACAAAAAAATTACTAGTAAAAAGGAATAAAACAATAACAGCTTAAACCTCAAAAGACACCTACAATGTGCAGGTAGAATTTTAAATTTCAAAAAGGGAAATATTAATATGGAAAATTTTTAAACTCAGAGAGTTTTTTAAATCAAGAAATTTAAAAACATTTTTGGCTGATTCTGTTTTGGTTGGCATCTGTGATGTCGTGTGTGCTGATCCGCCGCGCGGTGAGACCCACCGGAGAAACCGTTAGGTAGCATTAGATTATGTCCTCTTTTAATCATTCCAACCACATGAGTTAGAGCCCAATCATATCTAAAATCCATGTGCTCCCTATTTTATAATTAACACACCAATGATAACTTATACCTACCAAATTTAAGAGAGAGAGATAAAGAGTTGTAATCATTGATTATTAATATAGCAGTGATCCCTAATAAATTACAATTTAAGGAAGATTTTTTTCCTTATTTTTTGAGAGAGAGAAAGGTAGAAAATTACGCGTTTCGTTTATTTTTCAAAAATAAACTCAGCTAGAAATATGAAGTAATTAGACTTCAAAATTGAAACTTCGGGTACCGACCATCAAATTCTTAATTAGCCAATTGCGTTAGAAACGAATGGTAATAGTTTCATTGATTGCCAAAATTATAAATAATAACAGTTTTATTTTGTTCTTTCACTGAAGTATTTGATCCAGTTCTTATAAGTTCATTTTAGCTCGCATTTTGTTCAGTGAATTGCATGATTAATTCTTCTGGTCAATTATACCAATTGTCTAATTAAAATCAAAATGGTAATAAAAGAAATACAAAATGATCATGTAATTAAGTGGGCATTAATATTACTTTGTTTTTTTTATTCGTTTTGTAACTCATTTTGAGTTGTAAATGATGATAATCACAGGTGATGGTGATAAAACAAACGAGTAATTAATGCATAATGCTTTACGCATCGACCAACTGGGAGACGAGCTCTGTTCGAATGAGACAGCTCTTTATACCAGTCAAAGATGAGTACTAATCATTTAACTATCAAACAACTTTTAATGGCAACAGAATAAATGTAAACAATTAAGCTAGATCAAAGTGATCACCTCAATATATATATATATATATATATATATATATATATATATATATATATTTTAAAAGTAGTAAACGCTATAATTAGATTTTGGTAGAAATGACCTTTCTCATACTTTTTCTAAGTGCATGAAAATTATTTTGGGTTTTTTTTTCCCTATTTCCCAGCAACAAACGCCATGTGGTAACGTTGGAAATTAAAAATTAAGCAACAAAATTTAAACAATTCCATAGCAAAGGAAGTGATATCTATGGGATGCGAATCGCCACCTAAAACAAGCATTTAAAAAAAAAAGATCTTATCGTTTATATTTTTATACTTGTAGCCCTCCAAGCCTACGAAGCTGGCATTGTTGAATCGGAGTAGTGGACTTTTTTTTTATAGTTCTTGTTTAATTGGTTTAGTTACATATTTCAAGTCCAGCTAGATATTTAACAAACATAAAAAAAAAAAAAAAAATTTGAGAAAAAGATAGCATGCTACATGTTTCATTCATTAGAAGGATGAATTAGGCTACAGAGATGAGGCAACAAAGGCCTCTGTTCGGGCGTGCCGCCAAAACAAAAAAAAAACTAACGATTACAGAAACACCGGTTTGCGGAGAGAGATTGTTCCCAAAGAGTCGTCAAAAGTTTAATCTTATGGACCGCTAACAGGAGATCAGACATGATCTGTCTAACAATCACACCGTTCCTGACCTCCCAGGTGACCTACTAGCAGGCGGCTAGTCCAGATAGCCTAGTGCAAATAGACAGCTTTCCTTTCCTTTCTATCCATCTATCCCAACCTGACCTAACATCGTCTCCCAAATTTCCAGTTTGGATACCCTCCAGTGCCATTACTACGAAAAATCTGGTAAACACACATCGTGTGAATAGGTGATCCACTGTTTCCTCCTCAGCCCCACATCAAATTTTAAAATTTTTGTTGAGAATAATAATATAAAATCAAAAAAAGAAATTATAATTAAAGCTTTTAGGAACACTTTATTTAAATAATAAAATGTCCGGTAATTACGATAATTCTATTAAAACTAAGTTTATTTAATTTAGAAACATTTTGTTTAATAATTTTTGCAAACAATTTTATTAAAATAATATATCTGCATAATCTCGAGCCTGGTAATTAATGGAGAATATTGATGTTATTGTTTCTGTACAATTGGGACATCGTAGGTTATAATAATAGAGAATTATACTTGATTTTCTAAATTATACTTAATTTTCTAAGTTTCTTCAGTACCTTTGCAAATGCCACGCAAATTTGCCGAAACTGCATGCCTCGATGTGGGTGGCATATCCTTTTCTACGTTCATAGTTTATGCACGATTTATGCGAGCGAAATGCTGTTTTCAAAGTTCATATTAAATATGAAGCCAAAGTTTCTTTGCAAAGTACATATTGCGATGAACTCCCTACTTTATTATGAGGATAATGTTTTAATATAAATCATTATCGTGTAAGAAAAAAGAGTATTACCTAATAGAAGTGGATATTTTAGACCAATCAACTATATGATTGCGATTTTCGCAAATATATATAAGAAGGAAACCAAAGTGATTAAGCTATTACTGTGAGGCAACAGCTTTGCTCAAGATAGAAATATGTCACCTTGTTACGTAGACGGTGCAACAACATTTTAGGATTCCTATAATAATTTAAAAAAAATGATTAGGGATTCTTATGATGAGGTAGGTAGCAAATTATTTTAAACAATGTGATTAATGCACTTTTTATTTGCACTGGAAATTGACCAGGAGGAGACATGCCCTGTGGAAAATTTGGTTTAGCGTGTAATTTTAAGTTATGAAAATAATTTCCTAGGTGGGGGAGTGCATTATTCGCGTAATACAAGCCAAATTATCGGATTGAGCTGATGCATTTCGGTTAATAGCTTTATATTTGTTTAATTAAAAGGAGATAATAAGAACTGCAAAACCATAAGTTGATGTTTAGTTTATATATATGTTTTGGAATATGAATCAAGAATTCAACAGCCACGAGTTTATGAAGGACCTAAAGTTAGGTTTTATGAAGTTTGCATGATTTTTCAACAAACTTTAGGAAATCAAGGAACTAAACTTCATAAAATGACGGATCTGAACTTCATGGTGGAGCTTGTTTGAAACATCATGGCCATTAGATCAAGGATCTAATAGAGTGACTCTACCGAGGTGCGGTTACAAATGGTGGTACGATGTATAGGCTCTATCCGAACTGTACATCTCACTTTGCTATTCTTGTACTACACCATCATATGAAACTAAAGTAACAACTAAATTAATTGTAAAACTTTATCTAAAGTGTGATGCAGGATTGAATTGGGGCCTTGACTAAAGATGCAAATGGATCCAGGTTGATGGAGCTCATGTCCCTATCTCCCTCAAACGGAGTGGTGAATGAAGACCAAAAAATGAGAAAACAAAAAATTCACCTCTATCTATTAAGGAAATGGAGGCGGTAGTGAGAAATCCTTCCTTTCGTTAATCTGTATCAAACTTCCATAAATTTGCTAGAAATCCGCTCCCATTTTGACGTGCTCCGAATGAGACTGTAATAAGTGAAGGTAAAAAATAGAATAAAAGTTAATAGCTACGAATCTGCTCGCGTGCCTTTCACCTAAGAACTTAATTAATTGAAAAAAAAAAGAAAAGGTCCTGTGCCCAATATCATTCTCTAATGGGCCTAGTGTACAACGAAGGATTTAAGCCCAATGGGTTTATGACTTGAAAAGGCTGGGTCGGGCCGTTTATTGGACTGGGTTGTCTTAAAGCGCTTGTTGATTCGGGCCGACGTGGCTCCACCCGAACCCGACACGCGAACCACTATTCAACCCTTCTCCTCTATAAATAGATAAAGAAGCAGCGCGAACGTTCGAACTTTGCAACAACACCGCAAGCGCAAAGAGGAGGGAATTAACGGAAAGAGATCGCGAGCGAGAGAATAGAGAGGGGGCGAAGCGAAACCCATTGATGGAGGAGAGCTCCCTTTTCCCCTCTCTCTCCCTCCCTCCCTCCTGAGTGTTCTTTGAGGTTGATCCTTATTTCTTTCTCTCGATTTGATCAATAGAGGAGGGGTTTTGGGTACGATGATAATCGGTTCCATCCAAGATCAAGAGGGGTCCGATTCCTCCTCTTATTTAACGATCAATCTCTCTCGACTCGATTCTTGATTCAGTTTGCACAATATTTGTTTCTTGATTGAGGATCGGATCTAGCTTTCTTCGAAAAACCATGAGCGGGGTTCAGCGGTATGTGCTTCTTTCGACTTCATGTTTCTCGATTTTTTCGCTCTCTTTCGATACTGTGCTGGCGTTTTGGTTGGGCTTAAGTAGATCCAAAAAGGAGGCCCAAAAATTAGGCCCTAATTTTCGTGGCCTTGTTCGAGCTCGAACATGGCCACTAGCCGGATACAGCTTCTGCTTTAGCAAGAATCGATCTCCTTAACAAACAAGAATTTTCTTTCTTCGTTACCCTTTTGGTTGCATTTTTCTTTTTAAAACCGGTTTGCGGAGGATTTACTTATCATTCTTCTTCTATGCATTAATTAATAGTCTCCTTTAAAAAAGCAAAAAAGAAAATTACTGTAAAAGAGGTACGTTTGCTACAGTAGTACTGGACCGTTACACTTGGCCTGCATCTCGGTAACATTTCGATCCCTACTCAACCCCCCATCGGTAATCAGCCGCCCAAAGAAAAGGTGCCTGCACCTGGTGCACCAGATTATTCTAATTATAGTTATTTAATATGCAAAGGTAATATTATGATTCATAATAATATGTCTAAAGAGCCTAATTTTTCTAAGTCATAAGCTTTGATAATATATTATTTTAACAATTATTTTCACGTATTATTTAATTTGCTAAACGTTATTAATTTTAAATATTTATAGTTCGATTTTGGAAACCCGGCGCATGGTAACGCAAGGTGCGGAGTAAATAAAAGGAACGCCGAGTTAGAACAAGACCCAGCGGAGTTCAAAAAGCCAAACCAACTCCACCCACCTAGGGTTTTTCCCGCTCCCCTCCGCCTCAGTTTCCCCTCGCTCTCTCTCCGATCTGCAGCGACCTGAGATCCGGCGCTCCCCCTCCCCGCCGCGGCGATGCAGAGCTCCGGCGCCGCCTCCTCCGCTCCGCCGCGCCCGGAGGCGATCGTGGAGTGGCTCCAAAAGGAGATGGGGTACCCCTCGCCGGCGCCCTCCGCCGACCAGCTCCGCAAGATCTGCCGCGGTAACATGGTGCCCGTGTGGAGCTTCCTCCTCCAGCGCGTGCGCTCGGAGCGCACGGTGGCTACGGCGCGGCGCAACATCCTCGTGCACGGCGCGGCGGGGGAGTCGGCGGTGGCGGCGGCGGCGCGGCGGAGGAGGGGAGGGGGGATCGTCGGCGACGAGGAGGCCCGGGAGGCGGCGGCTAGGGAGAGGGATCTGGCGGAGGAGGAGGCGGAGCGGCTGCGGAGCGTGGTGAGGAGGCAGCGGAAGGAGCTGCGGGCGCGGATGGCGGAGGCCGCGAGGGAGGAGTCCGAGCGGAAGCGGATGCTCGACGAGAGGTCCAACGCCAGGTAGATAATGAGAATTCTTCTTCTTCTTCTTCTTCTTCAAAATTCTGAAATAGGACTAGTGGAATGCGCAACATCTCATCTTATTATTGAGTCTTTCTTTAGTTTTGGTTATTACCAGATGTGGGGATGGAGGAATTGATGGTTTCATGTTCTTTCTAGCGGATCTTAACTGTGAGTTCATTTATTAGATTGACAGTGAGATTTGTGAGTTCATGGGATTCTTAATCTCTGAGTTATTATGACATTTGAAATTGATGACAAAAAAATAATAATCAAGAACATCATAAAATGTACTTCTAATCTAATGTATTTGTGTAGTATGTGGAGAAGTAGAACTAATTTTAGTCCTTTATACCTCGTATTATATTATGTTCATTATGTTCATTACTTGTTCTTTCACCAAATTAGGCACAAACAGGTAATGCTGGAGGCATATGACCAGCAATGTGATGAGGCAGCTAAAATATTTGCCGAATACCAAAGGCGTCTTCATCAGTATGTGAATCAAGCAAGGGATATTCGTAGGTTTAATACAAGTGGTGCTGATGGAGCTGAGGATCTCCAAGTTCATATCGAGAAGGAAGCAGTTTACTCGACTGTCAAGGGCAACAGGCTATCAGGTGATGTAGTTCTTATAGAGACCTCACAGGAAAGAAATATACGGAAGGCATGTGAAACTCTTGCTGGTTGTATGATTGAAGTTATCCATAGTACTTTCCCAGCATACGAAGGGAGTGGTATCAATGTGAATTCCCAGTTAGATGCTGTGAAGTTGGGTATTGATTTGGAAGGTGAAATACCTGAAGATGTTAAAGCAGTAGCAACGGATGCACTGAACAACCCTTCGCTGCTGCTTCAGTCGATTACTACGTACACATCGCGTGTCAAGACACTTATTCATAAAGAAACAGAGAAGATTGACATCAGAGCTGATGCAGAACTCCTAAGGTATCACTGAAGGATATTTCTTTTCATTATTGTCTTTTCCTTTTTTACGTTCTTTGTAGAGGCATCTTGGTGAATGTTGATTATAACTAAGTCAATATATGTTTTCTAAAAATATTTTTAGGCATGACAGTTTGATTGTATGTAATGATATGTTTTACATGTAGTTATATTCAACAACCTTGTTAGGGATTCCTATGGGGGATTTGCTTGACAATTAGAAAAACTCCTGATTTTGCATGCTATGATTATAGCAGTGAAATGTTGGGTCTGGTGCAATACGCATGTCTCTTTCTTACACCTCCAGTTAAATAGCATAAAGAAAGCAATCTGATGCTCACCATGTGAGGTTATGACTTCTCTTACTGACCTGTTATTCGATAGTAAATTTAGGTTAAGAAGTTTGTAGTGTTGTGAAGTTAATGTCTTATACGAGGTAAGTTCCTTGTCTGATTTTGTGGTTTTTGCTATTTGCCCTTGCTATTCTTACTGTTTATGTGCTTTACTGCTTACATGGCATATAGACATCTTATTATGTAACATTGCTTGTTTAGTTTAATTGATAGTTGCTATTTGACTGATTGTCTGCTGAATAGCCGTAATCACTTTTTGTTTGTAGATACAAGTATGAAAATGATATAGTAATTGATGCTGCATCTCCTGATGGAAGCTCGCCCTTACCATATCAGATATATGGTAACAGGAAGTCTGGATCAGAGTTGTCAACTAAGGGAACTTATAATCAGCTTCTTGAAAGACAAGTAATCTCTCTATTTTACCCTTTTTTTGGTGTGTGTGTGTGTGTGTGTCAAACCTTGGCTTCAATCATCTCTATCTCTGAACCAGCATTTAATGGGTATTCTGTTGTTTGAAAAAGCTGTCATATTATAGTTACACTTGGTCCTGCGATGCAGCTTTTACATCTTCAGTGCTCTCATTTTTCACCTCTTCCCTCTAGTTTTACTGCAATCCATCTCAATTTCAAGTGTTCCCCCCCAATATCATCGTAAGTATTAAGATGAAAATCAGTACTATGGAAGTTGATTAGCTGTTAGCTCTTGGAATCACTAAAGAATTTTCTTGGAAAGGCTAGAAAGAGTCCTCCCACCTTGACTTCTTATCTGTTCTTCTTTGAATCTAGTTTGGGAAGTTCGGTAATATGGATTTCAAGAGCTAGGAGCTGTACAATTTGTTATAATATGTTTTAGTATAGATTAGTCCTCACAATTTCACAAAAAATTATCAAATTGCCTTGACAGTTTAAATATTAATATGTTAGAGCTTTGTGAATCATGCTATCTTTATTTCGTTTCTTAATATTTTTCCCTTTTGAGCGACTTCAATCTTGTACTTCTTTTCGCTGAGTGCTTATAAGGATCTCTCCTGCTCTTAGCTGGCATGTATGAAACTTTTGCTTATATATCAAATCCTTATAGACTACAGCAAAAAATTCTTTAATGATCACTTCACCATTTTGATAGGACTCAAATAGCATCATCGTTTTTTCTGCTGATAGGTATGCATTTGAAAGGTTCCTTATGAATGTTTTCTTCATATAAAAGCAAGTGATGCTGGAATGAACATCATATTCTTCTTCTTTACAGAAAGCACATGTGCAACAATTTGTAGCCACGGAAGATGCATTGAACAAGGCTGCTGAAGCTAAAGCCTTGTGCCAAAAGCTTCTGAAACGCTTACATGGAGGCAGTGACTTGGTTACATCTCAGAAGCTGCCTGCTGGGAATGCTTCACATAACTTGGGCAACAACAGGCACCTGGAGGTACTCATTAAAATAGTATTAAGGCAGCAAAAATATTTAATTATCTTACTATTGGACTTTATTTCATCTTTATTTTGGTCTTTTTCTGGTAGATTAATATTACATGTTTCTTTTTCATTTTGGAATGAAACATAATTGGTGCCTATCATACATATCTCTCACCACATATATTTAAGTCATTTTTTAAAATGTTCATAGCTTTTTAACACTATAAAACTATGATCTTTTGTCCTTAGTTATGTTGAATATTAAAACACTGAGCTACACAATTCTACCAGTATACCAAGTTGCATGTCAGTGCATTGTTACCTCATTTGCAGGAAAAGTCTTGCATGCGTCTTTCATAGGCTATTGATGCCTGTGTAGTAGTGAACTAGTGATATAATATGTTTACATATGACTAGTTAATTCTCCCGTGTGATATTGATAATAGCCTCCTTCTGTGCTTGATGATTTTCTGTATGCAGCTTGATGTTTGGTCCAAGGAAAGAGAGGTTGCTGGATTGAGAGTGAGCTTGACTACATTAACATCTGAGGTGCAACGCTTGAATAAGTTATGCGCTGAGTGGAAAGAAGCAGAAGATTCCTTGAAGAAGAAGTGGAAGAAAATAGAAGAATTTGATGCTCGTAGATCAGAACTCGAATGCATCTATAGTGCTCTTCTTCGGTCCAACATGGTTAGTTCAGTTGTATTTCTTTCATTTTTGGGTCACTAAGTAGTAAAACTGGAGCAGTTAATTGAATATTAGAACACCACTAACCTGCTATCGAAGCCAAAGCAAAAGCCAAATAATGGAAGAAATGGCGTTTCTCTGTGGTGGCCTCATGATATCGTACTGTTGGGCTCGTCAAACGTGATTTGCCTTTTGTGCCATTTTCACTTGGAATTTGTATGAAAATTTGCCCCAGTTATCAGCAAATGAACAGTCTTATTTATTATCGCTTATCTCACGTCATCCAAGGGATTCTACAATGATCTCTCAACTCTGTAGGATGCATCAGCATTTTGGGACCAGCAACCATTAGCTGCCAGAGAATATGCATCAAGGACTATAATTCCAGCATGCACGTCCGTGGTGGAGATGTCAACTAATGCGAAGGATCTCATTGAGAAGGAACTATCTGCCTTCGACCAAATCTTGGATAATAGCTTATACATGTTGCCGGCAACTCCACAGGTCGGTAACTGTAATAAGAAGTCATACAGCTTTGTAATGCTGATTGAAAGGCCTTTTTTTTTGTTTTATCTGATTATAATATTAAAAAGATTATGGACTCCTTTAAAAGCTTAATTAAAGGAATATCCGGAGTGAGGTTCCTTCTCCTTCCTCTAGGCTATTCTGATATCTTGAGAAATTTTCAACAAAGATATTGTCCTTCATTTTCTTTGATATTAAATGTAACTAGGATTAGAAGATTAAGGCTGCCATCTAAGATATTTTTCTTGAACTTACTCTGTTTCCTCTTGCCTTTCGGTTGATCATAGTGTATTGTACTTGCAGAATATATTTACTGCTATGTTTGAGGTGATCTTCTACAAATGTAAAATAATTCTTTGTGCTTTCATCTAGCAGGCACTTTTGGAGGCTGTGGGTTCTAATGGTGCTACAGGAGCAGAAGCGCTTGCAGCTGCCGAAAAGAATGCTGCTATGTTAACTGCAAGAGCCGGTGCAAGAGATCCATCTGCAATTCCATCTATTTGTCGTATTTCTGCCGCTCTCCAGTGTAATCCTGGTTAGTTTGCTTATGCTTATGTTTTTGCGTTCCGATTTTTGGTTTTACTTATGCCTGCTTTCATAAGTCTTACAGAATAAAAATCCCTTCAGCATGACTCCTCAAAATTAAATGTAAGATTCCAAAGTCATTCATATTCCCTACCTCTCTGTCCTCAGAGACAAACTTCTGGACTATGAAAGAAGCCCCTTGTGAAACTTTCAAGCCTCATGTTGACAAAGGTGTAATTTTGTAATGATTTACAATAGGAAGAGTGAGAAATGCGATGCTCAGGATAAATGATTACAAAACAGTACAACTAACCTTATCGTATTTTACATGGATTTTTCTACTTTTCTTTTGAATAACAAAACAATGCAATGTTTTTACCTATCATGGAATGCTTTTTTATCTTGACAGTTAGATCTTGAATGCAACGGCACCTGCACTTGTTTTATCAATGCATTTTGGTTGGTATTATGCTATCTATTTAACTGCTTCAGTATTGTTCTCTTTTCTGGCATTCTTGCTATATGGAAGATTTATGACAAATAACTTTGTTCCTGAGTTGTTTCTTTGACTCTTTAATATTCTAAGTTTTTTAGTAGTGAAATTGTTGAAACAATCTTCATGAATATGTTTTTTCGGATTCAATTTATGTAATGACTGTAGGTACAGAAGGCTCTGATGCTGGGCTGGCATCAGTTCTGGAGTCCCTAGAGTTCTGTCTAAAGCCTCGTGGTTCTGAGGCTAGCATATTAGAGGATTTGTCCAAAGCAATAAATCTTGTTCATAGAAGGCGGAACCTTGTTGAAAATGATCGTGTATTGTTGAACCATGCACGCCGTGTGCAACAAGAATATGAGAGGTAAGTATGTGTCTTGCTATTTCGTCCCTTTAGGTGGACAATGAACATTATATTCACCCAGCATGAGGGTATTTGATATGAACCCTAAAGCTTTTGAAGACGCTGATTTTGGATATGTATAACCTCCTTAACAGTTAAGTCTGACTTGTTTTCCAGCAGACTGCATGGTCTTATGAAACAGTTTGGATCTTGGTGATGATTCTGATAATAAAGTAGTTTTCCTTCGTTAACCCCCTCCTTTTTTTTTTTTTTTTTTTTTTTTTGCTGTTTACAGGATTGCCAATTATTGTTTGAAGTTGGCTGGTGAACAAGAGAAAGTTGTTACTGAGAGATGGTTGCCGGAGCTCAGCAATGCTGTTCGAGATGCTGAAAGATGCTTGGAGGATTGCCACCGAGTCAGGGGCTTGGTATGTGGCTACTATCTCGAACCAAATATTTATTCTTATGTGAGATATCTGCTTACTAATTGCTTAGTGCCCTTCTCTTTCTCTCTCTTCTTTTGCTGTTTGATGGCGAATTCTGCTTCACTTCGGTTAGGTCTCTGGCGGACCTTTTAGTCAGCCGAGCCAAAATTTGATTTTGAATAATTTGAAAATTGATAGAAACTTCTTTTGTGAATTGATTAGAAATAAATGAAATTTCATTAGGTCTGGTTTGGATTAACCATTTGAGCTTGGGCTTTCCATCGTAGGGTAATTTTGAGTAGATGGCAATCCATTTCCTCGGAATGGGATTGTGATGATTTGTTCTAATGTTTGACGAAGGAATGTTATGCAGGTCGATGAGTGGTGGGAGCAGCCGGCGGCAACAGCCTTGGACTGGGTGACTGTAGATGGGCAAAGTGTTGGCGCGTGGCTCAACCTTGTGAAGCAGCTTCAGATGGCTTTCTATGATCAGAAACTCTTATAATTACTCACCAGACCTTTGTTCCATCTCTCCCGCCAACTCAATCTGCAGAAGCTGGTGAGTTTTAACGTTGTTGTCCCACCATTGCAATTTGAGCTGTGTATTTAATTTTTATGTATAGATAGTAAAGGGAAATGGATCTTCCTCTAACATGCCCTTTCGTGCCTGTTTGTTTTGCTATTTTCCCATTTACTTGTATGTTTGGTACCTTACGATTCTTTCAGCCCCTTTCTCACTCCTGTTTTATCTGATTCCCTCTTTTTCTCATGGTGTTTTTTGACTAAAAAAGTAAAGGCTTGGATAAACTTGACATATGTATCATTATTTAAAAATCTTGTTAGTCTACATCTCTTAATAAATCCCCTGAATCCACAATTCTTGCAGCTGTTGCGGGGAATGAACCCTCTCCCCAAAAATTAATTTTTATTTGCTTATTCTAATGATTTGGTCACTAATTAAGCATAGGCCTTCAAAATCAACGGTCACAGGTTTCCTGCACACTCCCTCCCTAAAGCCGGGGTTGACCTTGTCTGATGGTGATTTAAACAAAAATTAGTCCACTTGTTGGAAATTTGTACTTAAAATTAATTAGCTCGTTGACTTCATGCCTTAACAAGGCTTACCAGTTAACCAGAAACTCAGGTTGTTTACTTTGTAGGTTGGTTGAAATCGTGCAATGAAATGTGTACCCTACGAATAAGCTGATCTGTTGAGGTAAGTATGCAATATTTCTCTTATAAAAAGAGAAATGAGTATGTCGCATTGTGATGGATGATTTATAAAGAAGTGTCTATCGAGAATTTTTTTATTATTAATAAACTTTAAAAATACTATAATTATAAAATTAGTTCTCTACAAAATTTATTTACAAAATTAGGTCTATGCGGTGAATGAATTACCGCTTTGTAAATACGGTAAATCATTCACCGCTTTCTTCAAAGGATTAAAACTACTTTTAGTATTTAATACATATATTTTTTAAAGTTTGGGTGTAGAAAATAAATAAATCAGGATAAAAATGGTGAATTATTTATCGCTTTTAGAAAGCGGTAAATAATTTACCACTTTTATAAGTTTAGTTTTATAAATAAAAATTATGAATGCTTATTTTTACCTTTAAATTTTTTTGTAGGTTTAGTAGTCCAAAAACTCCGTCTATCTATTCGAAGATCCATGTATTCTTGTGTTTTCCAGTTATAGCCGAAACATTCGAGTAATCATTAGTTAGTGAATAATGCATAAAGCGTTTGAGAAAACCGAAAGAATAATAGCATAGTGTGGCGCAGGTCTAAAGAAAGCACAGCACGTACAAAGGCAATGCTTTAGACATTCGACCGTCCGCGGTAATCTTCGTACAGAGGTTTTGCCATAGTATTGCTCTCAAATGTCTCCTCAAAATCTGGGAGTGGAAGATTTGGGTCACCCGCTTTCCAAAAACCAGTGGGAACGCCTCCTCCTCAACCCTTGGATTCGTACGACCAAGCGATTGGACATTGTAGTTTTAGAATATGGGACAAATTTCTGCACCAATATGCCACCTTGGTAAGCATTACACTTGAGATTTATTAAGTCTTATGTGGAAATTAACTCGATTTTTTATTTAATAGATATGTTTTTTTTTTTTTTACTTTCTTTTTTGAGCTTTGCCAAACACGGTATCAAAAACCCCATTATTTTTAGATTGAATAACCGTCACTAGGGGTGGCAATCCAGCTCGCTGTTTGCGAGCCAGCTCGTGTTCGGCTTGAAATGTGCTCGAAATCGAACCGCTCGTTTAGTAAACGAGCCGAACACGAGCTGGAATCAGCTCGCTCGTATTCAGCTTGCTAACCGCTTGAATGCATATATTTTATATTTATATAATTTTATATATTTTATATTTATATATATAAATAAATATTTATATATATAAAATATAAATTTTTATTATTTGATTTTAGCCAACTTTAATATAAAGTCCAACTCAATTATAAAAAAACTCATTTATATTTAAAGTTTCAACATTTACATCAATTTTTTTTTATCAAATCGGTAAGATCTTAAAAATTTAATTTCTATATATATCATTTCTAATTCTTTTAACTTATTGTTCGTAAACCAGCTCATGTTCGACTCATTAATAAACGAGCTGAACACGAGCTGAATTTTTCGGCTCGATATTTTAACGAGGCAGCTCGTGTTCGTCTCGTTTATGAAATCGTCTCGTTTATGAAACGAGCCGAACACGAGCCAGCCCCAGCTCGCTTGTGTTCGGCTTGTTGACACCCCCAACCGTCACTAATACTTACCATCCCTAGCGCAAAGGACAAAGGACTTGGTGGTCGATATCTGAGGTTCCAAGTTCGAAGTCTAGTTATTTCACATTTTCAGCTAAGTTTATTTTTAAAAAGAATAAACGAAACGAATAGCATGCTATTTTTCTCTCTAAAAAAAAAGGGAATAACAGACTAATCTAACTAATGGTTGGTTTTATTTAAGGTACATGTAAAATAATGAGTTAATTTCATACAGGTCCCTGCAAACATAGTGAATTACAAAATATATCCATACAAAGTTCAACTTTCATATGTTGCCTTGCAAAAGTTCTAATGTTTTCAAATATGTCCCTGCCGTTAGAATCCGTTAGAAAATTTTAGTTAACCATAGGTTAAATACTTAATCATGGTTAGTCAATGAGATAACTTGACATTTTTACCCTTCTTATATTAGCTGTTGTGATTTTTGGAGGGACATATTTGTGATGACAAACAGATTATTTTACTTATCTGCTGTTAAAAAATAAACAGTGCTTTAACGGTAACAAACTAGATGGACATATTTAAAAATATCGAAACTTTTATAGAGACAACATATGAAAATTAAATTTTATAGAGATATATTTGTAATTTACTATGTTTGTAGGGATCTGTATAAAATTAATCCTAAAATAATTGTGGATACAGCATTTATGATCACTGCTTATGTGAGCAGTGAGCGCCGGGAATGGAAATGTGAGACTGGGTAAGTGCCGGATCGATCGGACGAGGTCCAGGCAAATCTAACAGCAGAGCATCGAACGGGATCCATCACGAAACCCGGAAGGGCCGGGAACGGGTCGTAATCACAAAGAAGAAACGGACCAGCGCGATTTTGGTACCACGGTAAGTATCGTCGTCCCCACTCGTTTCCCGTTCCGTTTCCCGCCCCGCCCCGCCCCGTCCCGTCCCGCCCCGCCCCGTAATAAATGGTAAACAGCATCCCAACTCCCCACAAACGGGACCATAAACTAAAAACTGTTGGCTAGACCTGTTCACTGATGACGTGGTGTACCGGGCTCATCCATGCTACCCCTGGCCCAGCTTGTCGGAAGCTAAGTAGCCAATCTCTCGCCCTTTCACTCTCTCCTCTCTCCTCTCTCTCTTCCCCCCTCCCCTAGGGTTTCCATTCTCCTCCTCCTCCTCCTCCTCCTCCTCTCTTCACCCTAGGGTTTCTAACCTCTTACACCTCACTCCCTCTCTCACTGCTACAAACCTCACTACCTCCCCCGCCCATCATTCCTACAAACCCTACACAATCGGAGCTGAGCTGAGAAGGCGACCGTGAGAGCTAGGCGATGGCGAAGACCAAGCCCGGGAAAAGAGACCTCGATTCCTACACCATCAAGGGCACCAACAAGATCGTCAAAGGTACTACTAGATCCCTCGTCATCGACCTCTTTTCACGTATATTTGATCGTAAATGCAACATTAGACGAAGAAACCGAGCTTTTTGGTGCGTTTTTTTTGGTGGGGTTGGGGGGGTTTTCTAGTGGGGGATTGTGTCCTGATGCGCCCATCCGACTTGGAGAAGCCCCCGTACGTTGCGCGGGTGGAGAAGATCGAGGCGGATCACCGGAACAATGTGCGGGTGCGCGTGCGCTGGTATTATCGCCCCGAGGAGTCGATCGGGGGCCGGCGGCAGTTCCACGGCGCCAAGGAGCTCTTCTTGTCGGACCACTACGATGTGCAGAGCGCGCACACCATCGAGGGCAAGTGCACGGTCCACTCCTTCAAGAACTACACCAAGCTCGAGAACGTCGGGGCCGAGGACTACTTCTGCCGCTTCGAGTACAAGGCCGCCACCGGCGGATTCACTCCCGATCGTGTCGCGGTGTATGATTCTTTCTCTCCTTCTTTAACTCGAGTGTTTCGTGTTTTAAGCGTTTTGATGCTATCTTATGTTTGGATGTTGTTTTGGTGGTGCAGGTACTGTAAGTGTGAGATGCCCTATAATCCGGATGACCTCATGGTGCAGTGTGAGGGATGCAAGGACTGGTAAATCTTCTTTGATGTCTCTGTTACCTTTTTTAGATGGTTTGAATAATTTAACTTGTAATTGATGCTATCCGTGGCTAGGACTGCTTTAATTGCATTGCTGCTTGCAATGTAAAATTTGGATTCTTTGGTTGCACTCTCTACAGCAATGGAGCTGTTGTTGTAATGGCATGCACTGTTTCTTTTTAGTTGCCAGAAGATTGATTATACCTTTCTTAAACAAATCATTTGACCTCTCTTTCATGCATTTAATTTATTAGCTCATTCCATTTTAGATTGATGCAGCAATTTCCTGAGTGTTTGCCGCAAGGATTGTGTTCTCTTGAATACTGAATGAATTTCTTTTCTTTTCTCTTAGTTCTTTTTTTCCCCTACGGTGCATGTGCTTCTCTAAAGCATTCTGGAGTCCTGCTTTTTGATATTGTCGATGTTGTTATGTCCGGACTGGAACTGTGTTACTGTGCTGATGATATTGCTTACTTTCCTGATTCTTAGGGTCTCGATACACTGATACGCAAGACGTGATTAATGAATCACATTCTTTTTTTTGTGGTCAGTCCCATGATGCTTCTGTTGGTAATTTCTGTACGTTAAGACACCAATCTATTTACTACCCAAACAATCTCTCAACTATTAATTCGAGTTAGCCAGGTAAACTGTTGTCCTCAAAAAGTTTGCAGGATCCATTTTTGCTTCTGTCTTACGAGTTGATTATTCTTTTTTACTTCCTGATCTTTAATTTCAGTGGAAAGATTTATAAAATATTGTGCTTTCGTTCTGTTTCTCTGGTGAAATTTGGACGACTATAAGCTGCTTTTGACAAAGATAAGGATTTATGAAGAACCGGAGAGCGACTAGCAATCCTTGCTAGATGCTAATTGCAAGTTTGAGTGCTATAATTAGGATAGAACTAATTAACTGAAGAACTGTTTTGCATATTTTTTTTTTCTTTTATGCCTGTCTACTTAATGTTTTTGTTTCAATATGTTCTACTGAGAATGCAAAATCCCTCCTTTGTTTGATGCAGTTTTACTTTTTAATTTAATTGGCAATGCTGCTGTCGTGGTTACAGTAATCTTTCATCTTTGTATGCTTATTTCTATTTTTGGGCAATGTATTTAACATAAACTGTTACTAAATCCCCCCATCCCTTTTTGAATGCCTTTGGAAGAAAGGTTCATCATATTTTTATCTATGCTTTATATTATCTTTTCTTATGTTTCTGCTTATACTCTTTTTTTTCCCCTTCTGCAATTTGATGTATAATGTACCTCCTGGTGCAGGTTTCATCCATCTTGTATGGGCATGACTATTGAAGAGGCCAAAAAATTGGATCACTTCCTGTGCACAGATTGTAATTCGGAAGATGATGCTAAGAAGCCTTCAAATGCATTTCCTGTTTCACCAAATTCCGAGCCTAAGGTACGTAATATAATGTAGAGCAATGCTACTTGTACACCTGTAAATCTGTTTCACGAGCCGAATAATCTTAGATCCTACCCATCCAAGGGCCAATATTTTTTCACCGGTCTTATCGATCTTTTTTTTTTAATATTAAAAACCTAAAAGGGATTTCTAAACCCTTGAATGTGTGGCCGTAAGATTTTTACATCCTACTTTTGGGTGTACAAGTAGCATTTCTCTATAATCTATTCCTTTCTTTCACCCTGCGTACGATTGACTTACTATTTACATTTTTTTATTGGTAAAATCTACTAAAGAAAACAAAAAAGAAAAACCTGTCTCTTTGAGGCTTTTATCTATACTAGTATAGTATAAAGCCAGGGATCTCATGCTAATCTATTATGCTAAGGTTTAACTGTAATCTTACAAGTTTATAATTCATTATCCTGATTAAGGAAGCAGAAAATTTTGCGGAGCAGTGTTATCTTAGCAGTTTCGGCTAACAAATTTTCCCACTTTGTAGAAGAAGCATCGTGCTAGTTAGGTTGCCAAGTAACTTTCTTTTTTCTTTTCTTTTTTTTTCGGCGGAAACATGAATGCCTCTCACTTTCACTGACAATCTCTTCTTGGTATCTTTTTACTTCTCTTTCGCAGGTTGAGTCGAAAAGACGGAAGAGGTAGTTATGATACAAACAGGGCGTGCGAGGAGATACACTATTTATGCCAAGGTAGCTCTTCAATGCTGTCTAGATGAGACTGTACAGTGTAGAAAACAGACTTTTGAGAAATCAAATTTGGTTTTAACTTAAACGAGTATCATTTGTATGGCGAAGTAAAACTCAAATGTTCGGGTCTTTTGTATGGTGTGAGTCTTGCTTTGCATTGATTCCAGTAGTTCAGTTGGGCTGGCGAAAGTGCTCATTGTTCATGTTATGTGCTTGGTGTCGCTAGAAACATTGTGTGAAGGTTTAGGTGTTAAGAATTCATGCGAACAGTAAGACAGTTGTTCTGATTCCTAAACTCTGTTCCCTGTTAGTGCTCTGCGCCTATGCATTACAATTGGAAACACAGCTATTGATGATCACATTTTCTGGGCTACCAGGTGGGTATGATTTATTTTAACTTATCATATCCCTCATGTGATGAAAATATGCAGCCCGATAATGTACTGAGCTCCTCTTCCCCCCCCCCCAAGAGAAGAAAAACTCGTTTCTATATATGTTTTAGTTAACTAGTTAAAGAAATTTTTCTAATTTGACAAGTTATAAACGCTTCGTTTCTAGAAGCAATATCAGTTTCTTCTAAGCTTGACGTTTCACTGCAGCACAGAGGCCGGAGGTTTTTCAGATTAATAATATTTCGCAAGTGTTTAATGCATATAACATTTAGAACACAAGATGAATGTTCTTTCACGTATATATGAAGTCCAATTGTCCACGCATCAAAGTAAATGTAGATGAAAAAAGATCTCTACCGGAACTCTTTCATCTGGCGTCTCGATTGATGAGGTAAACGGAATATAAAAGAAAAATGAAACTCATTACAAAGGTTTTGATGAGGTACACAAAATTTAAATGAAAAATGAAACTTGTTACAAAGGTTCTATCGATGAGTGATGGTGAAACAGTTATAATATCCTACTAAAAAAAGTTGACAACATTGGCATGATTCTATCAGAATAATCCCATTCTGTGTCCGAAGATTCTGATTGTGTTTTTCTTGGTTAAGTTTTGTCGCCTGTACACTCAAATCCCGATCAGAGAGAATAACAAACATACATGCATAAAAACTTCTAGAATTCTCTTCTGCTTTCCATCTGCAATTCATATTTATGCAGAGCTTTCCCAGATCGGTAACTAATTGCACATTATATACTCTCTTTTTTCCCGATTATTGCACATTATATAATAACATACCAATTTTCATTGCTGCACCATAAAAGCAACAAGAAGCCTCGGATGGGTGCAGATGAAGGTGGCGATGACCGATTATGTCCCGCAAGTCTTCATAGAAAGAGTGCTTGGTCCCCATACTGCTCCATAATAATTAAATTTCGTCAGGTGGCATCAGCAAATAATTTCATCCACCTTTGCAAAATTCTTCATTTCCTTAAGCTGCCACCTTCCAAATTTTCATGTAATTTAACTGTATTTAGGATATGTGTGCGCAGGGATTTAATCAGATCGGCCCCTCCTTCCTTCCCAAGGCTACTCCAAACAGCTTTGACATACTCAAATTCAGGCCCATATAGATGAGAAGCACAAGCAGCTTTGGAAGCTAAAAGCTTCCATTCCCCTGATGTACCAAGCCAATGTTAGTTTTAGATTAACTTTTCAATCAAATCCTCTACATCGAACATCTGCCTAAAGATAAGTATAATGACATACAAAGGAGGCTTCATAAATGGTACAACTTAAAATACCCAAAAAGAAACAACTTACCAGCTTGAATTTCTGCTAAAAAGGCGTTCTTACTGAAATGACGGTTCACCCACCACCTACAACGAACCTTCCATGTCTCTTTTGCACGACCCACAGTGAAAACTTTAGGTATTTTGTTAGAAGATATTATGTTGGTAAAATCTCCCTGTATGTTCGTTGAGATACAATCTTCATAGTCAGAAATTCCGGCAGTAAGTAGTTTTAGGAAACATGATGCAAACTCTTCCCATACGTTAGATTTCCCATCAGCAGAATCAAGATGCAAAGTTATCATCTCCATCAGTTGTATAGTGCTGTAACTCCCTGAAAAGGTTTTTCACCCAAAAAAAGGTGAGGATCTTTGAACGTAGTTACACTACGTAAGCACTGAATTAAAATGAACTGTTACAAAACAACTAAATATCACACCAGTTGAAAGACCTGTTATTCCATTCAGTCAAAAGGCAAAACACAGGTCACAACCCCAGAATGACTGAAAGCTGGATTAATCTAGTGATTAGCAACATGATATTACATCACACCATTGAACAGAGCTCTTCTGTTTCATGCTCACTGATGACTATATGACAGCCGAAAAGTAGAGTAGGACATCACATTTACAACCATAACTTTCGTGTATGTAAATGAATCTTCTTAGAGTATAATGAAAAATCTAATACCAAGTAAGAACTTAAGCAAAGCTTGTACAAAATCAAAATTCAGGTTTCAGGCAAACCAGTTTTGTGCATTTTGATTAGCCTCTCCAATGCGTATATGCACGTGGGATCCCTTTTCAGAGCATCCTCGTAGCAACTAGAAATTGTTGTGGCTTGATTGCTGTAAAAACACTCCAGTAGCCTAGCCCTTAATCTGTAGGATGGATGATTATTATTATAACCTATTCTAACAGGAGTAATTGGAACTTTATATTGCAAACGATCAAACCAAACTACTGTAACACTTTCAGAATTCCTTAAAAAGTACAAAAAAGAAAAAAGAAAAAAGAAAAAAGAAAAAACCATACTAGACAATAGCAGCATTTCCAAGACAACAAGGCTGAAATTTATTCTTTCAGTACAGAAGCTCCATCCACTCTGACTCTCCATACGATTAAAACAGTTTGGCGTATAACTTTACACTTCCTGTTTGATATTTTGATTTCAACATATGGGATCCACTTGATTTTGTTTTTATTTCATGATTTTGCATTGGATGTGCACTTCCCATATAGAGCTCCTTTACAGAATCCTGCCTTCTCCATAGTTTCTAACCTTAAGAAAATTCCATTTTGCTCGCCCCTTCCCCTTCCTACGTATTTAGTTACAAAAGTGCAAAGCACATGGTACAGTTCCACATGATGAAATCGAACAGTCATTCGGGTTCATTATGGCCTCAAAATTCAAGACCTTAGGAAGCATCTATTGACAATAAATGGATATTCCTTACAGAGGCAAATCAAATTTCTTTCTAAAGCAAGCATGATGAGCATACGGATAGGGATTGTCTAAGAACCTGAAAGAAATTGCTGCAGCAGAACTAAGGCAGGATTTTTCAAGCTCTGCTAGTGCTTCTTCCACACGGTCACCCAGCAGCAAAAGCTGGCCAGAACACAAACTCAGATAGCATGAAGCGAAAATAGAAAAAAACAGTAACTGCAGGGTGCACAAGAGAAGCTATAAATTATGAGACATAAAATAATAACAAAATCACAGAATAAATGTACATGCCTTTTAGCTGTTGAATAAACCAACCTACCCCATTATTGTAACATTAGCTGTTTAGCATCTCTTTAGCTTTTGGTGGCTATTTATTTAAGAATTTGTCACTTTTGTGTAATTTCATGCAGTTTTATTTGTTACTTAACAGTTTGATATCACAGCTATTGCTGGTCCAATTACTGCTGATATGCCATGGACAATAAGTTACACATATCTCTAAGAACCAAGTGCAGACCTTTTGTTATGGTCAAGATAGTCATGCAGAAAGTGTTAAGTAAAACATCATAAGTAGAATGTGTGACCAGATGAGAGTGAATGCCAGAAAAGAAGAGAACAAAGAGTTAACAGAGTGTTGAATCAACTTATTATTACTCATGCTTGAGTTTAGATGAGTAATGGATCATGCTTTAACTCCAAAAATATTGAAAGAGCCAATTGCATCATGAGTAGATTTCATCATGAGTTCCATCAGTTGAACTCCATGTGTCTCAAAAATAAGTATCATCTATTATCCCATGGATTGTCATGCAAACTATTAACAAACCCATTCTGTGCATGCAAAAACATATTGACTCATGAAAGGGCTAGACGCAAGGGATAGAACCCCCGAATCTTGCTACTTTTTACAATAAATAGTTATCTTTTTAATGTTTCATGTGAATTTGCTGCAACTATGCCAAGTGATACTTGAGACCAAACAAACAAATTTTAACTTAACAGCTGTTTGATCCAGAGTGTGGCACCACTCATAACGCCTTTCAACAATAAGAATTCTATCAATCAACACCAATTCCAATTACTGGATTTTCTACAATACATGCATAGAATTGAAAATTTTGAAGCACTTAAATAAACATGTTCAGCTCAAATAAATGAAATAACAGAAGAAAATTTTGACTGTAAATCTTGACAACACTTCAGCTTGCATGAAGACAAAATTGACAGTTACCTGTATCAATGGCAACAAGGCAGCCATTACTGGTGGTGTTGAATGAAGAGCAAGTCTCAAATGTTTGACGGCATCTTTGTAGTTCTCATTTGCTAATTTCCTATATAGATAGATGGATTGCTCTAGGTCCCCATCAAGATGCTTCAGTTGTATTGGCAATAAAGTTTTGTCCAATCCTTAAAAATAGGCAATAGAAAAATAAGCACAAAATGAAGATAACTTTCAACTCACAAATCAAAAGAACTAACTTATATATGAGATACAATTAAGGTATAATAAGTATTTTATGAGGTAAAATACAAAATAAAAAAGCCACAATCATAGCATTTTAAACAACATAACAAAAGAACAGAAAAGAAACAAAAGCAGAGAGAAAGTAAAATGTACCACGGGCGAGAAAAATGGAGGTGCTCTGGAAGTTGCTGTGGCGATTTGGAGAGGCAGCTCTCTCTGCATTCATTTCTGATCCACTTATATAGAAGTCATTTGCAGGACGAGCAACATTTGATTGCTTCCTCGGTGCATCACTTTTGTAATCCATGAAAATACCCTTGTTATTACCAATTGAGCTCTCTGATGCACAGTGATAAGAAAATTTATTATCTTCAATGTTGACTGCATCGTGATCTTCTGAACTTTCCAGCATATCAGCTTCTTCATAATAATAACTATCATTAAAGGCCATATGATTCACCTCTGAGGACGTCTGGATATCGAAGTCCTTAATCTGCATATCCTCAGGGAGGCTGGAATACCATAGATGGTACAGTATTAACCCATGTATCAAGTTCACTGTTGGCTCAGTTGCACACTCACGATCTTGAACAAGACTGAAAAACAGAATAGTCATTTACCATTGTATTATACGTACTACCAAGATCAAATATTGGTCAAATTCAAACCGCTACTTGAACACTACAGAGAGAAAGTGATACATGTTACAGCAGCATGCTTCATGAAATGATTGAAATCATTGAAATACAGTAAGAGACATACAATTTCGTCGTATTATGTGCCTCATGAACATTTCCTTGTGAAAGATAAAAAAGAGCTAGCTCCAGCTGAATCAAGCACCTCTGTCCAAGCATCAAAACAGATTAAGGACATGAAACACATAAACAATAAGTTAACGTATCTGGCTTAAGAAAATTTGGGGGTGAGATCTCAGGCTTCAGTCTCCACACTATACTTCTTAATCTACGAAAGGGACTTTGCCCACAACAGTGCCTACTCAAAAAGCGGTCATAGGAAGAAATGAGTGATACTATGCTTACAAACAAATTCTACATAATTTTATAATCGTGCAAGGATGGCAATAGTTGATTGGCAGGAAGGCGCGCGTCATGAGAAGGTAGGCATGATTCACAAGATCAACAAAGAAATCCAATCATCAAATTTCATACTTTGTAGAATGATGCAGAATTTGTTAGTAAGCATAGCATTTCTCGCATGAAATATATATTGCACAACACTAAGTTTCAAAAGGATATTGATAGCTCTCCTACATCGTCCTAATTCCCCTACATCAGTAAGGAAAAGATGCAAAGAAGTACTGTGTGACAACTAAATCACGGATAAGTTCGTTATTAATAGAATTCAATTTTACTAGAAAATACCCTGGAAAATAACTAGCAATATTTTTCCTGATTATTAGTAGCCACAATAAAACTTCGTTCACATCTTCACAAACTGAAATTGAAGATCATGCAATACAACAGTCCAATCTTACGGAGATGAAAATAAAACAAAAACGTAAACTGAAAAAAAAACTAATACTTTTTTGGAGCACTTCTTCATCCACGCGAGCTTGCTCATCCAAATCTCATACATCTTCTTAATCTTCAGCTGGTAGTTGCTCCCCCCGCCGAGCCGCTTCTGGATTTCCATTGCGACCTATGAACAAACACCTCATCTGCATCACCAAACTGCGATATCTAAACCGACACAGCCTCACCATCACATCAACCACAGAAACCCTAATTCTCAAACAATTTGGGTTTACCAAGAAGTTCCTGCGATCCTCTAGGAGCGAGCTCCCGCGCGGCGTCCCCTTGAGGAGGAGGCTCAGGACGCCGCTCGCCTCGGCCCAGTTATGGGCGCGCGCGAGCCGCGCGAGGAGGCGGCCGAGGCGGCGGCGGTTCACGGCGAGCGTTGGCCCCGGCGCTGACCGGCCCAGCGGGCGCTTATATGGGCCGCGGCTCGGCTTCGCGGGATGATGCTTCTCGAAGGAGACAACGTTCTTCGCATGCTCTTCTTCTTCTTCTTCTTCTTCTTCTTCATCGTCGTCATCATCTTCTTCTTCTTTTCCTTTGTCCTCGTCGTTTTCTTCTTCCTTCTTGACCTTCACTGGGGCGTCGCCGAGGGAAGGGGACGAAGCCATCGTCGTGTTTTCGCGTTCCTCGCGTTCCCGCACGAGAGGGCGCGGGGAAGGGTAATGCACCTTCGAGGAGTCGGGTTTTTGGGTTTCGGCTCCTACCAAACCCGATTAGGTATCGGATTTCGACGGGTAGCGGATATTTTATTTCAATATTTACTTTTATTTCTTACCAGAGATTTTTTTTTTCTTCTTCTGTTGAATGTGGTGCATTTGTGCATTCGCGTATTATACATCTATTATAGGTTACAGTTCCATCTCAAATTTTAAGACATATCTGTCCGTAAATTGTAGTCTTTTTTTAATTCGAAATTAAAAGAGTAGAATAAATAAATGTGTAAAATAAATGAATAATATAATAATTTTTTAAAATAATAATCTAAAATAATATTTTTTAAAAATTGAGATGCCAAACACTAAACTTAGAATTCATTTTAACTGACAATTCAAGAATTGTCGCTCCATAATTATCTTATCTTATTTGGTTATAAACACGTGCACAAAAAAAAAAGAAAAAATATCGAACATCTAAATTTTGGTTCGAATTTTGAATCCAAACTGTAGAACCCTTTATCTCATCAATCTGGGGTCGGTCGCACATATAAATCCGATCCGAGTTCAACGCGGATCGAAAACGAAGCGGCTTTTGGGTGCGGTTTGGTTCGGGAGCAAGCAAACGACGTGGCACGTTTCCATACACCGACCCATTGGGGAGGAGATATGGTGAAAAGTTACCGTTAGAGCTCCTCTCTCGCGCGCGTTAGCAAATACACTATAAAAGGAGGCCACGAGGTGTTCGTCGAATTGCCCATGAAAGTCTCATTTCACTCGCCAATCGCCATGCTTCTTCGGCTTCAAGAAACCGTGCTCCAAATCCAATCACCGCCTCTGTTATTATCCACACATTATGGGGTGAGGAGACGAGGGGTCGCACCCAAGAAACCCTCGTTCGCTCGGTCTCCTAGAGCCTCTGCGGTTCCTTCTAGAACCCAAGTAAGCGCTTCTTCGCAAAGCTCTCTCGCTTTCTTGCTCTTGATGTTCTTCATTCTGTTTTTGCAAGAAGTTGGTTTGCGACGTGTAGCGTCCACGTCGATTTTGTTTTTACCCTTGATCTTGGTGGTCGATTCTGTGTCTTAGAACTCGCGAAATTAGAATGCAACGAGCTACGTGGATGCAGCGAGAGAAAGTTATATGAGCAAGTTGAATGAAACCTTGATTACATGGAGGAAATTGTGATTGCGACCATAATTGTGAAATCAGAACGCAGTTAAGATGTTGAAGGAAGGAACATCTTAATTGCAACCTCTGCTCATTATTTGGCTGTAAAAATCTGAGGTTGAAGTTTTTAATTTTATGCGCCTTATTTCATTCTTTAGTTGTTACCTATTTGATTCCATTTACTCAGATTTAAATTCGACGTTCTTGAATGTGGAGGTCAATTCGAATGTTCTTGGATAGGGAACTCTTGATTCTCTAGCCGATTTTATGAAAAAGAAGGGATAGAATGTTTTAGCTGCAGTTTCAGTTGATAGCAGGAAGGCGACTCAAAACTGGGGTGGGGTTCCTTGTTTTGATGTAGTAAAATCTGGAGCCTGACCAGATCTTGAATGTGATATAAAAAAATGCATTGTTGATCTTTATTTACATATTCAGTGTCTATTGTACATATTTTTATTTAGTTAGAGATCTTCTGGTAGTTTCTTTTTATTAATATCTAACTAAATACGGTAAATCTTGTAGAGCATAATGGAAAGAATTTCTGGGAGTGATGAAGTTGGTGGTGCAGGAGGGGCTTACTCATACAATGCTTTGAAAAGATTGGATCAGCTGTGGTCTAGTATTTGTGCTGCTCCAATAGGTAGGTTTTATATTATCGGCAAACTGCTTAATATATTAAAGTTTATAGTCACTTTCTCTTTTGCGTTGTTCCTCAATTTGAAAATTTCTCCGCTAAAAGTGACTGACCATCTTGTTCAACTATGATCGAAAAGCCTCATGATACTTTATATGCAGAATATAGGTCATTTGCTGAACATTCTTCTGTCTATGCTTCAAGTGTTTTCTCATCTTTCCTGCTCTATGTTCCTTATATTGTGTGAGATCATAGAATATATTGCACTCTTCATTCCACATAACATGCATTTCTGCTGTCAATCTTATGGAGAATTAGTTAATATTTTGCATCGCTGTCATTTCTAGAGACTTGCTGGAGGTTTATATCTGTTCCTGGTTGGTCTCTGAAACCCCAATGAAATATTAGACAGAAACTGAATTGAGAAGGTTAATGGCATTTACAAATGACTTGATATCCCCGCCAACTTCATGTTCAGATAGTATAAGCTTTCTGAATGTAACATCAACCTGTAAAGCATATCAAGTTTGTAAAGAGAAAAGGATTCCCTGAAGTTATAGAGTATGGATCGGAATGCAAAACTAGATATCAGTCTATACACTAAATTAAACATGCAAGCAAACTTTTTAAGCCTGCATCTTTTATCACAATTTGGTTTGAACATTTCTGAGAGATAAGATTGTGAGCTTGTCAGGTTCAAATTCAGAGAAAATTCTTGAAGTTGTTTCTAGGGTTCCTGGTTCATCTCTCCAGTCGGATCTGCATGACAATGCTAGAAGAGTCTTTGACGTAATAGTTTGCGGTGGCACTTTGGGTGTTTTTGTTGCTACAGTTCTCAGTTCCAAAGGTCTTCATGTTGGAATTGTCGAAAGAAACATGCTTAAAGGGGTTAGTCTGTATGGCAATTATAGAGTTATCCATATGATAATGTATATTTTCGATGTACTTTAAAGTGTTTACATGTGCTTTTTCACAGAGAGAACAAGAATGGAATATTTCAAGAAAAGAGCTAATGGAACTTGTCAAACTTGGTCTTCTTTCTGAAGAAGAAATTGAACAGATTACTGCAATTAAGTTCAATCCTGTAACTTCATGGAACTCTTTGCTGCCATTGCCCATTTGATCATGTAATCTTCGTCTAGCACTTCTATAACTTTTGTCTTGCTCTTTTTGCAGAATAGGTGTGGGTTTGAGAAGAAGGGTGACATTTGGGTGGAGGACATCCTTAATCTTGGAGTTTCGTAAGTCAATATCAGACTTTTATGCTATAATGATGTCATTAACTAAAACAGGTATTGCCATTAAGTGGCTAGCTTGGTGCATGATCTGTAATCTGTGGATGCAGGCCAGTGAAACTTTTGGAGATTATGAAGAAGCGTTTTATTTCCTTAGGTGGGATCATATTCGAAGGCAAAAGTTTGTCTAGTATATGCATTTATGATGATGTCGCGGTAAGTCAAAAATCACTACATTTCTGTAATTGCTGCATTATGAAGTGTAACAGAAGCCTACTATCATGTGAAATTTGTTTTCATTTTTTATTTAAATATTGCATAAAACATTATAACAAAAGCCTACTATCTTGCATAAAACATTATTTACTAATTCTGGTATATTAAATTCCTTTCTGATCCATTACATGATAATGACAATGACCCGAACAACGTTGGCATTCTGAATGTTTGCTTCCTTTTTGTTTTGTCATTACTCTCCTGATATTGGTTGTATAGTTTGTCCGTTTGTGTATTCTGGGAAACGGCGATGAAGCTCTATAAGCAACAAGACTTGGATGCCAGATAGTAACATGTTAATTTTATTGTTCAGATTCTTCAACTGAATGATGGTGAGGCTCTGTCTTGTCGCCTAGTTATTGATTCCATGGGAAATTTCTCCCCAGTTGTGAGGCAGGTATGTCTTTAAGCACATTGCTTACATACTCTTGGTGGAGATTGTTGCTTTTCTGTGCTTGTATATTTTCAGGCTTTGAAAGACTTGGGCAATCTATATATAGAAGTCGATACTTTAGGCTGTTTTCTTTCTTCTGTAGCCTATCATATGCTAATCTAAATAGCGAAACATCAGATGGATTGCACAATCATTATAATAAGCCGGAGGATCAATTTTGTATGAAACTTAGATTAAAATTGCTAAATCCATTGTTCAAGGTTTGGTGATGTATGGTAATGAAAAATGGAAGTGTGAAATAATCTTTAAATCATGAGCTAACCACAATTCGGAATAGATTTTCGTTCTTGTGATACTTCCGAACAATTCTGGAAATTTAGAATAAAAGATGCTGCAAAAGTTTTTTTTTTTTTTTTTAATGCAAGAAGTCTGTGTGTTCAATCACTCAATAGGGTTATATATGGGATCACCTGATACGAAATATTGTCAATCCGGGCGTGGTTTGGAAGTAACCATATATACTTTTCATAAGGGGAACGGTCATGAATTAGTGTGGGAGGGCGGTATAATTCAATGGATGAAAACAACACTGCTAATAGTTTTTACATGATGATTTGTTAAGAACAAATAACTTCAATGTGATAACGTTGTCATATTTGCCATAGCGCAAGTAGACGTCGTAAAAAGAAAAAAATTAAATCAACATTACTCAGCAAAGAATAGCACTAAACCGAACATCTCAAGAATGGGACTACTTAGAACTGATTCCAAGCTTAGAATTGATTGCAAGCCACTGTGATAACTCCTTATCCCTATTTTGTGTTCAATATCAATCCAAGTGACTATAATTAGTGCCAAAACTATTTTATTATTCTTGTTTTAATTGGTTTCCAATTCCATGGAGTTCTAGCTCATCTAATTTATTTAATAGATACGCCGTGCTAGAAAACCAGATGGAGTATGCCTTGTTGTTGGCTCTTGCTCTCGTGGTTTTCGTAATAATACGACAAGTGATGTCATTTTTAGCAGCTCATCAGTGAAGAAAGCTGGAAATTCTCTTGCACAGTACTTTTGGGAGGTATATTTCTTATTCTCATCTCAGTTCTAACCAAAAGGACACCAGAAATTAGACATCTTTTACATTATCACCTTATAGCGGACCTTCAAAACAATTATATCCTTACTCCTTAAATACAATGACTTTCTACGTAGTACCACATAAAGTAGGCTCAACACCCTCTCTAACTTTTGCATAAAAGGTAAATTAAGCCGTTGATAGAGCTGATTTTAATCAGTCATAATTTGTGCATATTATCTATTACAACATAGACTGGTCAGATCTTGGTCTCATCTGACAGTTTTCTAGGCATTTCCTGCTGGTTCTGGTCCCACTGATCGCACCACTTATATGTTCACTTATGTTGATGCACAACCTGGGGCTCCGAAGTTGGAAGAGCTTTTAGAGGAATATTGGGATCTTATGACAGCTTATCAGGTTAGTATTGGGTTTTTTTAAAATTAATTTCTTATTTTATTTTATTTTATTTTATTTTTATTACATTGTTTGTATCATATTTATCAAGGCCTTATCTCATAAACTCTTACATTGTGTTATAAGTTTCTTGACGCAAAAGGAACATTTTATTCTTCATAAGAGGGTCATAGTAGGTGAAACATCTGAATAAAGGGAATTCATTTTCAGCATAAAGTGAAAATTCTTAAAGATCACATTCTCCGCGAAGTAAAGGAAATCTCTGGAAGTTATATTATGTAGTAATGTAGTATAATTAGTCCTCAGCATAATCCATTTGGAACCTTACCTTCATTTCATGATTCAAGTTAGTTTATTACATTTATCACTTCTTTTAAATGATTAGTTATTATGTCTATTCTGCTATAGGACATATCTCTTGACCAATTGGAAGTTCTTAGAGTCATCTTCGGCATTTTTCCTACTTATCGTGATAGGTAACAACCCTGATAACTATGTTGCGGACTAAACTCTTCTTGTACTTTTGTTTCTCAGCTATGTGTTTTTTTGATACTAGGGATACTTGTGGATATAAGAATATTCTGTGTCTTTTTCCCTCCTTACTCTATTGATTGGACCCATATATGTTAAGGAACCATGCACTTTGAAATGATCATGAGCCTAGTATTAGTTCCAAGTCCAACTGATTTTAGGATTCAATTGTTTCATGTTTCTTTTACAATGTTTAGTTGTATTCATGGAACTTTGTTGAATTCGAAATAAAAATTTACTTTAACATCTATTCATTTTAGTTTTGACACCTCTCATAATCTCAATTCTTACAGCCCCTTGTCAGCAGCATTTGATCGTGTTTTACAGGTATATGATATTGTGATTCCTTTTGACATAATGCCTGCTAACTCATTCTATTTCTTTATTCTTCAATTATTTTCATTTAACAAGTATACGGCAGGTTGGTGATGCTAGTGGAATCCAATCACCAGTTTCTTTTGGAGGTTTTGGGAGCATTACGCGACATTTAAGCCGGCTTTCAACTGGTATATAGGGCTTAAATTGATCATTTAAGTTGGACCATTCGCTTTGCTGTGTAGGAATCCAAAAACAACATACAATGGATGAAATTGTGAAAGTTCATGAATAAGTTCTACAATTTGCATACGGTAATCATTTAAAAACATAAATTGATCACCACAAGTAGTTACCATTTAAAAAATTCTTTTGATGTTCTTTTTATCAAAATAAGTGCTAGCATTCCTGTTGTTAGAACCCTAATTAGTTAGGCTCATTATTCTCACATTATCTGGCTGGCATTTAGAAAAGGATCTAGTGAAAGGAATAACAAACATTATATTAATTTGAGTAGAAATCTGAATTTACCTTACACTTCATACGTTTCAGTGAAGAAATAGATTCCAAGGGAAAGCAACACAAATTATAGGATGTGATCTTTATGTTCTATGTTTTATTTGATCATGATTTTTAGAAACTTACATAGATGAATGCAGACTAACATTCCTTCTGGTTTTCGGAGATTAAGGTATATATGAAGCAATGGCGGGAGATTTCTTAGATTCACATAGTTTGCGGTTGCTAAATCCTTACTTGGTTGGTATTTCCTGTTCAATTTTACTAAGATAATCCAATGCAAAGGCCTTAATATAATTCTTCATGTTGCAGCCAAATTTAAGTGCGTCATGGTTGTTTCAGAGGGCAATGTCAGCAAGGCCACATGTTGATGTTTCACCATATTTTATTAATGAGCTTCTTTATGTGAATTTTCAATCCATGCAGGTAGAAGAACTTCTTTCTCCATAAAAGTTTCCTTAGAAATTACACACTTATTTATGTAGCTTTGACTTTTGAAATTCTTTTGTGGAATCACATTATATTTCACCAGAAGCTTGGGGATTCAGTTCTTCGGCCATTTCTCCAGGTTGTTATTTGGTACATGATTCTAATTATTCATTCTTTTTAACTTTTCTTTTTCCAACATAAAACTGCCGGAAAAATTTAGTTTTGCTAGCTTGCTGTCTTATAGTTGACATCACACAATCTCTTGTAACAGAAATTAGATGTAATTTAATATTATTGTGCATTTGTAGGATGTAATACAGTTTGGTCCTCTGGTAAAAACTTTGGGTTCTGTTATGCTATCCCAGCCCATGATCATACCCTCAATATTTAAGCAGGTAAAGTCGAGATTATCATTTTTTTTCTGCATTTTCTGTCCCTTTCTAGCATTTACTAGGAATTTAAATTTGTAAGGTACTTCTTTTTACTAACAAAGCATTTTCCCGATAGATTTTCCCTGAGATATAAATGACTTTGTCGAATGCATCTGCATTTTTATAGATTGTTGATATTTTGCTGGAGTTGTGAAATAACCTGCTGCTATTTTTTGTTGTTGCTTTATTTAGGTTGGAGCTGATGTGATCCTTGACTGGTCGGTTCATTTTATGATGCTTGGCTATTACACGTTTCTATCCAGTTTTATTGATCCTATCATTAGGTACAGGACCATAGCTGTTTATTTAGCACGCATGCAGATTTTTCTGGTGCTACATTTTGCTGTTGCTTATGAAGCAATGACTTTTAAGACCTTTTCTTTTAAATATTTATTATGAAGGTCATGGGTTGAATCCCTACCACCAAAGAAGAAATATGAGTGGAGACGGCATTTGGAAGCATGGAAGTATGGAGCAGGTTTAGATTATAATCAAATGGAGTAAATGGCTCGGAAAGAGAACTCCAGATCTAAGGTAAGCTGGTATAGTTTTACTCTGCTATATAAAAAGAACAATTTGGTGTTGTTTCTTTTTGCAGTGTTTTAATTTTTGAAAATTTTTATCGAGTTTTTTGAGAGGCATTATTTCATCAAATTACCATTTTTTACATTTTTGAAATTTCTCCTCTTTCTTTCTTTTTATTTTATGGAGAAAAGAGAGGGCTAGTAAACTGGTGATCTGAAGTTTATCGTATTGCGGCCCCAGCTCTAGGAACCCCTCTTGTCATCATACAAGTAGGATAGAGTAGGAACTATACATGCATATGTGGGGAAGAAGCACTTTAGTATTGTTAATGTTGGATTAAGCATTTTGGGCCACACGAATCAGGCCAAACAAGTTGTTAATACAAGTGGACTAACTGAGTCATTATATTTACCTAAAAAGAGTTTCCCAGATGCGAGTACATAGGAGATGTTTGTCAGTAGCTCTCAATGTACTTACAAACATCTGCTATGTACTCGTAAGCCATGTCGAACAATTTTTTTGTAACTCAAACTTATGTTTGTTTTGTACACATGCAATGTGGAAAAGGAAAGGAAATGACATCTCTGTTTGTACTAACATTGAAATGTGATGTTGAATCTAAAGAATCTGTGTGCATTTCTTTTATTTTCTTCCTGATCTCTGTATCACTTAAGGTCCTGTTCATGAATAACTGTACTAGTAGCTTCTTGTTTGGTCTGATAGGCTTGCCATAACCCATATAAGTTCGATGTCCCTGCTCGATAATCAGATAAGTAGAATTAGTAAAGGCCAATTAATCAATTTTCGAGCCGATATAGAAAAGTCACAATCTATTTTACCTGTAAGGAGCGTGCCATGTTTCCTCCATGGCTTGCTATGAAGAGCTGACTCCTGAGGCAGACTTCATAGTCTAATGCAGCTAGCACTGATGGTTTATCCTTAAGAGCATCGAGTTCGCCGTGGCTTGCTAGGTTCCATTTGTTGAATAATTTGGGGAACTGTGATTTCAGTGGTTGAAGTGCTTTTTCTCCTCCAAAAGGTTCACCCCCAGCCCAGTAGATCCTTGTGTCTTCAGATGCACCAAGTCCTTTTAGCATCCTATAAGACAGAAAGAAGATTAGCAATGCCTTAGTTGAGAACTGCGCTAGTTAAAACCAAACAATGAATGAATAATAATACCAAAGTAGAAAGGACAAAGCATGTTAATCCAGGACTATGGGTCCAAACCAACTAGTCTTATACTCATTAAAGTAGGAGATAAGATGAAAATGCCAGTGGAGTGTACCTAGAGATCTCATTGGCATTGAGGGGACAAAGACCGGCATGGTAACGCTGTTGGGCTGTGAGCTTAGTACGAGATGTTAGGAATTGAGGATTTGATGCGCGTTCATTTGCAATCAAAAGGTCGGGTTCCGCACCTAACCCTGAGTGGCAACCTGTTCTAACCCATACATCCTTCTCTAGCCTTAGATGCAAGGCCATGTATGGTCCTTCCACTCTCATCCTAGTAATGAATTTCCCTGCAAGATCTTCAATCCATGGTTGGAACTTTAAAGCCTCAAAAGCCACCTACAAGGTTTTATATGGTCCTAGTTTTAGTTGCATTAGTTAAATTTTATATGAACAAATTGACTTTGAGGACAACGGAAGGTCTTACCTTGCATCTTAGCTTTTGTAGGTCAGAGGAGAGATTCTTGGCGAGCCTCGAGTCAAACGCTCGGAGAAGAAGAATGCTGTCCCTGCTAAACTGCAGAGGAATATCATTGATCCATAGGTTAGATAGGTCTAAGAAATTTCTGTGTTCATATTTGAACAGTACCTTGGTGTGTCGGAATCAAGAAAAAGGACATTTTAATAACCATACATGTCGATGCAGAAAATTATACTGTAGTTTCTGATTTTAAGTTCTCGTTACTGTGAAAGAGCTGAAGGATCGAAAATCAAATGCATATATTACACGTAGAGATGTGGAGAGGATTAGGAAAGATAATAAGAACCCTATTGTGAACCTAGATGAAGGCTACAATCCACTAAGGAAAGAGTTTTCTATAGAAGTTTAGGAAGCTTTGTGACTACAATCTTCCCCAGTTAGAGCTTTTACTAAGTTGGCAATAGTTGTGATTCATGCTTTAGACACCACATGGTAGACTCTGTAATCGGAATGTAACTTGCTGTTTTTGTACCAAGGAAACAAATTTAAAAAGGGCTCTTAAGAACAATCTAATCTACGGGTTCATGTGATCTTGATAGCATTATATTGCTTTAGAATAAACAAGGTCTATGGTCTTAAACTAAATAAGTCAATTTAGGAGAGATGCAGCGTCCCCATGTGATCACATTCTTCGAAGTCCAGCAATTAATTTTCTATATACAAATTGCCAGTTTGAGCATTGATTTGAATAGATTTGTTTATAATGCTAAGGCAACTCCTAGGGTTTGGAATCCTTCAGTTTTTCAATGCTAACAATCAATACCATAAAAGCCAAACTGTTTTGCTGGTTTCTTTGGTTTTGGTCTAATCCTATGCTTCTTTCTTAACCTTTTGAGTTTTTGCTTTTTCCTTTTTGGCCCGTTTCTAAGGGCAGGTAGTGTTGCATGCCAAAATATGCGATATGCGATTGTAATGCTTTTGGCCTGTGATTTGTAACGCAAACACACACACATCTAATAACCCACTCTAGGAAACCTCCTAAATCCGTCCCATCCAAACACGGGGATCAAACCTGCGGCCTTCAGATAACCTCTCATGATACATAACAGCTGGACTACCAGCTGGGTATATTTGTAGAGATAGATGTCTAATAAACTAGAAAGTGAAAGCCTGGAGTTTTTTATTTTTTTACTGAAACAGAAAGTTTCTACAAGTTGTGAAAAGCTCAAATTATTAATTAATTTAGCTTTCATATACAGTGAACAAAAGTTGAGTGAACTATGATTATTATGTTACTTGTCTTCTTCCACCAATGCTATTCAAACAGTATAACCCATTTTATTGCATAGAAGGGGGTGAAAAAAAAAATTTAAATGCTTCGGACATATTAAAACATCCAAGGCCATGTTTTAAATACAGGAGTACCTTGTGATGATTACGTGTTGCATTTTCCAACTTGCTGGGCCCTGCACTTTTAACTGGTTGGTCCCAGAATGACGTGGTAGTAGTTTTTTTTGGAGAGCAAAAGCTCACAATTGAAAAAGGTTAGCTTTTAATAACTACAGTACCTCTTATTAGGATTTAATACTCTATAAACGTACATTTACTAAAAAATAAATTAAAATAAAATTCGATCCTTCGACTTCTCAGATTATAAGTTTAGAGGTAAGTATTTAGCGAGCATTTTAACAAACCTTGTGCATGTAGTTCGTCCGCACCCAATCCTCGTCGGCGTTGAACGGCATCACCGGCGCCCTCACCCGCCGCCGCGCGAGGTGCGTCGCCGGCAACGTCGAAACCACCGCCACGTCATCCTTCAGCGTCTTCTTGAAATGCCCAACATTGAATATATCCCCAAATTCACTGCACTAGAACAAAAATAAAGCACATATCCTAATATGAGTACTTATATATTAATCCAAAATTATTAACCCAACCACTCCTCACTAATAATGCAACAACGTAAGCACCCTAGCTACGTACGTACGTACGTACACGCCCTACCTCTCGTCGCCCCACACTTGATTGACCTGCAGCACCGGCACGACGAGCGCCGCCTTTAAGATCCGTGCGACGACCACCGCGTCGATGATCTGGTTCCGCTGCTGGTTGAGCCCTCCGGACACCACCGCCATCATGTACTTCCGCGGCGCCGTCATCGTCGTCGTATCCTGATACGACGACATGTTGCGGTACGACTCGCTGAAGCTCAGGCACGGCTGCGCATGGACCGCGGTCGCCTGCGCCCACCGCCAGAACTCGTCGTGCGGACGCAGCAGCGGAGGTCGGAGGCGCGGCAAGAAGTGCGCGCAGGACAGCGGGGGGAGGAGGAGTTGGGAGAAGTTGAGCAGTGCCCAGATGGCGAGGAACGGAACGAAGAAGCGGCCGGCGCGGCGCGGGGACGGGAGGAGCTGGAGCAGGAGTTTGTGCTTTGATGAGGATTTTGGTTGCTTCAGTTTGATCAGAGAAATGGGTTTTTGAGTGACTGAGATGTAGGAATAAGAGGACATTGTGATTAGCTAATTAATTAACTCGCGGTGTGATCTCCTCTGATGGCTTAGTTCTCCTAATTATAAGGCCTTGGTGTGAGCATTTTTATGTTACGGCTAATAGGAGAGAGAGAGAGAGAGAGAGAGAGAGAGAGAGAGAGAGAGAGAGGGAGGTGAGGAATAAGTTAAGAGAGAATGATGAGAAGCAAAAGAGTATATATATTATGGCACCTAACACGGCTTTTAGTTTAGAGATTTAATTATCGTCATGTTGTTTGGTCCCAACGACTTAGCTAGTAAAAAAAATATATATATATATATACAGTAAAATGAAATAAAAAATGATTCATGTGTTCGTGATCTACGTGTCGGTTTCTCTAATCGCAATTTATATACATCTCCTATATTGTTTTATATAATTTTTATCTTTTGCTTTAGCTGTATTATTACAGCATTGACTTTGAATTTGATTATGAAGGTGAGAAGAAGATGCGAGGTGGGGAAATAATCATCGCATCTACGTCATGTAATAGAAGCACGTTTCTTTCAAAGATGGACACTCGTTAATAATTTCCTTCGTATGATGCTCTTACAAGGTGCGCGTCGAATTTTTGTATTTATTAGGATATTATAGCCATTGTGACCATGTGATAAAGTTCCTTAAGTATCAATCTTTTGTTTTTTGTTTTTTTTTATAGAGAAACATGGCAAACTATGCTCCTCTATTATTTTTCAGAAATGAACTCAGTTAAAATTGTAAAAAATTAGATTTTGAATTTAGACTTCAGGTACGAACGGTTAAATTTTTAGCCAACTGTGTTGGATACGATCTGTCTCTACATACTAATCTTAGGGAGCAAAAGTTGTATATATTTGCCCCGCTTCGTATAGTTTTATAACCATTTTTTTATATAAAATATATTTTAGAATATTTTTATATAATATATTTTGAAATACTTTTATTCAATCTAAATGAAAAAAGAACCTTGGGAAATTAATTAGCTACGCGATTGGCCACTGTATTTTTGAAGAAATTTTATTTAAGTATTTGAGCTCTATTTATTGAATTTTAATTTCATTCGAAGTTCAATAACCAACAGTATAATCTTTTGTAAAACAAAACTTGTTTTTTTTCTTTATCTTATTCATCAAAGTACTCAATCATGAACTTATTGACAGAAACCATGATATGTTCTCCCTTTAAATCTCCCAGGGAAAAGAGAAAACACCATGAAAGCACTCTCTCACCCACTAGTGGGGACTAAATAAAGATGAGCTCGCACGTTAACGTAACATCTATTGACTCGAGGGGAACCCTAAATTATTTTCTATATAAAAGGACAACTAAGCCCTACAAATTTGTTAGGATTAATATCAAAGCCAACCATGTGATTCTACCCCACTGTCGTACTCTGTGGTAGCTCCATAGGTTTCATCAGACAATAAGAGTTGTCACAAAATGAGCATTATTTGTTTAAGACCATTATATATGATTCCGATTCCTTGCACTTTGTACTAAACCCACATGCCTAATGGGTCATAGGTTAATCTACTTCATTCTAGTTAAGCAGTCCAAATCAATCTTTTAATATATATTGAATCTGTTTAGGATTACGAAAAGTTGCGTTACCTACGATAACAAAATACAATGTAAAAAAAAATAAAAAAAATACTCCGTTTGTTTTTATATACCTGATCAGTGGTTCCGATTGAATCTTTAAGTTTTGATTATTGGCGAGCAAAAATCAAACTCCTAACTCTTAATCACACAAGAAAATCTTCATATTGAATATATTGTTACAGAAAATCTTTATGTTAAATACATATTATTATTAAGGGATAACTTCAAATACCACCCCTGTGGTTTCGTGCTTTCTCACTTTAGTACCCTGTGGTTTAAAACGTATCACTTTAGTACCCTGTGGTTTGGTTATTCTTTTTTTTTGTTATCTTTTCGTTAATTTTTTTGTTAAATTATACAGAAAAACTTCAAATATCTCACCTATGATTTATCGAATATTCACTTTATTATCCTGTAATTTTAACTTTCTCATTAATTTAACGAAAAAATTAACGAAAAGATAACAAAAAGAGAATTACCAAACCACAGAGTACTAAAATGATACGTTTTAAACCACAGAGCACTAAAGTGAGAAATCACGAAATCATATGGGTGGTATTTGAAGTTATCCCTATTATTAAATATCTCATTCTGATGCCCAAACGAAGCCTAAGGGTGCCTGATATTCCACCATTATAAACTTTATGCAATTAGCAAGAGGCGTGTTTCATCTACTGTTGTGTTAATCATGCTTTGATGGTAGCAATTTGCTTGATTGGAATTGATTACCTGCCGATAAACAAACAACATGGCAATCAACTAAACATCAGATTAGGTGGTCAAATCGAAACATTTAGCCGCAGCATGTCTTTAATTAGATTGTACCAAATTGTACCCAACTGCCCCTCTTAATAATGATACCAATTATTTCATTACCCCCACTAACCCCTTGTTTACTGTTAAACACCAATTAATTATTTGAACCATTCTCAAGCAATTTAGCTTTTAGAGAAGGAAAATGCTTAGCTCAAATTGGTTGGTTTGGAAGGAGAGCAATATGTGGAAATCACACTAATAAGTCCATCACATTTCCTTGGAAGTGAAAAAAAAAAAAAAAAAGTGTGCCTAGCATTTCAGATGTTCCTATTCATATGAATAAAATTACAAAAAGTCTAACATTATTTGTGAATTTTATGCAACACGAACCAAACGCCTCTATATAATATCAATGTAAAGATCAGGGGTTTAATTTATATAGTATGCTCCTGATCGAGGAAAAAATAAATATTTTTTTTTAAAGAACAGAGACCCACCTGATAAATCTCTCTTAAGTCCATGATATATACTTTTTACGGGTATTCCATTTAATTAGAGACCGAACTAACATAAAATACTGAAGTAGCTCGCCTCTCATCTAGAAATACTATTTAGTGACTTGTAATGCGCCATCAATTATTTAAGAATATATTTACGTGGGAAAATTGATTAACCTATATTGTAATTCTTTTGTATAGTACTGATCATTTATTATTTCTACATTAGCTAGGAACCGAACCAAATAAGCTCCTAAGAATATGAGAATTTTACCGACCGTCCCTAGCGCAAGGGGCAAAAGACTTGGTGATTGGTATCCGAGATTCCAAGTTCGAATGACCGTCTCTAGCGCAAGGGGCAAAAGACTTGGTGATTGGTATCCGAGGTTTCAAGTTCGAATCCTAGTTGATTCACATTTTCAGCTAAGTTTATTTCTAAAAAAATAAACGAAGCGGATAGTAAATGATATAGTGTTGCATATGCCAAACTGAGTCAGTTAAGATACAATTTTTACAATTTCACTACAAAACTTTAAAAAGTATATTTCTATATGTTTACGGCAAACTTTTCTTTTTGACCTTGATATGCTGGAGCAACCTTTTGTACTAAGCGGTCTATCACATTTCTTTTCTTGCAAATAAAAGGAGTGTGCCTGGTATTATCCTCGAAATAAGATGCTTCGTACAGTGTCTGAGTAGGAGAGGTTGTTAACCAACAATAATTGGTAGGTAATTGACTCATGCAGACAAGGTTTCATTCCGAATTGAAAATATTAATATAATCAGATGCTGATTGTCCAACTTTCGTCAAAAAGCTAAAAAACTTTGTTATCATGAGATAGTTTGTTCAACGTCCTATGTCACTCCCTAAACCTAATCCACAACAATGAGAAAAAAAATATATAAAAATATATAAAATTTATCTCAACTATCACTCATTTTAATTTGACTATCTGATCTTTGAAATTTTTGATTTTATTATACAATCTTTTAAATTATTTAAGTTGAGCCAGGTAATCACCCTTTCACTTCAAAATTTGAAGATGTCGTTTGTCTTTATGAGTTTAGTTAATATACTTTATACAATCTACGCAACTATAAATTAATTAAAATATACAATTAGTTTAAATTTAATATCTGAAAAATTATTAAATTACTAAATCAAACAAATTGAAATATCAGATACTAAAATCAAAATTTTTGAGAGTTCTGATAATCTAATCATTATTGTCTATAATTTATGTATTACTAAATCAAACAAATTGAAAGATGAGATACTAAAATCAAAATTTTTGAGAGTCAGGATAGTCCAATCATCATTGTTTATAGTTCAGGTAAGTTTTATACTTTTTTTTTTCAAAAAAAAATGCTAATAACTTACTCCTGTAACTAGATTTAGGAAACCACAAAGATATGATTAGTGAGATGTACTAAAGGTCGTTTAATATCCCTTTCCTATCTCGAGGAGGAAAGGGTTCAAAAAAATAAAAATAAAAGAACCTATCAATTTGAATCAGAAAAGCAAACCTCTGCAGTATTTACGGCTCCCAGCGACCATTTATTTAACATCAATAGACAAATTAAACTGACGCTGGAGCACATTCTAATATATTAATCCTCCAATCATAAAAGGGATCTTCTTGGTAAGATGATTTAGGCTCTGAAAAGTTACAATATGGTGCAGCAGAGTACATGATTAAAACAAAAGGTTCTCTTTCACTAAATAAAAGGGGGCTCATCAACTCCCACAGCAAATAAATGCAAGAAAACTCAGTACTAACCAAAATACAATGACTTCATGGGCTCTACTTGCCGACTATCCCAACTGGCATCGACCTGCGTAACTCTATAGTACAACACGGCAATAAACTCTATTAGGTGATTAAAATTAATAAAACGTAATCAATAACAAAAATCAATGATCCACATTTCACAATAAGCATGATTGATGCCCCTCAAATCACATCTCTCATGCTCAACAGCTACCGTCAGCCTGGAAAGCAACCCCCGCAAGAAAATCTCTTGACCCACTTCTAATAATTGTTACGCCCATCGCTATAGTGATCCCACTTCAAGATGAGGAATTACCGATCTCCTCAAACATATACGGGATGCCATTTGCCCAAGAAAATTTAGAAACCTTATACCAAAAATCAATCAGATAGCCTGATTGAAGGAGGCCGCCCATTGCAGAGATCACTACTAAATTCAGCCCCCAGAAACATTAAGCTTTGATAGAGCCGCTCTTGGCTATAAATTGATGTTCCAATGAACCTTCTCAGAATTTCAAAAAAGCACCAACTGGTCCACTGGATAATTAATCTAATAACAATTGATGAACTGGATAGTAAGTATTAGGAGTGACGGCAAATAAAATCGCAGCTACTGTTCAATCTTGCACATGCATTCCGGACAACGTGGGTGCCTATAAATACTCCTTGCAACCGGCCTTTCGTGAACCTGCTTCGTCTGTTTTATTGTCTTTCTCACTCTATCCTCAAACTCCTTCCACTCTATTGTGGAATTTTTTAAGAAGATACTGGCTAATCGGCGTTTGTTGGGCCTTATTGTGGGAAGTTTCCCACCGCCATAATACATTCGGTGCCCTGAAACAAGAGATGACAACTGGCTCCCTGAATCTGTCATCGCAAATGCATCGGCAGCAGCACACACAATGAAGTCCAAGGCAGCTAGCTGTGCGGAATTACAAAGGATTAGATTCACCACTCTTGTGTACGCTACAACTACATTTAGAGTCTCAAAGAAAATTTCAATTAAAATTTACACAATGAATCATTGAATTTGGTTTTACACAATGAATCATTGAATTTGGTTCCTTTATTTATCTCTACTTCGGCTGGAAACCAGTCCAATATGGCATTTATGATTTTATCGAGAAAATGTATATTAACCATACATGTATTCATATAAAATAATTTAATCCCAAAATAATCAAATTTGAAATCAAATCTCAACAAAATAATTTTCTTAATTTCTTGAAATCACCTCATAACGGTCCTTTGGAAGGACCAAATACAATTCCTGCAGTGTAGATGCATTAGCACGCGAATACATAAGGTTCATATTTCTTCTTGTGTGCTAATATATATTTCCATGGTCGAAAAGCAAAACTTCTAGTACTGCCAAGTGTTGTAATTAAAAGAGTTGCTATTTAGAAAATTAAAGCAAAAAAAAAGTTGAATACCTGAGAGGAATAATTGCGAAAGGGTTCGATTTCGGCTGAAGAAAGGAGACTTTCTTTCGTTATTAAATTTGGATAAAGACGAGTTATAGCAGCCATTCTCGACTTCCCTCCATATATTTCTGCACCCGCAACATATACGCTTGTGCTGCGCTTGAAGCCAAGAGCAGCAAGCATAAGCACTGCTTCTTCAGGCGTGAGAGGACATTTGCCTTCAGATCGCAGAAATGCAGCTGAAGGTACCCTAAAATGATAGGAAAAAAAAAAAAATCTGAAGTTTACTCTCGTATATTGGAACTAAGAAGTAACGATGAAAATATAAATGTTCATGAACTATAATTACTTAGTCGTTTTCCTAAGAAGTGTCAATACAGGGAAGTGGACGGCTCGGTATGCTTCTAACTCTTCCTCTTCATTCTTGCCCCCACCAAAGTAACACATAGAGTAAGCAGCCATGTCAATTTCAAACCTGAGGTGCACAGCTAAGTATCTGGAAGAGACATTATTTTTCCCATCAGGATTCACATTTTCTATAAACCGACCTAAGAGATTACGTTCCAAAGGATTTGAATGTGTACGATAATTTTGCATCCTTTTCACAAGCAAAGCTCCAGTTTCTTGTATTTTATCAACAAACCGTAGAGCATGGAAGTTGCATCTGCACCGGAGCCTCTGAATAGAACTGTTGTTAGATAACAAAGCACTAAATAATATATTTTGTGAATAAAGACTGGAGTTGCAAAGACATAACATATGGAAACAGTCAAGCACATAATGTGATTGCTCTAATAGATTTCGGAAGGAATAGATACCTGTAGCTCAAATGGTATGGGATCAAAAGCTAAACGATTCCCAAATCCGACGAAATGAACAACCCTGTTCTTAAGTAGAATCGGTAAGATCTTTTTAACATAGAAACTTGGCTTTGACTCTTTCATGAGTTCAACATCAGTCACCTAAAAGAAAATTCACTAAGTTAAATTAGACGAGACTAAAGAATTTGACATTCATTTTCTTTTCGTCCCTATAATAGAGTTCCAAGAATGTACTTACAATACTGCCAATGGCTTCCAAGTCTAATGACTGTAGTTCCACAGGAAGTGCGTTGACAATCCGAATATCAGCTTTCAAATAATCAATAAAGTGCTCCTCCTGATATATATCGCTGAATTGGCTAAGATATAGAATTCATCATGTCACTTTCCATATCTACATATCGCAGAGTATGGTCTAATCTTAGCATTAGCATATCCTATTGTACACTATATAGTTTATCTGGGAAGCATCATATACTAGCTACAACCGAATTAATCTTTATACAAATGACAATAAGCCAGAATAACAGGTAAAACAGAGAGATTGAGACTTAAACGGAACAAAACTGTGGCCCCAGTTCAGATGTTACATAGATCAGATGTCATTTAATCCTCACAGCTTTTCTTAACTACTCTAATAACTTTTCTTTGCCATTTCTTAGATGCCAACTTCTGTAGTTTCCAACACCCCTCACATTGTAAGCACTTTCTAACAAACTTGCAGTGTTTTGCGCATATTTCTCTATTCAAAGATTTTGGCAAATTAATGTGGTTTTGCATTGCAGGTTTTGACACATTATTGGGGCATGAACATATAGAAATACACATGCATGCATGCATATACATGTATACAAATAGATGCATGACATTTTTTCTTATATGTACATAACTTTTCAGAATACCAGATAAACTGGAAATGTCCATGCCATAAAGGAATTGTGGTTGGTAAGAAATTTTAGTTTTCCCAGTAATTTCAGTGAGGATAGCATATTCACCATGATTTTTTTTTTTTTATTTGTGAAAATTACACCATGAAATGACTCTTTTTTTGTGTTCACCATGAAAGTTGTCATTACTATTGCAGGTACAAGTAGATAACAATAGAGATAGATTCACTAACTATTGCAATAAGGCTCTTACATAAGATTATCATGTATATCTTTTCTGACTTGATTTAACAACAAATATTGCTACATACTAGCTCATTCAGATACGGAAGCTAGAGTATAATTCTTCAAGAAACATAAAAAAAGCATACTCTCCACTGAAGGAAAAAGTATGCAGAAAATATTGCAACACAAAAAAAACATACCTTTTATCTCTCCATACACTATTATACTGGAACTTCGGAATGACAAGAGTTGCATTAAGTAAACGAGAAACAGCAACAGCATTGCAGATCTGTTAAAGTCCAAACAATTTTAATCAAAAGCCACAAAGTGGATGAAAGCAAGATCTCAAGAAAAAAGTTCAAGAATAAAGAGCAAGATTTTTTCTTCTTTTTTTTTCCCCTTTGGGAGTGCACAATCATGTCAGAGTAAAGATTCAGAAACAAAGAATTCTTAGGGAAATAATGTTGCTATAGGAAATAACTTTTATAAATGCATCATCTAGTATGCTGTGCTTTTTCTTTCCAAAATTATGTAATCGGCAGTATGATGTATTGAATAATAGCAGAAATTCTGAACATTAGTCACAATAATGCATAAGATGAAGGTACTATCATATGGCCACCAAAAAATCCATCATAGTTACTCCTGAAAGCAGTAGTGTTAAGCACTCCCATTTCTTGCATGTTTATTAAAAAATTGCATTGTTATCCTACTCAAGCAGTTAAATGCCGCTTTAAATAAGCAGCAACAATGACAGACCTTCTAGACAACCGAATCACCAAGGTAAGTTTGAAAGCATGAGATGTTGAGAGAAGCTTCAGAGTCTTATTACAACAAGTAGCCAGATACTCCCTTAATTTCTCTTCCGGAGTTCTCTCGAATTTTATAAGAAAACATCATAAAAAGTTATTCTTTTTCAGGATGAATGCTTACAGCCACTCGCTGCTGGTTTATACCTCCATTTGCACTGACTAGGATGTAGCCATTCTTCCCTTCTACATTGGCAAGAATCACAAAAAGTAAAAAATAAAAACTAAAATAAAAAAATCAGGAGCTAAAGATATTGGAATGGAATTTGCTTGTAAGAAATGCAAAGAACGTTGAAATCAAGGTAAGGAGTAAATCAAGCATGAAGTGCAGGTTCTATCTCTTATATTAGTGTAGATAGAATAGCAAAGAAGTTATTGGAACTGAATTTACCAGAAGGCTCCCAACTACGCTTATCACCACAAGGTGTCCACGAAACAGCGGAATCAACAGGCTCCTGCCATAAATCCTGAGGCTCCGGTTTGCTTTCTGCCTAGCTACCATACAATCCCAAATTTAAACGACATCATATCAGTTAAATTGAAGTCAGATTTGGACGAGATTAAGCCATGTTTTAATGAGATGAGAATTGTACCTCTGCCAAAGCATGGGCCGCCAAAGCCAGCAGCCTTGTAAGCATAACTCTGTGAGCCCTTCTGCCTTTTCCCTTGACACTCCTACCATCCTTCAAGAATTTGGAAAAACATAAATACAAGGTCAAAAATTCTTGCAATCTAGTCTTATACTTATCCAGATGCGGTGCATTTTGATCACAGAAGCAGAGAAAAGTTTTAGACTTTCTATTGGAGACTGAAAATACTAGTTTGCTTTATACTAATAAGATGCTGAATGCATATGCCGAGACAACTAAACTTGTTCGCCGTGAAATGTACAGTACGTATCTCAGATGCATCTTCGATCGCAATAACTGGGACATCTCTACAGGGGACGAGACCAAAGAATGTTGATAAGATTGAGCTTCTCTAGAGTAGATGCTATCATTATTGCCAAACCTTTTTTTCCCCAATCATATAGTGTATCAGGTTTACAAAATCTGGGCACTTCTATATTTACTTGTGTGACTAATTTCTCCTAGTTCTTTCAACTGAGTGAATCATAATGATTTGAAGGATAATGGGATTGTGAGATGAAAACCAACATGAAATGCTTCAATGAGTACATGAACTACCTGATCCTTGTTCAAGAGCCCGGGATCATTGCGACGGTGCCGCAGCGCCGGATCCTGGAGCCGCGAGAACATCCACCAGTTCATGAGGAAGAAGAAGGCGACGACCCCCGCCCACGCCAAAACCCCCCGCGTCCTCCTCCTGGGAGGAGGCCCCTTCTTCTTCTTCGCCCCCGATCGCTTCGGCGCAGGCACCCTCTCCCTGCTCAGCGAGCCCCAAAGCGATCCCAAACGCGAAGGGAGGAGACGAGACGAGGAGGGGGATTCGAAGGAAGAGGACGAGGGCGTTAGCGAAGGAGGAGGAGGAGGAAGAAGAGGAGGAGGAGGAGGAGTAAGAGGAGGAGGGGAGGAGGAGCAATCGCAGGACGCCATGGATGTTGATTGATTGTTTGACTCGTCGCCGACAATGGGGAGCAGGAAACGGAGGAGAAGGAAGAGAAAAAGACAAACGTGAAGAAATAATCATACGGGAGGGTGGAGAGGGGTTTAGTTGGACCGGGGATCAGCGCACGAAGCGGAGAACACTGCTCGCGTCACGTGCTGTTTCGCTGCTCGACTGATCACTCTGCCACACCCGCAAATAAAAGATGGGAAAAAATAGTCGATGCGATGTGCAGCGCGAATTTTGGCCCCATGATTGTAATTTTTTTATTCAGATTTTTATTGCCTCCATTAATTCGGGTTGAAATCACGCCTTGACATGACCTGGCCGGCAGACTGTTCATCTTTCTCTCTGTCTGTCACTCGCAGCCTCTCTCTCTGTCCCTCTCTCTCTAACTTTAACTCTTTTTTCGCACTGTAGCCGGAAGTCGGTCAATTGTGCTGCTTCCCATTTCTATTTTCGACATATCTTCTTTTTATATTTTCATTAAATATTTTATAATTATTGAGATTTACAGCATCTATTCTTACTTTTCTCTTTTCCTTTGGTTAATCACCCCCATTAGACGTCCACTGCAACAACATGACTATTTTGGCAGCATTGCATTATGATAAATTCAACAGCAGGTGAGGACAACAGCAGTAAAATATTATAATAATAATTAAATTTAGATGTAAATTTTTAAAAAATAATTTATTATATCAATTAGTTATTATATTTATAAATATTTGTATTTTTTTAACCTTTATAATAAATTTCAAATTAAATAGTTAGCAGTCTATATTCAACATTTATTTTAGGGCAATTGCTTATATACTCCTGAAAAATTTCCGACTTTCTGATTTACCCCTCTTACGAGGCTAATATTGAAAATACTCTTTTTACGTTCCAATCTATTTTCAATATACTCCTAGAGTTAAATTTTAGTGAATTGTTAGCAATAGCAGTTATCTCGGTAAAATTACTATTTTGCCCTTTCAAATATACCCTCCTACCATAATCAACTTTTCTTATTTGTTCTCAAGTCAGGAGCAAAAGAAGTATTTTGATTTTTGGTCTTCTCAAATATACCCTTCTACCATTACCAACTTTTCTTATTTGCCCTTAAGTTAAGGGCAAAATAGGTATTTTAATTTTTTTAAACTCTGATAGACATTTAATTCATATTTAACCCAAGTTAACTTAATGGGTGGTAACTGCAGGAGTATTTTTGAATAACGGAGGAACGTATGAGAAGTATATTGGAAAGAAAAAAAAAATTAGGGATAAATGATATATTTTTCAAGTTTTGAGGGGTATATAGGTAATTATCCCTTTATTTTAAAACTTTATATTTATTTAAACTATGGTAAAATATATTTCTGAAGTAAGCAATTTATATGATTTTTTTTTATAATTAAACTTCGAGCAAGATTAAAAGAACTAATTATACATCCCAAAAAAGGGTTTTACACCTTATCTACCCAAAAGCTTAAATAAAATTTTAAAATTAACAAATATGTGAAGAGAAAAAATTGTGAGAAGATTAGTGTGATAAAATTGATTTTTAATAGGTATGGAGAAAAAATTACATTTAATTTTGAACATACAGATTGTATTCCTTAATAAGAATTGTGTTGGAATAATATTAATAGGAATCCGACTATGGTGTTTGTAAAAGCACCAAGCATTTGTTGCTTATAAATTTTTCACCGTTAGATCTATTTTTTTGACCGTTATTATCCGTTAGATTATAATATTCAACCCTAAAGAATTATTATCATCCTAACTGCATATTCCGAGTCGAAAACCTGCGGCACCAATGACTTAGTATTCTTAAAAGCATAGAAGCTCAATTCATATTAATAATTCATATTAATAGTATGCTATTATTTACTTTGTGGTTATTGTATGTTTAGAATTGAGTGGATGATTGGATAGTATATACTACTTATAGTGCTCTAATTCAGCAATACTTAATAATAATAAAATAAAATTAAAAACAAAACAAAACAAAAGCTTCATCACAAATCTCGATCACGGCGTGGAAGAGTGTAGTTCGGTTGATACTGCTGTGCCGGGCCCCGGATCTCTCTCTTCTCTCCCCAACTCCATGAAAGGCCACGGCCACGGCCACGGCAACCGCCACCATCGCCATAACAACCAACTCCGCCTCTCCGTCCCCGCTCCTTCCCCGAGCCTCCACCCTTCCTTCCCCTTCCCCACCCCTTCTTCTTCTTCGTCGTCGTCGTCGTCGTCGTCGTCGTCGACCTCTCTCTTCCCCTCCACCCCCTCCGCCTCCACCCCTTCGAAGCGCCGCCACCACCTCTCCTCCTCCTCGTCGTCGTCGCTCTCTTTCCCCTCCCTCTTCCTCCTCCTCTTCTCCCTCCGATCCCTCTACTCCCTCCTCCCCTTCCTCCGCTCCGCACCCTCCTCCTTCTCCCTCTTCCCCTTCTCCTTCCTCGTCTCCCTCCTCTCCTTCTCCCTCTCCCTCCTCCTCCCCCTCCCCTCCTCCTCCTCCTCCTCACCGCTCAAACCCTACCTCCCCCGCCTCGCCTCCAAATCCGCCCTCCTAACCCTAGTCTTCCTCCTCCGCTTCCACGCCCTCCGCTTCTGCCCCGCCGGCGCCGCCATCCTCGCCGACCTCGCCGGCGCCCTCCTCGCCAAGGCCGTCTCCGACGCCCCTCGCCGACGCCGCCGCCGCGCCGCCGCGATCCGCGGCGGCGCCGCCCTCGCCGCCGCCGTGCTGCTCCTCTCCTTCAGTTGGGATCGCGTCGGGTGCTTCCCCCTCTCCTCGTCGTCGTCGCCGCCGCCGCCTCCGCCCGAGGGATGCGCCCGCGTCGCCCCCATGCTTCTCCCCTTCCTCTCGGGGTTCCTCGGCTTCTTCGAGCGCGCCGCCACCAACTGGGGCTCGCTGCGGCAGCTGGGGGCGAGGAGGGTTAGGCTCTACTCTCTCGGCCTCACCACGGCCATGCTCTTTTTCCCCGCTCTCGCGAGCTTTCTCTTGCAAGAAGGTGATAGTGGGGCTATATCATTTTCTACTCTTGGTTGGCCTCTGATTAATACCGTAGTATTTGGGGTAATTCTTAGTGAAAACTATAATAGTGAGGAGAAGGTGCTTTTTAGTGCGAAGGATTTCCGCCGAGATTTTGCGGTGACCTTCTTCTGCACTCTTATCTTGGAGCTCGTCTACTTTCCCAAACTTTCTCTGCCAGGTTTTCTGTTCTGTGGCTTGTTGCTGTGGATTTCGGTTCGGGACTTGGGCTCGTCATTGTTGAACTATGTGGAACTCGGTAGCTCGGATCCTTCTGAATCACTATATTCTATGATAATGGGCCCGATTCGACACATATTGAGTGAGAGGAAATCTAGAAAGATTGCTGCTTTTCTTCTTATCAACACTGCTTACATGGTAGTGGAATTTGTTGCCGGGTTTATGAGCAATAGCCTTGGTCTAATATCCGATGCTTGTCATATGCTGTTTGATTGTGCTGCATTGGCTATCGGGTTATATGCTTCTTACATTTCCAGATTGCCTGCGAATAGTCAGTACAACTATGGTCGAGGCAGATTTGAGGTGCTTTCCGGGTACACTAATGCGGTGCTTTTGGTGCTTGTTGGGGCATTAATTGTTTTGGAATCCATCGAGAGGATTCTTGATCCTCAGGAGATTTCGACGAATAGCTTATTGGCTGTGTCAGTTGGGGGGCTTGTGGTGAACATAGTGGGATTGGTTTTCTTCCATGAAGAGCATCATCATGCACATGGCGGTGGATCCTGTTCTCATTCGCATGCCCATTCACATTCCCATCACCATCACCGCCACCATAAACATGGAAATGACGGTGCTGGTCATGAAGAAAAGGAATGTACTGAGTATGATAAGAATGTTACCATTCCTTACGAATCATCTGATCGACACTCGCATGATAGTCATAATCATCATAGTTGCAATCATGGGCATCACCATCGTCATCATCATCATCATCATAATCTAAATGATGAGCACAAGAATGCAAACACTCAAGGTTGTAGTCAGGAACATGATCACCACGAGAATAACAATAAGCATGAACCCCACAGTCATAGCTGCCAGCATGAAAATGATGGTAATAATCATCGTACTGAAGTTCACATTCATCAAAATTCTGATAAAACTCACAGTTGTAAAGATCACTGTAGTCATAAAGAGCAAGTAAGCTTGTCTCAAACATCAAATCATACTCATGGTCCCTCTTCCTATTCAGAAGAAGCACTAGCAACTGGAAAACCAACTAATGATTCCCGAAAACATCGCCATATCGACCACAACATGCAAGGGATCTTCTTGCATGTTCTAGCTGATACAATGGGAAGTGTTGGAGTGGTGATTTCAACTTTGCTTATAAAATACAAGGGATGGTTTATAGCAGATCCTGTGTGCTCAGTATTTATTTCGATTATGATTGTAGCATCTGTTCTTTCATTGTTGAGAAACTCTGCTGAAATTTTGTTACAGAGAGTTCCTAGAGCTCATGAAGAGGATTTGAAGGTAGCTTTGGATAATATAAGGGGGATTGAGGGTGTCTGTGGCATCACTAACATGCACGTGTGGAACTTCACTAACACTGATATTGTTGGGACTTTTCATCTTCATGTATCGGCAGAAGCTGATAAAGCTTCTGCACATAAAAGAGCGTCAGAACTTTTGCATGAAGCTGGAATTAAGGATTTGACTATCCAGGTCGAACGTGTAAAAGGATAGTTTGAATTTCTTTTGCTTTCTGGAAGCGATCAATTAAAGAATCTTATGCTGTCTATTTATATTTGTGCCATTTTGCCATGGTAATATAATGAAACTGGAAGATGGTTAAGAGAAACTCTTAATTATTTTAACTTGAATCACACAGATACAGAGCTCCTGTTTTTGCTTCTCGTCAAATTGATGTATGCACCCTTTTCTTAAGCAGTTCTGTTTACAGCAAAGTCAAAGAATTTACCACATTCTATCATGACCTGTGGATAAAACTTGGTGTTTTTCTTATTCTTTGATAGAGGAATAAGCATACAGCTTTTATCATCAGAAAGGCATCTTTGATAACGCAAGACGGCGGTGTTTATATTCGCTCCCTTCTATTGTCAGGAAGAACTCCAAATTGTAATGCTGTTGCTTCTCATTTATTCTGTTTATTCATTTGCTTCCGAAATTTGTAGAGAAGTTGGTGTTTTCACCGAATTTCTTTAGCAGTATTATAGAAACACTAGCTTTTTACAATACTTCGGTTTAAAAGCCTAGTATGGGTGTTGCTGAGTTAGTATACTCTATATTTTGGTCTTTTTACTTTTCCAGAATTGATGTTTGGTTCTCAACCTTTGTGCTTCTATTTTAGAAGCAGCATGCTCCTATGAAGAGAAATTTTGAGGTGCAAGACAATCTGGTACGATTCGATATTTGCTGTCGCATTTCCTCTCCTGCATCATTTTTTCACGTTGTAACAGTTTAACATTGAGGTTCCCTCAGTGAGTAGACCGCAAAGTTTTCTACAATAATACTCCGAATATATATGTTTTGCATCATTTTTCACATTGTAACAGTTTAACATTGATGTTCTGTTAGTGAGTAGACTGCAAAGCTTTATGAATGCTGCTGTTTCCAAACTCCGGCCTTGCTATTGCACCCTTGTTATATCCTCTTTTAATGGATATTCTTAAGTCACATTAGAGTCATTAGACTCTGATGTATTTTCGTTGGAAGCATGTAATAAGTTACATGTGTGGCAGACTCTATTGTTTTCAGAACAAAATGTAGATTTAAACATTGGCAGTTAATATAAGATTTGATCTTTAATTGGGTGCTTAAAAACAGGTTTTGTTACCTTGTTTCTCTTGTATCCTTGATTTTCACCACCTACTTTTCCAGGTAGGCAGTTGTTATTCGGATTAAGTAGTAAAATGCTGCTGAACTTAAGACTTGTATGTGATCTCTTGCCCTGGTGAACTATCAATGAATTAGCACCTTCAAATTATTATTATTGCAGCACCTATTAATACTAAAAGGCTTAATATTGTCAGGATGGAAGGATCCTTAGCACAATGTCGTTGCCTATATGAGTTAAGTATATTTTGGTTCCTCTAGACATCTTCTTTGGCATATGTCTTATGATTCTACAGTGGTCAGTATGCAATGAGTTCTTTTATATGCAAGTGCTTAATTCAAATGTGAAACTATTGGAATAGCTCTCTACCTCAGTGTTTCTGGTGTGGGCACCTCTCTTATTTGCTGTGTTAATCTCAATTATGAAGCTAATTACAGGTAAATGCAGCCAAAGTGTGTAGCTAGTTCTTAGATTATATCTAATAGAAGCTCAGCTTGACAACTACGGTTGTTTTCTGACTCTGTTAAAGCTCTATTAGCTTTCATGTTTCTGAAAACTAACATAGATTTCACAGTAGTGTGAAATTCTTCGGAAAGAGGAGTCTTGAGTGAAGTTCTAGTTCAGATCAATTTTTCAGATTTTCCGATCATCAGCAAGAGATCTTTTTTATCTTCTGAATGCCTAAGGGTGTTTATAAGTTCTTCGTTTTCGTGAATTTGTTTAAGCTATGCATAAGGTAACATTGTTTCGAAGGGAATAAACTATATCCCTATTCTCTTGTTTTTATTCTTCTGTCCTAGTTTTCTCCCAGACAGAAGAAATCTCCTGAGGAGTAGATTTTCATCAGAATAGAAACTGTAAAATATAACAAAAAGGACCATCTCCTGATATACACATGAGAACTTGTTTTTTTTTTTTTTTTCTTTTCCTTTATGTTTCTGGATAAACACAAAAAGAATCAACAAACAAAGAGATATCGATCAAACAGATCAATATACTATGTAAAAAGAAGCGCGTACAAAACCAACCAAAAGTTAATGGACAAGCTAGATCATTCTGTATACGTGTGTACAAACAGAGAACAGGAAACAACTGCACTACAGGGATCACAACTAGTGTTTCTGGGTCCTCTTCTGATACTTCTCTTTAACCCACTGGAACCCCTGGGAGGTGCCTTCCTTCACCTTCTTAAATCCGTTCGAGGCAATCTCCTTCGTCTTCTCGACGCCGTTTTTCTTGCCGCGGCCGCTCTTCTTCTGCGACTCCGCGCTCGGGGCGTCGCCGCCGTAGTCCCACTGGTCCGCCCACGACATGCCGAACGAGTTGCTCCGCTCCATCAATCACAGAGGATGTAAAATTTGGATTGCACCTCCAAGTTAAAAAGTACAGGAGAAAGAGAAGGAAGAAGAAGTAGAAGAAGAGAAGAAGAGGATCACGAGTATCTCCAACTCTACACGTTGGGTATGTTTATATACCATGCGTAGCGAAATGGCCAGCGAGGAATCAACTAAAGATGAAGCTAAAGCTTTGGCGTGGGTTCTCGGGAACTTCGTAAAGTAAAAAAAGAAAACGCATTGCGCGTGCTTTGACGGAGAGGGAGAGTTGAAGGATTCTAATTAATATATACCGGACCGAGTGAACGTGTTGAGAGTCTGGGACAAGTATTAGTTGAGACTCGTCTCTAACTACTTTAATATTCAAAAAAAAAAAACGAAATTATAGGCACAGATGATGATGTGGTTGTATGCCTATAGAAAATAATAACAATAACAATATATTGAATTACCGACCGTTCCTAGTATAAGTGACAAAAGGCTTGATGGTTGGTATTCGAGGTTTCGAATTCGAATTCTAGTTGATTTATATTTCTAGCTAAGTTTATTTTTATAAGAAATAAACGAAGCGGGTAGCGTGCTATCTTTCTCTCAAAAAAAAAAAAACAATATATTGGATTAGCTCATTGCTTGCGTGGTCAAATATGGACCAGTTAATTGGTTATGAATGGGTGTTGGCCATAATCAACAAACCAACATATGGGTAGTTGTGTTGTGACACCATTTTTTATTTAGTTTGGTTAAAAGAAGTTAAGCCAAATCAGCGTTTACGAATGCAACGTATCTTTAATAGGTCGGTGGGAGGTGATAGTACGCGCAACAAAAAAAATCCAAAAATTCTGACACGAATAGCTTGTACTTGGAGAAGGTGTACTCCAAAGGGAGTGTATGGATAGTATTTGTTTTTTCTTTAAAAGGTAAAATTATATGGAGAAACCCCTCAAGAATATTTCATTTTGGAGTGGCCCCCATTAACGCCTCAACTTAGTTTTCTGGCCGACATTTCTTTGGCCAATTTGTATAAAAAATTCACTAGTTTTGGGCTTTTGTAAAATTGGATCGCTATTTTTGATTTTACAGATTCGGTCCGGATTTTCAACAAACTGATCAAAATACTTTTTTTACTTTTTCTCTCTCCTCTTTTTTTTCTCTCCCCTCTTTTTTTTTTTTCTGTCGCTCTTTTTTTTTTCTCTCCGAACAGCGCGGAGGCGGAGGCGAAAACGGCTCACCTCGCCTCTGCCCCTCACGCCCTCGCCCTCCCACGCGCACCCTCGCCCTCCTGACCCCGCGAGGCCGCGCCGCGCAGCGAAATTTTTTTTTTTTTTTTTTTACCTCTCCGACTCTCCTCCACCCGCCGTCCCCACCGCCGCCGCCGGCGACGAAGAAGTGTTTCTTGGGGCCGAGAAGCACGCCGGCGAGGGAGGGGAAAAAAAATAGTTACACTCCGGCGAAGGCGGTGGGTCGTGACAAAAAAAATTATAAAGAGAAAAAAAATAAGAAATAAAATAAGAAATAATAAAAAATAATATTTTTTCCTATAGGAAAGATCAAAAATTATAGAAGAAGGAAGAAAAAGATGAAATTACACTATTAAAATAATGTTACACTGTTTTAAAAAAAATTTACACGATTTTAAATAACTTTGAGACAGAAATTACACTCTTTGAGATGAAAATTACACTTTTTAGACTAAAATTACACTCTTTTGATGAAAATTACATAATTTTTTTTTCTCTTCTTCTTTCTCGTTGCACCATTTCTTCTCGTTGCATTATTTCTTTGTACTCTTTCTTCCCAACCAAACTCGGATTCGGTCACCTTCCTCTCCGGGCCGCGCATCACGGGGCGGATCTCGAGGAAGCACTCAGAATCGGGGGGAGGCGGAGAGGAGGAGCACGACGACGAGGAGGAGGAAGCCTCAAAGGAGGAGGAGGAGGAGGACGAGGACGACGACGGGCGCGGGTGCAGGGGCGCCCAGGGGGCGCGTCCCCTGCGCCCCCCTCCCTGCGCCCGCCCCGGCGGGGCGCAGGGGACGCGCCCCCTGCGCCCCCTGGGGGCGCCGGGCGCGGGCGCAGGGGGCGCAGGGAGCGCCCCCTGCGCCCACCCGGGGGCGCGGGGGCCCGGGCGGGCGCAGGGGCGCAGGGGGCGCGTTGAATAAAAATTGAGAGATTTTCCATATATTTCTATCAAAAGGTAAATAAAAATTTTAGCCACCAACATTTGTTAAGGAGGAACCAAAAAAAAAAGTATAGAATTTATTTAAACTATAGATCATTTTGGTTTGGTTATCCAATCTTTTAAAATTTTAATTTTACTATCTAATCTTTCAATTTGTTTGATTTGAATCAGTCAACGACACTTTGACTTTAAAATTTAAATGCGTCGTTTAACTTTAGAGGTTTAGTTAGTATATTTCATTCAATTCTCGCAACTATAAATTTATTAAAGTAAATAATTAACTTAAATTAGATAGTAAAATTAAAATTTTAAAAAATCTAATAGTTAAATCAAAATAATCTATAGTTTAAATAAGTTTTATATTTTTTTATCGCTATACAATAGAGAGAGAGAGAGAGAGAGAGAGAACCTTTTTAACTCACCTTTGACCGGTCGTTGGTTAATGTTGCCCACACACTGGGTCCAACCGAGCGATGTCTCCTGAAGCTTCTTTTAGTTTCAACGAACAGCTAACATACGTCAGCTTGTGGCGTTTGTTGGAGTTTCGTCCTCGCCTTCTAGAAGAGTCTTTTTCACTTTCCAAAGCTGTCGCGTCCTTTCTTGACTTTCTGATGATCTTCGCTTCTGGAAAGGAGTCAAGGACCCGATAATTCCAACGTGACTCGGCGAAATCGCATACCATCGGTATTTGGATTAAATGAATTAAGATAATAAATGGTCGAGGCAAATACAATATTCATCTCACGGGATTCCGAGCCATTAAACCCTTTCACTCCTTAAACAACTTACTCTCTCCATTCTGACACCATCGTATTTGCCAAAAAGTTCTCGCACTAAAACATAAAGCGTACGGGTTGTCAATGTTATCACAACGGTCCATGTACTGGTGTTCAATTTATTTGTTTTGTATTCTTGGGCATAAATGTATTTGCAGCAGTGCTGTGAACGACGAACACGAACGAGCTGATTAGAGCTAAAAAATTCAGCTTGTGTTCGGCTTGTTTATTACCAAGCCAAATACAAGCTGACTCGTGAACATTAAGTTAGATTGTCAGCCCTACTATTGGGGTAAAAAGTTGAAAAAAATTAAAATCTTAATATAATAATTAAAATTCATAAAATATTAATCTCTTTATATTTGGATTAGCCTAAAATCCAAATAGTATATATATATATATATATATATATATATATATATTTTTTTTTCGCCGTTAGATCTACCCTTTGATCATTTTCACCCGTTAGATCATACTATTCAACCAACCACCACTCAATCCTAGGGGGCCCGCATCATCCTAACCGCACATCCAATGGCCAAAAATTTGATAGCACCAATAACTTGGTGCTATTAATAGTATTCTAACCTAGTTATATATATATATATATATATATATATATATATATATATATATATATATATATATATATATATATATATATATATTCGAGAGCGTACACAAGCCCATTAAGAATTTCAAGCCAAAAAAATCAACTCTTGCTCGGCTCATTTATTAAACAAACGACCAATCTCGAGCTCAGTTCGAACCGAACACGAGCCGGCTCGTGAACATTGAGCTGAATTGACAGCCCTAGTTTGCAGAGTCCCTATCCTACCCTGATATTGTTGCATAGTCGCTAGCTTTTAACTTGAAAACTTTAGTCCCTAAGCAATCTCGTGTATTGCAATTTTATCTCGACAGTTGGAAAATCTAGACTTTTTCTGTAAAGCAACCATTTTATCCCCTATACAAATGACTTGCGACTAAAGTGTTCAAGTATATATATATATATATATATATATATATATATATATATATATATATAAAGATTTAGTTACAATATCAGGATAGTATAGGGGTACCGTCCAAACATTTCTGCAGCTTATTTTAAACAGAGTTTAGACAGTAATAAGTTCGATGGAAGCTGATTTGCATGCGGATAAAAGCACATGCAACCCTCCCCCCAGCAAAGCCCTCCAGCAGTCGAATGTATGCGGCTTAGAAGCTTGCAGACTTTGTGAGATAGTCTGCAGCCTTGTATTCCTCACGCAAGTTAGCATTGCGTAAGTACTTGTCATATAGCCACCTTGAGATGTTTAAAGCATCGCCGGTGGCTTTAACCGTGAAGATATTCCGACTGCTCTGCCATTTATTGCTAAGACTGATCCACTCCCTCCTCCAATCCTCTAAGGGGAAGCTCACCCCTTTCGCCATGCTCTCTATCAGGTATTTGAAGTAAATAGCTGCGCGTGGTCCGTAGTACTCTCGTAGAAGTCCGCTCCAGTACTTGTTTCCTGCAACGATCTCGCCATTAGAAGTAGCAAAGGCACAAACCGGCAAAACCATCTTGAGGATGAAGATCAACAGAAGACTACTAGGGCATACATGCTCCTTCAAATCCCAATTTTGATATGTATGTTTCAAAGGCTCAGCTTCTTTCTAGATAGTACCCTTGTCTTAAGTAGAGGAATCATCCAATTTACGTCGGAAGTTGGGATGATAATATTAAAAAGTCATTCGAAAAACAAGGGGTGCATTTTATACGTACAAGGGTTCATGTGTAAAGTCTTTTAAGCTTTTGGAGGGCATATAAAAACATCAGATTCTACAAGGATATGTGAGTAAATAGATAATTTTCTAGGGTTATATATTTAATATCTGAAAGAATTACATATAGTACGCACCATAATCACGTAGTAAACTTGCTTCCGTCTCTGTGTTGTCGAACCACATTGTTATTTGAGTTCTTGCATTCCATTCAAACTGCACCGCGTTATGTTCGTCGATCACTGACTATGCTATGTGGTGATATACTGACATGCAAATTTTGAAACGAAAAGGAAGAAAACGAAGCAAGAGCAAGGAAAGATGTTACCTGCTTCTCCTGCTCCAGATCTCTCGCAAGGCTTTTAGCACTTTGTAACCAAGGCCCAAGCAAAAATCCCTCATGGCATGCCAAAAGCATGTCCAAGTCTTTGACAATGTCAAGAAAGCGCTGGCTGTGGGAACTAACATGCCTGACATCATTGGACTTAAAGCCTTCTATCACCTTCAAGAAAACTTGGTTTGCATACTTCGCTAGAGCTTGCCGTGTTAGATCAACAAGATCATACCTGAAGATGACAATAAATTTTTGACGTCTGAATGTCTCTAATGCTCCGAAATAGTATCAAAGGGCTATTGGCTGTGATATTGTAGTCAATATTCTAAAACACATAATGCATAATCAATGTTAAATATGTTGTTCTCACCACGACCACAAATTGCAGAAGCTTGTATTTTCAAATTTAGGTACATGGAGTTACTGAAGAAAACAGTAATTTTATGAATGCATGTAAGAAAAATATGTTGCATGATGGAGTTAGTATCTATCGTTCTCTGTCAGCTTGAACTTTTAGATTATATATAGTATCACAGGTTTTCAAACCAAGCCTATCTATCATTTAAATTTCAAAAACTGTCTTGCCTTTTAGTTTCAACGTTCACTTATTGAAAATACCAAAAGTATTGACTCAAATATGATGGCGAGTATGTTACAACATATAAATCCTGTGTTGCCTCAGCTTAATCATTAGAGAACCAAAAATTTCAAAAAATCGTTAGCTGAAAGCTTGGAGGAAATGGGGTTTGAATGTTCAATTGGTTAAACATAATTGGATTGTACAAGAAAAGCTGTGAAATTGGAAAGTATACATTTATCCTGACAAATTTGTCATCTCTTTTGTATGCTTTAATAACAAGACTTATATTTGCCTAAATAGAGAAAAGAGTGGAAAACGGACTTCTTTCCTTCTAAGACATTATTGAAGAGCGCATTGCATGCTAAATAAAGCCTAGGCACAGTTGGCATGAGAATTTCCCTACCTCTTTGCACGGAATATGAGTCTTGATAGGAAGCTCATTGTTTAGACAGTCTTCATACAGTGCTATGGAGTGCTAAATTTGATTTTCGTGTTATGCAATTAGTAATTCAAGGTGTGCAGTTACCAAGAAAGTGAGCTAGGATATAATTGAAATATCACTAAGCTTGTACACTTCTTTCAAGGTTGACATGTGTTGACTATTAGCATGGATAGGTGCAATCAAAATATCATGCAAACTGCTCGTCAGTACAGTCATATAGCACAATCATACCTGAAAGTGGGCATATCAGACACTTCACCTCCATTTTCAAGGAAAAGCTCAAGTGCATGTACGACATCACTAGTGGAATACCATAGATGTGGTCGATCATATGCATCATCCTTTAGCAAGTCTCCTTCTAAAATATTCCGAAAAGTCTGGTGGTTCCCTCGATCTTTAGGTAACTCTGTAGTCGAAATGATGGAAGGATCAACATCCGGGAAAGCAACGATGACATCTCGGTTTTTATCCTGCTACCAAAGATTAAACTTGAGTCGAAATCCACAAGTAGCATTGAAAAAAAAAGAAGAAGAAGCTTGTATAGAAAACATCTGCATTTGCTTAGTAAATCTAAAAAAACCTTTAGTTTGATTATTCCAATGTCTAGACTTTATATTTATAATTCAGTTTGGTTTGGTTTTGAAAAAAACATCAAAAGCCAAACAAACTGATCGCCGCTCACACCTACTGCTGCGACTTTCAGTATGAAGATATGAAGATACCAGAATGTTAACTTATTATAGGAAGTACTACTAAACAGTGAAAATGTGAATGTTAACTTATAATAGGAAGTACTACTAATAGTGAAAATGTGCCATTCATTTGAACTTTCTTATATTAATTGAAAGAGATTAATTTACGGAATTTTATAGCCATGGAAGGTTGAATGGTTGGAGAGTACAAGATAGAAGAGAACAAATGAAAGGTAAGAAAGTCGCCCTCATCATAAGCCAATCATAATAAGTTCATTTACTTACATTTGCTCCATCAGTGCAATTGTAGAGAGTCCGATGTAATATTCTCCAGGCGTCAAGCAATCCAGTAACAGGCTTTCCATATCTCCTTGCTGCATATAGATCAACCCACATCTAGAAAAACATATAATCAAGAAGCCTCTTCAAAAGGTGTGATCAAAACAAAGATAAAAAAAAGAAATCACGATCAAATTGGTACCCTTGATTCTCAATGCATATTTTTTATTAAGCATGCATATCTAGGAAACTTCTTCATTTCAACTAAATTGCTAAACCACAGAGAAAAAAACCAACATAAGAAATTTAAACTTATTTGCATTTAGTTCAAAATAATAAAACAATAAATCGGACAGTACTGACGCAGAAAAAGCAGCTACTGGGTTTCAGTTGTCCCCAAATAATGAGATGAGATGTTATGCTAATCCTTTCTTGAGTATTAATGAAAGATATCACTTTTCAAAAACAAAATGTTAATGAAACATATGCCTTAATTTAAAAGGGCAGGCATAAAATGCTTTTTATTCTTTCTAAGATGAATGTTGACTGACAATTCCAATTTTTCTTAGTTTGATTTATTACTACCTTAATATCTCACATCACATAGAGGTTTCTGCCTTTTTTACTTTCATGCGACTTTTTGGAGGTTACGACATTTATATCAGATATTTTCGTTAGAACTCATTTCAAACTCTGTTAGTAGTTAGACTTTCAAAAAAACCACTTGTCCAATAGGAACCGCAATAACTAGATAATTTTGGATTAGTTGCACTCTTTTCAGCAATTTGTAACTGCCCATCCACATTAAAATCTACATGTAAAATATATTCAAAATGCCCATCCCAGTAGTACCATCGGAATAGGTTTCCAAGAATACTGAATAAGTAAATTTTTCTAAAAAGTCAATGTATGGGATCAACATAACTGGAAAATAAGGTTAATTTTGTTGCATCTTCAACAATTGTGATTGTCCATCTACCTCAAAGTCTATTATCTATACATGGGAAAAATACAAACTGCCCTTCCAGTATTACCATAATAATAGGTTTTGCAAGATACTGAATGAATATTTTTTTTCTTAAATGATCAATTTGATGGCCCGCAGAATAAGGAGGCAATCAGCAATTTCAATAATACCCATGACCATGAACATGGATAAATAGTTAAATACCAATTTCAAGAGATGAGAAAGTAAAAAAAAATAAAAAATAAAGATAATAATGGCTTAAAATGGGGGGGGGGGGGATCATAATTGCCAAAGGGAAAATCAGAATTACATTACCTTAGCATCTACTTGCTTTTGACGAAATGCCATCTCGGACATAAGATCATAGACAATAGGATTTTGCTCAATGCCTTCCATACACATCCCAACACCAACCTTCAAACAAGATTAAATTTGTAAACCGAACACTTTGACATCCTCTATCAAGCACATAATCTGCTTAAATAAGAAAATACGACAACAAAATTGATATACTTTTCAATAAAAGTTTTATTAATCATTAGTGACAATATTTTTTTTATCTCCAGATTTTTGTTTATGCATGAAATAGAACTGAAGAAAGAATTGCAATTATTCATTTTCACTCAAAAACTCACTTCTGGCAAGCATGAAACGTTACTTAACTGATATTTTGTTAATTCCATGCAGTCACAAAATTAACTAGGAGCAGCACTTTAATTATGGCCTGGCTATAGGAATTTGGAAAACTTGCGAAGTTTGATTTTCTCCTAGGGAAAAAATGATAGTATAAGTCGTTTATACTTATATCTGCATAATGTGCTTTTGCATGTATGATGAAATATACAAACCTGAAGACAAGACCCAAGAAACTTAAATTTGGATTAAAGGCACAATAGTAAACACACAGACGCGTCAGGGACAACAAAAATTAAAATGACACCTCAACTGTCGAGAGAAACTAATCTGCACATAAAGAAGGCAAGAAGTAGGGACTAAGGAGGAGAGAGAGAGGGAGGGAGAGAGTGCAAAATGTGCATGAACAACATTCACTGGCACTCGCAAAGTCTATACATGAAAAATAACTTGTAACACCATTCCAGAATAAGATTTTCGCAGGACCCACATGTAACATGTGGTTTGTCTCACTTCAGATGCACACAAGAAAAATCTTCGGTAATTGATAGCAACAATGAGCCCAAGTAGTAATTTCTGGTTCACCCATATAGGAAATGCCCTGGGTCATTGCTAATTATACCCGAACAGATCATGCTCCATCCATGTGTACAATGTGACACCTGAATAGTCCCATATCAGTTAAAGAAGGGACTCGCATAGGCATAAAAAGACTAGCACTGGTCTGAGTAACCTGGGCAAAAGCATTTTGTGCCAGTGGTTTAGCCTAAGTAGTTGCTAATTCTAGTGGACTAGTCAGGTCATTACATAAAATGCAGGCCATTTATAGTGTTTGACAAGATCCTACTCTTAGAGAGGATACATGAGCTTTAAAAGATGGGAAGGCTGATAGTAACCTCTGGTTAATTTATTCAATTGAGGGCTTTGGTCGCATAAGAACTACACGCTTCATTAATACTAATGAAGAGACTAAAAGTGGATTGCAGAAAAAATACTGGACCTTTTCCATGATTCATTATAAGCTTTTACAAGAGTTTGAACTCTACTGTTTTATTGTTTCTACAATAGCACGAAGAAGAAAGTAAGATTTATATGAATAGATGTGTTAATGTCAAGAACCAAAGTTATTCGCTACTGACCATGGTTGAGTTATCACTTAGTCGAGCTTCAATTGGCCCCAATGCGATAACATCTAGGACACCGTACATCTCAATATTTGCAGCAAAATTATGTAGCATGCACCTGCAAATAAACTAATAGATCCCTTACGCTAAGAACCAAATAATGCAATTAAATTTGAAAAAGGAAGAGCCTAAATCAAAGGTAGAGAACTCGAGAACTTTCCAGATATATGGAACACCATAAAACTGCTCAGAACTAATCCATATTGGTTTCACTTCAGCATATAGGTCAAGAACAACCATTCGACCAATAGGAACAGAGTGCAGCAGTGCCTAAACACCAAAGGTACCTTAAATTTAGGGAAAAAGTTAGGGATAAAAGAAGGGGATACTTTATTACCACTATAATCAAAGAAAAATATACCTTCATCTGCGGTGGTTGCCAGAAAGGATCATAAGAAAATAACCAACCCTACAAAAGGCCACAAACTTTAGTACGGCATAAATACAATTGAAAGTACGAGAAAAAATAGATACCTGTAGTTGTCATAAGGAAATAACTAATATACTTGGCAACAAATCACACAAGTAGCGTACAGCTATACAGTACCATCAAATTTACAGAAGTGCTTGTAAAAAGAAGAATTCACTTGATAGTCAGAAACTATCAGATTTACCTAGAACTAGAATGATGATTCCAAACACGACCACAAAAGGCTGTTAAATCATAAAACGTCTGACACATTCCAGGTCCTAATCAATAAAGTTGAAGGGCAAGATCTAACTAAATAAGCTATGAACGAATGCATTAGTAGAGTAGGAATACCATAAGTGATTGAAACAGAAGAAGACAATAAGGAAATGAGGAAAAGAGAAACAAGCAGCTTATTAAGCATCAAGAAAAAAGAAATATAGAATTATGACAACATTGAATATGTGGAAAATTATTATAAACAAGATGGGAGGTCTTAAAAAAAAATACTGCAACTTAGACTGATACAGCTGATCCTGGATAGTTATGACAATTCGTAGTATACTTTATGGTATTTTGATTCCTAAATGCCCAGTTTTTGTGAGAATAGAATTTCAATGTCACATTTGACCATTACTGTAGAACAAAGTGGAATGTAAGGACGATCTTCCATCCTCAAATTTTAGAACTATATGGCTCAGGCCTAATTAAGCATCTCATGTGTAAAAACAGAGACGCTATGATCAACTTGAAGCACACTTATCACCTGCATTAACCATATGGCAGCATCATCACCACTTTGCATTCCCTGGTATATTGCAGCACCTAATGAAGATATGTACTCTGGGTCATCAGTAGGAGGAGTGTTCTCATCAAAAGTATCACTGCATGCATATAAGGTGTACCAACAAAATTTAGGAGACCAAAATTTTTTTCTGCTTATCCTTTACACAATTCTATTTGAAAAATGTATTTTCTTTTTTGGAATAAGTGAAATAATTTTCATACAACAGACCAAACAGGGAAAAGACAAATTAAGAGCAAAATAATTGCACAAGGATAGGAATGACGAAAGCGTACCAATTGTATATGTGACTACTCCTACCATATTCTGCATTAGAAAAAAAAACTCTCACATATCTGAACTATTATACTACATAAACCAAGAAAGAAATAGAATCTGCAACCAAACGGCATAGGGAGCTGTGCATGCATGCTTACATCACAAATGATATAACCAGAAAGTGCCAATTAATGGGGGAACAAAGGAAGCAATGCTGCGTAAAGTTTGAGCGAGATTACACTCTTGTCGGTGAGAGAAGAGAATTTGTGCAGAACTGTCTCAATTTTCACGCAGATGAAGGAATCGAGAAAATATTAGGTAATATTCAAACACTCAAAAGATGAAATGTTATATTCTATCCATAAAATCATCAGCAATCATAAAGTTTTGGACGTGGCCACACACTAGAAAAAAATGAACAACCATCTAATAATTAGACAGCATATCAGTCAAATGCAATTACTTCTGTCAATTTTCATGCTTCAGATCTTTGCTACATGGACTTTTTTATTGTATTGAATAGCATTTCAGCATTATCTCATTACATGATTTCACAATATTTCGCTCCTTTAAATTCAACATTTCAAAAACCTTAGTAGGCCCAAAATAATTTTCTGAAGCCCTTAATCTTAACTCTGGAACAAACCTTCCTGCCAGAACCTACATTAAAACGAACCATGAGCTTCACTGAAGTTTATCAGTAACCCAGAGTTTGTGGGAAGTGAAGAACCCCCTTCTTTATAACTAAAGGATCCTTCTACCTCCGATGCATGTCAGCACAAATGCATGCATGCAAAGATACATGCATATTTTTGTACATACATGCATACATACATCAGGTATTCACATGTACATGCATACATATACACATTTTAGATCGACCTTTGGTAGTAAAATAAAACGTAATTCCACGCAAGTCGAGTGTGTTCTAATTAACGGTAAACAATTGTCCCTCATATAACTTGTTTGCAACTTATAAATGCAAACTGTTGCCTTTTAAGGCCAAATACAAAAATGTTAGGAGGAATAAGTGCATAAGAAAGAAATAAACAACCATACTAACTACGCAACAAAATCAAAATATTGACATTTCTGTTACGATTAACAAATAGCAGCTTTAGTACAAGAAACTGCAAATGCCATTTGCACTAGTTCTTCGTACAAGGTGCATGTTCTTTTTTCATGATAGAAAATTCTTAGGTTTAGCATTAAAATATTATTATGTTCCATACTATGGTTCAAGCAATTACTTACACATATGCAGAGACTGGAGTTACCTATAATTTGCTGTTCTATAAATGATTTCCCAATTTCAATAAACAAGGGATCAGTTGCATCCAAAAGATATGTACAACACCACCTTGGATCACTATCAACTGTAAACCTGAAACAATTAAGAGAAAATCCAATCACTTAAGACAAAAATTGTCATTATGCTATAACTATCCTAGGGAAAAATATTTACAGGGTACAAAAATATTTCCAGGGATAGCATTCAATCTTTTGAAGGTTGAGTCAATCACTATGCTGAATTTAATAAAATTACATTACCAAGGGATAGCATTTCATCTTTTCAAGATAAAAATAATCCTAGTTGAATCTATACAGCGATAAACGGCCATTGCCCAGTTAATTATGATCTCACCAAACTAAGGCTCTAGAATTAAAGCTCAAAATTTCAGCAATTTTTGCTAGATGTGGCTACTATAATAGCTCAAACCAGCAAAGATGTGGTCGCAACTTGCTCCATCCACTAAGCAATGACTCTTAAGCAAGTAGCTAATTAAAAATATGTTTACCTAGTAACAAAGGTAAACATATTGGACAATCAGCTGAATTTAGATAAAGTACCAAGTATGCACACAGATTACCATCACTGACAGACAAAATAAATGGAATGATTTCACGTCAGATAGCTGTTTATCTGCTTGTTCTCCCAATGGGCGAAGCAGAAAGAAGTAAAAGTACGCAATTACAAAATGAGTGATGGAAAAGCAAGTGCATCTCAATATAGAATACAGTATCTAACTACTCAACAGGAAGGGCCAATTAATTTTACACAATTCAGAGAGTTACGCAAAAAAGATTAGGTCTTCAAGAATGAAAAAAAGAAGGGTGGGGGAAAGGGATCAATGAGAAACGAACTTCTAGAAACTTTGACAGCTAAGTGAATGCAGCTACCATGGTAGGACAGGAACATTGCCAAAGAATATAGCATGACATTTGAATATTTTCTATTTCATCCTTGGTCTTAATTGACCCACCTGATAAGTACACTTTGAAATATAACATGCAGATTTGAAGCCAATCTCACTGTTTATGCAAAACATACTGAAATAGCTAATTAAAGATATGCATGCTGAAGCAATACTATCAAATGCTCATCACACCATACCAATTTCCAAGGTGAGTAACTTTTGCTGAAGGAAATTTGGATTTCAATGCAAAAGGAACATTTCCAGAGAAGGCTGGAAGAACTGCACAAAAAAAAAGATAAAAGATTCATACGGCAACAAAAAAGAAGAATGCAAGTACAATACAAAATCAATATAAAGAAATTATCTATAACAATCACAACATTTTCAAGTAAATTTCGTCAAAAAGCAGGTGAGTTTTCAATTCAAAATTGAAAAAGCATACTAGTAGTTGTAGGAAATAAATATGTCTATCTTGTTGAAATATGGTCCAATTTTAACCACATAAACCACTGTGTAGCAATGGCTGCAATCAAGGATTAAAGTGTTGTGAGGTATGGCACAGGCACGCCTCCGTGCCAACACGTGGCACGATTTCATGCCAATAGATACGCATGACCTCCTAATGGCACGCATTGGCACGGCCTTATTTTGATTTTTATTGTCCCAATAAGCTCTTATAATATTTTTCTGAAAGATTTAGTCAAATAATTATTTAAATTTATATCTTTACAGAGAGATGACTGCCTACAATAATAAAAAAATTTATTAAAATATTTAAGAAAAACTGTTAGATCTATCCATAAAATTTAGCAATAAATTATATGACAAATAAATTAAACAAATTTAAGTATCAATTGATTTAATTTAGCTTTTAATTTTATCAGTAATTTCAATCTTCTAAATCCAAAAATAGAATTTTTAAAGTTAAAAATATGTTTGTCGCAAATCTCATATAAAATACCAGATCTATCCAAAATAATTAAAATTTGACCATATAAAAATTAAATCAAATAGATCTATTTTCAACTTTTTGTAAACTATAGATGAAAAATTACCTAATTTCATATTTCTTTCAAAAAAGAAGCTTCACAAATCAGAAATATTCAAAATATATAAACAAAATTTAAATTCTAATATTTTTTACTTACCTAATAAGTTTCTTTTTTGCCTTTTTTAAGATAGAAGCGATGAAAGAAGCAAAAAAAAGGAGTAAAAAATAGAAAGAAAAAAATTGAGGAAGATATGTAAGAAGAAAAGGAAAAAGAGAGAGAGAGAGTAGAGGACAAAAAAAAAATAGAGAATGAGAGTAGGAAGATTTGCTGATGGGTTTTTTTTTTTTTTGGGGGGGGGGGGGGAGGGACAAAGGCCCACCAAAAGAAAAAGAAAAAGGAAAAAAAATTCATCGAGGGGAGGGGGGGTCGAAACCACCCAAAAAAAAACCATCAACGGGGGTGGAGGGAAAAAAACCCACCACAAAAAAAAAAAAAAACCAATCGGGGTTGGGGGGGGGGGGGGGGGGGCACAATAAAAAAAAAAAAACAAAAAAAAAAAACTATGCGGTGGGAGGGGGGAAAAGAAAAAAAAAAAACCTATCAAAGAGGGAAGAAAAAAAAACCACAAAAAAAAACCATCGTGGGAGAGGGGGGAACCCATCGGGTGCGGAAGGGGGATGGAAAAACAAAAAAAAAACCACCAAAAAAATAAAGGGGGAGGGGGGGTAGGGAAAGGAAAAAAAAAAAAAAAGCCACCAGAGGGGGAGGGAAAGGGAAAAAAAAAAAAAAAAGCCACAAAAAAAAAACCCCATCAGCCGGGAGGGCAGGAAAAAAAACCATAAGGGGGTGGAGAAAGAGAAAAAAAAAAAACCCATTAGGGAGAGGGGAAGAAAAAAATCGAGAGGAGGGGGAAAAAAAAGACCAACGGCGGGGGCGGGGGCGGCGGCACTTGGGGGGTGAAGGGGGAAAGGAAAAAAAACCAACCAAAAAAAAAAAACATCAGCACGGTTGGCACCGGGTATCGCGGCACGGGGGGGGTCCTGCAAGACACCCCCTGTACTGTGCCCCCCCCCCCCCCCGTGCCATATGACAGAGGGTGGCACTTCGAACCTTGCTATAAAGCAATCTAATGTTGTTGCAAATACTAATTGCCAGGTATATTTAAACTTATATTTAATCCAACTTTGTTTCAAGTAGGACTGACAAGAAATATATTTAAAATTTATATGTTAATTAAAAAGACTAACAATTCAGAAGATGATTTAGTAGTTCTATAAACTACTAACAGACATGTTCTTACTTCCTACCAGTTACAAGATACCAAATATAAAAATTTATGCATCGTGTCAAATCAAACATTAATCATCCCCGTGACGCTAACAAATCACTTTAGATCTACGAACTATGGTGACTAAATGGAATCTAATGCATGCTATTAGAGAAATACAAAAAAAAAAAAAAAAAAAATTACAAACAAAAGAATAGGTATCAAACATAAAACCAAGATAAATATATTTTACAAAAAAGAACAACCAGGATAAAAATGGTGAAAACCATAATGCCTGTTTTTATCATTCAATACATCATATTGTACTAAAGAATGAGCGAGTATAACTTTGTTACCTGGAGTCATCCCAAAATCGTACATTCTAGTAAGAATTTTCTTTTGAAGAGCAAGTTGATCATCAAGCCAACTTTGAGGAAGTGGTCCACCCCATCTATCATCAATAAATTTCACGCAGTACTAATGATAGAAGAAACCAAATGAAGCTTACACTTAAGATATACGGCATTTTCATGTTCTTTGACTAGATCTAGCACCGAATTGATCTTTTCCTAGTCTAATACTTTTCTCAAATACTAAATTAGTTATATCCCAGCCATTATATCCTAGCTTGTATGCAAAATGGACAGACTTTTATCGGCCATCAATATGCCAACCCAATGCCTAATACAAAGTTTAATTCTGGCATGGCCAAAGCATGAGATGCTTGGGTACCAACTTAAAAACTGATTTGATCATTTTGCATTTAAAAAAGAAAAAAAAAACACTTTTATTTTGTTTCTAGAAATTTCAGCCATTTCTATCAGTTGTAAAACTTCATATCTTGTGAATTATGCAGGTTGAAAACATGTTATTACTAAATTTAAAGTAGTTTCCAGGCTAAAGTAGTGAAACCTCCCAACACTTTAAGCCGTGGCACAATCAACACCCTGCATAAAAAATTCTTAGGTTTCTCAAAATTTCCCATCGGCGCTTACCATAGTCCCAAATAGGCCCAAAAACTTAGGATGATTGTTGATTTTGGAAGCAAAACTTCACTGAAATGGTTTGGAATATCACATTGTTCTATATCTAAACCTCTAATTTAGTTGCAAATTGTATAATAGATCTAAAACTAAATTAAAAAAATCTCCTTCGTTTGAGCTGGCAAAACTGGCAATTTATCCTGAAGTTTATTCAACTGTTGTAATTGTACTCCATAGACCATCCGTCAACTAATTTCCATGTAGTTTTGCATCTGAATTGGACAATCTTCCTAAACTTTTGTAAAGTGCAGATTGAGATTGATGTAATCGTTTATGCAGTGAAACTGAGACACGAGCTTGTTTATTAAGTGGCCGACTGCAATCATGCATGCTGAACCAGTAAATAAACGTTTTCATTAAATTTAAATTTCATAAATTTCTTACCCATTATAAATAGCTGGTTTTTATCCTTTTCCCAAAAAGAAAGTTTATTATAATAATCTATATTAGTTTGTAAACATTTCTTTCAACCTAGAATCCTATATCTGATACCAAAATAGCAGTGATTCAAAGTTCTTTTCAACTAAATATCAAAAGGTTCGCAGAAATATGCAGAAGATGTTTGGTCAATTCATATGGTACAGTGATACTAAGACTAAAGGCTGCAAAATATACCAATATTTCTATGTCAAATTATAGTATCAAAATGAGTAAAATTTATTAATTGCAAACTCACCTGTGCAAGTTGCCCATTCGTGACCATGCAAGAAAGCCTGGTCCCCCGAAGAAATTGTTCAGATCTGAACTGCTAATGTTAAACCCCTATAAAGGTATAGGTAATAGTCAAAAACTAGTAAGTACAGATAAAGTCTCTGCTTCACAATCAAGTTGGTAAGAAATAATTAATCTGACGAAATAAGAGCAAAAAAGTTGCCTTTTGATTCTCAACTAACATGGTTTAAATATGATCTCACCTTTGGCCTCCTCTAAACTAAGTGGAGTTTCATAATCAAGCTATCATAATAGGTCATTATCGTATAGAATTAGAAGAGATATCTTTCTTACTGGAGCTAATTGCAAAAAGCAAAACTGTGAGTAACTAATATTGAAGAAATTCAACATTATATAAAATACTAAGTTCCAGAGAAAAATTTCACGAGGAGGTGCGTAACAAATACAAATATTTTTATCTGTTAACTACAAAAGGTATGGAAAAGTTTTTCTATAAAAGCATCGTAGGACACTTTATGAATTCTCAGCTGAAAGATACATAACAGGCAATGCTTATGTATAGAAAAGGTTAAAAAGTAAATAAACATATCTAAAACATAAAATGTATATTAATTTACAGCAAAAGAACATCTGCTGCTAAGGTTTGAAAGAATGTAGAATTGTAGATATAAACATATAAAGAAAACTGTTGATCAAAATAATTTACATGTAAACTACACCTACGGCATTAGGAGGAATTACTACTGGAAACTTGGTAGGTTCTTATCCAACGATATCTGCCATTACTACGACCCATAAAGAGAAGAGTCTACAGTGATGATAGACATCAACAGTGAAAGTGTCTCTAGAAAGAGGAATTAGATGAATTATGACGTAAACTGATCTGATGATGGGGAATAATAATAATAATAATAATAATAATAATACCTGAAAGACCTTCTGCCAGATCGCTTCTTGCCCGGTAAAAGCAAGAGGCAGATTAATACCTTGAAGAGCCATCCAATCGATTTCCTTTTCCCACCTTTCCCAATCCCACCAAGCAAATGAATCTTAAAATCATGAAAGCAAAATTAGATTTTAGAGAAATAAGTAAATTTTGTGGCCTTCATTCATGGAACAACTACTAATATATCACCCATGGTATAATTAAACTGGTACAACTATGTCACTTCTAGATGTAAGAAATAAAATTCTATCTAACATCCTTGCAACGGAAGGACTCATGCCAGTGAAGATTGAGTTTTGATACAGACGGAAGGGCCGCAAAATGCAAACTTGTACCAAAATTAAAAACTAAAGAAACACTTCTAGAATAAAAGTAAAAAAGAACAAAATCAACAAACTAAAGTCATGCAGAAGAAAATATAAAAGCTCTAAGTATTGTGCTTGGAAGCTTACAGCTGGATGTAACAGCATTCTGGTAGTAGCTCCATTGAATGGGTCTTTGAACCAAGATACCAGCAGAAGGAACATGAGGAAGAGAGCCTGGCTGGGGTACTGAAAGTAATTGTGCACCACCAGTTTTCTCCCAAGATATGTGCGCTGTACAATAGTACTTTAGATACCAGTGGAGACCAGCAGAAATTTCCACACCAGTTACCCCACGAATTCTATTAAAAAAACAGAGAACAAATGAGAAGGATCAAGACATGGTCCACTTTCTTTTATCTGGTTTCATTTCATAATGAAGAAAAAAAAAACGAGTGAATTGCAATGGAATAGTAACTATTGTCTTGAGGACTCTAAAATAAATACTAAACTAGGGCCTCTTTTGGAGCCGCTTCTATTTTTACTGATTCTCTATGAATCAGGAGACAGACTTCTCCATCCTTCTTTTTGTTGTTTAGCTTGTTATGCGGAACAAAAAGAAGAAATTGGTACTTAGTTTTTATTTTTCATTACCATCTAGAAACCCCTAAGTTTCACTGGTTTATAACATTATAGGAATGTCGTATATTTTATAATTGGAATGGCAAATTTTTTACCAACTTACCATGCCACTTGGGTTAGGAGGTTGTTAGGACTTGTATATTCTTGTTAGCAGACTACTCATGATTCCCGTCAAGTATGGGAATGATAAAACCTCCTAACCCATGGTATTGTAATATGCATACTAGTTGGGAATCTATGATGATTCCACAAGCTCACCAACACCTCTTACATCATCCCTCTTAAGTTGCATGGTGACGATTTAAATATCTTGAATAGAAAATATATTTGACCCTTCACAAACTGTATGGTAGAGGCCCTTAATACTACAAAGAAAGCTAAGACAGATTCAAGATAAAAGATGATAAGGTAATGCAGGGAATCATAAAACATTCATACATACAAGATTTCTGGAGAACCTTTGCTATCAAAGGACGGATGATTGTTGATGATGAAGCAAGCCTTTCCACCACAATATTCCTGGAAAAAGAAATGTTTGAAATGTAAGAATTAAGGGGGCAAAATCAAAAAATTAATGCTAAGTGTGGTCAAAGAAATTGGAAGCTGGCAATAGAGAAAATGGAACAATAAATTTTCTAAAATAATGATAACAGCGTATCTCTAATTAGGAACAAACCTAGAGGGTTACTTAGCATGACAAGAATGCTGGCTGATATGCATCTTGCCCAGGTTTAAGTTATGACAATAAGGCTGGATGCAATCTTGGTTCTATAAACCGTACAGTTGCAGATGACAACATTGACTCGGGCACATTTGTCTTCATTGAAACAAAATTCTACAATACAGTATATTAAATACCATAAAAAATCATCTCAAACTCTATGATTTCCATGACTTCATAGCAGAATCCCTATGAAAATGCACATCACAGCAACCATCACTTCAGACTTATTTTGCGAAACAAAAAAAGTACTTATTACGATTTAATATGCTAGTAAATTAAGTTCACTTTCCATCAGTTGGCAGATGTTTCGTTTGTCCCCCTCTACCTCCTATGCAAGTAACTTGACTTCAGCACAACTTGGGGGGAAAAAATCACCTTCATGGTTAGTATCTTAGCACTTAATGGAATGGAAGACTTATAATCTCTATTAATAAAAGACTTCTATACAACCTTCATCGATTCCTATACTAGACAAATCTAGTGAGGTACGATAAACAAAGGGAACTCAAATGTCTAAGCTCCTTCTACCAAGAAAGTCTTATACTTAAATCCAGTTCTAACAGATGACATTGTGTATACTACAGTAATAATAGATCCTTCTTTCATCATGTCAAGAAATGATGGCCATGCGCCAATATGTTGCTCCTATAGTGGCACTGGTGAGCTTAAAAATGCCGAGTCAAATGAGAGTAATCTTTCCCTAAAAGTAGTTTATTTTTTAACTTGTAGAGTAAAATAAATGATTTAAATAAACAACTATAAACCCCTTCCCCCAACCTAAACTGGAGTTAAACATTTTAACATGCATGATGGTGATATTAATATAGCAGCAAAGGCTTTCTATACAAAATATAGTAATGCCAGTTTCTTAGATTCTTATGTGAACTTTTTCAGAGAAATTATTTCAATACTCTACATCCAGGATTCCATGCTCCTAACCTCCATTAAAAACTCCAAAATGAAAAAAATATATAAGTAAATGTTGACTCAAACATCACCTACTATTATAATAGTAAATGAGGAATATTGCAAGAACAGTCAAAAACATTGGAAGAAAGGACAGGACAACCGAAGAATTTCATGCTGCAGTTAAACGCCATGACACCCAATTTAGAAACTTAGATGGTAATTCAATTCTGAAATCTCAGTCCGTCGGAATTTTAACTCACGAACCAAGAAGGTTTATGCAGTTAAACGATGATGATACTGCACACGATAAGAAGAAAAGGAGCAAAGAACTTTTCAAAATGATTTCGTAACCTCTGTAAACAATTTCAGAATCAACAGAAATCGAAAAAAAATACCAGAATTAACAATCACCTAGTATAACAATTTTAATCGGCAGATTATGCAAGAACAACCAAAGGCACCACAGAAACATTAAATAAAACAACAGAACAACCCAAGATTCTCATTCTGCAATTAGACGTCATGATACCCAATTTAGAAACAGAGATGGTAACGAAATTCTGAAAATCTTGATCCACCAGGATTTGAATTCACGAAGCAAGATGCTTTAAACAGTAAAATAACGGTAAGAACTTAGTCCCCGCGAAACCAATAACCATCGATGAGGATAAGAACATAAAGAAATCGCACCTTAGACACGATCTTGAATTCGAAGCTGGACGAATGTGAAGGAAGAAGCCGATCGAGTAGGCCGCGAACAGCTTCTTCTTGGACCGACGCGGGCTCTCTCTCCCGCTCATGGATCTCGAGGAGGCGCGAGAGGCGAGACGATTCCAGCGGGATCGAATTCGCCCTCGAGGAGGCGAAGAAGAGGAAGAAGACGACAGCGACGAATACGAGGTCGAGGGCGAGGACGCGGTGGTGGGCGATCGGTGGAAACGCCATGGCGCGGAGCGATCGCGCGAGGGGAGAAGCGATAAACCCTAATTGGTGGGAGAGGAAGAGAAGGTGGAAGAGAACGGATGGGGAGAGGGAGGGGTTTAGAAGTAGGAGAGTGCATGGGAGGGTGACGGTGGTTAGAAGCGAAAGCGAAAGATTCCAAAGAGAAGCGGATTAAGACGAAAGAGAGGGAGAGAGAACAAGACAAACGTTGCAGGCCGCGAATGAAGACGCCGAAGATACCCTTGTTGGCAAGCGAAGGGCGAAGGGCCTCGGTTTAAATCGATTTGGACTTAACGGTTAGTTGGACCACACTCCGAGTCGGATTCGGTTCAGTTTGAAATGGGTCTAATTTGAAACTCCGCTCAGTTTTAGTGTTTTTTTTTTTTTTTTTTTTTTTTTTTTTTTTTTTTTTGAGAAAACTCGGTCTCAATTTTTAAAATTTTAGAAGTTGTTATCCGTAGGACCTTAGGTGTGAATTTATACTATATGGCTGTGTTTGGTTGGGGGGTTAAGGGTGGAATAAAGGGTTTATTCCACCCTTATCCCCCAAACACAAAAAGGGATTGGTGGGAACACTAGTTCCCACCTTAACGGGCTATTCTAGAATAGCCCGTTAAGGGGTGGGAACTAGTGTTCCCACCCCCAGGTGGAACAAGCTGGGATAGCCCAGCTTGTTTCACCCGTGAAGAGAGAGAGAGAGAGAGGGGGAGAGAGAGAGAGAGAGAAAATTTTATTTATTATAAAATTTAATTTCGGAAGTTTAAATTTTAAAATTTATAATTTTTAAATTTACAAAATTAAAAGTTAAGTTTTAAATTATTTAATTTAAAATATGATGAAGTAAAAAATTTTATTTTTAGAATTTGATATTTTTTATTTTTAAATTAAAATTTTATCTTAAATTTAAAGTTTAAAATTTAAAAAATTTACTTTTTTTTAAAAATTGTACATTTGAGATTTTAAATTTTAAATTTAATTTTTAAACTTTAAATAACAGTTTATATTTTAAATTTTAAAATATAAATATAAAATATAAAAATTCAAATTTTAATATAAGGAAAGGGATAATATTATTAATTTTTATTTATAACTACCCACTTTAATTCTTATTTCATCTTACCTAACCAAACGCTATTTTTTTTATTCCCAGGAATAATCTACTTTTCATCCAAACGCAAAATTGATTTAATCCCCGCTTATACTTCAATTTATACCTATCCCTGGAATAGTCACTTTTTACTTATCCCCGAACCAAACGATACCTATATGTATTATCCAAAAAATTGAGGACTCCAACCTTAGACTTAATGTAAGAAATTAGACTCCTAAAAATATTGCATATAGCCGGTGTACTTATACATTCATGTATTGCATATTTATCAAATATTTTATTCTTGCAAGCTTTTGTTATAATATTATTCTCTCTATTTAGAAACTAGGCTGTTTAATATAAAGTATGTGATGGATAAAAGAACAATGAGCTCATAATAATGCATTAACGTACAAAAAAAACTAAATACAATTTTATGTCCAGATAAGGAGCAAAAATGAAACCCTTTTAAAATTTTAAGATCTGGAATGTTTATTACAAATTACCCATTTTCACCGTCTTTCAAAATTACATTTTGGGGTATTTCTATTCTTACGCCCTCTTTATCTAATTCTCCTTTATCACTATCTCGAGTAAGATGGAGGAAATAAAAAGTAGAGAATAAAGGGGGTCTGATTATCACGCACGTTCGGGTATAAATAAGTACATAACCGCTGCAAAAGAGACGGTATTGTGCTCACTCGACCTCTTCGAGGTCCTTCGAATCACATCATCCATGGCGATGGAGCCCTTCCTCGACCCCCTCCCTCCGGGTTTCGTCTTCAAACCTAATGGCCCATTGTTGATACGCTGGTACCTCCTCAACAAAGTACTCGGTCAACCTTTACCCTGCTACGCGATCAAAGAGGGCGTAGATATCTACACCTCCCACCCCGATCACCTCCCAAGTAATCGATTCATTTAATGTTGGATCGTACAATTTCGACTCTGTTTGATTCAATTTTGTTTGCAATTATGTGTTTGCGCACAATCTTGTGTTGTACTTTGCAGTTGATACTGTGAGTATGGACGATAAATGGGCGTACTTCTTCGTGTTTAGGACGCCGGGGGACGAGGATCGGAGCACGTCGTACGGTTACTGGGGTTTGATCGATAACGACGTGGAGTACGAGGACGAGAAGGTTGGGGGGATCGTCGCGTTCAGGCGATCGCTCACGTTCTACGATGGGACGGCGCCCAACGGCGAGCTTACGGAGTGGAGGATGATGGAGTATCGGCTCAACAATGAGCTTGGCAAGTTCAAGAATCCAAATGATCCCGAGGTGAAATGCATTCTAACTGTTTGATTCAATGTTCAGTAGAGTAACCGAATTTGGTTTCACTCTGTCTTGGTACTGCATGATTTTTGGATGATTAATTCAGATTCTGAGAAATTCGCAGAACAATATAAAAAGTATAATTCGTGCCAATTTGTAGGTTGCAGTGAACTGTTTGTGTTTCTCTAGCGTTTTAGCAACTAGGTAATATATATGTTTTTATTGTTTTTTTTTTTTGAGAATTAGGTAGCATGCTACCGCTTCATTCAATTGGAGGATGAATTCAGCTACAGATTAAGGCAACTGAGTCCTCGAGAGGGAAAAAAAAAAAAAAGAGAAAAAAAAAAGTTAATAGCAAAAACGAATCCAAGATTCCCTGAGCGTCCTGATCTCCGTCAACACACAACTTAACAATCTCTTGGAGTTCTCGAAGATTCTTTTATTTCTCTCCAGCCAAATAACTCACCATGTAGCAGCAATGGTTGTCAGCTCTCTGCGTGCCTGCATCCCCATTTTGAGATTGCTCGCTACCCATAGCTCTTCGGAGGAGGAGCAGTTTCTAGTAAAAAGTTTGTTTGGGATGAGGCCCTGCAGTAAAGCTGATGTAGAAGCACAGCTAGCAAAGAGGTGATCCACTGTCTCAATCTCTTCCAGACAGAAGACACAGTGCTCTTCTCCACTCCATCCCCTTTTCAATAAATTGTCCACAGTAAGCACCTTTTTTTCAGCACTAACCACACAAAAATTTTGACTTTAAGAGGAGCTTTGATTTTCCATAAATGATCGATTCTGTCGGCGTTTACCCCACCCTCTTGTAGGAACCTATAGAGCGACTTGACCGAGAACTTTTCGGATCGTGTCCATCTCCATCTTACCTCGTCCTGTCTGTCAGTAGGGGAGATTTCGGCTATCAGTTCCTTTAGGTTCAGAACTAGGTAGCTATCAAGTTGAGAATTAGAGGTGAACCCGGACATGACTTTGCGCCAATTCCATCCGTTCCGTCCCCAGCATTCCTTAACTCTATGTTTCTTATTTGTGACCCTGTCAAAAATCTGCGAGAATAAGGAGCGCATTGAAGCTTCATCGCACTAGATATCAGTCCAAAAGTTAACACTTTGGCCGTCCCCAATAGAGAAGATTACTCCATATTTAAAGATCTCTCTAGTCGCTAGGACACTTCTCCACCAAAAAGAGTGAGGTTTGAACGATGCTCCTTCTGCCAGCGGTTTCCTCCTAGTATAATATGCTCCAGAAACTAGTGCGGCCCACAGCTGACTTCTGTCGGAAAAAAATCTCCACCACCATTTCGTCAGCAATGCTAAGTTCATATTCTCTAGATCTTTTATTCCTAAACTGTCCTCTTTCTTACTTCTACACACTGTTTTCCACTTTACTAGACAGTGGCCTCCCTTAGCTGTTAAACCTCCCCTCCAAAAAAATGCCCTTCTTAGTGCCTCTAGGCGGCGTAGAACCCACTTGGGTGCTTTGAATATGGAGAAGTAATACAAAGGTAGGTTTATAAGTACGGAGTTTACTAGTACCAGTCTGCCTCCTTGTGATAACAGCTTAGCTTGCCACCCTTCAATTCGCCTCTCCATGTTACTGATGAGAGGTCGACAGTTCTCTTTCTTCAACCTATTGGTCGATAAAGGTAGACCAAGATACCGTGTAGGTAGGGATCCCAGTTTGCATCTTATCCAACCTGCCGACCTCCTGCCCAAGTGTTCATTCTCCCCCAGGTAGAAGAGTTCATATTTGCTTCGATTAATCTTCAGTCCAGATGCCCACTAAAACATATGCCAAATGAAGCGAAGGTTCCTCAGCTGTCTACTCTTTGCCTCGCAAAAAAATAATGTGTCGTCAGCAAATTGAATAATAGCCACCTTCTGTTAGAAATTGCGTACGGTAAAAAAAAAACAAAACGCAGCGGAACAAAATCAAACAAATTTGATTTTAGAAAACTTTCGAGATCCAATCTCTAAACCACGCAATTAGGATCCCTCATGTTATTCAAGATTAAAACGAGATAGCAAGATCTAATCTTCACCTTTGCGCGGGTTGTTCTTCACCGCAATCCGATGATCGTGGAATAAGGTTCTCTTGAAGCCGCACACGCGTCCGGCCTCTATAGGTATCCACACGAGGTTGACGATCCAATCGATGTCCTCACCGGGGTGCTAGCTCCCTTGCAAAGAACGTCTTTTTGCTAGAGGAAGAAGAGAGAAATTGAGAGAGATGACGGCTAGGGTTTTCTAAAAACTCCCATATATTATATAGAGGGATATAATCCTCTTTTAATAATATAATAATCATTAAGGATAAGAATAAATCTAGATTTAAATTTATCCTTTCCTTAATTGATTACATCAATCAAATCCTAATTTGATTCGACTTAATCTTTATCCTAATTTGATCATATCAAATTAATAATGCAATATTTGCACATAAGCCCTCTCATAAATTACTAACTATTAGTAAGTCCTCTTTTGTAACATTTACACTTTAATACCACTAATTTGTAATAATTACAAATTAGTCCAATTATCAACATATTGACAATTAAGTCCTCCGGCGATTCAAAAATCGCAATCTAGCTATCCGATCAGTCACAACCTCTTATGTGTGTGACCCCATAGGTTCTATTCTATCTGGTAGTGAGATATATTCTGATCACTATCAATAATATCACTGAAACTCTTTTCAGTGGGTCGGAACAATTCCAACTCAGCCCAATGAGAATTATCGATCATCCAAATGATTCTCATGAGTCTCACAATCCACCAGTGACGCCTAGCAGCATGTAGTGGCATTTCAGTAGAATGGAATACTGAACCTCTTGGTGCAGTTACCGTGTGATACAGTCCTTCTATCATGAGTCCCGACTAGACGGAGATCATGGAACAACTCGTCAAACCCCATCATCTGTCATATGTCAAATTTATTCGACTCGAGTTTCTAATATCGGAAACCCTTTCCGCTATTTATCCTGCCTTGGCCAAGGTCTTCTAAACTCGGTCTCATAAATCACATAGGACTAACACCCCTATCTACCAAGGGAGATAGATTCCATATAGGTGCACACCCTATTCCTATAACGAACCTACTGCAGCCAACATGCACCGCAAGGACCCGAATGGCTAGGGACCAAGTGTATGTACAGTCAAACTACAGTAACCTCATTGTGAATAGCCGAGGCACCACAGGTCAAAGGACCAGTCACACTACTGCAACATTGAGTAAGTCACTGACGAGTGAGTAGACATCCAAGTGACTTCTCGCATTGGTCACGCTCGGTACCCTTGTTCTCTAACAACCACCTGCACATTCGCTCCAGTGTCTCCACACTGTTGACTCGAGACTCATCTACCCAAAAGGGAAGCGACCTGTGCACCAATCTCATCGGATCAATCACCGTCCCCGCGATGATCCATCGATCGGGAGCATTTAGAAATTAACCATCAATGACACATGTCTCAAATTCTCAACTCTTGAGAATACATGTCATCATCTTATTAATTCCTTGGACGATTCATGGACACATACACAACATGAATGGAAATAGGAACCCATATTTATTCATAATATTTAAAGTCAAATACAAATTTATGTCCTAAAAAGAATACATGTGTCAGCCCGATTGGCTTCTAGGGCATACATCTAACACCTTCGTCTTGTCATTAGGGCCGATTCCTTTTAAAAGACCGTTGCTGACAGCTCTTTCTGTCAATCTCGCTAAACCCTCCGCTACCACTAGGAAAAGATATGGAGATAAAGGATCACCCTGCCGCAGTCCTCTTCTAGTCTTAATCCACTTTGTTGGAATTCCGTTTACCAAAACAACCACCTTGGCATTGGATATACATTGTTCTATCCAATCACACCATCTATGGTTCGTCCCTAGCCAAATCAAAGTCTTCCTTAAAAAGTCTCATCTCACTTTGTCGTACGCCTTTTCAAAGTCAGCTTTGATTCCAACACATTCCATGCCAGTTTTGGAACACCAGCTAATAATTTCGTTTGCGATCGCAAATGAGTCCAAAATAGACCGACCTTTAAGAAAAGCGGACTGCGTGGGGGAGATAATGCCATTCATTTCCCCTTCAAGTCTGTTGGCGAGAACTTTAGAAATAATTTTTTGCACACTGTTAATGAGACTTATAGGTCTGAAGTCGTTCGCCGTAGTAGCTCCCTTTTTCTTAGGTATGAGACAGATGTAAGAATAATCAATAGGCCCAGTCTGTAATTTACCTTCAAATAAGTCTTGGAAGATACCAAACAAATCGTCTTTGAGTATCTCCCAAAATCTCTGAAAAAATCTTAAATTGTTTTTATTGTTGAGAATCTGTTTCGGAGTTTATACCGAAGGCATCTTATGAGAGGGTTGGTGGTACAAGTGTCAGATATTTTGGTGCTCTTTGGTTGAGCTTCTAGAATGGCTTTTCTATTCGAGAAGTAAAAGTTTCTGTACCCAAAGTCTATCAATAGAGCTTTAAGAAAAGTTGGCAGCGCTTCTACTCAAGCAGAACTTTCAGAAGCTCGAACGACATATAACAGGGCCCGAACTGCTTGTATGGCCAGAATATTTTGAAAAGAAAGACGAAAAACTGATGTATGGTTAACTAGAAGGAAGGTATGTGATTAGAAAACAGAAGTCCAAGAGAATTTGCTTAGGTGGGAAATTGAAAGGGTCACTTCTGAGCCCAAAATTTAAAAGCTTTTATTCAAAGCTTTTGGTTCGAACTAGGCCAACAAACTGTTGCAATGGTTTTAACAAAAGAGTTGGTGCTTCTTCGAACAGTTCATTTCAAACTTCAGCTCTACAAAGCTCCAATCAAACCACATAGACCTTATCTCCTGAAATGCTTTGAATGTTCTGAAATATGCTCTTCATGGTAGGAAATTGCTCATGTCAAATGCAAATTACAACTTATGGTGACATCACACACTGTTCTATTCAATTAATTAGCTGCCTAATGTTTGATATTAATGGCCACATATCCTATTTTTCGAGTCATTTAATTTGCGGAGAGTTTCATTAGCTCTTATGCTCTTTCGTGAAGGTACATTTTGGCGTTTTGTTTGAGGCAATTAAAGGCTCTGTTATCCTTTTAATCCTTTTCATCCCTAATTAGATGGAGAAATGCGTTGCGTGCAAAATATACAAATCATTGGAGAAACAAGGGAACTACATGGTCAACAAATATGTCAAAATGACCGGAGAAGCAGTGACACTAAGATGAGTAAGCGAAGCAAACGAGACAGACCAAAATATTTCAAAAAGACCGGCGAAACCATCAATACCAAGGAGGAGAGAACCGAAGCAGCAAAGACAAGAAACGTGAAGAGGACAAGCTACGCGGCGATCAGTACAGAGCAAGAAAGATTAGGAAAATAATGCAACTCTTCTGAAACATATGCAGTGATCAACTCAATTTGCTCTCTAGCCTGTATCATAGGTACATGCTGAACTTCAATTAATACTCTTTTTTTTTTTAATTCAACTGCTATCTCTGACAAAAAAATCGAAAGCTGACTAATATGTAGTTCCTTTATACTTGAGCAGATTTCATATGCAACCTATATTTTGCATCATATTATTTGTTCTTTTCTTTTTATTTTCTCTCTCTCGAGCTTGGTCAGTTTAAATTTTTTTTTTTTAGTACATACTAAACACTTCACATATATATCTGAAACAAAGATTCTCATCATAAGTATACATAGATGAGATAGAATACCGAAGTGGCTAGCTTCTTACATGAACTTAATGCATCTTAAACTTCCATGGCCTTAGGGAGACCAACCACGAAAGCTGGGCCTGCTAGATTGCTAATCTCTTAATTTTTTTCCAAGGGAAAAGAAAAGAAAAAATCGAGCTAATTTATCACATACAAACATTTTCTTGGAGGAAAACATACATCACACCACGTGCATCATCATCATCATCATCGTCAATGTGTAACAATATATATATATAAAGCTTGAATAAAACTAATTAAATTTTAAACAGGTCAATTAACAGTCTCCTTACATATAAATCGAACTAGGTAATCTCCTTAAAAAAACTTCAAGAACACAAATTATGAGGACTGTACGCCTATACGCGCACATGCATCCGCAACCCCACGACTCCGCATGCATGCATGCATGCACGTCCGCGTACGTACGACGCACAAATGTACAAACTAAGACCAATATCAAAGGACTTGCTTCAAATAGTGTTTTCCTTTTTGCCGAGTATAAAGCACAGCGACTCAGGAGGAGGAGGAGGAGGATCAGACGACGAATTCGAAGAGGAGGCGCCGGCAGTGGGAAGAGGAGGCGGCGGCGGCGGCAGTCGGCACCGGAACGCCCACATCTCCACCACATCGTTCTCGCGGAAATTGCAGCAGGCGAGCGCGTACTTCCACTCCTGCCCTTTGATCATCACCGTGTCGTCGCGGCAGTTGCGGACGAGGTCCATGTGGAACATCCACCCGCTCCGCACGAACACCTTCACCTTGATCAACTTCGCGTACTTTGGTTTCTCCTCCGTCCCCTTCATCCTTGGCCGCTTCTTCACCCGCTTCTTGAAAAATTTAACCCTCTCGGCCGGAGAGAGGAGGCGGACGACATTCGACTTGAAGTCGGCGGGGAGGATGAAGCCGCTCTTGTGACGGTCGCGATCGGAGTGCCGGACAGTTCTCTCCATCACGAAGTGGATGTCTCTGTTTTCGGTCTCGCGCACCCGCCGACGAACCAATTCGCTGATCCATGCAGGTATAATGCGAAGGGGGCTGATTTCAGAGACTGCTTTCCACGCCATCTCTCTCTCTCTCTCTCAGTGCAGTGCAGTGCAAGAAGAAGAAGAAGAGTTGCTAATTAAGAAACAAGGGGTTCGCGCGATGCATATATAACGAAGAGAGTGGTGAAGTTACTCTCGGATTAGGATTATGTATATATATATATATATATATATATAGAATCATATTAGTATAATCATAGTATGCTTCGAATTCCTTTTCCTCGAGTGAAATTGGTTTCGGGAGTCCTACTCGAATTGGGATATATAGTTAGTACGTGGGAATTTATAGGTAGCTTAAAGTAAATTATGTTTCGACTAGCGGATATGTATTATGAAATTCGTTAAAAATAAAAAATAAAAATGTTTTGGTTCAATAACTCGAACCTAATTGCACTGGTTTTTAACCCAATAATTGCTTTGATATTATATTATGAAAAGATTTTAATTATAATGTTACTAGAGTTGGGCTGAAATACTATTAATAGTATTTAGACTTTTTTGTTATTCAATTTTTAATTCTGGATAAAAAATTATAGGGTTAGAATGATAGTGATCATCTAAAGTTTAGTAGTTGTTAGTGTAATAATATTAATTAAATAGTAGAAATAATCAAAGAAAAAGATCTAATGGTTAAAAATTGGATTGCAAAAAGTCCTCAATACTATTAATATATAGTATTCTACGGTCATACTAATTATCTAAATATATATTTTTAAACTATTTTCCTTTGAGAATTTTTCATTTATTTGCTGTATTTGAAGTAAATATATAGATAATTTAAAACATTCAAAATATAATAGTTAGTTTAGCCGATTTATTTAATTTATTAAACTTCTGTAGAAACCGAACTAAAATATAAACTAAGATATCGTTTGGATCGGGGATAAGCAATTTTAGGCTAATCCTAGAATAGGTATAATTATTAGGATAAGCAGGAATAAGATCAATTTTACGTTTGGATAAAAATTAGGTTTTTCTCGAGAATAAGAAAAATAATGTTTGGATGGTTTGATTGGAATAGCAAAAATAAGAATAATCATAGTTTTAAAATAATAATATTTTATCTAATTAATTAGTACAAAATATTAATTAATTAATAATTCAACTTATTTAATCTACTAATTAATTATGAATATTGCTAAAAACCTCTTAATATTAATTAATAGATTAATTGGTAATTAATAATTTAATTAATCACAAATAATTTAATAAATTAATAAATAAATTAGTTAATAATAATAATCAGATAATTAATTAAAAAAATAATTAAATTACTCAAAATATTAATTAATTAATCAATATAAGTACTACTAGTTATTGACTAAGTATACTAAATTTATTTAATTAGCAAATTAATTAAAATAATAAATTAATTACTCAAATAATTAATTAAATATTTATTAGAGTAATAAATTAAGTAGTTAATTACACATCTAGTTAATTAGTAAATAAATTAATATATAAAACATTAATTAAATAATATTTTATTATAAATCTAGCTTGAATATTTTATTATTTTATTATTAATTAAATATATTATGTCTATATAATTTATGTTTAACTAAATTTATAATCTTAATTAAGTTTGGTATTAAGCTTGGAATAGTGCTATATATTCCGCCAAAATGGTGAAATATTTAATCTCAACTATTCCGGAATAATCAAGAATAGTGAAGTTTGATCGGGATAAAATATTTCGATTAAAAATCATCCTGTTTGGCGGAATAACGAGAATAACTAATTGTTTAATCGATATAGACCGCATTTTTAGCTAACTTAGTCCAATAATTAATGGATAATATTGGTGGCAAATCGCATATTAAAGCGAGTCAATATAAATATACACGACTCCAATTAGTAATCTATCATCAGCAGCAGCAGTGTATAATAATAAGAATAAATTCGTTCCATCCCTACAATCCTTTATACAGATCAACTCACACCACATTACCTTCCTTAAAAAAGAAATAAAAAATCCCACAAATATATAATTTAAAAAACAAAGAAAAAATATATATAAATATGATCAGTATGCTTTGATGGACGGCGGAGATGGCACGCGGCCGCTCCGATCCCCGCACTCGATCCCGCTCCTCGCCGGTAAGGTTACCGGGACGCGGGGCGCGCTCTTCGCCGCGCGCGCGCACGCGTGGTCGGAGGGGAAGCGGTGTCTCAGGCAGACGCTGACGTGGCAGGCCTTGCACGTGGCGGTGTTGGAGAAGGTGAGCGCCTCCCTGCACCGCGGCACGGGGCACCGCGCCTTCGCCTTCCGCTTCCTCGCCGGGTCGCACGTGCCGGATCGCACGTGCCGCTCCAGAACGGCCACCTCATCCTCTCCGCCCCCCTGCCTCTCCACGGACGCGGAGCAAATCTCGCATACGACCACCGTGCGGCTCCTGTGCTCCGATCCGGGGCAACCGTGCGATTTGTAGGTTCGATGATCCAAGCAAAATACCTATAACACACAACAATTAATAATAATAATAATAAAAGATAAAGGGATTTATTTATTTATTCATTCATTTTTCTCCGTTTTAATTACTATAATTTTTTTTTAAAAAAAAAACCTTTTGACACCCGTCGCAGGTGAAGGGCAAGAAATCGAGTTGATTGCAATCTTCGTGCTCGCAGTGCGCCCCCAGATCAGGAAAAGCTTCGGTTCCTCCCACCATCTTATCTTATTTTATCCTTCTCTCTCGCGATTGATTGAGTTATTAGATGCGTAATTGGCGAGACATCTTTTCTTTCTTGTGTGATATTTATAGGCTTCGTTTTCTTTCTATACAAGGAAACTGTTCCAGGCTTGGGTTCCAAGAAGGGTCGGCGTGGATTGCGTTTGGATCGTTCTGGAAAAGTCTAGTGCTTTTTCTGGGCCTTCGTGAGGGATGACGACGAGGTGGGCGTGGATGGGCCTAATTTTTTAGGTAGGCCCTAGTTACACTCGGACCCGGACTAGGATTGGATACAGCCCTTTCGATACCCACATTAGAGGTATGCGTAAAGCGACGTCCAAAAATGAGTAAGGATCTGTTAGGTGTTGAGGTCCATTTAATGCTAGCGGATGAAACCGAGTTAGAGACAAAAAGCCTATAAAGATACTTGCTTGTCCATTTCATATACAGAACGTTATATTACATACAGAAATCGTACTTTAGTCTAAGTTACATACTTACATGTGAAATTGGAACTGTGTCAGTCGAGTAATTCATTTGAAGTTCAGTAATTTGTAATTATGCTGAAATGCTTCTAATAGCACCAAATTATTGATGCTATTAAAATTTGGATGAAAGAATGTGCGATTAGAATGATTGTGGTCCCCTAAAAATAGGATTGAGTGGGTGGTTGGTTGAATAGTATGATATAACGGATGAAAATAGTCAAAGAGTTAAATCTAACGGCGGAAAACTTTGTAGTACCAAGTGTTGGGTGCTATTAGCACCCCAGTCGGACTCCAGTAATTTCATGATTTTTAGAAGCAATCCAATTAATTACATTTCAAATCAAGGTTTCTTTTTTTTTTAAGAAATAATAAGTCTATAAAGTATTCTATATTCTTTACAATGCGGCAACCAACTTGAATAAAGATAATATATTAAGTCACGATTCTCATATTTGTCTAAAATGAGCATCTTAGACAATTGGCGCCGTGGCCAATGCAGGAGCCTTTGTAACCGAATTTAACTTTAAATAAATAATGTTCTTTCCCTTAGAGAAATCAATGGTACTGATCACACCATTATGTCAAACAAACATGCAAGGAAAATATTAAAAATCAACACTTTGATTCTCAAATCTCGAATTCTAGATTAAAATAATAATCTGCTTCCATCTTGACTTTTTAAGAAACCGAAGCTCCAATGGAAAAAATGAGCTATTCGGTTACCAAACATAAAAATAGTTTCTAGCTAGAGACAATAAGATTATCAATCACTCAATAATTTCATAAATGGTGTTTAAATCCTAGCTTCCAAGGCTCCTAAACCTCATCACATGTACACTCGCGTTCAAAATTAATATTATGAACTAGAAGATATCCGAGAACAAAACACTATACACAGTTGCTCTTCTTCAGCTCACCATGTTCACAGAAATTCTTAATTTTCACTCTCAAGAATGACATGAATATAAACAAGAACGGATTTCACTTCCAGACGATTAATTACAAACCCCCCCTCCCCCTCCACAAACTTCATATTCGATCCTAATAGAAAGAGAAAAACCAAACAATAAACTATCGATAACCCCGCGGCAAAGGAAAAAAAACAAACAAAAATACAAAAAAAAAAAAAAAGAGAGAACTTGCTTGCATTCATCAGAATTCGGTAGTGTTGGAGCCGGCGGCGGCGGTTCCGAAATCCCGTTGATGCCGCCGCCGGAACGAAACCAGCCCCTCCGACACGATGCTGCCGTCGTCGTCGAACTCCGCTGCCCCGAACGCTGCCGCGGCCGCAGCGGCCGCCTCGTCGTCCTGCCCGCGCATCGCCCGCAGCGTCCGCCGCGCCATCTGCCTTCTGACCCCGGCGCGCCCGCCGCTGCTGTCCTCCGCCACCCTCATCAGCACCGCCTCCGCGCCCGCGGCCCTCGCGGCCCCGCGGAAGCGCAAGCTCCCTTTGCTCATCCCGTAGAGCGCGGCGACGCAGTACTCCTCCTCCGGACTCCCCGCGGCGTCCCTCATCAGGCCCACCAGCGCCGCCACCGCGCCCGCGTCCATCAGCGCCGCCCTCCCGTCCGCGCCCCCGGCCAGATTCCCCGCCACCATCAGCGCCAGCCTCCGCAGCGCCGCCGCATCCGCATTCGGCGCCGTGGCCAGCGCGAGGAGCTGCCTGACCGCGCCCGGGGTCCGCGCGATCTTGGATTGATTGGTGGTCGCCACGGAGAGGTGGTAGAGCGCCGTCCCCGCGTCGCGGCGCGCGCGGTGGGCGTCGGAGGAGGAGGAGGGGGCGCGGGTGAAGAGGTGGATGAGGGGCTCGATCGCCCCTAAGACCCCGATGGCGGCGCGGTTCTCTTCGTCGAGAGCGAGGCTGAACACGGCGCCCGCGGCGTGGTCCCGCGCCTCCGGGTGGCCGCCCTTGAGCACGTCGACGAGCGGGGGCACGGCGCCGGAGCGCACGATGCGGACCTTGTTGGGCGCCTCCAAGGAGAGGTTGACCAGCGCCGCCGCCGCGTTGACCTGGACCCCGGCGTAGCGCGAGAGGAGCATCGGGCGCAGCGCCGCGAGGAGCCGCGGCGTGCACAGCGCGAGCCGCCGCTCCCGGCTCTCCCTCGTCGCCTGCCGCAGCGACGCCATCGCCGCCTCCTGCTCCGAGGGCTCCGAATCCTTCAACCGCGTCAGGATCTCCTCCTCCAAGCGATCGCACGAAGCGGCGGGAGAGGCCTCCGGAGCTTCTCGGGCCTTGGTCGGGGTCTCCTGAGTTAGGGTTTCCTCGGCGGCTCCGGCCGCCATTTCCGAGGAGGGGAAGGAGGAAGAGGAAGGGTAGGAGGACGACGAGGCGGAGGAAGAAGGCGGGGAGAAGCCGGGATTAGGGTTCAACACCCTCCTGGTGCGCACGGAGATCGGCGGAGGGGTGTCGGGGCCGATCGGGGCCTTCAAACCCTCGCGGAGCGCCGCGGGAGGAGGAGGAGGAGGAGAGGGATCGTCGGGGGCGGCGGGCATGAGGCGGCGGACGATGGCGCGCGCGGCTTCGGCGGAGGGCGGGGCGGGGCGGGGGAGGGCGGAGCGGTCGCACCAGGTGAGGATGGCGTTCTTGAGGGCGACGTTGGGGATGAGGAGGAGCGGCGGGGAGGAGGAGGAGGAGAGGGGGGGAGGGGTGAAGGAGAGGGCGGAGCAGGCCTCGATGCAGCGGCACTCGAAGGTGTCGCCGGAGGGGACGATGACGGGGTCGGCCATGAGAGAGCGGGAGATGGGGCACAAGAACTCCGCGGGAGCCTCGGCGGAGAAGGAGGACGACGGCGAGGACGAAGGCGACCGGTGGAACGAAAGCTTCCAGCGCGCCTTGCCGCTCCCCATTGGTATGCCTTTCTTCCACCACCACCCTCCTTTCTTTTTCTTTTTTAATTTCCTCTCTCTGCTTTCTTTCTCTCTCTTTTTTCCCTTTCTTTTTTTAGTAGCAGTGAGAGTAGGGTTGGATTAGAAGCATTTTCTTTTTTGTAGTTTTATAATCCATATATTACTATTCTTTGTCTCTGTTGGTTCCGAAGAAAGAGATACGCAAAAAAAAGAAGAAGATAAAAAAGGAGGAACGGGATGAAAACGGTAAAACTAGTTGGTTGCACCTGGTTCATCTCGCACCATATTCTTTTAATATTTTGTCTCGCCAAATTCATTTCTTAACAAAGTAAACAAAATAGATAATTTGCTGTCTTTAAAAAATAATAATAAAATTTGAAGTTAGTTTACTTAATGCATGCCATACCGTTAAAAAAAATCTATAAAAAATAATACTTATAATCAAGTGATATTCTATTCTATACAATTTTTTTAAAAGATTATTTAATATTTTAAAATGTTAAAATATTAATTATGAAGTGCATAAAGTGTTTCATACACCAGGTGCACGCTAGACTTTCACAAAAGGGATAGGAATTGGGAGGCGAAAGTAAGCAGTGGTGGGCTTCAGAGGGAGGAACTAATGATAGGCTTAGACTACCACGTGGACCATAGAAAGAGACCTCCGTATGACTCGTGTTGCTTTCTTGTTGGTCCGGTCTATTAGACCACTTTCTAGTAACAATATCTTCAACTCTGTAGACCACAGAAAAGAAGAGTAGAGAGGAACCTTAACCGCGAAGAGTAGCCATTTTATTTATATTTATATATATATATATATAAAAGAAAAGTAACAGCTTAACCACGAAGTGTGGCCCTACAAACTGGAGGCAGTCTACTGTGTCATGCTTACACCACGTCATCAATAACAAGTCAATCATATATATATATTTTTTTAAAAAAATATTTTTTTTTGTAATCATGATAGAATATATATTTCGAAAAAAAAAATTTGATTAGTTTGAAACGTCACGTCACCGATATATTCAGTATATTTTAAAAATTTTCCAACAAAACTGTAAGCCTGTAACAAAGTAACAAATTAACCATTCCTATCCAGCGACTAGAGACATGGCACTGGACAAGTTGTTGTTAGTTGGGATTATTTAAATTATAAAATCATTATTACAATTATTCAAAATTTGCACAGTATTGTGACTATTTATTTGGAATAAATGATTGGTAGGTAGCGTGTTGACCTGGTGAATTAAAATTTTTGGCAGCGTGCTATTTCACATCTTGTTGATTTTATCATTATAGTGAACCTGTGAACCTTAATTTTCTATTATAAATAACAGGTAACAAAAAGGTTTATCTCTGTAGAACTTATCTTAAATCAAATGTACCTTATAACGCCCTTCTTAATTCTTATCATGGTAAAATTTTATTTTGTTAAAGCGGAATAAACATGTCGCATAACAGTAGGATGCATCCTAAAATATGAAGGTCAAATGATGATACTAACAATTAGTATTTAATATTCGGGATCGGATTAGTTGTTCATATTTTCTATTATAACGCCCTACAGTATTAGCAACAAGCCTACAGGTTTTTAAGTAATGTGACTTTGCCCGGTCAAAACCATTCATTTTTTCTTTAGAAAATTCACATCAATCGCTTGTACGCTGCTAGGGACAGCTCATATGAAACAATTAAATTATGGTAATGGAGTAAACAGAGACTATATGAGATTTTATAGTAGTAGATCATATTTACATTGAAATTTTCAGGTGCCTGATAAATGCTCATTACATGTTTGTTTGGTACTGAGAATTTAGGTAGCATTTATTCATGACTTTGAAATTTACAGTTGAGATCATATTTCACATATTTATTTAAATCTCGATGTCAAAGAATGTCGACGAATGTCATGTAGAGTTAGAACAACAACATTACCATTAAAGTCTTTGATTGAACTTGATATTTATTTGTCAACGACTCAATACTAAAATCCTTGTTTGGTACTAAAAAGGCCTTTGTATTAAAAAACAAAGTACTTGAATGTCTTCGTAATGAAAACAAGTACAAATTTGGCCTTTCTCAGCATTATGTGAATTCATTGAAAGATTGAACACGTTGACCTTAGATATTTCGCAAGTGGAATACATATGGCCATATGTTTCGATTGGTTCTTGCTCTAATATCAAATGTAAATGATCTGATTTACTAATTTTAACAATTTGTTGGGAGTAAAATGCTTAAATTCAATTTCTAAGAACTAAAATACTTAAAAGAGCTGAAGAGGCCAACATGCACTATTTAATTTTAACAATTTGTTGGGAATAAAAAGTTTAAATCCAAATTCAAAGTACTAAAATACTTAAAGGGTTGAAAGATTTATTCTAAGTAGCGGTGGTGGTTATTTAGTTACATTATTCTCTCATCACTCTAAATCATTACGTTCAAAATTATCAAGCTATGTGAAGCAATCAACTCTAATACCAAATATAACGATCCAGCTCACTAGCTAGTACTAATAACTCGCTAGGTCGAAACTACTGACTTAAAATATTAAAGTTTAGTTATTAGTTCTAATGTATCTATATGTTATATATAAGTTTCTTACATTTCCTCACATTATTCAATTTGAAACTATTAGAATGTCACAGTTTAGGTCATAGTTTGAGAGAGAGAGAGAGAGATGGTCTTTGTCTCTTTAGTTGAAGGTGTGGAAGAGGAGAGGCTTCGAGTTGACGAAGGGGAACCCTAGGACCACTTTGTCCCCTTTATTTTTGTTTTTGTTTTTCCAGCCCTCAACACAGTGTATTTGACCAATCCAAAATGTAGATACTCCCTTGCTATTCCCCCAGCTCATGTATTATGTGTGTTAAGGACTCGGTCGTATTGAGAGATCTTTATTCTCTGTGGCAGTTTGATGAGGTAATGCAAATTGGTGGTGACCATCATGACACCCATGCAACCCTGCAGGGATCTGAAACCAACATTATTCAAGATATATTTGCACACATCTCGAACCAAAATAAGATGATTTAGAGCTTGGTTTCATATATATGCCTGTCCTACACAGATTGAATTGGACAAAATAAGAAATAAAAGTAAAGAAACACATATTCTTTCATTCAATAGGATCTGATCAAACGGTTATTAGTGTCTGTTTGGCACTGATCAAACAACTTTACAAATTTTAGCGTAATAGTACGATAGCCCTAATTTAAAATTTATTTTGCATTTTGTCACAATGCGAAGATGTTTTTTTTTTAAAGAAAGGTAGCATGCTATATTCGCTTCGTTTATTTTTTTTAGAAATAAACTTAGCTGGAAATATGAATCAACTAGGATTCGAACTTGGGACCTCGGATACCAACCACCAAGTCCTTTGTCACTTGCGCTAGGGACGGTCAGTCACAGTGCGAAGATGTTAATAGAATTTGGTGCTTCTACAAAGCACTTCCGGCAAATTTCAGCAATTGAGCCAAATGTGTCTATAAATATAAAATACAAAACATTATCATTGGCCTACATCGACAGAAGGCATATTGGGAGAATCGAGGACTAATTGCAAAAAAAGAATGGAGGACTAACCCCACATAACACCGACATTTTTTTTTTTTTTTTGAGAGAAAGGTAGCATGCTACCCGCTGTGAATCAACTAGGATTCGAATTCGAGACCTCGGATACCAATCATCAAGCCCTTTACCACTTGCGCTAGGGACGGTCGGACTGACACTTTTTGTTCAAACCTTTTTTTTGATACATATAGATAATAGGACCAGTCGAGTTTTAGTTTTGCTCATAAGATTATTTTTTTTGCTTTTTGCTTTTCAAGTACACCCTCTTCTTTTTTTCTTTTTTTTCTTAGAATCTTGTTGTTCCACCACCTATGTACTTATTCATTTGCCCAATGAATTGGGTACTTTTCTAAAGAAAAAAAGTATATTATTGTTGGCCATTTACTATATATTAGCACTCTATTTAATACTCTAGGGAGCGCGACTTTGAGTCTTAATTGAATTTGCGCTGGTCAATCGGTTTGAGTACACGAAAGCACATAAGAAAATGGTCCTTGCATTATTCAGAAAGATGCGTATGAACTACCGGGATATTATTTCATTTATTAGGGTTGGACACATCTAAATAATCATTTTACAAGAGCACAAAGCAGGTTCTTTTATTATTTATCGCATCTTTTGTATCGTTGCACCGCAAACAAAAAGTTGCTAAAAATAATATACGTTATTAGAGAATGGGCATCTTAATTACGTCCAACATATTCTATTTCAATCAAAACAAACGTTCCCTAACACCACAATCCGGCAATAAAGAATCATATCTTTTGATTATTACAGTTCTATTTACAGTAAAAATGACTTTACCAATCTCATATTTTGAGGTTCTGCTCCTCCGATATTGCTATATGATAGATGCAACCTCCACCGAAGAAGCAGTAAGCTACATGCTTTTGCGATGAAAAGAGCAAAGCAATAAAAAAAATTCTCATCCAAATGCTTAAGGCTTCGATCAACACAATATCGCTCAGTAGTAGACACGACGAGTTAAGATGGAGATGGTCTAGTGCTGAGACATTCTCAGTAAAATCGCTTTACAATTTTCTTTCAGATGGCGGTGTTAGAGATAGGGGCGTCGCCCGCCTTTGGTCGTTCAGGTCCCTTCTCAAAGTTAAGATCTTTGTATGGTTAGTTCTAAAAAATAAGGTACTCACAGTTGAAAACTTTCTGAAAAGAGGCTGGAGTGGACAGGAGTGTTGCGTGTACTATCTGGAGATGTTAGAGACGGTTGATCATTTGTTCTCAAGATGTGCGACTGCAACTGCGCTGCTGGAAGGGTTATTGCCCAACAAACGTCTTCTCCATAATTGTCCTTCTCCCAGGGTACTCTGGGATGCAAGTGCTAGCAAGCATGGAGTCCAGGGGAGCAGAGAATTAACTACTATCGCCGCCACTTGGTGGGTGTTGTGGTTAGAGCGTAATAGAAGAATTTTCGTAAAGACTAAATTATCGCCGGGGCTCTTGCTAGCTGAGATTCGTTCGCTGAGGGACCTCTGGTCTCTTTTTTGTCCACCTAATAGGTCTTGTTGATTTTCCTATTTTTCTAGGCTTTGTCGTTTTCTTTTGCATCCTTTTCTTTCTTTGTCTTTCTGAGGCCCGGCTGTCTCACCTTGTAGCTAAGTTCATTTACTAAATGAATGAAGCGGTAGCATGCTACCTTCTCTCTCAAAAAAAAAAAAAAAAAAAAACTTTTAGATAATTTGAAGGGTTCTAAAGTGTCAAAGCTATTACACTTTAATATTTTATGGCTAAAATATATTTACATGTCAAATAATTAACTTATCTACTTCTCAAATCAAGAACTTAATCAAGTAGTGTGAAAGCATCCTTGGTCTCCATCAACACTAGCTCTGTTATTGGGCCCCAAAATGGTTGGGAAAGCTAGCTAGCAATTCAGGAAAAGTGACTTTTTGAGAAAGCTAATACCAACATTGCTTATACTGTAATAATTTCTCCCTCTGAAATTCTCTATGATTGGGGTTTTTTTTTGTGTGGTTACTTTGGCATTGGGCTTTTGATTCTTACTTTACTACTTTTCTAAAAAGAAGCTTTGTTGTCTACGAAATAATTTTTTTTTCTTCTTTGGTTTTATTTTAAAATTAATGAGTACCTTACACAGAGCACCAAAAGAGCAAAACCATGATCTTTGGTAGTAGGATATATAATAAACCAAATTAGAATATTTGAGATGCATGCTTTTTGTGTTAGGATTTTCATAAATGTGGCCCAATATTAATCATATTTAAATCTGAATTTACTATAGATAAGGTCAATCCTAAAAGATATAGAACTACTTGATATGGTATATTTTATCCCCTTTTCATCTATTTAAATTAAAAAAAATTCTAATCAGACTTTGATGGGAAGTCGATCTGGACTCTATATAAAGAGGTATTGGTCCTGCCACATTCTCATGTGCATTCTGGTGAAGAATTATCATCGGTTCCACACCATAAAGGAGGGTGCCTGAGATAGGAGGAGAAACCAAATTACCCGAGTTCGGTTGGTGGCGTTCATATCGGTACCGGACTTCTCGCTTCCGCAGTTGATCAGGAATTTCTTCCCTATGGCACTCTGTGAGTTATTCATTCAGTTTATGATCTTGAATTTTGGTATGTAATTAAAATATTGTTATTTTACATACCTATAAAAATCTATCATTTTGTGCTTGTATGGTGGAATTTTTGTGAAACTAATCAATTGAAGTGTGAAAGCATACATTCTTTGTGTAAATTAATAACTAAGTATTCAACATGCTGGTTTTGCTGATGCCATAAAAAATGGGAAGGTCATATCAGGTTTGAAAACTATGTTTCCACACATTTTTGGCTTTTCACTCTGCATGATTCTTGTGAGAAAGATAGTGGGGCCAACTTTGCTGGAGTTCTACTTGAACTCAGCTTTTTTTATATCAAGTTTTGGCTTTAAACAACCCTAGACCCTATTACTACTTGATTTGGTTTAAGTGTATCCTTAAGTATAACTTATGAGCTATGACCATTGAAAACAAACCAAGAAAGAGATCAAAGACACCATCATTATAGCAAATCATACAACAAATTCAACTCTCAAGAAGGGTTTGGCTCTTTCCCGTTAAAGCAGATCATATGATAGTTTACCGAACTTTCACGATATACGTGAGTAATAAACTAAAAAGAGAAAATTGTGTAACAGATACGAGAATTTTGGTTTAGTTAAATCGTTCAATACTATCAATGGTAAAATGAATGAATGACAACAATAATTAGATGAATTAGATGATTAGATTTGCGAAGGAAAGAGCTTATCTCAAGCAACATATATATACTAGGCATTGATTGCATCCTCTATCCTTAGTAGTTGATAGCATCACATTAGGAAAAATGTGCTACATTATGAAGTACTATGTGCTTAGATGCTAATAATTTTAAGTGTATGGATCGATTGTATACACCCTGCAATAAATGACCCAAGGAAAATGAACTGTTAAGTTTAAATAAATAAATTTGTTTTAATACTTATTCTGGAAAAAGAGCATTTACTAATACTTCCTTCCAAATGAATAGGCCCATAGCTCAAAACCCAGGCCCGGTCCACATCAATACCATAATAAGTAATAACTAACCCAAATTAGGCCCATAGCTCAAAGCTTGGGAGCCCAGGCCCGGCCCACATAAATAGCACAGAGATTCTTTATTAGGCCCAAATTAGGCCCATGTCCCAAAGCAAGGCCTGGCCCACATGAATCTATCTCTTCCCCTTTCTCTCTCCTGGGTGAAAACCCAAAACCTAGGCTTGGACCAGTAAAAATAGTTGAACTCTTGATTCAAGTTGTATTCAATATTTTTCACTTGTCTCCCTTTAATTGATGTTCATTTCATGATCTTTACTCTTTTGATTTTGCATATAGTCCTCTCCTTATAACTTTTTTCCTTCTTTTTTTTTAAAAAAAAACTAATTAATAACTAATGCAGAAAAAACCTCCAACTTGGCATCTGGTAGTGTTAGTACATAATAAAATAATAAGTTGCTGTATAATAACTTTGCAGTAGAGCGAGGTTCTTAGTTTGAATCCTGTCAGACTCCTTGCTTCATTACTTTTTTTTTTGTTTAATTAAAATTCACGTTTTGAACCTATCAAAAGTACTAGGGTCTAAGTATGTGAAAGCACAGTGTTGAATGTAAAACAATTCCGTTATACTGTATCTTTGGCATGTATCATTTCTATGCATGTATAGTTTTTACCTTTTGCTATATCTTCTAATAGATACTTCTCATATGTATATTAGTCCATGTAAGATCATGCATCTGCGCACAATTAAAATGATTAAAGATGTTGTTCTTACTTTCTCGTTTACTGTTCAGGAGAATACTTGCCCTACTGTTATACTAAATTTTCTTTATTCTTTATATTCCTGTTAGGATAAGGGTAAGTCAACAAATTGAGGTTCTGCAACCCAAAAAAAACAAAAAAAGAACCTTATCATTGTCATATTCTAATGAACTTATTATATTCTGTTTCTTTGCAAAATTATGCTATTGCGAATTTCTGCGAAAGTCTATTTGTTTGTTGGGAAGGACAAGCATCACCCTCTTATTTTATTTATTTATTTATTTATTTTCTGATGATTGTAGTGAGAGAGAATCTGATTTGGTTAGACAAGTGTGGACGGTAACAAGGATTAGTTTTTGTTAGCGAAGTACGAAATGCACTGCCAAATATTCAATAATAGCACATCGACAGGTAGCGCTCTTTCGGTCAAAATGAAATCATGACAGGCAGGATTAAACACTCCTAATCCAACTTCAGTAAAATAATTTCTCGCCCGACGATTTTGTTACTGATGTTTACTGATTGTACACCACAATCTCTTGACCCAACTACAATGGAAATAACTTAATCACATTCATGTATTAAGTACTTTGGATTGCACATACCATTTGGTAGGATACCAGGGACAGAGAATCAATCCTTAATGAAATCAATGTCTCTTTGCAGATCATCGGAAAGTCTCCAGTAAAGTACATACAATATATACAATTAGCTCTCATACAACGTACTTTCGCGTAGATAAACAAAATTCTGATTCCTTGACTTGTACATATTTGAAAGTTCGAACTTTTCTTACGGAAAATATCTGGGATATTTGTAAGTACAGTGTTAGCCGAAAAAAAAAGCACCACTAGTCTAATTCTGTATACTAAATCTTTTGAAGTGGTGGGTTGATTGATTGCAGATACTCTTCAAGTTGAGGAAAATCAATCGAATCTCCGAAGAGCCCACCATTATGGTTTCTCGCTTTGCGCGATCTCTTTTAATTTTACATGTTGCTACATGGAAATGGTTGATTACTTGCTTGCTAAGTGAGGAGTATTCATTAGAAAGAAAAGAAAAGAAAAGAAAAAGAACAATTGGTTTGGTGGAGTTCATGAAAGATAGCAGGATGGGTTAAAGTAAGAAATGTGCTGGGCCAGAGTTGATTGGCACTGAGAGCTATTGGTGCATGGTGTATCCACCTTGCCCACAAAATCTACATCAAAAAAGTTGAGAGATCTTGTATGAGACAGTGGAACAAAAAATATCTCCAATTCTTTTTCACAAAGTCCTCTCCTAAAGCTAAAATTGGGCCCAGTAATACATCTGCGCATTACGAATTTCTTTGCTTGTTTAATTCTAATGATAGAGTTTGATGACTGAAACTCTTCTTTTGGTATTTTATAAGATATGCTCTGATTCAAATCTTATATTTTTTTCTACCTGATTACATCACCACCCACTACTTTTATTCTTTGGTCTTGCTTAGTTAGGTTGTGTTTTTTCTGTACACTACTCCATTATTGTTTTGATTCGTCGATTATTACTATAAGTTTGCAACTGTACTAGGGTCAGGAACTCAGGATGATGCATGTGTTAGGAACAATGGGTGAAGGAATATAAAATGTGCTAGTGCCATGTTACTTCAAAATTTAAATGTTTTTGGCTTTTCCCTGCTTCTCTATGTTGGTACAGAATCTAAGATATTTGAGTGCTTAAGCTGTTAGATGGTATTGAAAACTTCTATTTTATATACATCATCTCTTTTTCATTCTGTTGCTACCTTTTTGTCAATATTTTGACATTTATAAATAAGTTAATGGAAGATGAGCCTTGCGGGTTTTGAATACAGGACTACATAATCTGATACCAACGCGAAATCACCATGTTGTACAAAATCGTACGTCGATAGAGAAGGGCATCAAAGCGTAAACAACAAACCTGAGTTTTATGATTCATGTAGCTTGTCGGATCGTTGGCGCTAACCATTAATCCCAAAAACTCGAGCTAATACGCAACCAATTCACTTAAAGCGTACAGACACAGAGTCCACGGGTCTCGATTGTGACTTGGCCCACCCAGCCTCACGCCATTTCGAACGTGACTCGGCCATTGGCGCTAACCATTAATCTGAAAAATTCGAGTGGTTAGAAATATACAACCAATTCATTTAAAGCGTACAGACACAGCGCCCACGAGTCTCGATTGTGATTCGGCCCACCCAGTCTTACGCCATTTCGAACGTGACTTGGCCAACTTGGCCTTCCGCCACAGGGCAGGATGCTGGCCCATTTAAGCCAACAATCCCCCCTCCAGCACCTGCACACATTCGCAACCAATTCACTTAAAGCGTACAGACACAGCGCCCACGGGTCTCGATTGTGATTCGGCCCACCCAGTCTTACGCCATTTCGAACGTGACTTGGCCAACTTGGCCTTCCGCCACAGGGCAGGATGCTGGCCCATTTAAGCCAACAATCCCCCCTCCAGCACCTGCACACATTCGCAACCAATTCACTTAAAGCGTACAGACACAACGCCCACGAGTCTCGATTGTGACTCGGCCCACCCAGCCTTACGCCATTTCTGTAAAATAAAGGGGTGCCCTAGGATCTATCTAGAGTATATCAATCACCTAGAGGGGGGTGAATAGGTGTATAAACAAAAATCACAAATCTCAATGCGATAAAGTAATGCGGAAAATAAAATCAGCACACCGAGATTTACGTGGGAAACTCCACCTTAGAGAAAAACCCACGGGACCAACACGCGATAATAATCCACTAAGAATAAAAGATTACAAGGTGATTACCGACTCCACGGACTTAACCTCTCTTTTATCTTCTACGGATCTCGCGCACTCCACCGGGTTGTCCACGCCCCACGTTCGAATCCACGAACGCCACGTCTCGAATCCACGAACGCCACGTCTCGAATCCACAAGACGCCCAACTTCGAATCCACGAAGCCTTCAACACGTCGAATCCACGACGCCCACTCGAATCCACGAGCGCACTCCGTCCGGAGCAAAAATAATAAAAATGATGATGGTTTATTGCTTAGAATATCATTGAAGATCTGTGGGAATAGTCTCTAAGCAATTCTCAAATTGATTCTAAAAGAATATTAGAAAATATGGCACCATGAATCAATTTGAGAGAAGCTTGATGTAGAAGATGAGAAAAACGGTCACCTACAAGCTTCTAGGGTTTCTAAAAGATAATCTATGCTTCACCATGTTTTAGAGACACCCCCACATCTTATTTATAGGTTAGAAGCAATCCGAAATAGATTAGGATTAAAAAACAGTTTTTAGAAAGGTTTGGAAGCAAACCGATTTCGACTAGGATTGAAAAACTGATTTGAGAAAGGTTTGGAACCAAATTAGGATTGCAAAGATATTTTAAGAAATCTACCATCTTATTTACAGGTTTGGGGGACATTAGAATCAGAGTAGGATTGAAAAAACAACTTTCCAAAACTTCGCGACGGGTCGGGGTCCGGACCTTGGATCGCAGGGTCCGGACCCGGAAACAATTCCGCGTTTCATTGTCCGGACCGTAGCCAACAGAGTCCGGACCCGCTCTGCGAAACACTCTGGGGTCTCCTCCGCCATGGTGCGCTGTTGGCGAAAATAGGATGCGCACTTGTTGATGAAGAGCATCGGATCGGTCTTGCCGTCGTAGCGGGGAAAATCCAATTTGTGGAATTTTGGGGGGCGATCAAGATCGCGCGGCCCCTCCGGGCGGCCGCCGGCGCCGCTGTCCGACGACGAGGCCGACTTCTCCTTCATAGCCGCCATGTCGGCCTTCATGGTTGTCATCTCCGTGGTGATGGATTTCAACATCTCCATCACATCGGCGATGGTGGGATTGCTCATGGCTGGCTGGCTGCGGGGCGGCAGTGGTGGAGGACTGCGGCGATGGTGGAGGGCTAGGGTGGTGGGCGGCGGCTGGGGAAGAATGGGTGGAGCGGGTGGGAGAGGACCGACGTGTCGCTGATACCAGGTTGTCAAGGACGTCGAACCCCCGACTGGCCGGACCGCGGCTACGTAGTTCGTAGCCGTCGGCCGCCCTCAGGGTCCGGACCTCCGTCCTCAGGGTCCGGACCCTCCCTGCGTGACAACCAGGGAGGCGTACGGGATCCGGACCTCATCTCAGGGTCCGGATCCTGGAAGTTGGAAAACTCATAATTTATAATTTAAATAATTTTTATCCATTCTAATGTCTTCCAAACACTTGTAAATGTTTATAAATCATCATCAAGATTATTTAAACTTACCAAGCATCGTGAATTCATACGTTGAGTCTGCGAGTCTTCAAACTTCGTTTCTTCTTCTTTAAACCTTCAAGACTCCGACCCACTTCACGAAATATGCCTCTGCGAGTCTTCAAACTTCGTTTCTTCTTCTTTAAACCTTCAAGACTCCGACCCACTTCACGAAATATGCCAATATAAACTTCGAAACTCCGACCCACTTCACGAAATATGCCAATATAAACTTCGAATGTGACTCGGCCCACTTGGCCTCCCGCCACAGGGCAGGATGCTGGCCCATTTAAGCCAACAATCTCCCCTCCAGCACCTGGACACATTCGCAGCATGCGGGAATCGAACCCGTGACCTCTGGCTCTTATACCACTTGTCGGATCGTTGGCGCTAACCATTAATCCCAAAAGCTCGAGCTGTTAGAAATACGCAACCAATTCACTTAAAGCGTACAGACACAACGCTCACGGGTCTCGATTGTGACTCGGCCCACCCAGCCTTACGCCACTTCAAACATGACTCGGCCCAACCTAGCCTCACGCCATTTCGAACGTGACTCGGCCCACTTGGCCTCCCGCCACAGGGCAGGATGCTGGCCCATTTAAGCCAACAAGTAGCTATCCTTTATTATGCCATCCTAGTTGCACAGTGTTGTTATCAATCCTAATTTATCTAAGGCATTTCCTGGTCTTGTTTGTTTATTGGAAAGTAAGGTGCATCCTAAAGTTGCTGGAAATTGCTTTCAATGTAAAGTAGTAGTAATCTTATGTAGCTGTTGGCCATTTCAAGCATCCATGGGCTACTTTAATACTTTTGTTATTGAAACATATAATCTTGTCATATTAAAATTTTAGTAGCCACGGGCCCCATTAGCTCTATTGATGATGCTTGTATTTGACCCTGATCTTTCCTGTTTAAGGATTGTTAATTAAATCTTATATATATATGCTGCAGCATCTGAATGCAGTATAAATGGCTATTGGATACCCCAACTTGTTGGATGAACTCAAGAGAGAGAGAGAAAGTGATCACTCAAACCACACATCCTTAGGCAACATGGAGGAGAAGAAGCTCCGCTTGTTCGGCTTTGAGCTCGATCCCTCGGCCGCACCGAGAAGCCAAAGCGAGAAGCCGAGCACGGAAAAGTCGTTCACCGATCGCGCCGAAGAGAAGAAGTACGGGTGCCAGTTTTGTCTGAAGGAGTTTGCGAATTCGCAAGCCCTGGGGGGCCATCAGAATGCTCACAAGAAGGAGAGGATGAAGAAAAAGAGATTGGAGGTTCAGGCGAGAAAAGCTGGCATGAACTATTATCTCCAGCCTCTCATAAGAAGCCACAGTTCTGACTGCAACATCTCCATCCCCTGGTTGTATGATCCGTCGCGATCCGCCCCCGAGTTTGTTCAGTTTGAAGAATCTCAGGGCAGTTTCAAAGCCTGTGATCAGAACATGTATTATGTGGGTGGCTTCTTTGCTGCCAAACCGGCTTCTTTTAAAAGCACCTTCTGCAAGCAGCCGGCTGTCGCCCAGCCGTCGCCGCCGTCGCCGTCGCCGAAGCGTAATTGCAAACGTTTGGATCTTCACTTAGGCTTGTAGTTAATCTTATTGGAACTTAGGTAGGGATTTGCCTTGAATTGTTGCATCTTGTTAGCAATTCTGAAGATCATGCAGAATATTTGTGTAATGGAGAGCATGTGTGACTTGTACCATGCTATTGTATAATAGAATTATTGTTATATATATACTGGACTTTAGCAGTTTAGATTTTCAAAAGAAATTGGAAAACTTTTATTTAGATAAAAAGTGTAACTAATTTGTAGATTATGAAATGAAAAAAGATTACATTATAACTGATATCAATTCTCTTTGTTTTTTCCCCCAAAATATTGCAATATCCGTTACTATAGTATTAAACAAACAATTATATGTATACTACCATATGGTGGTTGAAAAAAAAAAAAAGAAGGCATAATATCTAACCCACCTCGAGAAGGATTTGTGCCATCGATTTTTTGGATATAAAAAACGGCCCGCGTACTTGAAGGGGTTCGGCGTAACTGCAGAGCATTAAATTAAAATTAAAAAGGAAAAGAAAACAAAGCATAGGTACTTTTCTATTGCTCGCCACTTCAATTTTGTACTTGCCAAAATGAATATAAAGTTTTGGCTAAATTGCACTGCAATAATAGGTCCGGAACTTTAAGTTATCGTTGTTTCTAAGATGAACTTTTTAGATTATTACAATTATGTCCTACAGTATAATTTAGTTGACTATATAATTATACATGCGCAACCTAATTATAATAATTTAATAAAATCAAGCTAAAAATTATAATAAATTAAAATTGAAGAATAAATGTGTCACGCGCCTCTTAGACTGAGGGACAAAAGCGTTATTCAGCCCATTTTCTTTTATTAATTTAGGTTGGAACGCTCATGGCGAGGACCAACTGGGATCCGTCGATTAGGCCCGGCCCAAAATCCATACCTTTCTAATTGGACCGGGTTTGAGCCCACCATCAGGGCCGGTTCCGGCCCATTATGATCCGTCGACTATGAGGCTTTTAGGGCCTGACCCTTGAGGCCGTACGGGATATGGGCCCCGGCCTATTAGCTTACTCCCTAAACCTAATCGAAAGTTACAGAACCCCCCTCTCCCTCTTCTCCTCCCACTCCATTATAGCAGGGGCTCTATCAATGTTCTAGAACCCTCCCTCTCCCTCTGTATCCATTTCGCGCTCGAGATAACGCTGCTTCTCCTCTAATGGAGCCCTCCACCCTCCTCTCCTACTCCGTCGTCCCCTCTCTCCGCCTCGGCGCCTCCTCCTCCTTCTCCTCCTCCTCCTCGTCGTCCCCTTCACAGCATCATCATCACCATCAACGCCGTGGGATACTCTTCCTTCCTCGTCCGCCATCGTCGTCTTCTTCGAGGAGGGGGAGGGGGAGCGAGCGCTTCGTCTCGCTCGTGCCGAGGGCAGCGGCGGGGGTGCTCGACGGAGGCCCGAGCAGCCGCGGCGGCGGCGGCGGCGGAGGGGGAGGGGGAGGGGGTGGGAGGAGAGTGTACCGGCAATCTCAGGCGCAGAGTACATCGCCGGCGATCCCCGTGAAGGAGATCGCATCGGTTGTCGCACCCGCCGGAGCATTTATCGCTATCACCTTTGGTAAGATACTCCCCAATTCCACTTCCTATTTGCACAATGCAAGCAATTGCTTACTCCGATCATAATTGTCTATTTTATTTATGATTGCTGTAAAATTTTCTTATCTTTGTAAAAAATGGAGTTATGTATGGAGAAATGAGGATTTTGCATCTTTGTGTTTAGTAAAGCGAGCATGAGTATCAGAAAAGTTCGTATTCTTGGAGACTAACAAGTTGGAATATGTTATATTAATGAGTGCGCACTATACACATTCTAGTATCTGTATGTTTCCCTTCAAATAGTTGCATATTGAAGGTTTCTGATACATTAGACAATTCGATAGTTAATACGTTGTTTAAGTGCGTCCTTTATGTATTATAGAGCATCTTTATCTGTTAAGTGGACTTTCCCTTTTCATCTGAATATAAAGACTTTGTACCTACATCGTTTGTGGAATACAATAACTTTCATGCAACATGCCATGATCCAGATAGCAAAATACATCTAAAACTTAAATTTCATGCGCTTATGTTAGAGTTAAGAAGAGAATACAAGGCATTCTCTTGTAGAGTAAGCACCACCGTCCTTAAACATGGCAATATTGAGCCATTTATTTCCTTTCTTGTTAGTGATGTGATGCTTTATGTTACCGAAATGTTGTCATACTTGAATTGATGCATTAGTAATCTGGATAAGTTACTAAGTTGCGTTTTCAGAGGACAGTCCTGTGGAAAGTGGTCGAGAAAGTCCTTGTGCCAAAACCGAAGAATTCAACCTCTGGAGAAAACAAATCTTCCTCAACTGGATTCAAATGGTCCTTCGCCGCTGGGTCTAATTTGCTAGCGGGTTCTAATTTGAAGATTGAAAGAGAGTCAAAACAGAAGCTAAATGAGTTTGCCAAAGAACTAAGGTCATTTAGAAGTGTTGACATGTCAGGTGAGTACATTACCAGCTTGAAGTTAAGCACGATAGTAGTGTTTTTTATGTTCTATTGATTCTCTCAAATAGCGTAGCATTGCTGGCAAAAGAGCAGCCTATTGCCTTATCATCGTCATCATCACCATTATTATCATCCCTAGGAATTTCTTAATTGTTAAGTAAGGATTAGATTGCAAAAGATTTTGTGATATAAATATTTATTTTTATTTTGCTTTTCCTTTTCTTTTCTGCTAGGTCGTAACTTTGGGGACGATGGCCTATTCTTTCTTGCTGAAAGCCTAGGTTACAATCAGGTCAGTGCTTATGTTGAATGTAAAGTAATAATTCTGTGTGTCCTGCCTGTTGAAAGGACCTGAAACTCTGACTTAATTGCTACAAATGCCATGTCCATTAATAACTTATTCAGTAAAATTAATTTTCATTTCAGAGTGCAGAGGAAGTGGACTTTTCTGGCAATAGCATAACAGCAGCTGGATTAAAAGCTTTTGATGGTATTCTTCAAATAAATACCACTCTTAAATCTCTCAACCTTTCTGGCAATGCCATTGGCGATGAGGGAGCCAAGGTTGCTTCTAAAATTTCTAATCTCTCTTTTTTTAGTTCTTTTCCTCTCTTTTGCTACATGCAGAGACTATTTTCACTTTGTTTTCATATTTTTTACGTTATAAATCCAGATCCATGTACTGAGATTAACATTTATCACATTCTCAGTGCCTTTCAGATATTTTGGCGGGAAATGCAGGTATTCAAAAACTCCAGCTGAACAGTACTGGTATTGGGGATGAGGTTAGTTTTCTACTTAACCAGTAATAACCATCTAATATGATTAATGTCGCCTGATGACGATATGTGCCTGATTTTTTTTTTTTTCTTCTTTAAATGCAGGGAGCAAAGGCCATTGCAGAGATGCTGAAAAAGAATTCTACTTTGCGTGTTTTGGAACTTAACAACAACATGATTGAATATAACGTATGCTAGTCTATTGCTCGTTGTTTTAAGTATTCTTCATCAAGTCAAGATTAGTAATGCAAATGTACTTGTTTATAATCCTTTCATCTTTCTGGCACTGTAATAGGGCTTTGCAAGTCTAGCTGGAGCACTTCTTGAGAACAATACAATTCGGTCAATACATCTCAAGTTAGTTCTGCTGAGCTGCCGATATTGTTTTTAACTTTCTTCATATGACTTTTATGCTTTGTAGTATTTCATTTGTTTCATAATTTTTTATGCTACAAGAATGATGTTTTATCTATTTTATTTGAATTTTATCAAGTGGGAACTATGGTGGAGCTCTAGGTGCAGCTAGTTTAGCAAAGGGAATTGAAGGAAACAAGTCTCTAAGGGTATCTTTTTCTACATTTATCTATATAACCTATCTAACTCCGTAGTACTACTGTGACAGGTTCATCTTATTCTGATAGTTGATTAATGGCGATCATTGATTTTCATGTACCTCATTTATGTATGTCTGATTTTGAAGGTTCTTTCAACCTTTACAATAATTTCTCTGTTTGCTCTTGCATATGCAGTTTTATTACAAATTTGCAAGCACTCTGCTGGCCATTTTTTTAAGTATTTTATTTGAAGAACCTCAAACTTAATAGTCACAATATTACATAGCAGAGTAGCTCTTTTATTCATGCTCGTAATTTGTTACCTGAATATTATAATTTTTCTACTCCAAATGTTCATTGCAGATAAAAGTAATCAATTTGTTGCCTTAAATAGTTTCTGAAATATGGCACTCAAAAGATAGTCTTTGTGACGGCTTATAAATTGAAACGTTTTTAGTCGTTATAGGTGCTTGTATACTTAGCTGCCACATGCATGGAATATTTCTTAAGTAGGTTAGCTTGCTATTTTCTTCGAGGGAAAAATCATTGATGCGAATACTAGAATAGCCAAATATTCATTCATGTAACTTCGAATGAACTTGACTAAATGCTTCTTTGAAATTGCTGACAGGAACTTCACTTACATGGAAATGATATTGGAAATGAGGGCGTGCGAGCGCTAATGGTGGGATTGTCTAGCCATAAAGGTATTCTTTACCGCATAACCTTTTATATGTAACTCTTAAATAATCCTAAACCTTTATGAGTTGCTTTTGGCATCTGGCATGCTTGGTTGCTTTACAGGGAAAGTAACACTTCTAGATCTTGGCAACAATGAGATTGGCTCAAAAGGTGCTTTCCATGTTGCTGAGTATATTAAGAAAACAAAGTCCTTGCTGTGGTTGAATCTTTACATGAATGACATAGGTGATGAGGTAGGTTTAGTCTGTTAATTGGTCGCCACCTTGAACTTCGTACAATACTATTTGTATAATTCTCTTGTTGGCGATTTTAAGTTAGTTTTCTCTGCAATAGCCAATATTGGAACATGCTTGCATTGGTGTATTATTTGCTTCCAGTGTATTCTGTTCTGTTTGCATTTGGTGTTACGTGTAAACATGCTCATCTGGCTGTCATGTTTGGCCTAATTGTCTGATATATTTTTATGTACAACTTTGTCAGGGAGCTGAAAAGATTGCAGATGCTTTAAAGCAGAACCGAACTATAACTACCGTAGATTTGGTGAGAATTTTTCGTATCTTGCTTCCTTTATACCATTGTAGGGTTGTGATAGGAAGTTGTGTACTTACACTATTACGATACTGTTACCATGTGTTACTGTTTTTTACATGGCATATTGCATTAGCTATTTGTGGACTTCATATCAGCAGTATTCTTCATTTTTTGTTTGTTTCCATGCTTGCCTATATTTTCTTGGCTCTGAGGTAAGTAGTAGGCATCATTTCAGTTGTTATTGTGTTGATGAGATGATTTTATGAACTAAAGGTATTCCAATCATGTGACTGTTATGTTCTCTTCGAATCTCTCATTTTATAAACTTCATGTGTTTCCATGTTTTGCCATTGTTTTGATAAAATTTGTCTCTATAAGTAATAGGTGCAGTGTTGGATAAATTAAACAGGATATAGTTATATAATAAATTAAACTAATATGATTCTTTTTTGCATAAAAGCTTCTCCCCCTGTCTGCTTCATAAGTTAAACACGTTTTCAGGGTGGTAATAATATTCATGCAAGTGGCGTAAGTGCAATAGCCAGGGTTTTAAAGGACAATTCTGTCCTGACCACGGTGAGTCATATGCACCACTTGGTTATTTCTGTGTATTATTTATGGCTAGGGCTTATGGATTCAGTTTCCCAGTTGGAGCTAGGGTACAATCCCATGGGACCTGATGGGGCAAAGGCTTTATGCGAAGTTCTCAAGTTCCACGGGAAAGTAGAGACACTAAAGCTTGGCTGGTGTCGGGTAATTCATAATTTCAAAATGATGTCAATGCAAGCAAGTTTTTTCAAAGCTGATCGGTGTTGGTCCTTCAGATAGGAGCAAAGGGTGCAGAGTACATTGCAGATTGTTTGAAGTACAATACGACGTTGCAGACTCTGGACCTCCGAGCAAATGGACTTGGAGATGATGTATGGAACAGTATTTCTTCTGTAGTTGGAAATGTAGTTAGCACTCTCTTTTTAAAAAAAAAAAAATTGCAATGCAATATTGCTTTGTTTTTTTACCTTTTTGTAGGGTGCAGTATGCTTGGCAAGCAGCTTAAAGATAGTTAATGAAGCTTTGACATCACTCGATTTGGGCTTTAATGAGATAAGAGTATGTCGAGCTATAGATTTTCTTTAAAGAAAAGGAAAAATTTCCTAGATTATTATCAATTCTGCTATGCTTCTATGTTAATAGGATAGGGGAGCATTTGCTCTCGCACAAGCACTTAAGGCGAATGAAGATATTGCTGTCACATCCTTGAACCTTACGAGCAATTTCCTTACCAAATACGGACAGGTTAGTTTTTTTATATACCTCCAGTTTTGCGCCATTGCGGAATTCATGGTTACATTTCATGCAGGTTGCCTTAACTGAGGCTCGTGATTTCGTATACGAGATGAATGAAAAGGAGATCAACATATACTTTTAGCTGTCTCTGACTTGCCCCCTCCTCTCCGTCTCTTCCCTGCCTTATGGTAAATGCTCGAATATATATTGGCCGTGCTGCATGAGCAAGTTGTAATGTTGTTTCATGCGACGCAAAAGGGGACCTGATCACACTCGGTTTTTTGTTCGGAGCGAAAAATGTTTCATCAATGAGAGCATATAGCATGCACAACTGCTTCAAGTTTTGATTACTTTTTTTTTTTTGTGTTTGGGTGAGTCCATGTTAGTATGCCCTTTTCACATATAATTTTCCAACTTTTTGGGTTATTCTTAGAAATAACTTTTTTCTTTTCAGAGACTAGAATTACAAATTTGTTATCATGACCACTATAGACAATCTTGCTGTAAGAGATTGACAGTGTTAAAATTCCAGTTTATTGAGTCGTCTGGGAAATTATAGCTTCTGTCCTAAAGCTTGTGTTCTACAATTCGAACTGCTTTACTCCCTACCATGTCATCATAGAGAATTATCTGGTGTAATTTTTTGCCTTCTCTTTTTATTTTTTTTTATTGTTTTGTTTTGCTTTTTTATTTTTAATGTTTTTTGGATTTTGCATGCTTTAGTTATGGATGCTTATTTGTATTTTGATTTCTTGAGAAATGTAAATCTTATATTTTACGATCCAACGGTATTAGGGAAGCATATTTTTTGTCGTTTGAAGCCTTTGAGGTTATTCCTAGAGCTGGATGCTATAAAGATGAGTCGTAGGTTTTACGAGTTTTATGTAAAATCTTGATGAAATTTCTTCGAATTCTCTCTTATAATTTTCTGAGTTATCCATATCCTTCAAATTTTTTAGGATTCCTCTGCATGTAACTTACGGATGCTTAAGGGGTTACTGAAGTGCATGGCAATCTCTCCTCGTTAATTCTCCTCATCAAATTTAAAATTATAATAATAAAAAGGTGTTGAGTTGGTTCACGCGGGATTAGGGGTGCACCAGGTGCACGCAATTTTTTAAAAAACCTATAAACCACACGCCCGTATCCGCATGCGCGGTGATAAACTGTTTATCGATCGCGTTGCATATCCGCTTTAGCGACGTAACAAAATTCCGCGCTCGATCGCATCCCCAGTCACCTACGCCCTAACCCTAGTTTTCGTCCTCCTCCGGCGAGTGCGACGCGAAGAAGTATGAATCCTCTGATCTCGTCTCCTTGCCTCGTCGCTCCTCAATAATCTCTCTCTCCTCCCTAACCCCTATCGCAATTCATTTACTCAGTTGCATTGCATCAACACTCTCGATTTTGCTCAATATTTATGTGCTCTGATATATTTGCATTACTTTCAAAGCATTCATCTCTATTCTTGGCAGATCTTTAGAGAAAGCGACAGGATTGATCACCATGGGAACCGTCGATTACGATAATGCTTCGAGATCATGTACTCTGAATCTGAATGAGGTTCGTCAATATATTCCGTGTGTTACTTTAGTCGAAATGAGCATGTTCGTGCAACAAGAATCATATTAATATTATTTCAGTTAATCTTATTAAATATGTTCTACTTTAATCGTAAGCAATGCAACTGATGTAAGTTCTCCGGTATTTTGTCTCTTATATTAGCATCGATGTAATTAAAGGAACAAATGGCATGCATGCTCCCCTGTTTTTAACCTGAATGAGTTTAGTCGTTGTTATGTTATCACTGTGACAAGGAAAAAGCTATCGGTAATCATTCTGTTAGCTTAATTATCTTATGAATAGCCAGAGAAGGTCATTTAGAGTTAAAATTATGCTGTATCTTATTAATGTTTTACATGCGACTTTGATATGTACTTTTTTTTTTTTTGAATTTCTGATTGGCAGGATGCAAGTCAAGGCATCTCAAATGAACTCTTTTGTATATTCGTTTTAGGTGAGTAGCTTATGTAGTTTAGTTTTTGCCCTGCTACGATTTGCACTATTACAAACTTAATTATCTTTCAGCATCTTAATTATCACCATAGATGATATCTTCTGTTGTTTATATAGTTTTTGCACATTAGAATTTTCTTTATGTAATCTTCATGATAAGAACTGTTGATTTTTTTTTTTCTTTGCGAGATTACAGTTTAATAATATATTATGTTACTCAGAAAAACACATGAAAGAAACCGCAGGTATAATTTAGATTTTAAGGTGAATTCTCCTTATTGATCGATCAGCTTTCATATGGATTGCAATACCATATTTGTTTCTTATTCGTTATATTCTGCTTACAATCAAAGCCGGAAATTGGATCTTGCATAAGTGTAATTAATTTACGTACATCTTTCCTATCACAAAATTTCCTGAGGATCTTTCATTACTACTCCAACAAATGTTTGGAGGTCAGTGTAGAAAATAATGAACTGTTCCCTTATGGGGAAAGTGATATTCAAGGGTGAAGAGAAGGAACGTTTCACTTTATATGTCAAATTTTCTTAGTGACATTTCTATTAGTACGAGAACAAACTCAATTACTCAAAAGTCGAGGTCTACTAAAGTTCGTTCATCTCACTCATTTCCTTCTTCCATCACGAGTATGAAAAAAGTATGATTTAAGTAATTTTGATATCTCTATATTTCTATATGTGACGGTAGCCAAATCGATCTTCCTTTTTTTAAGCGTAGTTCTCAATTCTATCAGTCTTTCCAATTTCCTGTATTCTTTGATCCTTAAAGTAGTTTTTTCAGGTGGTCCTGGAAGCGGCAAGGGCACCCAATGCCCCAAGATTGTCGAACATTTCGGGTTTACTCATCTCTGCGCCGGTGATCTACTTCAAGCGGAAGTCGAGTCTGGATCTGAAAATGGGTCTGCTTCATCAGAACTATTCTTTCCTAGCTGGCCATAATTTGAGCACTATAATTTAATTGAACCCCGTTTCTTTGTCCCGCAAATTTCACTATTATTTTCATTTCGATGTTGCAGAAAAATGATCGAACAGTTTAAGAAGGAAGGTAAAATTGTGTCCTCTGAGGTAACCGTTAAGCTTCTGCAGAATGCCATGCAGAAGAGCACAACCAAAAAATTCGTCATTGACGGCTTTCCACGTAATGAAGAAAATCGTGCTGCATTTGAGAATATTGTAGGGTCAAGAGAATTACTGCTTAATAATTTCTCTGCCCTTGCTTATGTTAGATTATCGTAGTAAAAGTTTACTTGATCCTTCTACCATTCCAACATTATCATGCCTGGGACCAATTTGCAGGTTAAAATCCAGCCAGACTTTGTACTGTTTTTTGATTGTCCGCAAGAGGAATTGATACGGCGCCTTTTGAATAGAAACCAGGTTAGTACTTTTTTTTAGTGTTTACACTCGATGCTTTGATTTCTCTGTAACTCTTGCTTGATATATGTCTGTGTTGCTTCATAGGGAAGAGTTGATGATAATATTGAAACCATATCAAAGCGACTTAGGGTATGTTTGGTTCACCTATTTTAGACTATGGAATCGGAATGAGATTCATTGATTCCAATGATTGTTGTTTGTTTTAAAGGAATCGGATTCCAACTCCCATTCCACTTTGGAATCGGAATGACTAAATCTATTGATGGTCCAATCCGGCCTTGAATACCGGATTGGCCCATTCCCAAGTAAACTACTAAAAATTCTCTTCCACCAACATCTCCCCTCCTCTCCCTTCATCACTTTCCTCTCTCTTAATCAAAACACCCTCTAAAAAATTTTAGATTTTCATTCCGATACCCATTACATTAATGAACCAAACGTCTTGGGATGATTCGTCATTTCATTTTCCATTCCAAAGCAATCCAATTCTATTTTCCATTTCTATTCCAATCGCGAACCAAACATGCCCTTAGAGTTTATTTCGACTCCACCTTACCAGTAATTGATTATTACAGTTCAAGAGGAAAAGTTCACAAGGTAAGCTGTGTCCATAGATTATTCCAACACTTTTTGAGGTTTTTTTTTTTTTTTTCCCTTGTGTTTTCTCAACCATTTAGGTATTGAGTTCATTGGTTGTTAGATCTTTTACTTCTGTTCTGACTTTGAAATATCAAATCAAAATCTGAAAAAGATCTTCCTTGGTTTTGTTGGTTTAGATTGATGCTCAAAGACCCGTCGAAGAAGTGTTTAACGAGGTCGAGAGAGTCATCTACAACCATTACTCAGAAAAACAGGGGAAGAAGACCTTCACTCTGATCTAATCACTTGCGAAATTTTAAGTACTTACTCATCAACCTCAATCCGATTGGTATTTTTGTGAGATTCATTCCCTTATATTTCTATTTTTTTTTCATCATTTTCTAAGGATTTGAGACATTATCTCCATATAGAGAGCTATGCGACCGTTTTTATTAACGGTGCGAACGGGGCGGATTTGAAATAAATTGAGTTTTTATTTTTCATATTTTTTGTCCTTATTGTTCCATTCATAATGGATGAGGACAAGCAGATTTTTAATAAATTTCTAAATTTCTAGTAAATCGGAATGAATCGAAGAAAAAAAAGAATCTTTTTTTTCTCGCTTTAGTTTTTTAACAAATTAGAATGAATTTGAAATAAATTATTTTTTTATTTTTAGTTTTTTACTTATTGGTTTATTCCAAACTAATCCTGCTGAGAACTGCACCAACTCGGATACATTTATTCGTTTTCAGAAAAAAAAAAAGAAAAAAGAAAACTTGTAGGGAGCCTTGGCCAGCTGTTGTGCTTGTTTACTCCCAGAGCAGAGGATTTTTTTGGTTTTTAGGTGGAAGGAAAATGGATGGATGGATTAATGATATTTGAGTTGACATGATATGAGGCTGAACCTCGAGAAAGTTTACTGTATCATACTTATACTATATCATCAATAATAAATTATTTATTTATTTTTTTTAAAAAATAATTATTATTTTTTTATAATTATGATGGGACGGATAATTTTTAAAAAATTATTGGGATAACTTCAAATACTATTCCTGAGATTTCGTGCTTTCTTACTTTAGTACCATATGGTTTAAAACGTATCACTTTAGCACCATGTGGTTTGGTTATTCTCTTATTGTTATTTTTTCGTTAATTTTTTTGTTAAATTAATGAGAAAGTTAAAATTACCTGATAGTAAAGTGAATATTTGATAAATCATAGGTGAGATATTTGAAGTTTTTCTGTATAATTTAATAAAAAAATTAACGAAAAGATAATAAAAAAAAAGAATAATCAAACCACAGGGTATTAAAGTGATACGTTTTAAACCACAGGGATACTAAAATGAGAAATCATGAAATCATATGGGTGGTATTTAAAGTTATCCTAAAATTATTTGATTGGTTGGGGAATACCACGTTATTAATATATCAGGTGCATTCTAAAATTTGTTCTGAAGCTCGCAGTTATGCCAGCTGGATTGTTTGGCAAAACTGTTCAATATGTATTCTCATTTCCTGCGCTGCAGCTGTCCTTATTTTTGCGACTGCATATGGACGATATAAATGAACAGGACATGACAGAAATTTATTATAAAAGATCCAAATAAAGCACCAATCATTGTTAATATTATATATTATATAAAACAAAAAATTAGTTCAAAAGCTTAAAGTATTTTTAATTATTATATTTAACATTTCGCATTCTATTTTCCTCTTTTTTGTTCTTTTTCTCCTATTGCTTGGCATAAAAAAAAACTTTAGACGAAAAGTATAAAACTTTTGAAAGGTGTATAAATAATTTTTTTAAAAATAAATAATTATTTTTAAAAAAATGTGTTAATAAGTGGGAGCAGAAAGATATTTTGGCTCATTTTTAACTCTGATAGATATTTAGTTTAATATTTAATTCGGATTTAATCCGAAATAATTTAACGATTACTAATAACAGAGTTATTTTTTAATAAAATTATTTTTAAATAATAAGAAAATATACGAAAGATATTATTTAAAATAAAAAAATAAATGTACATAAAATATTTCAAAAATTTTGAAAAATATATAAGTAATTATTCTTATTGTAAATATCATAATAAATTAGTTAAAATATATTTTTTAGGAATGAACTGGAAGATAAAAGAGAATTTTTTCAGGTACTTAACATATTTTTGTATGTTTTTGTTTCAACTTAGTTCTCTCTGATAATGTTATAGGTAGGGGTGTCAACGAGCCGAACACGAGCGAGCCGGGGTCGGCTCGTGTTCGGCTCGTTTAATTTAATAAACGAGCCGAACACGAGCTGGCTCATTAAAGTATCGAGCCGAAAAATCCAGCTTGTGTTCGGCTCGTTTATTAACGAGCCGAACACAAGCTGGCTCACGAGCTGACTCACGAATAATAAATTTTAAAAAATAGTTTGAATATATATAAAAAATAATTTTATAAAATCTTACATATTAAACTTTAATCTAATGATTAAAATTTTGTATATAAATGAGTCTTTTTATAATTAAATTTGATTTTATATTTTAATTTTTACTAAAAGTTAAATAATAAATATATATATTATATATATATATATATATATATATTATATATATATATATATATATATATATATATATATATATATATATATATAAATATTAAAATATATATATTCGAGCTGTTATCGAGCCGAACACGAGCGAGCTGACCCAGCTCGTGTTCGGCTCATTTATTAAACGAGCTGAAAAATTCAACTCGTGCTCGGCTCGTTTATTAAACGAGCGAGCCGATCTCGAGCTCATTTCGAGCCGAACAGAATTGCCACCCCTAGTTATAAGGACCCAAATACTAGTTGGGTCCCTATTTAAAGTCTCCCTGCTAGGAACATAAAAAGCTCTTTCAAGAGTTCTCCATAGTGCTCTTTTCCATTCTACTACTTCCCCATGGCTATGAAGCTTCTTCACCTCACAGCTGCAATATTACTCCTCTGTGTCCTTACTGAGGTACTATATATCTTTTACTGAGACTTACAATTTGGTCTATTTTCTTTAATACGTTTTGAACATTTGAACATCTTTATACCTGCAGGTTCCTCTTCAAAAAACAGTGATGGTGGAAGCTGACCTGGTAATTAATCTCTTCATAAAGCTAGAGTTAAAATACCCCGGATCTACTCTCTAACTTTTATATGAACCTCAAAGGAATTTTTCAAAAAAAAGGAAAAAAATGAGTGAGAAAGAGACAGTTCATAGAAAAGTATACTAATCCGGTATATTAACTACTGCTTTTTTTTAATGTTCTTCTTTCTTTTTTTCTTTTTTCTTTTTTTTGCTTCTGAAAACGCAGGTGGTTCCGAGAGATCCGAACGGCAAACCTGTCCCTATCCTTGGTGGGTTCTCTTCCTTTTTTTTTTTTTTTTTTCTCTCTATTATTTTCTTATTGTGTCGTATGTTAGAGCTCTAGATTTAGTTGCTTAATGTTACTTTATTGAAAGTAAAAGTAGTTTACTAGGTTTTTTTTTCCCCCTTTTTTATGTTTGAATCATTATTAATTTTATGGATTAGGCCTAGTTCGAAGTTCCACTGTTTAGAAGCACTTGTTTTTATACTTTAAGGCCCCGTTTGGTTCGGGGGTTAAAGCGGGGATAACGAAGTTATCCCCGCTATTCCGCCAAACGAAACGAAGTTTGGCCGGAATATTTTATTCCGGTCAAACTTCGTTATTCTCGATTATTCCGGAATAGTTGGGATAAACTATTCCATCGTTTTGACGGAATAGCGCTATTCCAAGCTTAATTCTAAATTTAATTAAAATTATAAATTTATCTAAACATAAATTATATAAACATAATATATTTAATTAATAATAAAAGAATAAAATATCCAAGCTAGATTTATAATAAATATTATTTAATTAATAATTTATATATTAATTTATTTACTAATTAACTAGATAATTAATTAACTATTTAATTTATTACTTTAATAAATATTTATTTAATTTTTTGAGTAATTAATTCATTATTTTAATTAATTTACTAATTAAATAATTAATTATATTTGTTTAATTAATTAATATTTTGAGTGATTTAATTATTTTCTTAATTAATCATCTGACTATTATTAACTAATTTATTATTTTATTAAATTATTTGTAATTAATTAAAATTATTAATTACCAATGAATTTATTTATTAATATTAAGAGTTTTTAGCAATATTCATAATTATTTAGTAGATTAAATAAGTTAAATTATTACTTAATTAATATTTCATCTTAATTAATTAGATAAAATATTATTGTTTAAAATTATAATTATTCTTATCCTCGTAATTCCAATCAAACCATCCAAACACTATTTTTCTTATTCCCGAGAAAAATCTACTTTTCATCCAAACGCAAAATTGATTTAATCCCCGCTTATACCTCAATTTATACCTATTCCTGGAATAGTCATTTTTTGCTTATCCCCGAACCAAACGATACCTAAAAGATTAAATTTTTTTGAAAATGCATTCCTTGTTTCCTTCTTTAATGTTATAATAACACGTAGTGTCACTATACTACTTATTTAGATACGCATATTTATAATTGTAGTTATATATATATATATATATATATATATATATATATGTTAATAGATTATGTTTATGTTTCTGTTTTCTCAATACAATTACTAATAGAACATTCATTGCTGAATCTTTTCATAGAAAGATGTATTTAGATTTAATCTAATTTTATATTATAAAATATTAATTTTAATTTTGCAAAAATACTGCCCCACAACAAAAAATCGTTTTGCTATTCTCTGCTTAGTACTACCTGCCGTAGTTGGGCCGCATAACATATGAAATTTATAAAATCTGATCAAATAATTTTATAATGTGTAAAAATGCTAAAAAACAAAATTATTTAAATATCATGTCAGTATATTATCGTTATATTATTTTTTATGAGACTATTTTTTAACTATTTACTGAAATATAATGAGTTGAAGATATATTCCTTGTGTTATAACTATTACAGAAAAATATATAACTTTTTTTCTAAAAAAATACTTAGCAAATTGATATTACAAAAGCAATAAAGCATGTCTATTGTATGAAACGATGTTTTGAATTTTTTTTTTTTTTTTTTTCTCCTGAACATAATAGATGTTGTTCTGAGTGACAGTCCCAAGGGCTTAAATTTGGTCTTATCCAGCTGTCGCCGAACCATAAAGGCACGCCGAAAAACTTTTAAAAGAAACCTTTTATTAGGTGGGGCCTACAGTCCCTGTTTATTAGTAGGTGTGTCAAATTATGGTGGGGTAGCAAGTGGGGCCCAGGATTAAGGCAATTGAATGAGAAAAAATCTATAATGCAGCAGTTATATTGGTGATATGACCAATCAAATTATTTTTTTTAATTCACCAACCTATTATAATTATTAAAATATATATTTTTATCGTATTTTTAAAAAAAATATATAATATATAATTGATTGATTATTAATAATATAGTGTAAGTACGACACAGTAGACTTTCCGACTAAGTACACTTCATATCTAAGTACTTGTGCTTCGTAATGTTTTACATTGTTGCATTCATTAGTAAAACAATTTTAAGGTACAGTTTTATTTAATTTAATTTAAAATATAATTGGCCAAATGTTTATCGGAAAGAACAGTATAAACAGATGTGAAGCCAAACAGGCAGTGATTGAATGAATTGATTGTGGTGCTGTTGATTCAGACTGTGCTGGGCAGTGCGGGAGGCGGTGCAGCCAACACTCGCGGCCGAACTTGTGCGCTCGGGCGTGCGGCACGTGCTGCGCCAGGTGCAAATGCGTGCCGCCGGGCACCTCCGGCAACCGCGAGATGTGCGGCACGTGCTACACCAACATGACCACTCACGGCAACAGGACCAAGTGCCCTTAGGCAAATTTACTACTACGTACATATATCTAGTATATTTCCATGTACGTACTATATATGCATGGGTGTTCCATCCTTTTGTTCGTTATACGTATGTATTACATATATTAGCGTGACATGATCTATATATATAAGTCTAGCTCTTGCTTGGTATTTTGGCTGTGAAAAGTTACTATGTTGGGTGTAATATACTACTACTGTGCAATGTATTAGTGGAAAGTGATTTAAGGCGAATCAATATTGTCTTACTCTTTATGTTTCTTGGCCTCGTTCCTATTTTGTTTAATAATTAAGTTGGTACCTGTACCTGTAGGAAGATTTTTTTAAAAAAATTACTTTTTAGCATGCGGTTTAATTATTGAAGCTATTTAAATTCATGCTCTTCAAATAAAATTTTCCACCAGTGGATGTCACTATCTAATAATATCCATAGGACATGGATTTTTCTCACAAAACTTCCCAGCATATATATATATATAACTCACATATAAAAATCCAACACAAGGTATTTATTTCTCCTCCATCTCACATTACAGTACTAATACATGATACCTAGCTAAAATGCATGATAACAAAATTAACAAGGCGACAAAGTCGAGACAAAATTACTTTGCAGAGGGATGATATTATTAATAGAGAGCTATTTTCACCTACCATGACCAAGATCCAATGATGTTTTTGTTTTTAATAATGAATTTAGCTCTATTAATAACATCGTCCTTTTGCCATAGATGGTAATATTAAGGGCATTTGGTCTTGTTGCCGTGGGTCTGCCAATCGGTGTAGCACTTGCCGCAGGTCTCCTTGTTGCCGGCGGTGCCTCCGGGGACGCACTTGCAGACGCTGCAGCACGTGAGGCACGCCCTGCTGCACACATTCTTCCGCGAATGCAAGCTGCACCTCTCCTTGCACGCTCCGACGCATTCTGCGCACAAAGTTACGTGCATAAAGTGTGATGTTATTAACAGATCAAAATTTACTTACTAGTAAATAAATTTATTAAATCTGATCATTATTCACTGACCGGTTATATAAAAATGAGTTATATGTTACCTTTAGTATCAATAATTTTGTGAGGTGCAGGAGCCAGGGCCGGAGGAGTGGCTGGGACATAGGCCATAGCAGCCTATATATACATATATATCACATATCAAACCCAAATATATACCATCATTCTCATTTAAACAAATTATCAACAAATAAAGTAGTTAGAGAAAGTGCTTTATATATATACCTCTGTAAATGCTTCTTCTGAGTCTGATGAGACTCTGGTGCTCACAAGGAGAAAAGATGCTAGCAGAAACAGTGCCAGTTTAAGAGCCATAGTGAGTAAAAAAACAGAGAGTAGAAGAAGAAGAGATCAAAGATTTAGCTACTATGCACTTGAGTGGTGTTTGGTGAAGAAGAACCTTTCAACATGTTATCTTTATATAGAAAGAAGGGGAGCAGGAACATAAAATCCAACAAAGGGGCATAGAGTAAAGACCTTGGTTGTCAAAGGCCAGGCCAGGTTGGCACATGGACATGTGAGCTGGGGCTCAATCTCTCTGCTGCTTCCAATTAGCTTGTCTCCCCTGCCATCTCCATCAATAAAATAGTAATGCTACACATAGTTCAAAATAAACCCTAAAATATAATTAGTGAGAGCCAATGTTTTGTGATATTGTTATTGGTTCCTATTTTGCTTTTGCTTTCAATAATAGCAACCTATGATAGGATTTTGGCAACGAGAGCAAGTCTGCTGCTTTTGCTTTGGTAGGAATTGAAGATGAAATTCTGAATCTCAAAAGAACAAGCATTAACTTAGTAATTCTATTTCTCTAAAAAAGAAAACTTTGTGATTCTAATTTTGCTGCAGAAAGAAGTTGCTGAAAATATTATTATAATACTTCTCTTGATGACGCCATTTAGATATGTTTCATCAAACAACACGACTCCTTCAGTATGTAATAGTTTAGCGTTTTCAAATATTGGACGTAATAACTAATGAGCAATACTATTTATACACTTTTTAGAGTAGGTATACATTTTATATCTCATTCATCTAAGAGCTCTTATTTTTTATCAACCGTAACAATTCTTTTCTTAGTAAAAATTTATTTAAATTTTTGTGAATATTAGGACGATGGGAATGTAAAATTTATGCCCGTGTATTCATTAACTATATTTTAGCATCCTATAAAACATTTAACTAGGGACTATATAAGTGACACAGTACAGTATTATTATTATATTAATATATTAATTTAAATGGAACATATCTCTCTTATCACTGTTTGGCATTAGCCTAGGGTGGAGTGTGAGAGTGGGGCCCGCACTAGATGGGTTAGGGTCAAGTGGCTTGTCCTTGGAAACTTGAGACCTAACCAGGATTGGAGGACATGAAAGGCGATGTGGGTCAGTGCGGGGTCAGTGGGTCAGAGGTGATGAATGGCGATGAGCTGCATCCCACCGAGAGACGTACGGGAGTCACGTGCACTGCATGTGGTGTGTGCGTGCTGTGCCAATTATATATTACGATCCTCGAGGCCTTGTCGGATGAGCCCAGCGGCACTGGATTTGATGCTCTCTAACTTCGTGCGGTTTCTTTATATTCATTTTATCATTATTATTACAGAGTTAAGCTCTTATATTTTTAAATGTACTAAGTCACGTGTGCTTGTAAATTTTTAATTTTTAAATTAAAAAATGTGCGATTAGTATGATAGTGATTCTCTAAAATTGAGCGAATAGTTGGTTAAATAGTATAATCTAACGGATGAAAATAGTCAGACGAAAAACTTACAAGCACCAAGTGCATTAGTACTTTTAAAAATACCATAGCCGGACTCATTATTATATTCCTGTTATAATCTAGAGAGTAAATTAATCAAATTGCTTTTACCCACCGCAATAACGCAAGTAACAAAAAATTTAATAGTTAATATCTTTAATTTAAAATTTAAAAAATTAATTTTTTAAATAAATTAAAAAAATAGCATGCTACGACTACCTTTCACTCTCTCTAGAAAAAAAGTAGCTTTTTCAAAGATTTTGATCTGAGGATTTGATTTGGTAGTATTTAGGCCCAGTTTGATAGAGTAATGCTGCTTCTGTATTTATTTATAGAATATAAATTTTATATCTCGCTCCCCGAAATATTACTATTTTCTCACTAGTCTTATAAAATATTTTAATACTAAAATTTTTTGAAAAAATTACGAATTTTAGCATGAGTGGGATGTGATATTTACACTATTTATAGGTGTACATGTAGTATGTTTTTAGTTTGATAATATAATGACTAAAAGCTTAAAATATGAAAAAGTAATTTTTATCTTTTTTTTCTTCTATACTATAAAAGTTGCTATCATTATTGGCAAAGCAGAAAAATTATAAATGCTTTTAAATTTTTTGGACCTATAATATAACCATTTTACCAAACTAGGTCTTTGTTGAAGAACAAATTTAGGATTGATTATTTATCTAAATAAAGTTTGTTAAACTATATTATAATTTGGACTAGTTTATGTCACATTTATATTTGGGTTAGACACAGTTACTCAGTTAGGGGTGCAAACGAGCCGAACACGAGCGAGCGCGGCCTTACTTGAATTCGACTCGTATTAGATTCGAGCCGAATTCGAGCTGGCTCGAATTAATTTCGAGCCAGAATAAGCCATGTTCGAGTTCGGCTCGAAATTTAAATCGAGCCGAATTCGAGCGGCTCGAATTTTTTTTTTTTTTTTTTTGAGAAAAAGGTAGCACGCTACCCGCTTCATTCATTGGATTGATGAACTAGGCTACAAGGGTGAGGCAGCCTGGGCCTCGAGGGTTCAGACCCAAAAAAAAAAAAAAAAAAATCGTATCGTTCCTGTATCTAGCTAGTAGGGAGAAGCAATTCTCAATCCTTCATCAGCTGCTTGAACTTCCGAACTACTAACATAGGGTCCGGCTGAATCTTCGTAAAGATCATATCGTTCCTGGTCTTCCAGATGATCCACCAGCAACCTACTAATTCTTTTAGCCTATCTGTCGAATTGTGCACCCATTTCCTGCCCCTCCACCGGTCCCAGGCGCAGTCCACATTATTCCCCATGTCCTAGGCCTGCACATCGTCTACTCCCATTACTAAAATAAACTTGCTGAATACGCAGCGGATGAATAGGTAGTCCACCGTTTCCTCCTCCGCCCCACATAACACACATGCTGTATCACCCACCCACCCTCTCTTCACAAGCTTATCATAAGTAAGTTGCCTTCTCTTGAGGGTGAGCCAACAAAATACTTTTACTTTTAGAGGAATTCGGAGTGTCCAGATCTTGCTAGCGCGTGCATCCCTCGTACCCCCGTCAGTCAAGGCTAAGTATGCCGATCTTACAGAGAAAAGCCCATCTGGACTCCATCGCCACCGTATCTCATCCGGTCTATTATCGACCTTGAAACAAGATACTCTATTCTTAAGTTTTGAGAGGCTGGAGCTCAACCCTTGCGAAAGCCCAACATCGACTCCCAGAATCATAGTCCAGTCCCAACTATTCATCACAAAACAATTGCTAACTTTTACTTTTTTACGTTCCGACATCTGGTACACCTCTAGGAACGACAATTGCAAGGTATTATCTCCACACCACCGATCAGACCAAAAATCGATAGTACTTCCGTTGCCTAGTGTATAGACCATTCCCCATTTGAAGATGTTGTTGAGGCTTAGGATCCCTTTCCACCAATATGAGAGAGGTCTAAAATATTTACCTTCCATCAAAGATTTTCTACGTCGGTAGTATAAGGTGCGGATAATCTTAGACCAACTTAACTGCGGTGCTGTGTGGAATTTCCACCACCACTTAACCATGAGGGCTCGATTCATACTTGCTAAGTCCAAGATGCCTAGTCCGCCTTCTTTCTTACTCTTACACATGTTCATCCAAGCCATCAGGCAACCCTTGCCTGGGAGATTGCTTCCGTCTTTCCAGAAAAAATCTCTACGTAGTGCTTCAATACGCTTGATCACCCACTTAGGTGCCTTGAACACAGACAAAATATTTAATTCGCGGACGTATCGTCCGCTAATTTCAAGCCATGTTCGAATTTGGCTCGGAATTGTTTGATTCTGAGCCGGCTCGTTTATAGCTCGAAATTCTATGTGGAGTTGGGTCCGTGCCTATGCGGTACATAGAGAATGCATTAAAAGGTGTATTTGAATTAAAATATTTAATAAAAAATATTTAATATATATTATTAATAATATTAATATTTTTTATTTTTTATTTTTAATTATATGTGGAGTTGGGTCCACTATCAACCTAGCCGCACATCTTTTCATCCGAACGATAGAAAACTTAGGAGGACGAAGGCTCCCATCTTCCTAAAAGGACGGTAGAAAACTTAGGAGGACGAAGGCTCCCATCCTCCTAAAAGGATAGTAGCTTGATTCTACATATATATATATATATATATATATATATATATATATACATATATAGAGTCCGGCTACTATCCTCTTAAGAGGATAGAAGTCTTTGTCCTATCAAATTTTTGACCGTTAGATCTAACTTTTAATCATTTTCAACCGTTAGATTATACTATTCAACCAACCACCCACTCAACCCTAAGGGGTCCACTATCAACCTAACCGTAACCACTCTCATCCTAGCCGCACATCTTTTCATCCGAACGGTAGAAAACTTAGGAGGACGAAGGCTCCCATCCTCCTAAAAGGACGGTAGAAAACTTAGGAGGACGAAGGCTCCCATCCTCCTAAAAGGATAGTAGCTGGACTCTACATATATATATATATATATGTATATATATATAGAGTCCGGCTACTATCCTCTTAAGAGGATAGAAGTCTTTGTCCTATCAAATTTTTGACCGTTAGATCTAACTTTTAATCATTTTCAACCGTTAGATTATACTATTCAACCAACCACCCACTCAACCCTAGGGACCCACTATCAACCTAACCGTAACCACTCTCATCCTAGGGTTAGTGGGTCCCTAGGGTTGAGTGGGTGGTTGGTTGAATAGTATAATCTAACGGTTGAAAATGATTAAAAGTTAGATCTAACGGTCAAAAATTTGATAGGACAAAGACTTCTATCCTCTTAAGAGGATAGTAGCCGGACTCTATATATGTATATATATATATATATATATATTCGAACTATTTCGAGCCGAACACGAACGAGCATAGGCCTGCTCGTTCTCGGATTGAAATTATTTTCGAGCGAAAAAATTCAGCTCGTTTTATATTTGAAATTAATTTCGAACGAGCTATTTTCGAGCCTATTTCGAATCGAACACGAGCTGGCTCGCGAGCGGCGAGCTAGACTTGCAGCCCTAGACACAGTATCATGGTTAGTTCAAATTTGGTTTTCATTTTTGAAAGGTCTTGCTTTCAAACTAATTATTCTCTTTTTTGTATAGTTTATATGTGGATGATTCAACCATTCTCCGCTACCTATGAGAGTAGAGTTTAGCTCTTAAAATAGTAATTCCATGAGGTGCAATAAAAGAATTATCTTATTATTGAATATTACAACTAAGTCTCTATTTTAACTAATTTTTATTATTTATAATCAAATACTATGGAAGTAAAGCTAAGGACGAGAATCGTAAGTATATTTATTATTTCCATATTGGAAAAATCTCTAAAATCAGACATTGTTTAGGGACTTGCATTAGCTCGCTGGAGTTATACAATTATTTTGAATGAATTTTCAACAAATTTTTAGTAAAATTATGAGTCATCAACAATGTTTTTATAAAGATTCTCGACGACAACAGTAGTGATCACAACAAATTACATTCATATTGTTACATATAAAATGGAGTCAGAGTGTTTCTGATCACAAAGGTTGGAGCAGAAATATAAATGGTAAGCAAATTGCTCCAGTTGATTGATCCAGTTCGGACCGAAACATCATCAGATTTGAGTGTGACCTTAGCGATTCGACAAAATCGATCAACGCTGATCATAACTATTACAGTAGTATGTTTTACGTACATTGATATTCATACTTTAGCTTCAGATACTAGGAATCACGGACGCGCGGGAAGTACCTGCGCGTCTGTGTCCGACTCGCGTCGGACACGTACGCGACATGGACGCGCGTGTGATGCGCGTCCATGCCGCGTCACATAATCCAGAGAGGCGGAGAGGCGGAGAACTAATAAATTAACTTTCTAATTAACCTTCGGAGAATTAACTTTCTAATTAGTAGGATACGAAATCTTTCCACCTCATAATAAATTAATAAAAAATATATAGTTTTAAAAAAACATCGTATAATTTTAAAAAAATATATAATTAAAAAGTTATATAGTCCTATTCCTAATAAAAAAATATCTAATTCTACTTCTAAAAAAAAAAAATCTATTTCATCTTTGATTTCTACTAGGTTTCCTTCAACAAATCTTCTAGACTAAAGGTATTTTTTTTTTTTTGCAATAATATTATAATTTTTTTGGATGATCTAAATAAATTATATTTAGTGGAGAATTTTAATTTTAAAACTATTATATTGACTTTTATTCTAAAGTATAGTTTTATTTACAAAATTAGTATATTATATATAATAAATATGTATTATTATTTTGAAAAATATTATATTTTATTAGCCGTGTCCGTGTCCTTATATTTTGAGCTTTGTCGAGTCGCCGTGTCCGAGTCGTGTCGTGTCCCGTGTCCGTATCCGTGACACATAGTTCAGATACTAAAGTAATCGAAGAATGCTAAGTTTTTTTTTTTTTTTTACTTGTTTTTGCAGGAGAGAATGCTGCAATATTTCATTAAAGAAGTACCATGCCTAAATTTAAATCCTGATTAATATAGTTTAAGAAAAGATTCTACACGGTTAAATCTGGTTGGTTTTAGGACTGTACGTTTGAATCTTGTTCCCTGCAAATAGTGCATTTCAACACCACTCTGCATTGTCCTTATTTTTATTTTTATTTTTGTAAGAAAATGCATGTAGCTTTTTAATTTATTGAAGCAGAGTTTGATTATAACAGTAAATAATTTTAGAGAAATTTTGGTACCATCTGAAACAATGAAAAGAAAAAGAGAAAACATAAGGAAAGGATATAATAGATGGCTCTAAAATTTAAGTAACTAGGTTGACAGAATAATAAAACTCGTAATCGTAAAAGCTCAAGGAATGAAAAAAGAAAAAAAAACCTATAGAAAAAAAACTTAAGGCAGTAATAATCATGATCAAGCGCAATGTCCCGCGGCAAGCTCCTGCCTCATTATGTTAACTGTACAATCATTTTCGTTAAAACTACCGTGCATCGCTATTAGAATACTCACCACACCCAAGTGAGTGCTCGATAGAGGACAATGAATAGATGATGAATCAGACTCAAAAGAAAGAAAGTAAGAAGTGGGTCTAAACAATTTGATGATTGCAGAAAAGAAATAAAAGAAAATATATTTAAAATGCACACAAAAATCATAGATTTTAGAAAGGAGGCGGAGGAGTTCGGCATATAGGTCAGCGTCTAGCCGAAAATCAGAAGAGGATGAGTTAGGGTTGAAGTAAAAAAAAAGAAAAAAAGAAAAATAGAAGAAGGATAGAGAGATTCCAAAGCACTTTGCATCATTTAGCTCTCGCCGATACTCAAAGTGGATTATTTGGTTGGGAGTAAAATGTAATGGAGGATTGACGAGCGAAAAATATACAAACTTGTAAATAAATGCATTGAACTCAAATAATTATTTCTTGTTTGGAATAGAATATTATCTGAGTGGTTTGAACTTACAAATATCTTTTTATTTCTAATCAATGTTTGATCTAGCTTTGACTTAGGCTTTGATTTTCCTACCTTTGATATGATAATACTGAGAATAATTTTTAAAATTTGAGAAGCGTATGAAATCTACGTTAAAGAAATGATAAAATGAAGGTAGATGATTGGATGGTTCACTGCCGACGTGGTGGACCAGGACCAGATATAAACCCCACGGGGATTGTGAATTAGGAAAAACTTTCTAACGGTCCATAAGGGTATTTATGGTATTTTGGACTAATTTGAATCGAGGAAGAGAGTGGGAGTCCTTTTCTAATTGATCCAACTACACAGCCTCACAGTACGACGACGACGACGACGACGAAACCCTAAAATTCGACGAAGAAGGTAGAAATCTTAGGCGAGCGATTCCATTTTTAATCGATCCAACCAAATCCCCGTGACTACAACGACGACAAAGGAGAAACCCTAACGGATTGATGAAGAGGGAGGAGACGTTCGGCGGAAGTGCGATGCAAGACCTCTTCGGATCCGTGCGCCGATCCTTCGTCGGAAGACCAAACCCTAGCGCGGAGGAGAGCTCCAATGGCGGAGGGGCGAGCCGGATCGCGGAGAAGATCGGATCTTGCCTCAGGAAATCGAGGGTGGGATTGGACATAGGGTTAGGGTTCTTGCCCAAAAGCCTGACCCCGCCCCGAAGGATCGCAAGCACCGCTGCCGCCGAGGTCGAGGCCCCTCAGATCCGGTGGAGGAAGGGGGAGCTTATCGGTTGCGGCGCCTTTGGACATGTCTATATGGGCATGAATCTGGATTCCGGGGAGCTAATCGCCATTAAGCAGGTCCTCCTTTTGATTCTCTAATTATTGTTGGGGTTAGGTTTGCTTTATCATCCTGAAGTGATTATTAATTGCATTTGTCTCCTATTGCTGATGCTAGATTGGTGGCGTTTTTGTAGGTTTTGATCGGTGCGAGCAATGCTTCCAAAGCAAAAGCCCAAGTTAGTATCTTTTGTGCCTTGAAAGTTGTGTTTAATTCGTCGTAACAAAGATTTCATTGACATAGATCGCTGCTTGCAAAAAAATTTAAACTCTATTTGGTTCTGAGATTTTCTCTCCGAAATATGTGCTCAGGCTCATATCAGGGAACTCGAGGACGAAGTGAAGGTTCTCAAGAACCATTCTCATCCGAACATTGTTGTGAGTGAAGGGAGATATCTCAGTTTTAATGAAACAATGCCTTTTATCTAAGGCAGTTCCGACTGATATTTCACTTTTTTCTTTTTTTTTTTCCTTCCATATTGAACAGAGATACTTGGGAACTGCAAGAGAGGAAGAGACGTTAAATATCCTGTTAGAGTTTGTTCCGGGCGGATCTATTTCATCATTGCTTGGGAAATTTGGATCATTCCCTGAGGCTGTAGGCAACCCATCTTTTTTTCCCCCCTCTTTAACCTGCTCATTTCAATTTATGCAAAATGCTCCATAAAGAATTGTTAATTCTTTTTTGGTAAACAGGTTATTAGAATGTATACAAAACAGATTTTGCAAGGATTAGAGTATCTACATCGTAATGGAATTATACACAGGGATATAAAGGCATACCATCTGAACTTAGGTTTTGGGTTTTTTTTTTTTTTTTTTTTTTTCATATTCGTTTATTTTCTTGGTAATGTAATAGTATTTTGTTTACTAATGTGGATTTCAGGGGGCAAACATACTTGTCGATAACAAAGGTTGCATTAAGCTTGCCGACTTTGGGGCATCTAAGCAAGTTGCTAAGCTGGTAAGAAGATGATCCAATTTTTGTTCTTCATTTGGTTGTAACAAGTCATATAAGTGAAGTTACATCTAAATCTCCTTTTTAGCCTATCAAATTTAGTCTTAATTCTTCATTATTGTAAATTATTAAGCTAAGCGATGAAATGATGTTTTGAACATAGAAATTTAGTCAGATTCTTTGTCTGCATGAGTGAATGCATTTGCTTGCATAGGATTGAGTCTAGATATAAACTATCTAATGTGTTCTTGGGTTTATGTACATTATGTGCTAGTTGGTTGCAATTGAGTCAAAGGTGTACCTGTCCCATCTAAGTACTTCTCTAAATTGGCAATTGAGGGTTAGTTAAGGACCATGTTATGTTTGAGTCGTTTTCTCAAACTGCTTAAATATTACTCTTGCTACTTATTTTCAATGAGAAAATTTTACATTTTTACTCAAGCACATGAAGGAAACAAGGACAAGCAGGAAGTGTTGACTGGCCAAATCCCTGGGTTCTCAACTTGATGGAGGTTTTATGCCAAGATTACTGGGCAGACATGATATTGTTTTACATTTTACTTAATAAGTTAAGGTTATCGTTATGAGGAGGAAACGAATTTCGTTGGAAGAGATACATTAAGAATCGAATTATTCCTAGACATGTTTATTGCAAAACAGGAAATTTTCTTGTACCTGATTTCTGTTTCTTCACTATTAGCGCCTTAATGTTCATGTAGTTTTTATCCTATTGTTTTACTTCATTGGCTAATTAGTGGTTTTCATATTTTTCCAGGCAACTATGACAGCTGCTAAGTCAATGAAAGGTACTCCGTATTGGATGGCACCAGAAGTAATTGTTCAAAGTGGACATAGCTTGTAAGGGCTAGAAGTTTTTGTTCGTTGCTTTATTGCTCTGTCTTTTATTATTTTTTAGAATTTTTGGATTTGAGAGCCTGGTATTTTTCTTTGCTTTTAAATGTTCTTAGTTCAATGTCCTCTTATTCCAGATTCTGAAAGTCTTTCCTTATTTCCTTTAATCAATGAATGAAAGATAATCTGTAGAATTAAAGACTTACATGTCGAAACTTTAGATATTTATATATTTCTCAAGTGAATTGGCTTGTAGCTTATTGTTATTTCTGATGGTTGTGTGGAGAAGAATAGAAATTATTTAATGATAACTGATTGTTTTTTCTATAGAAGTTTCAGTTTATAGTGGTACTTTGAAAGTCACACTAGCGCATAATTTTTAAAATTCCTCATAACTAACCTACTTGTTCTCTATTGATAAGTCTTTCACTAATTTTGTAAAACATCATCTTGCATTCGGTTGCTTTTTTTAATTTTTAAGTCACGTGTCTGTGGTCCATCTCAGCTCTGCTGACATTTGGAGTGTTGGTTGTACTGTTATTGAAATGGCTACTGGTAAACCGCCGTGGAGCCAGCAATATCAAGAGGTAAAGCTTACTGTTTAAAATAAGACAAATAAATCTAGTTCATTGTAAATCTTTTTTCGAACTAAATAAATCTAGTTCATTGCAAAGCTTCCATTATTTGACCAGTACTACAAATTTATTCAGGTTGCTGCATTATTCCATGTGGGGACAACAAAGTCACATCCACCTATTCCAGAGCATCTCTCCTTGGAGGCCAAGGATTTTCTTCTGAAATGCTTACAGCAGTATGTACATAATTTTCTCTCTCTCTCTCTCTCTCTCTCTCTCTCTCTCTCTCTCTCTCTACTTTGTTGCATCCATACTCTTCCAATATAAGGTTAATTGCAGGAAAAATATGATTATATAGCTAAAAGTCGATTTAGCCCCTAACTCATTACCATTGTAGCATTCTCATGTGGCATTCAGTAATTACCTTTCATTTAAACATCATACTTCTGAAAAGTGTCTGAATCATGAGCACTTTAGTGAATAACAACAAGCAAACTAAATTCTTGGAGAATTCTTATAAAATATTTGTGTTTCGTCAAACTACTCTACGCAAACAGCGCCTTTGTAGAAGCTCCAGTAAAGCAAAGAGGTCCTAAGACAAACATTTATCCTATCCATCAATATTATGTATTAATAAGACTGGAGGAGCTTTTCCCTTCAACAGTTTTACCTAATAATCACAGTTGCTGTAAATTGATCTTTTAATTGATCATCTTTGTCAGTCCTTTTTAAAAATACGACCATCTATATTGACTCGCTTTCACTTTTGAAGAGAACTTGGGGAATATATTCTGAAACAACTGGGATGTCAATTGAAGTCGGTCATGATGTTGCTTTAGTGGCCATTTTAATTCTTCTATGGTTCATTTCTGAGTTCTGACTTGTATCACGACATTCTTGTTTCAGAGAACCAAGCTTGAGGCCTACTGCATCAGATCTGCTCCAGGTACTATTGTTTAGAGTGTGTTAATTGTATTGAAATAGTAGATCATTAAAGTATGTTAAATTATTTTCTGTGTGTTCATCCTGTTGTGTGAAGTATCCTGAGATAAATCCTGATTCCTTAAATATTTCCAAGCAGCATCCATTTGTTACGGGAGAAATTGAGGATCCACATCAATCAAGTCGTGTTGTGAACAAGGTTAAACTGGCCTACAGCAACCAGTTGATTTTATTTCATTAAATACCTCTGCATTAGAATTTATCACCCTGATAATGGCCCCATGACAGGAGTCCTCCGAAATTGATGCAGCATCTAAACTGCAGGCAAATAACTCGTAAGTATTGGTGACACATTTTTGTTCATCAGATGCAATGAAGAAAATGCTTGAATTATGGGGATTATGTATACCTTCAAATCTGTATAAGGGCTTGAATAATGATAAGTATGATCGTTGCAGCTGTTCAACTATGAAATCTAATAACGTCTTGAGAGCCGGTCCAATCTGGGATTCTATGAACAATGACGACATGTGTCAATTTGCTGACGCAGATGATTTTCCGGTGGTTGGATCGGTATGATTTTTGTTTTTTTCCTTGATGTCTTACTGCTCAGTGGAATGACTAAACCACATACTACCTTCAGTAGTTAGATAATTGAGAAATTTTTGTTTTTTATTTTTGTTTTTTGTTTTTTTTTTACCAGAGCTTCAATCCAATGTCTGAACCATTTGATGAGTGGCCATGCAATTTCAAGATAAGCGCAGAAATAAAAATGAGTCAAAAAGACTTTGGTGAATTGTTAAATGGTGCTCCCAATGGTGGTCAGGATAGGGAAAATGAGTTCACTTTACCTTGTGACTCAATGTGTGATGATGATGAAGTCACAGAGTCAAAAATTAGGGCTTTTCTCGATGAGAAGGTATGCTTCTATGATTATTACAAGAATTCTTATGCAATTTGTTTATGTTACTACTTTTCGTGCATATATACAATTGATCATATTTTATAGCCTTATAATGATTTGCAAATAAATTGTAAAAATTGCTACTGCTTATCAGGCCCTCGATCTGAAGAAGCTGCAGACACCTTTATATGAGTTCTACAACACCTTGAATGCCACCAATTCTCGATGTGTTACCAGTATTTGCAATGAAAATATAATGACTAATTCAAAATTGCCTCCTAAATTCAAGTCTTCACCAAAGAAGGTTGTTAGTGGGACATCTACGCCACAGTCTGATAATGAGAATAATAATAATTTGAGCCCTGGGAGCTGCAGCATGCGTGCTTCGGTCAGCACTTTGGAGAATAGTCGAATTTTAAGAGAAATAGCTTCTCCTGAGTGGGGCGATTCTCTTCAAGATGCTAAACAAGAACCAACCAGCGCAAGGTTTGTTAGCTGACATCTATAATTGATATAAGATTTGTACTTGGATACCTTAACATATCTCGGTAAAGAACTTGAAAGGTTTAGTGATAATATGAATGCTAGCAATTTAATCAATTGAAAATATTGTAACCAAATTTGTTTAGTTTTTTTTTTTTTTCCTCTCTCTCCTGATATCATTATCTGTGTCGTCTGATCCAAAAGAATGCATTTTGAGCAGTGTAAGCGCCTCTGAGAAAGAGAGGAAGTGGAAAGAAGAGCTGGATATGGAGCTTGAGAGAGGAAGAGGTAATTATTATCATCTCGATATGTATGGTATTATACCTAAGGGTGCTTTTTTTTTATTTTAAATTTACAGTTAGATCTGTGTTGAATCTCCCAACAGAAATGCGCCAAGCTGGCCTTGGTAAAACATCTTCTCCAAAGGAAAAAGGCCTGAACCGAAAGAGAGACCGACAACGGTTCACATCTCCAACCAAGTGATTGCAGAAGCATTTCTACCATAGCCGAACAAACGGTTCATCTCATACTTTTAAGTTTGGATAATACAAAGAGTGTGCTGTTCCATAAATGTTGCGCCGTCTTACCGTCTCTATTAGTTGATGAGCAGAAGAAGGCTAGATGTCGATACCGGAGGCATTTTTGCTGGTTCAAACACACACAACCACGAAGCAATGCCGAGCGGACAATGCAGTCGCGAGCTGCCCAGTAATCTTGTAATCTGAGACGAATGTAGTGTTTGCTTTTTGAAGAAATTGCTGATTGCGTATGACCATGTTGATTGGTATGTTTGAAAATCACAGTTATATAATGTAGGTTTTCCGTGTAGTCTAGTGGACATATTTGTTTGCTATTTGAATCATTTATCTTTGAAGGCTCCCTATCAATGTTGTAGTACTAAAACTGTAGGTATTTGCTTCTAGTTAAGAGGAAAAGAATAATGTAAATTTTAGTTATGGAACTTTGATCTGTTCATTGCAGCGGCGACGCCATCATAAATTTAGCATCTCAGCATCCCATAAGATATGAACTTCTGAAAAACTTCTTTTTTCTTGACTTTTGGAACATGGTTTGTTGTTTGTGAATCAGACTCATGATTTACAGGTGCTTCTTCATTAGGGACATTGTAATCTGAACATTCTTTTGGTATTACTGTAACTATAAAAGCTTCTCTTATCTCTCCTGAGAACTGCAGTAAGGCTGAAGTCTCTCTTTCTCTCTCTCTCTCTCTCTCTCTCTTTTCTTTTTTCTTTTTTCTTTTTGGGTGCCAGTTCAAATCTAGGAGCTTGAATCTAAATTGCCATGAGGTTGGTTTCGTGGGGAATAATCCTTAAAAGAAGCTGAATTTTTAAAGTTGCACATGAAAATTTGATTTAAAAAGAGCATATTTGCAAATCAATAATTTTACTTTCAAACATAATAGGGATGCAAATAGATCCAGTTTGGTGGAGCTCCCGCCCCGAATAAAGCGGTAGGTGGTGATAAAAGATATAAAAATAAAAATAAAATAAAAATATATAATTTGTTCTGATCGGCCAAATAAATTGAGCGAGAGGTTGGAAATCGAAAAAAAATTGTTAAAATTTCGCACCTTGTCTCGATCCGTACTGAATGAATCGGAAAGTGAAGGCCAAAAATAAAAATAAAATTAATCTGTGCGTGGGTTGCATCTCAAAAGCAGGTTCAACTGGCCAATGTCGAATAAAAATTAATTTTTTTTTATGGCAATATATACGGCGTAACTTTATTTATTATCGTAGGATTTCCAACCTAGGCCCAAACTCGCACTGCTCACTTTCACCCTCGAGTCCTCGTCTTCTTCCTACATGGCCTCCAACCTCTTCTCCTCCCTACGTCGCCCTCGCTCTCAGGTCGATCCCTCTCTCTCTTCAGTGCGATCTCCTCCTCAAAAACCTAATTTGGTTTCTCTTCGATCGATCTCTCCGATCTCTGATCCCTCTGCTTCTTCGTCTCTCCGCAGGTGGCACCTCCGCCGCCGCCGCTCCCTCACCTCCCGCGCCGTGGTTATCATGTCGAGCTCGGAGCTCGTGAGAAGGCGGTGAGCGATCCACTCTTCTCCCAATTCCCTATTTCTTTTATTTATTTTTTTTGCAAATTTGTTGTGAATTAGGGTTTCTATCTTCTGATATTCGAGCTTTATGGATCAAGATTTAGGGAGAGATTTGGGTTCTTTTATTGGATAAGAAGGAAATTGTTAAGATCTTGTTGACGCTTCTTGTGTTTTACTTGTTTCTTTTTTTTCGAGTGGGACATTTCTTGTCATCTTAAACAGATAACTTTTTGAGGTAAATGATAAAAAGTTTTTTAATTATTCTTGCTTTCCAATGCATTGTTGTATCACAGCTATTGGAAGAGGATCCTGCACTGAAGAAGTTCAAATCATACAAGAGCAGTGTCAAGCAGGTGTCAAAAATCGGAAATGCCCTTACAATGCTTGTAATTGCTGGTATGATTTAGTATTACGAAGTACTTCAATTTATTTTTTTTCCCCCTTTTATGTTATTTGTTATACTTTTACTCAAAAATGATGTTAATATTATGCCATGGTAGCAGAAAGTTGTTTTACTTGCTTTATCTATTTATGTTGGCATGAAGTTACTCGACATGGTATTCACTCTTTTTTTATTTTTTTATTTTTTCCCCAATGATTCATTTGTTTACATTGGCATGAAATGGTTCCCTTTTCACTTAATAGTCGGCATCAAATATATTCTTTCTTCAGAACCAATGACTATCAATAATCAAACGCAGATTGATTTGAAACATATTAGATTTGTCAAACTATCCTATAGTATTGTTCGAATGTGTGTGCATGTGCGCTGATTGTACGTACTCAATTTTCTGGAGTAATCTATTGTGCATCAGCTAATAATTTGGTTTTTCATATGTTTCTACTGTGAACATCCCTTGAACGCCATCTTTTGGCTAGTTTATTCCTGATTTCTTAATGTTGCTTGTCAAAAGATAATTAGAACAGGGAACGTTCACTGAACATGATCGTAGTGGTTTCTTTACTTCTTTATGTAGTTTGAAACATGTAATTTGTGATTTGCTAAGTAGTTGGAGAAACGTGCAAATATATGATTATGAAAAAGGAATAAGAACGATGTAGTTTGAAACATGTAATTTGTGATTTGCTAAGTAGTTGGAGAAACGTGCAAATATATGATTATGAAAAAGGAATAAGAACGTCGAATAGTGCTGGAGGAGATGAAAAGCTATTATCTGTTTTGTCTGCTCTGTTTTTTTTTTCCTCTCTCCTTTAAGCATGTGCAACTTGGTAGAAATAAACTCATTTTGATTTTATTTTCTTCTTTTCTATTGTTTCAGCTTGCACTTACGAGATTTTTGCAGTGGCAACAACGAAGAACTAAAGGAGGCAGTGCTGTTGTAACTAGTTTGCATAATAAAAGAACAAGTCTCTGCGCATTTTATGTACTCGCTCTCCGTTGTTATTCCAGTTCAAGACTCCTCTGGCTTTGATGCATAATAAATCTGTTACATGGGTCTATTCAGATATGTTATGTTGGATTCAACTGCTCAAGTTTCCTTTTATTTTTGATATTATGATGACACACTATTTCTCAATATTACAGTTTCTTATGTGATTTACCTAAAAAATCTTACATATTAAATTTGTTACTGCATTTCTTCATTTCCGGTCTACAAAGTTGCCATTGACAGCAGTGGGTCTTGTTGCCTTCTGTTGCCTTTTCGCTGTTTGCTTTCTGCAGCATTGTTGAGTTGAAAATTTTGGAGTATCTGTTAAATGCAGTCTGAAACCTTACATATCTATCTAATCCCGTCTAATCGCTTCTGTTCCGACAATAGAAGATGCTTACTAAATCCATCTGATTTTGCACTCTCGTATTTTTATGCGTCGTTCTTCTATTATGTAGGCCAAACTATCTATTTCACCCCTTTTTTTCTACATTAATCTCTTAATTTTGAACTGATTGATACTTAAAGCTGAATTTTTTTATTTTTTTTTTTATTTTTTTTTTATTTTTTTTTTATTTTTTTCTGGGAGCAAAGGATGAAATACTTTGTGCATGTTAAAAAGAATCAGAATAGTATAATACTACGATCTTTCAAGATCTTGAGAGAGGATGAGGGCCGGAGTGTTAGACCGATATTTTTCAGAAAATTCCCAAAATATGGGCCCAAAACCAGTCGGCCAATTTGTCTCTCTCTTCATGGGCCTGGTCTCGGCCAGGACGGGCTGCCTTTGAAGGATGAAAATAAAAAAAAGAAAAAAAGAAAAAAAAGGCCTTTCTCCACCCATAAAAGACTGCGAGCAGTGGTGGGCTCGGAACTAACCGGAAGGGTCGGTTTCGTGCCAAGAACCAGTAGTCAGTTGTTTGAGCCAAAAAAAAAGAAAAAAGAAAAAAGAAAAAGAAAAAGAAAAAGAAAAGAAAGATGGCGCCGAAGAAGAAGCAGCGCGAGCGGCCTCCCTCTCCGGACCCGAGCGGCATCTTCCACGGGATGGTCGTCTTCCTCGTCGCAAGGGGCGTCCAATCTCGAAGGCTCCAGGTATTGATCCAACAGGGTTTCTGTTCGAATTCGAACAGGCGTTGATCCAACAGGGTTTCTGTTCCTTTTCCTTTTCTTTTGGAGCGTAGGTGTGGAAGCAGAAGCTGATCCAGATGGGAGCTTCCATCGAGGAAACTCTGTCGAAGAGGGTCACGCATGTTTTTGCCATGAGCTCCCATTTCCTTCTGCAACAAGTGGGCCGCGAGCAGCTGAACCGCTTCAGAGGGGTGAGATAGTGAGTGAGTACTGGTTTACACTAGCTTTTCTTTCAACTGCTGTTTATTTCTCTTCGCTCAGTGAACATCAAATAAGAGGTTTGGCTCTTTGGTACCAAATGCTGCAGAGTTTACTTCCCTATCAGTGGCTGGAGAATTGTCTGAAATCAGGCGAGAAGGTGCCTGAATATCCATACACTCTCAAGTTAGAGGAGGTCGACGACTCTGGCGAAGAACCAAATGAATCGGCTGAGGCTAGAGATGGTGATGATGTATCGCCGCGCATCAAGAAAATTAAAAAATCATCAGAGGATTCCGTAGAAGATCGTCAGAGTGAATTTTGCGCAGCAGGTCACCGAGATACATGCAAGAATGTAGATGAGCAGACAAGTATCGAGAAAGGACCTAGTCACCTCGGCAGCAGAAGTAGCTCTGAAGATGCCAACTCTAGCATCAGTTCTCCTGTTGGGTCGGATGCTGAGGTGTGGTATTCATGAAGTCCTTTCTCTTTGCTGTAATACTATTCAGTTCTAATTACTGGGAAAATGTTTTATGGCTTTAATAATGCAGAACAAAACATTCTTTTCTTGAAGCCAATTTATTTAGTCTTCATATTTGTTGATGTCGGCTGTTATTGTTATGTGCCAACGACTATCATGTTAGGTTAATTTTAGCATGCTTTGGCCCCGTCATCTAATGATTAATTTGATATCTAGTTATCTTTCAATTGGTCATAGGATAAAATGAGCAGCAGGCATACTAAACTCAGTACCATTACTAAAAAATTGCGTGTCACCTGTTTCTTTCTCGTTTCTTAGTGAGGCGGATGCTTTTCCTTGCACAACTGATGTTCTTCTTTTGTTCTTTATGGATTAATGTCATCAGACAGGTCTTTCAGAGCAATCCACATCCTCGCTGTACAGTCCACCAGATCTAAACAAGAATATCACTGAAATATTTGGGAAACTCATCAACATATACAGAGGTATTGAAGCTGGGTATCCTTGATCTTACCAAACTTGGGGAATCTCCTCTCTTTTAAGATTCGTTTTTTTTTTGTGGGGGACCCAAAGCCTTAGGAGATGACAGAAGGTCATTCAGCTATTACAAAGCTATCCCAGTCATTGAGAAGCTGTCCTTCAAAATTGAGAGTGTTGATCAAGTCAAGCATTTACCTGCAATTGGGAAATCTTTGCAGGATCATGTAAGTTAATAACTTTAGCTACATCTTGCTTTTGTGCCTTTTATATTTTGATATAGCATATAGTCTCGCGCCTCAGCAATATTTACCGGCTCTTTGCTCATATTCATTTTATATATAACACTTGTTGGTGTAAGTAGATTTTTTTTTTTTTTGTTTGTTAATTTTGTAGTAAATACCATCTTCTGAAATAATGAGGGGTAAGAAAATGCTATTGTGCAGATTAATGAAATAGTGACCACGGGGAAGTTATCTAAATTGGAGCACTTCGAGAGTGATGAAAAGGTACGGCAATTTTATACTAATATGTGATCAATGTGCGATGTTTATCACTATTGATAGGTATTGCATAAAACTTTACAGAGAAGGTGTATCACTAGTGATGATTATTCATATAAGCACATGGGGGTTTTTAGTGTTCTTACATGTGAAAAAGTATTACGAGCACATATTATTACATCTCCACTCTATTACCCTAAATTTTCTCGTAGTTTCTACATTTTATCAGTGCAAGTGCGTGTTATCACATCTAGCATATAATATACTTGTGTCTAATTATTTATTCATTTACTGGCATTAATTAATTTTTTTAATTATCACTAATTTCTTTTTTTGAAGGTACGGACCGTTAGTCTCTTTGGTGAAGTTTGGGGAATTGGTCCTGCAACTGCTCTAAAATTATATGAGAAAGGATATCGTACGCTTGATGATCTGAAAAATGAAGAGTCTCTGACAAATGCTCAGAGGATAGGACTACAATTCTTTGATGACATTAAGAAAAGGATTCCACGACATGAGGTGCAACTGTGTTATTTATTATCTTTATATGTTGGATTTCGGCTTTATTGATGAAATCCCTAAATTTCTTTTGGTTTCCTCACTTATCTAGGTTAAAGATATGGAGATGCTCTTACAAAAAGCTGCACAAGATATTCAACCTGGGGTGAGCACCATAAAAATTGTTTCCCGTTGGTTTTTTGTATTATTTCATCTTTTCTTATCATTAATTTTCCAGAGGGAAACTTCAGAATTGCCCTCAGCATGTTGCGTTGTTTTATTTTCCAGTGCGTGGTTCAAATTGTATCATTTTCCCACCCTGTGGTTCTCCTTTTTTCTGTGAAGACTTCAGTTAAAATGCCATCTAATTGAGGACATGACAATCAAATTGCTCAGTAAAATTGCCATAAATAGGAATCTGTCATTTTAATGTTACTTATTCTCTTAAGTTATAGAGGTCTAATGAGTTATTTGATCGTTACGTGCTCAGTTTTCATGGCATTTTCAAGGTAGATTTTAACAGGAAATTGGAACAGCCAGCATATGGAGTAAAATCTGGACCCACAGGGTGGTACAGCTGATAGAGGCTATACCTTAAAAGCGGTATCTGAAGAATCTTCTGTTTCCTGAACTCAACATGGTATTTGGGAACAATTGGCATACTAATAGGTCTTGGCTTAATCTAGCCTTCAGGTGCTGAACTTTTTATGAAAGTTTTTGACCTTAAACTACAGAGTAGTTGACGTTTTGTTGTGGAATCAGAATACCCGCATGTTAACTCAATTATAGTGAATAGAACGTTTCTACTTCACTATGAAATTCAAATAACTAACAGACAAACATCCATACCTTCTCTATATAGCAGCATTCTACTATCATGTGATGAGTGAATGCCTATGCAGAGTTATTGTAGTTTGCTAATTATTAATCAGTACTAATCATTACTAAGAGAAGCCGATCCTTTAATTAGACCTTAGGGGCATAAAGAGATCACAGCACAATTGAGAACATAGTCTCTATTGACTCCAAACGGATAAATACTCTTAGGTTTGATGTGAGCATGTTGTAATGGCTAGTACATTATTCTGTGGGGTTAATACTAGTGATAGTTAGGTGATGAGTAAGAACGTCCACGCTTGCAACAAGTTATAATGTTCAACCTAATAGCATCTATAGATAATATTATTGAAAAGGATACTAAGCAGTGCAACGGTATATTGTGGCCCTTGCTTTGATGGAAGAAATGATCCTATACAGATGTAAAGGTCTCAGTGTATTCTTGCTGGTGGTAGGAAGTAATATTAGATTTCGTTCTCTATTTATTTGATCAATATTTGCTCATTGTTACTGTCTAATTCAGTTCGATCTGACTGACTGACATAATTCTTTTAGTCCTTTTGAAACTAACCACTTGAATCTTTTGCTCATGCCTAATATTGGCGTTCTATTGAGGTGTTGAAGATAATTGTTGTTTGTGGGGGATCATATAGACGTGGCAAATCTTCTTGTGGAGACTTGGATATCATTATCACTCATCCTGATGGGGAAAGGTAAACCGCCGAATGCATTGATAAATTTTAATGATCGGCACTCAATTGATTCAGAAACATGGGCCATTTCATCTTGGCAACCATACTCACTTTTTTTCTCATGCTTGTCTTTTTTGATGCATCAAGTCATTCTATTTTGACATTTTAGTTCTGGGAAAGCAACATGCTCTAGTGTCAATTTTCTGCCAATCAATTTGTTTCCAACAATGTATAACTTTAATATTTAATTAATATATAAACATGACAGTAATTTTTCTGTTGCTTGCTCTTCATGATATCATTTGTTATTTATCTCATTTAAATGTGATAACTTTTTTGTATAATCATTTTATCCTGCCTATCTATATAGCCGACACATCACATACTTTTTTTTCTTTTTTTGGTCCAGCCACAAAGGCTTTTTACCTAGGTATATTCAATATTTGAAGGACATCAACTTTCTAAGAGAGGATCTTGTGTTTAGCACGCATAGCACTGATGTAAGTGTTGGGATCATACGTTCATTTTTATTTCTTCTATATCCATTTCCCTTTGCTTTCGTGCAGTTAATACTAAAAGAGGAGAATAGCTAAATTAGGTGAAGTTATTGATTTTGATGTAAGTTGTGTAGTGAAATACTTTCCTTTTTCTTGATATTGTGATAATCTCATAATAGAAAGGAAGGCAAAAAGAATCACAATTGTTAATTTAACATAATAAGACTAATTACTCTGGAAGCATTTGAGGCAACTTATTGTTATTATGAATCCAAAGAATTTAGAGAAATAAGCATTGCTTCATCATATGGTAGGATTGTCCTTTCGCATTCAAATCCTGCTTTTATATCTAGCTCCTGACAAAGAGTAATCTTGTTCTTCCTGGAGATGTTCTCCTTTTTAAGTTTTTTTTTTTTTTTTTTTTTTTTTTTTAATATTGCTTTATGGTAGTTCCTCACATTTAAAGAATTCATTTTGATGAATATTTAATGCGGCAATGTAGGGAACAGATGCTGGGGTTGACACATACTTTGGTCTTTGCACATATCCTGGTCAAGAGCTGCGACATCGCATTGACTTTAAGGTACAGTAGTAAATTTGGGTTCTGTTGATGTTAATCTATCATCCATTCTTCTTCTTCTTTTTTTCTTTCAATTGGTTTATGGGATTAGAATATTCGGACAAGCTGTGCTAGTATTGCTGCGAATCCTTATTTTATGTTGCTAGGTTCTGAGCATTCTCTATGAATTGCTGATTAGAATCTTGATATATATGTCACTCTGACAGGTATACCCAAGGAATAGATATGCATTTGGACTAGTTGCATGGACCGGAAACGATGTATTAAATAGGAGGTATAGCTGTAAATTTCATTTTCTTACACTTTTTAATCGTTTATTTTGTTGGCAATATTTGGTGATGGATCAGAGATCAGGTTCGTAATTGTCAAATTAACTTAACAATAAAATATGAGGTGTTAGACCTGGTATAGTTTCTTATATCGTACTAGAATTAACTTACCGATAAAATATGAGGTGTTAGACCTGGCATAGTTTCTTATATCATACTAGAAGATTAAACATCATTTATGGTTGGTGATCCAACATCAAGAGATAAATTGAATTAGATTTTAGAGTATCTTTCTACCTCAGAAATGTATTCTTGCTTGCGCAATGTGTCTTCTTTTGCCTCCTTTTCCAATGGTATATATTTTTTAAATTGTGAAAAAGCATAATTGATCAATAAACCGTGCGATGTGTAGATTGAGATTATTAGCCGAGTCCAAAGGGTATAGACTCGACGACACGGGGCTTTATCTGGCAACTCAGGGCTCAACTAGCAAGCGAGTACGACCACCATTACTTTTCTACGAGAAGCAAGTTTCCTACTATTTTCTTTTGGCTTTTCTTTTCCGTAACTATCTGAGATTTTCCGTTTCGATGATGTAGGGTACAAAAGGAGGCGCGATGGTGAGCTGCGATACGGAGAAAGACGTGTTCGACATTCTTGGATTTCCCTGGCTGGAACCACATGAGAGGAACCTGTGATGGTAATCTTGGCCGCCTTCTGTTGTTGTACATATGTAAAGTTCTAATGGCGTAACATATCCTTTTTTGAGTTTCACACTATGTTTTGGTGCGCAATCCTCCAGACACTAATTGCAGTTATCACCGGACTTTTCGATAAAAGAAGCGGAATAAGCAGTAATCTAATGAACAACACATTTTGTTAGTCGAATTCTGACTCCACTTTTGTTGTTGTTTCACTGGTGAATGTTCTCTCTTTCCTAGTGTTGAGCTTCGAAGGAGCAAGCTGATATTGCAAAAAGATCTCGATGAGTGGTTACATTTACATTTGCTGCTACGGTATAGGGAACTGCTTTCATGATTTGTAGCAAGAATATACTATCAGGAGAGGAATATAAGTAGTTGGGTGCGTGGGGTACAGGATCATCAACTCTTCTTTTTAGTTAATGCCTTTTTGGGTTCTTTATTTTTCGAAATCAAGGATGTTGATTAGTTAAATTAAAACTTTTAAAAGATTTATTGCCAATTTTAGAAAAGTTAATCACGTCATATTTTGAGCTAACCAAATTACTAAATTTGATAAATATTTAAATTAACCAACTCGAATGATCTACAGTAGGCGTACGGGCCGCGGTACAATTTTATTTTATTTTTAGTATATAATAACCATGATATCTGCAGGGTGCAGTCCAACCGGTCCAACAGGGCTATTTGTCTTTTCCTTTTCCGGGTGTATATTTGAGTTGCTGTGGCCTGTGAACTATGGGCCGGCCCAGGCCCATTCATTTTCTTTTCTTTTTTAATTCGAAATATCTACAGGAAGTATCCAGTACCCACCACCATCCTGTCCCACAGAGAAATATATGGGATGAGACTCGAGTCGAGCTCAACTCAAAACTCAAAACTCAAAACTCAAGAGGAGGCGCAGCAGAGAGATGGCGGCGACAGGGTTGGGGGGAGCCGCAGCGTTATCCCCTCTTCTGCTTCTCCCTACTTGTACCTCCGATATACGTCCACCTTCTTCTCCTCTGCTCCCTCGTAGCCCCCCCTCCCACCGCCGCTCTTCTCTCTCTTCATCTTCATCTTCATCTTCATCTTCATCTTCATCTTCGTCTTCGTCTTCGTCTTCGTCTTTCCAAGCATGTTGTCTTCGGTCTCCCGATCCCCCCTCTTCCTCCCTTTCAAGAACAACCCATCGCTTCTTCCCTCTCCAGCTTCCACTTCCCATCTCCTCCCCCACTCCCCACTCCACCCATCGCCATCTCCATCTCCATCTCCTCTGTAGGGCCGCTGAGTACAAATTTCCCGACCCAATCCCCGAATTCGCTGACGCTGTGAGCTCCCCACTTTCTATTAACTTTTTTCCTATCTTATCATATTCTATTAACTTTTTTCCTATCTTATCATATTTTAGTGGTTTAACAACAACAACAACAAAAAGAAAAGAAAAAATAAAAGGACTACTTTCATGAGAATTTTCAATGATATTTGAATATGAAGGAGTCGCTATTTGTGTACACCTTAAAGTTGATTTTGTTTGTAAACATATTTGGATCCAGGAGACCGACAAGTTTAGGACTCATATGCTTGGGAGGCTGACGGAGAAGAATCAGTATTTCGGCGATTTTGTTGAGGAAATCGTCGACATCTGCGCCGAGGTTAGATTTTCCCTTTCTAATTCCTTTATTAGTTATTTGTTTAGTATAATAATTTGCTCGTCAGTGTCCAAATAATTGCATTTTGGGCTAGTACAAATTGTTTAAACAGGTGAGGAGCAGTCAAAAAATTGTTTAATCAAAGGCATTCTTAGGTTCCTTAATATGACCTTAAATGTCTTTAAAATCCTTAACTAAATCATCAAAACACACATGGAATTAGGTTTCTGGGTTAGAGCTATATCCTCTACTTATTCAGCACATTGCGAATTGTTCTGCACAATCATTTCGGCGCACCAGCATGCATTTTCAGTTTCTAACTAATTTGCTTCTTTTTGTCCGCAGATCCTAAGTAATTTCCTACACGCAGAATACGGTGGCCCCGGGACACTCTTGGTTATACCTTTCATCGACATGGCCGACACTATCAGAGAAAAGGAGCTTCCTGGGGCGCCTCAGGCCGCTCGGGCGGCAGTCTGGTGGGCTGAAAAGCACATCGACAAGGATTGGAAGGAATGGACTGGAAATAGGGACTGAAGACTGAAAATCTTTCTTGCGATCAGGCGTATCGTCTATTAGATCAATGTTGAGACAGATGATCTTTGCCTTCGCGGCTGTAACTGAACTACAAACAGCGATAGGCTATTGAGAGTATTATCAGTTGGTTATGTCAATTTATTTATTACTAAACAGTGATAAGCAGGCAAAATGTAGGAAGTTTTCTTTTGCTGTTATAGCAATGAAACTTTTATTATCATCTTTGTGGCCTATGTTTGCGGATTTGCTCAAGTTCATTTGCTTCTACTTTTCAATCAGAAGATCAGACATGCGAACAGAATACAATAACAAAAGAACCTAAACTAAACATAATAAATCAGAAAAGGGAAACTTTGCAGGATGATATAAAACAACCAAATTTCTGTCTATACATGTATTTAGGAAAATTATTTCTAGCAATTTACTGAAGGAGTTCTGCGAGTCACCGGTAGAAACTAAAGAACTTTTTTCTGTTAAGCATGATCTCAGAAGAAGAGGCTATTGGATCATACCTCTTATAGCAGCAATACTCATTTAGGAATGAACAAAGTGTGAAATTGAATGAGACTAAAAGATTCGGCCTATGCCTGTCATCCCCACTGCCTAGCAATTCACATTGATCCGTCAAACACTCAAGCAGTTCCTTATCTTGCATGACGATCTGAGATCAAAAGAATCGGTCAATTCCATCATCCCCATCGCCCAGCATCTCATCCCGATCTATAAAACGCTCGAGCAATTCCTTATCTTTCATGACAATGCACTTATCCTCTTTGCCGAACCACTCATATCGATGCTTTGCGACATAGTCGTAGACTGCATCCCTCAATGGAGCAGGGATGATCATCAGAGAGCTCAATGCTGAGTAAGGAAATGGCAAGTACGATGCAACCTTTAGTGCAGCTGTATCAGATCGATACAAAAGCTATGTGTTAGTTGTGGAAAAGAAACACTAAATGCACCAACTAAAATGCTAGTAAGTTAATATATACGACCAGGAAATGAAGAATCTTTGAATCCAGAAAAGCATGTGAGAACTTTGAGCAGATATATCTACGATTTCTCTGAGGAAGTGTCAATATAGTACAATGGCCGAATTTCAAATAGCAGATGGGAATGAGAAAATAATGATCTTGTTCGTTTTCCTTGAAACCAACAGGGCCAAATGTAAAAATGAAAACAAGGATTATATAAAAAGGAAAATGTCAAATTTTAGTACCAACACTCTGCCATAAGGTAAATAATTATGAGATCAAGAAATACGTGTGTTTACAATTCAGTTATTTTAAAGAAAACGTATGAATGTTAACCTGCGGAACCTTCATAGTATGCTTCAGGTCCTTCAATGAACAAAAAGCGTCGTAGTACATCTTCTCTATCAACACCACACAGCCTTAGGTATGGCTCAGCAGCCTTAGACTGGAGACAGCAAAACCTGATCTTTTCATACTTGTCAGCCTTAATCACCCACCTTACCCCTGCAGTGTAGAAACTCATGATGCTAGATTTATGCATTACAAATCAGCACACTGATTAAGAGCCTAAAGTCTAAAATTAACATAATACAGCACTAAAATGTCTTCATCCAAAAAAAGAGGACGGTGAGTGATTTGCGTACATCCAGCAAAACAATCTTATAACAACATTCATCAAAGAGAGACTGTAACTATTGTTATTATTATATTGCTTTGAGATAAAAGGTATACAAGAATCCTAATATCAGGGACTGCTATCATCATTAAGGAGATAAACTGCCAGAAGTAATTTCTAAATACTTGAAATGAGCATTTGGAAACTTAATATTGTTTTAAATACAACAGTTAAAACAATTGCAACAGAGAGTAAGAACCGCAAGAACCACAACTACATTGCCATCTTGATACTGAAGCCAGACACCAAACGGGTACTTTCTTATCAAAAAGGTTATCTGAAGATTAATCAACCTCTCATTTCAGCCAAAATCAACTGTTGTGATCTATCTTTATACAAGTCCAATAAATTAGTGCAAATTAAGCCTTGATGATTAAACCTATAGAAAATCAAATTCCAAACTTGAATCACATCATTGATCAAAGAAAAATTATAGAATCATTTACTTCAAAATAATAGGTGAAGAGTAGACAGCACACTAGAAATATTAAGAGTACATACTCGAGGTATTGTTCATTTATCACTGTAGCAGGATTACTGAGTATAAAAGCTTCATAAAATAAAAATGCCTGATAATCGAAATTCGAGTGTCTAATAATCGATGCTAGAATATGTTTTATCTTCTATTATTGTTCTTTATGGAAAATGTAACAGGTTAAATAGACATAAGCCATAAGAATCGTCACGTTTAGGAGAGAGATTGATTCATTAAGCAGAATTGGGATCACTGAGGATAGGGTGTTCAAATGCATCACTAAGGAACCCTAACAAGGGTTTAATCGATCAAAACCCTAATATAAGCATCATCAAACAGACACAAAAAGAAAACCATAGTAAGAGAGATCCGCGAAGACGATTCGAATCGAAGCGAAACCTCGGTGGCAGAGGTGGCATACGCCGTCGTAGATGACGACGCGCGGCTGGAGGAGAGTGGGCATGGTGGCGGCGCTCGAGGGAGGAGGCGGAGGAGGAAGGGGCTCGACGAAGACGAAGTCTCCTCCGCCCACATCGGGCGTCGCCGCGGATCTCGCGGCACGAGCGGCGAAAGCCAGGTGCGGCGCGAAGCGAGAGAAGGGCAACGACGCTCCTCTCCCCTCCGCCGCCGCCGCCGCCGACGACGACGACGCCGCCGCGGCGGCGGCGGCGGCGGCGAGGAGGCGACGCAGAAGAGTCCCACGCATCATCTAGCTAGGTATAGCTCTCCGATCATGGCGAGGAGGAGAGGAACGAGTTGAATGAGATGAGTCGAACGAGTCAAAGCGGTTGCTGTTGGGCTTTAAAGCGGTCCGGCCCATAATGTTTGGGCCTTTATGGGCCTTCATAACATGGGTTAGCCTAATTTGCTAATTCAACTATGAGATAGCTAAAGCATCACTATTATATTTTTAAAAGGTGCTAAAAATTTAAAAAGGCTTATAATTTTTTCTCCTCTAATGCTATTAAATTGCAATGACAACAATTTTTTCTCCTGCTTCAACAGCCCGTGGTTATTTTTCAAATATGTTGCCACTTCGATTTATGGGATATAATTATTTTTCAATATAGTGGCTGTTACTTCGAATAACTATTTTAGAGGTCGAAGATTCAAACCTCAGCTCGTGCCTATTGAATTATGAGTTTTCAAGGGATCGCTTATAATAATATATTATCTAAAAAAATTGTTATTGTAAACACTTTGTAGCAATTCCTAACTCAAATTGAAGGATCGGTGAAAGGAGTCTGTAAAATATATCTACATCAATTACCATCAGAATCTTTTTTAAACCATTCGAAATCAATGGTGGAGAAAAAGTCACCATCTAACTCCTCAAATAAACTCGAAAATAGAGAAATAAAGAGAGTTTGATGTGGTAGATGGAACCCACTAAAAGCTTATTTCCTCTAGAGTTTTCTCCACTGCTTGGAAAATTACCGCACAATAATTTATGTTATTGGAAAGTTGAGAAAGAAGACGAAAGTTTGGCAGAGGGGCCAAAAAAAGCTGTGACCGAATTTTGTGTTTTTTACATCAAGATTAGGCGTAAGTGACAAAAATATTCCATGGACCACTTTGATTTATATTGGCGTAAAATATTTGGTATCTTTGATGGACCAATGTGATTAAAGTTTTTTTTTTCTTTTTTTTTTAATTTGTTTTTTTTTTTTGAATTTTGGGGCCTACGAGCCTGGTTCATATTTAAACATAGCTTAGGGAATGGCCGCATTGACCGGGTCAGTGTCGTGTCGTGCTTGCTTGCGTGCGCAGCCGAGAAATTATTGCATGCACCAGGTGTATACACCGAGTGTATCGAAGTAGAATTTAAGCTAAAATAATTAGTTTATTTGGGCAGTGTAAAAAGCCCCACCATCTCCTAATTTGTATAAATTTATCGATTTTATGATTTTTACTGTCTAAATTTTACTCTTAAAGCTAAATGTCTTAAAATCTAAAAGTAAACAAATAAACATAATATATGACCATTAAACCTTTTTAAGTATAGTAACATATACAACTTTTTGATGCATATCACTATGCACTTCTCTTGCAAAAATAATTTAATATGTCCTCCAGTGGCAGTCGTAAAGTATCAATAATATAGAAAAAATCTATTGCTCATTACATGCGACTATAAATGATAACTTTTAAAATGTTATGTATTAAATCTAATAATTTGTGCTAAACTTTTAGTCTAAATAGTCTATTTCTGGAGATTCCAGTATTTTTGGCTCGACGCACGCAATAAGCAATAGTTGAGTCCACCGCACATCATGTGTGACAATAGCTGCAACACAAACCTAAAAACATGCTGAACTGTGGATACGAACATGCATGAAAACATGCTGAATGGTGGATCGGACTGCCTCACCGGTGATACAATCGTCGCGTAATGTTTTGTACCTTACTAGGACTTGGTCAAGGAGAACAGCTATTGAAGGATGAGGAGATAAATGTGGTGCAAGGGATGGGTCCGGGTCGGGTCCATGTATTTAATATAAAGACCCAAACAACATGGTTCGATAAATGTGACCTGTCGGGAAATTTCAGACCCAACCACTCCGTTGTAAATAGCGGACTCATTTGCTGGCCAAATCTCGGTCAGGATCCATGTTGGCATGGATTCGATTCGACCCGTGATCGACGTACGAATGTGTTTGTATCGCATCAATTAATGGTGAATTTTATGGCGGAGCAAATGGATATTATTGTGTGGATATTATTGGAGCGAGCAATGTACCAATGTACCAATGTGGACCTATGTAATCTGCAGGGGTTGAGAGATTAAAGTGGATATATTATTATGGTGAATTTTTACCATTCTGGCTATTTAAATCATTGGACAAAATGAATAAAAAAGGAAAACTTTGAACTTTTGCCTATGTATTTATGTCACGGCAATTGCACCAATTTTAATGCTACATTTATCAATTTATCAAATAAATTTAATGATTTAGGTTGATTGGTGAATCTGACTACAAAGCTTTATAAAAATTTATAAGTTGTCAGACGAATTTGAATGTTTTTGTATCCAAGGAAGACAACCTTGAATGGCTTGTCCAATATTTTTTTGAGAGAAAGATAGCATGCTACCCGCTTCGTTCTTTTTTTTACAATAAAACTTAGCTGAAAATGTGAAGCAATTAGGATTCGAACTTGGGACCTCGGGTATCAACCACCAAATTCTTTGTCACTTGCGTTAAAAACAGTTGGTATGGCTTGTCCAATATTAAACTATCAAATTTGACCGCCTTGGTAAAGAAGAGAAACATTTTTTATCTAATTTTATGTTACTTAGCAAGATAGCATGTCCAATATACAAATGCACTAAAATAGGCAAATTCTCTAGCAGTAAATATATTAAAAGACTAAAGTGAAACTTTTTTTAAGAGTGTACAAACCGATAATATCAAAATTAAAAGTACGAGAATCATAATAAAACTTGGCTGAAAATTCAGGAATTAGTGGTACAATTTATGCCTTACTGTAAGCAAAACAGAGGGAGGTAGCTTTAATTCATGAGAATACATTACAAAAAAAGATAGTTATTTAATTCGCATCCAAATGTATGCTACAATCTAAATATGGAATAATAAGATCCTGTCCGTCCCCGAACTGCTGCTTACGTGTCACATCTTAATTGGTCCGCTTTCTTTGTCCCTACGATTGAGAGTAATTTGACTGTCTCTCCCCGAGAAAAAAAAAAAAAAAAAAATCATCTAATCAGATTTTTTTTTTTTTTTTTTCACTATTCGAAACTCGAGGCTTTGGTAAAAGACCAAACGGGTGCACTTGGATAGTGTCTCGAAGCCCCATAGTCACTCGTAGATTAAGTTTCTCCTACACTTAATGTTGCTAAGAATTAAAAATAAAATTTGGGTGATTCCGGATGTCCTCCATTGTTAATCCTATCAGTTACCTTTTTAATAGTCTCAAGCTTTCAATTTGGCGTTAATTGGAGCAAATTGTAGCGAAAAAGTTACGCTCCGCTTCTGAAATTACTTTATAATTTATTTTTTTTGAGAAAAAGATAGCACGCTATCCGCTTCATTCATTTAGCAGATGAATTTAGCTACATGGATTGAGGCAACGCGGCCTCGAAAAAAATTGAAGGCAACGAAAACAAAAAAAAAGCAAATAAAAACAAAGAAGAAAAAAATGTAGAAAAAATAAAAATTCTACTTCTCACTCAAAACGAAAATACTAAGAGCTGCAAAACTTATCCCATTTCCTGCTCATGTCCCGGATTCGTCTAATAGTCAAAAAAGGGTCAAGTGGTTGGTTCCTAAAAATTATGTTATTTCTTTCCCGCCAGATCATCCACCAACAGGTTGCGACCCTGGTTAGATCCCTCGCTGTTGCCCCTTGGCAGCGATCCCCAGCCAGAAGCTCCCAGACACCCCTGACCTCCATCCCAGACCTCGTGTGTGCCTACCTTCTAGGATGTTGTACATAAAAAATCTGCTGAAAACGCATCCAACAAGCAAATGATCAACAGTTTCTACATCGCTGCCGCACAGCACGCACTGTTGATTCCCGGACCAGCCTCTTTTGAGTAAGTTGTCAATCGTAGGTAGGCGTTTCTTAAGTGCTAACCAAATAAAAATTCTAACTTTAGATAGTATTTTCAGCTCCCAAACTTTAAGCGAAAGAAAATCACGTACTCCCCCATCTCGGATCAATACATACATCGACTTAACAGTGAAATACCTTCCTGCATTCTATCTCCATCGAATTTCATCCGGCCTGTTCGATACGTTGAAACTTGAAAGGAACTCCTTGAATTCTCTGATTCTGCAGTCACCCCTCGACATCACCTATTCTTGGATCCTTCAGCATACACTGTTTGAATTTCAAATTTTGAATTTTTAGATCTTGTCGAAACCTCTATCTGGAATAGTCTTCAATACGTTCCAACTTACTGAAATTTAAGTCCTTAACCCTTTCTTTCGGCAATTCTCCACGTATTTTCTTCGGATTCGTCTACGTATCGACGGCAATGGATTCTCCAACACCAGCATCTATTGAAATGTACCTTGCGAAAGTTTCATTAATATTGGCCTACGAATTGAATCACCTTTTCTCCTTCAATTAATTGGACCATAATTAATTGAAGTGTCCTCTCCAAAGCCAATGGCTTCATAAATACTCTTCTGAGTTTCTGATTACACATAGTGCTCTGGGCCCTACCTTGTTGCATCTACTCTTCAGAGAAAATTAAATAGAAACTGAAAATGTGGTCAAATCGAGAAAATATGACCAATAAGTTTACACTGCGGATCATCATTTTGCCGAGAGAAAAAGGAAAGGATATTGAACCTGTTGTAGAGTTTTTACTTTTGTTCGTAGTTAGATAGACTATTGCTTCTGTTACTAATGCATGCTAGTGTTTATATCAAATTCAAAAAATTGGAATATAAATCTCTGTACAATTTACAAAGATAATATCTCTATCTGTTAAGTTTGAGACTTTTGTATTGGTTCCTTTTTTTAAAAAAATTTAAATACAGTATTAGAGTTCCGTTTACACTTTCGTTAATGCAGTAGGCCAATTTTTATCAATCAACTTCCTAAAGAATAATCTTGGCTTGTTTCTTATAATATCAATTTTTTAGGACAATATAACATCAAATTCAGTTCCAACTTCTAAGTCCCCTCTATTTTAAGAGGTTTTAACTTATAAAAGCTTTAAGACTGAAGAAATTGACTACTAATTCAGGCACAAATAAGATACAATCTTATATACATAGAGTAGGACTACTATACTCTTATGAGTATAAAGCTCTTAATACTCATAAGTTGTTTTCAATGATGAAAATTCTGAATCGACGATCCATATCGTTAAATATGATTTAGATTATTTGAAACTTCTACAAAATAAATTTAGTAATTTTTTAAAATTATAATAAAGTCCATCAATCGAGCATAAAATGAACAGTCAAAATCGAACGACTTCATAAAAATAGAGGATCGTATACTTCAATTTAAGATCGGAGTTCTTGATCTTTATCAAGACAGTGAATATAATTTTCTATCAAAAATTCAACCGATTTTAATTCTTTTACACCGTTAAACTAGCAAGTATCTCATACCGACCGTTAAAAATTATCAAATTTGAGATCATTTGATTGTAAGGTAAATGATGTTAAAAAATTATGAAATTTTATTTCTAAAAATTTCAAATGCCCTAAATAATATTTAACGGTATGGATCATCGATTCGGAAGCTCTATCATTGAAAATGACTTATGAGTACGAAGACGATCGTACTCATAAAGAGTATAGTAACCGAACTCTATATACATATACGTATATATATGTATGTATATATACATACATATGTATGTATATATACATATATACGTATATATAGTTCAATGGGGTGTTTCTAATAGCACAGAGCATTTGGTGCTACCAATTTTTTCATCATTAGATCTACTTCTTTTTTTACCCATTGGATCATACTATTTCACTAACCAACGCTGTACCCTATGGGGACTATTATCATCCTAAACCCACAACCCTTCGTCCAAGAGCCAAAAATCCACAAGTACTAATGACTTAGTGCTATTGAACACGTTCTAACCCAATTATGTAGATATATATATTGGTGGAGAATTCTCAATGTAACCAGTGATGCGGTCTGATTTGTCCATCTTGTGAAGTTTCTTGGTGCGCAGGCCGAATCTAGCAGTGTCTTAGACGCGAATCGAAGAGCCAATAATCAGATCAGGTGCAATCATCAAGCGACGATCTCAAGGTCTTCAGATATCAACCGAAGTCTAATGGCTTAGACTTCTCAAGGTTTGGCTATTGATCCGGACCGAAATTTATTTCAAATAGAATCGTTACGTAGTAGCGGTCCTTTGAAATAGTTTTCTGCACGGGGCGTACACGTGCAGTATGAAAGGGTGTTCACAGGTGAGGGACGAGGTGGTTTGGTGATGATTGAAATAGTTGTCATGATCGACAGCGTCGTGTGAGATAGTCGATCAACGGCAACGAGCGTTTATGTTACAACTACACCTTAACTAGATTACGATTAATCCTAAATTAGATTACAACTACACCTAGGAAAAGAAAAGGCAAAAGTTTGTAATTTGACGTTTTTTTCGGATCCTTTTCTTTACGGGGGGGCCTTCCTCTTCTACAATCTTGTAGTCAAGATGATCGGAGAAATTCCCGCGGTTTGCAACTTTCCTTTCCATAGTACTGCTTTCAGACTTCTCGCTTATTCCCAATCTTTTCAATGCGTCATCATTCAAATTTCTAATTTCTAATTTTAGATGGCCCTAGGCTCGCTCCCTCTCGGCTCCTAAACTTTCTATTCCTGACTATACTGAAGCCAAATCTCCTTATCGAGATCATGACTGCACCGAAACTCACCGAAGATTTCTTTCGACGCCACATGTTTCTTTTGAATTTGCTCTAGCCTTGTCGTTCAATTTTAGGTGTCAACAAATCAACAAAAAAAAATTATATAAAAGATTGATCTCATTACTCATCAGGGAACTTAGAAGTGGAAATGTGTTAGGCTCAATCTAAGGCATGGAATGAATCATTGATAAATCAAACTATTGAAATAAGTTGGACGCATCAAAAGAGAACAGTTGGGACAGGACATCTGATGGATGTGACTATGACCACTCATCCACGTGGGTTCTCGACCCGGAGGCAACCCGAAACCCGAATGGGCCTGATACTCTACACTGGAGTAGTAGCATTCCTCCAACAAAATGAACAAAAACCATTCTCCTCCAAATGCATTGCGCCAACACGCTCCAACCCATCTTACATTGCACCTCCGCACACTCCCCACCATTTTCTACTGCTCAGGGTAATAATTAAATTAAACGCTGCACAATCTCACGGCTAGGATGTCGCGACAGAGGCTAAGACAAAATCTCCAGCATCGCTTTAGTCCAGAGAGTGTTGCTTGCGCCCGGTGCATTTTCTACATCCGTAAACCATATATTCATCATACTTTTAATCTAATTGTTATGTCCTCCCAGAAAAAGAAAAGTATTTGATTGGTAAAAATTAAGTTTAACTAAAGAAATATTTTTCAAAATAAGATAGATTGTCTTATTGGTGAAACATGCTATTCACTAAATCAAACTTTCATCGTAGTGTAAAAATTAAAAATGGATAACTTATTTTCGATACTCAAACATGTGTTACGATTCAGTGAACCTTAAAATATTTTTCAGAAAGGACAAATTATGGAAATCGTAACACTCTTGCTCAGACGGCTTAAACTTGATTCTAACATCATATTATCTACTAAATTGATCTAATGAAAAAGGGCGTAAAAATAATCTTAACACGAACTACAGTATGAGATGGAATATAATTAAGATTGATACGTACAAGATATAATGCACCGGGTGCAGGGTACGTTTCCCCAACGCCCTTTTCCCTCTCTTTATCATCCTACATTAATATAATCTTTTCGTGTATATATCCACTCTGAGAGAAAGAACACCACACCACCCCACGCCTCACTCTCCCACTACTCCCACTACTCCCTCTCCTCCCCACTATACTCTCTCTCTCTCTCTCTCTCTCTCTCTCTCTCTCTCTCTCTCTCTCTCTCTCTCTCTCTCTCTAAAAGTGGTGGTGGTGGTTCGCATAGAGCTCGTTGGGGTGCTCTCTCTCTCTCTCTCTCTCTCTAGGAGGGCGATCGATGGGGAAGATATGAGGACGTACGCATCGTACTATTATGCGACTATGCGGCACGGCCCATCGGAGGAACACGCGGGGTGCGGGTGCGACCTCCTGTGCGGCGAGGACGCGGGCGCGCTCGGCGAGGACTCGGCGCCGAGTTTCGCCCTCCCCGGCGATGATGACGATCCCGAGTTCCCCGACGACTCGGACGAGTCCATCGCCGGGTTCATCGAGGGCGAGTCCGAGTACTCGCCCGGGTTCGACTACCCGGACCGGTTCCGGTCGCGCTCGCTCGACCCCTTCGCCCGGGCCGAGTCCGTCGCCTGGATCCTCAAGGTGAATCCGAACCCGGTTCGCTCCCAGGGGGCTGCGGCGCACGTTAGATTTTTACTACCAGTAGTTGCTATCCTGAGCCAGATAGTTTTTTATTTATTTTTCTTTTGGTTATTTATTTGTCTTCTTTTTTAAAAAAAATTATTTCAGGTTAAGGAGTATTACAGTTTCCGTCCGTTAACGGCGTATCTCGCCGTTAACTACATGGATCGGTTCCTCTCCCGTCACCATTTACCGGTAAGCCTTGGTGTATTATATTAAGCCCTTGTTTGTTATTACTATTTTTTTTCTTACAAATTAAAAGTAAAAAAAAATAAAAAGTTGATGTTATATACATATTCTTTTATTACGAAATAAATCTTATTTGCACAATTTATTAAATAAAATCCGTATTCAAAAAATTAAAAGTCTTAAACAAGGCCTCAATTTCTTATATATATATATATATATATATATATATATATATATATATATATATATAGAGTTAGGCTAGAATACTTGTGGAAGTACCGGGGCTCCGGTACTTCCACGTCGTTTTCGATGTTGGGACTTCCGAATCGACGATCGGCTCCGTTAAACTTGATCTAGAGTATTTGAAGTATCTAGAAAATAAATTTCGCGATTTTTCGATATCATTTACCTAGTGATCGAAAGGGCTCAAAATCAACGGCTGAAAATAAAAATCTCACAAAATGTGATAATATGACTCTAAAATTTTAGATCAAAGATATTGATCTTGTTTTATATAGTATAAAGAATTTTCTATCAAAATTTTACGTGATTTGGATATTTCTACACCGTTAAACTTGCAAACGGCTCACCACGACCATTGAAATTGCTGATTTTGAGCCCTTTCGATCACCAGGCAAATGATATCGAAAAATCGTGAAATTTATTTTCTAGATACTTCAAATACTCTAGATCAAGTTTAACGGAGCCGATCGTCGATTCGGAAGTCCCAACATCGAAAACGACGTGGAAGTACCGGAGCCCCGGTACTTCCACAAGTATTCTAGCCTAACTCTATATATATATATATATATATATATATATATATATATATATATATATATATATATATATATATATATATATATATATTTTTGATGGAGAGATATTGGATACTGTACAAGTAGTTTCTCCTCCTTATACAGTATTAGTCATTTAATAATTATTGGAAAGTTAATAATTAGTATATAGTTAGTCCAAAGATCCGTGATGTACGCTACGCGATAGTACTTTTTCTTCTTCTTTTTCTGGGAGATTATTAATTGCTTGTACCTCTCTAATTTGTGTTCATTTATTAAGGCATGTACTGCATTTTAATTGGTTCGGTTTAGAGATTACATGGTAGACCAAGTCCAAGGTATTGTAATTTTCATCTTAAATGTTATTGTGTATTGTGAGTTCATATGCCATATACATATTGTTCATATCAATTAAGGATAACATTAGTACCAATTATATTGAGGATAACATTAGTACCAACTTTTCTAGCCATAAAAATCATGCATTGTTGTACTGCATTTCTAGCCTTTTTCTTTCACTTAATTACTTACCCTTTGTAACTTTAGGAAGTTATGTATATTTGTGTACGTAGGTGTAACTTTTCATAGCATCACTATTTAAGATGCTATGTGTTGTTTAGTGTGCGTCTAGTTTAATGTTTAGAAAGAAACATTAACTATGAGTTTTCCTTATGCTTTAATAAAACTAAGAATAATATGTATAACGAACTAATAATAAAGAGGCTTTATTATAATGATCTTTTGATTCAATTAAGTTTGTTTCTTTAATTTAGACAATTAGAAATTTTTGTACTTCATATATTCTTTAAGCATCTCAGTCCCTGTTCATTAATGCTACATGCTTGTCGCATCTGCAGCTGTATATTCTTAATTTATATGTCTATTTACTTCTTTTTTTTTCCTTTTATATATATATTCTCTTTGAACTCACGCATTTTGGAGCACATCACATGCTTCCCTTCATCTCCTTTCCCTATTTATTTTCTGTTAAAACAAGTTTAGATTGCCTCATCTATATATTATTATTCGATACTAAATATTTTATCATATCACATAGTACATTATTTTATTGGAGCTTGTACAAAGGACTTATGGTGTTTATTATTAATAATTAAATGCAGGAAAATGGATGGGCACTGCAACTCTTAGCAGTGACTTGCCTCTCTCTTGCTGCAAAGATGGAGGAAACCCTGGTCCCATCCCTCTTAGACCTGCAGGCAAAATTACATTACACTCCCTACATTATCTTTTTTACACCAATAATAACTATGTTTCTTAGTTTATAAAATGGTTCGAAAAAATTTGATATATTTCGACAGGTCGAAGATGCAAGATATATTTTTGAGCCTCGAACCATAAGACGGATGGAACTACTAGTCCTCACTTCACTAAATTGGAGGCTTCGATCAGTGACGCCATTTACTTTTGTCGATTTCTTCGCGTACAAGGTCGACTCCTCCGGAAAATACGCGAAATATCTGGTTTCGCGTGCGACACAAATTATTTTAGCTACGATCCAAGGTAATGTAAATATACTAATTAGTTACAAGTATTCGTTCTTATATACTAAACAAATTCATACCTTTTCTTAACATCAAGTGGTGGAATAAAAATGAGAAATACAATGCAGATGTGGACTTCTTGGACCACTGCCCATCATCAATGGCTGTAGCTGCCATAATATGTGCTACTGATGAGACACCAGCTCTAGCATTTATTAATCCTGGGATAGCTGTTACATGGTGTATTGGACTCACCGAGGTAAATAAGAACTTAAACTTCTCATTCAAATATTCTGAACAAAAAAAAAAGAAGGCCTTTATTTTTAGAGATATGAACATTAATACAGTTATAACTTTGTAGAATAATGTATTTCACGACTTTGAGACTGTATATATTATTCTGTCGTATACATCTAATCATATTGCATTGCTTGTAAGTAAGCAAAAGAGATGTACTGATCAAAATATACGGGCATTTGAACACTACCCTAAAATTTTTTTTTTTTGTGTGTGTTATTGTTTGTAGGAAGGGATCAACAATTGCTACCAATTAATGCAGCAAGTAGCTATTGGTATAATACAGAGGAAGCAACCAATGATCCTCTCTCAGCTCAGAGTAACAACCTCAACAGTTAACTTGGGCCCAGGGGTCTCATCCTCCTCCTCTTCCCCTCCATCTAAAAGAAGGAAACTCAATAGCAATTGAAGGATCACAACACAAGGCTCATAATAAGTAAATTAATTATCTATGAATTTCTTATTGGGTTTTTGCAGATTCCTCAGTATTTTTTTTGCCTTAGAGGAGTTTGGGTGGTGCTGGTTAGTTTAACAAGTGTGCAGAGATTAGTATAATATTGGTTTGTGTCCCAAGAGTTAGGCCTGGTGGGAGATGATTTTTTTATTTCTTTCTCTTTTTTTTCTCTCTTTTTGTTGAGTTGTTTCTCTTTTTTCTAAAGCTCTTTTATTTGTGGGGGCTTTGCTATTTAGATAAGCCATGATGGGAGATTCCCAAGGGTGGGGGATCTGCCATTTGCATGCTTGTTTGTGTGGGGGAGAAAAACATATGAGGAGGGGAAGATATGTTTGTCATGTTTTAGGGAGTGGGGCTATTACCAATCAAAAGGAGCATTGATTGTTGAATAGAGGAGAGAGAAAAGATGAGGTGGGTCTTTTCAAGGCCATGGGGAAGAGAGAAGAGCATTTAAATGAGGGGTGTTGTGGTTTTAATTAATAAAAGGAGCTCATTTTTCCAAGCCCAAAAGATCATGTTCCAGATTGCTCATCAGTTGGTCAAACTCCTCCATCAGAAATTTGATTGTGGTTTTTTCTTCTTCTTTTTTTTCCTTTGTTTTTTTTTTTTCTTTCAAATTTTCTTTATTGGTCTTTGAGTGGTGTGGTTATGAGTGTCATGCATGTATTGGCTACACATGCATTTGTTAATGCTTGAAGTGACATATTGATCCCACTTCATGCACATATATAAATATGGTGAGCTAAGATTAAATGGTTATTTGTGTACAAAAGGCCTTTGGGGGCCTTTGATTTGAAGATACTTTGTCTTACTTGGACTTCATGATCAATAAAAACAAATTCTGATATATAATTTTGTATCTTTAAGTGTTTTGATTTAAAGCTATATATAATTTTGAATGTGTAAGTGTTTTGAGCTGATAGCCTAATATCTTTGTGTACAATTTGTAGGTTTTTTGGAGCTAAAATTATTTACTGTAGTAATAAATTGCTGTTTGAACTCTTCTTCATTCTACTTCACCATTTCATTCTCTTTATGAGATTATTTCTTAAACTTTCTTTTTTTTTTGTCCCCCTTAATTCCATCCCAATTCATATATGTATATTTACCAATCACTAATTAATTATTTTAATGATATATGTGTGGTCAATTCCAAATGATATAGATATGATATAAACGATGATATAAATGAATACTTAATCAATTAATGACCAACAAATTCCTCCTAATTCTCCACTTCAACATCTCTTTTTCTAAAGTTGCATCATAATATATCATGCACACCTCAAATAATGAACACAATAATGTTTTCAACGCTTCTTTCCAAAAGAGAGACCAATATATTCAGCTCTTCAGCGCAAACTTTGGCATATATATTTGTTTCCAAAATTGTGTACTTAGATTAATGAATAATAGTAATCAAAATACGGACAAGTACTTTTTCATTAATGACCCATAAATAACACGAGAAAATGTCTTTAAAATATCAAAATAGAATGATTTTTTTATTTAATTTTCTCCTACCAGAGAGCATGGTCAACCCCACCATAATATATATCTAGCAACTTTATTATTATTGCCATTAATCCTCTGGGAGTAATGGGAAAGGGTGCATGGTACTCAAATAGGATGTAGACGTGCACTGGACGACAAAACCCCCTTGTACAATGAGAAATTATTACCTGGACCTTCATAATCATACAACAAGTAAAAATAAGTTTTCAAATCATTGCATGTGATCTTGATATCATCTCCATTTTAATAATTATTTTATTTATGTACGTAGTATAAAATAATTATTTCAACGTTGTTAATTAACCTTTATGGGCTATTTAAAGGTACAGAGCTAAAGTTTACATGAAATTTCAATACTTGTAGGGTCGACAATTATGGTCATTTAATTCTTGAGTAATGTAGAGTCGATTATGTTTCGGGAGCTTGTTATTCCTAAACAATTTTCATATTTTCCTAATGTGTTGTTAAGTCCATGTCACATATTAAAACCAACACATATGTGAATTGACTCATTATATTATTTTTTACTTAACTGATAAATTAATAAAGAATCTTTATATAGTAAAAATAAATCTGTTAATAATCGATTGAAAGTTGAAGCGCACGATTGATCATTTTCCACGTCCTTGTCAATTGGTGTATAGTAGCATTATAACTTTTGCTAGCCAGGCCAAATTAACCTAACCTATTCTCCTCCTTAGGCACAGCTAGAGATTACAAAAATTGAACTCCTTGTCGGACTCGAGCGACGTTGTTATGTTGGGATTGGAACACGTTGAATCATCAAATATACTATTGTATATATCCACTACATAACAAAGAATCCGGATTTTGTGCATTCAAATGATATGACTTTGATAATTCTCATTCTTTTGTAGGCTTACTAATCTCCAAAAAAACACTCTCTCGGATCTTAGAGCGTGTCAAGTTTGTGAACATACATAGAAAGCTCAGGTTCTAGCATCAAGGACATTGCATTTGATTATAGTGCCGACGCACGTTCATTTTTCTAATTTAGACATAATTTTCAACCACGAGAACACCAAAGAACAACAATAACGAGTGATATGGTGCACCAAATCTACACAAACAATAATCGCTCCTCGTCGTGGGAAGAGTGCAGAGAAAAGAGTTCATCGATTAGGAAATTTCCTTTTAACAGTGAACCCATCAATGGAGTCACGTGAGCAATAAGTGGTGAGTTTCCGAAATCTATAAAGCAAAAACTCAGCTTTTTTCTTTTTTGGCCTCCGCAATATGCTTCGAGCTTTGACCGCACGGAGAGACCGTGCGCCCCTGCGCCCCCCCTCTTTCTATGCGGACACGTCCGCACGGCGCAGGGCTCCGCATGCGACGCTGCCATATCACGCGGTCGCATACGCGCGTACGCACGGGATGGTTGGAGCGGACAGATTTTGGCCGGAAAAATACGTCCAAATTATACAGCTCGATGAGTCAGGTACGGACTCGAAGAATCTCTCTCTCTCTTTCCCGCGCTGTGGTAACGAACTACCTAGGGCACAATTATAATAGGGTTAATTTATACAGTTATCTGTAAATATATCGAATAGTAAATATATTCCTACAAAATATAATTTTTTATATTTATTCCTATGAAAGTTCAGTGATATTCATATTTGTCTCTCTGGTTTGTTACTGTTAGAGCATTGTTCATTATTCAACAGAAAATAAGTAAAATAACATTTTTGTCATCACAAATATGTCCCTCCAAAGTTCCAACTGTTAAAATTATGTATAAATATCCTCCAAAAAATTTTCAACAGTCGTTTTTTTTTCTTTCTACCATCACAAATAATATAAGAGGGGTAAAAAGATCAATTAATCTTATTCACTAATTAGGGTTAAGTATTTTACCTATGGTTAACTATATTTTTCTAACGAATCCTAACAGCACCGGTATATTTGAAAATATTAGGACTTTTGCAGGAATAAATATAAAAAGTTGAACTTTGTAGGGATATATCTGCTATTCGATATGTTTACAGAGAGCTGTATATAATTAATCCTTTTTTCAGTACCCTCCTGAAAAATTATAATTTTATGAATACATTTTTCAAATTGTGAAATGTCATTTATACCCTTATAAGCATTAATGGGTTTAGGGCATAGGCTTTGGATTTGTGGGTTTAGAGGCACATTTATGATATATTTATATGATATTTTAGACTTTAAAGGAGCATCTATAATATTTTAAAGTTTTAAAGGATTACATTTCAAATTACCCATTATAATAATATAATGCAATAGGCCAATGCTAGTGGGACCCAGCACGTTCCTAGCTATGTCTCTGATATTTTTATTTACAAAAGTAAATGTATATTTATATTAATACCTCTACAAATAGCATATTAGCCAATTTTTTTTTTTTTTTTATCTACCTATATATCTCTTTGCAGTCCATTTTGGATGTTGGAATAAGATTCCTAATAATAACTTATATGAAGATGTTTTTATGTGATTAAAATTTATAGTTTAAATTTTTGCTCTTTGAAAATTTTTGTTATTCATAATTTAGTAGAATATCACATTTTAGCTACAAGTTGATTTACATTATTCCAAAAGAATTACTTGAAGACGGAATATATTATATTATTCTAGAAAGCTGATCACACTCTCTATTTATTAAGTACTACCTTTTCTATTAAACCAAAAGTATATGTTGAATAAGATATTTATATATCCAAATAGGGCCTGCATGTTTCTTTAAGAATTTTCAAATGGGAAAGATATAAGGTTTAGGGTTTAGGATGAAGTAAGAGAGAGATGAGCGCCCTCTCCGGCACTTAACTAAGAAATGGTGGCTATCAAATTAAATATTTTAAATGGTAATTTTGAAAGGGTAAAATAGTGTTTCAAAAAAGAACAAAACTGTGATCTTCAGGAGAAATCAGTCGAACCCCTCGCTAGCTGTCGGCAAAATCTAACAGTTAATTCATTTATGGGGACACTTTTCCTCAGCGAGATAGAGATTGAAGTAGCTACCTTTTTTTTTTTTCCTCTGTAGTTCGCCCTCTTTGAGGCCGTCGTTGCCTCACCCCTGTAGCCTAATTTATCCTTCTAATGAATGAAGCGGGTAGCTTGCTACTTTTTTCTCAAAAAAAAAAGAAAAAGAAAAAGAACAAATAGTTTCCAGTAGTCGAGGAGAGGAGTAGATGTTTTATAATTTATTAATTTGCCAAGGCATTTAGTCATGCTAGTATCATCTTTAGTGGACTAAGTACGTAATTTTGAATTTGCAAATATATATATATATATTGAGAGAGAGAGAGAGAGAGTAGGGCTACTATACTCTTATGAGTATAGACCCCTTCGTACTCATAAATTATTTTTGATGATGGAACTTCCGAATTGACGATCCATACCATTAAATATAATTTAGAGCATTTGAAATTTTTAGAAAATAAATTTCGTAATTTTTCGAAATTATATTAAAGTTCATCAAGCGGGCATAAAATGAATGTTCAAAATTGAATGATCTCCTAAAAATAGATGATCGGATACTTCGATTTAAGATCGGAGTTATTGATCTTTATTTAGATAGTGAATAGAATTTTCTATCAAAAACTTCAACAAATTCTGATTCTTTTACACCGTTAAATTAGCAAATATTCTATACGGGTCGTTAAAAAATGCTAATTTTGAGATCTTTTGATCGTAAGGTAAATAATGTCGAAAATTATGAAATTTGATTTTTAAAAGTTTCAAACGCTTTAAATCATATTTAACTGTATGGATCGTCGATTTGAGAGCTTTACCATCAAAAATGACTTATGAGTATGAAGGTGATCATACTCATAAGAGCATAGTAGCCGAACTATATATATATATATAGAGTGGAGCTCTGATATCATTGATAATATGGAAATAGTGTTTACTATCAACTTTTTTATCATTAAATGCTTAGGACTGGTGGAATAGTAATAATACAAAGGTGAAGAAGTTGATAATAAACAATATTAATTCATATACTATCAATAGTATACTAACTCAACTCTCTCTCTTTCTATATATGTATGAATGTTATTCCTTATGTAAGTTATTTTTTTTAGAGAAAGATAACATATTACCCGCTTTGTTCATTTTTATTAGAAATGATCTTAGCTGGAAATGTGAAGCAACTAGGCTTCGAACTTGGGACCTCAGGTACCAATCACCAAGCCCTTTGCCACTTGTGCTAGGAACAGTCGGTCTTATATAGGTTATTAAGACCAAAATTATCACATGGGTTGAAAAAAGATTCGTATGAAGCTAACAATCTGCCAAGCAGATGCGTTAAAGTTAGGGAGAGGCCATCACATTTTCATGTTTAGTGAAAATTTTGGGATTGTGATGATATATATATATATATATATATATGAGTTGAGCTAGAATACTAGCTCAAATACTATTAATAGTATTCCAGCCCAATTTTATATAAATATATGGTGGGCACAAATTATTCACGAAAAAATTGTTATTGCAGATGTGGAAATTTAATTTACTAATATCAACTTAATAGTGCAAATCCGCCACATAAATTCATGTTAAATTAGCAAGATCAAATTATGGAGAATATAAAATTTTCATTTAAAGAGATAATACAATTGTCTTTTCACAAAGCACAAGTTAAAAATTTGTTGTTTACTATTGTTATGTCGTAATTTGTTTAAATATTTATCTGTAAGAATAATTTGGAAAAAAAATATATATACATATAATATTATTATGACTCCCTACAACAAATTTAATACAACGTATAATGGACGGAGAGAGGATGATCATATGCATAATAATATTAAAGCAATTGAATCCCCCTTGTGTAAAATCTTTCAATTTTATTGATGATGCATGATTCACTTCATCATGTCGTGTGCTGCGCCCATATTTGCCGTCCATCTAATCACGGCTCACTTTGGGTCCGACATAAACACTAGTCATGTACCACGCAGTGAGGAAAAGTCACGGATCACATCACATCTTTATACGTACCTATACAATTATTAGTACAATTATGGTTCGTAGTGTCAAAATCGATCCACCGATTGGATGCATCAAAGCTTAGTACGTAGTTAACCAATGGGACAAGAGGTTTTAAATTTGGCCTAAGATCGAGCGAGAATCGCCTTTCATTAATTGAGTTATGAATTGATGCCACCCAGTGACACTCTGGAAAGATGGTCATTACTTGGCAAGTGTATTGCATCATATTGACGTAAAATTGGTTCAAATGATGATACCAATTTGAAGTAGGGGGGGGGGGGGGGGGGGGGGGGGGGGAGCTCTAGTTTGTGTAGCTGCCGAATTACGAGAGGTCAATATCGCTTTAATTCCCCTTTGGGCGAAGTCGTTGCTCTTTCAGCGTGAACTAGATCACGCAATCAAGCTATTCTCACAGTCCATACAATCGCGCTACGTGATGTGCGACTTCAACCGATTAACGATCCAAATATGTGGTTCCTGGACATATTGGGTCATTCGAGTTTTGCACACCAGTTCACGCCAAACAAACAGGCTCTTAATGTGATGCACATAAGTCGGTGTAGCTTGAGTTGAAGAGCTTATTCTATATCGAATGAACGATCATTGTGGGTCAAATGTCATCGTCAATGTATACGAAGAATGAAGTAGTGTAAGACGATGATGTATTCATCTAATCTACTTGATCAATTCATTTATTTGTGTGCTCAACCAGTTGCTCCTTATGTCTCGATCATGTAGAATTGAGGAATGTGGATTAATGCGCTTTTTTTACGAGTAGGAAAGCACAGTAAAGGAAAATACCATAAAGAGGATCATTGCTTTGGGCTTCTTTTATACTGTTGTCCATTAGAAACTGAGACAAATTTTGAAATGTCTATCAGAATTTGCTCTGGTTCAGATATAGAACACACGGACAAATAAATGTAAAGATTCGATTTCAGTAGTCCGTCCAGCGACATGAGTGGCGACAGAGATAAGAAATAACAATATATACATTAGTGCACTCTTTATCTGAGCCTGATTCGTTGGACTCATCAATCCTAAATAAAGTATCTAGTCTAGAAATAGCAGGCCTAAATAAACAAACGAATCTTCTTGTCTTATTTTCAGTACTAAATCCATTAAATAACAGTACTAAAAAATTCACATGTGATCACTTTGAACACCTTTCAAAAATCTCCTTTAGGCACACAATTTGATCAGCATATATACTTTTTCTGCTATCTCCCACATCCACTATTCCTTTCCACTCTCTCTCTCTCTCTCTCTCTCTCTCTCCTGCAGGTAAGGAATCCTATGAACAATCCCAGAAGCCAATGCCCCTTTATCTCCCACACCCAAATCAAAAAGTCTGCTATTTTCCCCTCTTTACACAGCTCCTCTCTTTCACCTCACAAGTTGATAAAGAGAGAGAGAGAGAGAGAGAGAGAGGGGAGGTGCTTCAGCCTTTTCCAGCTGCTTGCAAAAGCACTTTTGGATTGCAAGAACTACAAAGCTCATCATATAGTGTTTTGTTGTAGGCCCCTGAAAAAATAATGGAGTCAAAAGTGGGCATCATAGCAGAATATTTGGAGATGGATGGTGTTTCCTTTTGTGCGAATGGGTTTGCAGTGTGTTGTGTGCATGGACAACTCTTTCGCTTCTCCTGGGGCATATAGTTTTGTGGTGTCTGCATTGTGGGCACTGTTAATGTTATTAACTCATTGGAAGGTGCCTCTTCACTAGTTGGTTTTAGCTTGGCTCCACTACCTCAACAATTACGTACCAACATGTGCATTGCTATAACAGCAAGCCTCATCCCCCCCTTATCTTGCTTGCCTTTTTTTCTCTTTTACTCATCAAAGCAAACTGCTAAAGCTGCTTAGATATATACATCCTTTACAGATTCAGTAAAGTAACATCTTCATAGATAAATATTGTGATATATATTCTTGAGGGTAAATGGAGAATTGATGACGCGACTAAACGAGTTTACGGAGACAATGGCCCGAGTGAGCTGGCGATCGATCGAGGCGCATGACGATCGATGTTCGGCCACCGCGGCACGTATAAAGTTTCGGCATGATATATATGACCTCTCCATTAGGAGTGGAGGAGGGTAAAGGTCTTCTGTTCAATCATCAGGGAGCCACCACCTTATGAGTTTCTGAAACCCATGATCTCACCTTTTCCTTCTACTTTTTTCTCCTCTTTGTTCATGCCATGATAAATAGTTGGCCAATGCAAAAGACACTTTGATGGCTGTGGGGGAGGCTCAAAGAGGAGGTGCTCACCAAAAGATACTAGATGAATACATGATTCAGTGCTTATTACTTGGTTGGTGAAAGAAATTAAAAGGGCTTTACAATTGGAGAGTATGTATTGGTTAGTTTGACATGACCAAGTTCTAATTGTATTACTGTTGGAGAGAATATAAAGTTGGTTTTTGATTGAGACTTCCACTGGGGGAACATTAAAATAAAAAACAACAATAAAATAACAAAGATACTCTCTACTGGAACATATACTGGATGTTTTAAGCATCATCCAAAAAGGAACAAAAAGAAAAAGAAAAAGTTATGGTAATGTTGCTTATCAAGATTTCAGCACTGCGCTTTTAGCGTATCCCCAACTAACAAATTATGACATAGAAAATGTTTTGGTTTGTAAACTATAACCCTTTTTTTTAGAGAGAGAAAGGTACCGTTTTGTTTATCAGCTGAACATGTGAAGCAATTAGGCTTCGAACTTGAGACCTTGGGTACCAACCAGCAAACCCTTTATCACTTGCGCTAGGGACGGTCAGTAGAATTTTTTAAATTTTGGCTTTCTGAACTATATATAGCAATCAAATCCTACCATCAATTTTTACGTAGTTGATGTGACGCTGACATTTTAGAAGCATGGCATTTCAGTCTCCCTTCTATCTTTATATCCTTTGTTTTAATTCTTAAGATATAATTTGAAACTATTTCAAGCCTATTTTCACATTTAAACTCAGTTAAAAACATTTAATTTATAGTCGAGCTTAATGGAGCCCCAAAATCCAACCAAACTAGAATGGCTCAGTTCGATTGCAACCCTTATTCATAGTCACTTCCTAGGGGTTTGTTAGTTTTGTATAATTTGATCTTAAGCTTTGGCATGGAGAAGGCCCATTCTTTATTTAAAGCCTTGGTTTAGATGGGCTTGGTCAAAGAGGATTCCAATGTTCAATGGCCAGCGATGAGATCTAAAGCAGCCCATTCAAAACTTTGGGCTTTGGTTAACTAACTACTAGTGGTGTCAAAATACGATCCGACCCGATCCGGTCCGACCTAAAAAATAACCGAAATTTGAGTCAGATCTACACAGGTCAATGATCCGGATTCAATTAGCAATAACTTATATACAGTAAATTTGGGTCAAACTGGATTTGGATCCCGACGCCCAATTTTAAATCGGGTCCGGGTCAAATCCAGACACAGTGTACTGTTCGGTGTCGTTTTGACCCGGACCTGAATTGTGGCGACCCCTTACCCGCTACATAACCGATCGGGCCCATAACGAACCACGTTCGCACGCCGAACCCGCATCCGATGAGTCCATTCGCTTCTCTCTCCATCTCCGCCCCTTCCTCTCCCCTCCTCACCTCCTCCGCCGCGATCTCTCTATCCAAAATCTCTTCCCCTTCTCCTCCCCCACCTCGGCGTGGTTCGATCCATTTGTGCGCTCGTTTCGTTCCCTTCTCACTCTCCAAAAGAAGCTTCTTTGGTTCTTTCTCGAAGCCTCTAGAAGCGGCGTCATGGGAGCCGCCCAAGTACGTGTACCCCGACCCGATCCCCGAATTCGCCATTGCCGTGAGTTTTTTCCCCCAACTTATTCTTTTTCGGGTCTTTATTTGTGTTTTTTTTGTGTGTTTATTTTCTCTCGTAATTTCTAATTTTTTAGGAGACCCACAAATTTGGGAGCGAGCTTCGGAAGAAGCTTCTGAAGAGCAAGGAAGTGTTTGGAGACGACATTGATGAGGTTGTCAAAACATGCGAACAGGTTGGTTCTGCGTAATCTCTAGAGATTTACTTTTCTTATTAAATAGATGATTTTTTTTATGTTGTTTGTGATAATGTATGATTCAAATCGGTTTTTTGAGATGAAATGTCAATTCCAATATATATAGAATTAACATTATACATGTAAAATTACCGACCGTCACTAGCGCAAGTTCGAAGCCTTACTGCTTTATATTTTCAGCTAATTTTTTTTTTTTTTTAATGATCGAAGCAGTAGCATGCTATTATTTTCTCAAAAAAAAAAAAAACATATCCATGTGATTCTGCTTATTCAAATTGGTTTTTTTTTGGGGGTAGATATTCAGTGATTTCTTGCACAAGGAATATGGAGGTCCAGGGACACTCTTGGTGGAGCCTTTCACCGACATGTTGCTCGCGCTCAAGGAGAAGGAACTACCCGGCGGTCCCGTGGCGGCGAGGGCCGCGCTGTTATGGGCGCAAAACCATGTCGACGACGACTGGGATACTTGGACTTCTCGGCGGCCGCAGTGAGCAAGCATTTCAGGTTCATAGTTTTAGTGCAATTTTCCCAACAACCATGCCCTTTTAGATAGAGCTATTTGTACAAGTTACAAGAAATTGTGATTTGCAATTATTCATACTGCCTTTTACTTGTGTTACTTGAATGCAATTGAGAAAAAAATTTCACCATATACAAATACAATATATATCTAATAAACATGTACTACACCAATCCATCGGCAATGGGGCATTCATTCATCTATCTCACGGAATTTACTTTTGATCAACCAAATAAAACAAAATCAACACTAGGACAATGCCGTAAGAGTCTAGATAGATAAGTTCGTCCCGGTTTCGTGTATTGCCTTCTTTGCTAGATCAAACTGAGGGGAAAAACTTGTTGAGGTTAAACGGCAGCGAGTAGAATTCCTCACTCCTAGGGTCCGCTTTGAAGGACCGGAACCTGTCCCACCAGTGATAACCTCGGTCTTTTCTTGTAGCGTTGTCTTGCCTGAGGAGGGTGTTGTCCAAGAAAAACGCCACGAAACCCCCAACAAACGGCTTTGACGAGAATGTTACATTTATAATATCATTAAACTGTGAAAGAAACAACAAAGAAAAGAACAACCAGTGTCAGTAAAATGCCGGAATAATAAATCAGAATGAAATCGCAATTGGTGACCAGAAATGATAACTTCTTCGCATACCCATCTTGCATGAGTGTGAACAGGGCCGTAACCGGCGATAACGGTATATTCGTTGAAGTACTGCGGAACTGATAAGCCCATGAAAACAGAGAACCCTACTATGAACTTAGTTCTGAAGCTATTAAGATTGCAGAACTGAAGGAAACTGAGACCCACGGCACCTGTTTTATCCATTTACAACATAAATTCCAAGTGTCGTGAAAGTAAATGGAAACTAGCAAATCTGGTTAAAGATTGATGATAAGTGTGATAAGCTGTTATAGAAAAGCTAGGCTTACCGACGTAGGCGAAGAAAAGGCAATATAAGGCTGCAAATATCGGTGCAGGAATAGATGCAAACACTGCTCCAAACTTTCCTGGATTGCAAAAGAATAAAAACATAATCTAGTAATTGGCGGGTTGTAACCGGCGGGTGGTAACCAACATAAGCTATGCGAGGTTTGGAATGTCTAAAGCTAAGCATATATATATTCTAGTTGTCTCTGCCCAACAAGAGTGAAACGTGCTCATCCCTCCTGTGATTTGCGTCGCGAAAGATCATTCAGGAGGATAACATGCATAAAGATAGTTGCAGCAGAATTGTGACTTACCAAGAATGGAAAAGAAAATCATGAACCCTGCAGATATTTGCACGACTCTTCGGCTACCAACACGGGTCAATGCTAGCAACCCAGCATTTTCCCTGCACAAGAGAGGAAAATGATGATCTTAAACAGTAAGGAGAAGGGTCTTGATATTAGCTGTTATCTGATTCTTACACTGAGACTGAGGACCCATTTGCAGTCCCAAACAGGCCATCCAATAAGATACCGATACCCTGAAATAGAAAACTTCAGTGATCACGATTTGTAGAAAAGTTGGCAATAACTTGATCTCGCATTTAGGGCTATAATAAGTAGAACCCCAAACCTGCCAACCAATGCCGCGGCTGAGAACTGAGGGAGGCACCATTGTAGCACTTGCATACCTCGAAACCCCGATGAATGTCCCAGTGGACTACAAGGTTAAAGTGAATAATGGCTTAGGTCACAAAACGAAAAATGATAGTATCTTATCTTTAGTTGCAAAAAGAGTGTTAGCATACTTCTACGAGAGCAACAAATGAAGCAGCCATCATCGCAAAAGCTTCGCCGGCATCAAATGACGGCGCTCCCCACTGAAAGGGGTAAGGAATTCTTATCCTGCAAGCAGTAATTGTCAAAAGGAAATTTTTTATTTTCAGTGCCTTTACTATATCGATTACGTTCAAATACTACTTTAGCATTGAAATGATAGGAAATGTACCATGGAGCGCCGCCAACGAGCCCAGAGCGGTCGGTACGGCAATGTGCTTGCGTCTTTGGCGGTGCATGTTTATATGCCCCGCCGATGGTGAGGAAGTATGCATACAGCCACACAATTGCAACCGAGAATATGACAGCAAAACGATCATAGACCGACTTCTCCGATTGTACAGCATGAGGTATGTACTGTAGATAATGCACATATCAAGTTATCAACTTCTCTGGATATATCAGAGTAGATACAATTTGCATTGTGCTTGTTACAGTAAACCTTACGTGTGAAAATATTAGTAGTAGAATAATCTGTGGAAGCCCAATTTCAACACACTTAGCAACCTGAGTGTTTAATGTACATAACATGAGAAATTGCTTAAAAGAGGAGATATAACCATGAACATCAAAAAATGTATAAGGTAAGGAACTAAAAGCTTACTCCAGGAAAACCAAGCTCATATAGCCCAAACCCAGCTAACGCGATCAGCGGAACTGCGGATAATGGACTTAAATATCTGGATTTACACAGAACAAGTAGGGGAAAAAACAAAACAAAAACAAAAAAAACCAACTAAGCACATCATGAAACATTAACATAATTGCCGCGAAGAAACCATTTCATTCATACCAACCTATTCACATTTCGCCAAAGACCGCTGAAACCGAAAATAATCTGAAGTGTTGAAGCAACAATCAGTGCACCTTGCGTTCCTCGCATTATACGCAAGAATTTCTTCGCAAAAACAAAGAAAATTAGATGCTTAGTTGTTAATCGTAATGCGGTTTAGATTAACAGGAATTTGCACAGAAAAAGGAGATTAGCAACCTCGTGGGGGTCCGCTATGTCGCTATATCGGCCGGCTAAGATGATAGAGATGGTGGGAGCGATGAACGTATACGACCCTCCGATTACGGCTGGTAATCGAGTTCCAAAGAAGGTTTGGAAGAAGGTGTTTATGCCAGATACAAATAACACTGTCTGGATAACCTTGGCCTTTTCCTCCTAACAAAAAGGGGGAAATAAATGTCATTAATAAATTTTGGTTGCAAATAAAAATCAAATGTTGCATCTATGGCGAGAAATGAAGAGAAATTTGAGTCAGGATGTAATAATAAGAGAGGGAGAATTAAGTCTCACATTGCCTCCCCCCATCTGAGGAACAAGTGCAGTTGGGATGATAACAGTGGTTCCCAACATAACAAGAAAATGTTGGAATCCAAGTAGAATAGCCTCAGCTGCATAATAGAAGTGCAAACAGATTCAAAATTGATAAATTATATTCACAAATGCTGCAATAGTTGTGCTTTAAAATTTAAAACAAGCCAAATCAACAATAGCAAGATAGAGAAACTTCTGTACTGAACTGAGTCCAAAGCCCAAATCAATAATTAAAAAAAAAGAGGACTCAAAAGTGGATGCAGCAGAAACAGGAAAATCAAAATTTCTTTTATAAATAGAAACAGAGAGAGTAGTTGTTTAAGAATGTTGTCATAGAATGTGCATGCCGAACATATTCAACTACTTTCTCTTATTGCTAACACTTGCAAACAGTATCAACATTAAAACATCACAAGGAATCAAAGATAGATAGTGGAATATATATATACATATATATATATTATATAAAAGAGAGTAAGAAAATAGAGTTATAGAAGAGATAAATTAAATTAAATTAAATTAAGTTAAACTCACGCAAAGGAGGGGGGCTAGTGATGCAGTAGGAGACGTTGGGGAGCTGTTCCCTGACCGGATGGGGCTGCAACTCATCCTGCTTCGGCGGCGGCGCCGCCCCTCCTCCGCCTCCTGCTCCGGCCATCTCTCTTTCCTCTCTTCCTACGACGACTACTAATACTACTACTACTACTACTACTACTACTACTACTAATACTTCTTTTTTCTATCTCCTCATGAACCCACTAAAACAAACACAGGATTTCCACAGTGAAAACCCAACACTCTCTTCTCTCTCAGGAGCGTAGAGAGAAAGAACCCGCCAAAGAAAAAAGTATCAAAATCTAATTTTCACAGCTAAAAAAGGCCGAGAAATCCAAAACCCAGGTGAGAAAAACGAGCAAGAAGAAGAAGAAGAAGAAGAGGAAGAAGAAGTGCGAGCTCTCCAACGGAGTGAAAGAAAGTAGTGAACACACACACCCAGCCCAAAAGTACTCAGAAGGGAAAAAGAAGAAGAGAATTAAGTAGCAACAACAACACTACCACCATGAAAATGAAAATGAAAATGAAAATGAAAATGAAAATGAATCCCACACCCCTCCTCCCTCCCCCCTGTTGCAGTGTTCTGCTCTCCTTTTTTTCTCTCTCCTCCTCCTCGCAGAGGAATCTTCTGCCTCTTCTTCTTCTTCTTCTTCTTCTTCTTCTTCTTTACCCCTCTCTCTCTCTCTCTCTCTCTCTCTCTCGTGTGTGTGTGTGTGTGGGGGGGGGGTGTATTTCCTGCAAAGCTTAACTTCAGTAGGAAGTAAAGAATGCTACCTAAAGATTAATATTGTCCTCTTTGCTCTCTCTTTCTCTCTCTATTTTCCCAGTAACTGGGTTTCCACACTCCAATGCAGCAGCTCAAATAAAGTTTGCGCTATATATATGAATCTCTTTTTAAGGACCCAAAAAAAGAAAGAGAGAGATTGCATATCAACAGTCTTTTGCAGTTTCAATGTGATATTTCAGATAGTCCTATATATAAAATATAATATGGTTAAACTTTCAACCCGGCTTAAGTATTTTGGGTAGTGGCTAGGCCCAAGAGGTTGAGAGAGTTAAGCGTGTTAGGACAGGAGTAGTCCTAGGATGGATGACCCTATGGAAAGTTAGGGCGTCACATTGAAGAATGTTATTAAGATAAAAAAATTGTAGGACGGTTGCCAATGTGGCCCGTCTCATTTGTCATTCACACTGTATTGAGATTCGTGTTTTTTATAAGATAACAGAAGGTGGCACTGTCTTATATTAAAAACTGTTCCCACCAAATTTTTGTTCAGATATTATTAGTAAAAACGTTATAATAATTTTATTTATAACTTTTTGTAGTAGAATAAAGATTGCAACATAAGATGGTACGATAATTTTATTCTATTTTATCCATTTATATTGCATCAAAATTAAATTATTGTAAAATGTATTTTATCGCAACAGTTTGTGTCATTGTGATAATATCAATCATATTGTTTAGTCTGTGTCATTGTGATAATATCAATCATATTGTTTAGTCATTTATTACCACAAAATTTATACCAACAATTTGTAACAGTTCTTGTTTGTTGCAAGAAATTGTTATCGCAACTAATAGTTATCAATTGCAACAGTATTTATTATTGGAAAAGGATGGATTTCTAGTAGTAAGAACTTTTAATTTTATGCTCCAAAACTTTTTTAATATTTTGTTAGAGCGGAAATTTTTATACTTTTTGACTATCAAATGATTTATAGATAATTAGGTGGGAGTGCTAATATTTGGAGACACCTATTACCCATTACATATTATCTAGAAATGTTATATCTATGCAACAGAGAACTGTTATTCTAAATAAAATTAAGGGTTTCAAATAGAAAGTACTTGAGAAACCAAGTATTGCCCAATCAGATTACACAATGATAAAGGGTTGAAAAATGGAAGAACAAAAAAAGATAAAAAAGGTAAAATATGTGAGGGTCAATTATACAAAGAGGTAAGCTATGCAACTACATATGCAGGGAGGATAACATTGAATCACGCAATTTGTTTGTGTGATGTTATACTTAGCCAATGAGAATAGTTCTTTATTTCTTTATGAATTCTACATACCCTATTATCAGAATAATTCTTTGTAACCACATTCTTCATGCTTTCCTTAAAATTGCATAGCATCTTTTTTATATATAGTTAAGGTTTTATTTATTAGTCACTGTATTCCTATTATCGTTTTAATCATCATCCTTTGTGCATATCAATTCTTGTTCTATAAATTCATATATATTTTTTCTCTCAAATAATTTATTTCTGATTCTAAATCTCTAGGCTTAGAATTGAGCACGATTCAATTCCAGGCATTTATTATTGGATAGAGAAGTATAACCACCTGTCAATTTCAAGAGTTTTTTTTAATATCAAATCATTTATCCTACAATTATTCGTCCTTTTCGAAATTTCGAGCATTTTTTTTGTTTGGAAACAACTCTTCCAAGCACTCAATATATACTCTTAATTTCCGTAGCTAGTATTTGATTGAATAATTGTTATACAACAAAGAGAGTTAAGCATCTATTTTGTGAGAATTAATTAATTCTCAAAATGATTATGAAACAATATGAATATTAGGATAGTGATATTCTTCTTTTCCTTTTTTTTGGTTCAGAGAATATGATGCTACGTTCCAGTTGACTCTTCCCGAGCCATCATTAAAAATGTCACCATAAATCTCAATCAGCTTCTTTCGGAAGCTTTAAATTTGTCTCTCATTAATTTTCTTTCTTTTGCAGCAGTGAAATTTTGACATAATCTCCCTAAGAAACCCATGTCCTTGTTTAAATAAATGCATTCGAATTTCAAAGTTTAAATTCATATCTTACAAACACATGAAATAAAATAAAAACTGGCTTATTTTATACGAAGCTTTCCAATGAAATATTTGGGGTGTAGTTATTATTAACTTTAGAATATAATGAGAGGACATGTTGTGTAGAGATACATACAAGTCATAAATGAGGCAGATCTGTAATGGAGGCAAAAGAAACAAAATTTTGGGTGAAGAAACAAAAAAAAGTTGGGCAAAGTATGTAATGCAGCGATTGGTGGAAAGAAGTTTCTTTACGTATTTAAGACAGTGCATTTAATACATGAGGAATTAATACCCTGGATCTGGTCCGATGGACCGGAGAAGGAAAGAATTGGTTATTCCAGAAATAGGGTTAAGTTCATGGTTAAGTCTGGAATAGATCAATTTTACATTTGGATGAAAATTGAGTTGTTTCAGAATAATCCCAAAAGGGGTGGGATTAACAATCCCTAATTTTTTGTTTGGGTTTAAAGGGGGGTTAACCTCCTTAAACCCCCTTTAACCCCGAACCAAACGGTAGCTTGATGGGAGAAATGCTATTTGGTTAAGTTCAGAAAGGCTTTTAGACGTTTTAAGTTTCAAAGTAAACTATGTGATAGATGCGGTGTGGTGCACCACATGCAAACAGTAATTTCTCAGGAGATGGACAACGAGTGACAATGTCGACGTAAATAAGAATTTTTTTGTGCACGAAGCTACGCTGCAGCTGGAGCAGGGACGAGATAAATGCGAGCCCTCCTGTATAGATTGTTCGAATGGATGTTGCTATTTATGAGAGCGGCGGTTTAAACCACCTAACCCAACGATCTCCTGATTCTGAGCTCACTTATTTGACCAATAAACACTTTTTGATGAATGATTGAGCTCCTTGAGATTAGAGCTCCTCATTTTCCTACACCATTTATGCTATACTAATACTACTTTTTGGATTTTTGTGTTAAAAAAGCCTCATAAGGCCAATTAGTTCAGTTTCTTGGGTCTACAAATTAGGGGTCAGAGAATTTTTTTGGTTAAATAACATTAATTTTTGTTGTCGAATGTTTATCTATCTTCTACTTTTGCAACAAAAAAGTTGCTAAAAGCTCTAGTATGTGATAATAGGTCTAATATTGACCAAATGCTAGGGTACATATAAATGATGTACTCATCTAAGTAAAGTAGGGACCTCCAATTATATGTGATGATCATAAGATTTTATGCAGGAAATTCCGGAGCCCTAATTAAAAAAAGAAGAGGTGATTTGAGGGATGAGATTTGATATGGGGACATTGTCCTACTCCTCAACTAGCATCAGGATTAGCCCAGGTATATGATGTGATAGATCACAAATCCTCCCAATAAAAGAGGTGGCAAGGGAATTATTTGAGGGGAGGAGAATTATTGGGCTGCATTTATTGTTGTAGTTATCAGAACTTCAAATCTATTCTTCAATCATTTGAGGCTGGTTATCCACTTCATCAGCTTTATTATTGTTTTTGTTCTTTTTTTTTTTAGAGAGAGAGGAAGAGATTGCAAACTATCCGATTCGTTTATTTTTTAAAAAAAAATGAACTGAGCTAAAAATATGATCATACAGTTTCTCCATATACTTTATTTTTTTGCTAAAAATTTTACAGGATAGATTCCATAATTTTAATTAAGTAGGAAAAAAAAAAAAACCAATTGTAATTTTTTTTCTTCCCAGCTGTTCTTTGTTTTTCCCCAATGGCCCTTTCGATTTCCTTTATAAAAGTATAATCCATTAAGTACTATCTGGGCCGGGCCCAAAAGTTTCTATCTCTTCTGGGGTAATTTAGAGCCGGGCCCATTTTGAGGCCCAATAAGGGAAGAGGCAGTGTTCCCTTTAGCTATTAAATATACTTTCTTTCACCTGATAAATAATAAGAAACACAACTGATAAATTCCCTCGATTCCTCATACTTAAAGCATATAAATTTGATTTATTTAACTTCCACATGCAATAGAAATTATTATAATTACCAAAAGAATTGATTGATATAAAAACTATTTATGTATATATATAAAAAGAAAGAATTATTTTTTTTTTAGAGAAAGGTAGCACGCTACCCGCTTCGTTTATAGAAATAAACTTAGCTAGAAATGTGAATCAACTTAGGATTCGAACTCGGGACCTCGGGTACCAACCACCAAGCCCTTTGCCACTTGCGCTAGGGACGGTCGGTAAAAAGAAAGAATTATTATTAGAAAGAATCACACTGTTTGTCACTCACTCACTCTGCTCCCCAATAAGATCCAAACCTACTACAAGAAAAGTGAGCCCCTGAAACAACAAGAAGTAGAAATGAACACCCTGCGCTGATAACAAGCTCCTCGCCGCTGCGGTAAGCAGTAGACACGCGAGTGCCAACTCTTTTCTATACAATCTATTCTTATTCTTATTCTTATTCTTATTCTTACTCTTATTGGTATTCTTATTCTTTTCTGCTACGTCGCGGGCCACCTCAATATCATACTCCGAAGTGCATTTCTCTGCTTCTGCTTCTGCTTTCAATAGATCGGAATTTGACGACCTGCCGGTCTTTTTAGTGACGACCCATTCGTAGGAGCTGTTCATGCGAAAGAGCCCGGAGACCATGGCGTTGAACTTGGTCACGGACATCGTGTTCTCGAATAAGAGATACGGGACTATGAAAGGAAAAGACTTGGGCGCAGGGAGGATGTTGAGAAGGGACATGAATATGGGCACGTAGCAGATGACCCATATCGGTAGCTCGGCTTCGGGGATGAACATCGTGAGCGGGAGGATGATGCAGAAGAGTGTGAATGAGTAGAAGGGGAGTATCAGCTTCCTCAGGAGGAAGAATAGGAATACCAGGTTCAGCTTCTTCCATCTTGATATTTCCTGATACACATCACAAGCTTTGCATTAGCAAACTTAAAGCTTTGCATTGCGGTCTGATTGGAACAGCAATTTAAAACTGCAATGAATCGATGATTTAAATGAAACTTCATGATAGATTCACTGATCATCGGTGTAATTCACCCTTCTTGGCGTAGAAAACTATTAGCACTTGGATTCTCGATTGTGCACGGTTCGTCGGGTTGGATCAAGTGGGCTCGATTTGAGCTCAAACCCAACGGTGTGAAGTGAACAAGATGTGAACTTGATCAGGAACCAAACCTTAGAGGCTACAATGCTAGGAAGGCATAGCCTGAAAAGCTGCATGGGGCCGGAATGCCATCGATGTTGCTGCTTCTTGTAGGCCTCGTACGACTCCGGAAGTTCGCAGAGTACCTAACGAAAATGCACCGTAGTTCGTTTCTCAGCGTATAAAAATATACGTAAATTTGATTCGAAAACGAAGATACGAATTTCTTGTTATCTCTACCTTGACATCATTGAGGAACATGAATTTCCACCCTCTGAGATGCGCGCGGACCGCAATGTCCATGTCCTCGACGGTCGTCCTCTCGAGCCAACCGCCGGAGTCCTCGAGGGCTTCGATCCTCCACACTCCGGCCGTCCCGTTGAACCCGAAGAAGCTGAGGAAGACGCCGTTGACCTGCTGCTCCACCTCGAAGTGAAAGGCGAGGTTGATGTTCTGAAGCCGCGTTAGCAAGTTCTCATCTTTGTTCACAAAAGACCATCTAGCTTGTACAAGAGCCAGATCAGGCTTGTCCTGCAAAAAGAAAAGATTGTTGGTGAGTACAAATGACCATCTAGCTGAAAATGAACTCATCTTGTATGAATATGTGCGTAATTTCCGGTACCTTAAAATGTGGTACTGTGAGCTTAAGGAAATCGGGGTTTGGCTGGAAATCAGCATCGAAAATGGCGACGAATTCGTAGTCCTTGACATAGTCGCAAGCCATAGCGGAATTGAGGTTTCCGGCTTTATATCCTGTTCTGAAGTACCTGTGCCTGTAGATTATGTTCACCCCTTTCTCCCTCCATTTCGAGACTTCGTTTCTGATAAGAAGTTGAACACTTTTCACGTCAGAATCGTCTAAGACCTGGATTAATAGTCGGTCCCTCGGCCAATCTAAGTTGCAAACAGCAGCTATGGACTGCTCATACACCTGTAAGAACATTAAATGAGTTAATAGAAAAATAAAATATGCAGTCGACAAGCGCGCGGGGCACTTTTGCTGTATCATTGGTATCATCTGGTAGCAGAATCATTAGCCCCGTTTGATATAACTTTTCTGTAGTTTATTGCATAACGCGGTCACATTTGTTCTTTAATAGTCTTTAATCACTAATCATCAGGAAAAACACTACTATGCACAAAAAATGCAAAAATCATTGCAAACTAAGTAGAATTTTAGTTTCTTTTACCTCCCTCTCATTGCACATGGGTATCTGAACGAGCACCATGGGGTAGTAAGAAGAATCCTTTCCATCTAAGACATCTTCTTCTGACAATCTCGGCTCGAGCTTCTTATACTTGATCCAGAAACACCCGAAACACTGAATAAACCGATCTAGCGATTGAATGAGAAAAAGAACGACGCAGAATCTCGAGAGATAGATAACAAACTGAGCAACGTAATCGGCCCTAAAGGAGAGCCAACTCAAATAAATCCAATGCGCGAAATTGCTAACTTCGGAAGGTTGTATGACATGTAAGTTCCATTCATTCATGTGTGCATAGATTTCCAGTAGCAGTATGAGCACAGTAAGGATGAGAAAGGCTCTTATAAAGATAAGCAGTTTGCCGCTTCGCTGCGGCACTTTCGATCTGTTGCTGAATAAGAACATGCGTTTCTTCGCGGCTACGAGAAACTTAGAAGATGATTTAAGTGACCAGGAGAGGAAGGAGAGAGCCATCTGAGCTTTGAGTAGGAGAAGCCATGTCCACTGCTTTGTGTTCTTGGATCTCTCCTTGTCGGAGAACGGCGAAGGAACCGAGCCATCGATTTCTACTACGGATAACTTGTTGGGGTTCTCCATTGTCACTACTAAAGATAGTGGAGCCATCTTCTACTCTACTTCCCAAGCCACTGCTGCATAATAGATAAAGAGAAAATTGGAATATATTTTCAAGGATACAAAGAAATTATAGCAAAATTGTTGCAAATAACTGTAAAAGGAGTATAGTAAACCTCTAAAAGTTGGCAAAATAGTAACTGAGTGTATGTTGAAGAGAGAAGAACCTCAAAACCAAGATGCCACACAATGTGTGTGTGTGTGTGTGTGTGAGAGAGAGAGAGAGAGAGAGGGGGGGAATTTAGTTTCTAGAGTAGAGTGGAGAGGATGTTGGTGGGTTTTACATTTTTATATCATGTGGATTAAAATATATTCCTTGTATCATTTAAGAAGCAAACAAAGCATCCAAGCATGCCAGCACGATACAACCAAGAATTTCAAGTGTTGCCATTTAAATAAGTGCAATGTATATACTACAACATTTGAATTCTTATATTAATTTAGACTTTGTAAAACTTAATTAGGGGGGGGGGGGGGGGAATAAGAATTCTGCTCCAATACGCAACGCTTCAATAATAGCACCATCAATTACTAAAAGATTTCGACTTTGTTATGATTAGACCAAGAAAAAAGACATGTTTTGACCAATTTTTTTTTTCTGAGAGAGAAAGGTAGTAGGCCACCTGATTCGTTCTTTTTTTTTTCAAATAAACTTAACTGGAAATATGAAGCACGTATCAACCTGCATTTTAATTAAGCTTGACCAAACATTAAAGAATATAGCTATTTTCTCCCAGTTTTGTGTACCATGTGCCATATAGTTTACTTATTAAATAATGGGAAAAAAAATTTAATATAACAAGGAAATTTTCCTTGAAACGCCACTTTAGTTAGAACTTCACATCTCAAAACCGATCTTGATAGTTCAATTATATTTTTCAATTTTCATTCAGCTTTTGTCTCATCTGCTTTTCTCGTGAGGATTTATAAATAATTTTCCAACAACTGCTATACCCACCGACACATGTAAACTAATTAAACGGGTTGACTTTTTTAAAATGAAGGCATATATTTCAAAAGAGGAATTATAATGGGAATAACAATAGCAATCGAGACACCATCACATCATGCCGCTACCTGTTTCGTTTATCTCTTTTAGAAATAAACTTAACTTGAAATGTGAATCAATTAGAATTCGAACTCGGGACCTCAGATACCAACCATCAAGCCCTTTGCCACTTGCGCTAGAGACGGTCGGTGCCTTGTTTAATTATTCATATGATTGCATGTATGTTTAAGTAATATAGCTTTCATATTCTCCATGTGCAACGTTCGTTGTGAATGGATTGTACACCTAACATACCGAGACACATCCATGAAAGGAGAACGTATGATAAATGCATTTGGATCGTTTAATTACGAAAAGGCAGCGGAAAAAGATTAAAATATGTTAGATCTCTTTGAACTTTCGTTTGATTACACTTGCCATTTGAACTATAAAAAGTTTTTTTTTAAAAAAAAAAGATCAAATGAATGTTTAAAAATGTTACAATCAATTAACTTACCGTAGCAAACTTTCTACAAATTTTTAACTACGTATAAACCATAGTAGCAATTTAATCCTTCAAACTTAGTACTCATGTAGATGAGTGGCACATATAAAACGTTTAAGCGATTTTTTTTTTTTTTTTAACATTAAAGTTTGGGTGACTAAATGCAAAAAGTTCATGATGTATTCTGCAAATTTTTTTGCCTATATTTTAAGAGGTGGTTGTTAGATGTGGTGATGGACCAAGTCCACGGAATAGTTTCTCCTGATATAGAGGGGATAGTATTGAGGCCCAATTATTATGGGAATTAAGGCCCTGGGCCGTTCCGGCCCAATACAGGGGTCCCCCGAACAATGGCGAATTTTTGGGCCTATGGCCCAACTCGAGCTTATTCATTGGCGCACCATTTAATAAGATTCCAACCCGGCCCGGCCTGGTCCAGCCCACACTAAAATAGGCCCAACTCACTTAATTTAAAACGATCCATTATGTCCAGTATTAATGAAATAATAGTAAACACTACTGATTCATACACAGTAGCGGTGGCCATGGCTTAGAATAGTGAATTTTGACCGGGATAAAATATTTCGACCAAAATTTATTCCGTTTGGCAAAATAGCGGGGATAACTAAAGTTATCCCTGCTTATCCTGCCAACCAAAGGGAGCCTAAGATTATAATCCTACAATAACACGTGATCCAAAAGCCTATTTTTTTTTTCACTACTTGTCTTATCATTTTTGTAACTAAAAATAAAAAAGATATTCGTAGACCCTACAACTCTTGGACGAGAAATTATAAAAATTACGATCCTTGCAGACAAAGTATTTTTTAAATTTAAAAATACTTATTCAGAAAGCAAATAAAATTGAATTAAGAGCTCTAAACTAATAGTATGGATGAAGAGATGGGAAATCCCCCCACCATTCATGATTCATACGCTCCCCGTCTCTAGCCAAAAACCTAAAACAACATCCTCGACAAACTACAGCTGATCATTAGGCGACTACGTACGTACTCCTCCGCACATCCATCCATCCATCAATCTACTGTTATTATGGGCATAACCCACCACCCCCGCCACAACCATTTCCTCACCAAGAAGCTCATCACTTGGGCTCTCTATGCCCTCATCCCCTTAGCCCTCCTCCATTACTACCTCTTCCCTCACCCATCCCCATCTCCTCATCATTCCCAAAACTCCACCCATACGATCTCCTCTTCCCATCAAGGTCTCTCTCTCTCTCTCTCTCTCTCTCTCTCTCTCTCTCTCTCTCTCTCTCTCTATTAGATAGCCGTTGTTAATTTTCTCTAATAATAAATTTGATTCCAGGTGCTACGAGAACCGATGAGCTCGGATTAATCCCGAGGAGGCCGCGGTGCGACTACGCGGAGGGGCGATGGGTTCAGGACGCGGCGGAGCCGCTGTACAACGGCACGAGCTGCGGCACCATCAAGGACAGCCGGAACTGCATGGCGCACGGCCGCCCCGACACCGGCTATCTATACTGGCGCTGGAAGCCGAAGCGCTGCACCCTCCCGCGGTTCAATCCGGTGTCATTTCTTACACTACTGAAGAACACGTGCGAGCGAGCTTACTTACTTAAAAGTTAGTTAGTTATTATTAGAGAGAGAATGATGATGCTTTTAATGGATGATATTTATATCGGCAGGCACTTGGCAATGATCGGCGACTCCCTGGCGCGGAACCAACTAGAGTCGCTGCTCTGCCTCCTCGCCACGGCGTCGCGCCCCGAGCTGGTCTACAGCGACGGCGAGGTGGACAAGTTCCGGCGGTGGGTCTTCCGCGAGTACAACGCCACCGTGTCGGCGTTCTGGTCGCCGTTTCTCGTTAGAGGCGTCGAGAGATCAGGGGCGGCAGGGCAGAATCACAACGTGCTGTACCTCGACTCCGCCGACGCACGGTGGGCGTCGGAATTGGATAAGATGGACACGGTGCTGTTCTCTATCGGGCACTGGTTCGTGTACCCGTCCGTGTACTACGAGGGCAATGCCGTGCTGGGCACCCACCATTTCCCGGAACTCAATCACACCGAGATCGGATTCTTCGCCGCGTTCCGGATGGCGATTCGGAGGGCTCTTCGGGAGGTCGTGGACGCGCAGCACCGCAGCGGCAGCGGCAGCGGCGGAGAGAAGGAGAAGCTGGTGGTGGTGACGACGTTCCCGCCGGCGCACTTCGAGGGGGAGTGGGACAAGGCCGGGGCGTGCCCGAAGAAGGAGCCGTTCAGAGAAGGGGAGAAGGAGATGGAGTACACGGACAAGGAGATGCGGAGAATTGCGGTGGAGGAGGTGGAGGAGGCGGCGGCAGCGGCGGTGAGGGGTGGAATGCTGAAAATCAAGGTGTTGGACGTGACAGAGCTGGCCTGGATGCGCCCCGACGGGCACCCGGGCCCGTACATGCATCCGAATCCGTTCGCCGAGGGGCCGAAGAAGAGGGTGCAGAACGATTGCGTGCACTGGTGCCTGCCCGGGCCGGTCGATGCATGGAACGAAATATTGCTCGAAAGGATGAAGAGATGGAAAGAAGAGTAAGAATTATCGAACAGGAAATTTAGTTGTGTATTTATGTTTTTCGTGTCTTATATATATATATGTTTGGTGTTCCTCCTTTGCTTGATTTTGTTTTTAATTTAGGATTATTGTTGAGAGGGATATTGAGGAATTATGTAGGTTTCTGTTGAAAGGTGAATTTATTTGGGTCAAAAGGAGAAGGTCATTAATTTTGGTTTCGAGCTATTAGTTGAGGGTATTCGAGATGAGCATTTTTTTTTTTTAATTAACCCAAGTTTCTTATTAGGGTTTGGTAGGAGAGGGTTTTGTAGGAAAAGAAGGAGAAGGAAAAAATTGAGGAGATTTAGAGTCTGTTTGATTCAACATAAAATTATGAAAAACAATTTTGATAGAAAAGAGTTTTCGACAGTAAAAAAAAATTTACGTTTTTTAACCTGTGATTTTTATGATTTTTTTTTTCAGTCATACTTGTTTGGTTGAAAGAAAAATCTGAATTTAAAAAAAAATTATATCTTTTTTTATTATATATTATATATTATTATATAAATAATTATTATATTACTATAATTATTATTTATCTACACATATTTTTGTTATTATTATCATCATCATCATCATCTATATTCATAAATTAAATATAGTCAACATTATACTATATGTTTAAAATTATATTATATAATATATAATATATATATATAATATATAATATATAATAATATATTTTTAATATTATATCATATATAAATATGTATTTATAAATAAAATATTATATAATAGTGTATTAATATAAAGAAAAAGAAAGGGTAGGTGTCTCTCCTCTACAGAGGTTTCATTTTCTGTCGAAAAATAGTGAAAAACGAAAATTTATTTTTTCTTCAAATCCGTAAACTATTTTTACGGAAAAAATATTATATATCGAACCAAACAAGCGGATAGATATTTTTCATATCGAAAATAATTTTCGATTTTGTTTTACGCGAAACCAAACACCACCTTAGCAAAGTTGAGGTTGCAAAACAAAAGTAGTAAATTTGTGGATGGGGCCTAAAAAATATAGTAATACAGTAAAAACAATAACTTTGGAAATGCATTTTGCTGACTAAATGCACCTGATTTTATATTTTAGATGCTCCTAAAATTTTGAAAATATTTTAGATCCACCATTTGAGTTAGTCTTTATGAGATCTGCCACAGATATATTACTTAGAATTTGCATTAATGCAATTTTATTTAATAATAACATAGAACGACGAAAAATCTAATTAAAGTCAAATCTAAGTTGATTAATTACTGATGGAGTGGATTAATAACTTGTGAGGCTCGCTTCACGCACCTGGTAGTCCTAAGAGAGCAATTTAGGGATATGCTACATTGAAGTACGTTAAATATATCAAATTTCCACATTAAAATTTAAGCATATTTAAATTTCTTACTCCTCTATAAAACAAATTCTAAATTTGTTTGTAATATTGGATCTCGAGGTAAAGTGCTATAACCAATTACATTGAAGTTTTAGATAGGTAGAGGACAATATTTTTAACATTATACATTCAATATAGCTAAAAAAGTTGTTCAATAAGCCAACCAAATAAAGAAGCAATTCCTGGCGGTACTTCTAAAGTGATATTTTATCAAAATTAATACGAACCAGATTTATTAAATCTTATCAATTTCAACCAATAAATGTTAACTATATTAATAATTATGTTTACTGATATCAAAATTAACTTTGTGAGTAAAATCATCTCTTAACCAAAGCCTCAAGGTTGCCAAGATTTTTCTTTAAGAGAAAAAGGTTGCTAGTTATCCGTTTCGTTATAGTTTTCATTAGAAATGAACTCACTTAAAAATATGAACCAACTAATTTTTGTTTTTGAGAGAAAGGTAGCACGCTATCTGCTTCATTCATTAAATAGATGAACTTAGCTACATAGTGTGAGGCAGTCAGGGTCTCAGGAAGACAAAGAGTTACCGAAAAAAGGAACAAAAAAGGATAGCAGGAAAAAAATAGAAGCAAGCGTCGAAAGTGCCGGGTGTAAGGTGTAACAGACGCCAACCTCACCCAGCTTTACAAAAGTTGGCTCACTCTGTCGCCAGTACTCTGATACGGTGAGCTGCAGAGATGGCGTTCGGTGGTAGGTTCCGAAAAATAACGTTGTTCCTTTCGCACCAGATCGTCCACCACAAGGCCGCCACTAGAGCCATCGAAGTGTCAGCCTGTGCCCCCCTCCCAGGCAACTCCTCCCAAACGATGTTGACGTCCTCTGTGGAGGTGAAGACATGGGGGCTGTTAAGGATCGAAATAAGTAGGAACTTACTAACGACACACCCCACCAACAAGTGATCTACAGTCTCCAGATCGGCGCCACACAGGACACACCCGTTGTTCCCTGACCAGCCCCTTTTAAGGAGATTGTCCACAGTCGGCAGTCTCTTTTTTAAAGCTAACCAGAAAAAGATTATGACTTTTGTCGAAATTTTCAGTCTCCAAACGATTGTCGATCGTTGCGACATCTTTGACACCCCCAAGCCTGATAAACGAGTACACTGATTTGACTGTAAATCTGTTACCAGAGTCCCATCTCCAGTGGATGGCATCAGGTTGATCTTTAACATGAATGTTAGCGAGGGTGTTCTTGAGTTCTCTTATACACTGTTTGCACTGTTGTATGTTTCTTCACACTCCTCTCAGAATCTTTCTCCACCTCCATCCGGAGGCAGAGAAACAATCGCTGACACGTACTTCTTTGCGGTCAGCATAGAAATATAAGTCTGGAAAGTGCAACTTAAGGGATGCGTCACCACACCATCTATCAGTCCAGAAATCTATCAATACTCCGTCTCCCAGCTCATAGTTCAGTCCACATTTAAATGATTCCTTCGTTTCTAACACGTTCTTCCACCATTGTGAGACCGGTCGAAAGGTTCTAACACGTTCTTCCACCAACTAAATTTTGAAATTGAGATGAGTATTAAGCTTTTTAGTTGACCTATATTAATATAGTTGTGTGGGAAATGCGGATGTAGATTATTGCACGACCTGCGCCTGGTAAATTATTTTGGACTCATGCCACGTGCAAGCGTATCTCGTGCGAAATGAACTTACTCCTCGTTTCGCAGCACTATTCATTTATTATTGTAAATGATTATTTTAAGGGCAAATTGGTTCTCAAACTATAAAGAAGGGATATTTTAATTTTTAATATTGTAATTTATTATAATATTTGGTTCGAATTTTAAAAATTATTGTAATTAAGATCTACTATATAATTTAATTTAGTTGACTAAATATTGATGAATCGCTTTACTTTAGCAAGTTATCAATATTTAATCAATTAAATTTATTTATGGTACTAAATTGTAATAATTTTAAAAGTTCAAATCCGAAATCATAATAAATTAAATTTGAGGACCAAAATGTCACCCGGCAGATAGTTTAAGGACCAAATGTGTACTTCACCCTTTTTTTTAAGGTAAAGATGTACAAAGTAACAGAACTAACTTGGGACTATTGTCCATTTGATTTAGCAACTTAATTTTTCAAAATTTTAATTTTATTATCTAAAATTTTAATTTATTTAATTTAAGTCGGTCAATGATACTTTGACTTTAAAATATGAATGTGTCGTTCATCTTTACAAATTTAGTTAAACTTTATTCAATTCTCGCAACTATAAATACATTAAAATAAGTATTAGCTTATATTTTAAATTGTAAAGTTAGGTAGTAAAAATTAAAATTTTAAAAGATTGGATAATTAAATCAAAATATTCCGTAGCTCATATAAGTTTTGTGCGTATTTACTTTTTTATAATTATGAGTTGGTCTCGTGATATTTATTCGGCATTCTCATGTTTTTTTTTTTGAGAGAGAGAAAGGTAGCATGCTACCTGCTTCATTTATTTTTTAAAAAAATAATAGCTGAAAATGTGAAGCAATTAGATTTCGAACTTGGGATCTCAGGTGCCAACCACTAAGCCTTTTGGCACAACGAAACTCTCCATCTCTGTTTGGCAGAGATGGAGAGTTTCATTGTGTTTTCCAGTGTGCGAACTTAAGGCAGCAGCGAGAGTGCTAAATTGTGGTTCTAATTTTCTACGAAAACAAAAAGGATCTTGCACTATTAACCAAAGTCAATTTGAATACAACAAAGTATTCATTTTGGATTATTTTGTATCTAATTCCTCAGATGCAGGCCTTTTTTATTTCTGAATTTAGTGTATACCAAGGAATAATAGAGTCGACGCCCAATAATTTTATAAGAATTAAGGCCTAGAGCCCAATACACGGAGTCCCTAGTTAGAATAGCAAATATTTGGGCCCATGGCCCAACTCTTTCTTTTTCCTTGTTGCACCATTTACTAAGAAAGCCAATCCGGCCCGGCCTGGCCCGGACTACACTACAATAGGCCCAAATCACGTAATTTAAACCAATCTTTTATGGCCCACTACGAGTATCAAGTGAAATCATAGTATTGTAAAACACTAGTGATTCGTATACAATAGTGGTGACCATTTCGCATCGCAACACTCTCTTCAATCTTAACACTTTGATTTCATTTTAGATTATAATCCTACAACTCACCTTATCCAAAAGTTATTTTTTTCTACTTGTCTTATCATTTTTGCAACTAAAAATAAAAAAGAGATTAGTAAACCTTACAACTCTTGGACAAGGAATTACAAAAATTACGGTCTGTTTTGGTTTCAGATTTAGTACTTTTTAATTTAAACTTTTTGTTCAAAAGGCAAATAAACTTGAATTAACAGTTCTAAACTAATAGGATGGACAAAGAGATGGGAAGTGAGCGCGACACGAGATAAGAGACAAGTAAAAGAAACACAGGCATCATGTGCTATGGACCACCGACACAATTTCATGTCTCTCTCCTTTTCGTTTTGTTTTTCTTTTCTTTTTTATCATGGACCTTTGACTCATAATAATCATGCTCTCCTACTCCCCCTTGAAGTTTCCCCCCTCCCATGAGGCTATGATCCCTCCCCACCATTCATGATTCATCCCCTCCCCCACTTCCTCATCTCCCTCCGCAGTCCCAGCCGAAAACCTCCTCAACAAACTACAGCTAATTAATCCATCCATCCATCCATCCATCAATCTACTGTTATTATGGGCATAACCCATCACCCCCACCACAACCATTTCCCCACCAAAAAGCTCATCACTTGGGCTCTCTATGCTCTCATCCCCTTAGCCCTCCTCCATTTCTACCTCTTTCCCCTCTCCTCCCCCCACCAACCATCCCCATCTCCTCATCATTCCCAAACCCCCATCCATACAATCTCCTCTTCCCATCAAGGTGTATATTTATACATATATCGACATTAATTTTTATCATACTCTATTAGATAGCGATGGTTAATTTTATCTAATAATTATTTTGATTCCTGCTGTCGAGTAACACCGACAGGTGCCACCACGAGAACTGATGAGCTCGGATTAATCCGGAGGAGGCCGCGGTGTGACTACGCGGAGGGGCGATGGGTTCGGGACGCGGCGGGACCGCTGTACAACGGCACGAGCTGCGGCACCATCAAGGACGGCCAGAACTGCATGGCGCACGGCCGACCCGACACCGGCTATCTGCACTGGCGCTGGGAGCCGAAGCGCTGCGCCCTCCCGCGCTTCAACCCCGCGTCATTTCTTAGACTACTGAAGGACAGGCACCTGGCGATGATCGGCGACTCCATGGCGCGGAACCAACTGGAGTCGCTGCTCTGCCTCCTCGCCACGGCGTCGCGCCCCGAGCTCGTCTACCGCGACGGCGAGGAGAACAAGTTCCGGCGGTGGGTCTTCCGCGAGTACAACGCCACCGTGTCGGTCTTCTGGTCGCCGTTTCTCGTCAGAGGCGTCGAGAAATCGGCGGCGGCGGGGCTGGATCACAACGAGCTGCACTTCGACGGCGCCGACGCGCGGTGGGCGTCGGAATTGGATAAGATGGACGCGGTGCTGTTCTCCGTCGGGCACTGGTTCCTGCACCCGGCCGTGTACTACGAGGGCGACGCCGTGCTGGGCTGCCACCACTGCCCGGGACTCAACCACACCGAGATCGGATTCTTCGGCGTGTTCCGGAAGGCGATTCGGAGGGCTCTTCGGGAGGTCATGGACGCGCAGCACCGCAGCAGTGGCGAGAAGGAGAAGCTGGTGGTGGTGACGACGTTCTCGCCGGCGCACTTCGAGGGGGAGTGGGACAAGGCCGGGGCGTGCCCGAAGAAGGAGCCGTTCGGAGAAGGGGAGAAGGAGATGGAGTACATGGACAAGGAGATGCGGAAAATTGAGGTGGAGGAGGTGGCGGCGGCGGCGATGAAGGGTGGAAGGGTGAAAATCGAGGCGTTGGACGTGACGGAGTTGGCCCTGATGCGGCCCGACGGGCACCCGGGCCCGTACATGTATCCGAATCCGTTCGCCGAGGGGCCGAAAGAGAGGGTGCAGAACGATTGCGTGCACTGGTGCCTGCCCGGGCCGATCGATGCATGGAACGAGATATTGCTCGATATGATGAAGAGATGGAAAGAAGAGTAAGAATTATTGAACAGAAAATTTTGTTGTGTATTTATGTTTTTTTTTTTTTTTTTTTTCTCCTTTGTTTGATTTTGTTTTAATTTAGGATACTGTGGAGAGGGATAGAGAGCTTGGTATGTGTTTCATGAGGGTTGATAGGGAAAGATTGAGGAAATCTAGCAACGTTGAAAGTTGGGAACAGGTGAAATCTGTAGGTTTCTGTTGGAAGGTGAATTTATTTGGACCAAAATGGAGAAGGTCATTAATTTTTGTTCTCGACCTATGTGTTGAGAGTATTTGAGATGAGCATATATTTTTATTAACCCCAAGTTTCTGAGAGTTCGGTAAGAAAAAAACGGATGGAGAAGGGAAAAATTGAGAAGATTTAGGTGGGGCCTGAAGCAGATGGTAATAAAGTAACAACAATAAATTTTGGGCCTGCATTTTGCTTGTGCGGTGACTAAATGCGCCTGATTTTATTATATTTTAGATGCTCCGAAAATTTTGAAAATATTTTAGATCAACAATTTGAGCTCGTCTTTATGAGATGCTCCGAAAATATGTTACTAAGAATTTGCACCAAAGCAATTTTATTTAAATAATAACATAATGCTATAACAATTGTATATATTAAAATAATACTAGAGATTTACTTTTGTATTTTTTTATTGAAAGGAAAAGAATAATTATATAAAATAACTTTTTTGGTCAGAGGTGGGTAGATGGAAGATACCCAACACAAGGAAAAGCTCTACTTGTCTAAAGTCTAATCTAAGTTAATTAATTAATGTTTGGAATGGGTAAATAACTTGCGAGGCTTGTTTGACGTTGTTTTCACGCACCTGGTATATTGAAGTACGTTAAGTATATCAAGTTTCTACATTCAAATTATAAATTTAAGCATATTTACATTTCTTCCTCCTCAATAAAACAAATTTTAAATTTATTTATTATATTGGATCTGGAGGAAAAGTGCTATAATTAATTACATTGAACTCTTAAGCACCTAGAGAACAATATTTTTAACATTATACATTCAATATTGCTTAAAAAGTTGTTTCAATAAGCCAACCAAATAAAGAAGCAAGTCCTAGCAGTGCTTCAAAAGTGATATATTTTACCAAAATTAAAACAAACCAGATTTATTAAATCTTATCTGCTTCAACCAATAAAGAATAACTAGACTAATCATCTCCTAACCAAAGCCTCAAGATTACGGGTGTTTTTTAGGAGGAAAAAAAAAAAAGCAAGTTATCTGTTTCGATCAATTTTATTAAAATTAAACTCAGCTAAAAATATAAAATAAGTAAGTTTCAAAATTAAGATTGTGAGTATTATTTATTAAGCTTTGAATCTACTGTACTAGGATGGTTAGTCTCAAAGTTGCCAATATTAATAACGAGAACAATATTTTTAATCAAGTTATTTGAAAGCGTGGTCACACGATTCCTTGTGCGGCAAATGGGGATGTAGTTGTTTGCACGACCTGCGCCCGTAAATTATTTTGGACTCATGGCCACGTGTAAGCAGCCCGTGTGATTAAAGCAACTGTGTCGTTGTAACCTCGAAAATTGCTCCGGAAATTGTGCTAAGCCACTATTTATTTCTCTTCTTTTCGCAGCACTATTCAATTATTATTATAATAATGGTTCTGATATTAATAATTGGCTTTTTGGTTGGTGGCCGGGTAACTTACATGTTTGATGCTCATATTTTAATTTTTAAATTTTAATTTATTATAATATTCGATTGGAATGTTGTAATTAAATTTTATAACTTAATTAATGTATTATTAAAAAAATTTGATGTGGCAGTATCGTAATTGATAAATACGCCAACAATTACGATATAAGATTATTTTTATATCAACGATGCGTCAATATTTAATCACTTAAATTTATTCATATTATTTAATTAAATAATTTTAAAAATTCAAAATAGATATTATAATAAATTAAAATCCAAGTGTGGTTCTAATTTTCTTCGAAAACAAAATGGATCTTGCACCATTAACCGTAGTCAAATTGAATATAACAGAGTATTCATTTTTTATTAGTTTGTATCTAATTCCTCCTATGCGGGCCCTTCTTTTTTCTTTTTTTTTGAAATTTGAGTATACATAAAGATTTCAATCTAATCTTTTTATGTCAATCCGCTTCGTTTATTTTTTTTAGAAATAAACTTAGCTAGAAATGTAAATCAATTAGGATTCGAACTCAAAACCTCAGATACCAACCACCAAATTCTTTGCCACTTGCGCTAGGAACAGTCGGTGTCAATAAAGACATTTTGATGTCAATAAAGCCACAAAATGTCTTTGTTTCCCCAGGAGATTGGACTTCGTATTTTTGTCATGTAATGAATTGGTCATAGGATACTCATTTATTCACCATTTATTTTCTTTCATGATCAAATATTGGAGCTTCTCTCTCTCTTTCTCTTTTTTTTTAAAAAAAAAAAATCATGCACCTAAGATCTCCACCAAACTGTGGACCCATCACTTAAGACCTGAATCAAATTCTTTCATATCATTACTCTAATTAATCCCATTTGATGCCAAAACTCTAATTGGCGAGCTATTCAAATTTCTAAACGTACAAGGCAAAATAATTTTTGTGTGGCCAGTTGAGAGTTCTACTATACAATTACAGGTACACCCAATTTATAGCAAGAGCACAAGAAACCCTGAATTTAGCTACTTCACTATAATATATTAGTAGCTTCTACCGAGGCCCGGTGAGAAGTCGAATTCACTTTGAATTTGATAAATGTATTGCTTGTGAAGCATGTGTTCGTGTATGCCCGATAGATCTACCCGTTGTTGATTGGAGATTTGAAAGAGATATTAAAAAGAGAAATCACTCTCTTTTTTTTTTAAAGAAAGATAGCACGCTACCCGCTTCGTTTATTTCGTATAAAAATAAATTTGGCTGAAAATGTGAATTAACTAGGATTCGAACTCGGAACCTCGGGTACCAACCATTAAGCCCTTTGTCACTTGCGCTAGGGACGGTCGGTTGAGAAATCACTTTTTTGATATTGAGTTTGGTGGAATCTTTCAATTAATTACCTTCACATTTACTTGAGCCTCTTTTTCGCACTCTAAATTGACCAATCCAATGCGTCTTTTCATTTACATATAAAAAAGTAAAACATTTTCTTTTCTCGACTAATGAAATCGAGTCCAAATTGGATGCACTAACAAAATTGCAAATTTTAATTTTAGCCATTCGTGTTAACAAAGAGAGTTGCAAATAGTGATATGACTAGTTAAATAGTTAGCCTCGCCTAATTTGGTAATATATAATGATTAAAAGTATTATGTTTACACTATGAAAAAGCTAAAAGCTTTAAAAGTGTTTTCGATCTTTTCTTTTTTCACACTAAAAAATTACAGTTACAATCTCTATCAAAAAAACGTATAGGATACATACTTTTTCGGTGGCGGCTGCAATCACAATTGTAAAATATTAAAGAAGAAAAGATTATAAATATTTTTAGGCACACATTTCTCTGGTGACGATTGCAACGATAATTTTAAAGCATTACAGAAAAAAAAATTATAAACGCTTTCAAAACTTTTAAATTTTTATAAAAAAATAATACTGTTAACAACCATATTACAAAACTAAGCCTAAGTTGACTATAAGAATATTTTCACAGGGCTAAATTTACCCAGGTGGGTATCCATTTGCCATGTAGGATAAAGCATAATCTATTTAACATGCATCCTCCAAGTAGTCCTTCCTAGTTGAGCAAACAAATTAAGATGGAGAGCAAGCACTCATCAAAGTCCTCTAATATTGGAACATCTTTTCTCTCTGCTATGTTATCATCTCACATGAGTACTACACTGTCCAAGAACATGGTAGCTTCACAATCTCTATACTATTCTCTTGAGTGGAATGTGATCCAAAAGAAAATTGGATCCTTCCTATTTTTGTTGCTTGTACTCTCCACCATCTTCCTTTTGTTCATCTTGTATTCTTCAAACACTTACAATATCACAACCAAAGATGCCCTTAAAGAGAGCTCCATTTCAGAGAATTTGTCTCCTCCTGCAACCAAGGAAGCACTCGTCAATGAGTCTTCACTTGCCACTACTCAAAGATCACCCACAACTGGTAAAAAGCATTATCTTTGCTGTCAATTTACATTAAACATTTCTAGTCTGTTTGGCTCCACTTCTGTTTCTATTTTAATTTTTGATAAGAAAAATTTAGAGCATACGTTGTTATCAGAAGTAAAAATAAAATTTCAAGCCTCAAAAGTATACATTACGGACGAACCAATTTGAGATACTTTGTTGTACTAGTTCTACTAACAACACTATTAAGACACCACCTATATCTTACAGCAGCGCCAAATAGACTCTTTGTATCAATACTTTTCTAGTAATAAACTTTTGCATTTGAATTTATGGATGGTGAGGAAGAGGTGTGTGACTTGTCCATGGGGAAGTGGGTGAAGGAGCCAAGAGGGCCTCTATACGACAACACGACGTGCCGAACCCTGCCGGATTTGAAGGACTGCATGAAGTACGGGAAGGAGCCGAGCTACTTGTACTGGAGATGGAAGCCCGAGGGGTGCGAGCTCCCGAGGTTCGATCCCGAAACATTCCTCGCCGTCGTCCGGGGCAAGAAGCTGGCCTTCATCGGAGACTCACTCGCCCGGAACCAAATGGAGTCCCTGCTGTGTCTTTTGTCTCAGGTTAATTACCACTCTTAACATCTTAGTAATGTGCTAACAAATTTAAGGAAAATCATTGATTCTGTACCTTTTTTTTTTTTGTTCCGTTTTCTATCAGATTAATTATTAGATAACACGACATTAGAGTAAACTGCCTCAGTTTTAGAGGTTTCGATATTCAAATATGAAAAAAACGTACAAAACTTATCAGAATTATGTGTCATTTTGAATTAGGTATCTAACATTTTAGAATTTTAATTTTATTACTCAATCTTTCAATTTATTTCATTTGAGTCAAGTAATGATACTTTGGATTCAAAATTAAAACTAATCACTTTAATGAATTGATTATTGCGAGAATTATATAAAGTATATCAATTTAATCTGTAAAGATAAATCACACATTCAAATTTTAAAGTTAAAAATATTGTTGAATGATTCTGATCAAATAAATTAAAAAGTTGGATAATAAAATTTAAATTTTAAAAGATTGGTTAGTTGATTCAAAATAATCTATAATTCATATAAGTTCTGTATGTTTTAACATGCAAACTTAATTGTGTTTATTCTCTGCTGTTCATTGAGCTTGTAGCTAATTCTTCTATTTTCTTTCAACGAAATCCACTTGTTACATAGGCAGAGACTCCGATCGACGTATACAAGGACGACGGCGACAAATTCCGAACATGGCACTTCCCCTCCCACAACTTCACCCTCATGGTCATGTGGACCGAATTCTTCGTCGAAGGAATACAAAGGATCGTAAACGGAACGGCTACTGCATCGTATGACATACACTTAGACAAGATCAACACAAACTGGACCTCGCGACTTCCGGGTCTAGACTTCGCAGTCATCTCCGGCGGTAACTGGTTCTTCCGAACCCACTACTTGTACGAAGGCGGAAAAACCGTCGGTTGCCTCAACTGCAGAGAGGACAGCCTAAGAGACCTCGGCGTCGAGTTCGCCATTAGAAGTGTAGTTCGAAAGGCGCTCGAGTTCGTAAGTACGTGCGCGGAGTGCGACGGGCTCGTGACATTCCTGAGGACATACACACCATCACACTTCGAGAACGGCTCATGGTTCACTGGGGGATACTGCAATAGAACTCAACCTTTGAGTGAGGATGAGTTAGGATTGCGCGGGTTTGATTTGAATTTGAGGAAGATTCAATTTGAAGAGACGGAGAGAGTTAGGACTAAGGTTAATGGGCCGGGCCGAGAATTCGGACTTTTGGATGTGACGAAGGCGATGATGCTTCGGGCCGACGGGCATCCGGGGGCCCATTATGATAAAAGGTGGGTTAGGAATGCTAATGATTGTTTGCATTGGTGCTTGCCCGGGCCTGTTGATACGTGGAACGAGGTGCTATTGGAAACTCTTAAGAAGTATTCGCCACTCTAGTGATACAATTTTTAGTTGTTTGTTTGGATTAAACATGTAAAGGGAATATTTGCACAAATGAATAACTTTTGTACGCGATTTTTCTTTTCTGTTTTCCTTTTAAACTACCGTAACATCATAGCATCCAAAAGTAAAAAAATTTTAAAAAAGCATTTACAAAATATGTATATCCAGGACTTATGCCTGATTACTATTCACTAAATACATCAGAAACTGGTCTCTGAAACTAATTCCGAGTCCTAACTAGCAACCTGGAAAACCAACCTGAAAAAGAGCACCAGAAGTCCAAATCCGAGAAGAAAGAAACACCCAATGCCGAAAACTGACAGGTAGTCTTCTAAGTCGGCCAATCGGAGGCGACGGCGGGATTCGTTGATACGGTTACTGCGAGGGACGAAAGGGATGAAAGAATCCAGCGCGATGACGATCTCTAGGATCTGCGGCTGCGGCTGTGGCTGCGGCTGTGGTGGCCGCGGAGGCTTCTCCGTCCTCCTCGGAGGCCTCGCGGTCGACGGTATGCGGTCGGAGGAGACCAAAACCACTCTGTCCATCTTGCAGAGAGCTTCTTGATTGCAATGAGACAGATTTTGAACGTTGATGGAAGAAGTTTGGGGCATGCATATATATACATATATATATATACACACACACACACATAGCGAGAGCAATCGAGTTATTTAGAGACACCGATTAGGAAATAGGAAGCTTGTTTCCGCTTGGAGTAGGAATAGGATTAGGATTCCATAAGATTATATAAAAAAATAGTCGTTTACACAAATCATATTTGAAAGTCTAACCATAAATTAATATAACTTCTATCTTTTTTTAATAAAAAAAGGGCAAACGATGATTTTAAACATTTAAGAGATATAGGATAAACAAAGCCGTTACTTACTAGGATTCCTCTATACGGACTCGTAATATTAATGCGAATAGTAGGGAGGGAAAAAAAAACAGAAAAATCGTGACTGAACAAATTTAACAAGACGAGATCAGACCCCTCAAACTTGAAAAATGATAAAAGTAAATGCACCACACTAACATGAGGGATGAACACGTAAACTTCAATCTGAAAAGAGAAAAAAAACCTCTACTTGTGTTGTTAGTGAAACCAACCTCAATAGCATTCCGAGTTAACTTGGACTTGTAGCAAATAAACACCAAATTAGCTCAAACTATAGCAATTAAAACAGCATGAACGCAGATTTGCACTGACCGGAATGTATCAATTTGATGTCAAATAAATCAATCTATTTTACAGTTACGACAAGATAATCTTGTCACCCTTTTCAATATCAGGAGACGAACATGACCCTCCGCAAACTAAGATGTGAGTATGATAAAAGTGAAATATGAAAGTTATGCGATGGATTGATCGCTAAAATATGTTGCATTACGTTGACTATCACAAGGTGATTCTGGTAGTTGTTTGTACATTAAGTACTTGCGCCGCTGAACACTCAGCCAAACTAAGATGCTATCAGTTTGGACAACCTCGTAACCAGCTTTTTTATACATCTTAAATGGAACTTTGTCGACCATTCTGCAGTGGAGATATACAGTTCTTTTAGCTCCCATTTGGATTATCAGCTCCTCGCACGCTTTCAGCAGTTGCTTTCCAATTCCCCTCCTAGAATACAAAAAGAATATCAGCATATTAGCCATAATCCGGGAAATCCCTAGTTGAATGTCGGATGAGCTAATATGCAGCACTTGTGGCCTTTGGATCTGCATCGACTAATAAATCTCTAATTTTATAACAATGATGAAGAGAACAGTTGTACATACGGCATGTTAGAGCAAACGATAGTCAATAAAAAGTTTGACATGGATTATAAAAGTTAACCACTCGGTTAGCATTCCAAATGATAGTAAAGTTTGTAGTATTCCTCTTATTTTCAGCTCTGCGGGTGCAAATTACCACTTTGGTCTCTACGGCGCTGCATTTTCATCTTAGTATATATTTTTTCATTCTGTACGATGAACACAATACGAGTTTACAATCATCAGGGACATGTTTCATAACTATAGAGGGAAGGGGGAGCAGGGGAAATGAAAGGTCTTCCTCTGTTACGGCGAATTGCAAATGCTACAGTTCGGTTCGAGTCAAAGGATAATGTGGGTGCTAATACAGGGTGTCCTATTTCTAATTTTCTATGCCTCTTTTGATTGGACCAATTTTGGCGGAATGTTACTATTTACCTGAATTGGTCTAATGGTTGCAACTATTTATTAATCATCAAAGCAGTTCCAAATCTTATTTGATGCGCAATTTTGTTGGCCAAGCCCCCTTATTCATGTAATATTCAAGTTGTCTTGCAACATAAAACAAAAACAATAAGATACGACTTCGCGGCCTCCGCCATTTCTGTAGAATATTATCATGCCAAGCTATTCCTTTCTTAGCTCGGCTTTGTCATGTTTCTTTTTTCCCCGGCAATAGTTTTCTAGTAGCTTGTGAATTGTGACCGAGAGATTCAAGTGATGGAGAACAAATTCAATTAGCAAGAATAATATCAGCGAATTCAAATGATCACTATAAATTAACATCTTCCTCCTGAAGACACAATTGAAATAGCACGACGAGAATACATTGGGCGATTCCGATAAGAATACCTTCTAAGCGACTTTTTCACAGTCATGTTGCAGATGTAGGGGTAATCGGGCGGGGGCGGCGGCGTGGGGGGCGCCGCGATGGCCCCGACGGCGTCGAAGGAGACCTCGGCGGTGCAAGCGAGCTCCGCCTCCTCCGCGCCCTTGCTCGTGTACAGGCCGACGAGCACCACCGCGTGGGGGACGAGGCGGCGCCGCTCCGCCACGTACTGCTTCACCAGGAAGGCGAGGAGCTGCGCGTAGCGCGGCGGCGCCCACATGGACTCGCTGAACGACTCGGCGAGGAGTTCGACGACGGCGTCGAGCTCGGACTCGTCCATGGCCCGGATCTGCAGCGCCCCGTGCTCGAACTCGTGCTCGTAGCGGAACTCTTCGAGCACGCGGAGCCGCTCGGGGGCGTGGACGTCGAGGAAGCATCCCCCGCCGCCGCCGCCGCCGCCGAGGGAGGAGTCGGCGGCGACGGGAGGGGCGGGGAGAGAGGAGCGGCGGCGGCGGTGGTGGAGGAGAGAGCGAGCGAAAGCGTAGGGTTTGGAGAGGGAGAAGGGGAGATGAGAATGGCGAGGGTTGTGATGGCGAGAGAGGATAGGGTGGAGGGTGGAGTCCAACGAGAGGGAGAGGGAGGTGGGGTAGGACGCCATGGAAGGGTTATAGAGGGAGGAGTGGGATGGGAGGAAGAGGAGGAGGAGTGGGGGTCCATTTTGAATGGGACGAGGATAATGAAGGGTTGGGTATTTAGTTTTTATTTTTTTAATTAGGTGACCTCAATGTTTACTGCGGCTGCTTGAAGTTATTCTCTTTCTGCCGAGTTCTTTTTATGGTTCACAAGGAAAGGGAAGGGAGGAATCAGTTATTAGAGTAAAGAAAGGGAGATGCTATTTTTCTCAGATAAATTGTTGCATGGACCTGGTTCATCCTGTCACACTGGGCATCGATTCTCTGCAAATCTTGGTGTGTCTTGGTGTGTAAGAATTTTCTGTATATTAGGAGTTCTGAGTTTCTACCGTCTATCACAAGAGGGCCGGGGTTGATCTCTACCATGCAATCCTGCTTTTTGGCTACTATTTGAGCGTCGTCTTTCGTGGAGACTAAGTTTGCCTTTTAGATGGATCATTGGACTTCTAACTTGTAGAAAATTTCTATTCACCAAATTTACTGAAAATTTATGGCCTCGCTGTATCCATCTTATCTGCAATTTCAAGTCCTAACAGACACATCGTGAGTTATTTATTGATATCAATCTATTAATGATGTATAACATTCATTCATCCTCCATAGTAGTTATGCATTTAAAGATTTGTTGATTGCTGCTGCCTTTTGTGGCAGAGATTTCATTTTGCTGGAACGAGAGAATCTTAACGAAAATACAAGAAAAACAGATGTTATGCTTAGGTATTTGCCATTTTGTATGTATTATGTTGATCTTCCTACATAAATCATCTGGTTTTCAAAATGCTTTACATAATTGATACAAACAGTAGTGACCAAAAATTCATTATCTTTTCAACTGGAATTAGTCATCTTCTAAGTGTCGAGGCTTGATCTACATTGAGGCCTGTTTCTATGTAAGCATTTATATTAGAGAATATATATGACTTGCTCTTCTTTTCTATTAATGTGTACCTTCCATATATTTTTTTTCTATTTTAATTTCAAACTGTAAGTCTGTAACGCATATTCACTTAACGTGGACAAGCATTGGACCATTGAATCTTGTTCAGAATAGCACGAGGAATCCTGATCTAAATAAAGTAATAATAATATTGTTTAAACTGAAGTTTCAGTTTCCATGATCCTCTTCAATTGCAGAATTTTGATTTCAAAAAATTGAACCACTCTAGAAATGCTGCAGTTTGAGACGGCGCATATGGAAGTGTATAAATTGACTTTATAGTTTTATTTACAGTACGTCTCAAGCAGCAAAACACAAAAGTTTGAAACAAAAAATTATAATTGAACAACAGTTTCCAAAAACCAAAGATCGCATAACCCGAGCACTCTGCTTTTATACTTTCATACTGGCATAGATAATGAGTTGAAGTTCCTTCACACATTCTGTCATCGACGGTCTCCCGCTACTCTCAAAACAGACACAGCGAGACGCGAGATTTGCAAACATCGCAATAGACTCCATGGTGTACGAGTTTTTAGACATCTCAGCGTCAACCACCTTACGCAGCTTTTTCCGGTCATTAAGTATTTGATGAACCTGAGATCGATAAAACAGTTTCCTTACTGTACAGAAACTGACGTTTACTTTCTAGAAAATTTCATTACTGTACCTTTAATATGAGATTTTGATCTGTAGGACCCTGGCTTAACTCTATTGCTCTACGACCAGTTAACAATTCCAGCAAAACCACGCCAAATGCATAGATGTCACTTTGTAGTGTTAGTTTCCCTGTCTGTAACACAACAATAAAGAAACCACTATTAGATAATTATGAGTATCAATAAGCTGCTGGAACTTCAGCAATAAAGAAACTAAGAAAAGCTAGACATTAATTGTAGCTCCAATTTGAAGGATTTTACGCAGGTAAAATCATGGCATTAAAATGCTTTGTCTATTGGCAGAATTTATAGAAAAATCAAGATTAGGTGGCTGATCAAAGAATATAACTGTTTTGATGGTGGTATAGAATTGTTTGGCACTAGCAAGGATAGTTTAGTATTGGAAAGGAATGAGAAGCGTACCGATGCATACTCGGGATCAAAGTAGCCAAAAGTACCTAAAACTCTCGTTGTTGAGTATAAGTCGGCACCCTCCGGCATTAGCTTGGCGAGGCCAAAATCAGATATCTGAGGAGTTTAGTTTCCATTACTAGTACACCAAGCAATTTATAGAATATATTCGATAATATTCGTTACTGATAGAAACTCTACATTACCTTGGCCTCAAAGTACTCACTTAGGAGAATATTGCTAGATTTGAAGTCCCTATGGACAATGGGGACACCAACAGCCGGACTCGAGTGGAGATAAGCAAGACCCCTTGCGGCTCCAAGTGCTATTTTTAATCTCAATGGCCACTCCATCCTCACTTCACTGATTCCTGAAATGCCAAAAGAAGAAGAAAAAAAACGATGAAGAAAACAGCTATAAGATGAAGAAATGATATTCGTATAGCTTGAATTAAATAGACAATAGGTTATCATGCGAAACTAACCATTTAGAAGATCTTGCAGGTTTCCCTTGGGCATAAACTCGTATACTAAAAATCTATGCTTCCCATCGGCACAGTATCCAATTAGTGTGACCAGATTTGGATGGTCTAATCTGCTCAGAATGTCCACTTCAACTCGGAACTCGCGTTCGCCGTCAGCTTGTTTAGAAGGTGATAGATCCATTTTCTTGATTGCAACAACCTTAAAATCGCCAAAGAAAAAAAAGAATAAGTTTCTGAAAAAAAAGGAACAAAACTAGTTACGAAGTCGACATATCTTTATCTGGTAGGCATATCTGAGATTACACCGAATTGCTGGACACATGATTAGTAATGTTTTTGGTGAAAATATGACAGTTGAACAGAATTTCTTCAAAATTTAAAGCCAGATTAGAAAATTTATACACAGTTTATTGCTTCCATCTAATTAACAATTCATTTTCAGATTATTATTCCGTTTACTTACTGTCGATCAGCTTTCCAAATTCGGTAAATAATACAGTGCATCAAACATGACATAGTTACGGTTTGATACGACATCCACTATAATTTAGTTACAGACCTCACCATCCCTTAAAACTCCCTTGTAGACCCGACCGAACCCTCCTTTCCCGATCAGGTTCGTGTCGCTAAAAGCACTAGTTGCCTCCTCCATTTCCTTGAGAGTGAAAACCGACGAGCAATTACGCTTCTTCGGAGCGGGGCATTGATCTTTCAGCTGCCAAAGCTCCGCCGGCTTATAGATCCCTGCCACAATGGCGAATTAAAAGCCTCAAATTTGACCACTCCAACCAATAAATTCCCCACAAATTTAGCATATACCACTTACATGGATTGATATGATCAAGTGATTTGCTTCTCCTCCTCTTGTTCCATGATGTAACAATATTGAAAGGCATATTGGGCCTTTAATTATGCCAGTGTGAGATGCAACTACATATTTACAAACACATAATAACCACAGAAGAACACAACAAGGCATCAATAAACATGGGCAATTGAATAACAGGAAAAGAAACCCACCTGGTATTAGAATGAAACAAATGGAGGAGTAATCGATTTTCAGCAGGTCATGGAACGCGCACAGTTTCTTTTAAGAGCTGCAACAGAAGAAGAAGAGAACACATTAGAGCGAAAAGCAAATAATAGAGGTAGAGGGAGCATGAAAGGGACGGGGTAATACTAGGAAAGGGGTCTCTTCGGAGCTACGGATGAAGCTACGGTGCATTTTAGAGATTACCCACCAAACTCATGTCTCAACCACCACCTACTGTTTTGCAAAAGAGTAAAGGAAGGAGAAGGAGAGGAGGAAGGAAAGGATAATGTAAAGGGAAAGAAGAGTACTTGAAGATCAAGAAAAGTAGAGAGAGATAGAGAGAGGGAGAGGAGAAGGGGTTTGGGGTTGAAGAGAGAGAGAGAGAAGTTGAAGGCGATGGGCGCGAGAGAGCCGTTGCGAGGAAGCTTTCATTCCCTTCTTTTTCGCAAATCGCAACCTCCACATTTGTATTTTTTTTTCTTTATTTTAATTTAAAAAATTAGAATGTGTTTGATGCTGTTACTTTAAAAAAACCCACTTTTTTCTGACTAAATGAAGCGGAGTGGTAGTACTATTCATTTCATTAGTCTAACCAGACAATTTTTAAGTCATACAAAAAGTATTTGTTTAGCCATACTGCAGAATATATTATTATTCAATAAGGAGTCTGGCTACTATATTTTTATGAGTATAAACCTCTTTATACTCATAAATTTTCGATCGTTAAATCAACTTTTTTAACTATTTTCATCCGTTAGATCATACTATCAAACCAACCATCCACTCAACCCTAGAGGACTACTATTATTCTAACCGAAAATTATTATCATCCTAACTGCACATCCCTTCATCCAATGGCCGAAAACTTATGAGTACAAATGAGTCTATATTCATAAAAATATAGTAGCCAATTCATACGATAAAATATTATTAAATTAATATTATTGGTGTTATGTTACAATTTTTGGAACATATTTTTTTCCCCCTGAGCATAAGAAGAGACTCCAAACTAGAGCCTTTGTTTGTTGGCCTCGGATTTTTATTTTCATTTTACGTTGCGTACGCAAATAAGTACAAATGAAATCAAATTAAATAAGGTCTCTAGAATGTTGACTGAATAAAGTAGTAAAGTGAATCAAGTTTGCTAAGGGTTGGTGGATCATATGGCGGGACATTTATAACTGTGTGTTTGAAAGTCTCTTTTCGGCCATCTTGTGATCCTGTTTTTTAAGTTCTTGTTAACAGTGATCAGGGAACAGATATTAGCAGATCTGTGAATGACTGAGATAAAGCAAAGTATCGCAGATTCTCTTATGTCATGGCTCTTTTGTCACCCATAAACTAATATAAATTTCAGTTTCAGAAAGAGAAATAATTTGGAATCGTTTGCCGTATGGTATCAGTTAGGAATCTAAGCTAGCCAATTTAAAAATATTTAGACATCTTTAGATGTCTAATACTCTATTGGAATTCTGGGTGGTTCTCGCTGTGCTGAATCGCGTATTCCACAGATTAGTTGAGACGTTAAACAATATTGTTACATTAACCCTTTACCGAACACCGAAGAAAAAATGTATCATATATGAAGCTTTCAAAGGGAAGTTAACTAGTCTATTTTCGATGTGTGTTCTGTTTTAAAGTACCAAGTATTTTAAGTCTGAGGTTCTATTCTCAGCTTATCCACTTACAGCTAGGACCTAGCCCACTTATTTATAGTTGCATAAAACTTAGGCACTAACCATGCTTAATATCTTTGAAAACATGTTCTCCACAATTTCCTATTTATTTCAAGCGTCGATTAGTTCATGCATACAGTCCAAAATATCGCAAATTTGTCACCACATCAATTACATGTAAGGAACCGGGTCAACCCTCCAATTTATTTTATTTTATTTTTGAAAATATAGGAGACTTTTCAATGGGGGAACGAGAGCATTTAAACTTGAGTTAGGAAATATAAAAGTTAAAATTCCCTTCAATAGAAGAATCAGCAACCTTGATTCATTTTTCCTGATCTCTGTTTGTATGTGCATATCTTTTTTAATCTCAAATGTCGATGTTCTATAGGTACTCACTACATATTTTTGGCTATAGTTGCAAATAATGTTAATCTAAGTCAATTATAATGTTTAGTACTTACGATCCAAATCATATACAACTTAGTCTGCATGTAACATATATAAGCATGCTAGTACATCAGTAACTTTTTCAGAAAAAATTTAGTAGTCTCTGTAGACGTACAAAAAGGTAGAAGTTTAAATGTGCGTCGATGAAGAGGACATGTTCTTTCAACGATCTGGAAATTTTAATATATTTTACTGGAACTATTTCAAAAATTTACAGTTCATTTTTCAAAGTTCCCTTCTTCCATACACTTAAAAAGAAAAAAAAAAGGTCTCTCTCTCTCAAAAACAAATTGAGTCCCCAACTCTGGTACAGTAGTACCAACTACCAATTTGAATCCATAAATATCCATGTTTTCCTGCAACGGATGTGGATTAAAAGAATGAGATGCAAAAGATAGATGAGCAGTGCACAGAGTGCACACAGAAATTATTCCTGACCTAATTATTGTTACTACGCCAATTAGCTTAATTAAGGTGGACATTTCTTTTTTTTTGAGAAAAGGTAGTGTGCTACCGCTTCATTCATTTAAGAGTAATGCTTCAATACACCAATTTAATTAAAATCTAACCGTTGATATTTTAAGGTTAAGATTGTCTTTACGCTGTAATTACCTGCTCAACAGGTTACCATTGAAGAACAATAGTAAGGGTAATATTGGAAAATAAATATTAGTCAATTACCAAATTTGATAAACCCTAAATAAATATTTGTTTCCTTATTTAGTTTTCTCACTTACCAAATCAGATAGTGATTGATTTGATGATTAACAAACCTTCATAAGATTGAATGTAAAATTAAATTTGAGCCTAAAATTCTATAATTGTACACATTATATTCAAATTTAATTTAAATTTTAATTTGCAGAAAGAAAAAAAAATTATGTTTAAATTAGTACATTTCAATTCAAATTGCTAATTCAATACTAAAATACTGTGAAAATTAAAATATATGTTTACTTATTTTAATTTGTAAGATGTGATGTACTTATGAACCCAAATTTTATTATTTATTCAAATAAAAGGCTTCTATTTTTTAAATTAAGTTTAAATTATTTAGTCTAAAAATTACATAGAATGTGGCTAAACTACACATGGGCATCTTCACGGATCTCCATCTCTACAGGGAAAGTGTTAGCTCATCCATGTGGTACTTATTTGGTTATCTTCAAGTGAATGTTTGTACTTATTTGGTTTTATTTCATCCGAATTTGATAAACTCTGAAGAAATATTTGTTTTCTTATTTAATATTGTCAGTTACCAAATTAGATTGTACGTAGTTGATTTGATGATCAACAAACCTTCATAAGATTAAATTTATAATTAAATTTGAGCCTAAAACTCTTTAATTTTATACATTATAGTCAAATTTACTTTTAATTTTAATTTGCAGAAAAAATTATGTTTAAATTAGTACACTTCAATTCAAATTGTTAATTCAATATTAAAATAATATGAAAGTTAAAATATATATTAACTTATTTTAAATTGTAAGTATGATGTACTTATGAACCCAAATTTTATTATTTATTTAAATACAAGGCTTCTATTTTTAAATTAAATTTAAATTATTTATTCAATAATGAAACAATATTAAAGTTTGAAAATACTGATTAATAGTAAATAGTAATACTCGAATTGTCAACTTTGAGTCGACTATTTATGTTCAAAAGTTAAAATATAGAAAAATTATATTTTTTTTCTATTTGAATTTTAATTTTGACCATCCAATTTCAATTTATTAAGAGTGTCGTCTTGAACTTTGTATTTTATTGCATTTAAATTTTACAATCCTATTTAATTGACTGACTAGTAACGTGTTGGTGATATAATAGTGATATTGATGTTTTGTAGTTGATTATATGAGAATGACTCAAATGCATCACTGCCACACCAATTTCAAATTATTATTCAAAAAAAAATTTAAGACATTAAAAATTGGCTAAACTTTTAATTATAGTTCGAGATTAACGGGCAGACTAAATACTTTCCATAATGCATCATTTTATGTTTCGAATTTGAATGTGATACATTAGTAAAAAAAGTTAATAATAATTTTACAATATAACATATTGTCTAATACATAGTAATTTTAAAGTGTAAAAGAATTCACATAATAATAAGTTTTCAAATCAGAAAATACAATAGCGCATTTTGAAACATCAAAATTTCGACGCTCTGTATACCAAAGAAAATCAAAATTTTCAAATAGATTATGCATGTAGTTATAAAAAAATTGATGAAAAAAATATTATACCTGCTCCATCGAAAACAATTTTACTAAGGATTGCTAATATGAGAAATCATTTTTTGCCAACGCAAGTTCAAATAAAGAAATATCATAAATTACAAATAACTAAAGATGGAAAGAAATTAAGGCTATGCTAATATTATGGTAAAATTTTTTTAAAAAATTACTTAGATTTACTTCCCTTTTAAAAATGTAGAGAACATGTAAAGTTGGAAAGTGAAATTACGAAAAAACCCTTGGAGCGAAATTTATGACTTAGAAAAAAAACTGTACCCTCCCTATGTGGTGACCGGTACCGGTTGCTACAAAAGCCGGTCACCACTTGAGTAGGATGCATCTCCATCGTTCTTTTCAAATAAATTAAGAGATGAGATCTATTGGGTGTATAAAAGAATCTCTCTTCATTTAATTAAGGTAGACATTTCATCTGAATTTAGAAGCATATTATAGCAATTCATTTACTACTATATGCATTTCTCAAAAGCATTTACTCAAATGTTTATGCTGTGGACCCAGTGGTGTCTCTTACATGCAAATATTTTAGATTACCGTCGCACCGACGCGATAATAATGGTGAGAGGTAGCAGTAGGTGGCAGTAGATGAAACTTTTAATGAGAAATGCAGAGAATTGAAGCCCACATCTCTGAACAAGCACTATATATTCTAAGCTCTCCTTTGCTGATTCATATCACTTTGTATAAAGATGGCTTCTAAGCTTGATGTACAAGTTGAGGTGAAATCCTCTGCAGATAAGTTTTGGGGAGCCATAAGGGAATCCACTGATCTCTTCCCCAAGATATTCCCCAATCAATACAAGAGCATCGAGATTGCCGAGGGTGACGGAAAGAGTCCCGGCACTATCCGGATCGTCAAGTATGCTGAAGGTAAATGCTTCGATAATATTAACCTTTTTTAGTTCAACTATAACTTCTTCTGTAGTAAAGTACTGTCTGAATAGAACTGCTTGAAATTAGACTTTCTACTTTTTGAGTAGTAATATAAACTGTGCTTCATAATGCAGGAGTTCCGTTAGTTACATTCTCGAAGGAAAAGGTCGAGGTGGCCGACGACGAGAATAAGCTGGTTTCGTACAGTGTGATAGACGGAGAGATGGTGAACCTGTACAAGACCTTCAAGCCCACTCTCCAGGTTACTCCGAACGGCGACGGCAGCTTGGTGACCTGGTCCCTCGAGTTCGAGAAGGTGAATGCGGAGGTCCCCGAGCCCGATCTCATCCTCGTGACCGCGGCGAAGACCTTCAAGGATCTGGACGAGTACCTTCTTAAGAACTAGGGTTATCAGATGAAGAACCACCAGTACGGGAGAATAATGCCGGTTGTCGCAATGATTGCTTTATGAATGTTATTGTACCCTCATGCATGGATCATGTCCTTATGTTATTAATGATCATCCTTCTTTACTTGCTCTGTGTATGACTAAGGGATAAATAAATCTCTGATAAAGTAACTGATATTAGTAAAAAGAACTTAGATTCGATAGTTAAAAAACCATATTGGCTAGTTAAAATTTACAAAATTATTAATTTTTTTGAGAAAAGGATAGCACGCTGTCCGTTTCGTAAAATAAACTTAAGTACACAAGTGATTCGGTTGGGCCCTCAAAAAGAGCAACCAAAAGATTTTTAAAAAATGTTAAAAAAAAGAAAAATCCAAACACAAAACCAACCTACAATAGAATTGTCTTTAACGGCGATAAAATTCCTTCCATTATCACACTAAACTAGAGACTTTTTGAAGAATAGTCAGCAGCTCAAAGTAGCGGTTCTTAAAGATCACATTGTTTCTTTCCAATTAGATCTCCCACCAAATTACAGTTTCGTATTCGTCAGAAAATAAAAGATTGAAAATTTAAAAGCACCGAGAGCTTAGAAATAACTCTTATATCATATTATTCAAATAATTGATCCAATAAAAAACAAATATAGTTAATAATCTCCATCCATTTTTTTGGGTGGACAACTCCATCTATTTCATTACACATTTTAAGTCAACCAGCCAACTGTTTTTCTTTAACGTGCAATAAATTTTGATTTATAAAAAGCTGCAAAATGTAAGAAGTAAGTTGGCTGGTCAACGGACGACGTGACAAACCAGGATGACGTGGCGAACCAGGTTTAGGCAGTAACTTCCACGCCGGGTCCAAAATTCGGATTCTTGAAACCGACCACCTCCGTTTTACACCGCACTCTTCTCCCGCCTTTTGGTTTCTGAGCATATCCCATTCCAAACTCTCTCTCTCTCTCGCTCTCTCTGTTTCTCTCTCTTCCCAAATACCTCCATTAATGGAGGGCGCCCATGTCCTCTCGCTCTCCGACCTCCTCCGCGCCTCTCGTCCTCTCACCGGCGCCTCCTCCCTCGTCTCCGCTCCCTCCTCGCCCCGCCCACCCCCTACGAAAAGATCCAGAGTCGAAACCCTAAACCTCGATCACACTACAAACCCTCTCCTGTTCTCCGATCTAAGCGCTAATCCTAACCCTAACCCTAACGCCTTCTCGCCGATCAAGCGCCCCGTGCTGCTCATCGGCACCGTGGATTTGCTTCCTCTCGACTCCGATCGGTGCAGAGGGTGCGAGAACCATTGCCTCTCGTTCTCCGATGGGTCCTCTAGGGTTTGCTGCTACGTTCTTGACTTTGATCCCGAGATCCTCCGCAGGGAGATCGCCGTACTCGCGTGGAATTTTCTCCCTTTCGATCGAGAAAGGGGCGTAGGCGGTGGCCGTGGAGCCTTGGAGGTGATTAGATGGCGCTTTTCAGGGCCGGAAACGGCCTGTAATGGAGGCTCCTTGCTCTCGGCTCTGTCGATCGGTTCGCATCAAGAAACCAACGCGGTTGCTCGGTCTCGCAAGTTTGGTGTTGTAAGATCGATCAGCCCTGTCTTTAAGGTCCCTTATGCGACACAACATGACGGAGGGGACTCTGTTGGGTTTCTTGCTGAGATTTTATCATGTGAATGTGATTCTTGTGGCAGTGGTTTAATGAGACAAGGTCCTGATAACTGTTTTGTAGGAGGAAACGATGTACATAAATTTACCAAGCCAGTATTTGTTTATTTCCTCAATCCGTTGTACACCTGGCGCGCTGTTCTTTCTAAGATGGTTGGGAAATTAGTCGTGCTCTCAGGATTGAAGAAAAGGTTGGTTTTTGTTGGAGAGGAATCGTACACAATGTTTGTCTCAACGGGGAGAACCACATTGTCTTTGCGTTGGTTGTCTATGGGAACTCTACCTTCAGGTGGACTGACGGCAAGAGACGGAGAGTGTAATAACAGTGTGTATAGCGGGACCATTACTGGGATCTACATGCAGGGTATGGTGGTGGAGTTGGATAAGAAGGTGTTTCTTTTAATTAATGATCCGCAGCTTGCACCACATCATTCTTTTAGATTTGGTGCTATTGTATGTCATCTCTTCTTCTTAAACTCAATGAATAGTTCTTTTAACTTTTTGTACATTTACCTACCTCTGGATTGTTTCTTTGCAGGTTTCTGTCAGGAATTTTCATTTACTTCGTCCAAATTTTGCTTCGATCAAGATGATTTTACTTTGTACATGTGTTAAAACCAATATTGATGTCGAGTCCTTTTCACTTCTTGAGACCAAGTAAAAAATTATTATTTTAAATTCTTGTTATTTCAATATTTGTTGGGACCTACTTGTATCATGAATTTTTTTTTTTTTTGATATTGCTTCTATCACTGTTGCAGATGCCATTTAAAGATTCAAAGTAAAAGCCTACTGGGGAAGTTTATTAATTCGTTGACATTTTCTGCTAGATTTTGGTAGGGACAATTTGCACAGATTTTGTCAAGTAATTTCTTGATTATTACATGAAACTAAATGTTTTATTAGTATATGGTGATTGAATTACTATTAATTATTGAATGCCAGGGTATTACTTCTGGTCTCTTCCTTTAAGCAGAAATTTCAAAGGGTTTTCTCAGAAATGGAAATCCTGGGCTCAAATAATGTAAGTTGCTATTTTACATAGGGGTATGGAATATTCTTTTCCTGTTAGCAAGCAGCTGCTATTTTATTATGTTATCCTGGAGTATTAGCTTATTGAGTCAACTTGCCCTCTATCAAGCTTTTATAGCTGACAATCTATGTTTGCAAGGTGCCAACAGAAGGAAGGACTGGTCCAAATCTATGCTAGTAGATGGTTGTCTCCAAATGACTACCAACCTAAGGTGAATTATTTACTTTTAATATGGATATATCTTTTCTTTGATTCCTTTTGATGTATACATATACTAGCCACAGTGGAGGTGAGATGTAGTTTATACAACATGACATGAAGGCCTGAATCAGTGATTTCATCTTTATTAATTGCTTTTCGTGTGGTACTGCTATTTTCGAAGTAATTTTGTTAGTTAACTAGCCTCTTGTGTTGCTTGCTTTTTTTTAATATTCTTCCAATCTCCTAAAATGTTTCTTGTAATTGTGTGCTTGTTTCTGGGGTTCTCATTCTGAATTTTTGGTAACAGCATGGGATTTTTATGGAATTCTGCAAACATGATTCATGTATGTATAATTCAGAATCGGATTTGAAGTCGCTTAAATTGGTAAGATCTCATCTTGAGAACGGCATTTAAGTGAATTAAGGAATCTTGAACTTCTTTTTTTTAAAGTCAGACTCTTTTCTTTTTGAACCAGGTAATACCCCTCTCTAATCTTATCAGCAAATGTGAAGAAATATGGGTGTCATTTATATTAAAGAGACAGAAAGATGCTGAAAAGGGTGGGCCGAGGCACAATTTGAGCCATTTCATTCATGAAGGAACGTCCTGTCCTCGGTTTATTAGAAGAATAATACTAAGTGAAGACCTGGGCTTTATTTTACTGGGAAGTATCAAGGTTAGCTTGATGCATGGGTTGGCTATTATAAACTTTTACTTTCTAGATTTGTGGATTTTTCTTGTTTAGTACTGTGTCTGGTCGTCATGCATATGTAACTTTCACATTCTTCTGCACGAAGTTAGGTGGACCTGAAAAATGCCTTTACTGTCAATTAGTTTATTAGCAGTTATTTCATCTGTCACATGCTTATTGATAGCAGATATAATAAAACTAAAAATCTTGACAGATATTAGGTGTTTTCTTTCTCTTTCTCATAAATTTCTTTGCTACCCTATTGGGTTTGTGTTATACATATATAGCTAATTAAGTTAGAGATTGTAGTTCTATGAGCCACAAGGTAAATAGAAGATTGTAAATGGTGGAGAATATGTTATACCTATTGAATGAGCTCATTCTGGTGGGGCATGTACCCCATTTTTGTTAGAAATGTGCTATCAAAGTTGATAACTGAAATAGTTCCAGCATAAACACGCATAGGCTTTTGTATTTGGTTACAAGTAACATTAGCTTTTGCAAAATGGAGCCACCATAGTTCTTTTACACCATTTCAAAGGCTTCTTTCCGATAAATTAGTTTGTAGTGTCATTTTGCACAACTATGCTATAATCTTATTGGTTCCTTTTATAATTTCAAATTTAAGATCATTGCTTCAGCATATGTAAGGTTCACCTGAGTACAGTTTCTTGTTTGAATTTTTACACTTAATATGCCTATATGCGCTAAACTATGAAATTTGATAATTTCAATTTTGTGCTTTCAGACTTCTTCACCTTCAGGAAGGTTACAATTGGTTGATGCTACAGGAAATATAGATGTTGTTATACCAGACCTGGTATCAAATATCAATTGCCATAACATTTATGAGGTGATGTATGGTTGCTGATATTGCATGTTTCTTTTCCATATTTGAAGATTTTGGTGGTTGGTCAACTGCCTGCACTTTATCTAGTTAAATTAGTCCATCAATTTACTGTCTTTTTCATGTCCATAGTCATCCTCCTTGTCATATATAGGTTTTTTTTTGAAGTTTTGATCGTAGATATATTGTAGTTTAACTATTTTGTGATATATTATATGCATTAATCAAGAGTGAAGGGCGCTTTATCATAAACTTATCCATTCGCTTTACGGTAGCCAAATACATTTTTTGGAAGGTCCCACAGCTGCACAGAAATGCTCAAAAGTGTTATTTGCCTGCTTGCTAGGTGTTCATTTCATCTAGTTGTTGCTTATCCACATTTGTGCCTGCTCTTGCTTCAAGTAACTAATTTCCTGGCATACCTAATTATATGCACTATAAAATTTATCACACTCTATGACTTTCTTATGAGGCAACTGGCGATAGGACATTGCTTGTTTGAGATGTTGAATTTGATTAACTGGTTAACTAATTACCCAGTCTGTATGAGTTTCTTCAATTTTTTTTTTGAATCTAACAAGTGAGAAACTTCATTTTTGCAGTGCTAAAAATAATCAAGTATTGTAGTGTAGAAAACAAACTGGTCTTGTTGCGTTAGTCAGTAATCTCTACTTGGATATTAGAATGTTAAAAGAACAAAAACAACCTATTGATATTGCTGATTCATATGCTTGCTGTGTAGATTTCAAAAGATGCATAACAAGTTCAATAAGATTATATGCAGCAACAGTGTCCATATTTTGAAATGAAAATCTCTTTTCGTTTAGATGAGGAATTGTCTCCCTACCTCCAGATATAGGTGTCTTTTGTGAATTTTTTTTTAAGTAAAGAATTATCAAGTTCTTATCACTTACTTGCTTGTGTTGATTGGCAAAAAAAAAAATTTCTGTTCAGATTAGAGACTACAAGCTTGTTCTTGAAGGTTCACCAACTCAACTAGATAATCAGCAATATGATTTTGGCCCGCTGCTTACCTGCAGGGCTATATTCCAACAGTTCTCTTGCAGAAAAAGATTAAATAACATTACGGTGTATGTCCACTTCAATCTCAGGGACTCAAATTGTCTTCATGTTTCCTCCTGTGCCCCTTCTCATGAGGTTACTTGTGTTGGATTGTTTCATCTGCTGCTCGTAAAACATAAATTTCCTTCAACTGATAATGTATGGTTCCTAGAATTTTCTTAATCTTCACATTGCCTTGACATTTTATACGTTTCTTTGATTTTTTCCCCCCCTTCTCTTTTGCTTTAATTGTTTACTTTCATGTTGTGTAGTTTCCAGATGATCCAAAAATGTGGAATCGCTCTAGTTTGTTTGCTGAGGCTTTGATCTTGCCTTATAACCTCAATTTTCCAGAGAAAAGTGGAAATATCCAACCAACAGAGATTGTTCAAGATATGCTAGATGCTAACTCTGGTTGTATTTATTGTGAAAAGGAACCTAAGGAAGCACAGAAATTTGTCCATGTATTGAGTAGAATTACAACTACTGGCTCAGCCAGTAACCTTAGGGCATCTGAAAGGAAATTTTGTCATAATCCTTGTTCTTTTTCCTTCAGAAGTGCCAATCTTCATGGGACACTGATGCCTGCCTGTGTACATAGATCAGATGGCAATTGTTTTAAGGATTCAGTTGATGGCCAACACAATATGAGGATTCTGCTAGAATTTAAGGCTGATAGCTTTATCAACTACCAGGTGGGCTTAGGTACACTATATTGTCAACTTTATTGCTATTACGTAGTGATGTATCCTTTCTTTACATTGCCCAAATTCTTTGACGTTTCTATGTTTCTCTTAATTTGTCCTTATTTATCTTCTTCTCCATGCCAGTTGCTGCGGATAGGTGGATATTATCTTCTAAAATGTTCGAGCGATGGCCTTCCATGTAATCTGAAAGGCTGTGAATGTTTTGCCTGTGGTAAAACTTGTATTGACTCTCAAAATACTCTTCGGAGTCTTTCAATCATATTTAATGGTTGTAACAATCATAAAGGGCCTTGTGAAGAACACCCTTCTGAAGTTTCTTCAGTGAGAGCTGGTGAACCAAGGAGCCACTATGCAACTGAGCTAATACTATCGAGACCTTTGGAACATTTTCATGAAACTTCAGATTTTCATCTGGATTTATTGAATGAAGAGCATCTGTTAGGGATTCTTCGTCGTCCAAGTGAGGTGTTAAGTGTATCGTCATGCATTCGTATGATGACGGCTGAGTTTAGGACTACTGGGATTAGTGATTTGCAAGGCCACTGGTTGCCCCAAGGAGATCTAGTCTCTTTAAGTGGAAATATAGAAGATGTTCATTTAAATGATTGCGAATATACATCTTTTGTGAGCTTTAGATATCTGACTGGTGGTAGTGACCAAAGAAGAATCTCTAGTGTCTGCATTCATGTGGCAGATGATACTAGCGTGGTAACTCTTTTTTTTTTTTTATTTCCTGTGATCTTTCATTTACTGAGAAGCTATTCCTTACTACATAATATTTGTCTTATAGGTGCAAATTTCTGGTCATTTGAGCATGCATGCCTCTCCTATTGGATTTAGACCAGGAGTAAAAGCAACATTCCACCGGGTATTGATGATGTGGTATGGCTCATTTCTTTTCTACGATGTATATCAACTTAGCTTCTTTATAACTTATACTGTACTCAAAAACTGAAAATTTTCAATTGTGTTGCATCCAAAAATATGTATGGTTATCATGTCGGTAGTATAGGACCTTGATTCATAGTATAGGATCTTTATTCTGTAGTAATTTTATTTCATACTTTCATATCATAATTTTGTTTTCATGTGCTTCACTGGTTTGCTTGACATGTTGCTAATATATAGGGCTTAAAGATTTACCACTACATTGTTATGGTTAAACTTCTGAGCACAATTACTGTTGACTTCTTACAATATTAGTATTTTCGTCATTGTCATTTGCACCAATAGTCTGTAATTCTTGTTTCAGTTTGATGGTTGGATTTTGCATTTGATGAAGTTCTTGTTTCAGTTGGAGGGTTGGATGATGAAGTTTTCTCTTTCCCAACTGGCAATCTGCTTGCATTAGAGGCTGAGTTTTTGACGCTGGCATATTGGCTTATAGAAGCTGGACAATCTAAGGGATATTTCTTTTCTTTTTTAGATTTTTGTTAATCCAAAATAATTGACCTCTGCAATATACATTTTAGATGGTTGTCTGCAAGCAGAAATTCGCTGTATGATGGTGTGCTTTAATAAAATTAAATGAATTATTGCAAGCAGAAATTCTTAATGAGCTGTTGTATCAGAGTGCTGTTTATCTCAATTTGCTGAAAGCAAGAGAAGACTTTGCAGATAATTTACCGCAAACTATCAAACAATCATAATGTCAGTTAACAGATAATCAAGTGCTGATTATTTTTGGCGCCCTAAATTTGCGGAAAATTTTCAGTGAGTTGTTAAATGGTGCTATAAGTTTTGGTGTTGGTGTTACTGTATCATCTGTCCTCATCTCTTTGAATATTTCTCTGTTGTTTTGCTGTGGACGTTAAGCTTTTTCAACTCTCACAACATGCCTTCTTTTCCATTTTACTAATGTTTCCTGATTTAAATAACATGATTTGCAATGCTCTAATTTAACTTAATTGCAGCTCTTCTAGTGGAAGACATGCATTGTTATTGACCCCGGTGACTTTTATTGAAATAAACTCCATCAGAGAAGTTGTTGACGAGCAGAGTGAAGAATGGATGGTACTGCCTACCAGGTTAACTTTTCCAACTGAGCATTTATCTGACACAATTCCTTTAGGTCTCTTTTCGCAGCTAGTGAAATCAATGGACAGTAAGCTTACTAAGGTCCGCTGCAGGGTAAGAAGTCCTCTAATGTTGCCTTTTTTAAGTTGAACTCATTTGAATTACCTTCTACTGTTGTGATTCTTGCTCATGTGCATCAAGTCATGGTTCCTTGGAAAATAACTTCATCTATTTTTCGTTCTTATTCTTTTTGAACCTCTGCTACAGGTTGTGACTACCCAATTTTTGGTGCTTAAACATTGTGGTCATGATTCCATGAATGCAGAACAATGCAGATTGTGTAGTATTCCAAAAGTTAATATTCCAATAGCTGGATTTGTTATGGGTAAGATATAAATTTAATTTCTGAAATCTGAAGTTTACACTTGACTGGAAAAAGTAGTCATGTAGACATGCTTATACGTTGGGTACTTTGTGGGTCATAGAATTGCGGCAGTTACTTGCTTCTTGGATGGTACACATTTTATATGATTAAAGTTCTTGGAGAAGGCTTTTCAATTTTCTCATTCTCTCTCTTTTTTTTTCTCTGCTTAATTACGGCGTACACCACTGTATACCACTTTTTTCCGATCACTACACTATTCTATTTTGGTCAGTCCAGTCACACTGTAGTTATTAAGTCGCGATAAAGGACCGCACCGCTATGATTACATTCGTTAACTTGCCATGGATGGAAGGGAAAACACCTCTTGTGACCATTTCATTGAGCATTTTACAGGCATGTCGGCTTTGCCTTCCCCCAGCCAGCTCCGTTGGTCTGTCCGCCTTTCTCTCCTCTATTGCTGGATTGATGCTGTTGGCGGTGCTTCCAGCCCTTTGACCCAATTACTTTCGGAGTGTTTCACGATTTTTGTAGTTGATGGTTCTTGTATTTTGTTTGAGTTGGACCAAGTTTTTGTTATCGCAAGCAAGTCGTTCGTCTTGAACCCTCCCTTTATGTGAACAACTTGCATCAACCTAAGTTTTGGAAGACAATATCTCTCTAGACCTGAGCCATTCCTGTTATCATTATGTTTTTATTTTGTCAAGAAATTGGTATTCTCACGGCTTTTGTGGTAGCTGAACTTAGCTATAGAATTCTGAAATCAACCTACGAAAGTCTAGAGTGGCACAATTATTTAATATTTTTTTGTTTCTTTCGCAGAATTTCATAAGTTAGCAGCATTTCAACATCCAACGCATAAACATGTCTATATTTAGTTTCCTTTTGGAAGGCTATGTGTCAAAATATAGAAAGTTGAACTGTTATAATTTGTTATTTTATTTGCCTTATAAAACTGATGATTTATAAAGGTTTCCCAAGATTTGATTTGAAAGCTTAAAAGGTAATTGTCTAAGAAGGTTGAATGTCGACTGTTAGTTTATCAATCCCTGGTGCTATTGGTTAGAACATGTACTACAATTGATTTTCTTTTTTCAATTGCATAGATGATGGATTGTCATTGTGTTGTTGCTGGGCTGATAGCGATCGTGCTGGAATGCTACTTAGGCTGCAGGAAAATGCAAAGAATGTGTTTAGTGATGCGAAGGTCTTCAAAGGAGGAGGCAATACTGGAAACTTACAACATACAGTCGGTTATCACTTGCAAAAGATGCTAAAAAAGCACGGCAGGGTCATTGTCAAAAACCATGGAATAGCAGCCGAATTATCATGTCAAGATTTGACATTTTCTTGTGATTCAGATAAACTTTTCAGTAGCTCAGAAGAAAGGCTCCTTAAGTTTATTATTCTTAATGCCTGTCAAGGATCTGTTTTGGTTAGTTTTCCCCTTTCAATATCTATCCCTTTTATTATGCAGATAAAAACTTCAATTTTGTCTCTACTGTATGATATTTGTTTTGGATCAGCTTGATTTATGTGTCTAATGCTAGTTTACTATCTTGAGGAATTTTGGCTGATTTTGGCCATTTTTTCTCAGTGATTGTACTATTAGTTTATAGTCCTATTTCAAGTAAAACTGGATTGCTGGCTGAATATGACTTAGAATATAAGTATATATAAGCTGGAGATTGCTATTAAGCCACTGGGTTCAACTTTGGGAAGATGTGGTTGTCTTAGAGAGAAAGAGGTGCATGACAACAAGAAGGAGCCAGGTATTTGGCCTACAGTGTTGATGCTCATGGAAATTTGTTAACCGTGAAAATCCTTTTATTACATCTTGGGGCCTTTTTCTTTTTCCTTCAATGTTTTGTCGTCTATCATCCCTTTCTCTTCTGTATTGTTTCTCATCTTTCTCTGATTCAATGGTTGTCTTTTTTTTTCTTTTTTTTTGTGTGTGTGTGTAATTTTTTGTAGTCAGATATAGAGTCTTGCTGCTATATTTTCTTATTTATCATCTTTTCTATTTACTCTTCTTATGCTTCAAGTGCAGAACATTGTTGGTTCGGCACTGGATGCTAATACCTTAAGGTGGTTAGACAAAGAGCTTCTGGAGCTCAATACTGGCGTGCAGTCTATGCATAATGCATGGGTTAGTGAAGTTGAATATGTGGATCCTTTGAAAGAAGCTTGGAGCATGCTTCATAATCTTGGAATCAAGGAGTAGCATCTTTTCCATATTTGAGCTGAAATTCATCACGGTGATAATTAATTTGAGCACGTGGTGTACTAACAAAAAGAAGTTTCAAGAGATGGCCACAGCTACAACTCTTCATTTGAACAGACTGTCAACTCTTGGCTGGGCCTTATTAAATATGGGGTAAAAAAAGATAATTAGCTTTCTGATTGTCTTTCTGAATCAGCAGTTTTTTATGTTCTTTTACTAACCAAATCTGTGAATTTAGTTTGTATGTTAATTAGTTCATTATTTTCATTTTGATATGGTAGCATAAAGTCAAATCTGAGTACATCCAAAAACATGCCAACCTCACCATATTCAGCAAGGGAAAAAGCTTGGTGTCCACAGCGACTCCTCTGATGTTTGCTTTGCTGATCAATCAGCATTTCTTTTCTTCATGATGAAGACTTGGTGAATAGCAGGTAAATCAGGTATAGCAGCGTATTCTCTTCTTCATTTTTCATTTTCTTTTATCAAATATACCCATTATACCATCGTTTTTCAAAGTGTTGTTTCGAGTCTGCAGTATGTAGCATAGAATAACATACTCAGGTAACTCGGGATCTATTAATTTTATAGGAAAATACGCCGGACCTCTCTGAACTTGTCTTGTTACACTTAGCCACTCGAGCTTTGGCCTGACCACTGTTGCATAGGTAAAAAGCATAAAAAAACTATGAATGTTGGTTTCTACTAACTTATAAATACTATTGATTATTTTTGATGGCAAGGGTCATTGATTCAAGTACTTTAGAATCAATTTTGAGAAAGGGCCCAAATCCTTTGAGAGTGCAGCCTAGCCTTACTCGGAAAAAAAAAAATTTAGAGCTGACATTTTCTGTATCCATTTTTTGCTTTCTGAGATGGGGAAAAAAATTTCTTACATGGAAACAATATGAATGTACTCTAATTATTCGACTCATTAATGCTGAAGATTTTGGAATCAGCTTCTTAAATGTTTCTCTCTTACATTGCAACAGCAACTTTATTATAATGATTTGGAACCTTCAGTTCATTATAATAGATAAGTGTTCATTAGCCATCTTATTTTAGAATTGAGCAGTTGAGTCGATTGCTGTACCTTTCGTCACTTTTCACACGCCAGTACCCTCTGGTACATTTCTTGAACAGAATTTGCTTGGCAAGGACAAAATTCTTTGCAATTGCTCTAAAAAAATTTTCTTAGGTAAATATATTCTGATGTTAAATTTTTATTAAATTGACATCACCTTCAGCCAACTGCTTATTCGGTCTTTGACTGGTGGGGATATGTTGAGATTTGCACTTGCGCTGCTGGCTTCATCCATGTGGCGTGAACTGAAAGTTGCTGTTGAATTTGTACATTCATGTCGTGCATATTAAGATTGTATGATTTTTAGAAACTCTCTCTACACTGATGACTATTGTACTGATTCTCATCATGAAAGCTATCATAAATTATAATTTACATCGCAGCATTTAAGAAAATGGAAATGCTTTATTTGCTGGCAGATAGTGAGAAGCGGACAACTAATATGGTTTCCATATTTTGTCCGGAAAGCTTAGAGTTTGTGGTCAGAGTAAGCAACACACACACATTGTGATTGTAGTTACATATTTTGTTATCCCTGATGAATATATAGTATTGTTGTTTTCTCCCTGCTGGTCAATTGCAGTATCTTGGTTGTACCAAAAAGTGAAATCTATATGCATTTGCATAACAATCAGTACTTCATTGTAATAAACCCAACCGTTCTAAAATTAGCGGTCCTATGAAATTGTCATGTGTTTAACTGATTGTTTATTTCTAGTCCAATATGCGAGCTCCTTTTGTTTGAAAATCTCATTAGTAAACTTTTATTGAGGGAAAGTTGATTGCATTTTGGGACACGTGAAAAGTAGTGTACGTAACAAATAAAGTTTCTTGCATTTTGCACGCAGCTATCGATGCCGTTCATACTGAGCATCGAGGTCTTTCATATCTTATGAAGTATCACAGGTGGTTGGTCATATAGTTGACTTGTAAAGGCACAAGCATAGCTTTTGTGTTATATACATAAAGATGAGTCAGGTACGATCTTCGTTCCTGTGATAAAACTGTGCAATAAGATAGGCATTTGGTCAATCTCAGCCTTGCACAGGGATATCTTTTACTGTATAAATCGTATAAATTTGAGGGGAACCACATAACCCGCGCCGGCGTAGTACCTGTACCATCTCAACTTAATGCTCTTAGAGTTACTCTTTGCTTTACATTAACTACTTTGTTAGATCTTGCTACACAAAACCACTGATGCTCTTTTCCTGTACACAGGTTTGCATGTCGCTCTGTTTCTGGTGCAAATCTAGTTGTATTTTTTCTGTTCTAGCTCTCTTGTTGGTAGTTATCTTGTTGGTTTTCACGAAAAAACTCAGGATTTGAGTGCATAGGGAGATTGGCATCAGAAAATCTTTTACTAATGGAATTTGCTATTTATAGTGGGCTTGCATACTTTTTCATGTACTGCGGTCCATGTATTGTCATTTTTCTGTGATGAAGATGTGTCCAAAATGGTCAGGTAAAAAAAAAAAAAATCAGAGGCGGAGATCTGAAATGAACAATGAGATGTAGGTTGTACTTCAGAAGTACGGGACGAAGCCTTGATGGTTTCTGATTGTGCAAGGTTTTGGTAATAAATGAGCAACATTAAGCCTATATTCTATGGTACTACAAGAGTGAGGATCTGGACATGAAGGACCCATTGATATTAAGAAAGATAATATATGGCGGTCATCGTCTTGGTTAATTTAATTGACTGTTTTTCTCCTCTTTTTTTTTTTGAGGAAAAAAGTCTGTATTTAAGGTAGAGTTTGATTACAACAGGATTGGACGTGGGGGAGATTTCCAGCACAATTCTTTGTAACAGTTACAAAGGGCTTCAGTAAAACTCCAAACCTCGTAGTGAAAAAAAATATAAAAGATCACCTAAACAATTAGGTAGAAGGGAAAGATATAAGAAAGGGTCTTCAAACCTACGCATTTATAGTAACAAAATAATCAAGCTTATAAACATTAAGCTTGAAAGTAGAAAAATATAAAAAAAAATATAGAGGAAATATAAAACAAGACAACAATCAAGAAGATATAAAAATAAAAAAAATCATGCAATGGAGATTTTTATTTTTTCAGTCCATTTTTTATGCTAGTATTATGAGATCAATTAGTATTCCGGAAAGTGTGGTAAACACTTCGACACTAGAAAAGATTTTGAGACATCATCTTGTTTATTTTCTTTAAATATTTTTTCTAGCTTGCATGCTCAGGGAGCCGTGGAAGGGGGCATGGGTCAACGTAAATCTGATTGCTCTCTAGAGGTCAGCTTCTACGAGCTCACGTAAATTTTTTTAATAATTTTCTAAATTTTAATTTTAAATCGATATGTTGCTTCTTCTGTGTTTAATCCTTGAGGGCCCAGTTTGACCGATGGGCTCAGCTTCACCAGTTCGTGAGTCGTGACTAGCCAGTTCGTTAAAAAAGGCCCAATTTCACTGGGCTCGAACCAAATGTACGGTATACCTCTTGGGCCCGAACCTTGTCCCCCAATGCTTCGTGCCCCACAGTGACAGATGATAAGAAAGCAAACAGATGACAAAGAACTTGATGGTAAATATTCGGAACCTTAAGTTCGAATGCTAATTATTTCTACATTTCTAGCAAAGCAGATATCATGCTACATTTCTCTCTCCCCGAAAAAAAAAAAAAAGAAAGAAAGAAAAAAAATACGGTGATTAATTATATATTTATGCCTATCGTAACCACAGAAGAATGGGGCATGCGACACAGATACTATCCCCTCTCCCTTGCTTGCTGATCAGAATCTAATTTTACTATTTGATTGGAATCTCACCACTACCGAAACACACGAGAGAGAGATTGATGAGGGGGGCTCAATTAACAGACGGAAAATTGATATATCAGTACAAGGACCATAAATCCTCCTTCCCAGATTGGAGAATGGAGAAAACGAACTACGGTGGGTCTCTCTCTATTCACGACTTCACTTCACTCCCCCCTGAAAAAGTGAAAACCGCTACGATCGATCCTACGTACTAATTAAAACCCAGACTCGCTGGGTCGACTATTACCAACATTGACATTGACATAGTAGTGCATGGAGCCGCTGCTCTCGCCACCCAACCCCATGCTCCTCTCGTGCCCGTACCCCTCCTCCTCCTCCTCCTCCTCCTCCTCCTCGATCTCCTCCTCCTTAGCCACCACCACCCTCTCCATCCCCATCATCAACCCCGGCGCCACCATCCCCGGCGCGGCGAGCTCGGGCATCTCGTAGCACGACGGAGACGCCGGCCCCGACGGCCCGGGGCAGCTGACGGAGGGGAGCTTCGAGAGGAGCGCCTCGAGGCTGCTCATCGAGGGCAGGATCCGGACCTGCTGGTTGAAGTGGACGTCGTAGAACTGCTCCATCGGCGGCGGCGGGGCCGCCCAATTCTCCGGCGCGGCGCTCGCGGGGAAGGCGGAGGACGACGGGTGCGGTAGGAGCACGCCGGGGATGCTCTCCAGGTAGCTGAACTTCTTGCGGAGGAGAACTACGTAGCTCAGATCCTCCGCCACCTTCATTGTAATTTAGATTCCCATCGAAGAAACACACCAAAAAAGAAAAAAAAAGCCAAGTCAATGAGAATTGAGAGTAGCTCTTAGTAATAATTAAGAGCAACTAAGTAATACATATTGCTCAAAAGATCTAACTAATGTTATTAGAAATTAGTTCAGAATTGAGGAACAGGTCTTTTTAAGAGTAAGAACATATATCGATGGTAGCCATGCAAGGTGTGATGATCACCATGCACGTGTACACGGGGTCACAAGTTTTTTTTTTTTTTAAAAAAAATACTCAATTTATACAACTTTGGTGTACAAATGCACTAATGAAGTACTTTAGATTTTGAGAGGGTGGGGTGAGTAAAAAGAGGCAGCTAGAGTGGTGGACCTTATTCACAGCTCCTAGTTGTACCACACCTTCTCTGACTGCTATTAAAGCAATTGTCTGCATGAGTGAGAAAAAAAGCAGCGAGCAAATTACTTGTAAAATGCTTTTGATGCAAATCGTAAGGGGAAAATAAGAAAAAGGCATGCAGCAACAGTGTGGGCATTGTTTGTGTGTGCACACCTTAATACCAGATTGGAACTGAGCCTCCCATGTCCTTGGATGCTGAAAACAAAATTAATTTAAAGGGTCATAACAAGTATTTGGAATTGCTAATCATTTGGGTACTGATCCTTAGTACTATTATATTTCCTTACTAAAAAGCAAGAAGAGATCAATAGAGAAGCAGCTAAGGGGTGCAAATAATTAGAGAGAAAAGAGAAAAAGCACACTAACAGTGTCAGCTGGGTTGTTCCAAGTAGAGAGGAAGTTAATCTCTTGGTCTTGGGGTTCCTTGAACACCCATTTGTGGCTGTGATCTGCTGCTACTTTCCCAATCAAGCTGCTAATATGTGATGAACGAGAAAAGCCCAACATGTACAAAAGGTAGTGTGTTATATTAATTAATTACTCTCCTATTTTACTGTGAGATAACTAGATGAACACACTCACTAACCCTTCTCCATAGTTGTAGATCTCATGAGACATCTTGAAGAAGAGCTCAGGTTGAAGGCCTCTCATTTGCTGTGGTTTGTAGTCGCCGTAGGCCGACGAGCCCGCCGCGCAGCCGAGCATCGCTTGTTCGCACGTCGAAGCTGCGAAATTGCAGAACCCATCTTCCCACACCAGAATCCTGCGAAAAGGAAGAGACAAGGAGTAATACGAGAGAACGAGGTAGGTAAAATTTGGTATACATAAGGCTCTATCTAATTAAGTTCGAAAGTCCTACCAATTCCTCCTGTTTCCTCTAGTCCTATCAAAAGCCCCTCCTTGAAGATCCCATCTACCATCAAAAGATACCCAAAAAAAGGAAAAAAAGGAAGGAAAAAAAAAAAAAAAAAACTTGTAGAATTAGAACACTAGCTAGCTAGATGATCCAAGAGTTGGGTTTGTAGTTTCGGGAAGAAATTAAGTTGCATTCTTTCTCTCCTTCTCTTTTCTAATCTTAGACTCACTTGGGTGGTGGGTAGTTTCTGGGTAAGATCCTCCAAAACACTGCATACACCCACTGGGAATTCTCATGGATGCATAAGCTTCTAAGGGTGTGTTGGAGGAGATGGGTAACAGCTAACGGGTTGAGCTGTTCCTCCATAAATATGGCTTCTTCTTCTTCTTCTTCTTCTTCTTCTTCTTCTTCAAATGGGTATTCTTATTTTCCTACACACTCCAATAAACCCCCTTTCTCTCTATTTCTCTTTGTAAGGAGAAGTATCACACACCATTTGCTCTATTCACCTATTTGTAAGGCCACCACCAAGGGAACCATACTTTCCCAAATATATACCCCTCCACCTCCCTCCCCTCCCCTCTCCCCCTCCCTCTCTCTCTCTCTCTCTCTCTCTTCAGTGGGTTCTGCCAAAGTATTTTAATCATGAGGGAAATTTTACCAATGTAATCTCCCACTGGCCCCCACTTTCTTTTCTGGGTTCCCAAAGGTCTACTTTCCTATCCCCACCAAACCCCATTTCAAAATCATTTATCATTTTAACCGCGGTAACTAGCACAGTTGACTAAGAACTCAATAATTAATATTTAAAATTTTTTAAATTTAAAATTTAATTACTTTATATTTTTACGAAGTTTATTTTTTAAAAATAAACGAAATGGATAGTATGTTATTTTTCTCTCTTATTTAAAAAATAAAAACTATGTTGATCATAAGAAAATTTTCTGTTGATTTTTTATGAATTGTACCTTGTCACCAACGTATATAATTGTATCTGAGCAAGATCAATCTATCACTAGTACACTACGGTGGGAGCCGTTGGTCTATGCATGCAATGTCACACTTGTGCGCCACACCCTTAGAAGGATGCGATTTCTCTGCGGTTTCATGTAGGTAGCATATTGTATCTGAACTGTCTGATACATGAATGATCTAGATGTATTTTGCCGCATGTATATAAGTAAAACTTGAATTGCTTATACATAGGTCTTTTTAAATATAGCACAAATTGTCATTATCTGAATAAAAATAATGTATTTATATCTCACATCATATTAAATAATTGATTATTATTAAATGTTTAAGCTGTTAAAAATAATATACGAATATTTTATATACAACAGTAGCTTACCTATTTCCACTGAAAAAGATTTTAAACACCAATTAATGTTTGCGGATGTAATATATGTGCATAAAAGTGAACCATTGCATGAAACCACAAGTCATGTGAATATATACAAAGTAATGAGTAGGGACCAAACCCCAATTTCCCACCCTATGCACTTTTTGGCTCAGCATGTTAGGAGGAGATAGAGTGAAAGAAAGATACCCCTGAGCCATTGGAAATGGAGCAGTGTACCCTGTCCCCTGAGATTGCATGATGACCAAGGGACTGATTCACAGAGATATCATTCATAACCTAAACTTTCTCTCTCCCTCTCTCCTCCTACATTTCCTATCTCTCTCTCTCTCTCTCTCTCTCTCTCCCTCTCTCTCAGAGCAAGAACCTATAGCCAGGTCCCTCTTGACCTGTTTGACCCACATCATCATCACTCATAATCCCCCTCCAAGTCTAATCCACATCATTCTATGGCCTTGACTCTTCATGAAACTTGATAAAGAATACATGGTACAGTCCCAAAGAACTAATGAATGAGTGCCCATCTACCAAAAATTACCATCCACCCAAAAGCAAACCCAGCTTTGGCCATTGACAGGGACATGCACATACACCCATCCCAATAATTTTTCTCTCTCCTCTCTTGTGGAACAGAGAGAGAGAGAAAGAGAGGGGTTGCAAAGGGGTAAATGTGCATACCTTCTTTCCATATATGCAATTGCATGTATGTGCATGGCTAAGGCCTCTGTGAGAGTGACATAAGCAGAAGCAGGCATGTTGGGGAGCATGGGGTAGGAATTTAATGTGGGTTCTTTTTGGGGTTGGGAGGTTGTGGTGGGATCACATGGATTTTAATTTTTGTTTCTTGCTACCCATGTCTATTTATTATTATTTTTTTCTTTTTGTGCATGTATGAATGTGAAAAAAATAACTAAGAATTATTATCTGGTGCAGTGATTCTTATACTAGCAAAATTTTTAAGTGGAGGGGGTTTGAAACTCGGACGTGTATATTTATGAGATTTGATCGTCACACCTTGCATCCTCGTGTATGAAATAGTAGATTAGTTTGGAATGGGATAGAATTATGGGGTCTATGAGCAATGATTAAAAAAAAAATTGTGGGAAAAACAATTGTAGAGGGATAGAGAGATGGGTATGGAATGGCACAGGAGTCTGGTCAAGATCACAGTTGGATATCCCACCCTCTTTTTTATAATAACACACATGGAAGCTGTGAATCATCCCACAACCCCCTCCAAGCTCAATAAATGATAGAGCTATTTAGAAACATTTTATTTTATATAATAATTATCAATAAGATCATGCAATGTGGCTTCACACATTGGATAGCTTTGTCTAGAGAATTGTGGAGACAAGGGAACATATCAAGCTATGAATTACACCCCCAAAGCAGGCAAACCCCTTCCCTCTTACATTCCAGCTTAAATATATTTTTGTTCAATTTAGCTACATTCCTATGAATTTGCTAGATATGCGGGATGTATGAACCAAAGGGACATTTACCTCAGGTAGATGAGCTTGTCCCAAGAGGGTAGTGGAAGATTGGTTTTGTTGATGGCAAAAGGCCCCTTAATTTCAGTGCCACCTGTGTTAAAAATTTAAATATGTCTCTTATTCGAAATTAAAATAGTATATCTCATCTCCTCTGTTTTTTTTGACATCACCCCTTTAACTTTTATTGCCTCAGTATACTATAAATTAATAACATTTCAGGTCTCTGCATTTCCCAACAAGGATTGATTTCCTTGTTTCCACTTTCCTCCCCCCAAAAACATGCACTTGTGTTATGTAATGCTTCAGCAAGAATGAAGTACAAAATGAAGTGGGTTTGCTGCGACTCTTCTGACTTGCATTGCATGCATTGTAATCTGTCTAGTCTTACAAAGACAACACAGCATACTATTTCAGAATATATTTATGGTCATCTAAGATTGAAATAATTTTTTTTTGACAGAAAGATAGTAAGCTACCTGCTTTGTTCATTTTTTTAGAAATAAATTTAGATAGAAATGTGAAGCAACTAGATATCGAACTTGGGATCTCGGACACCAACCATTAAATCTTTAGTCAATTCCGCTAATTACGGTCGGTATCTAAGATTGAAATGTTGCAATTGATGCACCTAGAAGAAGACTTAGAGAAACCATCAAAGGTCATGTGATGGGTAAAGCTTTATAGATCATTTCCCAAAGAGAGATGGGTCCTTTGTATTTTTCCTCCATGTGGGTCTTATCTTATATGTATATATATACCACACATCATCTCTCTAGTTCCTAGTAGTTTTATGAGCGGTCGCATTGCCATGAATCCCCCCCACTTGCTGATGTTGGCTAAGGATGCGGAAGAGAAATAAATAGGTTTCAGGGGGGGGATCGGAATTATTTGAACCTGGAGTGTCACAATTGTCCACATGCCCAAAAAAGGCTCATAGATTATTAGCATGACCAATGTGAATAAAGGCAGAAAATGGGATGGATAAAGATGAATTAAGGAAAAGGGAAATAAAAATTGCGGAGAGTTTGGTTTGGTCAATGATGCTTCAAAGCATTGCTGCAAAATCCAACTTCTCCACTGAGAAAAATTCCAAACTGATCACGTGAAGGCTTTTGGTAGTCACAATCTTGGCCTCTAAAAGCCTTTTTATGTACTCCCACCATTGAAAAGATGGTGGCAACCTTTCCCTGTCTTGCTGCAGTAAAACAGGGCTCCCTTTTAGGAGCTCCATGGCAACACCTCCCCTCCCCAACACCTTTTCTCTTCTTTTCCGTCCTTTCCCCACTAACCACATCCACAAACACCCCAAAGTTTTTTCTTTTTAAGTGTGGAAGTATGCGAAATTATATAAATACTCCTAGAAAGTTGGTGTTTGAACGCAATAATTGGAACACAGTTTACATGCTAGCAAAACCTTCTAAAGCTCAAGGCAATAATCCAAGTAGGTTTTCTTGCAAAGGAACTGGAATGAGGTTCGGTAATCATATAATTAGAAACACATTTTGAAAGAGAGAGATATATGGATCTTGATTGTAAAGAGCATGCCAAGGAGTAATGCAGTGGTGTCACAGGTTAGAGCAGTGGAAGGGGCATCAGAAGAGAGAATAATTGGCCTAGGTAGTTTGGTCTGGCCTATTTGGCCTGCTTATCAGCTTATGTACTTGGCTTGTGGGCCTTCATAATTCTCTCTTATGGACCCCTTTTGTATTCAGAGAATTAAAAGGAAAAAAAATAAAAAAAATACAGATACTCCCGGATAAATACCAGTAACTCACTCTGAATATATTATAAGCAGTTTAGAAGAAAACCAATCTCATATATCATAGAACAATATGAAAAAGTATAGGCATACATTCTACTAGTGAATTACTGAGGTAAAATTTGCATTCCAAAATTGGTGCAATTCACAATCTAGTGAAAGAGTACAATAGGTTAATGCATGATTAAGAATACTCTAAGCACCTTGTGGAATGTTATAGGAATATTCCGAGTGGGTAAATACATTCACTCTCTGTTTGTATTGAAGATCTTCTCCATTAATTGATGTATTTGCAATTGTTCCTACATGCTAGGGTCTACAGAAAATATAGAACTATAGATCGTCTAATGGGTCCAAAGAAACTTGAGAATTCAAATCAATTTACACATCAGCAATATTCTGGACAGATTCTAATGCTAAAAGATAAGACTATCTAATTCTCACACCAAAGTCCAAAATGCATGCATTCAAAATGAACAAGGTAAAAGCAGAATACAACCAAGGAAAAACACTTAAAAGGTTCCTGTAGATGACCAAAATGTAGGCTGCAAAAAACGGTGCTGTAGGGATAGGTCTACAACAGTAGAGATATACAGGCCCTCCAAAGTCCTATGCATGATCCATTGGCAGATCTGGAATCTAATAGTACTGGGGCTACTAATGACCTGATACATTAATAGCATCATGGAGACAGCTTCTCCGTTGTCATCTAATTGCCCACTCTCTGAAGCTTGATGTGGACTTTTTTTATTTGTTTTTTTTTTTTTTTAGAGAGATAAAGATAGCATGCTCGCTTCATCATTTGATACACATATGTTTTGTTGTTTTATTCCATCTATTTAATGCGATGAGATAAAAAGAAGTGTGACATGGTGATATGCTATATTAAGTGAATTGAATTGAATTAACCTTTTGAGGAAAAATCGGCCAAGTAATGAACAGCAATTCGGGTGTCACAAGTTCCATCCAATGGTTATGGCTACAGCTAGCCAGGGATTAAAACCAAAGTAACCTACCAATCAACCAAACAGGTACTCAATCAAAAATCAAAAGCTTAAATTGGTCTACAGTAATGCATTACATATCGCAAAATGTATCTTAAAATATTGTTTATAGTTAGTTTTATAAACATGAGAGAATGGGTGCTTCAACATTTAAGTTAATGTTCTACCAGTTGTCATGTTTGAAATTTAAAACTACGGCCAATCACTTGCCACTATGTTTAAAGAACTGATCCATTCACAACAACAGGACTATTGATAAATTTATGATTTGATTGGACCGAGCGAATTTTAGATTGGCGATTTGCACTTCTGTTTAGTGAAGTGATATTAACATATACAGTTTTACTAAGGACAAAACAAAATTTAGTAAGTATGATCAAATTCAATTATTAAATAATGACCAGATTCGATAAATCCATCCACTGATATAAGATCAGTTCTCTCAAAAGCATCACTCTTTCCTTCTTCTTTTTTAAAAGAGCACCAAGTGTTCTGGGTGGATAAAATTGATTGTGTAGTTAGGCAGTAGTAAGGGCATAAACTTTTTCTGTCACAATGCCTTCTTTTTCCTGGACATTGAAAGGGACTTCCATCATTAGGAGAATTGAATAGGCATCCCAAGAATTGGCTGTGGCCTGTGGGACATGTGATCATCACCATTGTACCAAATTTCAGCTAGTCTATGTGACAACAAATTCTTCATTGCTACTCCTGATTGGTTATCAAAGTGTCATGAGACAATGTTACAGAAGTTTAATAACCTCAAGATTGGACAGAATAGGAATGATTATATTGAAAAGGACTTGATTAGGATAGGATTAGGCACATTTCAATAGTGTGCAATATTGTGTCTCATTAAAGAGTATGGCTGCAGCGAACTACTCAATAGTTTTGATTGAGTCACAGGCACAGTTTTTTGAACCACATGGATTTGCTTTTCACACACCAGCACAAGAAATACGGCAATTTGCTGTCTCAATTATAAGTTTGACGCTGCAGATGATTAAACCCAAGTTATAGAATTACAGTTAAACAGAGTGAAGCCTACTACAGTATTATCTAGAACCAACCACCAGCTGTCAAAATAGGAAAAGACAACCAACAAGAGAAAGAAAACGAAAAAAACCAATTTATATTATACCAATATGTAGTTTCCAATGTTACAGCTTCCATTATTACATAGATGTTTAGCACAAAACGATCACCTTACGCAACATAACACACTACACTGTAGCGGTCAATAAACAGGGAAGCTGGTAACTAGCTTTGAGGCTTGCCGACTATATGCACATAAGCATGCGGATGCAATTAGGACACTTGGGCCTCGTTTAGTTCGGAAATAACGAATATTGCGGTAAATTTTTTTTTAATCCCTGAGATAACTTATTATTCCGAAATAGTTAAGAATAAAAGTAAAATTATATTTGATTTGTAATACTGCTATTTTCAGAAACAAATTGAATTGTGTTTGGTTTGTTTTATAGAATAGTAGAAAAAAGTGACGGTTGAATTTGATATAAATTACAATTTAATAAATATAACTTGTTATAAAAATAACTTATCATAAAAATAATTTATAAAAATAACTTATTATAATTTTTAATAAAAATAATTTATTATAAAAATATTTTTTTTCAAATTCTACTTACACTTAAATTTAATAAAAATAATTTATTATAATATTTAAGTATAAATAATATATCTTAATATAGTACAATTAATAATTTTATAATAAAAATAATTTATTATTATATATAATATATTATGTCTACATCGTTTAGTTTTAATTCAATTTATAATCTTAATAAAGCTTGGAATTAAATATTTAAATAATACTATTCTACCAAAAGGTGGAATAATTTACCCAAGCTATTCCAGGATAACTGAGAGTAGAAAGGTTTGACTGAGATAAATTATTCCAGCTAGAAAAAATTTTGTTTGGCGAAATAGCGAGAATAACTTTCATTATCCACGCTTTATTTTCGAACCAAGCGGGCCTTAGGATTATTTGGATACATGGATATTATATTTCGAATATATTTTAATTTACTTAAGAAATTATAGTTTTGGTACATGAGAAATATGATCAAACATTTAAAATAAAATAATATATTTTATTTTTTAATTAAGTTTTTAAAATAAGATAAATCACCTTATAGATAAAATATGTTAACCTACTAAATCATGAACGGCAAGACTTTTTCAGGAGCAGAAATTAACTTTTTACATCTAATCAAAAAAAAAAAATTCATACTGAATAAATTATTTACAAATAACTTATTTCAACATCCAAACAAGATCTTAAGAAATAAAGAGAGAGAGAGAGAGAGAGTTCCACAAGGAAATCAAAATTACGTCCAAATCTACATGCATCATGCAAGTGGGACTCGAAATCCACAAAGGCAAAAGATGAGATATGAAGGTACCCAGTCAATCACATCGTGCCTCATTAAGTTGTGAGGATCTAACTAGTAGCAATATTAAAACTTCCAACTTGGAAAGATGCCACTTTAGAAATTTATTCTTGTACTTAAAAGGCGAGCTGATAGTGTTATGATTAGATGTTATTATTACTGAATGGAATGAGTGTGATAGAACAAATACATGGTGTCCCAACTTAGTGCAGTGGGTTGAACTATGATTGGAGACAATCCACATACCAGCTAACTTACGATCTAAGATTAGGAAATATACACCCACCAATCAAAAGCAGAGTAGCAAATCAATCAAAGTGGTGGCCCATAACAAGGTCTCTTCACCCAACTACTACAATTGCAGCGGACATCATCCATCTAGTCACCTCCCATATTTTCTCCCCTCCTAATATTTATCCTTAGGCCACAAATGTCAACTCATGCCACCGTAGCCCATAGATGCCATTAGGTTTCCAGCCTCTTTACAGAAGGGATGGCACATGGAGGGGAGGAGATTATCATGGCATCAAGCATGGACTTCGGTGGGCTGCAAAGCTCCTTTCATAGGGGGGCAGTTTTGATTGATGGATTCCACACCAAGGAACAAAGGGGTGGAGTACATCAGTACACGGTTTGGTATGCATGAGAGTGGGGAATGTAAAAATGATAGAATAATACTTTTGGCTACTCCAAATTGGTGATCACTTATTAAAGTACTGATTTGATTTCTAAGCTGAGAATCAAATGCAAAAGGCTAAATCACTAATTAGCCGCCACTTAGCATTTCTCGAAAAACTAATGCATTACTCAAAAAAGGGTGGGTTATACGTGCACTCTCAATATCCATTGCGATACTAGTTAGCAATCACCTGTGGAATGCGTACTAATTGGTTCACACGCGCACACACACTAAGACACTATTAGTACACAAGCGCCACTTTGAGCTGCATAAAGGATATCCAAAGCATTACTCTGCTCGAAAATGAAACCCTAAGATGTGAACAACGGCCATCAAATCAGCAAGCTGGAGGGTGAAGAGGGATCAATCAACCTGCGCAGGTTGTCAGGGGAAGGTCGAAAATATGCAGCCTCCAAAGGGCGGTGGAATCTGAGGGGTTAGTAGTGACGACTTCCCAATTATTGGCACACTAACAACTCCAAATGCTTGTCAGATGGACCACCCCACCGAGGAGGATAAACCTCCCACCTAATTCACCAGGATGATTCAGTGAAGCTCACTATTCAAATAAGAAAAGCGAAAAATAATTGAGCTTTTGTTTTTCTTTATTTCCTCTTGCTTACTTGAAAGGTGTAATTTATAACCCAGCATGTCCTGCCTAATGTTGAAACAGAAAAGCTACAGCAACTCCTGGAAATGATGACCTGAGGTAGGATGAAGGTTCATGCAACGGTACAAACTATAGCTCGCTCATTGGATTCTCAGAAGATCAACAAGACAATTTCTTCCACTATTTCCAGATCAGATCACAGTGACGAAAGAAGAGTCACTGTAGGATTCTAACGGGTGCTCACACACCCACGTACTAATTAAGGTCCCCCATGTATGAAAACAGGTTCATTCATGTGAATAACGTTTTCTCCTTTTACAAAAGAATCCATAGCTGGGCATGCCAAGGACATTAATATTGAAGCCTCCAAGCATGATAAACCTAGCCATGACCATGTGCATGAACCGAAATAGAAGAAAAGGACTGCTTAGTAACAGAAGTGGCTACTAATAAGTTTAAACAAGAAGAGGCAAACAAAGCCAATTGCAAATAGTTTATGAGAGCAAGAGAAAAGGACACTGATGCAGTCACCAATCACTATAAGTCTACAGCTCATATGGGTGTGCTACCCTAGAAGAATGTTGGCCTACGGCAACCCTACCGCCGCTTGTTGCCATTCACACCGCAATGTCCTCAGCTCATACTTACTCAGCTTTATGAAGTGTTTTTTATCATGAAAAACTCCAAAATTGGGAGGACATCGTGGAAGGTTAGAGTTGGCAAGGAAATGCTACCTAAAAGTGTTCAGCAAACATCTGTGATCGTTTGGCCCAGCATTTGCTTCTGCTTTTAGCTACAGTCATATATATAGTACATTATTTTATAACTGTAAACGCCGCTATAATGAAAAATTAAATTGAGATTCTAAGCTCTACATGCAGAAGACTCGGGTTGTAGCTCCTAATTTTGCCACACAGATGCTTTCGAAAACATTTTAATAGAGTACTCCGTATAATAGCTTTACTCAAAATTACTTCGTCAAACAACTGTACACTCTATGGCAGGCCCAAACAGGCCCTCGGACTTGAACCCATTAATGGTCTGTTTGGTATGCTTGGCACTTTACCAACACCATTTTAGAAAGAGTTAGAGCTGTTTGCTATCAATTACAGAAAATACAGGCTTCAGTAAAGCCCATTAAGTTTACTTGAAGAACAGAAGAAATAGGGTAGAGTAGAGCACACAGTAGAGGACAAGCTGGCTGGAACAGCAGAAGCACATGGAGGAAGAACAGGAAATATGATAAAAATGAAAAGAGGAAAATTTCTGCAGTTACTAGGGAAACGTAAAATACTAGACCATTTACGAAGAGGATGCCTGAGCAGCAATCGAATGTCCAGTTTATTGTAGTATAAATAATTCTGTAGTGTACATATACTGACCAAATCAGGCTATACTATTTCATGCCAGACTATGGGCCTGTTTGCTGTGGGGAACCGTAATCCCCTTTAAACTTCCAATGACTGCAAAAATTACAGCTTTTGTTTTTTAATTTTATAATTTACTGCTGTTCGAAAAAGAAAGCAGTTTAAGAAGCAAGGCATAACAAGCACAAGCAAGTCGAAACCTTCAAACATTTTAGCCCCATGAGTATATCTGGTTATAAGTATTCAGTCCACGAAGGTGAATGCTTGAGTAGAACATAAATCTGGATATTTCCTACATCAAACCACTCGACAATCACAGACTAATACAACCTTAAAAGGTGTTAAAATAGAAGTCGATAATAAAAGAAAATTAGTACCACACGGAGTAAATTTAGAATCTTATTCTCTCAGATTGTGGTCAGATATTTGCAGCTGAATTATCAACCAGCAGATTACTTGCAAGGGGAAAAAAATCACCTACAGGCGCAATGGTACTGACACCAAAAAATCTTTCAAAAAGACATCACGTACATATGACAAAGCATGATAAGCATGATGAAGAACATGATTAGATAACATTATTTAGGATATTTTTATTTCTTTGATCCCCTAAAGTGTTCCCCATAGTAGTAAGCACTCCCAACCATTAAAGCAACTGTTGCACCCTGAACTACGACACGAGCCCTCATCAGCTTCTGACCTAAGTGAGAATTTCCTTGCCTAAAGCTGATTAGACCGGCTGTGAGCACACCAGCAGTTAAAAGTGCACCTGAGAAACTTTAATGTTAGATACGAGAACAAGAGAAGTTCACCACACTATTAATGATCAGTTTCCTAATGTAAAATTCATCAAAGAGAAAATTGTTTTGTCAACGAGGGATATCATCTAGAGAAAGGAAACCTAATTAGAAATGTTATCTATTTCAATCAGCTTCAAACATTATACTGTTACTGGCACAAGTGGTGCGCAAGTGTAACCTATAAAAACAACTGAAATTCATTAGATTGTTAATCTTACAATGTTCCAGAGATCTTTAGTTTCATAAATCATGTCTTAAAAGTCAATTAATTCAAATCATCAAAATTTCCGCTCATTCATAACATCTACTCATGACTTCTACTCATTCCTCACAGAGGTTCTCATATACAAAAGCATAGGATAATTGTGCTTGAAAATAAGGTATACCTCTAGTTATTTCAATGTTAAAAATATAACAAAAGATGTCAATCTGAAAAAAGTTGAATCTGAATATAACAAGTGATGTACCGACCGGGAAAGAACAACAAAACCATAATCAGTTCATCACACAAAAATTATACCTTTCGACCAGGCTAAATTTGACAACTCAAAAGGACAGGCCCAATTAGGCATCATAATCTCCGCATCAAAACAACTCATATCACAAGTCATTTGTTGACATGAGATCCGATAAACCCATACCAAAGAAACAACATTAAGCACATCCAAGAAATCAAGAGTATCATGATATTTCTAAACATAATCGTGTCCTACCTTACTGGAAAAAGGTGACTAATTGCGTTACATTGAGCTAATGATTTCCCAAAACAAAATAATCATAAAAAATATGAACAAGGTCTAGACTCCATGTGTTTAATATAGAGCAAATGAAAGTGCAGCCAATTGTTCTTAATATAGTCAAGTGCACACGAAATCTGAGATATCAGATATCTTTTTTCTTGCCTCAAGTTTGTATTACAAATGCCACAAGAGATATGAAGATATCGAACATATATTTTGTTGCCTCAAGGAGTCATGAAGCTTCATCCTCTTATACACAGTGAGACAGAGAGAGAGAGAGAGAGAGAGGGTGAAGGAGAGGAAAGGTGAAGCAGTCACTGTGTGAAACTAAGTGCAAGCAGTCAAGCAATTTTAAGATGCTGCACAATAAATTCTGGTTGTAGGAAATAGGTAGAGATTAGCTTAAGCCTTTAAGCTACTTCAGAAGGTGAATATAGGAACACTCCTCAAAGAGATAAGTTTTTCAAGCATCAGAGTTTATATACATGGTGAGTTGCCACTTGGGATTTCTTTTTTTGACTAGCCACCAAATAATTTCAAACTTTCAACTTTTAGTGTTACCTTAGAGCCCTCTAAGAACCTCTAAAAAAAAAAAAACCTAGTAATTCTCTTCTTTCATGACATGTAAATAAGAAATACACTAGGAGATGAGGAAGCAGCTCAGGCAATTATTTGATCACTACCAAGGGAACTAGTTAAACGCAAAGGTCACTTTTTGTCTTGTTCCCATGATCATTCCTTAAGATTCCACTCCTCATGCAGAACTCAGCATAAGAAAGTGGCAGTCCTCTAAGGTACTCGGCCGACGTAGCAGATTAAGTTATTATAGAAAGAAATGCTAGCAAGTTACTTCAAAAAGGATTGTTGAAGGAGTCCTAGAACTTTTGCAAGTTTGGGAAGATCACATGAATATAAAGAACAACAAGTATCACCAAAACTATAGGGCTCTTCTGGACATTCAACTGCTAAGGTAATCCTGACAAGCTGCTAGAACAAGTTAAAGATATATGAAACCATTAAATGTCTCCCTAATATGTTTCCATCATTATTGTTTTGACAAGGCCTGTTGAACGACCTTCTAAGGTAGCTTTTATTTCCACCACATTTTCGTTTAAAGAGTACATTACAGCGAAACGCTAGATTGCATCACCAACTTTACTCATAAAAAAGTACATATATGAACCCATTAAGAGCCAAAGATTTGAAAAGTGCAAAAATTAATTTAATATGACATGGTGATGGAAGAGACTAATCGTAATCAATTTTGTTCGTAAATACGATACTACTAGCAGACAACGTGCTCAAGAGAAATGGTGAATAAATGGAAGTAATACCTTAAATCTGATAAAAGATCTCTATTTACTTGCCCTTCAGTAGGGCAGGCTTTGGGAGTTGAGTAGACTCAAAGGAGGAACCTTAGGGGGGAGGGAGTTAACGACCATTGCCTCAACGTGGTGGCTTATCTGGTTGGAGCGTAACAAAAGAATTTTTGAGAAAAAGAAAACCACCACGGGGCAAGTGATGGTGGAGTCACGCAATCTCAGATACCTGTGGAATCTTCAGTGCGGCAAGTAGCGAAGTCCGATTATCGGGTTTTTTTTTTTCCTTTTATTTATTTTTTTTTTTTTTATACCGAGGCTGGGTTGCCTCATTATGTAGCTTAGTTCATACTCTAAATGAATGAAGAAAAAAACCTTAAATCTTTGCAGTGTTTAGTCTTTAGACCCTAAGCAACTGACAAAATTTCCCAAATAATAGGTTCTTTGTGACATACGAATTATCACAAGCTGTTACTAGTTTTTCAAGAATCATAACCGCGAAGCATCAGAATAACCTTCACTAAAATTCCTGCATTTTCTCCGTAAAATAACTGACACAATTGATCCCTCCTTAATACAAATAACTCAAATAACAGGTTTCTATTATGCACACAGCAATAGGAGAAAGGTAGCTAAGAGAAAATCATACCTAAATCATATCAATATACTATTTGCCAAAAAACTAATAATGCAATTACCAAGATCACAACGATATCGTAATCAAAATTTAAGGAGAAAACTTCCAAACTTTGGATTGGCAAAATTAGGGCAAAGTAACATCAACCAAACAAGCCCTAACACCCAATTATACGATCGTATGAATCAAAAATCTACGAAAACGAGACGAGAAAAATAGGTTTAGATCAAGGAATTTGAGGAGAGGGGGGAGATACCGATGGGGACGAGAGGGTTCTTGACGCGCTTCTTCTGATCGAGGAGATCTTCGATTTGGGAGTCGGCGGCCCCCATCTTCTCCATTCGCGTCGATCCGAATCGATCTCGCAGGGGAGTTAAAAAAATTGGGGGAATCGGTGTTGGACCACTTTGGCTCTCGTGGCTCCTCGGCCATAGACGTGCACCCCGGAGGAAGTGGACCAGTGTCGCCGCTCTATCAGTAATTCTCGCCTGGACCCGGTCCACCACGTCACCCAAAAACCCTTAGATATTTTGAAGGTAAATATGCACGGAGAACCCCTCCACTATATCTTTTTTTGAAATGGAGCCTCAGCTTTTTGAATGATTTTAGTATAAAATGAAAAAAATATTAAATTATTGGTCATTTTATCAATAATTTTAATTATTTTTCAGAAAATAAAATTTAAACCAATTAATCGTGAGTAGCTAACAGCTAGAGTTGCTAAAATTTCATGAAATTTTAAGTTGGTGAGTATAAAATTCAAATAAAAAATAAAAATTTATAGAGATTTTAATCAAAAAAATTAAATAATCTATTTCTGCTACAGATAACTCCTAGACAAAATAAGTTAACCGGTCCTCATCTTATTTTAGAAAAAACTACATGTAAATTTTATTCTGCCGCTTACCCTATAATTTGTAAATAGATTATAGATTTTTATTTAAGAATACCCTTCTGAGAAGTTATAATTTCATCAACACTCCTCCAAATTTTGAAACATTACTAACTTCTTTATAACTATATATTTTTTAATGTTTCTACGAAGTGAAAATCCGTTCAAATTTGAAGATTTATATCATTTTTACATTCCAATAAACTAATAACATAGCAAGTTTGCCATCAAAAAAGAAATTTTCATGATTTTAATAAAACCTTAATAGATTAATAAAAAGATTAAAATAAATAATTTAATAAAATGAAAGCAATAGATAACACACATTACAGAATAAAAAAAAAATCATATTATAATCTACGAAATTAAAAATTATATTATGAATAAAAATTAAAAAATAATGTGTATTAATGTATCCTCCTACCAAGGATATTTAAGGGTAAAATTGTTAATTCATTAATGTAACTCTTTTGTAACATAAGTAAAGCGCATTTGCGATAAATGTATATATTAGAGAAGCATATGTAATGTTTTAAATTTTGAAAGGATATTTATAAAGTTTTAAAACTTAGAAGGTCATGTGTGAAATTTCTTCTTTAAAATAAAAAATAATTTTACTTATGCACCTCAAAAACAATATTGATCTTATACCCTCCAACCTAAGATTCACAAAAATCTAAAAATTTTAATAAAAATAATAACATGATAAATAAAAAAGAAAAATACTTGATGCACCCCAAAATCTGTACTTTATAATATTAAGGATGTGTTGGAAGGCACATGTAAAGTGTTTAGTGTTTAGAATTTAGAGTGTAATAATAGTACTTAGAGTTTAGTGATAGTGTTTGAAATTTATTAAGGATATTTACAGTATAATAATTATGATGCCATACTATCTACAATATTATGAGAGACCCAAAATGGGTTAATGACCTTTGAATAAAAAAAATATAAGTTATATACAGTAGCAGCAGTGTTCTTAAAATAATAATAAAATGGATAAAAAGGTTAAGTCTTTAATAAATGAACATAGCTAAGATTTATACTTTACGAATAAATAAATATCCCTACAATTAATGAGATGGATGTGACAATTGGACTGGCCCGGTCTCTTCAATTTGGCCGGACAAGTTGATACACTTGCATCCCACTTGAACTTTGTCTTGTTTCGATTTTGTTTAAAGGGTTACGTACTCTAATTTTAATAATAATCATATTAATGAGATAGTGTTAATCGCTACATTTGATTTTTTCACACAATAATTCTTGCTCTTTTAAAAAACAATGGTCTTGATTTAAACGTGACGTTAGAAAAATAATATCAACAACAACGTATTAAATTTAATCAAAATAATTGCTAGTTACATTCATTAGTTTCGGTGATAATTCAGATTCAATGAATCTGATTTTATTTTCTAATTTCTCGTCTTTTACCGATCGGGGCCTGATTATTGGACGGCACGGCGGCGCGCAATCGGACGGACGAGATCTTCCGGGAAAGCACATCTACGCTAATCACAGCCCTTCAATTATAATATATCGAAAATTCGAGGAAATCAAAATAAGACGACGCACTCTCCTCGCTCCCTGCGCTTTGTGTCAACTCTTACACAAATTCTCTTCCCCCGATTCTCTTTATATCCCTTTTTTTTTTAATCTCTTACTCGAAGAACTAGGGATTGGGGAAGCGTTCGATCGCCCCTGGGGCCGTTGATGCCCTAAGGGACGTATTATTTCGGATCGAGGGATTGGAATTTGAGGAAGTGTTCTTGGTAAGATCCTTTTATTAGAATGGGAATTTCAGAGATTGTTGAATTATAGGTTTTTTTTTTAAAAAAACTCTTAATCCCTTTCCATTGAGAACTGTTCTTGGTTTTAACTAGGGTTTTGGAGCCTTTTATTATTGCTACTCCTTTTTCTATCTAAAGAGCATAGGAAGAAGCTTTTTGTGTTGTTTTTTTTTTGAAATTTTGGTTAGTTTCCTGGGGATCTTGAGGAGGAAGTTTTAGTCTAAAAGGGAGAATTTTGCCAATTTTTTGTTTGAAAAAAAGGTGGTTTTGTTTGGAAAAATGGTCGGTTATTGTTTTACTTTTCTGGGAAAATTGATTGTTTAATTCCGTAATTCATCGAAGAGGAACTTTTCTGATCAATTTGTTTCTGAGAAAGAAAGGATTTATTGTTTAAAAGTTTTTTGGAGAAAACTAGGTTTGATTAAATTTGATCTTTTCTGTGGCAAATATCTAGGATTAAATCGGATTTCTCGATTTAAAATGTCAGTGGCTTTCACCCGCCTCTCTCATTGGCTGTGGGGAAGAAAAGATCATGAGAAAGCCACCAATACCTCTTTTCCCGATTTCCCATCCGGATACAGGGAGCAGGATTCCGTAAAATTCTCATCAGTTAACGGCCCGAGGGCGCGGTCGTCTTCTAGAAGGATCAAGAAAAAGTGGCAGAGGCAGGAGGAGCAGATCGATAGGGAATTTGATGTAGTTATTGTACCCTCGGACGGTGGATGCATGTCGGGGTGGGAATCGGATGATTCAGATGGTTCCGATTGGTCGGTCGGGTGGTCGGAGCCTCATGCAAGCGAATTCCAGTGCGAGACAGAATCCGATAGCAGCTTTGCTGTCTTGGTCCCTTGCTATCGGCGTGGGCTCGGCAAGCCAGAGAAGAGTGTAAAAATTCGTTCTTTGGGTGCGAGTAATCTCTCTGGTTAGTGAACTTTAACCGGTATCGACTTTATAGCTGCTGATAGTTTGCTTTGCATTGTTTATATTCTAGCATTTTAGTACTTGTTGGAATATCACATTCCCGCAGTAATTCTCCACATATGTGCTTATTAACCTGACCATGTACTATAGGAGAAATTCTTGGATACCCCTTGACATTTAGGCGACAAGAATATTTATGAGCAAACAGTTCTTGGTAATACCATTTTGGCCGGGACTAAATTTCCCTGGCGCATGACCTGGCAGATTTGGATTTTCAGTACTGATCGACATCCATCACATATTTTCCTATTAAAGGTTAAAATTTTGAAATGTTCAATACATTTAGGCTCCATTTGGATGTTGGAACAATTTATTTGGTGATAACGCTACTAGTGTGAGGCTTCCGTTTTGCGATTGCAACATAGGGGTTTGATTTATGTTCACTGTAAAGTCCTCATAGTCATGATTTTTTAGGTAGTCTGTTCGACCTACAAGGTGATTTATCATAATGGTGGGAAGAATTAAGTAATTTAGAGATTTTGTATGGTTATCGACATCTTTTTTCATACTCCCATTGACCAATAACTACCACAAGCCTCTTTTAGTCTACAAAAGAGATATGTGAAACAACATATTCATGCATCCAAAGAGGTCCTTTAAGCAATGTGGTCAAACTGTTGGGATATTTTAAGATTACCGATCAACTTGTACGGTGCAACTCTTTTATCTCCGTTGCTGGTGTAGCAGATATTATGAGCTGATTCTTGAAGTTGGCCTAACACAGAGGAAATAATGTTTTCCGATTCGTAAAGATTAATTGTTGAACGTAAGCACATAAATAGTGACTTCAGGTATTCTCTATTGCTGTTTGGATACATGGATTCACAATTTTCTCCCATTACAGTAAATATAATAGACTTTTAAAATTGGCGCTAGTTTTGGAGGATAGTCAAACAATTTACTCTACAAACTTGTTAGTTGGTACTTCATTTTTCACCTTAACCGGTCCAAGCTAGCACATTTTGTTCTTTGCCTTTTGCTGATCTTATCGGAAATATGTTTGTCCCTCTTACATATGTGACCACATGAGCTAACATGTTAACATATATTTGGAGAAAAGATGAGAGTTTGGCATAAGTAGGTGATGTTTTTAAGATTGAAGCTTATGAGCTTCTGATGATCTACCTTCTCTACCTTCTTAGATTATTTCATGGATTTAAAAGCTATTTTCAGGCTATGGAGAAATTCTCAAATCCTTGCAATGGCATGAGCTAGTTTATTAGACATGGAATACATTCTAAGATAGGCACTCTATTGGTTTTGTGAATGGTTCTTGCTTATTTTATAGTTGATTTCATGGTAATTGAATTTTTTTATTTTTAAGAAAAAATAATTCATAGTTTTTTTTTACATGAACTGAACTCACGGATGTATATGCCATCTTCATTGCCTATATCTATTGGGTTCTGGATATAACTGTTTGACGGATTGAACAATATTCTGGCAAGCACCTTTATACAGGGGCATGTTGCTTAGGAGATAGAAAAGTTTATTTACGTTCATTTTGCACTTGCAGTTGTACTAGGTAACTTGGAGGCTCCTCCAGTTCTGCAGCTTTTTTACCTCTTTTTATTTTCTTTTTCTTTTTTTTCTTTTTTTTTCTATTTGCCTGTTTTCTGAGATTGTTCTAGCAAAGATTGTGTGCTGTTTCACTGTGGCATCTCCAATATGAGGATATTTGTTGGTGGCTCCTCTTCTTGGGAGATGCTTTCGCTTGTTTTGATTACCTTTGAATCAAATGATTGATGATAATTCAGTTGTTTCAAATGTGTAACGTTGGGCTGGAAAGAACTCAACGTAAGAAAACCTTTTATTACTTCTACGTTGCTCTGATAGGCTGTTGCTTGGCATAATTACAATCTGCTGATTACCGCATTTTAAACTTACTGCATTTCATTGCTTCAAATCCCTTCCGAACTAGTGATAATGCATAATCTAATTATATTAAACAGCTACACTTCTCACAATCTTGTATATTCTTTTTATGCAGAGGGCAAAAGTTTCATAGAACAGTGGCTTTCTTCTCTTCAGAACTCCTAATGCCGCGAAATACTGCCCACCTGGTCTAGTGCATTCATTCTTTTCCATTACCAATTATACCAGGTTGCAGAAAGATAACATCGAAAGCAAAGGGAGCAGCAGGGATAATCTTAGGATCTTTAGATGGATATGCGTCTCTCCGAGCAAGGCTTAAGCAAAGCTGCAAGAGGCTTGCTTTCTCATCATAGGTCGAGATTCTTTTAGGGGATTATTAAGGTGGTGATTGTTTTACATACTGCATTTGCTTTTTGCCTCCAATCGGTAATTTACTATGCTATTTGTACTGTAATATGATTGTAAATACATTCTTAGTAAATATCAACATAGTTATGGAGCTCCTTTTTTTTCGCAATTTCTCTGTGTTTGATTTGGTTATAGCTGAAAGTGAAATACCTAGTAGCCTGATTTGTGAGCCCCTGCACTTGGTGAATCTATTCTTACTTTTTTGTAATTACTTTCGGATGATTTTAGGTCTTACAGAGATGTTTTTTTTCTTTTTGTTATATATATATATAGAGAGAGAGAGTTGGACTGTCCTAACCTTTAGGAAAGGCTAAAACTGGTCTGAACTGTTTTTTTCGTATGATTCAATCAGATTGTGCAGCCACCTTCTCTGCACATTTACTATGCTTTCCCTAGGGGTGTAATGTAGGCCGTGCCGGCCGGCACGGCCCACATTAGCCTGGCCGAAATGGGCCAGGGGCCAGCCCGGCACGACCCGGCTTTAAATTCGGGCCTTGCCGTGCCGGGCCCGAGCTACCCAGACTCCGGCCCAGCACGGCCCTTCGGCCCGGAAGGCAAGGGCCGTGCCGGGCCGGCCTTTATAGTATTTATTTCTTAATTTTTAAAAAAAATCTATATAAAATCTAAAAATATAAATAATGAATTATTTCTATTTAGATTGATATTTTGATTAACAAATTTAAAATTTATAAAAATAATTATAAATTAATATTTAATTTTTTTTAAAAAATAAATAAATTTATATATTTTTTTTGAAAAAAAAAATTGGGATAGGTTTTTGGTCCAATGGACCAAAATATTTGGTCCATTGGACCAAAAACACTCCTCCCAAGGTCTGCCTAGGAGGAGAGCTCCTAGTGAGGAGGGCCCCGCCCCAGGAGCTCAGACCCCAAGGCCCAAGGCAAATTGCCTTGCACGTTGTGGTCCGTGCCGGGCCGCCCGCCCCTCCTCGGCCCGGTACGGCCCAGGCCCGTGTCGGGCCGTGCCGTGCTGGGCCGTCGGGCCCCAGATGGGAGGCCTAGCACGGCCCGAAAGTCGGGGCCAGCCCGGCACGGGTGCTACAATACTCATGCCGTGCTGTAGCCCGGCCCACGTGCTGCCCGACCCGTTTTACACTCCTAGCTTTCCCCTGTAATTTGATTCGACCGTCTCTGTTAAATACATAGTACAATGTCGCTTACTTTACTTGTTAGAGCAATTGATTGTATAATCATTATCAAACTCGGAGCTCTCTATATATCATCAAACGCGGGGTGCGCCTGAGTGGGAAGGGGGGTTAATTTGATCGTGTTCTTTTTGTAACCATTTAGAAAATGTTAATTTCACTTTGTAACCATTCAGAAAAAACATAATAAATTTTATGTCGAAAGGGTTTTAGGGATTAATACCATTATTTGGTAAAAATTCTGTGACAATTTGGATATTTAATTTATTGCATATATGAAGACGGGTATGTTAAAAAAATTTAGCATATTTGCAATTTTTAGTGTATCATTAATGGAGTTAAATTGAAGAGCAACGAGCATTAATTCTTTTACCTATAAAATAAGCTTTTTTCTTCATAGAGTATTTAAAACTTAAAAGACCAGGCAGGGTGCATATCCTTGAGACCTCAATTAATTCCTTTCTTGTTGATTCGCATGACAACATTCTTTTCGGGAAGTACCAGCAAGCAAAGTAAACATATCCAGCGAAGAGGCATGAAATATTTTTTTTAAGTCGCTAAAGGAACAGTATATGTTATCCTGTTACTTTGATAAAGTTCTCACTTACTACAGGGAACTCTTTTACCCTTCTCAATCAAATTCAATTATGGAGAAAAATATAAAATATATCAAATGAAATAACAAGAATGGTACTTCTAAGTTCGAAGTCTAATTACTTCATAGCAGATCGAGTTAATTTCAAAAAAAAAAAGCAAATAATTAACTATCTTTCTCTAAAAAAAAATGACACTCCATATATGTATATCAAACTACATATATAAAAATATGTCGATTAATCTTATTTTTATAGTCAGTTCAAATTATCAAACTTTCATGTGATACCTAATAGGATATCAATCCTGAAGGGTGAGTTATATTATCATATCTTCAAAACTAAATTATCGGCAATATTCTGAGCTATAACAGAAAAAAAAAAAAAAAAATTACAATGCCTTGGGACTGAAATGTCATGGATCTCAAACGAATCAAATCAATCAAACCTAACACTAACAAACAAATAATATAAAAACAATCACCAAAACCCAACCTCAAACAAATCAATCTACAACAATATATGTGTGTATATAGAAACTCCGCTAATTAATGCATCGATCGCTTTATCACAAAGCTACTATGTACGTACATACGACCCAGGTATATATATATTATAGGGTTAATTTTATACAGGTCCCCACAAAAATAGTGAATATCAGAAATATTTCTGCAAAGTCCAACTTTCATTAGTTATTCCTGCAAAAGTCGTAATGTATGCAGATATGTCCCTCTGATTTGTTGCCGTTTGAAATCTGTTTATTTTTTAACAGTAGAAATGTGAAATGACCGTTTTGCCCTCACAAATATGTCCCTCCAAAAGAAGGATACGAGGAAGAAGAAAGAGGCGGCGGCGGCGCGTGGCGGGGCTCCCGCTTCCCCGCGGACGGCGGAGCGGGCGGACGAGGGGGGCGGGGAGGCGGCGGCGGCGGCGGAGGAGGGGGGGGGGGGGGGGGGGGGGGGGGGGGGGGGGGGGGGGGGGGGGGGGGGGGGGAGGGCGACGGGGAGAGGAGAAGTAGAGGAGGAAGAGGGCGGCGGGGAGGCGGAGGGGGCGGACGAGGGGGGCGGGGAGGAGGCAGAGGAGGGGCCGGGGGGGCGGATGAGGATGAGGAAGATGGAGAGGGTGAGGAAGATGGATGAGGAAGATAGAAAGAGTGAGGAAGATGGAGAGGGGCAAAAATATAATTTTAACTTATTAATTAATCATGGTTAAGCATTTTAACTGTGGTTAACTAAAATTTTCTAACGGTAACTAACGGTAGGAACATATCTGCATACATTACGACTTTTGCAGGGATAACTAATGAAAGTTGAATTTTGCAAAGATATTTCTGCTATTCACTATATTTGTGGGGATATGTATGCAATTAACCCTATATTATACCCTCTAACAACAGATATAAGTATAATCAATGGTCACGGCATGCACAATTCGGTAAGCGCTTTGAGCAAGCGCACGCGCGACCTGAGCTGGAAGATGTAGTCGGCGGTGCACGTGAAGAGCTGCTCCGCCGGCATGTCGCTGCCGCCGGGGACGAGCCGCCGAAGCTCCAGCACCTTCCTCTGCAGCGGCGACGGCGACGACGACATCGACGGCTCACCGCCGAACGATGGCCGGCAATATTTTCTGTGCACTCTCGTCGCCGCACGCCGACGGCGCTGCGCAAGCGAACTGCGCCGGCGCTTCTCGGCTGCTGAACGTGACGGAGATCTGGTATCCATTCGAGAGGGTTGTGTGATGGTCTTGATGAAGAGAACGTGAGATGGGGATCGAGGGGGGGGGAGGGGTAGGGTGCGTTTATAGGAGAGGGGTGTAGCAGAGGAAGGGAGGGAGGGGATGGGGGCGTGGGTTGGGTTTGTCGCGTTGCTCGGGATGGGGGGTGGGGAGTGGGGAGTGGGGAGGGGGACCCACGCGTGGAAGCCACGTCTTGTCCGGCGCACGTGTCTGACAGCTTTCACACGTGTATTCCAGCGGGTTCGCCCGCTCCAGATTTCTGGATTGCCGCTATCAGTGAGCGCGCAGTGACAGCAGTAGTAGATCACATCTGTGTCCTCTATGTGCCTCTAGCTCCAAACTACTGCCCGTATATTGTTAATGTATTGACATATAGAACTGATAATTCAGTTTATTTTAACAAATTAAGTTAATTCGTGTATATTATTAATATACTGACATATAGGACTGGTAGTTCAGTTTATTCGTGTTTGGCTTTAAATAAGCTCGAGATCTATCGTTCGTTTAATAACTGCGCGCGCGGAACAAAAACTGGAATCAACTCGCTCGTGTTCAGTTCGATATAACTGAAATATATATGTACATATATATTTGAATTTTAGGCAAACCCAACTATTGTAAATTTTAGTTATTATATTAAGATTCTAGTTTTTCAAGTATAACTAATGATCTAATTTACTATTCGCGAGTCAGTTCCTGTTCGGTTCGTTAATAAACAAGCCGAATACAAGCTGAATGTTTTAGCTCGATATTTTTAACGAATTAGCTCATGTTCGGCTCATTGACAGTCTTACTGATATATATATATATATATATATATATATATATATATATATATATATATAATGTAAAATATTTTTTAACGAGTCCAACTACTATCCTTTTGGGAAGACAGAGGCCTTCGTCCTCCTAAGTCGTTTTAGATGATAGGAATTCTGAATCGATGATCGGAACCGTTAAAGTTGATCTAGAGTATTTATAACGTCTAGAAACTAAATTTCATAAATTTTAAAATTCGTTATCAAATTCATTGAAGAGTCTAAAAATGAACGGTAAAAAATGAATAACCTTGTGAAAATAGATTTTAGACTTTTTCAATTCATGATTGGAGTTATCAAACGTTATCTAAATAGTATAAAAAAATTTCTATTAAGAATTCAAGTTGTCTACACCGTTAAACAAGCAAACGGTTCATATAGGCCGTCAAAAACTGTCGATTTTTCGATCCTTTGATCACTAGGTAAATAATTTTTAAAATTTATGAAATTTAGTTTCCAGACATATTAAATACTCTAGATCAATTTTAACGGTTCCGATCATCGATTCGAAATCCCTATCATCTAAAACGACTTAATTAGGAGGACGAATGCCTCCGTCCTCCTAAAAGGATAGTAGCTGGATTTTTTTTTAACTATCAACAATATATCTTGACCTACCCTTTATATATGGAGGACCGGAAGCTTCTTTTTTTTTTTTCCAAAAAAGAGTGATACAGATTTTCGGAATGTTATTCTTAATAGTTAGTTGATACGTCCGCAGATATGATGTGTAGAATCTTGTCGATTAATATAAATTTTCTAAAATGGTACATGGATTTACAAGCACGTTAGCTATTCAAAGAGACTTATTTGTAGGGGAAATAGTATTTTATTAATTTTGTGAGACGTATCAAAAGATCCTTGCTGAGGGATGGACTTTTCTATATTTTGACATATCACCAAGTAATTAATTTAATTAACACTGGTTTATTAACTGTATTTAGAAAAAACTTTTAAAACCATCAGAGTGTTATCATTTGGAAAATACTTTAGCTAGGTTTTCTAAACTACTTTACTGCTTGCATCATAATGTGAGCATATCGGCAATACTACGATATTGTACATATCACAAGCCAAGCTTACATATTAATTACGTTATTAGATTAATATTTTCAGAAATCAATTAATACTATAAATATTTGATAACTTCTTGTGTTACATGATAGTGTTCTATTGATTTGTGAAAATTAAACTCCAGTTTAATAGAGTCGATTTTTTTGAGTAAAAATATGGAACTGTTAAAGGAGAGACCTAGTCAAAAATGCGTTTGTTAATTATATCCATATTCATAAATATAATAGCTAGGCAAAATGAACTAGTACTAAATAACATATGTGCTTACTAACTCAGCCATATATATATATATGCGCAGTTCAAAATTTCATATAGAGCTAATTATCATTGCCTGGAATTACTCTACTTAATTATTAAATCATCTTCAACTGAGCAAAAGCTAACTATGATGCATGAAATGAATCCAAAGATATTCGTTAAATATTCTCTTTTTGTTAAATAATCTATTTGGGGGAGAGGAATACGAAAACATTATCATATGAAGAAGTGAAGATAACAATCTCATGAAGGAAGGAATTCGAATATTTAGTAAAGTTGACCACGACCTCTACGTACTGCGGTGGTCCTAGGTTTGGCATTTTATAATTAATTACTTGTTTTGTATTTGTCTTTCTTCTATCAAGTACTTATTTTAAACAAAATTTCTTAAGTTATACATACTAATTATTGCTCCCATAAGTTCCAAACAATTGATAACCTATTTTCTCTGGTACTACTGTGATTTTGACTTTTAACTAAGACCTTAATGATGATTTGGTGATCATGTCAATTTCCAGTTACAACTAATTAGGTTATGGTGTCGTAATGTTAGGTACTGCTTTTAGTCCAGCATATATACCTTGATCCACATGACGACAAAGTGCACTCTCGCACTCTTGACCTTTATAGACCTCGCTCTTCCAATCTGTACGTACTCTCTAATAAGCCAAGTAGGTCGCGCCATGTTAAGACTATTCATACAGATGTTTTCTCTTTAATCGATCTAATCTGTATTAACTTTATCCAATTTGACGGTGATTTTGTTAAACTTATCGACTTTACCCGCATTTTGATCGATGAAACTGCAAACGTACGCCTATGAATAGTTAATTAATAGTCGAGCTAATAAAACTTAATAAATGTGTACAAAATTTAGGGACCTATATATGTATGCCAATCAATATTCGAGGGGATCTCACGCACTAGCTAGCTAATAGCTATTAGGGTTTGTGTGGAGGTGGTGGTGGTGGGGGACCAATGTATACGTTCATAACATGGCTAACTATAGCCTTAGTATATGTGAGCTAGCGATTTTAAAGCGAAAGGAATGGGAGAGGAGGTGTGGTGCGTGGAAACACCCACGAGGGAGGATGATGGCGTTGGCCCGTTTGCTTAGCTGTTATGGTTGGAACGGGACGGCGCACATGCATGCACATGACATTAGTACTCCTCTTTATCTCTCCTCTATTCCTACAAACATCTCTATCTATCTCTCTATATATATCTTACTATATATCTACCCCTCAATGTATTGATCTACACTATATATATATATATATATATATATATATATATATATATATATATATATATATATATATATATATATATATATATATCATCACAATGTCCAATAATTTTTTGTTGAGAGAAAGCAAAAATGCACAGGACCCACGTACGACTCTTTATTTTCCAATTACAGCAAGCCATGCATGCATGCATGATTCTCCTTTCCCCTGCTTCTATTTATCCTTTAACTTGGGAAGAGAGAAAGAGAGGGAGGCCTAGTTGCTACAGAAGCTAGCCCAGCTCACGCCATCACCGACTCTTTAGAGGTGCAACACGTTCTCTATCGTGGGCTGGGCTAATTAAGCGTAGTTAAGCACATATGACATTTTTGAAGTCTACATCTAAACTTTCATAGGTGCCAGCACATCAATAATATATATAAAAAGTTATATGATATGCCTGACTGATTGCATGTGTTTCATACAGCTGTATGTGACACTCGCCGACATATAGAAAGATTGCCACGTGGCAAGTCGTGGGGTCGAAGCACTGTGGTGGATGCCACGACGCTCTCATGGGGTGAGTTGGTGACCCGCGTCATAATGGAGGAAGAAGAAGAAGATGGTCGGTGCTTAAAAAGTTAGTTAGGTTGGCAACTTGTACGTGAAGGGGATGGCCGTGCATGCGTGAGTTGTGTGTATTGGTTTTGTAGGATGTTTAATATGTTTGTAAATTTATATAGCATTTTCAGAGTGCCCATACAAGCTAGTGATTTTTTTTTTTTTAATTATAAATGTCAGCGTGGGAGCTAAAGGGCGAATTGGCTCTAGCTGAATAAGCTATAAAAAGTACAGCTAAATGGTTTCCACACCATTATATGGTATTGAAGGGAGAAAAACGTTAAAACATTATTTTTTTTAAAAAGAAATTAAGCAACATAATCCCAGTTTAAGCCTTATAGGCCCATGTGTAACTGTTATTTGGGGCCTAAACTTTAACCAAACTTGGCCCATCACTATAATTTACACACTTAAGCTTGAGGCTAAGTTGGGCCTTCGTGGACCTTATACAGTCGGCCGGAATTGCTCCATCACCAGTGTGAAATTGGGTCAGATTGGATTGCAATTCAAACCCAAAAGTCAAAAGATGTCAAACACTTTCAGAGTGGATGTTGCCGGGCTCTCCGTTTACCTGCTTAGTCTAATTAGAGCTTCTGCAAAAACATTATCTCAACAAAACTATATGTGAAGAAGAGTATATAACTTTTTACTCAGACGCTTAAAATCATTCATTTTTTTTGTGGCTTAAAAGCTCATACCACTTTACTTTCATAGCGCAAAAAAAAAAAAAGTAGTCTTATTTGTCTTATGAATATTTAATACTATTTAATTAAATTAGAGGATCAATTTCAAAAGCTAGACCTAACCGGCGCTAAAGGCTTATTGATGGGACTCGTTGGACCATCAAAGAGTCAATCATTAGAGACTTTTTCCTTTTTGGCAGTGAAAAGTAACTTGTAATCGAGTTAAATCCATCGAAATAATATAACATCAATCTCTTACTAGAAACAATTTACAACAATATTGATAATCATTTGTGTCTACTGATTTTTTTTTTTTTGAGGAAAAGATAGCGTGCTACCTGCTTCATTCATTGGAATGATGAACTAGGCTACAGGGGTGAGACAGCGGAGGTCTCTCAAGGAGCGAAAAAAAAAAAAAATTTCAATGGGCGGCAGCGGCGATGAATTGGTCCCAGAGGTTCACCTCTTCTTTAATCTTAATAACTGCGCTAATTGGGTCAGCCTGCGTCTTTCTAAAGATCACTCCGTTCCTAACCTTCCAGGTGATCCACCAGCAAGCTACTAGCCCGGTTAGTCTATGATTCGTTGGTCCTATTCCGTTGCTAACCGTCTTATTCGTCCATCTATCCCAGGCCAAGCGTACCTCGTCTACTAATTTTTACTATTATAATAAAACGGTCATTTACTTTTGCGCGGACGTTGTACTCAGTAGTCATTTAGTAAATTCATAAATGCACGCAGGACGGCCGTATAAATGTGGAAATAGATATAGATAACATGTGTGATCTTCTGTGTTATGTGCTGTTCATTATCGAGGATTCAGGGGGTTGTTAATTACAAGAATATTCCTCCCTCGCCGCTCGATTAAACTTATTGAAAAGTTTGAATAAGAAAGCGGCTACGAACTTAAACATTGACTTTTTTTATTACGAGCCAATTGGAAAGTACTGCAATGACTTATGCCTAACACACATACACAAAAGTAATTAAAAATAGCTGTTTAATACTAATAATCATATCCAGATGTAACATTTATTACTTAGAAAATATGGGAGTGAAAGGTTCTCGCTCCGTTAGAATCAAACTACACAACAAGATGAAAGTGACCGAGATAACTATATTTAGCCTGTTTTCTATTAAATCGATTCTTTAGGTAAAGTGGCATCAGAGCCGATTAGATTCGATTCTCACATTCGACATTTAATGACATGAATTTTTGTCCATTTCTCTGCTATCATTTCTGTTAATTTTAAAGCAGCATAAATCTCACTATTTACATGATCACCATTATATATATGAGCGAAGATATTAAAATTATTTGTAATTTTACTCCAGCAGTTAATAATTGTTATAATTGTTGCTTCACCCGATCAAACTAAAATCTAGTTTGATAACATAGTGGCTAAAAATATTATTTTTATAAGTTTAAAAGTGTTCAATATTTAGCCGGAGTCCAGCTCAAAACCAAACCCGATTTAACAAATGCACCTATCTAATATTTAATTTTTATTTTTTTTAAAAAAAACTTCCGCTTCCACCTAACAATTATAATAATCCACACTAAATCCTGCGTGACCGTTTCATAAATACCGCCGGCGCTCAAATCTTTGGTAGACATTTTTTTCCTTTGTCCCCTGCCCTCCCCCTCACAGCTAACACCCAAACCCTTCCCCTTGTAACCTCCGCCACGTGGCTTCTCGACACCCCCTCTCTCTGAACCTTTCCCTTTGTCTCTCTCTCTCCTACGTGGCCAAGTCAACTCAAAAAGATTCATATGGTAACTTAATAAACTTATGGTTAGAAACTGGAAATATAAATAATTTTAACTAATAGTACAGGGACTATCCATGCATTTAGGCCTTTATATATCCTCCACCCTCCTAACCTAAACCATTTCGTTATTCTACCTGTCCATGCACTCTCCTCCCATGGAGAAGCTCTCAACATGGGTGACCACAATATGGCTTCTCCTTCTGCTTTTCCGCGCAGCAGAAGCTGAGCAGGACGACGTGAAGCTCTCCCTCGTCAACTTCCTCAAGAAGCTCTCGGGCAACGACACCGACATCGATCGGAAGCTGGGCTGGAACGCGACCTTCGATCCTTGCGTGCACCAAAATTGGACCGGAGTTAATTGTAGCGCGACGACGAACTCGATAAAAAGTATCGTGCTCGAAGGTTTGGGACTTAGCGGTTCGATCGATGCCGGTCTCCTTTGCAAGGCGCGATCTCTCTCCGTCCTTAGCCTCCGCGACAATGCCCTAAGCGGCCAACTCCCTGCCGACATATCAAACTGCAGCCACCTGACCCATCTGTACGTCGGAGGAAATCGCTTCTCAGGTTCTCTTCCTTCCTCGCTCGAGCTTCTAAATAACCTGAAAAGGCTTAACATATCCTACAACGGCTTCTCCGGCGAGTTACCGGACTTTTCAAAGATCTCGGGGCTACAAACCTTTCTAGCACAAAACAACAGCCTTACTGGGACTATTCCTGCATTTCATTTCACCAATCTTGTTAGCTTCAATGTCTCCTACAATTCTTTGCGTGGTCCAGTCCCTGAAAATGGTGGCCTTTTCGGTGTAGAAAGCTTCATGGGTAACTTAGGTTTGTGTGGGAAACCACTTTCTATAGCATGTCCACCATCGCCATCTCCTTCGCCGTCTCTGTCAACCGAAGAAAAAGGAGAATCCAAGAACTCCATAGGAAATAAAACTGTCATGCTCTCTGGGTATATAGTTCTTGCCGTGGTCTTCGTACTGTTCCTTTCATACAAGGTGATCTACTTTCTATACAAAAAGCAGCAGCAGAAGAAGAAGAGTGAAGAAATGAAGGGGAGTGGGGGTGATGAGAAGGTGGCGAGTGATGACAACTCCAAGCCTCCGAGCAAGTCGCGGTCGGAGTACTCGCTTCCTTCGTCTGCAGACCAGAGTGCGCATACCGCGTCGACTTCGCTGGTGGTTCTTAAGGATTCTGCGTCGAAGAAGGATCTGAGGTTCGAGGACTTGTTGAAGGCTCCTGCAGAGTTGATGTGGAGGGGCAGGTTTGGGAGTTTATATAAGGTGACGCTGCAGGATGGGAGCGCATTGGCTGTGAAGAGGATGAAGGATTTGTCCATCTCTGCTGAGGATTTTAAGAGGAGGATGGAGAGGATTGGCAGAGTGAAGCACCTCAATGTTCTTCCTGCTGTAGCTTTCTATTGCTCCATGCAGGAGAAGCTGGTGGTCTACGAGTTCCAAAAGAATGGAAGCCTCTTTAAGCTGCTACAAGGTAAGTGAGGCACCCATTGATCATATTTACATATGTATTCCTCCAAAATAAAATATTTACATGTACAATATTGCAAAAAATATATGCTCCTATATGTCCTTTATTTAATTTGGAGACTTTCTTTTTCAAGTATAAACCTCTTATAATCATGTCCCTCTTTAAAACTTGTTCTAACTAAACTAACTTTTGCCTCCAAGTATTAGATGATAAGTAAAAAAATTTTAAGTATATTTTTATTTATTAATCTGAATTATATAAATCAATCTATACTTAACACATCGGCATGTCAGCACATTAGCAGTTCATATATATATACACGCACAATATTATAGTTTTCACGCGGAACCAACAATAAAATATTCAAAATTTTTAAGAGTTTTCGTACGTGTAAACTGAAATCTGAATGTACATTTAACGCAGACAACTTTAAATGAACATTTACATAAAACCCCTCGGAAAATTCAACGATGCTTAAACTAACCCTTTTTTAATATTCAGAAGGTGGTGGAGATCAAAAGCACAATTTCGGCTGGAGCAGCAGGCTAAATATGGCCACCGCCATCGCCGAGGGCCTCTCCTTCATGCACGAAGAGCTCCACGAAGAAGGGATCGCCCACGGCAACTTCAAATCCTCGAACATCCTATTCACGGCCAACATGGACCCCTGCATCAGCGAATACGGCCTCACATCCCCGCCCTCCGTCATCGCCGCCGCCGACCACCTCCTCTTCTCGTCGTCGTCTCGAAGCTCCGGCGAGTCCTCCGCCTCGGCGGCCGCGCCGTTCAAGTCCGACGTCCGCAGCTTCGGGCTGGTCCTCCTGGAGCTGCTGACGGGGAAGGCGGCGCACAGCGACGGGTCCGACCTAGCGAGGTGGGTGCAGTCGGTGGTCCGGGAGGAGTGGACCGTCGAGGTGTTCGACAAGCGGCTCCTCGCCGACGGCGCGAGCCAGGATGGCATGGTGCATCTCCTGCAGGTTGCGCTCAAGTGCGTCAACTCCGCCGCCGACGCCCGCCCCACCATGCGCGAAGTCGCGGCGATGGTCAACGCCGTCAAGGAGGAGGAAGAGGAGAGGTCCATAGTCTCCGAGGAGGGATGATGCATGCATGCATGACCATCTTTGGTAAGGAATTTTATCATTAGTGTTAAAGGAAGAGCATTAGTACTCTTGTTTGCTGTTGGAGAAATTATTATTATTGCTGTGGACTTCGTCCACCGCGTCAGCTGTGGACCTCCCAAGCTGTTTGTCCTCATCGCTCTACTTTTCAAAATCACAACCCTTACATAAATATATTACCATTTTTCAATTTAAAAGGAATTAAAAATGGAGGGTCGATTGTAATTGGACGGTTCACGGCTAACATGGTGGACCAGATTCAGAGGGTAATTTCACCTGTTGTTGGGTCCTTGGCTTTTTATTTTTATTTTTAGGTTCATTTATAATTTAGAACTAAGATATTATCATCTTTTTTTCATTGCCAACAAAATATAGTGGAACTGATGAGCTTACCGTCAATGGTAGCATTTATTGTTTTATTTGTTACTATGTTGAAAAAAATCCAATTAATTGTTTGATTGTTTGATTCTTTCTAGTTACATTTGAATCATCATTTGAATACTAAACAAATAAATTCCTCAAATCTGTTACATTTTATGAAATAATTCATCATTTATCTCCAATAACTTAAACTATCAAAAATGATATTTTTAATATTAATATTTCTAATAACTTAAACTACGAAGCGGCTGTCAATAGAGATTGGAGCGAACTTTTTCATACTAGACGAGTCTCGAACCCTAAACAACTAACTATCCCTTTTAACTTGGAGGAGATTAAATTGGCCGTGTTTCAATTAGGAGGTGATAAAGGTCAGGGCCTGATGGATTCCCAATTAGTTTTTATCAGATCTTTTGGAACACTATCAAGGAAGATGTGTTTAATATTTTTCTTGAACTTTATGACGAACGAATCTCCACACGTCCTATTGATTTTTCCTATATCTGTCTGATCCGTAAAAAAGAAGGTGCGGTGCGAGTCAACGATTTCAGACCTATTAGCCTTTTTGAATGGAATACTAAAGATAATATCTAAAGTTTTAGCTAATAGGCTAGAGGGGGTTATGCAAGAGTTAATTTTCTCTTCCCAGTCTGCTTTTCTTAAAGGGAGACTGCTACTCGACGCCTTTGTCACAGCGAGTGAACTAGTTTCATGGGGCTGTAAAGAAAAGGTTGAGGGAGTTGCAGTTAAGGTGGACTTCGAAAAGGCTTATGACATGGTCAATTGGTCGTTCCTCTTAAAGATTTTGAAATTATGAGGTTTCAACGCCAAATAGTGCCACTGGGTGGGTGAGTGTATTTGTAATGCCAAGGTGGATGTGTTGGTTAATGTGACTGCCACTAACTGGATTAAAACGAAAAGGGGTGTGAGGCAAGGTGATCCCCTTTCGCCTTATCTTTTCTTACTCATTGCTGAGTGCCTTGCCAGGATGACAGAAGCAGCAAAGTCCCATGATCTAGTCAGAGCTATTGAACCATCTGAGAATAGTCGAGTGACACTCATCCAATATGCGGACGACACTCTTTTCTTTTGTGAAGCGAAGAAGAAATTTTAAAGAATATTCGATTTATCTGGGGCTTATTTGAATGGGCATCGGGAGTGAAGGTGAACAAAGAGAAAACAGAATTATTCTATATGGGAGATACGCTTGGAAAAGATATTAGACTTGCCACTTATTTAGGGTGCAAGGTGGGAAAGCTTCCAACAAAATATTTGGGATTACCTTTGTCTTCCAAAGTTCTACGCAAAGAGGATTGGATAGGGATCATCGATAAAATCCGAAGAAGGATAGATGGTTGGCAAGCTAAATTACTATCAAAAGGGGGTAGACTAACATTGGTGAATTCGGTGCTTACTAATTTACCTCTGCATTTTTTTTCTATTTTCAAGGCTTTGAAATGGGTTATTAAAAGGATTGAGGCTCTAAGACGAGATTTCTTCTGAAAATGGGGAGTGGGTGACAAGAGAGGTGCACGTATGGTAGCATGGAATTGTGTATGCAGGGAAAAGAATAAAGGAGGATCGGGGTGAAGGACCTCACCATAATGAACGATGCGCTATTTTCGAAATGGTGGTGGCGCTTTTTATCTGAGCAGGGCCTACAGTGGAGCATCCTTATTAGAACTTTATATTATAAAAAGATGAAACCTTTAAGTGAAGGAAGGACGTTTCGACCAGCTTCACAATGGTGGAAGAGTGTACTTCCTACTAAAGATATCTTTAAAAGTGGCACATGCTTTGACCTCGGTGACGAGCGGTCTATTGACTTTTGGTCTGATAGGTGGTGTGGTGACGCTTCTCAAAAATTGCTTTTTTTCGACATTTATGAGAAAGTAGCTACAAAGGAACTTTTAATCAAGGAGTATCGCTCCCTTCAAGGGTGGAGATGGAGAAAAATCCTACGAGGAGCTGGGGTAGGGATGTCGAGGGGTAACTGCAGAATCAGAGAATTCAAGGAGTTCCTTTCAAGTTTCCATGTATCAGACAAGCCGGATGAAATTCGATAGAGATGGAATACAGGAAGGTGTTTCACTGTTAAGTCGATGTATGTATTGATCCGAGATGGGGGAGTACGTGATTTTCTTTCGCTTAAAGTTTGGGAGCTGAAAATACCATCTAAAGTTAGAATTTTTATTTGGTTAGCACTTAAGAAACGCCTACCTACGATTGACAACTTACTCAAAAGAGGCTGGTCCGGGAATCAACAGTGCGTGCTGTGCGACAGCGATGTAGAGACTGTTGATCATTTGCTTGTTGGATGCGTTATCAGCAGATTTTTTATGTACAACATCCTAGAAGGTAGGCACATCCCGAGGCCTGGGATGGAGGTCAGGGGTGTCTGGGAGCTTCTGACTGGGGACCGCCGCCAAGGGGCAACAGCGAGAGATCTAACCAGGGTCGCAACATGTTGGTGGATGATCAGGCGGAAAAGAAATAACATAATTTTTAGGAACCAATCACTTGACCCTTTTTTGACTATTAGACGAATTCGGAATGTGAGCAGGAAATGGGATGAGTTTTGCAGCTCTTAGTGATTTCGTTTTGAGTGAGGAGTAGAATTTTCAATTTTTCTACATTTTTTTTTCTTTGTTTTTATTTGCTTTTTTTTGTTTTGGTTGCCTTCAATATTTTTCGAGGCCGCGTTGCCTCAATCCATGTAGTTAAATTCATCTGCTAAATGAATGAAGCGGATAGCGTGCTATCTTTTTCTCAAAAAAAAAAATTGATATTTTTTCTAACGCATAGGTTTGAGACTTTGTGATAGGTCTGAAGATGTAGACTTGAATTAAATAGAAGAAAGTTAATTAAGCTAGGAATATGGTGGAACTTGAACTCGAAATCTCTTAATCTGATATCATACTAAATTATATGAATTAATTAATATGTTCTAATAGCTTAAATTAGCAGATAACGATATTTTAGTATTTGTATTCAACTATATTGATGAGAATTGAGAAACAAGCAGCTTAAAATAGGACCACCAGCAAAGCATCTTCCAATTGAAGTACATAAGCAAGCTATTCAGCAAGCTCAAACAAAGGCAAGCAAGAGATAACTGCGACCTTCAATTTCAACACTAGATGCCCCTTTTCACTTGCTTACTTATAACCATGTACGAAGAGACATGTAACATGTATTTTACAACTAAATTTTATAATATTATTAATGAATCAGTTTTATATAGGAATAGATAGATCCACAGCACCTAAGCACGAAAGAGAATCCGATCGGTCCAGTTTGGGTCCGAATCACAATTTAAAACTGAAAATTAGCTTGGGCCGGATCACACCGTGACGAGGCTAACTCGATCCGACCAGACCCTCAACGGGCCCACCCCTCAAGATATGCTGACGTCACTACAGATCATGATTTCGTCGTCTCCTCGGGCAAGAACTTGAGTGAATGTCCAAATAAAAGAGGGAAAACAAAAAGAAAAAGTTAAAATGTACGAAGACCCAAAAGGCTATTTTGAAACCAGCCCCTAAATAGATTCTTAAACTACATTCTCCTTAAATTATTTTTTTAAAAAATTTTAATTTAATTAATTAAATTTAAGTTATTAAAGTTATTTGAATTACGAAAATTCTCAGAATTAATGACTTTGGAAGTTATCAGGTGTTAAAATTAATATTTCTGGACAATTCGAAGATTTTTACGAGCTAAAAGCAGATAAACTATTAAATTAAATAGAATTACCATAAATTTTAATTAAATTTTTAATTTATTTAATGTTAGAGTCATTTAATTCAAAAGAATTGAAACTCAACGTGAAAAAAAATAAAGAAAAAAATGTTCAGGGGGCAATTGCAGGATATCTTACATTTGAGGGGTTTTGTACCATTTTTACCTAAAATCACCTTTTTAGTAGTTAAAAAATAGAGATTTGGGTCCCTGTAGGGTTTTGGTCATTTGGCTTCTTTTTGCTTCAATCAAAACCGAAAAACAAAGAGAGAAACCACAACCCACCACCTCAAAGAAGCTTAAGAAGATCCCACTTCTCTAACGGAAGGGCTTCCTAAACTAAAGAGGTAGGCTATATTTTTCTCTTTTTTATTTTTATTTTTTCCCTCTCCCCTTCCCGTTCTACATTCTTGTTGCAATCTAACAAAAGTTCAGGGAAAAAACAAGACGTGGCTTTTTCTTTGCCATGTTCCTGCTTTTGTGATCTGTGCTTCAACTAAAAGCTGGAAACCATTTTTGTTCTTGTTCAGTACACATAGCTTTTGTTTTCTTCCACATTTGTTTCCCAAGTTGCAAAAAAAAAAAAAAAGAAACAAAAAAAAAAAAGGTTTTGATTTTGATTTTATTTTATTTTTGAATTTTTTGGGTCCATCCCAGCTATTTTGTCAAATGACTTGGGTTTTGCCCCCAAATCAAGGAAGGAGATGGTTGCTCTTCTAGCCCACTCATCATCATCATCCACTGCAAATTCCTGGGTTTTCTCCCACACCAAGAGGAGAGATCATGTCACAAATTCCCAAAGAGACTCACTGCCCTATTCATCAGCCCAAGCCCCCCCACCAACACCCCAATCTCCCAGCAATAGAATAAGCCCTGCAATCCTCTTCATCATAGTGATTCTCGCCGTCGTTTTCTTCGTCTCCGGCCTTCTCCACCTCTTCGTGAGGTTCTTCGCGAAGAAAACCCCGCCCGGTAGCACTTCACCCCATTCCAGTAATAGGCAGCAGCCGGCAGATGTCGCGGCGGGCTCCGACGCCCTCCAGCGGCAGCTCCAGCAGCTCTTCCACCTCCACGATTCGGGCCTCGATCAAGCGTTCATCGATTCGCTGCCGGTCTTCCTCTATAAGGAGATCGTCGGCCCGAAAGAGCCGTTCGACTGCGCGGTCTGTCTGTGCGAATTCGCCCTCGAGGACAAGCTCAGGCTATTGCCCGTCTGCGGCCACGCTTTCCACCTCTGCTGCATTGACACATGGCTGCTTTCCAATTCCACGTGCCCGCTCTGTCGGCAGCCGCTGTTCGTCCAAGGCCTTGCTATTGAGAACCCCATCTTTGAATTCGACGATACGATCGAGGAAGATGGTTTTGCCGAGGACCGGGAAGGGGAGTCGGGGAACGAGAAGAGAGTTTTTCCTGTTAGGCTCGGCAAATTCAAGAACTTGAGCAGAAGAGACGGAGGTGGTGTTGAAAATGATAACGGAGGTGCCGTTATAAGTGCGGGAGAAGAGGTGGGGGAGGCCAGTAGTAGTAATTTGGACGCGAGGAGGTGCTATTCCATGGGCTCGTATCGGTATGTGCTCCGTGATGTGAATCTTCGAGTTTCTCTGAGAAGTTCTCATAAAAGAAACGGAGTCGGTAGGAATTTCGCTGATAATGAGGTTCTGGAGGGAAAGAGGATATGCGCGGGGAGCAAAGGCGAGAGCTTTTCTGTGTCGAAGATTTGGCAATGGCCGAATAAGAAGGGGAAGTTCCCTATCAGCTATTCAGATGCAGGCTCCGTCGATGGGAGTATGCCATGGATGGAAAGAAGTGTTGGGGATACATAAAAACGAATGTGTGATGTGATTAATCCATATTTTCTTGATGATTATATTAATATATCATTCATGTGTTGATTTTATAATGTTCTCCTTTTTGTTATTTAACTGCTTTTGTGCTCAATTATAAATGTCTGTGGGTGCGTGTGCTAACATTGTTTTAGTTCTTTCTGATCTTGGTTTTTCAGGCTGTTATCCCTCGTATCATAGTACCCTGTCATCATTCCACCTTTCTAACTTTTACACTAGGTTCCTAAAGTTCATACAAACATACAGTGCTAAAACATGTAAGGTATCTGTTAGAATGAGCCGCTGTTCCTTTTTATGAAAATCCAAATATATTGCTAGAATGTATAGTTTGAAATGCCTTTTTGAAGGACCATGATAATTCATCGAAGTTCTCTTGGTTCTTATACCAGTTGAAAGCTTTTTTGTTTTTTTCTTCTATTGGTTCTATTTTCTCCTGAGGAGGTGATGGGGACTATAATTGTCCCTTCCTACTAACTATATTTGACGTGGAGATTAGAGATTTTCTTAATATTGTGGTGATGGATCCAGTTGGGTGGTCGAAAAGAGTTTTCCTTGAGAGTGAAGGAGAAAGAACTTTTCTTCGTTTTATTTTCTCTCTCTCTTCCCGCTTCTTCCTTATTTTTTTGCCTTGATTCGTTTCATTCTGATGCTTTGTTTTTCTCTTACTTCATCTGAATTAAAATGGGAACCACTAGTTCTCTTATTGCTTTGCTAGGAAGTTTTGAATCAGCAAATTGGAGAGAGATGTCTTAGCTCGCAAAGCAAGTAACTAAATTTGATTTCATATCTTTATCAGAGGTTAGTAGATCTGTATATTATGTTACATGGTATGAGTAGGTAGAGGTGATACATCGTATTATACTAATCATAGTTGGAGCTTTGTTAACTTCATTGATGCAATGCTGATGTTGATACTCCGAGAATGAGTAAACGAAGCCAACCTATTACTTGGACTCAGTATTGTGTTATAAATGGCACAAGTAGGATAGCATGCTGTTGACAGAGAAATCCTATCCGCGAGGCTTCAAAATATAGTATATTGACTATTGGCATGCGGAACTGCATATGACATTAGGGTTCTATGGATACATGGTTAAAGATTAGATTCATGGATGTTGCCAAGCCAAAATGGAAAATATTACATATGTGAGTATCTTTTTGCAGTTTAGTGCACCTAACAGGATTTAAAATGTTTTATTTTTATCATGTTTCTTCTTAACAACGAGCTTGAACTGGAGCAAATTTCATTTCTGGTGATGGCCATGGTAATTTTTGACCTGTGCATTAGAAATTGTTACTACTACTGCTACTACTAGCTCAATATGGTATGAGCTCTCTACTTGATCTGGTAACTTGTAGCAAGTCTTTGTGACTTTTCAATATACTCCTGTGCAGAGCAATTCTTGCAGCCATCAAGTGATTGAATCACTGCTCGTTCCACTTATTATTCTGCTAAAAACCTATCTGCTTTGTAACATTACTTTAAGCCACTTCCATTCTTACTGCTGGTATGTTAATCTCCTTTTCATTTCATCCCCTTGACTCTGAAGAATCTCCAAGGTTACTTTTTCCGTAACTCATTGAAAAAGCGAGTGGACGAGAGTTGCTTACACTGTAAATTGTGGATAGGGTGTTGAACTTTACAGGAAGGGCTTTTGTTATATATAGTTTTACTCGTTACTTGCACAGAATGTGAAATTACAAGAATAAAGTATTTGAGCATGCTGTGTCAAAATCTTAAATGACACTAAAATGTTAAGCTGACTCTTATCTTTTCACATTTGTAAAAATCAATAAGAATATGAATTTGTAGCCTTTCCATTGGGCAATGATAATAATAATAATAAAAGGGAAAGTATACCATCTTCGTTAGCCCCGTTTGCAAGAAAATATAGGCTTAGTGTTACTATACTTCGTGTTTTTTTTTACAGATATAAATTTTACTGGATTGCTCAAGGTCACAAATTTACTAACAATAACCATTGATGACCTATCGCAAAATGATGATGATGAGTTGATGACCACCAACAATAACTACAACACAACAACAACACCACCACCACCAATGACAATAAATAATACTCAAATAACAACCGAGTAAAATCTGTCTAGCGAGTCAATCGTCCTCTGCATAAGCAGTATAAAGAAAACAAAAGAAAGGACATGATAAATAACAGATACCCTAAGACGAAATTACATAGAGACATTCTATGGATAAACACATATCAAAGAAACACTAGTTCTACTCTGGGATTGACCTTTTGTTGCAGGATAATATCATGGGCTTGCTTCCAGCTAGGATATTTTGATGCATGGATCGATTTGTATGACCAGATGCCTCCTCCAAAATACATTCTCTCTTTTGAGTTGATAATTAGCCGCTCAAGAGCAATGGCATTGTTAAGCAAATAAATAGCAAGTTCCACTTCATTGCATTCATTAGTGAATCCACTTATCTCTGCTTCCTTCAGCTGACAATGGTGTTTATAAGTAGGCTTTTTCTTCTGAGTTTCAGCACTGTAAGATCCATCGCAGAGCTGTTACCGAGAACAATAAACATCAGGTTCAAAGATGAAGAGCACACAATCTTGTGCGTTAGTGAACAAAATATATTGAGGAGTGGATATAATCCAAAAGAGCGATTTCGTCATGAGTCCACATATATTGCACGGCATTGGTCAAGAGCATTTTATGATCCTCTTGTAAAAATTAGTACTTTGGGAGAACAATAAAGGTATGATAGACATGAATCCCATTTCTACGACCAAAATTAATTAAAATATGAATCTTCAATTTCGCACATTGGATCACGAGAGCTCATCACATAGAAAAGATCAAAGAAGAGTTGCAAAATAGATAGTTACACAATAAAAAGGCAGATTAGATAGTACTGAAAGTTGCAAAAAACTGTATCAACTCACCGAAATATGGAACTTCTCCAGAAGAGGACAAGCATCAAGATAATACGTAGCAGAAAGAGGGTCAAAATCGCTTGGGGCAAGAAAAAACAACTCCAATTGTTTGAGAAAGCTGAATTTACTCACATTTGCAGGTATTGGCTCTGTCTGTAGACACAAGAAATTGCTAATTAACACATCTTTATAGATAGGGTGTGCAAAAGAAAAAACAATTATCACTGGAAAATTTCTAAACTATGTCGTAAATATAGACACCCTCACAAACCTCAAAAAAGACCAGTGACAGAGACGTCAGGCGAGGAAGATCTCTTGCTATGCCATGGTACATATATTCTGACCCCTCGGCAAATGGATGCCGAAAAGCCATGTACAATTTCTCCAGACAGGGAACTCCAACGAATATGAAAATTTTAACTCTACCCCTGTACTCAAATGTCTTGAGACTAGTGGAACTAATAACGATATTAGATAACAAACCATCACAATCACGGAAAGTTAATATCTTCAGATGACGTAATTGATCGCTTATCGTGAGAGTCTTTGGCAGGTCACATGCATCCAGTCTCCAGGACTCAAGGTTGAGACAACATGAATGTACACTTTGAATATCACTTGCATCCAGAGGGACTCTATTCAAATCGAGCGTCTTCAAAGAGCAGAACTGGTCAATGAAACTTGAAGGTTTCAGCAAGCATCTTTCGAGGCACAAATGCTTTAAGTAAGACGATTTACCGCAGGGAAGGAGATGACATGGAAAATTATAAAGCCCAGAATTTGGTGATAAACTAGAAAGAGCGAGATCAATCTTCCTCACTCTCATCCTCAGCACCCAACTGATCCAGCTATCAATATGACAAGCAGACTCATCTCCAAGTCGAAGACTGACCGTGAAGCAATCTATATCCGGTGATAGAACTTCATAAACATGCAAAATCTGGTTAACCCCTCTTATAAGTTTTTCCCTAAGCTCATTATTGACAGGACGACAAGAGTCCCATCCAATTCGAATTCCAAACATGGTAAGAGAGTCGAGGCATAGGTTAGATACGAATGTAGGAAGATGCCTCCATCTACGCGATAGTAATCTCGCCTTGGCAGCATCTCGCAAGGTAAGAAGCGAGAAGATGCGATTAAGAATGTCGTCCGGCAATTCACTGATATGGTCTCTGGTATGAGCGTTTTGCTACAAAAAATATATAAATTAGCAAGATCTCACTTTTCTAACTTTAGGAAGATAATAAAGAATAATGAGATAAGTAATAAAAGCATGACTTGAGCTAGGGTGCTATTTATAAGAAGAAGCAGAAAAACAGAACCAGATTTGCTTATATGTGGAGTGATAATCCGAACGATTAATTAACAAAATTGAGTGCTTCCCAAGCTCCAGATCACAGGGTTTCAGGTGCACGGAAAAATCATCTTTTCCCCCCCCCCTTAACTCGCTCATATTTAGAGAAGATAGCCTCATAGATGTAAAATAAGTGCACAAAAAAGTTGTACCTGAAATTGGCTAACCGTTTTGGAGTGCTCCATCAGAGTATGAGGAAGGCGGCTAGGGGAGCGAGAGGAGTTCCGACTGCCTTCGCCTCAGATCGGGGCAGACTAATTAGCGCTCGAAAATTTTTACCGACGGCTAGGGTTCATAGGAGGAATTCACTCTAATCTGATATATTCTGCAGCCTGCACTCCGACTCGGGCGAATTAGAACTAATCCAAAACGAGAAGGAATAATTATATACAACTCCCTATAAAGACATATTAAATTATGAAGACGCTCGATTTGAATAGAGTCCCTAGCGTAAGTGGAGGCAGGGAGGAGGAGCACGACCACGAGGAGGAGGAGGCCTCAGAGGAGGAGGAGGACGAGGACGACGACGGGCCCGTGGCGGGACGAGCGACGCCGGCAGAGGCCCCGCGTGGCTCGGGAGCCGCCGTCACGAGCGACGCCGGCCCAAGCGGGCGCGGGCGCGGGCGCGGGCGCAGGGGGCGCGGGGGCCGCGGGTGCCTTCTTCGGATAGAAAAAAAACAGAGCGAGTGAAAAAAAAGAGGAGAGAGAAAGAATAACAAAGGTATTTTGGTCAGTTTACTAATAAAAATTCGGATTGAATCTGCAAAATTAAAAATAGCAATCTAATTTTGCAAAAGCTCAAAACTAGTAAATTTTTTATGCAAAAAGGCCCATTATTTATAAATATATATTATTTATAGTATTAAATTAAATATATATACTATATACTATTATATATTATATTGCATTCTTATTTTATAATATATTTTAAATATATTTTATTTGTAAATATAAATTATAATACTAATATATGTAATATGATAATTATTATATATTAACAATATATAATATATAAGAAAATTATATATATATAATAATTTTTTATTTATAACTTTTTCTCTCTTTTTTCCTCCTAACCAAACAACCGTAACGGAAAACTACTTTTCTTTCCTACAAACTAAATACTAGATAGCGTAAAATTTATTTTCCTCCGAAATTTTTTTTTCCACCGAATTTTTTTTTTCGCAGTTTTTTCGCAATTTATATAAGAAATATTATTTTTTGTTCTAACATTGTTTTAGTTCTGTCTGATCTTGGTTTTACATGCTGTTGTCTCGGATATCATAATTCCACCTTTCTAACTAGGTTCCCAAAGTTCATACAAATGTAGAGTGCTAAAACATATAAGGTATTTGTTAGAATGAGCTTCTATCCCTTTTTGTGAAAATTTAAATGTATTGTAGAATGTCTAGTTTGAAATCCCAAAGTTCTCTTGATTCTTTTACCAGTTTAAAACTTTTTTGGTTTTTTCTTCTACTGGTTATATTTTATCCTGAGGAGGTGATGGATACTATAATTGTCCCTTCCTACTAACTATATTTGACATGGAGATTGGAGATTTTCTTAATTTTGTGGTGATGGATCCAGTTGGGTGGTGGAAAAGAGTTTTTCTTGAGAGTGAAGGGGAAAGAACTTTTCTTCGTTTTATTTTCTCTTTTTCTTTGCTAGGAAGTGTTGAAACCAGCAAATTGGAGAGAGATGTCTTAGCTCGCAAAGCAAGTAACTAAATTTGATTTCATATCTTTATAGGAGGTTAGTAGATCTGTATATTATGTTACATGGTTAAAGATTAGATTCATGGATGTTGCCAAGCCAAAATGGAAAATATTACATATGTGAGTATCTTTTTTTAGTTTAGTGCATCTAACAGGATGTAAAATGTTTTCTTTTTATCATGTTTCTTCTCAAGAAGCAGTATAAGGTGCCAATGGGAGATGGCGCGTTTTACTGAACATGCGTCTGTTAAATCGCTATTTTCAAGCAAATTTTAGTGTTACTGAAGGAAAACAGGAAGTGTAAAAGGCCGCAGTAAAATGATTCTGATCAAAAGAATAGTTGGTTATGGTGTATCAGAAAGTTGTGATGTTTATCCAAGTTTTTTATACTCTGCACCTTTATGGACAATCTTTCTGAAAATTTTCTTTTGTAGTTTGTTTAAATTGAATAACAACGATCTTGCACTGAAGCAAATTTCAATTCTAATGATGGCCATGGTAATTATTAACATGTACTGTAGAAATTATTACTACTACTATGTCAATAAGGTATGAGCTCTCTACTTGATCTGGTAACTTGTAGCAAGTCTTTGTGACTATTCAATGTACTCCCGTGCAGAGCAGTCATCAAGTGATTGGATCACTACTAATTTTTCGTTCCAGTTATTATTCTGCTGAAAACTTATCAGCTTTGTAACATTACTTTAAGCCACTTCCATTCTTACTGCTGGTATGTTAATTTCCTTCTCTTTTCATCCCCCTTGACTCTGAAGAATCTCCCAGATTACGTTTTCCATAACTGAGAAAAAAAGCGAGTGGACGAGTTGCTTGGGTGTCGAACTTTACAAAAAGGGATTTTGTTATATATATAGTTTTACTCGTTACTTACACAGGATGTGAAATTACAAGAATAAAGTGTTTGGGCATGTTGTGCCAAAATCTTAAAATGACACTAAGATGTTAAGCTGACTCTTATCTTTTCACATTCGTAAAACTCAACAAGAAAATGAATTTGTAGTCTTTCCATTGGGGAATAATAATAATAATAATAATAATTAAAAGAGAAGTATACATTGGATACCATCTTCGTTAGCTCCGTTTACAGGAAAATATAGGCCTCTGTTTAGTGTTACTATACATTGTGTTTTTTCAGATATAAAATTTACTGGGTTGCTCAGGGTCACAAATTTACTAACAATAACCATTCACTACCTATCGCAAAATGATGATGATGAGTTGATGACCACCAACAATAACTACAACACAACAACAACAACAGCAACAGCAACACCAATGACCATAAATAATACTCGAATAACAACAGATTAAATCTGTCTAGTGAGTCAATCTTTCTCTGAATGAGCAGTAAAATAAAAAAAAGAAAGGCGTGATAAATAACAGATACCTTAAGGCGAAATTATATAGAGACATTTCATGGATAAACACATAACAAAGAAATATTAGTTCTACTCTGAGGTTGACCTTTTGTTGCAGGATAATATCATGGGCTTGCTTCCAGCTAGGATAGTCTGATGAATGGGTCGATTTGTATGACCACTTGCCTCCTCCCAGATACATTCTCTCTTTTGAGTTGATAATTAGCCGCTCAAGAGCAATGGCATTGTTAAGCAAATAAATAGCAAGTTCCACTTAATTGCATTCATTAGTGAGTCCACTGATTTCTGCTTCCTTCAGCTGACAATGGTGCTTATAAGTAGGCACTTTCTTCTGAGTTTCAGCACAATAAAATCCATGACAGAGCTGTTACCTAGACCAATAAACATCAGGTTCAAAGATGAAGAGCATTCAACCTTATGCGTTGGTGAACAAAATATATTAAGGAGCGGATATAATCCAAAAGACCGATTTCATCATAGGTCCGCACATATTGTATGGGATTGCTCAAGAGCATTTTATGATCCTCTTGTAAAAATTAATACTTTTGGAGAACAATAAAGGTATGATAGACATGAATCCCATTTTTACGACCAACAATAATTAAAATACGAATCTTCAATTCTGCACGTCAGATCATGAGAGTTCATCACATAGAAAAGATCAAAGAAGAGTTACGAAATAGATATTTACACGATAAAACGACATATTAGATAGTACTGAGAGTAGCAAAAAACTGTTATCAACTCACCGAAATATGGAACTTCTCCAGAAGAGGACAAGCATAAAGAAAATACATAACAGAAAGAGGGTCAAATCGCTTGGGGCAAGAAAAAAACAACTCCAATTGTTTGAGAAAGCTAAATTTACTCACATTCGCAGGTATTGGCTGTGTCTGTAGGCACAAGTAATTGCTAATCAACACATATTTATAGATAGGGTGTGCAAAAGAAAAAACAATTATCACTGAAATTTTTTTAAACTTTGTCGTAAATATAAGCACCCTCACAAACCTCAAAAAAGACCAGCGATAGAAACTTTAGGCGAGGAAGATCTCTTGCTATGCCATGGTAAATATATCCTGACCCCTCAGCAAATGGATGCAGAAAAGTCATGTACAATTTCTCTAGACGGGGAGCCCCTGTTAGATATATGCCTTAGAAGCCAACTAGGCTGACGCATGTTTTCTTTTTAGGATATAAATTTGTATTTGATTTTATATATTGTGAATGAATCTGAATTTTTATTTTTATTCATATTGTGTATGCGTTTATGAATAGTCCAAGAAATTATTAAGATGATGACATGTATTCTCAAAAATTGAGAATTTGAGATATGTGTCATTGGTGGTTAATTTCTAAATACTCCCGGTCGATGGATCATCACGGGGACGGTGATTGATCCGGTGAGATTGGCGCACAGGTTGTTTCCTTTTGGGGTAGACGAGTCTCGAGTCAACAGTGTGGGGACACTGGAGTGAATGTGCAGATGGTTGTTAGAGAACAAGGGTACCGAGCATGACCAACGCGAGAAGTTACTTGGATGTCTACTCACTCGTCAATGACTTACTCAATGTTGCAGTAGTGTGACTGGTCATTTGACCTGCGGTGCCTCGGCTATTCACAATGAGGTTACTGTAGTTTGACTGTACATACACTTGGTCCCTGACTATTTGGGTCCTTGCGGTGCATGTTGGCGACAGTAGGTTCGTTGTAAGAATAGGATGTGCACTTATATGAAATCTATCTCTCTTGTTAGATAAAAGTGTTAGTCCTATGTGATTTATGAGACCAAGTTTAAAAGACCTTGGCCAGGATAGAGTAAATAACAGAAAGTGTTTTCGATATTAAAAACTTGAGTCGAATAAATTTGACATATGGCAGACGATAAGGTTTGACGAGCTATTCCATGACCTACATCTAGTCAGGACTCATAATAGAAGGACTGTATCACACGTTAGCTGCATCTAGAGATTCATTATTCTATTCTACTGGAATGCCACTACATGCTGCTAGGCATTACTGGTGGATTGTGAGACTCATGAGAGTTATCTGGATGATCAATAATTCTCATTGGGCTGAGTTGGAATTATTCCGATCCACTGAAACTTTTTTTAGTGATATTGTTGATTGTAATAACAATATATCTCACTATCAGATATAATAGAACCTATGGGATCACACACATAAGAGGTTGTGACTGATCGGATAGCTAAATCGCGATTTTTGAATCGCCGAAAGACCTAATTGTCAATATATTGATATTGGACTAATATATAATTATTACAAATTAGTGATATTAAAGTGCAAATATTGCAAGAGGGAACTTATTAATAATTAGTAAATCGTAAGAGGACTGAGTCGAATTAAATTAGGATTTAATTGATCGAACCAATTACGGATAAGATAATCTTAATCCTAAATTTGTTATTATCTCTAATGGTTATTATGTTGTTATTAAAATGATTATATCCTTCTTTATAAAATACATAAGTTTTTAAGAAAAATCCTAGCCGTCATCCTTTTCTTTTTATGTAAGGGAACCTGATATTTGTAGAGACCGGACGCGCATGTGGTTTCAAGAGAATTAATTTTACAATCATCAAATTGCGGTGTAGATCTACCCACGCAAGTAGATCTACCCACGCAAAGGTGAGGAGCACTGACTTTATATCCTCATCCCTACGGCGACAAATGTTCATATCTACAAATGGAAGGGAAGGGCATTTGTCCTGAATGGTTTCGAGACCCATCAGGCAGATATATGTGTGGAGTTATGAGGCCGCGACTATAGGAAGAGAGCAGTTTCCTAAAACATACATGAAAGCGCATGACAATAAAAGCGCTGACCCATATAGGATCTAAACAGTTGTGCCATGTGTGTGGTTTGTGAAATTCTGATTCACCAGCCTTGGTTCAAGGCATAGTCTACCATTGTGTTCTCGGATGTACATAGACAAGCACTAAGTGAATGTTCAAATCCGAAAGGTATCTTCGTCGAATACGTGGTATAAGAGATCCAATATCTTTTTAAGTTATTTTGTATTTTTTGTCTTAAGTACTTTCATTGTATAAAGTTTAAAATCATATGGGGGAATATTAATGTTCATTTGTTTAAAGTGATTTAAAATTTTATTTTGGCCTTTGGGCCTGCTAGGTGGCCCGATATTAAATGGGTTTTATTTGGGAGCCCGTGCATAACTTACTACAGATGAGTTTAGCAATAAGTTTGTTTCAATTCAGTAAGTATGCAAGATTCTCTGATGGCATCGATCGGAAGATCACCACTGTTAGTAAGTGGAATACTTTTGAAAACAACTTCTTTGTTGCGTTGTTTGTCGTTTACTAGGAAAACCTTACCATAACCTTCTGAATCAAGTTTCCTAATCCTCTCATACTGGTCCATCTACAGATTGAGAGGAAAAAATAATTAAATACACTATTTTGCAAACAATGACCACCAATATATAACTTGCTAGTCAGAAGAATATAATCATGTTCTTGTTATAACTATCTGAATTAGACTGTTTAGGAATAATAATAGAGCAATACTAATCACGGTAAAACTCACAACTATAATTATTACGATAATCACCTTAGAATTACAAGAAAATTTGTATGTTAGTGGTATATATTATTGTTGCTAAAAGAGATAAAATTGATGCTAAAACTATTAGCACTATTTAATATTTAGCATTACCTATGCCTGAGTTGATGAATCCTTTACCAATATTTGAATGGATTGTTGCTAATACTAAATATAAAGAGGTACATAATGAGTGTTTCTGTGTAAGTAGATATAGCAATATGTATTATACGTTGGTATAAATTAACCATTCATAACATTGCTAAATATTGCTGATGTTGGTATAATTTAACCATTCCCAATATTTACAAATGTTGCTTGGTATAAATTAATTATTCCCAACATTACTAAATGTTGCTAATGTTGGTATTAAATAACCACTCCAAATATTAAAAAATATTACTGTTTACAATCAAATATCCAACATCTAAATTCAAATGTCGCTAAATACTATACTAAATTTTAAATATTGAATCACAGATAATGCATTAAAAAATAACCAACAATATTAAGTAAACATAATATGTATGAAATATAGTTGGCAATATTATCATGTTTCAATTCAGTAAGTATGCAAGATTCTCTGATGGCATCGATCGGAAGATCACCACTGTTAGTAAGTGGAATCCTTTTGAAAACTTCTTTGTTGCGTTGTTTGTCGTTTACTAGGAAAACCTTACCATAACCTTCTGAATCAAGTTTCCTAATCCTCTCATACTGGTCCATCTACAGATTGACAGGTAAAAATAATTAAATACACTATTTTGCAAACAATGACCACTAATATATAACTCGCTAGTCAGAAGAATATAATCATATTCTTGTTATAACTATCTGAATTAGACTGTTTAGAAATAATAATAGAGCAATACTAATCACGGTAAAACTCACAACTATAATTAATACGTTAATCACCTTAGAATTACAAGAAAATTTGTATGTTAGTGATATATATTATTATTACTAAAAGAGATAAAATTGATGCTAAAACTATTAGCACCATTTAATATTTAGCATTGCCCTATGCCTGAGTTGATGAATCCTTTACCAATATTTGAATGGAATGTTGCTAATACTAAATATACATAATGAGTGTTTCTGTATAAGTAGATATAACAATATGTATTATACGTAGGTATAAATTAACCATTCATAATATTGCTAAATATTGCTGATGTTGGTATAATTTAACCATTCCCAATATTTACAAATGTTGCTTGGTATAAATTAATTATTCCCAACATTACTAAATGTTGCTAATGTTGGTATTAAATAACCACTCCCAATATTATAAAATATTGCTGTTTACAATCAAATATCCAACATCTAAATTCAAATGTCGCTAAATACTATACTAAATTTTAAATATTGAATGACAGATAATGCATTAAAAAATAACCAACAATATTTTAGTTAATTGCCATTTAATAATAAATTATTTGTACATGTAAAATCATAAAATTAATTAAAGTTATAATATATATAAAAATATAATTCTTCGTGTATTGCATATCTAACTTTTTTATACATCTAATATTCTAAAATATTTTAATTCCAAGAGCTTCAGAATGTATGGTGGGGTGATCTGTGAAAGTAAAAATATTCAGAATGTATGGTGGGGTGATATCTGAAAGTAAGAATATTCAGAATGTATGGTGGGGTGATATGTGAAAGTAAAAATATGAAAAGTTGATGTAATGATTTGTCTCAGATATTACGTGAAAAATAAAGAATTCACATAGCATAATATTTTAGGCAAGAATTAAGACAAAAATTAATTTGAATATTTTGCCTAAAAAGAATACCAACCTTTATTATGAATATGTTGCTAAATTATTGCAACGTTTAAAAACAAAACTTATTATTTCTTTATATTTAACATTATTATGATACAAATATTTCGAAATAAAAATATTCAGCAATACTTATAAAATTATGGTAGTAAAAAATATTTTGTATTAGTAAAAAAATATTATGTTAGTAAAAAAATATATTGACAAAAGACACTAAAAAATATTCTGCAACAGATTGTCTTTTAGTAAAAAAATATTATGTTAGTAAAATATAATTACATAATTTTATAAGTATTGCTGAATATTTTTATTTAAAATATATAATATTATGGTAGTAACATAAATATAATATTATGTTAGTAAAAGTACTTTTTACTACATAAAAAATATTTATTTCTCAAGTAAAAGATACTAAAAAAAAATAGGAGAGCAAATCGTCTTTTACCTGTGACATTAGTATCATATTAACAAAACAATCTCTGAGCATCATACGGTCATGCTGTTCCCAATAAAAAATATTCTCCGACTTGAGATCGCGATGTATTATGCCATTGGAATGGCAGTGATGAATTGCTGAAATGATCTGCCCCAAGTAATGCTACAAAAAAAAAAAAAAAAAAAGATAAGACCAAAAATTATATCTATACAATTTGGTAAGATAGAAAGACCACGGCATAACAATGTATTACTACAGCTAATTCTTTATCCTTACAGCATAGCGGTCCTTACGCCACCGGAAGTGTAAAATTAAATTTATCTCATATCATTACAATACCAAAAAGACGTGATTATCATGGACATAAGTGCGCTCTAACCTATAATCTAAAAATAAAATAGAAATATTAATCCATAGTGATAAAAAAAAAATCAGAAAGCCGATGTTTTTTCATAAATTTCTAGGCGACAAGGAAAATACTAGTCTAGCAAGGAGAGGAAATTATGATAATATGGGAATTTTCTGAAATTTTAGAAAATCAGATTTTAAATTCAAAATTGTAATAAAATTCTTTACTAGGTCAAGGCCATGAATTCAGAACAAAAAATTTCAATATAAATTCAAATATCAAAATCAAAATTCAATTTCAATTTCAAAGTCAAAATTTAAAATTTGAATTTCAATTCAAATTTCTAATTCAGTTTTAATATTGTATTTTTAAATTCAAATTCAAAATTCAAATTTTAAATTATTATTTTAAAATTAAAATTTTAGTTTTAACTCAAAATTTAAATTGAAAATTTTGAATTCAAGCGCTGACGTGGCGATTCTGATAATTTTATATGGTGAATCCATTTAAAAGTGGTGAATCGTTCATCGTCTTTAGGAAGGCGGTAAACGATTTACCGATTTCGTAGAAAATTTAGAAGGCGGTGAACGATTCACTATTTTTAGCATAATTATCTACTGTGGCACTAAGTTGGCAAGAGAAGAATTATTTGATCAAATAAATTTTTTTAAAAATTATTTTGCCAATTATAAAATTTTATACGGTTATTTGGAAAAAAAAAGTCCGAAGAGAGAGAGAGAGTGGCAGTGCGAAATTTATAGGTGATGCGGGAGAGAATAAAAAATGCTATTGGTACACCCAAAAAGAGTATATGATCTACACCCATATCCATCCAAGGATGGGGGGTTCCCCTACTAGTCACACCCCCACCCTTGGATGGGTGGAGTCACACCCCCACCCTTGGATGGGTGAGGGTGTGTATCCTACACCCCAAAAGGGTAGAATTTGTGGCGTGGTTACCTACTATAGTCGGTAGGGTTTGTTAGAAAAGAATATTGGCGCAGATTTCGAAATTGTTATGCGTGCATGGTCCACAACGTCATCCGTAAATCGCATAGCATAAACGATAAATTGGACTGGTTTAATTGCTTTAATATAAATTTTCACTCTACTCTCTGAGTTTTAAAAACTAGGTCCCTATTGTTATTATTTGTTTTAAAAGAGTTTCTATTACCAAATAATATTAGGCCAAAATCTTGTCGTGTGATATTTATCCTTTATTAGAATCAAAGCTTGTAGAAACTTGATTGAAAGTTAGGAAGAAAAGCAAAAATTTATGTAGAGGTTTGAACTAATGATGCAGTTATCTTTTTTCAATTTTTACATATTAATTTATCTAATATATGAGAATCAAACATATGAGAAAATATCTGATTTATTATTTTCTTCAACCTTATTGCGATACAACATAATACCAACTTAATAATTAAATAACTTTTAAGTTTAGTAAAATTTTTTCTTTACTAGAAGTTTTAAAATTGAACTTAGGTCTTTCAAACTCAGAATCTCATTTCAGCTTTCTCTCTATTATAAATAAAAATTATGCTATGATTCAAACGCTTACTAAAGATAATTGCGGTTGAATACAAAAATAAAACTGCCATTGAACAAATATGGTTTTATTTTCTTTTAGAGCAATACTATCTATACACCTCAAAATAAGCGATTTTATGTAATCTAATTTTATTTTTGGGGCAATTGCTTATATACCCCTGAAAAGTTTCCGACTTTCTGATTTACCCCTCTTAGAAGGCTAATATTAAAAATACATTTTTTACGTTCCAACCTATTTCAAATATACCCCTAGAGTTAAATTATATTAGTGAACTGTTAGCAATAGCTGTTAACTCTGTGAAATTACTATTTTACCCTTTCAAATATACTCTTCTACCATCACCGAACTTTTCTTATTGCGCTTAAGTTAGGGGCACAAGAAGTATTTTAATTTTTGATCTTTTCAAAGATACCCTTCTATCATCATCACCATTTCTTATTTGCCTTTAAGTTAAGGGCAAAAGAGGCATTTTGATTTTTTTAAACTCTGATAGATATTTAACTTACGTTTAACCCAAGTTAACTTAACGAAGTGATAACTGTAAGGGTATTTTTGAATAACGGGGGAACATATGAGGGGTATATTGGAAAGAAAAAAAAGGTAAGGATAAATAAGATATTTTTGAAGTTTTGAGAGGTATATAGACAATTATTCCTTTATTTTTTGTATTATAATGTACTATAACTTTATTCCATAAATTGTGAAAAATTTAAGTTATTTATACATGATTGAAATGATTTTCAAAATTTATGCTCAATTATTTATATGCGAAGATTTTGAATGTTGCAAAATGCATTCAGTAATATGTTATACTTCAACAAAATAAACCAATCGTATTTGGCTCAGTTGGCTAAAGGCTTAATGAAAGAATCGAATATTATTACATTTCTTTCAATATATATATATATATATATATATATATATATCAGCAAAAAAATAATATCATTTTGAGTCTTTATTTAATTAATAAGAAAGTTAGATTGTAAGCATATGCTTTATATTTGATGTAAATTTGTTACTTATTTAATTAATATGCAAAATATTTATTTTTTGATAAAAAATATGGTATTTTCCATATCTTTGAGTAGTTAAGCTATGTTAAGTTAATTAGATAACAATATAAATATAAGGCTAAATTACATAAAATCTCCCTGTCAATACCCGCTTTTTCACTTTTTCCTGTCATACAAAAACCTATATTTTGCTCTCTTAAAAAATAAAAAATGTTCACAGGAGATACGGTGTGACAAAATGACCAAAATGCCCTCATCTTCTTCATCTCCTCCTTCCCAATCTTGCTTATCCCACATCCCGCACCCTCACCCACGCCTTTCTTGACCCCAACTCCGACTTCGTGCGAGGGCGAGGCAGCGGAGGGCGAGGCGGCGGCCGAGGGCACATGTGTGGGCATAGATGAGGGTTTCAGGAGTATTTTGGGTATAAAAAATAAGTTTTAAACGGAATCCTAACGGAACACTGACGGCGGGAGGCGAAGTGAACATTTTTTATTTTTTAAGAGTGCAAAGTGTAGGTTTTTGAATGACAAGGGGGAAAGTGAAAAAAACGAATATTGACAGAAAAGTTTTCTGTAATTTAGCCTAAATATAAATCATCATGGTGTACCCAAATATATTGACAAAACTTGTGATTAGACATAAATATAAGTGTTTTGATCTCCACTTAGAATCCTAAACCAGATAACTAAGTGCTATTGTACATCACAATAAGTAATACATGTTATTATGACTTAAAAGACTTTCCAATCATAGTTATTTCGTATAAAAACCACGGACTTCGAATAAAAACCCAGATAGAGCACAAATACAAAATTCTTAAGTAACTTTTAATATAAAAATATTAAATTAAATTAAATTTATTTTTTTAATCATTTTACATTGCACAATGCAATTGGATTTAACTTAGCCTTAACCATTGTAGAGCACACCCAATGTTTTTGATTATTAATTATTATTAGTTAAGTAACAAAAATAAATGTCTATACGATTGCTAAAGAATTAATTGAAAAACATGTTCGAAATGAAATCCGCACAAAATTGTTCTCCTATTTGCACAAATTTTGTAAGACCTGTTTGGAAAACATATTTTCTATTAAATATTAATAAATGGAACACGTTATTTCTAACCTGGTTAAAAATTCTTGAAGATTTAACTTAGCCGTAACCAAATCTCACCCGATCCGGCCTGTAGTGGGACCACATCAACATGCCATCCGAGCCAGTATAAACCGGTGCAGGTTTAGTCCGGTCTGGTCCGTCTCCGGTCCGGTTCAGTGACAAACGCGGTTCGCCATGGTAATAATAATAATAGTAATTACGCGCACCGGTCGCATATAAATACTACTACCGACAATGCGTTACGTCCAATTCAATAATTCTAATCTCAAAATTTATAATATAACGAAAAAGGAAAAAAAATAAAAACGAAAAAAGAAACACAAGGGTTCGCAAATTACCGTTCGTACTATCGCTCAGATCCAGCCTCGCTCCTACTACTTTTTCTTTCTCCTCTCTCTCTTCTTCTTCTTCTTCTTCCTCCTCTTCTCGTCTCAGATCCCTCGATTCCCTCACCCCGATCTCTCTCCTTCGCTCCGGCGAGGGGTCTCCTACGCCGATCCCTCCCCGTTCTCAATCGCAAGCGCACGAGATCCGCCGCGCGATTCCACGCTGGATTTAGCCATGAATCCCTTCTCCTCGGGAACTCGGTTGAGGTAAGCTCTCCATCATTTCCTTCCTCTTCGATCGATTCGCGCGCTTCTCGATCTCGATCGTGCGAATTCGTGCTCTCCTTTGAAACCGTTGGATTCAGCTTAATTAGATTTGCTTGAGATCACAGCTTAAGGATTCGATGTCTCGCGTTCGAGCTAGTTGATTCTTGGGAGTTAGAACCTTAGCAGATCTCTGTTCTCATTGTGTCTTGATGAGTTCGTTTTCAGGTTTTCTTGAATATAAATCAGAACATTAAGTTATGCTGTTTTCTTTGATTGATGAGTCCGTTCAAGAATGTCTGCGATATACAATTGGGAAGGAAATTTAGGAAAAATTTTGAACCAGTTCAATTGAATCGGATGAAAACGTTTTTTTTTATTCACATTTGTTCTATCAAAAATAAGGTTGCCCTCCTCTTTTCGCTTGGTTCTAGATTTTAAGTGTGTCTTATTGAATTCTTTTATTTCTTGATGTATTCATTATGCAAGAATTATAAACTTTGTTGTTGTGGTACGCTAGATGCAGGTCCTGCAAAAGTGCGATTGCTTTGGTTCTGAATTTGAAACATTTCTATCGATTGTTCCCTGACCCATTACTGTTATGTACTTTACTTCTTGAGGTTCTTGAGGATAAACACTGAAGGAACCAAAAATGTTCGTAACAATTCGAATAGTCGATACAGTCTAAAAGGTGTTATAATTCCTTTGTGGCCTACAGTGAATTATATAGCTGTTTGTTAGAGAAGGAAAGCATAGTAGAAAAGAAAGGAGAGAAAATAGGAGAAGGAAAGTGATTTTCTTTCTCTTGGTTGGATATTTATAGAAGAGAAGAAGAAGAGAATAACCGTCCTTTATGTGGTTTAAAAGGACATGCAGAAAGTAAATCAAATTACTACTGTACCCTTATTTGGATGTTCTTGCTTTCCAAACTGTTGCATTCACATTCCTATGTTATATTTGGTGTCCTAACATAAAAAATGAAAGCTGCTTAGTTGGTTCTTATTTAAATGGAGTCTAATTGTTGTTTAAATGGACATTGTTGTTATATAAATATTAGGAACCATTGGTATAATGGCCTCCTAGGATGTTTAACTAGCCTGATATCAACGTCAAGACTTGTTAAATGTGAATCCCATGTTTTGAGACATGTCCCTTTTGTTGACTGTCTCACTGTTGATTTGCATCCTTCCAGAAGATTTCTTTCATGTTCTTCTTGGTTGATTTGGTACGAGCTTTGTATTTGAACTCTCTGATCTTTCTTCTTGTTGGAACTTTTATGCTTTATAGAATACATTTCAACCATTTCCACCTTTTTAAAACTGAAGCAACTGACACACTTCTTCTAATATATTCTAATGTGCTTACTTCCTACCATATACATGTTTATATGAGCACATGTCCATTTTCTTAATGTGATCACCATCGTATGTAAGCATGTTTCTGTATACGTATCTGTGTATATCAGAAGTTTGTGAACAATATGAAGTATTTATTTTCATTATTGGCTTGTAACTGTTTCAATCTTTCAGTAAAAATACTTTCTTTGTTATTTTTCCAGTTGTATGTTGAGTCATTTATATTTGTATTTAGCTTGAGAATATAACTGCATGATACTTTGATCAATTTTTCTTCTTTTTTTTCCAGTTCCTGTGTGGAGCCAGATAAGCAAACTTGAATCCTTAAACTAAAATTGTCAATATCTTCATTTTTTTTAACAGTCTAACCCTTAAAACTGCAGGGATATGATTCGAGCTATACGTGCATGCAAAACTGCTGCAGAAGAGCGTGCGGTTGTAAGAAAAGAATGTGCTGCTATACGTGCCGCAATTAGTGAAAATGATCAAGATTATAGGCATCGTAATCTTGCAAAACTCATGTTTATTCACATGCTTGGTTATCCCACTCATTTTGGTCAAATGGAATGCCTTAAGTTAATAGCTTCTGCTGGGTTTCCTGAAAAAAGAATTGGCTATTTGGGCCTCATGCTGCTTCTTGATGAAAGACAAGAAGTTCTTATGCTGGTTACAAATTCCCTGAAACAGTATCCACCTACTTCATTTGTAGTTTACTGCCTAGCTTTACATCTACTTTACTAGAACTGTAGGATATTTTGCACTGATTCCTATTAATTGATTTTGTACATTAGAAAAGTCATCTTTCTATCTATTTAGAATCCTTGACATGTGCAGAGATCTAAATCACTCAAACCAGTATATTGTGGGTCTTGCTCTTTGTGCTCTTGGAAATATATGTTCTGCTGAAATGGCACGGGATCTCGCTCCAGAAGTAGAGAGACTACTGCATGGGAGAGACCCAAATATTAAGAAAAAGGTACTCGCTTTCCCTCTTAATATCTATTTGTGGATCATATTTAGATGATTTATGTCTTTTAATCAGAGCATTCAAGTTTAAATTCAATAAGTACTAAATTCATTATAGTCCCTATACTAGGAGAGTAATTCCCTCAGTTTATAAATAGTACTTCATATAGAAAACAATATTAACTTCTCTTTAATTTGTCCTAGATTCTTAGTTCTGGTTAACTGTCTCTTTACTATCGGTACATTATTATTATTATTTTAATCTGTATTTAAAGGTACAAAGATTATCAAGCTCAGCATCATGGTGATTAATTGAATATTTATTCATGCATTTTTCTTGTTGCTTTGATGCACCTCTTTGATGAGTTTTTCTTTTGTGTTGTTCCTCAGAATTAGTTACTTTATAAATTTGATCACCAGCTATTTCATTTGAATTCAGTAAAATTTTGGGCCTCTTTTGTACTTTTTAGGAGACAACCTTATACGATTAAAATCTTTCGAGTTATGGGATAAGCTAAAGAATAAGGAATCTAACAAATGGCATAAAAAAAAAATTTGGACCTTGGTTTTGTACCTGCACTGTAAGATCTGACCATGTAAGCACAGATTTCCGAAATTAACTAGAGAAATAACACTGGGTTTAACTAAATGTTATAATAGTTGTTTTATTGTCTGGAAGAGAAATAGTATTGCTTTTCTATTTCCCGAGAGATCATTCTATAATATTGTGACTCTCTAATATGTCCTAGCATATTTTAACTATTGTATATTCCTTCTCAATAAATGTGGAGTTAAATTTCTATGAAATATGTAGCTAATGTTGGAACTTTTGGAAGCTGGTTAAAAATGGGGCAGGTCGTGGTGGTAAATATGCTTTTGGAGCTTCACAAAGTCATTGCCACCATATTATGATGATGGGTGAAAATTTACCATGAAGTCATCCTGCCAATTTTATAATGTACGAGTGCAAAACAATTGCGTCCTTTTGTTCGCGGTGATAAATCAGAGGGCGGTGTTAATCTCTGCAAGTTGCACTCCCTCTCTTGATATAGTACTTTAAAAGTAATTTTCTTGGATGGGAGATGTAGTTAGTTTCTCTCTCAATGAATTCCTATTTATGAGAATATAGTTTGCATTTTCCTTGATGAGTCGCTAATCTAAATGGCTTTTATTATCCATTGATTAAAAGTTGCTTCTTGCTTCCTAGGCTGCTTTGTGCTCTATAAGGATCATAAGAAAAGTTCCTGACTTGGCAGAGAACTTTATGGGTCCTGCTGCTTCTCTGCTGAAGGAAAAGCATCATGGAGTTCTCATAGCTGGAGTTCAGCTCTGTATAGATCTATGTAAAGCCAGCACAGATGCCTTGGAATATTTGAGAAAGGTATCATGCACATTATGAGCAGTATTTGGGTTTTTGTGTTAAGGTCTTATGGATAATGCAAATGCTTAACAAAAATTTCTTCCCATGATATACGTTTACTGATATTTCTGTTTTGCCAGCATACACTGTTTAAACACTAACTTTTTTTTTTAAAGAAAATAAAATCAGATTTAATGAGGGCTGGCCTTGATGCATGGATACCGCTTTTCGATTGCAACCTAGTTGTCATGATTCTGAATCCTGGAAACAGCCTCACCACATAGTGGCGCAGGCCTGCATAAAGTTGTCCCTCTGGCTTCATAGAAGCTAGAGCCTTGTGCATTGCATTGTGCCCTTTTCTCAACCAAAATCAGAACTCATATATTCGAGCGCACTGTTTATACAACGAAACCGCATTTGTGAGCCTATCCATATTGGCTTTTTTTTTTTTTTTTGGAGAATCCATAGAAGAAAAGGATCAACATGGTTTGTTTGGCTTATCTAATTTTATGCCTAAGCTTCTTTTCAAATTGTTCAAGGGAGCTTGCTGTTTGTCTTGTTCAAGTAATTGTTTGTCTGTTTGGAACAATCTTGAATATGGATTGTCCCTTTGAAAATGTGAACTGCCAACATTTTCTCACGTTCATTTCTTTTTCTATTCTAATATCCATAACTAAAGTGATTATGTAACTAGCGTCAAGTGTAATACTTAAATCCTTTTTCTTCGTCTGTGTGTAGAGTTGAGTATACAGCAAACTTAGACATTTTAAAATATGGCATTCCTGGAATCTTATGGAAGTGGGTGGATTGGACTCATCAAACTTGATATTGTTGTGCATAATAAAGTTGTAGAAAACCTGTAAAGAAGATTAATAGAAACAATTATTGAATGCATGAAGCTAGCTTGCTTTCAGTACCTTATGAAATCTGGAATGGCGTGGCTAAGAAAAACATTAAGAAGAACACAATGAGCATTTTGTGCTTTAGCTAGTAATGCCAAAGGTATCGTGATAGCAGATGTTCTTTTGGGGAGTATATGTAGAAGAGCAGTTTGTATATGCTATCGTTTTTTTTCTCTTCGTGTCGGAGTACCAGTTTGCTTGCCTTGTTCTTTTGAGATGGAAATATCATGCTTCATGAAGACAGATACTTCATCAAAACAGAGTACATACGTTATAACAAGTTATTATCTGTCGCTGTCCTGTTGTCTATATCTCTTTCATCAAATGCATTATCCTGTAGAATATTTCTGCCAACTTTCTAAGTGTTTACTGTTATTGGCTCTGGCCTCTTCTGATGTAAGCCATGTATATCTTGTTGGAAACTAGAGATCGTAGTAGGTACTTTTCTTAACTTTGTTTTAGATTTCGGTGGATACATTATGTTATGTAAACTGTATTTGTTGCCTAATGTTTTTTTTCGGTTGGTTTTCTTGACACAATCTTTTTTGATTGTAGAACTGCTCAGAAGGATTGGTCCGTATATTGAAAGATGTTTCAAATAGTCCGTATGCTCCCGAGTACGACATTGCTGGTATCACAGACCCTTTCTTGCACATCCGAGTGCTTAGGCTGATGCGCATGTTGGGCCAAGAGGATGCAGACTCTAGTGAATATATGAATGACATTCTTGCACAGGTGAGGAATCAGGATCCTATTTCTATTTCCTCCAAGTATATAATATTATGTGTACTTACGTAAATACTGATCGTCCAAATGTTTTAGTTAATGTCCTGGTTCAAGGTTCTAACACAGATTTCCCTTTTCTTTTTCTTATTGAAGTTTAGATGGTGATTTTGTGATTTTCTGTTGAATCTTTATGTACTAGAAAAAGTTTTACTGTGCCTGTTGTCTTCTAAATTGTCCGTATAGAAGCTATCTATCTTGTTTTCTGCCATGTAGTTTCTATAGCAAGTTGGATTACTAAACTTGCACCATTTAGAAGTTGATACATACACGTTGGTTGTAAAATTTGCAAATTTTACTGTTTTGTTTTTGGCTTTTCCACTTTGTTTGCTTGCCATTTTTAGGTTATTCATATGGCCTAAGTCATAGCTTCAGTAAGATGTGTCTAGAAGTTTTAGCTTGGTTTTAAATATCTTCCAGTTGATATGTCCTATATCTGCAGTTATATTTTGCAACTATTTACTTCCTTTCCTAGGTTGCGACGAAAACCGAGTCAAACAAAAATGTTGGGAATGCTATTCTTTATGAGTGCGTTGAGACTATAATGGGGATAGAAGCTACCAGTGGCCTACGTGTTCTAGCTATCAATATTTTGGGAAGATTCCTGTCAAATCGTGATAACAATATCAGGTAAATACTCTTTTTATATTTGTGGTTTATGTATGCATTTGTGAATTTTGTATTTTGGGAAGCGTGGGCCCAGTGTTCTACATCTTCTGCATTTATGAATTTGTTGAAAGTGATATATGTAATCGACCCCAAATTAGTGGACTAACATTTGACAATTGCTATTTGACTAATTTACATAATTACTGAATGCTGTTGATAATTAAAATACTAATACATAGTGTGGATTTGGTCCATGCTTCTGTTTGAGGGGGTTGGAAAAATCAAAACTTCAAACTAATTAGCTTATGAAGTATTAGAGTATTCTTCTTTGGACGTAATTGATTGGGATAAAATGAAATACACTTGTTAGACCTACCAATTGGTTGGATTGGGTTGCTTTCGTCCATTTGAGTATTCGCATAATTTGATTAAGTGAAGATTACACGTCTAGTTTGTACATGTTAAAATTTTTATCTAGTTGATCTGTTGATAACAGATTCTTTGTTGGGAAAGTTCCAGTTTCTATTTTTCTTGGATGTTAGTTCACCTATTTGTTTAATAATCTATTCTTCTTCTTTTTTTTCCCCCCTTCCAGATATGTTGCACTGAACATGCTCATGAAGGCCATTACAGTAGATGCTCAAGCGGTGCAGAGGCACAGGACAACGATATTAGAATGTGTCAAGGTAATACAGCTTCGCCCTTTAGATTTTAAGAAAGAAAGGACTAATTCTTTTCTTTATTGAGAAGAGCAATAGTACTTTCATTCTCGTATTGCTGAATGATATGCTGTAGAACTGAAAATTCATGTTGCGGCTTGCTTTGTCGGACATAATTATTACTATTTTGATTAAATAGAAAATTTCTTTTTTCCCCCTCTCTTTCGGACTTCTAGGACAATCTGAAGTTTGTTCCTTCTATCTTTTACAATGTGCAGGAATTTGTGTTGAAATATGAAATGCTTCCAAGATCTATTGAAACATCTTTGTTTTATTGTTAAATTCTTTATCTAGTTTTCCTATGTTATACTTGCTGGACATTAAAAACAAATCTGTTCTGCTGGATAGTTCGATCACTTAATAGAAGTTAAACTAACGTAGTATTCGTCTTAGTGAGATTATATATATTAGTTACTTTATTCTAATGGTACAAATGGAATACAGACTTTGCAGTCAGTTCTGTGTCATGCTTGTGCAAACTCTCTATTATACATGTGATTGATTGGGTGCTTCAAGTTGTCTCGAATTGTATTTTCCATCTTTAACTAGATTTTGATATAGTTCACTAAAGGGTTCATAGTTAGCTGTCTAAAGGTGTCTATTATCTCTGCTACTTGTAGTCAAAAGGTTGTAAAATTTGACTTGCAACTTTCAGGATTCTGATGCCTCAATACGGAAAAGGGCTCTGGAGCTTGTTTTCCTGTTAGTCAATGACAGCAACGTGAAGCCTTTGGCTAAAGAACTTATTGACTATCTAGAAGTAAGTGATCAAGATTTCAAGGGAGATTTAACTGCCAAAATTTGTTCAATTGTTGAAAAGTAAGTTCTCTCAACTTTTTGTCAAATTTCGTAAGATATAATTTTTAACATTTTAATGCTTATAATATCCACATTTTCATGAAAGTTTTAATGCTTATAATATCCACATTTCCCGCACTTTAAAACTTTATTCAATTAGTTCTGCTAGTCGACTTGTTTCCAGTTGCTAATATAGTAGCATCTTTCTTACACCCACCAGAAATAGAATTCGCTGAATGCTGACAAATCCTTTGCCACTCAAGTTTATGGCATCTGCCTCGTTTAGGCCCCTTCTTCCCTTCAATAATCCAAAAATGAATCTGCCTGCCTTGCGCTGTATGGTATAGGTATGGTGATTTTAGGTGGTTAGCTATTGAAGTGAAGAAAAGGCTGGATGTGAAAATTGTTATGCATTAAATTATAGAAAAACTTCTTAGCTCAAAAATGAATATTTGTGAATAGTGTGGATATCATTTGAGCATGTTTCCCATCTCTTCTTGAGAAACAAGTGGGGTATTTCTTTGCAAAATTTTATTTCACTTTTTCTAGCTTATCTCCTGGTTTGAAGTCGAATTTAATTTCTTTTCATACTTAACAAACAGCAGCTAGTTCAGGGCTCCATTTGCTAGCTTCAAGGATAATTTCAGCGCCTTCACGAGCAAAGAATGGCTTTCTTATTTCCACCTGGGACTTGTTTGGCTAATGAATGCTTTTACCCTTAGTTTGACCCTATGGAAGATTTACATTGTAGTGACTGGGGTCTTCCTTCTTGATTTTTGTATGATATAACTATATGTGGCATAATATAGTAACTTCTTCATGATAAGTGTATGAAATTTGGGTTATTAAATGCCCTTTCAAGACCAAACCGAAGTTAAGCAGCACCAAATGCATGTTTGATGCATGGTGTGTCTTAGTGTACATATCTAGCTTCAAACCTTAATTTAACCAACAAGACTGGAATTGCATACACTGGCTTAGACAGGTTAGCAAGGATTGGTATGCTGGTTGGCATAGCGAGCACGAGCTGACTGTGCTTACTGTCTGGGCCGCTTGCTGATGAGTGCTGGCACATAAATGGGCTCTGTACAGGGTGTGTACTGACCGTGCTCAGAGTTAGTACTGTGCATATAGTGGCATGTATTGTGAGGCATGCCGCAGGGGGAGAGTCAAGTCAAGCACTAGTTAGTTGGGGTAGGACGCACCAAAGCAGCGTTCGTTGTACTAGCGCCTTCTCTTTTTAAGCTAAACAGAGGCTCGAAAGATGGAGTACGGTAAGCGAAACATGATTGCTAGGGCTTAGGGGGAAAAATAGTTCTTCGGTTGCAGTAGTATCATTTTTTCTCCTGTTTGTTTATGAAGTGATTGATAGCAAGTTATGAAAGAAATAAAAGAACTGCAGGACGATAATCTACTGCAGGGTTATTTTGCTCTTCAACTTTAGTTGATAAAAATAAAGGTGGTCTTGTTTAGTTACATTTTTACTCTCAAATTGGAGGGAAATCATTATCTTTGACTAAGTAGTTATTCTTATTATACGATTTGACTAAGTAGTTATTCTTATTATACGAGTATGAAAGTTGACATAGTCGTTTCACCTGAATGATTACTATCTAAATCCTCTTTTTAACACACTTATGTAGCTAATGATTTTGCTACTTCTGTTATGTAGGTTTTCTCAGGAGAAGCTGTGGTATATTGATCAAATGTTCAAGGTCTTATCTCTGGTAGGTGAGGAAGTAGTTTCATGATTATTCTGAAATTCACGAAACAAAAATATAAACTTTTTTGTTTTTGGTATCTTGCTGAATTACACATTCCTAGCTAATTTTAAAATTTCTTTTGGTTCTATCTGCATTATATGTTTCAATTGCAATCACTTGCATCTTTTTTCCAGTAAGTGTCTGGTATTAACATTCCATCTATTTTGTGGTCCTAGTTTAGGATCACATATGGCAACTGGTCCTTAGCTATTCATTGTATTTTCTGCAAGTTGCATAATCCTTATAACAACTGCGACACAGTACTCCTTACCAAATTCAGTGATTTACTAACTTATTACTGGTGCAAATCACATGCTAAATTTCTTAGAACATCATTGATAAAGAGATAAATAATGTCAGTATTTTTTTCAAGTATGCATATTTTTGGCACTTATCATCTTATTGTATATTGGTTATTTGTCTAAAGCATGTTTATTTACAGTGAAAAAGTGAGATCAGGCTAATATAAGGAAAACGTGAGATCAGGCTAGTATAAGGAAAACGTGAGATCAGGCTAATATAGTTCTTCCTTTTTTATGGGGACAATATCGGCATCATCTTTTTATAATTATTTTTTACAGGCTGGGAATTACATAAAAGATGATGTGTGGCATGCCCTTATAGTTGTGATAAGCAATGCACCCGATCTTCAAGGTTACTCTGTTAGGTCCTTGTATAGGGCATTGCAAACATCATACGAGCAGGTATCTTGAATTATGCATTTCTATTCTTAAAGGTGCGCATTCTTGGTATTCACCTTGCTTCATGCCTTCCCAATTTTTGTTTGCTTAGGAAAGTTTAGTACGAGTTGCTGTGTGGTGCATCGGTGAGTATGGCGAGATGCTGGTCAATAATGTTGGAGTTCTTGAAGTGGAGGAACCTATGACAGTGAGTCAATTGTTATTCTACTTCTAACGATTCTTGCATTATCTAGCATACTCTAAATGAATGAACTTATTCTGATGATAGACCCTAATTTCTAAATTTAGCAATGTCATAGAAAAATATTTTGGAAGTAGAATTTATGTTTTCCTTTGATAATCAGACTCTAAATTCATGTATCCCATACAAAAGATGGTTCCTTAAATTAATTTTCAATGTGTCATCAAGGAAGGCACTCTCTGTAATTCCAATGTAGGTTGTGCTACTTTGTGCCTATGGCACATGGGCTAGTCTTATTCAACTGCTCATCACATATCCCCTTTAACTTGTCTATCAAGGAATATGCAGTGCTAACATGCAGAGTTCATTGTTTGGTGTTAACTGAATGAAGCTTATCACCTTTGGAAATATGCTTTGAGGACACACTCTTTTAGGGTAAATTGTTCAGGATATTTTTGTTAAAGGGCGTGAACAACACAGCTTTCTTATGCAGGTAACAGAATCTGATGCTGTGGATGCCGTAGAGCTTGCCTTAAAACGTCATTCTTCAGACATGACTACTCGAGCTATGTCTCTGATTGCTCTCTTGAAGCTCTCTTCACGATTTCCACCCACCTCAGAGTAAGTTTTTTTTGACAACCGGATATACCAATTGCTTTCTTCTCATCCTTTATATGCTTGCAACTTTGCATGATGTCATTTGCCTGATTTCCTTCTTGTTTTGCACACTTTCTGAAGTTTTGATATCTGTTGCCTTTGTATTCTAAGTCCATTGACTTACTTTGTATAGCTGTATATGACTAGTTTAACATGATATACTTTGTGTTTGTTATGTAAATATGCATTTTTTGTATGGTTAACCTTTTGAACCTTTGACTTTTGTCACTTCCTCTTGAAACCTGAAAGACTATTAGCCTTTTTCTTGTCCATTGGGTTTAATCCTTTGCCTGCTGATAGCAGCGTCGTCTTTTATTACTCTAGATTTCATCTCCGGTACTCAAAAGGAGCTTTTATCTTTTTTCTTGCACTACCTTAATTTCTGGACTTTGATACTTTTGCATTTGTTTCTACAATGTGATAAGATTGCAATTCTTTTACATTATTTGATTTGTCAGGAGGATAAAAGAAATAGTTACACAGCATAAAGGGAGTGTTGCACTAGAATTGCAGCAAAGATCAATTGAATTCAACTCTATTATCCAGAGGCACCAAAATATCAAGTGGGTAACAGATCTTTTGGTCATCAACAATATAGTGAGACATCAATTAAAAATTCTTGTGGTTGAATCCATGCATTTATTGTTAGGCTGCTGGTGCATGTGCAGATCTTCTTTGGTGGAACGAATGCCTGTCTTGGATGAGGCAGCTTATTTAGGAAAGAGAGCAGGTTCTTCCCAACCAACGCTTTCAGCTGACAAATCTAGCAAACCGACCACTTCTGCTGCATCACTTAAGCTTCCAAATGGCGTAGCTAAGCCACCAGCTACTCCTCTTGTGGATTTGCTTGATTTAAGTTCTGATGATGCACCAGTTCCGGCTTCAGCCCCTAATGATTTTCTAAATGATCTGTTGGGAATTGGCCTACCAAATTCATCATCATCAGGTTTTATTCTGCCTTATTCAGTTTTTTTTTTTCCCCTTTTATTTGTGGACATTCTTATGCATGTATAAGAATGAGATAATGACAATTAGGATGCTTGATGCCAATTATTCCAAGATACTTCTTGTATGAGTTAGGGCGTAATCTCCGTTTTAACCACACTTAGTGATTAGCTAACAGTTATATGATGACCCTAGTAGGCTACTTTTTGCCTAAGTTTGAGCATAATTTTTGGTGAGTTTTTCAGTTGAATCAGTTTCATCAGACTTAACAATGCAATGACTTAAACTCCATGCTTGTTAAGTTGAAGAATGCCATCCTTTTCTTGTAAAGTAAGATTGTCGTGTTTGAATGGTAGTTTAAGTATTAATTTCTTTATAATGCTGTTTTAATGTAATTTCTAGTTTTTAAATCTTCACATGCCATATGAAATTTACTGCAGTTTTTTTGTCCTTAATAATATGTTATTGTGTTTTATGGTTTAGTCGCTTTAGCCGATAAAGACAACATTTTGCTGCCTTTTCTCAATGGATTTAATGCAACATTTCTTATGTGAGATAATCATTACGTGAAATTGTATTCTTTCAGCGGATGCTTTACAACACTTCTTCTCTATTACATTTTCCAGCTTCTATATTTCTTTCTTCAATTAACTTCTTAGCACTACTATATCAGAGTGAATGTGATCTCCACGAGACATACCTAATGCTTTAAGTGGTACAAGAAACTGCACCATAGTTCTTTCATTTGTTGAAAGACTAATCTATATAATCCAATAGAAATTGAAACCTCAAATGCCTTTTCTTTTTTTTAAATTTTGGCGAGTTCACCTTTGCCTCTGTGTGATGCTTTCTGGAGCTTTTTTTAAAAATATTTTTTACAAGTAACTCTCTAAACCCTAGCATTGACAGTGCTAATCTCATGCATTTTGAGAGGGGTTCTTTCTGGTAAATCGTAGATGAATCTTTAGTCGGAATTTAACTAATTGGCTTCTTTGTTGTACATTTTCAGGTGCAGCGCCATCAACAACTACAGATTTACTCATGGATCTTCTATCAATTGGAACATCTCCTGCACAAAACGGTCCACCAGAATCTAATGTTGTTCCTTCAAGCGGTAATATTTCTTTAAATCATTTTGGTGATTAACAATCTTTATTCGATCTCCATATTCCTGTCTGACGAATGCTATATTTGGTTGTAGCGAAAGCAGCAGAGAGTAAACCTGCTCCTGTTACTGCTCAAGTGATGGACTTATTAGATGGCTTGCCATCAAATGCATCTCCTCCCAGTAAGCTCTTTTGGTGCTAATATTCTTACCTGGGTGCTATGCTAATATTCTTATCGATCGCTTGTTTTAACAGGAGATGAGAATTTGGTTTATCCAACTATCACGGCTTTCGAGAGCAGCACCTTGAAGGTAGCATTCAGCTTCGAGAAACAACCTGAGAAACCACAAGTGACATTGATCAGTGCTACATTTACAAATCTGTCATCAAGTACTTTAACAAATTTCATTTTTCAGGCTGCTGTGCCCAAGGTATTGGAGCTGTACTTGCATTTTAGTTTTGACATCTTTCGCAAATTGCACCTTCCTAAACTAAATTCATATAATTTAATTTTAGATTACTTAGTCAGGTTTGGGATGGTCTTTTACTTGACTTCAGTTTATTTGTTCTGTTTTGGGTATCGAACTGCGTTGTTTGGGTCTATTGTGGTTTGTTGGGTGAGTCAGTTGGTATAGTCTTCTATGCAGCATTACCTGGCTGATACAAATGGCATATGCCCTCTGTATTTGCCTATATAATCGTTTATTTGTTATTCCTAATGTTAAATCAAATTTTAGTGTGAGCAACAAGGGCTATTTTAAGTTCGTTTTAAGTGTCAATGTGCTTCCTTGAGCTCTATTCGTGTTTAGGATAACTTGGCATTTCTTACTTCCACTTGACTTGCGTGGGACTAAAAAGGCCACGCTCATCTTGTTTATCATAGCTAGTTATCACCATGTGGTACTGACAATCCCAACTATACTTTGTAGGTAGAAATATTTTCCAGTTGTTATAGATAACCGTTGCTATGAGTACTCATGCATGTTTTGTGATTCTGTCCATCCGCCTTTGATTTCAGTGCTTTAAGAAATGGATAGATAATTATTTTATGCAGATGGAGGATCTTATAGGTTGATTTACTTAATGATATTGCATCTTCTTTCCTCATACATTCAAGGGTGTGTGAGTAAGGTTCTTTTTCCTTCCCTAGAGGTATTCCTCAAAATTATGACCACCGAATTTATCTTTCAGTTTGTCCAGTTACATCTGGATCCAGCTAGCAGCAGCACACTCCCAGCCAACGGAAATGGGACAATTACACAAAGCCTTCGTCTTACTAATACGCAACATGGGCAGGTATTAATTTCTGAATTCTCTACATCTTCTCATGATTCCTCTGAGATACCATTATGCGAATAAATTTTTGCTTTCCTTGCTTTATCATGATGGTTTAGAATATATAGCTTTCGAACTTACAACTATTATATTACTATCTAGCAAAACCTCAGCTGTGAACTCAACATTCAGCTGTAAAATGCATCGTTATAAAGAGCATGGAACAGTTAATTAGAGAGGAAAGGGTAAGATTTATAAAAAAGAAATAATTGCCTATGTACCCTTGAAAAATTATTAAGTTTTGTATTTACCCTTTGGTTCAAATAGACCCCTCTTATGGTTTCTCTGTTTTTCTTATACCCTTACTTTGAGGGTTTATTTGTAAGAAATTGGAATTCAGAAGGATAGATTTGAGCATAGCAATTTTTTAGGGGTAAATATAAAAGTCGGAAACTCATAAAGGGTATATAGTCAATTGCCCCTTGAAAACATGTAGCCCACAACCAGGCGGCCAATTAAAGTCCAAACTTTTCATTAAACATGATTTAGGGCTGAAGTGCAATTATGTGTGCCTTCAGAGAACATTGGAGAAAATGAAATCTAATAATCATAAATCATGCCAAGTGAGCTTAGCTTTACATCAGAGTGTGACATGGAATGTATTTAGAGGAAGATACTAGAAATTTCAATGATCACACAACTAGGGCGCACGTCGGTATTTCTTTTGTTTAACCATACCATGAGCCAAATTTTCTAACAACTTTACTTTCCAGAAACCCCTTGCTATGAGAGTAAGGATGGCTTACAAAGTTAATAATGAGGACAAGTTGGAGCAAGGACAGATCAGCAACTTCCCTCCGGGATTATAGTGTTATTTGCAGCTTGTGAGACTTCGTGCGAGTTTATAGCTGGAGAGCGGCAGAGTTGTTCTCTCTTCGATTTTCACCCACTTTTTGGTGTCTCTTAGACACCCTGGGTATTTTTCATCGTTCATTATCCCTCTATATGTATACTAGTCAGCATTGTTGCGGAATCTACTTTTACAGAATGAATATCCGGGTTTATGTACACCGCGCGTGACCTTTTTCAGGGATATGCAATCAGAAAAGGACGTTTGTCAGTGTGGAACTAGTCTAGATGATAATCCAGTCTGGAAATGTTTTGATATTCTATTTATTCATAATTTGTATTGTGTTTTCCTTGTTGTGTATTTTTCAGAATTTCCAAAACCGAGTAAATAGCTGGTTGGTTAGTAAATTGAATTTTACAGCGACGAGCGTGACTCTTCGCTCTAGTAATTGATTGATATATGCTTATTGTTGTTCCCAGCTTTTCTGATTTTAGCGGATATGAAGACAAAACTAATGCGCATTTGAATCTGGGTATGAAGTCTCTCAAGTGCTTCTTTTATCTTTGTCTGAAGCTGTGTCCTTTGTGATCTGAGATATGGCGGAGTTGTAATTCTATCATCTCGCAAGTTTGTAATGAGTTCAGTAGTGTTATTGCTTTTGCGTCTGGAGCTGTTACTCCTTGGGTAAAATTGTATTGGTAGCCACTCAACTATCGGCCATTTTGAAGTGGTCTCCTCAACTTTATATTTTTTATTGAAACCACTCAGCTTATGTTTTTTTTTTTTTAATTGTGACATTAGTCTAAATAATTAAAGATTTAACAAGTTTATTGATGATTTTATTGAATTTAATAATTTTAATTATTTTTTAGTAAACAAAATTAGATGAATTAACTTTAATAACTAATATAGTCATTAAAGTTACAAACGCTTTCTTCTCTGCAATCACTAGGTGCATAGCCCTCTTTCTTGCTTCCTCTCCTTTCAAACTGGTTTCGTCATCTTCTCGCCTCCGTCCGGCACCCGTTTATGCTTTACGAGATCTTTCGTTGTGGCGTGCAGGATCCGGGGGCGATGGTGATGCCGGTAGGGGAATAGGATTGGGAGCTTCTTGCGAGAGTGAGTTCTTGGTGATTACTCTTATCTTTTAAGGCTTTTCTCTTGTACTTGCTCTTTTCTTTGTTTTGGGCTTTAATCTAATGAGACTGAATAATTTGGTCTTTAAATATTTATTGGTCTGAGGGCCGATCTATATTTCTTCCTTTTTACTTGTTTGGAGAGATTTGGGACCATCCACCAATATCTGAGACAAAATTTATAGCAGTAGCTATTATGACACTCCATAGTTTCCGACACAAGATATGCTCAGGCTAACATTCAGGAGAGGCCAGAACTAAAAACAGTAAAATTTCAGATAGCTGGCAAGACAGATTGTACAAGATAATTCTAGCCAATAATCTCAGATGAATTGAGCATTGCTTTGTGATTAAAAATGTGGATTTCCAACTGAAGCCACCAACAATTACTTTAGACTGAGAAGAAAATTCAGAAGAGCATCAAGTACATGGTAAAATGTATCGACAAGTCCCTGTACCCTGTACGATCCTGATAATTCTACTTGGCACCTGTACTTCTCAATCGAACCAGCAATGAACTTCCACATATAGTCCTAGCGTCACAAAATTATTATAAAATGACCAATATAAGCTACTCACTTCAAATTACTTCAAATAGGGTTAAAAAGGCTATTCTGGAAGAAAGGTTTCGATTGTTTTGAGGGCGAGGTAAGGGACTAAAATGCATCTATTTAAAGCTCGCGCTCAAATTAAAAGTAAAAGGACTAAGTTGCAATATCAGGATGGTACAGTGATTATCAACACACTTGATCCTCAAAGAATTGACTCTGTCGAGTCGGAGCAGCAATTTTCTAACAAAACACCTCATGGATATTTTACCACCTTCCATTTTTCAAGCAGCCGGTCCAGAAACCAGTACTTTCCCCTCCTTTTTGAGGGTGCAAAATACCATTTTAAAAGGAAGAACAAAACACCAAAAAAGCATTAAAAAAAAAACAAGAACCGTTTAATAGTTGTTGCTGTAACCCATATAACTGTTCCGATACCGAATACCGTACTGCTCGTATAAGTGGTCCTCATACTTCATAGCCCTGATGTCCGCCTCCCGCCGCTTGCTATCCATCTCCTGAACAGCTCCGAATACAATCTCATTATTCGATTCACAGCTCTGCTCATAATAAGTCTGCGGGCCCGAAGAGTAATGCCGGTGATACTGCACCTGCTGCTGCTGCTGCTGCTGTTGCTGATGATGATGATCTCCATCCCACCCATTAAAATAATTCGGTCGGGCGTGCCGGAGGTGGTGGATCTTTTGTGGCTCTTTCGACATGAAAGCATAGGTCCTTTTAGGATTAGGGGTCCTTCCTTCTAGTGGCGGCGGCGGCTCATCATCAGGGACGACAAAGCTTTCTTGAGACGGCCAAGGGTTATCCCTAGGATTGTAGGGCTGAGATTGAGTAGTTGGTGGTTTCTTTTTTGAAAACAGAGATACAGCACCGAAAATTTGTGATGTAGATGATTTGATTCTACCAAGGAGCTTTCCTATTGACGAAATGAAGCCACCTTCTTCATCGTCATGGTTCATGGTTTCATCCTCCGGTGGGATTAGTGGAGGCCGAAGAGATCGTTTCATTGGCCTTTGATAGGGAGGCATGCTTGGTTTTGTAGGAGTTTGAGGTTCCTGTTAGAATACTTCAGTATTAGAATTGGCATTCATTTAAGCAACAAGACTTTTTGGCTTCACATCTAGCTTTGCTCCAGTCGACCTAACCATACTACATTGTCTTCTGTTCATGTTCTATTTGACTAGAACAGAGTTAGCATTGTATCCCTCAATCAAACAATAGATAATATAATAAAGAAACATAAAGCAAAATTCTTTGCAGAAAATGATGTACAACAAAAGATGGAAAGAAAGAAGAGAATTTGTGAAAAGGGACAGATTTAATCTTATTATCTTGTTTTTCAACGACCAGTCGGAATTACTGATGGTTTATAAAACTCATGCAATGCAATTCAGCCAAATGGAAGGGCTATTTAGTAGTAATGACAAGATAGTTTTCATGTGAAGCATTACTGCTACAACTTACAAGACACACCTCGTAATTTTGTCCACTCATCATTAGAGTGAAAGAAGAGAAATATGAAGTACTCACATTTGTGGATGCGGATGAGAACATCAATCCTACTTGCTTTTGGAGCAAAGCAAGCATGTAACCAAAGAAGCCAGCAGCAAGGAGCACAGCAATTCCTGCATTACATTGGCCATTGGATAAGGAAGTACCTTTAAACCGAAGGCCTAAAGTCTTGAATTCTGGCCATGAAAACCTCCAAAAATGGCTCTTTTATAACTTTCGGAAGTTTGTGCTCAGCAGAAGATAGAACGAAAGAAGACACTCTTTGCTAAGTTTCAGTTTAATCCTGAATATTTAAGTCTAGGGTAAACTCCAAAAGGGGCTCTCTGGTATAGTGCATTTACACATCAGTGCCCCATGGTTTCGTTTGTGGTTAGTGTAGGGTTCCTGAGGTTACTTTTCTGGTTTGCAATAAGGACCTTCCTGTCAACCCATTGTAATTTGGTTTTTGATCATGTTATGACTATGTTTGTGTCAGGATTTGATCTAAACTCAACTTGTCACTGGAATCCAAACTCAAATTCTGATGGGTTTCAAGTCGAGTTTAGATCAAAACCCACTACATATTATCCCCACCCTCTGGCATAGATCAAAATTGAGAGATTTCTATTAAGACCCTGTAAAAAGGTTTGACAGGAAGGTCTACAACAAAAACATAAATTCACGGGTATATGATTGAATTTAGTCTAGAACTAAAGTGAGCTTAGCAAAGATATAGGAATATTGGTGTATTCTACCTAATTTTCTACGAAGACGTACGTACCTAAAGGAAAACCGGTTTCATAATGGTAAGCACAGTCATCGAAATGAAGTTGGATTTCGCGAATCGCCTGGTTTCCTCTGTCTATGACCAGAAGGGAGCAGCTACCACCAATGTAAACAACTTCAAAGTCGGTAGAAAATTTTGCATCCTCACTTGGCCCATCGATGTGCCCTCCTCTATTCCATTTTCCTCCAGCAATGGTTGTAATCCCTTGACAAATATGCAAACAAAATAGTAAGACCAAAATTTCGCAAATCTTAGGTTCTTGTATTGTTTCTTATTTATCTTGTTTTTCATAGGATGACATGGTTAATATGCATACAGGGTTGAAAATTTCACATCATAAATCTTGAAACAGTAAATTTGCTCCCGTTCGATCCAATTAAGTTCTTAATTTTCTCCAAAACTTTATACTATTTTATCTTTACTCGCACAAGAATTTGAACTGAAGTTATAATCCCCTCTCTTGAATTCTAAAGAATTGATCTATTCAGCCAATCTCTTCGCTAACACTTTGATCTTCCACTTTTCTACATTTTGATCATTCCATCCAATTTTCATGAACCTACCAATTATTATTCTGCGGTAACCCCAACTCCCGTTACCCGAACTCTTCTCTCAAAGTTTGAATTGCAGGAACCTTAAATTCACAAGAAATCACTTTTACATCATAAGAACAAATGTTTCTTACTACCTGAATCACTGATCTTCCTAATTGCCATGTTCATTGCGTCGGCGACGTAAATGTTTCCCCTATCATCTACTGTAAATCCTTTTGGATGGTTCATCCTGGCTTCCCGCGGCTTCCCGTCGACGTGACCAGAATACCCTTCTGCCGAACCGGCGACAAGCTTAGATCTACTGTCTGCACTTCCAAAAACTTAGTTTCAGATACAGGAATACTTCAGACAGCCATAAAAGAATCTAAGCCAGATGATTTTTTGCAGCACGAACTCTAAATTAACAAAAAATCGTCAATTTGGATTGCAAAAGTTAGAAACAAACTCACATTTTGATAATGGCAAAGAAACCCTATGGATGTTGCTATTCGCGGAATCCAAAATAAGGAGATCCCCGCTCGGAGTCATCTCCACGGCGTGAGGTTCGATCCCGAGCTTACTCCCGTCGAACACCGTTTCCACGGTGTACCCGCTCTCGAACTTCATCATCGAACGCCCAGAGATCGCTGGTAACACCTACCCAATTTAGCACCCTAAACCCTAAACCCCCCGCATCAGCTACAATGGATCAAAAATTATGAAATCGTACCTGTTTTGGGGGAGGATTGTAGAGACCATAGCTGCTTCAAGAGGGTCGAAATCGCGTTGGAGAAGATCCCACCTGCTATTTCTACATGCCAAAAAAAAAAAAAAATCAAAAAAACATGGATTCAGTACAAACTAGATCATGAATCGAATAATATTCATATAGAATAAAAAAAAAAAAATTGGTGAGAGAAGTAGAACCAACTTGCGGGAGAAGCAGCAGAGACGGAGCAAAAGCCATTGAGCAAAATCGCTGTCACAAAAAGCAAAACGAAGCACTTCTTCGTCTCCATTTCTCCTTACGATTAGTAAGAGTTCTCATCTAAGCCTCTCTAAGAAACCCATTTAATGAGGAGCAAGAGCAACTACAATGCACGCCTCGTAAAAACAAAAACAAAGAAAAAAAAGAAAAAAAAAAAGAAAAAGGAAAGCAAAAGAGGAATAAGACAAGGAGAGATTTGTGCTGTTCTCGCTCTTCTTTTTTCCCCCCTTTCTCTCTGCTTGTTTTATGGGGAAGAGAACGCATAGAAATAATTGAACGCACCGGGTGCATCATGCACCTCACTTTCTAAGCATGAACCACGGTTGATGAATTAAATATTTTAATTGGATTATTGGTTGTAAGGGTACACCGGGTGCAGGGACCGCGGAGACAGAAAAGGGTAGCATCACGTGCCGCGGAGCCGATGGTCGTCTAAAGGATTCAAGCGTAGTATTATTTTATAGCGTGAGTAGTTAAGCATTAAATCTCTGCGTACCCAAAATAGCAACCATTCTTTTGCCTGGGGTTAGTGGCTCGGTGGGGAAAAATGGAGAAGGGGGACTACTGCATGTCTGCATCCCTTTTGCTTTTTTTAATATTTGGATCACAGTTCTGTCACACATTTCAAGGTGGGTTACAAGTTTTTTTTTTTTTTTGCTTTTCAATTTTCAAGGTAAATGTAAGATATTATATATTCTTCATATAACTTTTGGACTTTAGTGGTCAATCAATAAATATGAAATTATTGTCGCCGTCTTGTAAAATTTCTTGGTATTCATATAACAACTGATTAAGAAGTCGAGAATTCAATCTCTTCAAGAATCTTGATAAAATTCAAAGCATAAAACTATACCTGTTCTGGAAAAGTGGAATGAGCTTTTATATTTTAAAAGCAAAAACTTAAATTTCAACTTTTCTACTTTTATTAAAAACAAATATGAAAGTATTTCTTTATGAGATCATGATTGATTCTTTTTGAAGTATCTCTATTCAAATCTGTGCTTTCGTCAAAACTTCACTACAAAAATAAGCAATTATATATTAACATAGAAAAAAATTATAAGATGGGTGTAAGTGAGACGCATTCCTTTATTTTACTGGACTGGTATTAGATATCATCCATTCGGAATCTCAAAATATGACTCCGCTCATCAGTGGGGACTTGGGACTGTCTCTGATAGCATATTATTCTGTGAGGGATGTGCGATAGAAACCAACATGAATAGATGCCTGCTTTGAGTAGTCGTGATCTTCTGGATCCAACGGTTGATCGGATAAATGAACCGCTTAGATTAGCTTGCCTGGGCACTTCAAAATACTAACCACCTTTATTCCAGGAACCTCAATATGCCCACCATTATTATATTTATAATTCCTGGTGAATATATTCCTCTCTTTGCGCCACTCCTTTTTCTTTAAATTTTTCCCTTCTTAGTACTTATAATAATTGCATGTATTCTTTGTTTGTGAGTGCTCTTTGGAGGATCCAGGCTCCAGCTGCTTTTTCTGTGTCTCTGATAGAATATAGATCTCTCATGCACCAAAGTCGAAAGAATTTTTGTTTGAATAGTTGATTCTTCTTAAGGTGGTTATTTGTTGTTTATATAAAAATCATATTGGACTTAACTTTTGTCTTGATTCCATATTGTTAAAGATGTATTGCTCTTCTTGGTAGTGTTATTCCTCTGTGTTCAGATTGGTTCTTTTTTGTTAAAACAATGTAGAATTAGTTGGCGATATGATTAGTCTTAGAGAATCTGAGTGAGTTAAAAATAGAAAGCCCCACAAAGAAGACAAGTTTTCATACCGGGCAAAAGGTAAGTCTTATATACATTCACATTCCAACAAGTTAAAATCATATTGATCATTACACTGATAAAACTGTTAAATAAAAGATCTAGTCTATCCACAGGACAACCAAACACCTGTACAGAACAACAGCAGTCCGATGCCTCACCCAGAATTCTTCGACAACTTGCTCCTTTTGTATCAAAATCGCTTATAATTTCATCATCTTTAATACACAGTTAGAGTCGTCAATCTCGAACCACAGTTTGAGCTGAGAAAGCCGGAATGCCATCGCTTAGATAAAGCGAGACAAAGCTTAATCAGCCAACTCAAGCGGCACGTCAAAGTTAACTCGACCGACGGCGGCAATCTTGTCATTTTGAGTTGAAATGGAGGCGATTCTTTTCAATAGCTTTAACACTTCACTGGTATCATCTACATAGTACTTCGCCTTGCTCGGCTTTTGGCCGACCGTGCATGCAAAAACTTCCGGGACAATGGGAAATAGGCTACTTGAGGCAGTACTATTGATGGTTTCAAACATGTCCTCGTCCGATCGATCATCACCGATACACATCAAAAAATCAGGAGGCTTCCCGTCACAGAGCATTGTTCTGATAAGCTTCTCCACAACCAACCCCTTGCTAACTCCCTACGAGTCATCATATTCTTGTAAGTTCTTATCCCGATTAACGCAGGTTCAAAGAGATGTTACAAATACGTACCTGAGGTTTAACTTCGACAATATGTTGACCCCTTTTCACAACCACTGGCTCATTTGCAAGCACACTCCCAAGATGGTCCAGTAGCTCCTTAGCTTGGCACGAACCGAAGTCATGGTCCGCATACTGGTAATGCCACACAAGTGCGCTCTCCTTGGTTTCTATAAAGGAGCCATCAGTTGTTTCAGTATAGAGCTTCATTACAGGTTCGGCAATCTTTTTCCACTCAGAGCCGAGAGTAGATGAACTAGTTTCCCAGTCAGCTTCTTTACTCCACCTTTGGGGAAACAAAGCAAATTTCATCAAACAGTCAAAATTAGAAGCTAAATAGTAGGGGGGGAAAAAATGATAACCAACTGTGTTTCAATTCATTATATACCTGATAAAATAGCCGTGTTCAGCAGCTATACCAAGGCCCTCGCACGAAGCAAACCACTCGCCAAGAGAAGTCCGCCCTCTTCCACTAACAATAAATACAGTGTTCTTTGGATCACTGCACAGACTGTTCAGCATAGAAATGATGTCCGTACTCGGAATTTTACTAATAGACGATTCAGGCATTATAGTGCCATCGTAGTCGAGAAATATCGCCCTTCTATTAGCCTTCTTATAAGAGGGAACAATGTGATCCAGAGACAACTTCCTAAAACCATGAGAAAGGGAAACAACTCTAAATCCTAAACCAAACCCAATAGTCCAACACCTTCGGTTATAGTGGTCCTTGCACGCCCTCTCGAGATCTTGCAAAAAGCTTCTGGCCCAGTAAGCAATATTGTGAGAACTGACATAGCGATAATGCTTTTCATGACGTAACTGCTTCTCAGGTTCTCCTAAATCAGTTGCTTGATAGAAAGCATCAGCCACATCTTCGACACACCAAGGATTAACCCGAAAAGCCCCACTAAGAGAAGGAGAGCAACCGACAAATTCAGACACTATAAGGGTGCTTTTGTGAGGAAAGTTGGCATCAATACCTCTGCACTTGTCCATCTCCTCAGTTCCCTGTCTACAAACTATGTACTCATAGGGAACTAAGTTCATGCCATCCCTAACAGCATTCACAATGCAACATTCGGCAGCCACATAGAAAGCGATTTTCTCATAGAAAGGTATTGGGTAGTCAATAAGGACCACTGGCTTGTAGTTTGCAGTACCAAAACATTGATTGACTCTTTCGGCTATAGAAATTGCTTCCTCTCTTGCTTCCTTAACATCTTTTCCTGCACTTCTTGCAGGGTTAACGATTTGTACAAGGACTACATCTCCTCTAAGCTTAGGGTTCCTTTCTAATAGAAGCTCAAGCGCCAGCAATTTGAGACTGATGCCTTTAAAGATATCCATGTCATCTACACCTAAAAGTAACGTTTTACCCTTGTATCTCTCTTCAATTTCTCGGACCTTATTTACTGTGGCAGGTAGTTGTAGTACTGATTCGAGCCGGCCTATATGAACACCAACAGGGAGAATCTTAAGGATCACTGTTCGACCAAAGTACTCGAGCCCAATATAACCGCGTTTTGACTCATAATTTATCCCTAACATTCTACTACAACAAGAGAGAAAGTGACGGGCATAATCAAATGTTTGAAACCCTATTATGTCGGAATTAAGCAAAGATTTCAGGATTTCATCCCTAACTGGCAGTGTCCTGTATATCTCTGCGGAGGGGAACGGGCTGTGAAGGAAGAAACCAAGCTTGACCCGGTTCAGTCGCTTCCTTAGAAAAGTTGGGAGAAGCATAAGATGGTAGTCATGAACCCATACGTAGTCATCATCGGAATTTACTGCCTCCATTACTTTATCGGCGAAGATTTTATTGGCTGAAACATAGGCTTGGAACAGAGAACGATCAAAGAGTTCACCTTTGTCGAGGCAAATCGGTATCATGTAATGGAAAAGAGGCCACAATTGCTGCTTGCAGAAGCCATGGTAGAATTTATTCTGGAGTTCGGGAGAGAAGAAAGTGGGTATGCACCTTAGCTCTTTTAGAAGCTTTTGAGCAACATTCTCTTGTTCATCAGGATCTATATCAACCTTAAGACTACCTATGTAAATTACTTCAAAATCAGCAGAAAAGCCATCTTTTAGTTGCAGCAAGAGTGAGTCTTCATCCCATGTGAAGCACCATTCTCCTGTACTTTGATCCTTTACAGAGTTCAACGGAAGGAAGTTAGCTACTATTACTTTGCGGTTTCGAGACACTGATCTCGAACTACTTAAATCCTCGTCACTCTTAGTATCCTCATCAACATCAGTTATAATTCCAGGAGCTGTTATTACGCGCGGAAGCGATTTCACAGCTTGACGGAAGTCGAACGCATCATCAGAACACCCATCAAGAAGGTTTGAAGAGGACTTCGAGGCCATCACTATAGAAGTTCCTAAATTTGCGAGCAAGACATAAAACTGAAATATCTTTTGGATGTATGAACTCAGCAATTGATACCTGAATCTTTCTAAATATTTATACTAGTCTCAACAAAAAACTTGATCCAACTTCCTGTAATTGAAGACCTGCGGACACAAAAGACAATAACGACAAATAAACAAGGGTGCAAAGTATTATTCCCACGTGTCAAAAGTGACTTTCATGACAAAACAAAAGGCAGTCGAGTTCATAAAGGAATGCGCAACCAACGCTGCCAAAAATGAAAGTGGTCATTCCGCTCTTATACTTTAGATGGCTAGCATAGAAAAAGTAAATTTGACAAACAAAAATCATTTATGACAAAGTATGGATGCCGAAAGAACTGGACTTCCTTCAACGCGGACAAGCCAATAATAACTTTACGCACGTGAAACAAAGCCAACATACGTACAGGCAGCATGCACATGCACGTATGCACGCACAACATGGGGGGCTTCACGCCAGAAAGAGAGATGGAGGCGTGTGCATTGACTTAGACTTGATGCCAAATCTGACTTGTTGAAATGCAAAAACAACGCTGCTAACCAAACATGTAAGGTTTATCTAGTTAACTAATTGTTGCCAAAGCGTAACACCAAATTAATCAATCACATCCTAGAAACACATAAATCTATACACACGCTACTGACGTTATAAGGGAATACACCCAAATTACTTATGTTCGTCTAATGTGAACCAGTGATGTTCAGTCTCTAGTACATTAAAGAAATGTTTTCGTCACTCTTGCATGATCGCAACCATCTAACACTAACCAAACTAATCAACAACTATTTCTGATGATATCCGTCTCTCTGTCAGACCTATTTTCAGTTAAGTGATAGATCATCATATCCCTCTCTTCTTTCCTACCGGAACTGCGATAAATCATCATGGCTAACAATCAACAGGAACAAATGACTAAAACCTTCCTTTAGATAATTAGATGATACTACAAGCACAAAAAAGATCCATCCAACTTATATGTCAAAAGAGCAGAATGAAACTCAACCAGGAACAACATAAACCTTAGCTGAAATAACTGCAAAAAATCTAAACAACTTCATGAAATTTTTAAGCAAACCCAATCTTCGATCTAACACAAAAGACTCTGTCACAAAGATATTGCTAGAATCTGAATCAAGGGATATGAACTACTAACCACCTTTATCTGATAAAAATAACTCGCATTGGAGTTATCACCCAGAAATAGAGTTACATGGATTCTTAAATTCCAATAATTGCATGCGTAGTTTGATACACATTTTCTACAAATAGAAAACCTGTAAAAACCACATTTTTGCTACAAAAGGAATCCAAGGATCTTGAACTTATCCAAAACGCTACTGCAAAATCAACCAGGAAAACGAAATAAACGAGAAAAAAAATGACACAAAAACATCAGAAAGGACTAAATTTGGTACAAGATGGATACCGAATTTGATAAAAAAAAAAAAAAAAAATTATTGATCACCTTCAAGAAGCATTTTTTATGGATCCAAACAGCCAAAAATCGCAAATTTAAGAATACCCAGAACGGAAAAAAGGTAGAGCCATCTAAATTAACAAATGTAGAAAAAAAAATGGCATGAAAACCATACCAAATTTGATGAAACCAATATTAATCACCCCAAAGAAAGCGTTTATACGGATCAAAACACCCAAAGATCACAAATTTAGGGAGACCCAAAAAGGATTAGAAGGAATGCGATCTAAATTGGCATATATAGGATAAAATGGTAGAGATAAACACCTCGGAACTGATTCCGTAGATCGAAAATGACAACTACTATGCGGAAAATTCGCTTCTTTTGGATTTGGGTTTCTCTTTTCGTTTGGTTTCTTCTTGAATACGAGTGAGAAAGAGAGATAAACGAGCGAAATAGAGAGAGAGACGTCGAAGTGGAGGAGAAGATAATATTGGAAAGTTACTCGGAGTTGTTATGATCATAACTCGGGTTAAGTGTTTTTTTTTTTTTTTTTTTTTTTTTTTTTTTTTTTTTTCAATCTCCTTTTAACCTTTGCCCTTGGTTAAGATTAGCATTTACTGTTCCCGCAACTAAGGAATGCCCCTTCACTACAACTTTTCTACAAAATTGCCATTATAGCTTGGGTTTGGGTTCAGTATTTTGATATTGAACATGTATTTATATTTCTAATTTAAAGGTTTATAAATATGTTTTAGAGTATGTTTGTGGGTTTGTGGGAGCCAAATAGATGTAGAAAATATCAAATCTCCATGTTGATCTTTTTGAGGAATATTTTTAATATGATTGTAAATCTACAATTTGGTATTTAGTTCATAATAAAATTCTATTAGTGGTGCTTTAATTTCTAGAAAAACTCTTTCTCTATTATGAGTAATTTATTTTATTTATAAAAATTGTCTTAGAAGTCGCATATATAATTATTTTTATAGACGTATTATCGTACCTTTTATTCATCGTATCAAAAAAGTGCGAAATAAGATGTTCATACAAATATTGACCAATGACCATAACAAGATATACAGTAATATTTAGGCAGATCAATGATGCCATTAGTTGGAAAAATTATAGACTCGATTATTCAATAGATAACAAGTATAAAACGACAAAAAAACTCTTCATTTAGTATTTAGATTATATGATTAAATTGAATAAACAATTTAACTAAATTTGTCAGTAATTTTGTTAAAATTTTACCAATCTTAACTATTTTTTAAATTCACTGACTGTCCCTATCGCAAGGGGCAAAGAACTTATCTGCTAGTACTCAAGATCTTAAGTTCGAAACCTAGCTAATTGTTTCACATTTAAAATAAAATTTAATTATTTAAAAAAAAAACCCATTCTTCAAATTCAAGCCGCAACCAACAACGAATATAAAGATTAATATTAATAAATCAAGATAACTTAAATTTTGAAAAGTATCAAATCACAAGATAAAAATTTATAATTTCAAAATGAACCTTCATTTTGAAGTGCTCTCCACAAGTAAGGGTTGAATAGTCTAAGTAGTGTGGATAAGATGGGCTAAAAGGATGTGGGACCATACATTATACACAGTAGAGTTCTTTACAATTTCTTTTTATTTTATTTCTCCTGGTTATGGGGGGTTTCGCCCACGACACCTGGAACGCCCTTCCGAAACGCTTCCCCTTTTTACAGAAAACGTTAATACGCCACGTAGAACCTCTCAATGTATAGGATAAATATCTAAACAAAAATACAATGTAATAACATTAATGTAATAAAATATTAGCCAATTTATATAAAAAATTTACTAATTTTGAGATTTATAAAAATGAGTCATTATTTTGAATTTTATAAATTCAATCCGAATTTTTAGCAGACTGACTAAAATATTTTTATTTTTTTTTTCTCTTTTTTTTCTTCTGCTTCGTCTTTGCCCATTTCTTCCTCTCCTTCTCTTCTTGCTTCCTCTCTTCCCCTCCACCTCCACAGCCTCCATATCGACGACGCGTTCTTTCTTTTTTTTAGCTCGTTCGTTTTTTTCTTTCCACTCCGGTTCATCTCCCTTCTCGCCGTTTCTTTTTTTTCCTTCTCCTCCCGCTTCCTCTCCTTTCTCTTCCTCCTTCTCCACTGCTTCTACATCAACGTCATGTTCCGCTCTTTTATTTCGCCTACACTTTTGTCGATACCGGTTCGAATATGATATACATCGTGGATGTGAGCTTGCGGCGAAGCGCATGTCGTGGATGGCAACGGCGACGAGAATATCAAAAAATTTAAAAACTTGTCTGAATTATAAGCTATGTTGTTTCAACATTCTACCTTTTAAAATTTAATTTTAGCACCTTATATTTTAATTTTTTATATTTAAATCATTTAGAGACTCTTTCGTTATAAAATTTAGTTTAATTATTTATTTTAATAAATTAAGTAATATTATTAACTAAATAATACAAAAAAGGCTGTTGAGATAAATTCTAGGTTAAATCATAAAAAACACTCATGCACTTTAATACAAGTCTCAATTACTTCTGCATTAAAATTTTGCATCTCAAATAAATATAATTTTTTTAAAAAATTAATAAATTAGGATGTAAAATTTTACGAAAATGAGTCGGCATGCCACATTGTTTCATATCTCAGCATATATTCAATTTGCAACTCAAAAATATGTAAAAATTTAAATAAATGATGTTTTCTATCCGAATTAATAATTTATTGAATAATATATTTAATTTTTAATAATTTTATTGTATTATTTATGAATAAATTTATTTACAAATTTATTTTTCTAAAGTTTCATAACTGAATTCAATAATTATCCGCACAACTAAATCTATCTATAATAATAAATTATAAAATTATAATTTTATAAAGAAAGATAATTCACTTGTTTGTTAAAGTGGAAAAAGATTTTTTTTAATTTAGCCTAAATTTTATATATATTTTTGGGATAACTTTAAATACCACCCCTGTGGTTTCGTGCTTTCTCACTTTGTGTCCCGTGGTTTAAAACGTATCACTTTAGTACCCTGTGGTTTGGTTATTCTCTTTTTGTTATCTTTTCGTTAATTTTTTCGTTAAATTAATAAGAAAGTTAAAACTACAGGATAGTAAAATGAATATTCGATAAACCATAGGTGGTATATTTGAAGTTTTTTTTGTATAATTTAACGAAAAATTAACGAAAAGATAATAAAAAAAAAGAATAACCAAACCACAGGGTACTAAAGTGATACGTTTTAAACCACATGGCAGTAAAGTGAGAAAATACGAAATCACAGGGGTGGTATTTGAAGATATCCCTAATTTTTTTAAATAATCAACCCAGATCGCTCGGCAAGCGTGACGGCGACTGCACGCCGCGACTGGAGCCGTGCGAAAAATCCTCGCTGGCAGCCGACCGGATAAGGTTCGCTCCGTACTCCGCCCTCTCTGTTCCACTTATTTACGGATATACCCCTCCTCTTTATTTCTCGTAACCGACAACTTGGCTGGTCGGAAATAAATATATCCCCTCTTTGCGGCTCGGTCCCAAGCAGAGTTTTAACAGCTTGCACGCATTTTGAAGCTTTTGTATTTCTTTTTTTTTACAGATTAAAATGTTTATAAAGTAAAACAAAACAAAATATAGTATTTTAATTTGCCCTCATTTAGTATATTTTTATTTTATTATTATGCTGTTAAAAAAAATATACTTAGCTATTTTTTAATTTTTATTGTATTATCAAAATGTTTGCTGTCAAATAGTAAAGTAAACTTTTCTAAAAAATTATAAAATAATAGTTAAACACGAGAGATTATACAAAAATAAAATCTCAGAGACATATAGTAATTTTTTTTTGAGAGAAAGGTAGCACGCTACATATTTAAACACGAGAGATGAAACAAAAATAAAATCACAGAGACATATAGTAATAAAATATAATTTTTTTTTCTATCGCAAGGTAACTAAATAAAAATGTACTAAATCAAAAAATAGTTAAGTGCAACTTTTTGATCCATACTTAAGAAAAAAATGCATTAAATCATAGTAAAAAAAATTAAAATTTATCCAAAACTAAATTAGTTGTTAAATAAGATATTTTTTGAGAAAAAGGTGGCATGCTACTCCGGTACCAACCATCGTTTCCTTTGCACTTGCGCAAAGAACAGTTAGTGATTATTAAATAATGTTGAAAATAAAAAAGATCAGTAAAAATATCAATTTTATTGGATAGAAAAATAATAGAATAACATTAATGATATATTTACGTATTTTCTTTCCATACTAAATATACTATCTGAATCAAACTAAAGTATTTTAGTTTGCTCGGGATTGATATATCATGGCATGTTCAATTCGATCTAATCTTAATAAAAGTTTAGAATATCATTCTGAACCGAATAACGTTCACCCGTAATTAAAATGATTTAATAGATATAAGTTAAAAGAAAATAAAGCTGTAATCTATTAAAGGCAATAACAAAGCTATATAATGGTGTTATTAATGCGGAAACTGTCCAAAGAAAGGGTCTTTATCTCTTAAAAAGGCGATGAGGATGAAGGACAACTACCATTTCGGGCTATCCCTTTCACACGCCATGCGGATTCGGTGCTCGTAATGGGGTTAAAAAGCTAAAAAGGCAGGGGCAAAACGAGAATAAAGCGGAACCATGAGGTTCTTTATGTTGTGAAACCCGACCCGTTCCTCTTGCCATTACGTAAGCCACTAGACCACGTCACCGCCAATTTACTCGCTGGCGATGCCCTCCACGTGGATCTAACGGTCAAGATCGACTCCCGAGATGAGGAGGTTGTTGAGGTGGGTCCCGCTTTATCCTCCTACTCGCCGCCAACTTTTGGTCAGCGCGTCTAGAATCTCGAGCCAATGTGTGGGGCCCACTGGCGATCGCCATATCCACAGAAGTAGAAGCGGTGGGGCCCACGAATACAAGGCCCGGCCCATGATATACATAACTAATAATTGGGCCTAGCTTGAACGTGATTCAAAAACTGGACCAGGTGCGTACTACAATACGCTGATCCTCAAAGTGGGCTGTTTCCAGATCCAGAAACCCGCATACGTCGCTTTGGCCACTCTCCGAAAGCGCTTCGAGAAGAAGCGCTTCGCTTCCGCAGCACTTCTCGCTGCTGCTGATTCCTAGCCCTCACCCTCCATCGTCGTCCTCCCCCAAAGCCCCCGACCTTTCCCCATTCGTCGCTCTCGTTACGACGATCTCAATCGTGGTAAAAATCAAAGCACAACCCTTCATCTTCTCTCTCTCTCTCTCTCTCTCTCTCTCTCTCTCTTTCTCTCTCTCTCTCTCTCTCTCTTTGGTGTACTGATGAGGATGAGCTCCTATCAGTCGATTCTTGATTACTTCGCAGCCTATGTCCTTGATTATTTTTTTTTGTTTTGACCCTTAATTTCTCGTGCTGAGTCGTGATCTAGGGTTCTGAACTCGTTTTGGCGGAGGCTTGTGTGGTGTAGTATAGTTTAAAGATTAGTTTAAAGAAATTATATTACTTGTGAGATTAGAGTGCCTTTCTGATACATTGCTAAGGTGTACGATATTAAAGATTCACAATGCTACGTAATTTTTGCAATTACTTTACTTTCTTGGTGTGTTTTTATGATATTGTGGTTATTAGATCTTTGACGGCTTCATATATATAGGTTTGCTAGCCTTGCCAGGGCTCAATTGTTTAATAGAATATATATATTATCTGTTTGTTCGCAAACTTCGCTCTGAAACCAACTCGAAATGTGCATTAGAGGTCTTTTCTTCTGTAAATGCTATTGCTTCTGTCGAGGGTATGTCAAATTTTTAATCTTAATTATGCTTCAAAGTTGTAATTAGCAACTTCTTGCATCAGTAAATTTCTCCTGAAAAGTTGATATTATCCATTACGCAAGCAATGAATTGTTAATAGAAGTAATCCTTGATTGGTAGCTTACGCTGAATCCCATTGCATAAATAATGTAATAGGTCATTGAACATAAACCTGCGGTAGTTTCTCAAATCAATATCTCAAGTTTTTCAGGCTCCCCGCGCCTTGGAATTGTTCTGCAGACCAACTCCTTAAGGGACATGCATTTCTTCCTTGACGGCTAGTACTTAAATATGGTATTGCAGCTAATACTGTTGTTTGCTGCAAATTTACTAGGTCAATCAGGGATCACGATGTCTCGAGTGTTTGTTGGCAACTTGGATTCACAAGTCTCAGAAAAAGATCTTAAGGATGAATTTCGAGTTTATGGTTCCATTCGCAGGTGAGCATGATGAACTCTGCAGTACTCTAGTAAAGATAGTCTTGTCAATGAGTTTGAGGCGGAATAGAATGCGGATTAGCTTTTGCACATAAAAAAGGTGGGTTTAGAAAAGCTTTATGGTAACTAAATCTTGCTGGGCTGGACACCAGCAGAGTTCTTGCAAACACTGTTCATTTGTTTCGTCGACGTTGATCCGATCTTCTATCTTTTGGTTATAATCTGTACTTACTAGTGGCATTTCTTCTCTCGAGATGATAGAATTCATAGAGTGAGATTAAGCCATTCGACAAGCACTATGTTGACTGGTATTAGCCTATGAGCTAGCTAATTGGCATTTTAATGTGTGCTCTTCATTTTGTCTAGCTACCCTAGTAAAATCACGTTTATCTCAAGCCGTCTGTTTAATTGCAGAGTAGTACTACAGTAGTTTGACATAAATTATGCTAAAAATATTTCACAAATGCCATCTTAATAGAGCTGCCCATGGTTTAGATCCCCATTTCATATGGAATTTGAACCAATGTAACTGTTTACTGCAGAGATTGCCTGCTTCTCATGCCATTGCATATTGACCCAACATCTGCGTGAACTCCAATTTTGGGCTTTTGGAATGCTGCAATTAAACTACTCTGCTGGGCACAAACTCCACTTTCGTTCAATGCGATTCCTGTGATAAGCACTGGTTTTATAGGAGAAGTGCATGTTGTAGTGGGTAACACCTTGCCATGGCCGCAATGGCTTCCATGACCTGTTATCTAGCTCAAATGTAACCTTTTTCTCAATTAGCATTTGAGTGCAATATGTTTTAAGTTGATTTATTTGTTGGCGTGATGCTTCAAAGGTACCTTTGTTGTCCTATCCAAATTTCCTATCATGGCCTTAGGAGATGTTCCAGTAAAAAATACTAGCGAATATCTTTTTTGTTTTCCTTTATGTATTATTATTTTTCCCAGTTATACAATTATGCAATGAAGTGGAAAATGCTAACTGATGTTAAACTGTAATTTTCTTAGTGCCTGCTTTAGTTGCAATATGAATGTAGCCATTGGACCTTTTTTAGATAGTTTTCTCATGGCAGTTTTAGTTGACTCACTGTGTTGTTAACTCCTATTCGTGCTTGGATATTCATGTAGCGCATGGATTGCTCGAGATCATCGCTTTGGATTTGTTGAATTTGATGACCCAAAGGATGCGCTAGATGCCATTCATGGATTGGATGGTATGCGATGTATACTCCATATTTCTATTTTAATACTTTATTTCTCTGTTTGTTCTTTTGAAGATACCTTCTAGAAAGTTTTCTCATGTTGATTCCTTTATGCAATGGAACATGGTTTGGCTTGCAGCAAGATGAGTTATGTCATTGTTCTCTTCCTTCATGTAACGATTTATGGATTTTGCATAGCCTCATAGGGGAGATTTAGGTTATATGGCTGTCATCACTGGTATGAAAGGTATGTATTTTGGTTAGATTGGATAGTTTTTCTTACTGCTTTGCCTACTCTCTAGTTTCTTCTCTATCATGAAAATCAACTCAACTGCTGCAGGGAGAAGAAATTGTTGTAAGTTGGTTTGTTCTGGTCATAAACTTTTCTCAACATTCGAGTTTTTTGCCCTCGCTTCACTAAAGTTTAAGCTGAAAACAGTTTTAATCATGTTTCAAATTGATCTGCTTTACAGAGTTGTGAAGCTTTGATAATATGGTCTTTCAAATAAAATTCTGTTTACCCGCCGCTGTTACAACTGTTATTCTTGACATAAATTTTCTGTGTAGTGATCAGAATATATGGCCCTCTAAGTGGTATTTGCTATTATTTTACATGTAGTGCTGATTCATATGATTAGTTGATCATGATAGTCAACGTTAAACTGTGTATACAAGTTTTGGCCTATCAGCTGCCTTCGCAGTATTAATAATTGGGCACTATTATAGAGCAATGAAAGCTAAAAGAACGTGATTCAGAACTTGATAAGCTGATCACCTCCAAACCTTAAGGATATGATGTAGGCTTTCTCTGGTGTACATCAAGGGTGACGGTTCATGATTCTTCGTCAGTCCTCTTGCATGTTCTATCTTAAGAGATGAAGCTGTTTCTCACTTGACCTTTGTTTTGACAGGAAAAAATGGGTGGCGTGTGGATCTCGCTCGTAGTTCCTGGGGTGGTCGTGGTCGTGGTCGTGGTGGCCGTGGTCGAGGTGGGCATTCCCGAGGCGGCAGCAGTGGTGACGGCAGGTGTTATGAATGTGGGGAGCCTGGCCACTTTGCCTGGGAGTGTTGGTTGCGCAGAGGTCGTGGAGGTTCGGGAAGCAGAAGGCGTCGAAGTCCCAGTCCTCAATATAGAAGAAGCCCAAGTAATGGACGCAGGTAAGGATTTTCTATCATTCTGCATAGTTAATCAGATCCTCCTGCATATTACATGCCCCTATGTTTCTTTCTTCCCTATATTTCTTTCTTAGATGAGTAGGCTTAATTGGGCCTGTTTGGATACATGAATATCCTATTCAGCACAACTCTTGTTTACTAAAGGGGTGCAAGGTGCATGGTTGACCAGGAGTGTGAAAATACGTTCTCAAACTCATCATGTATCCGTCCTCTTAATCATTAGTTTCTGAACATGGTAAATCAGTTTCTAGGTGGCATCTATTATTACCAAAAGTAATGATTACCGGGACCTTGCAATGGACAAAATCAAATTCCTAGGGTAAGATCAAGAAAAAAAAAAAATCCTTATTTTTGTTATTACTCGAGAGCTTGTTCGGATATCCAAACGAGTCCTTAAGAAACAGGATATCTATTGAGTTCTTCTTTGTAATATTTCAACTAGGGCTTCCCTATGCTTTCTTTAGGTAACATTGATGTGAGAATTCGTTATCTTGTCGATAGGAGCTATAGTCCCCGAGACAGAAGGTCACGTCGACATAGCAGCAATTCACCTCGCCGTGGCCTTAGCATACGCTGGTCATCACCATCTCATCGCCGAGCCTCTCCTTATGCTAATGGGTATGTATCTCGATAGTTATCTTTTATTGTCTATACTCATCAAGTATTTGAACTAATTATTTAGTCCTGCTTTCAGTGATCGTCGGAGCCGCAGCCGGAGCTAGACCACATTACGCCCAATCTTAAGCTGGGGAAGCTTCTAATTTGTCCTGCAGGAACTTTGGGCTGTTTAGCGCATTGAATCGATGATGTGTTTACCTTACAGTTGGCTTCGACAAAATGGTAAAAGGTGGTATAGTGGTGCTCTTGGACTCGGCGGGAGGCTCTCCTCAGCTTCTCTGTCTCTTGGATAGGTTATTTTTCACTTCTATAGTATGTACATATTCTATCTTAAAGTAGTACCGCATAGTTTGGTTTTGCAAGCTTGAAACATATTAGGCCCTGCATTGCATATACCTGGTTTTGCAATCTTGAAACATATTAGGCTTTGCATTGCATATACCTGGTAGTTTGGTCATCTTACAAAGAAGTTTTTCTTTGTGTTTGTTTTTGTGGTGTGGTTCTGCTACTCTCTGAAAGGACACCCTTCTTGGATCTTCTGCTCCTTTAGTGAGACGGGTTTCACTGAATGCAGTTCCCATCATCATCGGCCGTTCTTTTGGCCTCTTATGCGTTACATTCTGCTTGATCTCTCCCACCGACCACTGAGAAAGACTGCATAATAACACATTCTGCATCCCTCAGTTCTTATGATTCTTTAACTTACTGCAATGCGAAGCAGAAGCTGCATTGAGCCTGTCTGCCTCTGCAATCGTTGCTTCTTGTGGTTCTCCACTGCATATTAGCTATTGATGCCGCCAATTGGGAATTGGGTATGTGTGGACTCGGGGGACAATTTTGGCTTCCAAGGTAAGTATTTTGGTGTATGGTCTAAGGGCATGTTTAGTTTGATGAATTTAAGGCTCGGAGTGAGAATCGGAATGATCCATATTGTTTTTGTTTTGAGAAATTAACATTCCGATTTTTATTTCCGCCCAAAATTATTTTCATTAGGAAGGTGGGAGTTAATTTTGTTTCTGAAGAGATTTTCATCCCCTTAGGCTTTGCCTCGGCTTGATTTTCCTCTAGTTCATTGGAGGAACAATCCGTAACTTTGTTAACAAGTTTGCAAGCCAAAAGAATTGCTGTTGATTTCACTTGCACATTTCACCTTTTGAGTGCGGGCTAGTCCGCATGGAAACTAACGGCGCTAGTAATTTTATTGAAATCTCTACATAAATAATTAACTCAAATCAGAATTTTATATATATATATATATTAGAGAGAGAGAGAGAGAGAGAGAGAGAGAGAGAGAGAGAGAGAGAGGGAGGGAGAGATGGAAAAAAGCCAATTAGAAAAAGGGGAAAAAAAAAAAGGTTTGGAGACCGTTTTCAAAGGCTATTAAAGGTGAGGGGGTTCTGTACGTTGTTCTACTTTCTACCTAATTTTTCTGACTCGTGAAGTCTGAATCCCCTCTCCATCTCTCTCTCTCTCTCTCTCGCGCACAGAGCCACAGACACGAAGTCGAACACAAGGAGATCGGGGAGAGAGATTGGATTTAGAGATGCCGGGGCCGGGGGCGCACATGATGTACGCGCTGGGGGTGGGGGCGGGGCTGATGCGGGTCAGTCGGGGGCGCTTTGGGCCCCACCACTGCCTCGTCTACGCCGCCAACGCCTTCCTCGGCCCCGACCTCGGCTCCTTCGCCGAGTGGCTCTCCTCCTCCTCCTCCTCCTCCTTGGCCCGCTCCGTCGGGTCCCTGGCCATGTCGGCGATCCACCACCCCTTCTACTACCCGCTCCTCCTCGGCCTCCCCCTCTCCCTCCTCTACTCCTCCCTCTCCCTCCGCCTCCTCCGCTCCGGACTCCTCCACTCCCCCTCCGGGGTATGCTTCATTATTTCATTCACTGCACTGCACGGCTTGCTTGCTTCCTCCTCAGTTTGACGACGACGACGACGACGACGATGATGCAATTCTCGTTCCCTTTTTTCAGGCTCCTTTGAGCAAGTTGCAGTGCTTCTTGCTGCTGTCCGCCGGCTCCCTCTCGCATTTCTTTCTGGACCACTTGTTCGAGGTCAGATCGTGTAGTAATCTGATACATTAGAAGAAACTCAAGAGAATAATGTTAGTTCTGTATATGTTTCTGCAATTGCCTAGGAACATGCCCCTTCTCGATTCTTCCACGGCCTTTACCGAACTCACTTACCTATTCTGAGTCCACTGTGTATTAATTGTTGTTTGGCATTGCAGGAAAATGGTCACTCTTCAATGTATACCTGGGTATTGAGCACAGGTTGGTGGAAAGGCCCAGCTCCTATCGACCCTGATGCAGTCGTTGTTGTCGGATTTCTATGCACTTTCTTAATCGGGGGATTTATATACATCAACAGGTGAGATTTATATACGTTTAATGTAGTCATCCACAGTTACCCCTTTTTATGCACCTATTATGTGTATCTGCAGAACCTTTTTTTTTTTCTTTTTTTTTTTTTTGTTTTTTGGGGGGGGGGTGATAATTAATCTATTATGTCCGGCAATCGTACTTCAGATGACTGGCGGATCCTTTATTATTAAATAAGAACTTATGTGTGAAAGATTATTGGACGTACTTTTCTTTTTCGCCTAGGGGAGTCAGCTTGATGAAGAACCAACTCTTATATTATAGGAACAGGTAGCTCAACTTGAAACATGCTGAAATGAATTTGCATGATGAATATGAAATTGCTCTCTACCTTCTCCATTATTCAGGCATATGAATATGCTCTGCAACCTGATAATGCGAGCCTACTGTCCACAAGTATGTACAGACGCGAGTATAAGAAATCAAGGCTTACATACTGTTTCACCAAATGCGCATACATTTAATCAGCATGTTCTCTACTTTGCAAGAGCTAAACTGTCAGCATAAAAGAAAACCTGCTGCTTTCTGGATTTTTGTCATTGACAATGCTTCTTGGAATGAGATCACGTTGCACGGTTACCAAAATATCGACCCTTTTTTTTAAAGTTAAAAATTAATTCTCCCCGTGATCTCGAGATAACCTTGGTTCCGGCCAATGCTGGAGTACAACAAATTTGTTTGAGCTTAGTTTTGTTGTCTCACCGATATTCAGACCATCATGTGATATAGTCTTCCTTTGAAACATTAGCACAATATTAGTTAGCAGTGGATCGCTTGATCGTTTTTCCTGTTACGTACTGTAACGAGCCATCACCATGCGATGCTGTAGTTGTTATATAAATAAGTATTCACTAATATTGCTGTTATGCAGGGTGAAGCATGACAAATCTATAATCTCAAAATCGAATCAATCGTTGAGACTTGTCCTGGGGATAGCAATACTGTACTGCATGTGGTGTGCTAGTCAAATATACTTGCGAAATCCTCCTCAGCCCGCAATAGGTGAAGAGGCTGATCTTGGAGTTATAATTTTCCTCGGCATCTACTTTTTTCTCCCGCATAGCTTCTTAATCCTATCGATGAACCAAAGAGATTACGCCGATGGATCTGATCAACTTCCGCAATAGGCATGTTGGTGTGATTCATCTGATGAGTATCACAAGGCGGCGTGACGGAAAAAAATTAAGTTAATGCTTGGAGACTTAAAAAAGTTTGTTATTGGAACAATCTATTGCTAATTACATGCAAAAACAGTTGGATGCTGTATGTTCCTATTTGGATATTATTTTCTTTAGTAGATGGTTAGCTTATTAGTGTACACACAGTTATATGATATTGATATTAATCTTTCTTTTGGGAAAGCTGAATCATTAGTGTGTCTGAGAATCCTGGAAATTTTGAATAATGCATTATAGAAAAAATTTTATGGCAAATTTGTTTGTTGCCCGATTTGCTAGTTCAGGTAAATCAGATTTTTTTAAAAGTTGAATAATCAAATCAAAATATCTCATGGTCCAGGTGTTGTGCACCTGTGGTGCACCAGGTGCACCCAATAAAGTCGCAGTAGTAAATATCCTTTTTGGTCGGTGAGACGCAGTGCATGCACTCGCGGGGCATACTTTTCAACGTGCCCGGAGTATCAAAATCAAGGTGTCGGTCCGGAAGATGACGTGGCTGGTTGCCATTGGCTAGCCTCACTATTTAAATTATGCATTTTGTATAATTCCAAATAACTATCGAAAAAAAATATAAATATATACACAAAATTATGACACGTCTCAGGATTGCAGAGTGAGCGGGCCCACCACTAATTAAGCTTCTGAATCCTCTGAATATTTGTGAAACTATATGTTTTTTATTATTAAATGATGATTCTCCAATGGGTTAATTAATAGTTAATATATCCATGTAACGTGGAATCTGCCTCGTATGCCTTATCCAGTAAAAAGCACTACCATTACCTGGAGAATAATTTTTATAGAAGACAATTTAGTATACCAAACCTCTACTATTACCGCATAAGCAAACTAGTTTGGCGAGGAATCTCGCACATTATGAGAGCGAAAGAACTTATGTGGGCTCTAGTTTGCTAAACTTCGCCACAATGTATAGTAAAAAATTATCGAAAAAAGAAGCAAAATCTAGATTCAAGAAGTTTATAGAAAATTTGAAAAAAAAGCAAAATTTAGATTGGAATAATCTTTTAACATTTGAATGTGGGATGAATTATATAATTTATCAAACTGTCTCAACAAAATCTCATTGATGAGTTCGTCGATGAAGTCGCGCTCAGTCAAGCCGACCCAATGTCCTCATTTGGTAGTTAGTAGAGGAAATAGACGTGAGCTGCAATCATATTTACGCGTTGGCCCCCCATCTCACCCCACGTCTCACCCACGTCGCTTTTAATGAGCCAAAATTGATAATTTTGGAAATTATTAATAGACGCTTCAATGAATACTTTTTTATATATAATTGAGTTAAAATACTATCAATTGTATGAGAATAATATTTACTATCAACTTTTAGACTCTTAAATATTTAGAATTTAGTAAAAATTGGTAAAATAATAATAATTCTAAAAATCTAAATATCAGCGATCGACTGTCTAAGTAGCGACGGATGGATTTGGGATAAAATTCTAGGCGACGTCGTTACTATTGATCTTGAGGAGATTCCCATCTATTCAGCCCTCGGCGAAAGAATTTCTGACTATAGACTTGAACAGAGGCCAGACAGTTTGCATTGGCGTTGGAGTTCGGACGGGTGTTTCACGGTGAAATCGGTTTACTCCATACTGAGTGACGGGGGTACGAGGGACACTCGTGCTAGCAAGTTTTGGAGCCTTCGAGTACCTCTTAAAGTGAAAGTATTCACCTGGCTCTTAAAGTGAAAGTATTCACCTGGCTTGTCCTTAAGAAGAGGGTCCTGACAGCAGATAACCTACTAAAGAGAGGCTGGACAGGCAACATGGCATGCGTGCTATGTGGAACCGAAGAGGAATCTGTCGATCACTTATTTACACAGTGCGTCTTTACTAGATTTCTAATGGTGACGACTTGGGAAGGCGTCCTAATTAGAGATTTGGGAGACGACGTGAAGCGGGTCTGGGATAGATGGTCTGATAGGAATGCAAAGCTGAATACGAGCAACATACTGACTAGACTTGTAGCCTGTTGGTGGATCACTTGGAAGGTCAGAAACGGCGTGATCTTTAGGCTGACTCCGTCTGACCCCTCCTTAACAGTTCATGAGATCAAACAGTTGGTGAACCATTGGAAGCTGTTTCTATAGCTGTATCTCTAGTAGTTTTTTATTTTTTTTGCCTTTTGCTTTACAGAGGCCGTGCTGCCTCATTCCTGTAGCTTAATTCATCTTATCAATGAATGAAGCGGATAGCTTGCTATATTTTTCTTAAAAAAAAAATAATAATAATTCCGAGGTAGAAAAAATTGAAAAAATTAATAATAAATACTATCTATATGCTATCACTAGTACGGTAGGAAAGCTAGCTTATATATATATATATATATATAAATATATGTTTTCATTGGAAATTTAAACGTAAAAATAATGTTCCAACGACGTGATCCGAAAATTAAAGCAAACGTGTTGTTCTGTGAACCGTTTCAAGCAAATGTTTGCTGTTCTGACCCGGCACACCTTGTGCGCTACGGTGTCGGCAGAGCGGGCCCCACCGTTGAAGAGGCAAATCATCAAACACGATCCTTTTCGTCGCCACGTGTCCAAACGGCCCCTGGGGCCCACCACTCCTCGTCCGTTACCCCACGACCCCGGTGATCGTACAGTACCCGCCTCCATTTTAAAACCCCGCGCCCGCCATCCTCGAAGCTGCGCCCTTCCCCCTCTCATCTCCTTCCACGTGTCCCCTCTCACACGTGTCATCTCCTCTTCGCTACACGTGTCACCATTTTACACCCCCAAACCTCATCCTCTATTTATACACACCCCCAAACCACCGCACCATCAACAAAACGGCAAAATTTTAGATTCTCCTCTCCAATCTCTCAAAAAAGCTATTTTATGTTAGCTCCATCTTCGCCCATGCCGCATCCGTCCAAACGCCGGATACTTTCACTTCCCGCGGTTCACCCGTGCGAAGCTGTATCCCCGGCGACTCTCCTCAATTCCCTTATTCCTCTCGCACGTGAGATCGTCGCCCGACGATCTCACTCCTTCCCGATCCACCGTCGCGGCATTCGCGAGGCGATCCGCCAAACCGGCCTGCTTCTCGAACTCTTCGATGATGTTCGGGACCGCGGTTCGGCCCTTCCGGATTCTGCGGCCCTCAGCTTGTCTGAGCTCCACGTCGCGCTCCAGAAGATCCGGCACCTGATCAACGATTGCTCGCGGCGGGGCGCCCGGCTTTTGGTCTTGATGCGGTCCGAATTCGTCTCATCGGATCTCCGCGTCCTCGTCCGGTCGATCGCAACCGCGCTCGACGTGCTCCCGCTGGATGACATCAATGCGGCGCCGGAGGTGAAGGATTTGGCGCGGCTCCTGTCGAAGCAAGCATGGAATGCGGCGATCGCGACCGGTCCGGAGGATGATCGAGCGGCGAAGAGCATCCAGTCGATGCTGGATCAGCTTAAGAACGGCGTCGCACCTGCGGCGAGCGATCTCAAGCGGGTGGTGAACCATTTGCAGGTACGAAGCTGGTCCGACTGCGACGAAGAGATCGTCTTCTTGGAAGAAGAGATTTTTACATCCTTCGAAAACGAAGAAGACGACGAAGTGGTGCTTCTCGGCAGCCTGATGGCGTTCATGATCTATTGCCGGGTGGCCCTTTTCGACACCGTCAACGGCAAAAAGAGACACAAAAAGGAGCGCGCATTGCACGCGAGCAGTATCTCCGACTGGCTGAAGCAAGAAGCTCTGCAATGCCCGATCTCTCTCGATCTCATGACTGATCCCGTGACGATTGCCACGGGGCAGACCTACGATCGGTCGTCGATCAAGCGGTGGATAAAATCCGGCCGCCTCACTTGCCCTGTAACAGGTGAGAAGCTAACAAACACTGATTTGGTCCCCAATTTCGCAATTCGAAAGCTCGTAGACGAGTTTCGTCGCGGTAATAGTATCCCGATAGCAAAGCCGAACACCAAGCACCGGCGGAGCCTGGAAAAGACGGCCTCGCCCTTCAGCCCAGCCGCGGCCGGAGCAATCAAAATGGCCGTCGCTTTCCTAATCAACAAGCTCGCGAAAGGAACCACAGAAGAGAAGAAGAAGGCCACTTTCGAGATCCGAAGGATCTCGAAATTTAACCTCTTCAATAGAGCTTGCTTGGTGGAAGCCGACGCTGTGCCGTGGCTACTCTACCTCCTCTCGTCGCCGGATCCTTCCACACAAGAAAATGTGGTCGCCGCTCTCTTGAATCTCTCGAAGCACCCGAACGGTCGTAGGGCGATCTTCGAATCCGGCGGCCTCTGCTCGATCACAGATGTGATCAAGATGGGGCTCACAATCGAGGCTCAGCAAAACGCAGCGGCGATCCTCTTCTACCTCTCTTCGGTCGAAGAGTACCGAATAGAGATCGGAGAGATCCCCGAAGCGATCCCGACTTTAGTAGAGCTCCTAAGAGAAGGCAGTTACAGAGGAAAGAAGAATGCGATCGCCGGCCTCTTTGGGCTTGTCCAATATACCGGAAACCACTCAAAGCTCGTCGCGGCAGGGGCTATTCCCGTTTTCACTAGCTTTCTTTCAAGTGATAGAGAAGATCTCGTCGACGATTCGGTCGCAGCCCTGGAAAAGATAGCAGAGAGCCAGGAGGGGGCGGCCGCGATCTCGAAGCGTTCCTCCGTTCCTCGTCTCGTGGAGGTTCTCAACTCATTGACCTCTCGATCGGGAAAGGAGCACTGCGTGTCCCTTTTACTCGCTCTGTGTGTTAACGGTGGAGATAAGGTTGTTAGCCTGCTGGAGAAGATGCCCGCGCTCATGTCTTCGTTGTATTCGCTCGTAACGGAGGGCTCTCCTCAGGCCGGAAAGAAGGCGCGGTCGCTCCTCAATCACATTCATCAGCATCAAGAGCAGAGCAACCCTCCTCTTCTGAGACCGCCGGTCGGCGATCACGTCATTCATGCGCAGTAAAGCTAAACAACAGCCTCCGCAGTATTGCCAAAGCCTTTTTTTCCTTAAATTATTGTTATGGTGTTTCTGATCTCTGCTCGCTTTTTATAAGAACTGAGATCAGGATTAGTGTTTACATATATACATGTACATGTAAATAGGATAATATGAGTTGTAGATGCAATTGTTATGTTGTTATGTGTTGGTGTACATAGTTGAGTGTAAATCCATCCTTGCTGCATTTGTTGAAGTGTGAGAATGTTGATTGTAAAGTATAAAAATAATATACTGGCCTTATAAATCATTGTATATAAATAAATGGCTAGCAGATGCAAGTAAAATGTCATTGATCTTATAATCAACTTAAATATAGATAAGAGACATTAATGACAAGCACAGATACCATCATCATCACTAAACAGATTTCAATCACAAAGATAATTGTCTGACGATAAGAGAGACGAAATTTAAACCAACCATCTAAAGAAAAAAAGGGAGAACCATCATCAATAGAGACGGCGGCAGAGAGTAAGGCCGTCGGCGATCGAAAGCTGGGATAGTTCAATGCGGGGGTCAGCGGCTAGTGCCCTGTTAAGATTTATCATGGTCTCCCTATACACCAGAGCTCCCGGAGGCAGAGTTTCGTCGTCTGGCGAAGGTGCCACCGTTCCGCTCCACAGGGTGTTGTCGTACGCGACGACTCCTCCCACCCTCACCAGCTGCAGAATCCTCTCGTGGTAATGAATGTAGTTATCTTTATCGGCGTCCACAAACACAAAATCAAATGTTCCCTTGTTCTCCTCCTGCGCGGCGAACATTAAACTTATCACATAAGTCAGAAAAAGAAAGAAAGAAAGGGTTGATGAGTACAGGCTCTTGTTTTATCCCTTACCTTTGAAACCAATTCGTCGAGAACAGGCATGGCGGGGCCTTCGCGGAAGTCGATTTTGTGGGCCACTCCAGCCTTCTGAATCACTGGAAGCCCCAGCGAGTAGTTCTGCCGGTTGATATCCAATGCCAGTATCTAAGCACAACCAAATTAACACATAACTAAGCAAGTTCAAATAATTTTTCTCTGAGTAGAGTTAAAGAAACAAGAGAGTAAAAATTATACAAACCTGCCCATCATCAGGGAGGGCGAGGGCGGTGGCGAGGAGGGAGTAGCCGGTGTAGACACCGATCTCCATCGTCTTCTTCGCGTTCATCAGCTTCAGCAACATGCCGATGAATTGAACCTCATCGGGCGTCGCGGCCATGCCGCCCCTGTAAGACGCAAAATATAAAAGCTTAAGCTTCTGGTTATAACAAAGCAACCAACTTTCAATTTTGATTCTTTAATGGTTCAATTTTAACATCTAGATCTTCCATTTTTAAGTTTTATTTGAAGAAACTTTTTATGCAAATGGTAAATATTTGAAAAGTATAGCAAGAGGACATACAAGATATAATTGTAAAAACTGACTTATAAGATTAAATTGGAACTAAAAGGATATGCAAGTAGAGATAAAATATAAAATCAAAAAGCCGATCCATAATAAGAGATTAATGTACCAGGGGTGATTGGCTGTGATGCGGCGGAGCTCTTTCATGCATGGATGCTCGCGAGGGTACACACTTGTGTTCAATATGTACTGCACAATTTATTTGCGTTTTCAATTGTATGAAAACAACAAAGTTACATCAATTGCAGTCACTTTCCTGATTAAGTATTAGAAACTTTTAATGATCGTCTTTAAACACTCCATTTGAATTAAAAAACACTTAATAACTAGACTTACTAAACGAGTTATACGAATACTTCACTTTCGATCATATAATTAGTCAAACTCTTTATTGAACTTGAAATTTCAAACAATAGTCGACATCAATTTAAGTTTCCATTTAATCGGCGAATTACTCTTCTCTTAAACAGCAAATATTTTCCATTCTTTTGGGGGAAAAAAAAAAAACTCTAACTGCTTGTTTCCCACCAATTTTTTTTTTTTTTTTTCCTAATTAAAATGAAAAACAGGTAGGTTACTTCGATTAACACTTCTAAAAAACACCTTTTTTTTTTTTTCTTTCTAGATTTTACTTCCTATCAACACAGCGTAGAATTACCATTGAATCTAAAATTTAATAAAATATAAATTCCCTTTTTCTTTAAAAAATATGAAATTTAATGAAATATTCGATTAGTGCTTAAAAAATATGAAATAATTGTTGAATCCACCGACATAACTTTACTTTAATAAAAAAAAGAATCCACAAAGAAAAAGGGGAAGAAAAAGAAAAGAAAAGAGATGATGGTGAATCTCACTCGCCTGAAAGAGTGCATGGCTCTTGAGGAGGGTTTTGTGGTTGGTCGGCGACTCTCCGTCCCTCGTCGTCTCCGTCGCCGCGGCGGCTGCAGCGTCGTCATTGTTCGCCATTTCTCTCTTCTTCTTCTTCTTCGCCCTTTTTACCTCTCCTCCTCTCTCAATTTTTCCTTCTCCTCTCTCAAATTTACTATTTCTCTTGCTCTTATATAATAATAATTATTATTATATTAAGAGGGGTAGCGTTCATACAAAGCGCATGAACATCGCGCACGAGGTAGAACGGTTACAGAGAGAACCGCTTTTCCGAGGCCTATCGTGTCAGAGAGTGGACCCAAACTGGAAAAGTTACAACTCTTAACTTTTTCACGGTTCAAATTCCAAACGTTTTTAACTTTTTCATTTTAACCGACCGTCTCTAGTGCAACTGCCAAAGGGTTTGATGGTTGGTACCCGAAGTTTCGAGTTCGAATCCTAATTGATTCACATTTCTAGCTAAGTTTATTTTTAAAATAAACGAAGCGGGTAGCGTGCTACCTTTCTCTCAAAAAAAAAAAAAACTTTTTGATTTTAAAATGTTAGGTTTAGTTTGATTCGAGTATAAATAAAAACGGTTTATTTCAGAAATAGATATAAATATGGGTATAAAAATTTGAATGAAAATTAATTATTTTTGAGAATAAGAAAAATAGCGTTTGAATAAATAATATGAAATAAGAAGAATAATGGATAGTTATAGATAGAAAATTAAAATATAGGTGAGAACAGTTATATCAGTTTATTTCAGATATTCGAGAACTACTATTATCGGTTGTGAAACTTACATTTGGGTATAAAAAGGGGATAAGAGATTATTTTTCCCTTATCTCTGAACCAAACGATGGCTTAGAGAATTCTAGAATAGCACTTTCGTTGCCGATGCCTACAAAAATAGAAAATCAAAAGAAAAATTTCAAGAGTCACATTTGGGGACGGCATTTGTTACTGCTGTTTTACCGGACCTCTTACCGAAAAAGAACGATTACAATTCGAATATGTTATATATATATATATATATATATATATATATATATATGGTAAAAATTATAAAATTTATCAGAACTGTAGATTATTTTAATTTGATTACCTAAATTTGCAATTTGTTTGACTTAGGTGATTTCATGGCTCTTCGAATATAAATTTTAAGCTAGTTGCTTATTTTTATAAATTTATGATTACGTAAATTTTGAAATTAAAAATTTACTAATTTGCTCAAATCAAATAAATTAAAAAATTAAGCAATAAAATTAAATTTTTAAAGATTAGATAGCGGGATCCAAAAGAGTGATAATTGAGGTAAGTTTTAGACATATTAAGTAAGCTACGACTTAAATTTTGTACCAAAAAAATTATTAAGTGGTTTAAACTAAATAAATTAAAAAAATGGACAAAAATTAAAATATCAAAAGATTAGACAGCGGGATCAGAACAGCCACAGTTAGATAATCTTTATACACTTTTGCTTGAAAAGAAACTGATCTTATTTGATAAATAAATAAATTCTACCTAAGCTTTTTCGCACTCGGCTTCCACCGTTCGTGATTTAAATTTCATAATATTCTTCATAAAATTTAGTGCAATCGTAACTTTTTTACTTGTTGCTTATAAATTAAATAGCTAGATTAAAAATATGAAATTAATGGTGATTCAATGAATTAATAATGTCTGAATATATAATAGGCTAAATTACAGAAAATTTTTCTGTCAAATTTAATTTTTCATTTTTCTTCCCTATCATTCAAAAATTTACATTTTGCTTTCTCGAATAACGAGAAATATTTACAGGGGGTACGGTGTGACAAAATGACGAAATTATCCTCATCTTCTTCGTTTTCTTTCCCAGCCTACAGAACCAATACCTTTGCCGACTCCTTTCTCGACCCCAGCTGCGGCACCATTTCCTCACATGCTCCTCCAGCATACTTGCGGCCTCTTTATTTCGGCACTCTAGGGAGAAAATCGTGATGGGTATGGGTGGAGAGGTGGGTGAGGGCGAGGGTAAGGCGGCAGAGAAAATCAAGGACGTGAATCTGGGCACGGATAGCGCGAAGGCGAGGCCGAGAGCGAGGCAGCGGAGTCGGGCGAGGCGGTGCGGCCGAAGATGTTGGTGAGGAAGGAGGAGAAAGGAGGAGAAAGATGAGGATTTTCAGAAATATTTTTAGTATAAAAAATATGAGATAAACGGAACCCTAACGGAATGATGACGGCGGGGGTCAAAGTGAATATTTTTTATTTTTTGAGAGGGTAAAGTGTAAATTTTTAAATGACAGAAAAAAAAAAATCGGGTATTAATTGAATTTTTTTTTGTAATTTAGCCTATACAATAAAATATTTTTACAAGTCATGGTCAGGAGCCCGCGTCGTAAAGCACGACTTTGCCAAAGTTGCGAGTTACACGTTTATTAGTTTAAGAAACGCAGGGAAGGCCTGCGAAAAGTAGACCTGGCAATGGCGTAAACATTTTTTTTTTTTCAAGCAGAGAACATATATACGCGTTTGTTGAAATGTAGTTTCTGATTATAAAGCTTATTTATTCTCCTAAAACAAAGAATAATTCTTTTGGTAATACATTTTTGTTTACTATTCTAGTCAATCTTCTTAATCAGCATTAATTATTTTGAATTGAAACTAGGAATAAAAAAGAAAATCAGGCCCAGAAAGAGGGAGAAAGTTTCTCCTCAATAAACTTCGTGATAACTTTTCAAATCAAATCTTTTATTTACTTTTTCAACAAATTTTATCGCCGCGGTAAGCACTTACGCCAAAATAGAATTGTAGTTTGATTTTAATAATTTTACCCGTGAAATGAACCGGAGAGTATATTAATTCAGTCTAACGGATTGTAGAAACGCAGATCAAAACTAATGGCGCTAGTTGGCTGTACCCTCTTCAGTTCTAAAAAAATTTCTGCCCATCGAGCTGCAGAAAAATCTGCAACCGAGGACTAACTACTGTTCCAATATTTATTATTGGTTTAAGAATGCTTACGAAATTTTGGGCTCTATAATGAAAAACCTTTTCTTTCTTTCTTTCGTTGCCAAAGAGGAAAATTCGCACATTAAATAACATTTTATTTTATTTTACAATTGTAAAGTCCAAATTTACAAAATTTTTACAAAAGAAGGGTGGGTGCTAAATTTGGGGCGGAGGGATCACGTGTGACGATGGATCAGGAGCCGTCGAAACCCCAACGGTCGAAATCTCGTGTGTCGCTCCCGACCCTGCCCCACCCCCACCGCCGTCGGCGGCGGCGCTCCGGCACACGGGGCAGATCGGCCGTTCCACGAGCCACGAGTCGACGCAGCGCGCGTGGAAGCTGTGGCGACACGCGGGGAGGAGCCGACACGTGTCGCCCATCCGGAAGCTCTCCAGGCACACGGCGCAGTCCCCGGCGCCGTCCGATCTCCCCTTGATGTCGTCGGCGTCGGCGTCGGCGTCGTCCTCCTCCGCCCCTCCTCCCGAGTCGACGTAGTAGTAGCAGGGGAGCTTCTCTAAGTCGGCAGGGGACAAGCCCCCGGCGCCGACTACACTTACGACGCCGCCTACGCCGCCGCCGCCGCCCATCGTCTCGAACCCTCCTCCCGCCCTGCGAAACGCACGACCCACGAGGCACACGTGGACGGCCACCAGCGCCCCGATCCCCACCAGGAGGAGCGCCACGGAGAGCACGATCGTCATCACCATTCCCGGTATCCTCGCCTTCGCAATTCCTCCAATTTCTCTTTTTCTTTCTCTTTTTCTTTTTCTTTTTCTTTTTCTTTTTCATGGGAAAAATCGCATCTTTTTGAGGCGCCCCGAATTAGGGCTCCCGATTCATCGGGAAACCCTAACCCTATTTTAGTGGGAGTGGGCGAGCGTGGAGTGAGTGTGAGTGAGCGTAGTGGGGGGGAGAGGAGAGGAGAGAGAGAGGGAGAAGCGGAGTGCGAAAAGGGATGCGGGAGCCAACCATTTTGGATCTCAAACATTTGCTTCTGTGCAATTTTTTCTATAAAGAAAGGTAAAAGGGTAAGATCCAACCGTTCATCTCTAAATAATAATTTTCTGTTAGAATTGAATAAATAAAAATAATATATTTTTATTGACCATTCGGTCCATTCCTAACATAATAATCAGTAAAGATTTTATACTTGGTACCTAAAATTCTATCTTCACTACCGCCCCATTCGGGACGGATCGGGATGGGAGCTCCACCGACCCGGATCCATTTGCATTCCCTAGTTCAAACAGTAAGAAAATGCTGCATAATTTACATTTGTATTTCATATAAATATCTTTTAATCAGTTATTCTTTTTCGTCTGCACTTGGTTTGGTTAGCAGGGAAAAGATTCGGCTTCTTTCCGGAAAGAGACGGCGAATTTGCTTTCGATCACTTCAGACCAAGCACGCAACAGAGATCGCGTTGACTTTTCGCACCATTGGCTGGGCCAACCACGTGGACTTTTAACTGCTATATATAACCGGACAAAAATTAAAATGTACAATCTATAATGATTTTGTTTTATTTATTTATTTATTTTGTGTGTGATTTTTCTACTCAGTTCATGTGGTTTGTACTTTTTCACAAAATTTAAAAAATAAGTCAACAGTAACGATTGGATAATTTGATTATTGGGCCCATTCATGTAGTCAAAATTCTCTTTTGCATTTGGTTTCCTTTTTAAGAGTTCATTCACAATAACAATATAAGCATCAAACTAAAAGGATTTCCACTCCTGATTTAGGCGAGACTATTCGGGTCGCTAAAGTCGGTGATAAGATAGATACAGAACAGAGAAAGAGTTTTTGAGTTCGAGTTCCACATAAAGAGCAGTGGTACGAGTAGGTCCAATCAAACACAAATGGGGTGCCGGCCCGGCCCGAAATAGTTCTAAGCTTGCCTGGACCGTGTGTTGGGTTTCAAATTCGAACACTCTCCTCGGGCCAGGCCGACTAAACTTGAGTCGGACCGGCAACAAGCGTAGCCCCCAAAAAAGCTCACGTATCTACACATGACAATATATGAACTTGGACACGTCCAAGCAAACAGGGACGGAGCTATTAATAGACGGAGGGCGACCATGATTTTTGAAAAATTAAATAAAAAGTATTTTAAGTCATTTTCAAAAAGTCTAATTATATAAGGGGTTTTGAGCAAAAATACATTCTACCATTGTTATTTTTTGCTAAACTGTTTATGTATTAGTGGGCTCATAAATCATAACCATTCTTTCTTTCCCGTAAAGCGTGATGATTCTTCTTTTCTTTTTTTTTTTGTTTTGAGAGAAAGGTAGCACGCTACCCACTTTGTAAACTTAGCTTGAAATGTGAATCAACTAGGATTCGAACTCGGAACCTCGGATACCGACCATCAAGCTCTTTGCCACTTGCGCTAGGGACGGGCGGTAAGCGTGATGATTCTTATAAGATAAAGGTGTACGATACCCCCGCAACTATAGGCTATTCTGAAAAAGATTAATTTTTTTTTAATTAACATGTCTTTAACTTCCAATTTTTTTGAATTGATTTTTTTATGGTTAATTAGTTTAGTAAAAAGGTTTTATTAAAATTTATACTTAAGTAGTTATTAGCAGTTAATTATTTTAAACTATAAATTTGATGAAATCATCAATCAATTTGGTAAAACAATATCTAATCTATTTTTATTGTTAGACAAAATATTTTCTTACATATATTGCATAAATAATTGAACAATTAAAAACCATTCAAATATATGAAGTTTGAGTTTTTTTTTTTTTCTCTCTTTTATTAAAAATATTGATATTAAATGTGACATAAATTTTTTTTACTATTTTTACGGTCCCCTTGAATAGAAAATGTAGTGCTGTTTAAGCTAAGCATCTAAGTTGTCGCAAGGAACCTGCTAATCCTGCAATGCGATTGAAATTTAAATCATTTGGGTTTGAATCTAAATGGCTTTTTTTTTCGAAAAAAAAATTCGGATTTGATGGTGTCACGATGGGACTCGGAAAAAAAAAATGGTTCCCGTTTTCAAGTTTACAGGATTTGTGTTAGAATCCTCATCGTTTTTGTCAAGGCTTAGCCCTAATTCATTAGGAGAAAAAAGAAAAAAATTTGACACTCATATAATCACTCATAGATCATATTGGATGTAGAAAATACTAGAGCTACATATTGTTAGAAAAAACTAGATAAAATACAATCATTGTGTGACGTGTTCATTAATTTAGATGGATTGGAATGGGCATAAGCAACTTGTATACGCATGCATTTGATGGGTTGACAGTGGCCTTTAGACATCACAATAAGAATAAATTGCAATTTGTGGTGAGTGATCCATCCACAAATGACCACTCATGTCGCGTCATTTTCGCCATGTTTTTCTCATATTTGAGCCACTATTTTTGTCGACTATAGAGCTAATTTTCGCCATGTTTTCTTTGTATATTTGGGCCACTATTTTTGTCGAGTATAGAGCTTTCCTTTTCTTTTAATCAAGTAACTGATGGTAATCTGATAACAAAAGAGAGAAGGACATATATGTTTTTCTTATCAAACAAAGAAATTAGTACGTAAGGCGGTTTTGAAAGAACACAACGAAGAGAGCGCGTACAGACAAGTTCTTCCAATTAGCCAGCATCTAAATTTTATTTTGTCAGTGCGCACTTCAGATGAAAACGTGACTTAAAATTAGATCCACAAACAGAGCATGGTGCAACAGCTAACTGGGGCACTTACATTGATAGCAACCTTGTATACGCGTCCACTACATTTGCAAATCTAATGAGATCAAAGTAAAGGTCTAGAAAAGATTAAAAAGAGATTCTGGTGGATATAAAATGATCCACCTAGAAGAGACCCTTTACGGCTTCAACAGTTCAAAAACTGTGTATTGGATCATACCATTTAGCACTCAGGTGGTTGCTTGGGCCAAAATGGGTTTGATTTGTTATTTTTATGGCACAGTAGTACATAAAAAAAGGTAAGATCGATCTAATTAGACGTTAAAAATGAATTAGACGCAGAAACGTATAGAAGCTACTAACGCCGCGAAATATTTAAATTTAATGGATATAACTGAACTTGAAATTTTTGAAGTTTACTATCTAATCTCCTAGGCTCCTATCTACATAAACCCTACTTGAAGTCGGAGGCACAAGTCTCAAGTTTAGGTAGATACAAAGGCTCACACTCCTGACGTCATAGTCCGCAATATGAACTCTTTGTATAATTAAATCCGCATAAATATATTATTCTTGGTGCCCTTAAGCATTATTTAGTGCTTTATATGTTCATAAAAACATACCATATAGTATATATAATTGATGAGCTAACAGTTATTGAATGATTTAGCTTTTTAAGTATCAGATGTGATGCCTTATATGTACGTCAACTTCTGATCATGGCTAGACCACTCTTTAGATTAGTTCCTACACGCGTAAAAGTTTAACTTACTAGTACTATTTTGAGATAGAAAAGATGCTATTATTTCAAACTCATAAAATTAGAAAAAGGGAGTGACACTTCCACTGATGGAACTGATGGTAGTGGGGGATACACTGCAAATGTCACCGAACCCTAAAACTGTATAGATTATTGAATCGCATGGTTCACAAAGTTTACGAAACTTAACGAATGTTTGTAGAGATGATCGATGGGACGATTTAAGAGGCCTTCTGAGGTACATGCACAAAACAATAATACTATAAATCTCGTCTAGCTCGAAAACTATGTAGAATTAATCTCCAACCGCATGATCCGATTGAATGTTTGCGGGTATAATAAAACAGAATATTAATCCTTATTAAACTCTCAGAAGAAATAAACGCCGCTGCTTTTATAGCAAGAAGAGTTCAATTTAGAGTTCTGGGTGGAGATCGATCTACTTTGGGGGAGCCAACGGGGGACGGGAAAGATGGAAGCAAACGTACACGAGACAAGTCACGTCTTATTTTTCACAAAAACATTTTGAGTCACAATCGCCCCCACTCGACTACCCCATAAACCCACTCATCCATGCACGCACATATTATCCCCCATGTATGGCCAATTCCCCGCCCCATCTAATCCCTATGCTCTCCAGTAGCTAAAAGTAGTACTCGATCAAAAAATGGCATGTATAGCACATCCCTCAAAGCCAAAAGAATAAAAAAAAAATTAAAACACTAGCATACGTGGCAAACTTTGTGTGAACAAGTCACAAGTGCTTGTTTCATTAGACAAGAAAAAGAAAAAAGAAAAAAAAAGATAATAGGATAAAATAAAACAGTGGTATATATTGAGTTAAATAATTAACTTTATTAAGATGAGATTCTCTTCCAAGAGTTTCGGCTCTGACTAGGCCTATAAGGGTGCAAAAAGTAAAGGCTATAACCTTTGGCCTATTAATCTATGTTGATTATCTGCATTTCTAATTTTTTTTTTCTCTAAAATCTAACAAGATGTTAGGATTGAGCAGATCCAACTCAAAAGCTCATATCGGATCCCATAGGAGTCTATCTATTCATCTATGTTGTTAGCTAGCTAAACGTTTATTCTCTCCCGATCGATATTAATTGCTGGTTTGTCGTGTTTATTCAGACCAATCCTGAATGCGGAACAGGTCCTTGTGAGAATTAACGGAGCACTGTGTTTGATCTTATCACGTCCAAATTAAAGTTTTAATTTGATGAAACAACAACAGTAACAAGATAAGCGATAATCGGTAATCGGCCCAAACTGAAGGTAGTTGTGAGGATAGAAGAAGCAAAAAAATAAGCATCAGCATCATTTTCATGAACAGTAGAAGCAGGGATAGGGCTGAACGGGGAGCGGACGTCGTTGTCACTAATAAAAGGAGGGAATCCATCTACGCTGTCGAGTGGGGCCGGCACACGACAAAAGGCGTCTCCATATCCAATCAAAGGGAGCAGGCGCCTTTGAATATCTATGCGCTCATCATGTTTAAAATTAAAATGTCCGGGGCTCTTCAGACTCCATCTATTGGATTAGAACTTACGGTGCGTCTATTTACTGTAAAAATCTAAACTAAAGATCAAGCTCGAGAAACTTATGAGTAGATTGAAGTATGTGTTAATCTCTAATGTCCTAGTCAAGTTTCACATAATATTTGAACTTGTAAATTGGATATTCGACATCCAAAATTTTAAAATAGTGTATTTTTTGTTCTCTGTTAGAGGTGAAAGTGTTCAAGTTTCGCATTCCGATCGAGTAAGTTTGAAGAGAAACTTTTGATTAAAAGTTCAAATATAGACCTGTACTGGAAAAGTTGCAGGTAGAGCCAAAGCATAAAGACAGCAAGAACTTGGAAGAAAACAGAGTCGTTGGTCCAAATCTTAGTTTTTTTTTTCTTTTTTCTTTTTTGTGAAGTTGGCTGTATAGATATTAGATGTTTGATATTATTTCTTCATTCTCGCTTAGCATACCGAATTCAAGAAAACTTGGAAACCAGGCACAACCAGAAATTGTTCTGAAACCAATTGGACCTCCCTATATAAGCTTATACCCAATACACCATGAATCCACTTTATGATCGACCTCCAAAAATATATACGCTGAAGAATTACTCCATTGATCAATTGCATGCAGAAAGAAAGTTTGAATTAGCAGAGATGAATCTTAATTAATATGCCACGACTACGTGAAATATTTAGAGAGAGAACAAAAAAAAAACTCTGAAAAAAGAAATAATATATATGACTCAAAATCTTTCAAAATCAGAAAAGAAAAGAAGGATAGTAATCTTACACAGCGATCTCAGTCAATCAATCATAAGAACTAGTGAAGTATAATATCTCTAAACATACGCATGGGACAAAATCGTAACGCAAACAAGCAGTAAAAACACAATTCAACAGGAGAGTAACTAACCAGCAACGGAAACAAACATTACCTCTCACAGTGCGATAACAGATAACACCAACAACACCAGAGTGCATATATAGAGAGAGTTCCTTTGCTCTAAAACTCTTATTCCCACCATTCCTATATATATATATTATAAATACCCAACCGAAGCATCATACATGGACAATTAAGTACACACGTAGCCCATACTATTACTCATAAACACTTGGCAATTGATCACTAGCGACCGGTGACAGTAGCAGTAGTGAAGAGGGAGAGGGACTGGAAGAAGAAGAAAAGCGCAGCAAACCGAAGACGAAGAAGGGATCGGACTAATACGTTTAGATTTTGCATTTAGTTCCAATTTGTTTTTGTATAATTCGCGATTATTACCAAACCCACCAATCAAGCTGGGCCTCGTCCTCCTCCGCCGCCTGGTGGTGGTGGTTGTGGTCCTGGTGGCCGTCCTGGTGGTGCTCCGCCGGGAACACGGCGTCGGCGTAGTAGCTGCAGCCCTCGTCGCTGACCCCATCGTCTTCTTCGGACTGGACCCCGCCGTCGACCGGGCCGATGCACGGGTAATCCTCCGGAAAGTAGGAATCGCCGCTGCTGTCGACGACCAGGCCGTGGTGGGCCCCCTCGCCGTCCACCACCGCACTCCCACCAGTCCCAGAGCTCAGCCGGTCCTCGGCCTTGGGCGGCGCGTCCTGAGCCGCGACCGTCGCCGGGGAGGTTTGCTCAGTTAAATTCGATCCGGGCGCCTTGTCCTCCGGCTTCAGGCCCAGGGCGGCCGCCGCCTCCGCCTCCTTCGCCTGGAGCTTCTCGGTCAACGAGATCACCTGTTTGTTCTACAAGTCAATTACTACTTGTTACAGTTAACTACCTATTATCTCACCGGGGAGGTGATGGGAGCCAGCCAGCACCAATTTTCTTTTTAACGGGTCGCGCGCTCTCTCCTCCCTCCTCCCAGAAAGAGGAGAGTGCGGTGAGAACAAATGCTTAATGTTATTCTGACCTCTTCGTCTTTTTCTTTCTTCATATTCACATATAGAAATCAGGCCTAATCTAGTCATTTTAAAAAGGAAGGCGGCCGATGGAGACGTCAGGAGCGGTCCCCGCAACAGAACCAATCAACTGTTTGGAAAGTGGGATTTTTACTTTAATGTGTTAATGAACAGAATATATTTATTTATATTTATTATTAAGATTAAGAGGGGGAATGAGTCGTGCCGGCGGTGACACTAAGCAAGGTGGGGGGGGTGTAGGGGTCAGGTTACCGCCGAGAGAAGAGTGGTACTGAGAGAACCCTTTTTAAAAAAGAAGAAGCACAAGTATTAATTTAATTATTATTATTATTACCTGGGCGCGGAGGTGGTGGTTGTCCTTGAGGAGGGAGTCGTGGTCGGCGAGGAGGGAGTCGTAGGAGGACTTGAGGCGGTCGAAGTCGCGCTCGAGCTGCTTCGTCTTCCAGCGGGCGCGGCGGTTCTGGAACCACACCGCAACCTGCCGCGGCTGCAGCCCCAGCTTCCGCGCCAGCTCGCTCTTCCGCTCCGGCTCCAGCTTGTTCTCCTCCTCAAAGCTCACCTCCAACATGTGCACCTTTCATTCATTCACACCAATAATATAATATAATACTACGTACCCTTAATTATTTTACACATTCCACAACAGTTTACTAATACAGCAGAACCCAAAAAAAAGCTGCAATCACTGTTAAGCTTTCTCATCATCCCTATGAAAACTCGCGAAGCCCTAATAGTCGATGGGTCACGAATTCCGAAGAGGATCTTATATATATCTCATTAAAAAGCCCTCTCCGCTTTTACTACGACGATTATGATTATCTCATCGACCACCTGTACCGCTCGTCTCTCAGAGTCAACGCCCTTAGATGATGATGATTAATTAATTACTAGTTTCGTGCTTCGCACCGCAGCGCTCAATAATATCTCTTGTACGAATTAATTAAAATTCCAATGATTACATCAAGAAGAAAAGAAAAAAAAAGAAGAAAAAAAAAAAAAGGAGGAAAAAGGGTTATAAGGAGATGGGGAAGGGAGCTCTGTACCTGCTCGGGAGTGAGGCGGCGCTTCTTCTCCGGAAGCTGCTCGTCGTAGTACACTTCATCCAGAAGGTCGTCCGGGGAGGTGAAGAAGGGCCGCTTGCTCCGCCCACCTTCCTCTATTCCCAGCACCGATCTCGCCCCTTCATCACTCCCCCAAATAAAACACGCCCATCAATTTCATGGACATTAAAATCAAAACCCTAGGTATGCATGCACATACATATATATATATATATAGAGAGAGAGAGAGAGAGAGATCGAGAGAGATCGAGTAGATCGGATTCGATTAGATCTGGATCGGAGGTGGAAGGAAGAATACCTCGGAAGATCGGATTCCCCCCGCCTAAGAGGAGCATCTGGCCGTGCTGAGTGGTGGAGGAATCGAAGATCAAATGGCCGGAATCCATGGCGAACACTAAGCCTTCGAGATCGGCGCGATCCCCGGCGAGATTTCCCTCTCCTCTTCCGCTACCCTAGAGAGAGAAACCTCCCTCTCTAATCTCACCTTGTCGTACTGTAAACGGATCTATGTATATACACAACTTGCTTCGTGTGGATCGATCGGGGGGCTGGGAGCTCTAGATGAAGACGTGGACCTTGTGGCGGAAGAAGCTGGTGCTCCACAGGAGTCTCGTCGAGGTCTTCATCGGGAACAGAGAAAACCCCATCATACACCAGCAGAACGGGGTTTGGGGAGATCTCAGCCCTCCAATCCCTCACCTCCGCCGCCGCCGAGGTGGTTTCCGGCTAATCGCTCAGTCGCCGGCGCCGGAGATCTTCGCCAGAGTCGGTACCTCCCGCGACCACGAGGAGGAGCTCGCGGTAAGAATACCTCTCTCTCTCTCTCTCTTCCCCTTTTGGGGAGCTCTCTCACTTTCTCTCTCTACTTGGGGGGAGGTATTTTTATTTTTATTTTTATTTTTTTTTATCGCGGAGGACTCTGAAGCTAAAGTTGCAAGAAGGGGCGAGGACGGGCTTTTATAGAGGGGGGATGATAGATGAAGTGACGAAATTGCCCTCTGTGGGCACGGGGGATTTGGTTCTGGAACAGTGTTGGTGGGTTGCTCGTTAAAACCGGGGCCATACCCAGTTGTCTGGTAATTGTCGTGGGATAGGGAATCCGGATTATCCAACGGATGGGAATCCACGGGATAAGAGAGAGATAGTGCTCCTTTTGCCACCAAATTACCGAGATTGCCCCTGCTTATCACTCTAATCTCTTCTTCCTTCCAAAATTACCCCTTTGACAACCCCACAATGCCCTGCTGAGGAAATGCGCTGCATACAGTAAAAATAAATAAATAAATATATATATATATATATATAATAATAAAATAATTTATTTATCTTTATATATGGTAATATATCCCTCCTTGTTTTAATTTCTTTTGATCTAATAGCATTATGAAATCAAACAGACCCATTTAGAAAATATAATAAATTTAATCAAATCCAATTAGAATAGGATGATCCTAGTAAAACTACATTTCAACAAACAGTAACATCTACGCAGTTATCATCACCGTCTTTCACCGTGTGCCGTCAACATTAATAGTACTGTAGCTTCACTAGTACAAGTTAAAAAGATAAAAAAAAAATATATATATATATACTTGTTTGTACGAAACTTTTTTCGACAGCTTAGTGATGCAATAAAAAATAGATGATTAAAATTAGAACTCTGTTCTAAGGGACCACTTGTAGGTTGCAACTTTCTCCCATCTTGGCAAAGTTATCTATTTATTTGATCTTGGAGCAAAGTAATAACTTGAAATGAGGAGATATGCATGATAGAAAGCAATGCTAAATACTCAAAAAGATTTTCAAACCTTTAATTAATTGATAAGATGCACAAAAAGTATTTTCCATTAATAAATAAAAAGGGACAACTTTAAAAATCACCCATGTGGTTTCATGTTTTCTCACTTTAGTACCATGTGGTTTAAAGTGTATCACTTTAGTGTCCTGTGGTTTCGTTATTCTTTTTTGTTATCTTTTCGTTAGTTTTTTCGTTAAATTAGTGAGAAAGTTAAAACCACAGAATAGTAAAGTGAATATTCGATAAACCATAGGTGGGATATCTGGAGTTTTTTCTATATAATTTAACGAAAAAATTAACGAAAAATAACGAAAAAAGAGAATAACGAAATCACGGAACACTAAAGTGATACACTTTAAACCACAGAATATTAAAGTGAAAAAGCACGAAACCACATGGATGGCTTTTGAAGTTATCCTAAATAAAAATGAGGGAGAGGGACATGTAAGAATGTATAAATGTCAAAATTAAACTTTGTATGGGCAATGCATTAAGACAAGCATAAATATGTCCAGCATATCTATAGCGTGGGAGAAAATGTCAAGAGCGTGCACTTTGGTAATTAATCGAAATTAATTCGTGGAACCATATATTTGCATTTCGTGTAACAGCTAATTTGGCCTATTGTCTTTTTCGCTGCAGTGATGTCACAAAAAATACCATGAGGCTGAATATTTTAGATGTAGGAGATGGATAGATATGTTTTTATATTAGTGTTTAATCTTTGGAAGATTTATATTTATAATCTGATTTCACAAGGATTTCCCAAAGGTCAATGCAACCACACACTGCAGATTTAAAAACAACATTTTTTCAGTATTTCTAAGTTTTTAAAAATAAACGGTCCTTTCACATAGTATCCGCTTGTTTTATATAATATTTTAGTCCTACTTAGGTCCACATCATTGATCCCTCTAATAATATTGTACTGTTGAATATAAAATATTAAAATATTATTATTTAATAGCTTAATTTTGCAGAGAAAGTATATATATAGCTGTTGCACAAAATGTTAATTTGGTTTCAATACGAACCACAAGAAATAATTATTCCTTCTTCAACAAATTTAAGTTGCTAAAGAATTATGTTTTTATGTTTTTGTACTCAACAAGAGATTCGTTTCCTTTTATTGCCTTTTATTCTCTTTTGCGTATGTTCTATATATGGATCATATGGAAATGCTATAGTCTCTTCTAAAGGTTGCACCGTTGACTTAATTGTTAGTTTTTATTGCTGTTAGATTCAATGACTTGTACAGCATAAGTGCATGCATTCATTTGATTTATTTATTTATTTATTTATTTATCGGGTACTTCTCTTTCTCCCAGTGTCGTTGGGGATGCTTGGAAAAAATGCATTCATTAGTAATTAATTAAATGGGTCTTTTCGTTTTTTTTTTTTTTTTTTTTTTACATTTTTCAATATCTATCTGATGTTTAGACTTTAGTTGGCTGGGTCTATTGAGCTGGTATTTATATTTGAATACATTTATAACTTCACTGTTGTGTGATTTAAGACACTATCTTTGAATATAAAATATTTATATGTGCATAAAATTAATATTAAATTATGATTGGCATGCGCGAAGTAATTGAGAGGATGTGCAAGGGACTAACTTCTAATTTCTTAACAAGATATCTGAGAATCTAAAGCTGGATCCTTCTGCTTCTGCTTAACAAGAAATCAAACTCTTTGATAGATGCAATCAATGCAAGCATTAATTGAAAGCTATTTTACTCCAATTAAATCAGTTTTCCTTCTTTTCTCATGCAAGTTATTATTTGGTTTTTAGATGATTAAAGTTTAAGTACAAAATTGTATTTAGGGAGCGTTTAAATTTATTTAATAGTGATCAATTGTAATTAAGTTTAGTGAGAACAAAAATAATAGATGGATTTTTCAAAAACACGATGATACCCACTAATTAATTAAAAAGATAACATTATGTTAATTCATAACGCCCTACAATTAAGCACAAACTCTAACCATAACAATTTCCACTCAAAAAAAAAAAAAAAAACTCTGAAGCAACAACTTAGGCACAAATATTTTGGCCTTTTGGATTTTTGACTTTCATGGCTCCAGCAGTAAAAAACATTAGATTAAGGATAACTTCTCATTTTCATCTTAAAGCAACAAATATAGTTCCTAGCAACTTCATATTGAATTTTTGTAACAAAAATTGCAGATAATTAACTCCCCTACTATGATACTCGCATTTTGTTTGACATTAATATAGAGACGGGTTCGCAACCTTCATGATGATGAAAGCTTATGTTGAAATTTTCTAATTACTTCTGGGAGAGAAACACTTTTGACATAAAAATGAAAATACATTTACTTGTTACAAAGCCCGTCCCTGGCGGGCCGATCCGGGTGGAAGACATTGTCAGGTGGGGAGTCTGACTGTATTGATAGGTCGGCTAAGACTAGTGAGACGAGTCTCACATTGCCAGGTGGTTGGGAGTTTCTAAACCCGGCTATAGCATGTTGGGCGGTGGTTAGCCCCAAGAGGTTAAGAAGGTTAAGCGTACTAGAACTAGAGTAGTTCTAGAATGGGTGACCCCCTGAAAAGTGGAGCGTCACAGCTGGTATAAAAGTCAATTACCAGCCGAAAGTGTGAAATAAATCTCGACTGAGCCAGATTATATAGCAGGGAGAGCGAGGCTCTCATGTTGATGACTGTTGTGGATAGAGCGCGACTTCTCCACAAGGTCGGTTAAAACTAGCGAGACGAGTCTCACATCGCCTGATACTTGTGAGTCTGAGCCTGACAAGAATGTCAGGACTTAAAGAGAGAAAAAATGTGAGACCACAGGTAGTTCTATATAAAAAATATAATAGGACTAAAACTCTTAATCCGACTATAGCATTTTCAACTGTGGTTAGACCCAAGAGATTAAAAGAGTTAAACATGTTAGGGTTAGAGTAGTCCTAAGTTGGGTGGCCCCCTGAAAAGTGGGGTGTCACAGTATTATTGAAGGAAGAGGAAAAGAAATAAGAATAATTATACTATTTAATTCCAATCAGTCTGTCATTAATCTTTCATGGTAGCTTAAGCGAGTTGGTAATATCATAAGAAGACGCAATTAGCACGCGTGGCGGGGGTTTGATTGTGACTCAACAAGTTTTTAAAAAAAATACCAAATGTGTTCTCTCATTGTCTTATTTACTTTAAGAAGTGAAAGACATGCTGGAACACTAATAGTGGGTGGACACTAATGCTTCTACATTACATAACTTAGTTATGAGCTCATGATCATATTGGAGTGATGTAGAAAGATAAGTAAAATACTCGACCATAGTTGCACGTAGATTATTATAATTAACAAGAACATTAAATATCCGCGGAATCTTTGCGATGGTATGAATGTGGACAATATTTATATATGTGGGGCTAATTTTTTGTATTTGGGGATAGTTTTCAACTACCCCCAAAATATAAAACTCCTTTTCATTTGAACATGATGCAGGACTAAAAGATTCTTGTGGTTCCACTAATAAGCAAAATGATAGTATTTTTCTAGCTAGATATAAGACAAATAATCGATAATCTGCGAATTGTTATTAACCCAATGTGAAGTTTAGTCAAATTGTTTATCCATTTTCTGATCTAGTGCTTCTTGTTGGCTCTATTTCACTTCAGTTTTTGGTTATTACATTAATTATTTTCGGTATTGTGTTTAATGAATGGCTTATTTTAATGCTTTTCAGTGTGGTGATAAGATAAATTATAGTAAAGTAAAAATCCATAACTCAAGCAAAAGGCATTTAGAGTCATAAAATTTGATGAAATTGTAATAATTTAGCAAAATTGACAAAGCGGAGGAAAATTTGACAAAGTAGCCAATAAGAAAAGGGGGGGAAAAAATTAGATATCTAGTTCAAAATAGTGCAGAGTTGAAGGTGTCTTCTTACATTTTTACCATTTTCGTTGTGTGTATAACTCACAACTTATCTGAGCTTATGTTATCCAATCAGCTTATCAGAACATGTGGATCATGTTGGGCTTAGCGTCTTTCTTAATGTAAATTTTGATACGAAAATATCGAGAATTTTAATTTTTTTCCTCTTTTGCCTAAAATGCCCCCCTCGCTCCAGGTCAAATTTTGCACATCGCTCTCTTTGATTTATACCCACGTGATGGTAACATTGGTTGAGATCTAACCTTATTATTATTCTACATTCATTTGTGAAAAATAGTTTGCTCACTTAAAAAATCTTTTAATGTATTTAATGATGTATTTAATACGAACGGAACAGTTCGTAACGCCGCACCAAAATTCCGTTCCCGCAAACGGAAAGGTCGTTATTAAAAAAAAAAAAAAGAGAAAACGTTATGGTGGGACCCACGGATGGAGACGCTATGCGAGCTCTACAGTAGCATGTAGCCTCCCCCGGGGAGTCGCATAGGGCCGAGGGCAATTTCGTCATTTGAGCGGTGCCACGTGGAGAGGGACAACGTTGACCCACCGAGAACGCAACAGCGACGCAACGGCCACAGATCAACCGTCCAGGTAGCGACACGTGGCCTGGGTGGTGGGGCCCAGTGACCTCATTTACCGCCTCTTGGGTTGGGCACATGGGCGTGGGTGTGGTTGTTGGCGCCATTGTACGTGTCTCGGAATCCTCTCTTCGTCCTTTGAGTCGATGCAAACAAAAGAGCATTGTACCATGTGTCAAAATAATTTACGGAGTCCTCAAGGACTAAATTGTAATTTCATTAAAAAATAGAGGTTTTCTTTAAAAAAAAAAAAATTTATGCTCGACTAATAATAGTTCATTTGGAATAATAATTGTCAAACAAACCTATCGTCCATAATGCAAGTGACAAAGAGTATAGTGATTGATATTCGAGGTCCCACGTTCGAAGCAAACAAGTCGTTGCTATCTGAAATGCTGATTTCTAGATAATCCGATATTATCTGAAATGCCGATTCCATTTGGAATAATAATTATTGAGCAAAATTGCTCTATTTGAAAACAAAAATTAGAAGTTAAAAAAAAAAATCTCAGCCAAAAAATTAAAATGCAGGAGCCATTTCGAAACCATGGTTGATGGAAAGATATTATTTTTTATGTGTTTGATTCATCAACAGTTAAAATACAACAGGTAGGGTAAAAGAGGAATATTTGTAGAGCCTTTTTGGTTTATGAGATTTAAAATTTTCCATTAGAAATTAATTTTTTTGAAAAATCTATTTTCATGAGAGAATTTCTGTCCTGTAAAAATATTTTTGTTTGGTACATATCTTGGAATGTCTAGAAATTAATTATTTTTGTGTTTGATTCAACAAAGAAATTACCCAATTATATAATACAATTACCACAATACTTTGTTTTGTAGGGACTAATATCATATATTATTATACAGTGAATAAATTATATAAAAATTACAACTATTTGAATATAAAATCTATTTAATTTTTTCTAAACTTAGGGAATTCATTACTTTATTTATTCCTTGTACTCAATTAAATTTTTTGAAATAGAATAAAATTTGCAAAAAGATATTTTAATCTTTTTAAATTAAATATTTTAGAAATGGGTTTTTAAATCTCACGTTTTAAGGAATTATATGATTTTACAGAAATTTTTAGTTTCTATTATGTTAAATTTTTTTGGTAAACTAAATATAAGATTTTATAATTTCAACATCTCATTTTCAGACATCTTAATTAAAGAAAATATTGGTAAATCATACTGGCCCATATAGTACTTTCTCAAATAACAACAAAATTTTTTTTGTTAAAATAATTAATTAATTAATTAATTAAGCACCACATCAATTGAGCGTTTGTGCGCCACAATCTATGGGACGGAAGTAATGAATAGATACAAAAGGACAAAAAAAGAAAGATTCCCTTCATTATTATTTTTTTTCCTTTTCTTATCTCTAATTTCACATAGTTGAAATATTTTTATTATTTTGTAAAAATAGTATTCATATTTATAAGGAAGTGTTTCCATGTATTTTGAAGAATATTGTAAACTAAAGAAAATATTTTAAAATATTATAAGATTTTGTAAAAATTAAAAGTAACATAAACTTTTGCATCTCCACAATTCCTCATCAGGAAAATAATAATAATAATAACAATACACGATCTTCAGTGATAGAAATTTTATATAATTTAATTCCACGCAGTAGCGACAGAAACGGAGGAAAGATTCAAATTCTGCAATAATTTATCTTATTTTCTTTCAAAAAAAATATATATATTGCAACCACGAAAAGTTCAACTACGAATCGAAATTTGAGCTTATCCCTGCAGCACGTAGGGCCAAAGAGTTGTGCACTGCATAATACTTGCAGTAATTTTGTATGTAACTTAAAAATTAGTATGCGGCTACATGTTCCTTGAACATTAACTTTGTATTAGCATACATTATTTTTCCAGTTTTTCTGTTTTTTCATATGCACGTGATATGAATATAAAAATGACACATACATTTATTTATCAACACATTAATAATATATAAAAGTGATATTGTCGGAGCATTCAAATCATTTGTTCTTAAATGTTGTAATGCAGTCGTTGGGCCTCAATTAAATGTGATATGACTGATACTAAAAATAGGGTCCATGTAGGAATAATTATTATTAATAAATATAATAAGAATATTGCTATAAACACTATACAATGCTCATTCACATACATGATAACAAGGATTTTTTTAAAAAAAATCAAGGATTTTAGTATGAAAAAATTCTAACGATGGTGCCCAATGTGGCAATGTTTTCAAACAATTTGGATGGACTCAAATTACGCTGAATTGGTAATCTGTCGACTTACATAATATATAAAATTTCAACATGAATTCTTTTTTTTTAAAATAAAGATGGATTCAAATTACACTGAGCACACTTATAAGGATAAAAATTGAAACCTAATAATAATATATGGATACAATAGAGCACTTAAAAAACTACACTAACTTGAGCATGTTATCTTACCATTTTATGTGAAAAAAGGAATATAAAAAGGCAACTAGTTAAATGCATTAAACTCTAGTAAAGCTATATATATATATACGATCCTCCTTTATCCCTAGAAATTTGCTTTAATGAGAGAGAGAGAGAGAGAGAGAGAGAGAGAGAGAGAGAGAGAGAGAATAAAAAGGGGGGAAAAAGGCTGAGGAATCTCTCAACAGGGATTGTCAAAAAAAGAGTCCCTTGAATAAGAAGAAGAATCGTGTAAGCAATGTTTGTGATGGGATTATTCTGATCATAGTCGAATAGAATCTCAAAACATAGTTACCACAGCGATTATGTCGCGTATTAGGCAAAAAAGAAGTATAGCATAAATGCATGCTAATCTCAGCTAAGTCATGTTAAGAATAAATTCCCGCTACCCCGAATTTCCACGCATAAAGAAGCCTCCAAGGTACCAAATGCCACCTCTTCCGCGGCTTCTCCGTGTGTAGCTGTAGTTTGTGCCCTAGCACTCGAAGGGTCTCGCCACAAAAAAGCTTATCGTCTTTTCGCTGAGATTCTGGAGCAGCCCTACACGAGAAGTAAAGACACAAATCTTTACTATATATAATCAAAATCTACATATATATATATATATGTATATATGTATATATACATATATGTATATACGCTAGGGCTACTATACTCTTATGAGTATAGGCCCATTTGTACTTATAAATTTTTCACTGTTAGATGAAATGATGTGCGGTTAGAATTATAGTGGTCCCCGATTAGAATGATAGTGGTCCCCTAGGGTTGAGTGGGTGGTTGGTTGAATAATATGATCTAACAGGTGAAAATGGTCAAAGGGGTAGATCTAACGGCCGAAAATTTATGAGTACAAAGGGGCCTATACTCATAAGAGTATAGTAGCCGGACTCTATGTATATATACATATATGTATATATGTATATACATATATATGTATATAGAACTAGGCTGGAATACTACTAATAGCACCAAGCTATCGGTGCTATTAGGTTTGGTGCTATCGATAGTACCCCAGCCGAACTATATATATATATAAGCTATCGGTGCTATTAGGTTTGGTGCTATCGATAGTATCCCAGCCGGACTTTATATATATATATATATATATATATATATATATATATATAGAGTCCGGCTGTGATACTATCGATAGCACCAAGGGCTTGGTGCTATCGAGTTTTTCACCATTAGATTTAACCATTTTATTATTTTTACCTGTTAGATTATACTATTCAACCACACACCCACTCAACCCTAGGGGGCCCACATCATCCTAACCACACATTTCTCAATCCAAGGGCTAAAAAATTAATAGCACAAATAGCTTGGTGCTATTGATAGTATTCCGGCCTAGTTCTATATATATATAGTTATATATATATATATAACTGGAATAAATTTACAGAGCTAAAAATCACAAGATCTAATTTGCTTCAGCTTTAGATTTAAAAATAATTAATTTTGCTTTATTCTAATGGACTAAGTAAGTGTCAATATAGACTCCAACGAATTAAATTGGAATTTGAGTTCGAGTACATGCTGCTAGCATATCTGATCTGTCAATATTTATTCGTATTTATATAAAGTTGCTTTTAATATTGACAATATACATTCATTGTATTAAATTGTTTCAGATGAAAATGGCTATATATATAATATCACTTTCTCAAGAGAATATGTTTCTATGGCTTTTCCAGGCATAGTGCATGCACATGACTATATATGCCTTTGGACTCAATGGGCCCCCCTCAGAAAATCTATCTTTTATTAGTTAAAAATTAACATTGGTAATTCCTATACAGGAGAAGGAGTAGTTGGGAGATATCACATCAAATAGAATTAAAAATAGGAAGGAACAACTAATTAACCATCCCTAAGGTAAGAGGCTTGATTATTATTATTATTATTATTATTATTATTATTTTGAGAGAAAAATAACACGCTACCCGCTTTGTTTATTTATTTCTTTTGAAAATAAATTTAGCTGGAAATATGAATCAACTAGGATTCGAACTCGGGACCTCGGGTACCAACCACAAGCCCTTTGCCACTTGCGCTAGGGACGGTCGGTATGAGGCTTGATTATTGATATCATATTTTTCAAGTTTGAAACCTAGTTGATTCATATCTTCAGCTAAATTTATATCTAAAAAATAAAGTCAGGCAAATTTGAATCTTCAGCTAAATCTAAAAAAGGTCAAAAAAAAAAAAAGCAACACAGTAAAAACTAGAAACTCTTTGGCCAAACTCTTTTGCAAGCTTTTATTAATTTATTTTATTATTTAGACTTGGATCTAGCAACATGATTATAATAGTCCATCTCTTTTTCAGTGCTGTTTCCAGTGGTCTGACCAATATTATTGGAGAAGTGTTATTAAAATAAGAAACAAATAACTATTGATGAGAGCAATAAATTAGTGGAGTATCCCATGTTACTATATATTGGAAAAAAGAGTTCATGGGTCTCCTCTCCCACCAACAAAGTGCAAAGAGGAAAATGTTAAACAAAATCTTATCCCATAATTAATTGTGCATCTCTAGCTCCATCTCTACACATAGAATCTAGGAAACTAAACTCTCTCTCTCTCTCTCTCTCTAAATTTGTAACTCTAATATAATATTAGGTTAATTACCTTGCATTGAGGTGTGGCCCAACCACATAATTACAGGGAGAGAGAAAAGAAGAGATGGGTATACATATTTGACTTGCCTCTCTTCAAATGTCAAAAGCTTTAGCTTCTTATGCACACTTTTGTGCCATGCATGGTGGATGATGATTATACAGTGTTTGTTGGGGTTTCATGAAAAATAAAATAAAATTAAAAAAAAAGAAAGAGAAAAGCCCACCAATGAGGAAGTGTTCAAAGTCAATTGTATTCAGTTGTTACACTATGATCTCCCATTTCCTCATTTCCACATCCTACAGTTGCATCCACCTAGAAGATGGGGCTTCTTTTATTTATTTTTTTTCTTCTTTTGTGTGTGTCTGGGTTTTCTCTTTATTGAATATAAAATTTAAAATACTATACTCTCACAGCTAAATTTTTTAAAAATAAACAATTATTTCACATAATATCAAAGCAGAAATTATTTACAAGTTAGCTGGCGTATGAAATGAAGAAAAGAATTAACCATATGATTTATCAATCACCAAAAAGGTACAAAGATGTATATTATAAACTTCAAAACTAATGGCTTTTATTTGGTTCTTTTTTATACCTGCATCAGACCCTAAATCTATTGGCACTAGACCAACTTAATTATTATTCAACAAGTGGTTTTGTTTCTATGTCACTTGTGACCAACACAAATGTAATATGGTCTAATTAAAGAAAGGAAAAAAGAAAAAAGTAATTTGCCTTTAACTTTATTCTATCATCCATTTTCTCCTAGTAAAGTAAATGCATCATCAAATTACCATTACTAACCAAAGTTTACCATATTGCAAAGAAAATGTGAAAATGCTTTTTTGAGCTAAATCACCTTAATTCCCATGTATTCTAAAGGCCATAGTTATCACTTTGCTATTTCCAAATGATGAAAAGTTCACTTTAAGATGGAAAAATACTATCACCACACATTTTTAAGGTAATAACTCTTCAATGAAGATATCAATAATGAAAATGGCAATAGAATACAAAGGCATCCTTTTCATGGAGAACCCCTCAACTATAGGGGACATTTTGAAATGGTGCTCTCAACTCTTTTTTCTTTTTCTTTTTTTTGTATCGACATTTTTATGATATTTTTTTTTTCGATTGTGTAATTGGAGTCATATAAATTAAATTTTTAAATGTTTACTAGCTTAGCGAATATAGTCAATAAATTTCACAAAAAATTTATGTGAGACCCCAAATAGTCCTATATATAAGATATAATAGGGCTAAAATTCTTAACCCGGCTTAAGCATTTTGGACGGTGGCTAGGCCCAAGAGGTTAAAAGAGTGAAGCGTGCTAGGACGGAAGTAGTCCTAGGATGGGTGACCCCCTGAAAAGTTAGGGCGTCACAGTTGGTTTCAGAGCCAATTACCAGCCAGAAGTGTGAGATGAGTCTCAGCTGAGCCATGGTCGGAATGACAAGGCTAGCGAGACGAGTCTCACATCGCTTGGTACTTGTGAGCTTGAGCCTGGCGAGGACGTCAAGGCTTAAAGGGGGGGAGAATGTGAGACCCCAGATAGTCTTATATATAAAATATAATAGGCCCAAAAGATTAAGAGAGTGAAGCGTGTTAGGACGGGAGTAGTCCTAGGATGGATGACCCTCTGAGAAGTTGGGGTGTCACATTTTAATTTCACTAACTAGACTAATTTAGTTTTTTTTTTTAAAAAAAAAGCACCAAGAGAGAACGGGTCAACAATTAAATGATTAATTAAATTAAGGAAGCCATTCTAAAATGGCCTATAGTGAAAGTGGTCACCATACAATTTGACCTTTTGTTACCCCTTCCTTTTTTTTCTTCTAACTTTTTTAATTTCTTAGCTACGAAGCTATAGTGGCATCTTTTACATGCAACAACCAATAACTGGAGCACCCTTTTTATTTCTTCTCTTCTAACTTTTGAAAACAAAAGTTAGTAGTGAGTGGTCGAGGGAATGGGGTTTTAGTGAGCTTAAAAAGGTGTAGATACGGGTGATGGGAATAGGAAGAGCCAAAGTAAGCATAAAACGAGTAGGGTGCTTTTTAGATGTAGTACTAGTGAGGCGATTAAAGTGATAGAGCATGAGGTAGTGCTCCTCCCTCTTTTCTTTTTCTTTTTTTCTCTTCTCCACTGCAACAGTACCTCCTCAAAGCTACTTCCATATGTTATGTTTTGCTATTTGTATATTAGAGGAAAGAAGAGCTTATGCTGAGGCTCTTTACACATCACCTCCATCTGAGTCGTATTGTGTTTGAACTCTTCCAACTTTGAGTTATTTTAATGATAGTTATTTGATTTATGAGTAATGCCTTTTAGTTATCAATCACCGTCCTAGCGCAAGTGGCAAAGGGCTTGGTGGTTGGTACCCGAGGTCCCGAGTTCGAATCCTAGTTGATTCATATTTCTAACTAAGTTTATTTCTATAAAAAATAAACGAAGCAGGTAGCGTGCTACCTTTCTCTCAAAAGAAAAGTTCCTGCATAAGCTCGCATGACTTAAAGATACAACATGTAAATCCAATCTTTATCCTTCAAATACTGTAGTGATCGACTACCGAGTTAGTCTTAGTTATTTTCTGAGGACATTTCGTTCTCTTTGCTCAATCCGAACATCCTTTACCCCTGGAGTTAGTCTAGAACCATCAAACTGTCCATTTTGATGCTGATTGTAGGGAGAGATAAGATTTTGCTCGACCACATGCACTTGGCCTAAGAATGAGACATGTTTATTGGAGGTGATCCGCTCCAAAGACTTAAGCCTACATGTTTGGGCTCATTAGTCCGTAAGTATTTGTCTATGCACCCTCAAAACATTCGCTTACTTTTATTTCCATGTATTTATGGATTAGCTATGAGAAATTAGGGTGCAGTCATATTATAAGAATAAGACTATTCACTCAAACAAATGTAAAAGTCCGAGAGGTGCTAATCACAAGATGCAAAAATAAAACATTTATAAGAATAAGGCTGATGACATTGCAACTTCCACAAATAAGAACTGTGTTCGAAAGCTATTCAAACGTTCTTCTAGGATGTAAATTGTTTCTGGTGCTTCTTTTTTTTCGGTCTAATTTACTGGTTTTTTAATACTATGTTTTATATCATGAATTTGGGTTCATTATACTGCATAGCCCAGAAAAGGTTATAAATTCGATAAATTAAAATAAGCTCTACTATGAGATAAACATATCTTACATGACAAACTGTAATCTTATATCGGGCTAAATATGTGAATGTAAGCATTGGGGAAAAGGATCTTAAGACAACCAAAATACTGTAGCATGCAAGGCTATATATCCATACTATAAATTAAAGAAAAATCTCGATTTATCTCATCATCGATCTCATGCTAACTTCTTCCGAACACTCGATTAAACAATTGGAACTTACGCAATTTCTAATATCTTCTGCGGTGGCTTGATATCAATTTCGTCGGCAAGCTTCAAAACTCATCAACTTGCTCCCTTCCCTATCTGCTCTTCCAATTGTTTTTCTTCTCTTCTGCACACTCGCCAGGCTTGAAATGTCATTTCTTCGATGATAAGTCCCGAAAGTTATCGCCTCTCTATCGGCCTTTTCCTCTTTTGCCCGATTTTTTTCCCTTGAAAGATTTGCCGTTCTTCATCTTCGCAATCTTAGCAGCCTTTTTCTGAATACTCTTCCGCACTTGCTCAGGCTCTTTAAGTTCAGATGGCACGTCTGCATTCGGCACCAGCCGTCGGCACCAGCCGTCTGCATTCGGCAACCAAACACACCCTTATGCATGACACTGTATTATCGGCTATGTTAACAGCAAATGTAGATGAGAGTTACTTGACGCAGGTGAATCAAATACAAGTGCACACTTACAGCTATAAAAGAATATCAGCATAGTAGTAGTTTCTCGATATGAAAAATCAAGAAAAAAAAAGATAACCTTATACTTTTCGCTACAAATCACACTTTATTTATAATTTGTCCCAAATACATGGGAAGAAATCAACTACTATTGTACCCTACACAGTGCCCGATACAACCCAAGGTAGCAGAGTATTCTCACTTCAACACGTCAGTATGCAGTTTGTGTCGGTATCACTTATTCGGCAGATCATGATCTGCTCGCCAACCGCAAGCAAATCCATGCATACCTAAGAGACAAGCAATCAAACCAAGCACATAATATACTATTCTTTAATGGCAATAATGCCGATACCAGCAGCATCTCACCCACCCAATTACCCCCTCCACATCTTCGCCCCTACTGTAAAGCCACCACAGCATATTTGAGAGCGAATTACCATCATCGAATCCATTCAACGCCCTAGTCTTCTCTATTGCGGTCTCCTTGTCATACACCCCTTCCATCGCATACACAAAACCCTTCCACCCTTCCCCAACACCTTCCCTCGCCAAAGCCGGCAACGCCCACTTCACTAACTCCCTCACGAATGCGACATCTTGGAACAAAACCTCAGTAATCGGCAACAAAGGTAAGACCTGAATACCCAGCCTGCATTCCTTCCACTCGGGGGGAGCGAACCAGAGCCCGCTATCCCTCTTATTAGCCCACAATACTCCCACCACTCGATTCTCCCTACTAAAGTCGTCCTCGTACATCCCTTCCCCCTCCCGCACATGCCACCACGTCTGTGCGGCGAGAATCTCGAAGGCCGCGAGTGTCGACCCGAGGGCCACGAGTTGGGTATCGCCGAAGCTCAATCCCAAGAGGGCGGCGGAGTAATACGCATTCACCGCCTCGCTCGTGCTCTCCTGATTCCGCCCGTCAGCAAACTCCGTCAATCCTCCAGCCCAAGAATGCAACTTCCAGATATCAAAGCATCTCAATCTAGTATAACTCGCATCCTGCTTGCGGGACAAAGTCATGAAATCCGCGACCATCGAATAAGCATGGGACATATACTTCCTTCCCCACGACGGATCGAGCTTAGAAAGAACGGCAATTGCGTATATAAAGTAACCCAAGTGGTAATGGTGATCATTAAAGATCCCGAAACCGAAGTCCGCGCCGGAATCCACCGACCCCTGCTTCGTGACGAGGCCGCCCCACTTGTGATCATAGAGAAAAGCATTCCCACCGAAGCTCCCATCCAGCCACGGAGTAACGGAGGCCTTCAAGAACTGCCGCACGGTCGGAATGACGTCGGGAAAGCCGACCTCTTCCGCGATCAAAGCCAGCCGGGCGGCGCGCGCGACCGCCTTCCCGTAAAAGTAGGACGAAGTGGTAGCGATGGGCGCGGAGCTGAGGCCGTCAGCGTCGTTGCGGAGAGCGGATAGGATGTCGGTGAAACCGTCCTCGCTGACGCCTTTCATCGAATGCCATGTGGGCGACACGGGATCGGTCCTGAGCACCCAGGAATCGGCGACGACGCCGACGAGATCGCCGTCGATGCTTCTGTACTTGAAGTCGTCCAGCACGGTGACGCCGCAGGCGCGGTCGAGAAGGCGGAGGTGGAGCGGGTGCGCGAGGAGGAGCAGCTCGCCCCAGCCCTGCTTGGCCCAGCTGTACTCGACGCAGAAGGGGCGGGCGAGGGAGGCGGCGCCGGAGACCGGGTAGCAGGAGCTGAAGCGGTCGAGGACGGGCTCGTAGCTGGGGTCGGGCAAGAAGGCGAGGCGGATGACGCCGGAGAAGGCGGGGGCGGTGAGGAGGGAGACCCCGGACGGGGCGAGGCGGAGCGGGGCGGAGGAGTAGCAGAGGAAGGTCTGGCCGCTGTTGAGCTCGAACCTGTGCTTGGTGAAGGAGGCGTTGGGGGTGACGGAGAGGAAGGCGTGGATGGTGGCGATGGAGATGTCCGCGGGGGAGGAGGAGCCGAGGGTGGAGACGGTGACGAAGGGGCTCCCGCGGACGAGGAAGCAGCGGAGGGAGGACGGGATGAGGTCGAGGGTGACGCTGAGGTCGTCGAAGGAGGAGATGAGGTGGGGTTTAGGGTTAGGGTTAGCACCTGAGGGGGAGGGGGAGGGAGAGGAGACGGTGAGGTCGGGGACGAAGGTTTGGTAGATGAAGGAAGGGGTGGCGAAGCGAGAGGGGAAAGAGAGGGAGAGGGAGGAGGAGGAGGATTTGATGAGGTAGGGGTGGATGTACTCCGGCTGGTCGCCATTTTTGAGGGCGAAGTTCTGGAAGAAGGAGTTGGTGGGGAGAGGGGAGGAGAGGAGTTCGGGGGAGAAGAAGGGGGAGGGGTCGGGGAGAACGGTGGATTGGACGCGGGGGAAGAGGAACGGCTTGTGACGATCGTGGCGGTGAGGCATTGTTGTACAAGGAATGCTCGTAGGAATTGGAGGAATAGAAGGTGGGGGTGGTGGAGAGGGAGAGGGTGTTTGGGTTTGGGTTTGGATTTGTTGTTTTCTCTTCTTCTTCTTCTTCTTCTTGATGAGATTTTTGAATATTATATGGGTTGTGATACTGCTGCTGAGTCTTCTCCCTAATTCCTTCAGCATTTTCTTTATTTTTGGTATTTATTGTTATTATTGAGGGTTGGGTGTGGAGTAGGTGATGAGGTGGAGGTGGTTGGTTTGTTAGAAGGATGTGTTGTCAGCTGTATTGTGTGCAGGGAGCTTTTGAATTTGAAAGATGGGTTGGGAGGGTGCAATAGATGTGAGCAATTAATGTGACTGAGAGATTATTGATTAGAGAAGGTTTCTATGTGATTAGCATGTGATTGGTGGTGCTGATGTTGTTGCTTGCTTACCATAGGAAGTTGAAGTTTCCCCGCGTGGATCGACTTGGTTCTGGTTTCGAAGTGAAGGAATGATGACAGGAAGAAGAGGTGGGAACTGAGGGAGATAGAATGAAAAGTGGGTGTTGCATTAGAAGGTTAGACGTTAACGAGAGGAAAATATAGAGAGGATAGAATATGAAGCGCAAACTAGTCAAGTTACCTATCCAGGGGTATCACAGGAGTCTCACAGAAACAATTAAGGTATGCTTCGTCTGTTGAACTTAGTTTTGGTCTTTTGCTTAGCTTGTAAGGCAAAAAGGAAGGATGAGATGAGAGGTCTCTTGCCTTGCAATCAGCCGATGAAAGAAGCACGCGCCGAGCGTGACTTGACGCGCCATATTCCTTTCCCGTTAATTCATCCTCCTCCATTTTGCCATAATCTTAAGTTTAGAATAACCCACTCTTATCAAGTTAGATATTGTTCTGTGGCATACTGTTATTATTTTCTGCCATCGTTCTTAGCTGTACATATTGACTGCATTTCCTGCGATCTCTGACCTTCAGAATATGCAGAAAGTCTGTACGAACTACAAGGACATTGGATGAAGGACGTCATGCTCCATACATTCGTCATTTTTACTTTTTTTTGGTTCCCCTTTTGAAAAGAGGCTCGCTCATAGGCAATTTTTTTCAGCCGCTAAGAAAAACTTAGAAGTGCATTAGATGGTAGCAAACATCTCTTTCAGAAAATTGTTTTTCTCCTTCTGGGAACGGCAAAGCTACTCGTTGAAACTTCTATTTGGTCGGCTAGCATAAAGCATGCCAATCTCACATAGGGGAAATCTATTCAAGCTGACGCCTAATTGCTTTACATTTTAGCTAAATTCAGTTCTTCAAAGAAAAAAAAAAAAAGAGTAAACAATGCTGCCTTTCTTCTCTCTCCGAAAAAAGAAAAAAAAGAAAGGCGCGTGTCCAGCATTATGATTTATCAAGCATAACAGAGACATGTCATTTGTGTAGCTGTAATTAACAGAGGCAGTTTGACCAAATATTTACACGAGATGTATCACGACCTATATCTTTCTTTCTCTTTTTTTTGTGTGTGCGGGAAGGACCAAAGATGAAGGATCTCAATGATAAAGGATCCAACGAAACTAGCAAAAATATCTACCTCAAGGCAATGGTAATGATATTTGCCCCATCAGTTTGACCACAACTAGAGGTTTCAATCCCACATTGCACCTGCAGCTAATATTCTATCCACACATTGGGATTGTCAAGCACGTTAAAAAATAAAAATAACATTAAAAATTAAAAAAATTTAAAAAAAAAATCAATGAAAGATCAAGCTAGACAGAAAAGAATAGATGGCAACGCGAAAGACTAAACAGCAATTGATAGGACATAAAAAAAGTAATAATATAACACGCAGTGTATAAGAAACCAATAAGACAAACACACTGCTATACTGCTATGCATAAAGATTACCTCACAACGATCATCAGCAACTTTAAGGATTAAAATCCATCTCCCACATACCAAAACCCACCAAGAAAATTAAAAGCTTCCCGGCTATCACTGCAGTAGAAAAGAGCAGATAATTCTACTCCAGAATACAACCACGAAGAATTCACTCGACAAGATGCAAAACACAGCCAATAGATGGTTGGCATTCAGGTAACAAAAGATACATCTTAAAATATTATACAACAGTAACATGTTCAGAAGTTGTACAGAAAAATGAAAGACTTGAGGTGACTATTATGTAAAAATAAATAAAAATCAGCGCCCTTGATAATACAAAGATGTGTTTCAGCAGCATACCTAACTGAATGATGACACATATACTCAGAGATAAACAGAGCGCATTACTCCAGAGAAGTGTGCTGCAAAGTTTCAAGTTCCAGTTGGAGTAAAAGACCTTTGAGAGCCACTCTTTCGAGATGATAATGGGACTGCAAATAAAATCAACTAGAGAAGAAACGCAGAGGTGTCATCACTAGCATAGCGGGGGAAAAAAAAATGCAACTGAGTTCAACTTGGAACATAAAAGATTAAGAGTCCTCTCCCCTGCCGCGATATAAATTCAAAAACAAAACTAATTCACAAACAGCCTCAAAAAGAATCTAGAAAGGAAAAGAAAATAACCTGACATTTAAACCCTTTTGGCTGCTAGGCCTGTCTCAACTTTCTTGATTTCGAATATCAGCATCCTCCACATTTTGAGAACAAACATCTCGGCTTCGTCGTCTAGTATAGATTGAAGCAACTCTAGCATCTTTGATGCCTGAACATGATCTTTGGTACAGGACACGATATAGTCTACCAATGTTGCTTCCTCCTCGCCAAGAAACTCGGTGATCTTTTTTGAAATCCAAGGCCTCATTCTCTCATGCAACTCAAGCTACAAGGAGAACAAAAAACATTAAAGAAAATAGTCAACATAAATTAAAAGAATTACACAGGAAGCTGCACAAGTAAAATCATTTGCTGTGAGCGCTGTAAGGTTGCAAAAACACCTTTAAAACTTTATACATTTGGTAAAGGGTCTCCACGAAAGCAAAAGGAGAAAATAATACAACTAAGCAAGAAAATGCAGTCTTACTTTGTCGTAAATTGCCCAGTTGATTTCATAGACAAATAGCTCCTCCTTAGTCTTTGGGATCATGTCAATCAACTGCTTTGCATCTAAAAGTTTCTTGTTTTCTGTTTTAGGTTTCTCTTCTCGATCCTTCTCCCGATCATACATCTTCTCATGCATCCTCTCCTTACCCTCATCATCATTTCTATCACGATCTCGGTGGCTCGATCTCTCACTAGATCGCCTACTTCTATCCTTTTCCATTTCATGTTTTTCTTCCTTTGGATTAGCAGAGGAGATGCGCTTGGCATACTCAGCAGCAGCAGCAATATTTGGCGGTGCCCCAGAAGCATTACTTTGGACAGCTTGTAATTCCTCAGTGGAGTAATCAATGGGTATGAGGGGTCTCATCTTTTTCTCCTCCACATCCTCATCGTCCTCTTGATGAAAAACAGAAGGAACATTTGTTCTTTTTCCTGAACCAATTATACCAAATCCCAGCTTCTTAGTTGGACCATTGTTATTCTGCTTAAGGTCGGGAGTTTGGCCCGACTGCATGTTCAGTTCATCACCGTTACTGTTCCTATGGATTCCATCACCTGTTGATTGCCAATCCACATCATTAAAACTTAGACATTACAGATATAAATACACGTTGGAGAATAAATACATGGCAAATGCAAATAAACTTACCAACATTAACATCTCCATTAGTGGAAACAACCTCACAATTCTGATCTGAAGCTACTTGCTTTCCTTCAGCATCTTCTTTTTCTTCGGGAATTACAGGGCTTTCACACTCCATTTCCACTACCACAGAAGGCTTTAATTCAACTTCTTTTGGCTGCTCCTCAACTGCTCTTCTCTTTGCTACAGCAATTTCCTCCTCCTCCCTTAATCTATCAGCCACATCATCCTCTCTCTCACGCTGCCTCTTTCTTTTCTTATCCTCGAGCGTGCTGCTTCTACGCCTTCTTTTCCTTGAGTCATCATCATCACTTTCATCCTCCTGCCTCAAGACCTCCCTCCGGCGCTCCCGCTCTTTGTCCTTCTCTCTTTCCCTCTCATGCTGCCGGTGATACTCTTTCTCTCTCTCTCTAGCTTCCCATTCCTTGAGACGTTCCCGATACAACCGCTCAGATTCTCTTTGTTTCTGATCCCTCTCTCGCTCCCTTCTGACTCGCTCGCGCTCGCGATCTCTCTCGTATCTCTCGAGTTCTCTCTCCTTTTCCCTTTTCTCACGTTCTTTTTCTCGCTCTTTACTCCTATCACTCCTATTCCTATCAGGTGAGCTTACTCCAGGCTTGTCATTTTCAGTTGCCGCCTTGTTTTCACTTGTGGTTTCTTCATCATTCTTCTCTTCGGCAGCATCTACATCAAAGGTGATTCCAATATTTAATATCAGCTACAGTAAGGGTATCAAGTAAATTTTAATAATTGCTGGAATTGTACTTTAACATGACAATGAGAAACTAATTAGACTTGGCTTTACCACTTTTCATTACATCGACTTCTGAATCGCCATCTCTTGATCTGGAAGCAAGTTCAGACTGTGACTTAGCTAAGCCATCAGCAGGTGGTGGTACTGGTGGTGGAGGCGGCAAGGGATTGGTCTTTAGTCTCTCCTCGATCATATTGCTAATCTTCTCTAGAGCATCTCTATCCGCCTCACGATCTTCATCAGTAACAACACCAAATTTCTGTGAGTCCTCTTGATTTTCTTTATCAGTGGAATCTTCCGAATCCTTTTTGGCTTCCTCTGTGGCTGGCTTCAGCAACTCCTTTCCGGTACCAGATATACTTTCACTCTCTTTATCGCCACCTCCAGATTCGTTTTCTTTCATCTTTTCCTTTTCCCTTTCTGTCTTCTTTTCAACATATTTCTCAAGATACTCCCTGGTCGCTTGATTAATGTTTAGCTGGTGATTCCAATTCAAATTAGATAAAAAGAAGCATTAATGATAATAAAAATAAAAAAAAGACAAGACACCAGAAGTTTGAAGACCATGTAATACAATACACGAAGAAAGAGAAGCAAAAATAACTGCAATTAACTAGGAAATAAGCCTGTGTCATGCAAAAGCAATCAAGAAGTGTATCTATAATTTAAGGTACATGTTGCAGTGTCATAGTCATCACCATACTTCGCATCATCATCATCATATAAGCCTTTTTTCCCCCAAAGTATGAGATTAGCACAAAAGCAATAAAGAAGTGTATCCATAATTTAAGGCACATGTTGCAGTGTCATAGTCATCACCATACTTCGCATCATCATCATCATATAAGCCCTTTTTTCCCCCCCAAAGTATGAGATTAGTTACAAAAGACCTCAACCATAAAACGGCCCTAAGAGAGTCAATAGAATTTAGCAGGTGCTAAAAGGGATTTGCCACGGAAATTAAATAAGCGAGCTTGTAGTTTGATGAAACTATCAAAATTACATAAAACTTGGTCTACTCGCTAATTGTTATAAATAACAAATGTAGTATCTTTAATTTACCAGCAAAAAACAAGCTCAAGAGGTTATAGATTGTGGAAAGGTTCATATTTTTAAGAAAAATAAAAGAAAAATCATCTAGTTCACATTATAATCAGACAGATGGGGCAAAAAAAAAAACAGACTATTTGAAGGAAATAAAAAATTATTGCACAGACACCCATTAATCTACAGATCCTAAACAAATAGAATTAATTAGCAGACTATCTGCACTAGAGAAGTATAAGTACTGGCAACTGAAAACATCTGCGTAGAATCGAACCTGTGCATGAAGGGAAAAAAAAACAATTGCATAACTTACCACCAATTCTTGACCGTCAATGTTTAATTTACTGAGCAAGCGCAGTGCGCGAAGAATTCCTTCAGCAGATTCAAACTCACAAAACCCAAAGCCTTTAAGAGTGCCACTACTAGGATCTTGAGCACGCTTCCAACTTTTCACTGGTCCACACAGCTTCAGCCAAAAATGCAACGCAAGGATTTGGTTAACAAGAACACCAAATAGAGAATACCATCATAGATATTGGGAGAAATGTGTACATGATCCCTGCACCAACCTGATAATGTGCTGTGCCCCTGAACTTTTGACTTAAACTCTTTAGTCCTCGACAATAAAAAAAAAAAATCCTTTTTTGTAAAATAACAATTTAACCCCTCTATATATGCTATAAAATGACTTGTTTTCCCAGTTAACTTAAAACAGGGTTGAAAAGGTCATTTCATATCAAAAGCAAACAGATATGAGCTTTTCTTTCTATGGCAAGTTATGGAATTGCAATGTATAAGAAAGTTCAGGGACTAACTTGTTCAAGAGGACAGTCCAGGGACCAAGTTGCAATATTAGGATATTACAGGGAATATAATATGTTCTCATGTTTCTAGTACTCATGTTTCTAGTACAAAGAGAAACTCACTCGGAGAAGAGAAAGGAGAAACTCATTGTCTACTGAGGGAGCAATCTTGCCAACGTAAACTGTGGTCTGTGGCTTTTCAGCTGGAGCAACAATGGGGACAACAGGTCTGACTGCAGGGGTCATAATGGGTGGAACACCACGGATCCCCGGAACAGGAGGCCGTGGAAGCTGTGGAATCACGCCGACTGAAGGAATTGGGCGTGGGGGAAAACCTGGGCGCATCATAGCAGGGTATGGGCCGGGATAACGAGGCACTCCTGCATAAACACAAAAAAAAGCAATATCTATGCAAACATGTCAGACAGGATACACAAATTTATCAAACAGTGCTTACTCATCTTTAAAATGTATTGCTTTACATAGGATGCTCAACCAAAAAAAGAAGAGAAATGATCAGACATTGTTACCACATAATACAAGAATACAAGAGATTCGCAGCACAGGCTAGGCAAATATCACCAGCTGAACGATTAACCTGAGGGCAGATGCATAAAAATAATATCTATTTCATGAAACTAGAGATGTGTAAAGTTCGTCTTACCTCTTCTATGTCCTTGAACACCACCTTCAGCAGTTACCCCAGATAAAAGTGGGTAGCAACAGATGCAGAGTTCACACCATTGTAATGTACTACTCAATTTGGAAAGCACAATTAATGTACCTCTATATCTAGGTTTCTAATTGAAGAAAAATCAGCACGATGAAACAGAGGAGAATGAGAATTTAGGAAAAAAGAATGCGCAGTGGACAGCTTGATAAAGATATTATAATACCTTAGGAAATTTCGCAACAGGCACTCACATGCTAGTTTGATCCACTGTTGATGAATTAAGAATCCATTGGCCATGAGTGGAAATGTTCTTTGGTCTCAAAAACTGGTACAAGCTAAAACGAGCAACTACAATAATTTACCCTTTCATTCTTTTTACATGTTAAACCTAGATAAATGCTCATTAAAAAGAATCCAAAAGCAGCACCATTTGTGTAAATGAAATGCAATTAGATAAATTTAAGCATACCAACATAGAGGGGAAGTGATCTTTTAACAACCGCAAGAATGGCGACTGCCGACGTTTCTCACCAATAACGACAACACAAAGCTGTAGCAGAAAATACCAATTATCGATATCAAGAGCATCCCTTTCCAAGCAACAGCTTATGTTTTTCTTTTTTCTTTTTCTTTTTTGCCAAAAACTCCTTTTCACCCATCAACCCATCCCCTCTACTTTCAGAATCAACATATGCGTATCTCGACACAAAGGATGACAATACAAAACTTATCATAACACTTAATATACCGCCGCTCGTGTCTCACATGCGCTTATTTCCATTAACAATGGAACATTTAACATAATATACCGCTACTCGTTAATTTAATTAATATTTCATGACAATAAAATCTAATACAAAGGTAAAACTCTTACTTTCATAATCAACGAATCAAAGCCAAATCATCATAGATAATAATCTAGCAAACAAAAGGCCAGAGGATGATATAAAGAGCAAATAGTAGTTCAAAAAAACCCACCGGGTGGAGGGATCACCCCTGGCTGAGGAGGAACCACCATATACCCATTCGGAACCTGCCCATAGTGCACCGGCGGTTGCCCGGGCGCAACCGCATACATCCCCACCGGGCGCATCGCCGCAACTCCCACACCACTCGGTGCGGCCCCCGGAGGCATCGCCGCCACCCCCGGAGGCTGGATGCTAGGGTTTGGGGCCATCGGGTAGCTAAGGTTCGGGACTGCGGAGTACTGGGGCATGGGCGGGGCTCCCAAGGGCCGGAACGACGGTGCGAAGGATGGAACGGCCGGGGGCGGAGGAGCAACGACAGGATTAGGGTTAGGATTAGGGTTAGGGTTTACGGGGTTGGGATTAGGGTTTTCGATGGGCGCGGAGGAGGCGGAGGAGGAAGGAGGGTTCTCGGAGTCGGATTTGTCGGGCTTGGAGTCTAGGGTTACGGGGGAGGAAGGGGCGACGATCGCCATTACAGTAGCTCGGGAGAGGACGAAGAAGGGTTTGGAGGGGGGTAATGGTCTAATGGATGGGTCGAGAGAGATTGGGTTCCGGGGATCGGAGGAGCACGACACGCGATGCTTTAACTCGGGGGTTCTGCGGGATCTACAGAGACCTACAACGTGACCCAATAAAGGGACCAGGGCTTTGCGTGGACCCGGATTTGCTTAAGACACAAATAGGGTCGGTGGGGTCGCTCTATGGCCCTCGTAGTAATTTTGTTTCAGGCCTTGTCAGAGTTGATAGTCACAAAATTTGGGCCTATGGGCCTATTCTTCGGCCATGTAAGGCCCATTCAACCTATTTGGGCCCATTGTTTTATGATGCCTAATTATGGCTTTCTACCGACCGTCCTAGCGCAAGTGGCAAAGGGCTTGATGGTTGGTACCCGAGGTCCCGAGTTCGAATCCTAGTTGATTCACATTTCCAGCCAAGTTTATATTTATACGAAATAAACGAAGCGGGTAGCGTGCTACCTTTCTCTCAAAAAAGAAAAAAAAAACTCTTTTTTTCATTTTTTTTTTGCTTTACTTATTTCTATTTTTTGGTTAATTGCAGCATATGTCCTCAAACTTCATTCTATTTTTTATTTTGGCCCCCAACCAATTTGCAAGAGCATCCGTTTGGAATTGAGGGTCATCTAATGCTCTTAAGCAAAGTGAAAGTATATATAAATATTCTTCTCTGTTTTTCAATGAGTTAATAGAAAATATATTATAATTTATTCATTACGATACAAACAACCTAATATTACATATGAAAATAAATGGTGCACTATTTATAATTAATGTAATCTCTTTGCAATTTCAAACGGAAGCTTATAATTCCCGACCTAAAGTTTAAGTGACTATCTGTAAATTTGCAATCAATCTTTATTCATGCAAAGAAATTTGAAAATTGTACAATTTGTTGGATTGTTGGTCTTTTTGTAAATCTGCAGCCATTTTCTATGTTAAAATGCTTTTGGGTAGGGGGCTGTATTATTCCCCAGAAAAGCGTGAAAAAAATTTCGCAAAAAAATTAATGAAATTTTTTTTTCAGTTTTTCGTCCGTTTGATTTTAAAGAAAACTAACTTTTTAAGAAAACTTCTTTCCAAATTTTATGTAAAACAAGCATTTCCGTTTTCCTAAAAAAATTTAAAAAATGTAAAAATTAATTTGTCATAAAATTTTTAAAAAATTACTTTTTTTGAAACCAAATAGATGAAAAACTGAAAGAAAAAAAAAATATGAAAAACTTTTTTTTTTGAAAAAAAATTTCCACACTTTTTCTATAAACCAAACATTCCCTAAGTAATAAATTGCTTTCATTTGATGATATAGCTCCAATAAAATAAAACTAACTAATCTTCTAGATAGGTGGCGTTTTTTCAACATCGAGTGCGAGAAAGAAAATGTACTCTTTCTTGCGCCATAAATTCTTGCGGAAGCAGCGACGACACGTAAGTACGTAACACTATATTTTTCTAAGCAAGTACCTGTGAATTAATTATACTGGTTTAGTGTGGTACCCACGTGTGCTTATCTTGTTATTAACACTCTAATGGGTGGTGACAACAAAAGCATAAAGGACATTAATTTTTGAAGCTATGTATCAACTACTCCAATTATGACAACTCTCATTCCTTGTACTCTCTCTATTGACACCACATAAATTTCATATTTCTAGCAACTTATGGCTAGATAGTTGATTGTTAAGGTTAAATTGTTGTTCGTTTTCTACTAAATCAATATTTTAGAAAATATAATATTAGAGTCAGTTTTAATACTATGCATGTGTTGCGTAAGGGATACTGAGTTCGATTCATGCTTATATATACAACTTGAAGGGCTAATTTAGAGACAAATGAATGCAAAAATATAAAATTTCTATGCACGGTTAAGTCTACTCTATTGTAGTACAAAAGCACCGAGAAGATTATTATAATTAATGAATTACAATTACACTCCAACTTAACATTTTGGTAGGCCAATTACTTTCACAGTATAACTTTTGCTCGCAGAATGATACTTTATGCAGCTGGTTTAAACCGCTAAAGCTTTTGTGGACCTAAAGCTATATATTTAGACGACTTAGCTTAAGAATTTGGAAATTTTTGTGACCAATTTTCTTGTAATGTCCAATGCCTTGTCGCTCAAAAATGTTACTTTCCACGCACAACGGTTGGACCCACGGCATGCACCATGTGCTAAATGCCTAAATGGTGTTATAGTGGGTGTACCAAATATTGCATTTATTATAAGCACCGGCCATGTAGGAACATTTATTATGTTAATCTAGGTATTAGAATAAGTTATTTTATAATAATTTATGTATTTGTTTATAATGTCAATTTATGAATTTGTTTTTATGCTTGTGGATCAATATTTTGTGGCATTCGTTATCTGAAAAAATGTACTAAATAGAATATTCGCGCATCCACACATACCTGTACATGCTACACCTAGACATTAATTTATATAGCGAACCCAACACCAGTGACCAGACTCCTTTATCCCCCTTCCCAGCAGGTTTGCTTCTCTCTTTCTCTCTTCATCTGTATATTCTTATATTTTTGATTTCTATGATTATATACTAATCATACTATGTGTGTTGATTAAATTCACTAGGAATTTATTGAATATGGTGGTGATGGGCCAACTCGAAAGATTCGTTGACGGACTCAAGTCGAAGCTGAAGTTTCTGAAGGCGAAGAAGCCATACAACAAGATGGACAAGACGGAGAGCATGAGAGTCGAGATCAGAAGCAGGAGAGCTCAGAAGCTCATAGCGAAAAATCTTAAGCTCGTCGATTCGTTAGGCCAAAAGGGAGAACCATTTTGATTCATATATATATATATATATATGCTTACATATATGTATATGCAATCTATATTTGGGCTAATTTTCGAGCTTTTCAATTTACATGCATGTGTTAGCCTATTGTTCGAATTTAATTGTGAAGTGATTAAGCTCGCAATGTTCGGTAACTTTGCATCGCCATGAATATGGTTTATTACTTCTTATCTTGTGGTGGTTATGTGTTATAATAGCTTGAGAATTTCCCTGCTCTGGATAGTAAGTGGATTCTAAAGTTGAATCATTGTTCAGGAGGCAGTGGGATGTGATAAACACGAATTAACTACCACCCTTTCATTTTTTTTATTTTTTTTTCCTTTCTTTGTTTTTCTTTAAAAAAAAAAAATAATAATTCGGATCACATGGTACTTCTCAAGTAAGTTTTATTTGGGGGGAATTATTCATTATTGCATGTTGCGGATTAATATTACATCTAATACTCAGGCGGTATTACTGATAAGATCTAGGAATATAGTTATATTAAAAAGAGAGTTCTTCAGGTTGAAGAGCGTACTAGTAAACTAATTATTCTAAAAAAGCTCATCCTGACCTTGGTGGACCAATCAAAATTCGTGGTAGCAATATAATCAGAATTTTGTAACTTTGAAGAATTTGTCCGTCACAACTTCTGGTCTAACCGCAAACAAAACTCTAAGAGTAAATGCGCGCATGTGTAAATTTTGTCTTACAAGATCTAAAGTCATTGAAAGCAAATCAATTATCTTCTCTAGTCTTTTTATCGTCAGTCAATTTGGTTTTTTACTCAATATTTTAATAGATAGAAAAAGGAGTATAACTATTAGACCCACTAGCTACTAATTTCAAACTTTTGTTTCTAATTAAAGTCGTTGAATAGACACTTAACAACTACTGCAAAGACGAAGAAAATTTTGGAGGCAAGAGATGGGAGTGTAAATCGAAGAGCTTAAATGGCGTGGACAATAGCAATCTTGGCCCTAGTGATAGATAATTGATGGATTGGAATTATATGCCCAAGAACTTTGACATAATGGTTAGTAGTTTGTCCAATGAGACTCCATAGTTTAACACTGTGGTTTCTTATTATCAAACGAATTCTTTTTTAAGCCAAAATTCTCACGAGAAATCATGTATTTGGAGTTACACGGTCAGACCCGGAATTTTAGTTTGTTGAGCATAAATTCTAAGCAAACACTTACAGAATTCGGCCAGTCTAGTTCAATTGGTGCATGTTATCAAGTCAGATTAAAATTGTCTAATCTTTTCGCTCATTAGACCTGCAGGCATTCTAAGTGTCTGTCGGGATTTGCAGGTTGGGACTGGGGGTTGAGCGTGTTGCGTGCGGTGAGAAAAATAATTTGGGCTATGATGGGCCAAATGGGCTGAATTGGCCGATCCGAATCTACTTGGATGTAAATAGTTTAGGCCTATTAAAAGATACGGCCTAATAGGCCCAATATCGGACCCGCCGCCTCTACTTGACTTGGCCCGAACCGATATTAAAACAAAACACGCATCGAGTCACTTCACTGCTCGAGGGGGTTGTTCACGCGGCCGAGCTCCGTTCTTATCCGCGCGGGGCCGAAACCCTCCCCCTCCGTCCCCTCGGCCGCCACCACCTCCTCCTCTTCCCCGATCATTCTAGGGTTTCATCCTCCTCCTCCTCGAAGATGAACGCGCTCTTCGTCTCCAATCCCCCGAGCTCCTACTCCCAGCCATTTCTCCGCCCGAGAACGTACCCGATGATCTCTCCTCGCCCCCCTCTTTCGCTTCGATTTGGCTCTGTTTTTGCTCTTTTTCTCGGTTTTGATTTGTTTGCACCGAGAATTATTGGATTTATTCGGTTTCGGTTCGTTGATTCTTGTTATAGGTATCACAAGGAGGCGAGGAGGGTCTCTTTTGTGGGGTTTCGAAGCCCTAGATGCACGATGGACCTTTCAATAGGTGGCGGCGGCGGCTATAATTATGGTGAAATTTCGATTTTCTCGAATTTTGTTTCATGTTTCAATAAATAATGAAATATCACGTTATGGCTGAATTTGCCTTCTTTTAGTAACATTTTTTTAAAAATATTTTATTGATTAGGGTTTGAATGTGGCGAGTAATTGGCGTTGTTTGTGGTGCGTGTCAAACATGTTCGAGTTTATCTCTGTTTATCGATTGTAGACATGGTTACATAAATGAATATTTGTAGACATTGCTTTTAATGTTTATAGGTTGACGAAGCACGGTATGTAATTGGATGTGATACTTGTCTTACACTTCATGGAGTGGCATCAGATGTTTATTTAAGTAGCTTTTTGTTTAACGAAAAATGAGAATAATATCGATTTTTCTATAGATTTATTAGCTGCTTCAATATTTATATATCTGGCCACTTCCACCCTGCGCAATTCTAATGCAAATGTCAAAAGACGATAGATTTTAAACTAGTATTTGTTCAAGATGGATATATTTACGAAGTTGAGATGAAGTATATTATATTCGTATACCAAGAGATGAAGTTATCATATCAAAAAGTTGCAATCGTCCGTGAGATTGCAGGCCTAGTTTCTGATATATTATGTGGTTAAGTGTTATTAGAATGATATGTATTCTTGTGACTCCTTTCTTTTCTATTTTTCTTCCTTCTGTGTTGGTAATTCTGCTGAGAGTGAGTTGCTTAATTTCTAGTATTTGTTTGCTCCATATTTTTCTGTTCAAGTATATCGTATCATGATATTAAAAGTTCTCTGTAGAGAATGCTCCAAAATTTTCACGGATGAATGTTTGGGATCCTTACAAGCGACTTGGTGTTACCCGTGATGCTTCTGAGGAGGAAATCCGAGGGGCACGGAATTTTCTTCTAGAACAGTATGCAGGGCATGAGGCAAGTGCGGAATCTATTGAAGCTGCGTATGAGAAGATACTTATGAAGAGCTTCAGGGAGCGGAAAAAATCCAAAATCAATCTTAAAAGCAGATTGAAAAAGAAAGTTGAGGAATCGCCATCATGGGTGCAGACATTGCTCAGCTATTTCGAGATACCGGCGGTGGATGTTGCTTTAAGACGATTGTTCCTTTTCGCTTTCATGGGAGGATGGAGTATAATCAATTCTGCTGATACTGGACCTGCTTTTCAAGTATGCTTTAATTCTCCACTTGTGCCTTTTGGATATTATGGAACAGTTTTTACTTGCTCAGAGGATAACACGTTTAATGCTTTTTCACTTGCAACTACTTGATCTATAATAATGGAAAATAAATATTACAAGGAGAAAGCCTGCTGGTAAAAAGATATGATAAACGCTTAATTTGTCTCTTTTTGGAAGGTAGTAGCTTTCGACTATGTTTGTTGTGCTTTCTATGATTGCTTAAACATGTTTCCGAAGAGTGAATATTTAATATTTTGCTGGTCTATGACTTTTAGCAGTCAACTTGCTAGTTATAATATCATTAGTTGTATTTTATTTTCGCAAACTATATTTCAGTATGATATATATATATATATATATATATATATATATATATATATATACATATATTTCAGTATGATAGGATATGTTTGGTGCTAAAGGATTTGTTACCGTCAAATAACTTGGAAATCTCATTTCCGTACGGAGCGTGTGTGATTCTAGTTTCACATAAACTTAGTTATTTTGCCTGAGAATACTATCAAGTCTTCTTACCTGAATAACTGGTTCGGTTTCAGATAATAGTTGCAAGTATTAAATGATCATTACAATTGACAGATTGTTGGTTTCATATATATCACAAATTGCAGTGCCTTGTACTTGAGATTTATTTTCAACGATCATTACAATTGACAGACGGGGCTATTTTTTGCAGGTTGCACTTTCACTCTTGTCATGTATCTACTTCCTTAACGACAAGATGAAGAATGTCGTCAGAGCATCATTAACTGGGTAAGCAAGAATTGTAAACAGCAGGACTACTGAATTGCTTAGTCATGTCTAGCTGTTAATATGTCGCTGTCCGATTTTACAGATTCGGCGCACTTGTTGTCGGTTGGATTGTTGGTTCAATACTTGTTCCGGTGATTCCAACAGCTATTTTGCCGCCAACTTGGACTCTTGAGCTCCTCACCTCTTTGGTATCTTATGTTTTCTTATTCTTGGCCTGCACGTTTCTCAAGTAATCTCTCTTAGTCTCCTCCTATAACTCGATTTACGAATTTTTGAGTAGTTCTGTTGTATTCAGTTGTCACCATTAGTAGTCCCATAGTCAACAAATTAGTTGTAATGCAGCCTACTACCGCATTGCCGGATCATTATTTGAGCTACTTAACTGAAATTCAGTTTTTGCCTCTTCAAATCCGTTAGTCCGTTCGCCTACTTATGCTGTTCCGCCTACTTATGCTGTCAACTGCTGCTCACACATTATTAGGCAATTATTTCCCACATGCAATTTTGCTCTTGTTTACTAAAGGGAAAAAGAAAATGTGATTCACTCATTTGTATGATTACTTGCAATGCCACTGTACAAGTACTTGTATAGTTACTTGAAATGTCACCAGCACTACATATATAGCCAGTACAGCATATACATGAAGTTTAGAGATTCAATGCCCAAGGACTAGATGCCAGCAAAGAACCATTGGATGCCATTGCCAACCATTGTAAGTTTTCTGCCGTTAGATTCACCCCTTTGATCAATTCCACCCGTTAGATTATACTATTCAACCAACCACCCACTCAACCCTAGGGGGCCCACATCATCTTAACCGTCCATATTTTAATCCAATGGCTAAAAACTTACAAGCACCAATTGCTCGGTGCTTTTAAAAGCATAGGAGCTCAATTCTATATATATATATATATATATATATATATATATATATATATATATATATATATATATATATATAATAAGAAATCCCAGTACCCATTGACCGACCAATAACTAGTACTAATCTTTGGCTCTTTAAGTGACTCGTAGTTTGCTATTACATATGATGGAGCTGCACACATTCCATGTTCATCGCAATATCGTACCACACGACTGAACTCCCAATCTTATTAACCTCACCAAGAAAGCAGCGATGAAATCACAAGGTCAAAGACTTCGAATAGAACATCCATCCAACACGAGGGGAAGGAACTTGCCGAACTGAGATGATCAGGCGGCAATTTCCTCTTTCGCCGCTCCGCAGAACGACGCCAGTGTGTCTTTCACTTTCCTTCCTTCCTCAGAGAAGCGGAATTTGATGTACTCGTTGTAGTCGCAAGGCTTGTAAAGCAGGGGGTGCTCCTCGTCAACCAGCTCTTCCGGGACCTGCACGAGGCAACCATCCTTTGGCCGCGAACTGAAAAGAGCAGAGTATCTTTTCTTTTCACCGGTGATCCTCACACGATGGCGGCATGGTGGCAACCTCCCGTTGGTCCGGACCTTCAAACAAGATCAACAATCTTGTTGTAGCCAATTGGTTAAAAGTAAAATTGAAGAAACCGTTAGAAAACCCGCAAGGTTCTTACTGCGAATGCTTCACCGGTCATGATGATGAACGAGTCCGGCGAGGGTTCTACGGCGATCCAGCTTCCGTCCTCAGCCTGCACTTCGAGTCCTCCCACTTCGTGCTGGGCAATTATGGTGATCATGTTGGGGTCTACGTGAGATTGCAATGCGATTTTGGTTTCCCGATCCGGTGGTACCCCGTACTCGGAAAGCCGAACGCCATACTCCAGAGATTCTATGTGAGACTGGAAGTACTTTTCAAGACCCAGACTCTCCAGGATCATCCTCTCAACCATCTGTTCCAACTCCTGCATGCGCTTAGCATACGTCCACACTATATTGCTGCCCAGTTAAATTAGCAAGTCAATTATACTTGTGCGGCCAATTAGATATCCAGGGCCACAAAGAAAAAACTCCTAGTAACCACCCAATTAGTTCCAAATCTAATCTACTAATTAATAATCAACAAGGCCAAAAAGGGGGGAAAGAAAAGAAAAAAAGAATTACTTGTTTGGGGGCGTACCAGAAGCTAGGGTTTCCTTGGGGCCAGAGGAGTCGCGCGAACTTGTCGACGCTGTGGAGGTTGGGGGCGTCGGCGACGCGGAGGCTCTCGTAGGCCATGCCGGGGATGTTGCCGATGTAGCCGAGGAAGGGGTGGTCGGAGGCGTTGCGGGCCTTCGCCCCGAGCGGGAGCGCGAAGAGCTCCGGCGCAGCCCGGCCCATAAGATCCGCGCCCACTCCGCCGTATACCGCCTCGAAGCAACCGAGGCGCCGCAGCGCCGCCGCAGCCTCGGACCGGGCCGCGGCCCACTCGGCCGAGCTAGGCCGGCCCAGGTCCAGGCCCCGGAAGTCGATCCTCGGCATCTGGGGCCGCTGCGCCTCCTCGGAGTCGGAGGGGCCCCCCATCGTAGTTACTGCAAGATAGTCGCCGACCTCTCTTCTCTGATTAAAAAGAGAGAGAGAGAGAGAGAGAGAGAGAGAGAGAGAGAGTATGATTGTGGAGTATACTATTATTGCCCGATAGAGTGCGAGGGCGGTGGGAGCATGTGAGACTAAAAATACTAAAATCTGCTTTAACAAGCGTTACCTTGATTTTCCCACCGACTGACTGTACTAGCGTAATTGGTTAAGAATTTGATGATTGATATTTAGGTTGTTCCATCAAAAGCCTAATTATTTTATATTTTTAGATAAGTTTATTTTTAAAAACATAAACAAAATGGATAAATTGCTAACTTTCTCTCTCTCTCTCTCTCTATATATATATAATTAAAAATTTATGCAAGTTATAAAATAATTGATTTAAATTTTGCTAATCATTTATTCTAGAAAATGAACATAAAAGCATATCTGCTACAAGCTTCACCCCATTTAAGTGCCGCAATAGGTACCGTTGCAGTATCTTTGAAGTTTGAAGATTCTTTTTGAAGTTACTGATATACTCACAGCTATGTGAAGTAGACTACTAATTGGTTATTGTGTGCATTTCGATGTTAAGCCACCGCTGGCGCTGATTAGCGATATTTTTTGGAAGCCGCATAAATACAGAGCATAAAAGAGGCAGTTGAAACTTTGCTCTCTATAGGAGTAATTTGCAGTTAGATATTTTATATTTCATATTAGGATTATAAATGAAGGAAATTCGACTTGCTAATGGCTCGATTATATGCGGAGAGATGTCTTTCATTTTTTAAAACAGAGCCGCATGTTCCGCGAGCACATAGTTGGCAGATGATTTAATGGTTGGTACCGGAGGTTTAATATTCGAAGTCTAGTTATTTCACATGCAGACTCAACAATTTATTGTAGGTTTCGCCTGCATGCTATCAACCATCACATGCCCAAAAAACTAAAAAAAAAAAAAGAGAGAAAGAAAGAGGCATGAAACACAAAAAGTCATTAAATATTTTTCTCATGTGTGCTACACTGATAACAACATCCATAAAGAAGAGATTTCATGTTTTTTATCCATAATAAATTTACGTTGCTAAATAGAAACTTATTTTTTCATCAGTTACCAAGCAAGCATATAAATACAAAAGACAGGGGGTCTGATATCAACGTAATCATTGATATAACGATATATATAAAATTAGAGAATTTTGAACAATTTTGTGAAGTATATTTGTAAGATAGAAGTATATTTTAACAAAAAAATCAAATCAAATTAAATAAGATTGTTGTGGAAAACCTCCGAGCTTATCTCAACGTAATATAAAATATCGTATTATATTAGACATATTATTATCAAAAATAAAATTTGATTTTACCTACAAAACCTATTAAGTATCTATGTGATAGAGATTAAAATAACAATAATAATATAAAAAAAACTTGTCCTTAATTTTCCAAAAAAAAAGAAAAAAGACAAACAAGAACTTGTTATTAACAAATTATGAGGAGGGAAAACCTTGGATCAAGAGCATAATTTCTAAATTTATTATATAATCATAAAGCACATAGAAGTACAGAAGCGGGACTACAATAGCATCATGTTATTACATAGAACGGGTCGCAGAAACATGAGGATCGACCACTTAGACAATGATGAACACAAACAAAACAATGAGAAAACTAAATGCGATTGAAAAGTACAAGGCGCGACCACAACAACACCTGCTAAATCGAGATAATCATGCCCTAATTTCCTCTTTCGCGACTCCGCAAAAGGCCTTCATGCTCTTCTCTTCCTTCGTAGTGGCCAGATATCGCAAGTACTCGTTATAGTTGCAAGGCTTGTATAGTTGCGGATGCTCTTCATCTATCAGCTCTTCTGCAGGATGTACCACGACCCCGTCCTTGGGTCGCGAACTAAACAGAGCAGAGTACCTCTTACCGCTCTCGTTACTCGTTATTTTCACGCGATGTTGGCACGGTTCCAACCTTCCATTTGTTAGGACCTGGCATGCATGCAGAAAGATCGATTATGAACTTCGATGAGACACTATCTGAACTACGACACATTTTGAATTGATGGGTGATAGAAACTTACTCCGAATGCTTCACCAGTCACGACCGTGAACGCGTCCAGCGAAGGCTTTACTGTGATCCAACCTCCGTCTTTGCTCAGAACTTCGAGTCCTCCTACTTGGTGTTGGCAAATAACGGTTACCATGTTCGGGTCCACATGAGAGCGCATTGCGAGTTTGTTTTCCTGATCGGGCGGTATCCCGTACTCAGTAAGTCGAAGACCGCATTCCAGCGATTCTACTTGCGGTACAAAGTACTTCTCCAGGCCCGTGCTCTCGAGGATCATCTTCTCGACCATTTGCTCCAGCTCTCGCATATGCTTACCGACCGTCCAAGCCGCATTGCTAGTCAACGAGGAAAGAAAGAGATTGAATAAAGTTGCGGTATATAAAAACATAAATACACAACAAGAGCTTGAGTTTTCGAGGGACGAAGCATTCGTACCAGAAGGTGGGATTTCCTTCGGGCCAAAGAAGGCGGGCGAACTTCTCGACGCTCTCTAGGTTGTGCGCATCGACCACACGGAGGCTCTCGTATTGGTAGGGGAACACATTCGGCATCGAATTCCCGATGTAGCCAAGAAAGGGCTTGTCGGAAGTGTTTTGGAGCTTCTCCTGCAGACCGAGCTCGAAGAGGTCCAGTACAGGCCGGCCGAAGAGCATCCCCTTGAGCTCCGGGGCGGTCACGCCGTAGACGGCATCGAAGCACCCATAAGTTTGTAAAGCCGCGATCACCTGAGACCGTACGGAGTCCCAGCGAGGCGACCCGGCCTGGCTCAGATCCAAACCTTCGAATTCGATCTTCGGAATCTGGAGCTGATCATTCTTCTGATCCTCAAAGCCCATCTCTTCTCTTCTTTTGCTCTAAAACAGAGTTTAATCTTTGCTAAACTAAATATTGCACTTGTCACATTTATAGGGTTGTTATTGCTCAAAAGATTCCATTCATATGATGAGGAATTTGAGGAATATAATTAATCAGATGCCCCATAGCCGTAAACAAATATTTATTTGAATAATTACAACTGTAACAATTATGGGTTTGTGTTACAAGTCAACTATGGCATTATTCCTTATTGTTGTTTGCTTTTGTTTAATTTGTGTTTTTCTAGCATAGTATTTTATGGCTTGAATAACGTCGCATCATGTAAATTATATAACACCAAAAATGTTCATAAACGACGAATATAAAATACGCTGCGAGAAACTCGTGAGTTTGACTAAGATATTAAATATGCTGGCCTTTTTTTTAAAAAAAAATTTATTATTGTTTTGTCCATGTCCGTAGCAATGAACATGGACTCCCACACAATTAGGACCGGTCGGCAAGATTCAAAATTGTTAATTTGCATAAGATATTTATCGAATTTTTTGTTTGAAAATACTACCGGGTGTGATTCGAATGGATTTGTGATGATTTAGAATGATTTCACCAAGCATAGATACATTTAATTATTGAGGTTTAATTTGTCACAATTTATATTCTTTAAAAATGTCCTCTCTAATTGTTTTGCAAATCATGTAATGAAGAACTAAGTAGAAAAAGTAAACAATAAAATTATTTTTTAAACTATAAAGTACATGATATCGATCGTCCCTAGCGCAAATGGCAAAGGGCTTGATGATTGGTCCCCGAGGTTCTGGTTCGAAGCCTAGTTGCTTCACATTTTCAGCTAAGTTTATTTTTAAAAACGAAATAGACGAAACAGGTAGCATGCTATCTTTCTTTTAAAAAAAAAACTATAAAGTACATGATAATTTTTCCTATAATTTATTAAAAAATAAAAATATATACACCGCGTGAACTCGTATCTCCACTCATTTTAAACACTGAAATTCAATCCCACCAAACTCATGTTAAATAGAACAATTCCAGCTCAAAATCATATTGACCGTGAGCTCACAAGTTATAATTCTACTTAATTTGAGCTTCATTTGGTACAAAATAAATTATGTGAACATTTGATGGTGAAACTACTTTGTAGGAAACTGGTCTGTTTGAATGATTGAACATTTTATTCGGTACTATCTCTCTTATTTATCCACGGATCTTGAAGTAATTGGTAGATGAGAAGTATTTGATGCAAGGAAACATTTTGATTAGTGAAATTTTTTTTTAAAAAAAAACCAATCTATTTCATTTTTTAGAAAAAGAATAAGGTAGTTGCACGAGCAAATCATTGAGTCACTAATCGTTCCTAGCACAAGGTGCAAAAGGTTAGATGGTTGAAACCCCAGGTCCCGAGTTCGAAATCTAATTATTTTATATTTTCAGTAGTATTTTTTTTAAAAAAAATAAACGAAACAGATAGCATACTATCATCCTCGCAACAAAAAAAAAAAAAAAAAACACGTGAGTCCTTGAAAATTGGCTCGAAGTTTCAAACATAACCTACTATAGTGGATATAGCCTAAGTATTTGCTTATCCTAGGGCATGAGTTGGCTCATGCATGATCTAATTTGTGGCTCGAGCTATGGATGAAATTCCGGGTACTTCTCTGACTCGATCAGCTTGATCAATTTCGCACGGCCTGGTCCGGAATTTCTTCTAAACCTGACTTGAGGTGTTGTTCATTTAAGCGAACCGAGTCGGGCCGAATGTGTAAAATTCGTGTGCCGGTCGGGTCGGATCAACCGAAGAAATAGTAATTCCAAACTCGACTCAAATTTTCTTAGACCTTTATTTTGATAGCCTGACCAGATCTGACGAATATTTACTAGAGATGGATTATATTTACTTTACATATCTGATCAAATTCACTCAATGAATAATAACCATATTTAATGAATTTATCCTCATCCAATTTTCTTTCAAATTATCATGGTCAAATTGAAAACATGAACGTGCATTTATTGAAGGGGAGGAGATCAAAGAGAAGTAGCAAAGTTTCTTCTAAAATTTGTCCACTGCCATAGAGCCACGTGGTAAACCAAAAACACCCAAACCAACAAGGCCCCAGTGCACCAATGGGGAAAGAGTTGGCGTTAAGAAAAGCTCTTTTATAGAATTGATTCAATTCTTAGACTTACTACTTTCGCAAAATTTTAAGTGCATGAGACCAACCACTTCATGATTAAGAAGAAGCATTAATTGCGCTCTGATGTGGCCTCCACTTCACTTATAAAATTTAAATAAAAAAACATAAACTCATTAATGTTACCTGCATCAGATGTATTAATTAGTAGAACTCGCCCAATATTTTATGTTCAATTATTAAAACAAAAGGTTTTATCTAATAAAAAGCATCTATAATGTCTAAAAGGATCTATTTGAACAAGTCATAATTATGTTTAAAAAAAAACCTGTTACCAAATTAGGTATCAAACAGTCTCAAATTTATGTTTCATACTATCCCACGTACCTACTCTGCGTTAATTACCAATTAGATGTATATACAATGTATCCAGTAATTAAATTAAATTTTAAGATTGAATTATGGTTTTAAGAAATTATTAGTGCAATTTTAGATTGGCGGTGCACGCTGCAACACTGCAATAGGTGCATGCAATAATATTCTCCTTTGGTAGTGGGTGGTTTAATAGCTTTAAAAGCTATTAAGCATAGAGACCTGCTTATAAATTAGCTAAGTTAAGCATAGAGACCTGCTTATAAATTTTAGGTTTTACGCATTACATGCTCTACGTTCCTCTTCAAGTTGCACCACTGCCACCTTATACACAGCTCCTCTCAATATCCATCATCTCCTACAAATGGCACTGCTACCACCGCTGTCGCATCGCCGCGCACTCGCGACAGCCCTTTTGCAGGGCCTGGCGGCGGCATTGACGGTGGCGGTGGCGGTGGCGGCTCTGCCACCGCACAGCAGCATACCGGCCTCGCTCGAAGTTCCCGATGCATCGAGAAATGCGATTCCGAGCAAGTACTTCAACTACGTGCGCCCGTGGAGAGAAAAGCTCGTGCCGATCGCGACAGCGCTGGCACTCGCCGCGCTTCTCTTGGTGCTGGTTTTGCTGCTCGTGTGTCTCTTCGTTGCCATCCGACGCCCGCGATTCGCTCCGGTCTCGGGCAGCTTCGACGGCAGGGCGCTGAAGCGCTCGTGTGAGATGGGATCCATATATATATGGTGCTTAGTTTGATTAATCTATATGCATTGATGGTTCATAGAGAGGGAATTTCAATTATAAATGGTATGTGGGTCTATTAGTTTCTCCTTTTTTTTTTCTTTCTTTCCTTTTCGAAAAATAAATTGGTGTCTTCTCTTTGTTGTAGTAGTTGCATGCATGCATGGTACGATGATTGTTATAAATCCTCGTATTTACGTGTTTTATTCATACTATAGTATAAGCTCTATTGCGATAACTTTTGCTTATTTCTTTGCTTTCTTTTGTTTTTCTTTCTTTTTGGATGGTAATTAAGTGTATATGTTGATCATTCACTTGGTCTAAACGTAACATGCTCGGTAGAATTTTTTTTTTGAAAAAAAAGAAAACCAAAAAAAAAAACCTCCAACAGTGAGAAATGTGTTTTATTGTATTGTGTCACTGAATTTAAAACTTTTGCTTATGACCTGATTCCATTTGAATTGACGTATTTATGTTAGTTACGGAAAACCAAAATTCGCAAATTATTAATTCTTTTATTTACATGCCAAGTGAAGATAAAATGGGACGAAAAATAACAGTAGGTTCTTCTAGCAATCAACGGTAAGAATTAAAAAGCTTCAGAAGATATGATTGGTATTTCAATCTAACACGACGGTTAGGTTAAAAGAAACAATCATCTTTATCAAAAATAGATTAAATTTGTTAAATCTAATTAAATTTAATCACGAAATAATAAATAAATTTAGTAACAATTAAATCAGCTCGGTTTGTAAGAAAAGGAATATCCTTAAGTGTGACAGTTAAATATCGCTATTGCCGTGTACATATATGAGATAGCACATGGGGTTCATATGCTAGTTCCAGTTGTTAAATGTGGGTTACATTTTTAGCATGGAGAAGTTGAACTTCAAATGAATACAAAAAGAAAGGTCCTTCGAATTTGTGTTTATTCTCACTGACCATTCAAGAAGATTACGTAGTAAAGCCCTCAAATAATTGAAAACATACGAAACAGCATCATATTTGATTGTGAAATTGTATGAGTTTTCCACGAGTAGCGGGTTACAGTTCACATGGCTGAAAGATTTGGAAAATACACCTTGTAATTTTCACAGACATCCTGGAAGTAATTGCATGACCACCCTTTCTCCCCATTGCATCAGAAACATCAACAAAAACAGTGAGTCGAACTCTTTACGTTTTTCATCCATTTTGTTCTTCATATTTTCAACCCCATATCGGCAGCTGTTTAGTTTTAGAAGTTTCAACACACAACTGCAGCTTAGGAAAGGAATTTATCGAATTAGATGCACAAATCTCCAAGCTAGCGGAAACGTTGATACAACATTCGGAGATCGCGGCAGTGAATGCACGTCCACGGAACCAACGGAGGGTCTAGACAGCAGGAATGCACCCACTGCGACTGGCAAATATGGCAGCTTACTAGAAGATCCTCAGGCTCGCGATTGTGGCATTCATAACAAACAGAATCTACAGACTTAGGAAATCCCATATAAAAAACTTTTAGTTAGCTACGTCAAATACAATCAGATCGGTATAAAAGATACGTTATTTGGACACTATAAGGAGGAAAATATGAAAATAAATGTAGCTTACCCAGGTTCTGAAGTTGCCGTTTTCTTTCTCAGCTAGCATGAATATATCAATTTTCGAAGAACCACAAGGAATGGTCTGCGAATAAATCTTTTGATCCAGCGAACCAGCCTCATCCACCTTACTAATTTTAGTGAAACTGGCTTTGCAAAGAGGGCATGTTGAGATCTTGCCTCTAGAAGCCTGAAATATTCGGTATTAAATTTTAAGGCAACATGTTCGAAAAATATGGCAGGGAAAATAACAGGATTGTGAACGTAAAGAAACTTAACTATACAATGCTTGATCAATCCTCATATTACTAGAGAGATTTTACTTGCTTAATCTAAGAGAAACAACAATCATTTAAATGTGAGGTTTTCTTGGTGAAGTCGAGAAAGTGAATAGAAAAAAGAAAGAAAAAAATGGAAGAACTTGCATAAGCCAATCTGGATCGAGGTAACAGAAGTTGTATAAACTTACTAGTGCAAATCGCATAGTTAAATCTAATGATAGATTACATACCAAGCAATCGGCCCATCCTAGAATGCATGAGTAACAGAATCGGTGCCCACAGGCTAAGACACCCCTTGTCGAAGAGTAATCTGTCCAGCATATAACACATGAGAGCTCTGCTTGTCTTTGCATGATAGCTGATTCATCTAGTTCACCTCCTTCTCTGCTTGCACCATCATTATCCACAACGAAGTCACAAGAACTACTTTCGCCACTATGTTTACAATGATCATTCTGTAAATTTGTTTCATGCGGGGATGATGCATCAAATACCAAACGCTTTGAACTCTCTGAGTCACCCCATATAGGGCTCTTTCTCAGAAATCTCTTCTCGACCTCTTCAACTACTTGTGTCCCCCTTTCCTCATTATCAGACTTAGTTGCCAAATTTACTGGTTGAGATGACGTTGCAGCTGTACTTCTCAACGTATGTAAATTAACAGATTTAGGATATACTATTTCAAATTCATCAGAGCTTACTATCAGAGAATGCTTACTACGGTCATCTATGGTCTTCTTCATCAAGCGACGGCTTCTCCTAGCTGGTTCTCCACCAGCGTCATTCCGAACAACAGTAGACAAATTCCTCTTCTTCCTTGATGAGCATAAAGAAGACCCCCCAGGCCACTCGCACAACTAGAAAATAACGTTGATTAGATTGAAACAGAAATTTTATTCAGGACTAAAAAAGTTTTTCGTACAATAAATTCAACATGAGCGATTCACTTTTCATGATATAACCTGGAAAAGAAAAAGACCTTGCAACACCAATGTTTTTTTTTATTTTTTTTATTTTTATTTTTTATGCAACACCAATGGTAGTGCATAGAAAGATGTACATATGTGCATTTCACGCATCTAGAAAATACAGATTAAAAACTACATGAAGTACCAAAGGAACACATCGGCAAACTATTATGTTGACATTCCGAGGTTAAACCCTAGCGTTTACCATGATGACTATTTTGATAGCATAAAAATCCATTTATGGCCTTTAGCATACGAATCTAATGAACAGGACAATGGTTTACTGGCTTGAAAGGCAATAACAGAATTGCTTGAGGGATGACCGCACCCGTTATCATCCCTTCAGTAGCACAAGGGCCTGAGCTGAGCCTGGACTGAGTACTCAGTGCTTAAAATTTGTTTCGGCAAGCATTTCTCCACCAACAGGCTCTGGTTACCCTGACATATATAGAGTTCAAGTGAAATCTAATGAAGTACATGCCTAGATGGTGTAACAAGTGCCATTTACATGGAGAATTTCTGTCTATATACATAAATTATTGATTTACATTGTGCGAAATCGCTCATTGACAGCTCAACTACAAATACAAGGCCAAAAAAGAAAATATTTAGATAACATTAGGTTGTGAACCACATATTTGCTACTTTGTATTTGTAGACAGATGACAAGCTTTTATTTAAGTAAACCCTCACAAAGAAAGTGCAAATAATAGAATGTTTTTTGTGTGCTCTGTACAACATAACTAATGATGCTTTCACCTTAGAACAACAAATGTCACTGTCGTTGAGTATATATCATGCAAAATCATATGCTATTATGATTGTTCTTGCCTATGTTATGAGTTATCACTTGCAGAAAAGAAAATGTGCCCAAAAAAATTTATATCACAATTTAAAGGTAGCACAGCATTGATTTCAAGCCAAGCAGAACATGCCTGCATAAACAACAATGAGAAAAAGGAGTTATTAATCTTACCTCTTTTAATAAATGGGAATGAGACCATTTCAAACACCCATTTTCAGGTCTTGTTGCATCAACATTGGCCACTTTTAAGCAATCTGAAGCACTAGAGAAAGCAGGAAAGGCATCCCACTCTCTGTTTACAATGCATCTTTTCTTTTGATGAGTATCCGGAGAAATAGGCAGCTCCCATGAGATTGGTCCTGCTTCCTTCCCACTGTGAACAAGAAGAAAAAAAGGAATTTCAAACATGCAAAGAACCATATTCTGTATATAGAACTTTTAAGTTGACCATCATTAAAACATTCCATAATATGCATGCAACATTTCTCCCTGCGTAATTCAAATTTGGAAGTACAAATCCATACATCATGTAGTTCAGCCAAGTAATTCCTTTACAGCTAATTCTTATTATCAGCCTAGTAATCCCTTCGCACTATCACTTCAATACAGTTTGCGCAATCAATAAAATGAATTGTAAATGCACCAGTAAGTAATTCTGCATAAAGTTCTTGTTACTGTTTAGCTGAATCAATCGAAGACAATTACCTCTTCTTGGCATAAGGACCCTCCGAAATCCGCTTCCCTTCTTTCAAGCAATCCTCAAGCCAACGGTGACTTACTATATGAGCTCCGATTCTCCTTGCTAAGTTATACTTCTTTCCTTCAAATTGCCAACACACCTATGCGCACATGAAAAGAGCCTCTATTACATTTCATTCCAACATACAGGTTCTCAATCAAACGATGAAATCAGCAATTAAAATACGTCATCTAATCGCACTTCAAGGCCATTAATCAAACATACTAGATGTGTCGTAGATCTCGACATTGCCCCAACGTAATTAGCACCGACTTGCGCTATAAGCTTGATGAGCTTAAACCTCTCAGTGCCATGATAACCGCTCACTGTAGCAATGACAGATTCCATTCCTTGAACTGGACAAATCGCATTATCTATAAAAAACACGATTTTAATTGGGAAACACAATGAAAACCACCACATCTATGCTCAAAAAGGTCGTTTAAAAATCTGAAAAAAAAAAGGAGCATCAGGCACAATTCGAATTCACAATTTACGATGCAAAAATCTGCTAATTGAGCTAGAAATTATTGCATCGAGTTCAAACGAACAACAAAAGTAAGCGCTACATCAAACAAAGCACACGATCTCTTCTCAAATTTGCAAAAAGAACGAGAAAAGACGATAGGAGAAAACTCGATTTGGGCGAAACGGAAAAGATGAGAGGGAAACAAAACCTTTGGATCGGTGAGCAGAATCGTCGTCTTCGAGATCGTCGGGTTCCATTGTGCTACACGTTCGACCTTTTCCTCCTAGGGTTAGGGTTTCGCGGACGAAGAGCGTTCGAAGCGGAGGGAACAAGGAAACAACGCGTGGGGAGTATGAGCGAGGGAACGAAATATGCTTGGAATTCAAATTCGGCGAAATGTTCGTCATTTTGAGATCGGAATTCAAAAAGGCTTGGACCCAATCCGACAGGGCCCATTAAAATTCAGCCCAATATTTGTAGAGATGGGCCTCTTTAATGTATAACAGTTTTCAACTGAGCTAATTACTATAGCACTTTGGATAATCTTATCTTATCTTAAATTTCTTTTAATTACAAAATAGTCATGAGATAATATCCATTAATTTGACCATTAAAAACAACCAGTAGCTAAGCTCTCCACTTATGGTGACTTTTGAATTTTTTAAGCCGAAATCAAAAAAATAAGATTTAGTTATAACTCACTTTATCAGGGCACCTTCGTAATGTGACTTTCATATTTTCTTTCGCAAATCAAACAACCGATAAGGCATCATTTTTTAAAAGTACCACTTTCGATGGTTCACTTTCGGCCAACCAAATATGCCCTAAGAAAAACTAAAACCGGGTTAATTGGTACCGAATAAGACCCAAAAAACCCCCAAAAAAACAATTGGAATAGAGTACTTAATTTCGGTTGCATTTAGAAATGTCTAATTTATTATGCTTGTAGGCCAAGTTTGTCCAATAACTGTCAATTTATTGTTGATAATTAATCCATATAAGAAAGCACCACATAGCATGTTTATGACAAATCATCGGTCAAACGTTTGACTCAGAGTCATCGTATCCAAATGATATACTTCCGGGAAATCACACAGCGAATAACTCAACAGCTCCTTACGCTTGCTCTCCTCATACGTATAAAAAGATGTTAATACATCTAAGTAATTAGATATTAGAAATTAAAGAGGAAATCAATATGTATGCAACAAAGCCACTTTCCATATTCAAAGCTTCTCCCGAAACTGCGTTTCAGCCACCTCCGGAAGGTCCCAGTTCCGGGTACCTGGTGCGCGAAGAAGAAGGATCCGATGGCGGTGACTCTGCTTGTTGCTGGGGACTCTGTGAGGGAACGAGGGTGAGGGATCTCCCTTTCCCTCAGAATAGGATCCTCACCGTCCGATACTCCAAGAAACAAGGGGAGAAAAGAACAACTTACAGCGCGGTCGCGTTCTTCATCCCTGTACTTGACAAGCCCTTGTCTTCGAATCACTACTACGTCGTCGTCGGAAAAGGGAAGGATAAAGGGTACGTAATTTGTATGTATAATCATCTCTTATTGTGTAATAGAACGTATCGATTTTACTAAAGGTGTAGATATTCAATTTTACCAATTTAATCATGAACTTCAATTTTTACAAATTTAATTAATTTCGGAATTTAACTATTTTGCATGATTATTATGTCTCTGCGATAGTGTGACAAATCCCAGAAAAATGTCATGCTAGTGAATATTAATCGAATTGAGATTAAATTTGAATAATTGAATTTGTAACTGAACCCGTGTATGTATTAATTATCGGATGTTTCATTTATGTTTGTGACGTTGTTTTCTCAGGAAAATTTATACGTGCTCTAAAGAGGAGGACATGAGAACATGCTGCTTTTGCCAATGCATAAATGACGTGAAACCGAGTCCCTTTGATCACCGAAACATCTACCAACAAATGGAGATCGTGCCGAAGAAGGGGAAATTCACCGCGAAGTCCGCAGCTCCCGACGGTTTTGTGCCGTGGCTATTCAGACAGAAGTATTGGCGAGTTTATGCTACGCAACCCGAGAACTACCGCTTAAGCGACGCTCTCGGGCTCAACATAGCCCTCCGTTCGCGTCCGCTCCAACTCGACTTCCCGATCACGGTAGAAGACACCCCGAAGTCGACCGTCGGGAAGTGGTATTGCCCCTTCTTCTTCGTGAAGGAAAATCAGAGCTTCAAGGAGCAAATGAGCGATGCCATGTTCTACGATGTTTCTCTAGAGCAATTTTGGGAGCAAATATATGCCAAGGAGAATTTCTACGGCGACTGCGCAAATGTTGTTGAGGTGAATTCTAGCGTGCAGAGCAAAAGAGTTGCTGTAAATGGTGAAGCTGCAGTTGAAGCAGCAAATGTTGATGGTTTTGTATGGTTTGAGAATGTTGTCTCAAGGAGAGAGAGTGTTGGGCTGAGTTTAGCAGTGTGGAATAGGATGAGATTGGAGCAAAGTAGAGAAGGATGGGTTGATGCTGGTGAAGAGAGGGTGGAGAGGGTGGAGGAATTTGGAGGGGGATTAAATGGGTGGAAGATGTTTGGGTGCTATGTGTTTGTGGAGAGGTATGTGTTCAAGAGAATGGATGGGAGCTTGGCTTTCACCTTTGATTTTGTGCACAAAAGCAAAGTTAGGACCAAATGGGAGTGAGGATCATTCTAAATCTACTTTGTATATGTTTTTGAAACCATTAAGTTTGTTTTCAGGGTTCTGATGTTATATGTCTATTTTTGGTTGGTGAAACTATAGTGGTTAGTTATGTAAAGTTGGTCTTTCATGTACCAATTATTTCTACTTGTGTAATGAATGTTTGATAAATTAGCACTACTGCTCTGTTAATTTAGTGGTTAATTTGGTAATTACCAATAACTATTGAGTTGGAGTTTTGAATAGACCAAGTGGGCCTTGTGTGTCTCTTCTTTTAGTTTTAAGATGGTTGGCAAAGTACAAAAATCAAGTTGGACCTCAAAGCTCACTTCAGATACCAATTAAAAGACACTAGCCAGCTAGATTAACATCTTTTTCATTTTCTTTTTTTTCCCATTACCAATTGTATTGAAATGGAGTAAAAAGTGCTTACCTTGAGGTTGGAAGTTTTAGCCTTCGCATTTGGGGTCATGCCCAACCAGGAATTCGAATTTAATATATTTTTTTGAGACACGACTAGTTAATAAATTTTTTTTTTTTTTTTGAGAAAAAAGTAGCACGCTACCTGCTTCATTCATTGCAAAAATAAACTAGGCTACAGGGGTGAGGCACCCAGGGCCTCGAAAACATCCGCGACAACCGATAATTTTAAAAAAAAAAAAAAAAAAAAAAAAAAAAAAAAAAAAAAACTGCTACTCTTGCAGTTAGAGGGCTACTATTTCGGTTAGGGGAGGAGTTCCCAGGATTTCAGAAGTTGATTAAGCCTGTGAACTACCAGAACTGGATCTAGTTGGTTGCTACGAAAAATAAGGTCATTCCTGACCTTCCAAATGGTCCACCAGCAAGCAACCAATTTGGGTAGACTAGTTAATAAATTTTTGGAACGATAGATGGTGTGGGAAAGCTTCACTACAGTCGAACTTCCACAATATTTATACTAATGTGTCTCAAAAGTCCTTGAGAATCAGCGAGTGCCTATATGAGAAAGGGTCGGACCCAATCCGACCCGGCCCATTAAACTTCGGCCCAATATTTGTAGAGATGACCCTGTTTATCAACAGCGCTAATTACTGTAGCACATTGGAATAACGAGCCCACATTAGCTATTCTGGTGAAAAGTCACTTAAGCCCCTACATTATCTTATCTTATCTTATCTTAATTTTCTTTTAAATACAAAATAGTCATGCGATAATATTCATTAATTTTACCATTATATTATAAACAATAATTAAACTGAAACCGCGTTAATTGGTACCGAATAAGACCCAAAAAAAACCCCAAAAAATAATTGGAATAGAGTACTTAATTCCGGTTGCATTTAGAAATGTCAAACTTATTATGCTTGTAGCCCAAGTTTGTCCAATAACTATCGGTTTATAGTAGTTGACAATTAATCCTTATAAAAGAAAGCACCACATGGCATCTTTATAAAAAGTCAACGGTCAAACGTATGATTCCAAGTCATCAAATTCAAATGAGTTATTTCCGGGCAATCACACAGCGAATAAACTTAGCAGCTCCTTACACTTGCTCTCCTTATCAGTATAAAAAGATGTCAACACATCTATCTAAGTATAGAAATTAGAGGGGAAATCAAAATGTATGCAACAAAACCACTTTCCATATTCAAAGCTTTTCCCGAAACTGCGTTGCAGCCACCTCCGGAAGGTCCCAGTTCGGGTTACCTGGTGTGCGAAGAAGAAGGATCCGATGGCGGTGACTCTGCTTGTTGCTGGGGAGTCTGTGAGGGAACGAGGGTGAGGGATCTCCCTTTCCCTCAGAATAGGATCCTCACCGTCTACTGCGAGAATCAAGGGGAGGACAGCACAACTTACAGCACGGTCGCGTTCTTCATCCCTGTACTTGACAAGCCCTTGTCTTCGAATCACTACTACGTCGTCGTCGGAAAAGGGAAGGATAAAGGGTACGTAATTTGTATGTATAATCATCTCTTATTGTGTAATAGTACGAATCGATTTTACTAAAGGTGTAGATATTCAATTTTAACAATTTAGTCCTGAACTTCAGTTTTTAGACATTTACTTTCGGAGTTTAACCATTTTGCATGATTATTAAGTCTTTGTGGTAGTGTGACAAATCCTAGAAAAATGTCATGCTAGTGAATATTAATCGAATTGAGATTAAATTTGAATAATTGAATTTGTAACTGAACCCGTGTATGTATTAATTATTGGATGTTTCATTTTTGTTTGAAATGTTGGATTCTCAGGAAAATTTATACGTGCTCTAAAGAGGAGGACATGAGCACATGCTGCTTTTGCCAATGCATAAATGACGTGAAGCCGAGTCCCTTTGATCACAGAAACATCTACCAACAAATGGAGATCGTGCCGAAGAAGGGGAAATTCACCGCGAAGTCCGCAGCTCCAGACGGTTTTGCGCCGTTGCTATTCAGGCAGAAGTATTGGCGAGTTTATGCTACGCAACGGGAGAACTACCGCTTAGGCGACGCTCTCGGGCTCGACATAGCCCTCCGGTCACGATCACTCAAACTCGACTTCCCGATCAGGGTAGAAGACACCCCGAAGTCGACCGTCGGGAAGTGGTATTGCCCCTTCTTCTTCGTGAAGGAAAATCAGAGCTTCAAGGAGCAAATGAGCAATGCCATGTTCTACGAGATTTCTCTAGAGCAATTTTGGGAGCAAATATATGCCAAGGAGAATTTTTACGGCGACTACGCAAATGTTGTTGAGGTGAATTCTAGCGTGCAGAGCAAAAGAGTTACTGTAAATTGTGGAGCTGCAGTTGAAGCAGCAAATGTTGATGGTTTTGTGTGGTTTGAGAATGTTGTCTCCAGGAGAGAGAGTGTTGGGCTGAGTTTAGCAGTGTGGAATAGGATGAGATTGGAGCAAAGTAGAGAAGGATGGGTTCATGCTGGTGAAGAGAGGGTGGAGAGGGTGGAGGAATTTGGAGGGGGATTAAATGGGTGGAAGAGGTTTGGGTGCTATGTGTTTGTGGAGAGGTATGTGTTCAAGAGAATGGATGGGAGCTTAGCTTTCACCTTTGATTTTGCGCACAACAGGAAAATTAGGACCAAATGGGAGTGAAGATCATTCTAAATCTACTTTGTGTATGTTTGAAACCATTTAGTTTGTTTTCAGGGTTCTGATGTTACGTATTTGTTTGGTTTGTGATGAAACTATATTGGGCATGTAAAGCTGTACAAATTATTTCAGTTGGAGACGGTAGATCACATCTTCACAGGTTGCATTTTCAGTTGATATCTTATGGTGATAGTTGATGAAGGGGATATGAAATGGACCTTTGGTGAAGATATTGGTAAAGTTTGGGAAAGGACGACTTGTGGAGATCGTAATAGAAAAAGGGCGACGAGAACACGTTTGCTTGTAACTTGCTGGTGGGTTATATGGACTATAAGGAATAATATTATTTTCAGAGTGATCAACAATAAGCTGTTGGCGGTGGTCAATAGGGTCAGAACACCGGCGAAGCAACGGAAAGATTTTTGTGTGGACAGTCATCACTTGTCTTATCTTGATTGGTTACATTCTGACAGAATTTTGTTGAGGGTGCCCATTGTGTTCTTCTTTTTTTCGCCTTCTCTCGTTGGGACATTTTTATTTTTCGGGGCCGGTTGCCTCACTTCTGTAACTCAATTCATATCAGCTATGAATGAAGCAGGCAGCAAGCATAACTCTCTCTCAAAAAATATATATACAATTTTTTGAGAGAAAGATAACATGCTGCTGCTTTGTTCATGCTATTTTAGAAATATTTTTAAAAATAAATTTATGGAGTTCAAACGAACGACAAACTAAGCGCTACATCAAAAACAAAGCACACAATCTCTGCTCAAATTTGCAAAAAGTACGAGAAAAGACGTGATGAGAAAACTCGGTATGGGGGAAACGGAAAAAACAAAACCTTTGGATCGGTGAGGAGAATCGTCGTCTTCGAGATGGTCGGGTTCCATTGTGTTACACGTTCGCCCTTTTCCTCCTAGCGTTAGGGTTTCGCGGACGAAGAGCGTTCGAAGCGGAGGGACAAGGAAACAACGCGTTAGTATGAGCGAGGGAACGAAATATGCTTGGGATTCAAATTCGGCGAAATGCTTCGTTATTTTGAGCTCGGAATTCAAAAAGGCTCGGACCCAATCCGACCCGGCCCATTACACTTCGGCCCAATATTTGTAGAGATGGGCCTGTTTAATGTATAACATTTATCAACTGAGCTAATTACTGCAGCACATTGGATTAACGAGCCCACATTAGCTATGCTGGTGAAAAGTCACTTAAGCCCCTACATTATCTTATCTTATCTTATCTTAAATTTTTTTAAAATACAAAATAGTCATGCGATAATATTCATTAATTTCACCATTATATTATAAACAATAATTAAACGGAAACCGCATTAATTGGTACCGAATAAGACCCAAAAAAATCCAAAAAAATAATTGGAATAGAGTACTTAATTTCGGTTGCATTTAGAATAGTCAAACTTATTATGCTTGTAGCCCAAGTTTGTCCAATAACTATCAGTTTATAGTTGACAATTAATCCTTATACTAGTTTAGGCCCGCGCTTCGCGGCGGGAAAATTTTTTAAATTTTTTAAATTAAAGACATAAAAAATTTATCTTAATTTTAAATTAGTTTGAATAAATTTTTTAAATTATTTTGAATAGATTATCTAGCTTTGTTTACTACATCAGAAAAAATAGTAAGTAAAATAGTATTAATAGAAAAAGAAGAATATGAAATAATATATTTTTAATAATAATGAAAAATATATTATTTTGTACATATCGAAGCTAAAATGGATTTGAGATAAAAATATATAAAAATATATTTTCATAACGGATCAAAGTAAAAAGTTAGAAAAATTATTAGGGCCAATGGTGCAATTAACTCTTAATAATAATAAAAATACGGTTATCCAATCCAAATAAATAGAAAAAAAATAAAAATAAAAATAAAAATTTAAAAAAGAACTCCGTGGGATATTACATTTATTAATTGCCGAAATATAATCGCAATAAAATTAAGATGTTGAAATTTTGATTACCCAAAAAAAAAATTAGGGACCAAAATAAAAAATTATAAAAATAATATTTAGGGCCAATGGTGCAATTAAAATTACGGAGAAGACTCTTTTAGACTCTCCTTCCATATATTGTATAGAAGATATAGATATATATATAGTTACTATATTTTATTTTTTCTTAAATGTAATTTTCAATACATATATAAATATTATATATTATTTTCTATAAGGCATATATTATATATATATATATATATATATATTAAATGCTATATATACTATTTTTTTATGCATTATTTTTTGTTGATTTTTTTTACATATTATTAATTTATTTTTATTAATTTATTAATTTTTTTTATAACTAATTTTCTTTTTTTCTTTATCTTTTGGCCGGCACATGGCCTCCCCCCACGCCCCCAAATTAAGAAGAGAGCTCCGTTGGAGCTCTCCCTTTAATATAGTTATAGATTATAGATTATAGATTATAGATTATAGATAAGAAAGCACCTCACGGCATCTTTATAAAAAGTCAACGGTCAAACGTATGATTCCAAGTCATCATATTCAAATGAGTTATTTCCGAACAATCACACAGCGAATAACTCAGCAGCTCCTTACGCTTGCTCTCCTTATCAGTATAAAAAGATGTTGCTAACACATCTATCCAAGTATAGAAATTAGAGGGGAAATCAAAATGTATGCAACAAAACCACTTTCCATATTCAAAGCTTTTCCCGAAACTGCGTTTCAGCCACCTCCGGAAGGTCCCAGTTCGGGTTACCTGGTGCGCAAAGAAGAAGGATCCGATGGCGGTGAGTCTGCTTGTTGCTGGGGACTCGGTGAGGGAACGAGGGTGAGGGATCTCCCTTTCCCTCAGAATAGGATCCTCACCGTCCAATACTCCGATGAACAAGGGGAGAACACCACAACTTACAGCGCGGTCGCGTTCTTCATCCCTGTACTTGACAAGGCCTTGTCTTCGAATCACTACTACGTCGTCGTCGGAAAAGGGAAGGATAAAGGGTACGCAATTTGTATGTATAATCATCTCTTATTGTGTAATAGTACGTATCGATTTTACTAAAGGTGTAGATATTCAATTTTAACAATTTAGTTCTGAACCGACCGTCCATAGCGCAAGTGGCAAAGGGCTTGGTGGTTGGTACCCGAGGTCCCGAGTTCGAATCCTAGTTGATTCACATTTCCGGCTAAGTTTATTTCTAAACGAAATAAACGAAGCGGGGGGAGAGGGTTGGGACGGTGCGCGAGGCACGACGGGCGAGTGACTCTTGGAGCCCGACTAGCTAGCGGTCTAGCTTTCCTACCCTCCTATTACTTGCATTAGACTTTGTGGTTCAGTGGAGTTGGATTTTTGGAACTTGATTTCGTATGATTACTGTAATAAGTAACTTGACATGGTTTTATGTGGATTTTTAGAAAAATGATGTCTCCTACCCATCGAGGTAGCTGTTTTCAAAAAGAAAAGGTTTTCACGCATTAAGATTCTTAGTGTTTCAAATCTGAGGTTCCTGTGTGGGGAACGTTTCAACTGATAGATGTAATTGTTTATGTATCGTAATTATGAATGGTTGTGAGTGGATGAAAATGTTTGTATATTGTATATTGTGCGACGCCGTGCAAATACAGGGGAGACTCTGTCCGTTTGTCACGGAGAATCTCTGTATTTGTGGCGGGTCTGTTGCACGTCCTTGGGTTAAGATTTATAATAAAAAAAAAAAATGGGCACTTTTCGCTGAACTCTGAATTTTCAAAACAGCCCGATAATTTTGGCTTATAGAAAGGGACCCCGGGGCGTGACAGATTAAAGGTAGCGTGCTACCTTTCTCTCAAAAAAAAAAAACAAAAAAAAAAAAAAAACAATTTAGTCCTGAACTTCAGTTTTTAGACATTTAATTTCGGAGTTTAACTATTTTGCATGATTATTAAGTCTTTGTGGTAGTGTGACAAATCCTTAGAAAAATGTCATGCTAGTGAATATTAATCGAATTGAGGTTAAATTTGAATAATTGAATTTGTACCTGAACCCATGTATGTATTAATTATCGGATGTTTCATTTATGTTTGTGACGTTGTTTTCTCAGGAAAATTTATACGTGCTCTAAAGAGGAGGACATGAGAACATGCTGCTTTTGCCAATGCATAAATGACATGAAGCCGAGTCCCTTTGCTCACAGAAACATCTACCAACAAATGAAGATCGTGCCGAAGAAGGGGAAGTTCACCGCGAAGTCCGTAGCTTTCGACGGTTTTGTGCCGTGGCTATTCAGACAGAAGTATTGGCGAGTTTATGCTACGCAACCCGAGAACTACCGCTTATGCGATGCTCTCGGGCTCAACATAGCCCTCCGTTCGCGTCCGCTCAAACTCGACTTCCCGATCACGGTAGAAGACACCCCGAAGTCGACCGTTGGGAAGTGGTATTGCCCCTTCTTCTTCGTGAAGGAAAATCAGAGCTTCAAGGAGCAAATGAACGATGCCATGTTCTACGATGTTTCTCTAGAGCAATTTTGGGAGCAAATATATGCCAAGGAGAATTTCTACGGCGACTGCGCAAATGTTGTTGAGGTGAATTCTAGCGTGCAGAGCAAAAGAGTTACTGTAAATTGTGGACCTGCAGTTGAAGCAGCAAATGTTGATGGTTTTGTGTGGTTCGAGAATGTTGTCTCCAGGAGACAGAGTGTTGGGCTGAGTTTAGCAGTGTGGAATAGGATGAGATTGGAGCAAAGTAGAGAAGGATGGGCTGATGCTGGTGAAGAGAGGGTGGAGAGGGTGGAGGAATTTGGAGGGGGATTAAATGGGTGGAAGAGGTTTGGGTGCTATGTGTTTGTGGAGAGGTATGTGTTCAAGAGAATGGATGGGAGCTTAGCTTTCACATTTGATTTTGTGCACAACAGAAAAATTAGGACCAAATGGGAGTGAAGATCATTCTAAATCTACTTTGTGTATGTTTGAAACCATTAAGTTTGTTTTCAGGGTTATGATGTTATATGTCTGTTTTTGGTTGGTGAAACTATAGTGGTTATGTAAAGTTGGTCTTTCATGTACCAATTATTTCTACTTGTATGATGAATGTTTGATAAATTAGCACTACTGCTCTGTCAATATAGTGGCTAATTTGGTATTCACAAATATGTGACTTCTTTAGGGAGTAATTAATACCGACCGTCCCTAGCGCAAGTAGCAAAGGGCTTGGTGGTTGGTACCCGAGGTCCCGAGTTCGAATCCTAGTTGATTCACATTTCTAGCTAAGTTTACTTCTATAAAAAATAAAAGAAACGGATAGCGTGCTATCTTTCTCTCAAAAAAAAAAAAAAATTACCAATATCCATTGAGTTGGAGTTTTGAATAGACCAAGTGGGCCTTGTGTGTCTCTTCTTTTAGTTTAAGATGGTTAGCAAAGTACAACAATCAAGTTGGACCTCAAAGCTCACTTCATATACCAATTAAATGACCCCAACTAGATTAACATCTTTTTCATTTTTTTTTTTTTTTCCTTTACCAATTGTATTGAAATGGAGTGAAATGTGCTTACATTGAGGTTGGAAGTTTTAGCCTTCGCATTTGGGGTCATGCCCAACCAGGAATTTGAATTTAATAATTTTTTGGGAGACGGGGTAGTTAATAAATTTTTGGAATGATAGATGGTATAGGAAAGCTTCACTACAGCCGAGCTTCCACAATATTTATACTAATGTGTCTCGAAAGTCCTTGAGAATCAGTGAGTGCCTATATGAGAAAGGGTGATGGAGAAAGATTCTGCGAGGATTGACAACAACAGTTATAGAACTCAGTGTAAGAATACATGATCTTAAAATTTTGGTTTCTAACGTCAATGGGGAGAGTAGACATGATGAAATTTGGTGGCGATGGAATTCAAAGGTGCGATTTACAGTCAAATCTATGTACACCATGCTGAACGATGGAGGGAGAAGAAACGCATAGCTGGAAAGATATGGAGATTGAGAGTACCATTGAAAGTACGGATTTTTCTTTGGATAGTACTTAAGAAAAGATCCCCTATGGCAGACAATCTATCCAAGAAAGGTTGGATGGGAAACCTTTTTTGTGTGCTTTGTGAATTCTCTTTGGAGACGGTAGATCACATCTTCCCAGGTTGCATTTTCAGCTGATACCTTATGGTGATGGTTGATGAAGGGGATATAAAATGGACCTTTGGTGAAGATATTGGTAAAGTTTGGGAAAGGGCGACTTGTGGAGATCGTAATAGGAAAAAGGCGACGAGAACACGTTTGCTTGTAACTTGCTGGTGGGTTATATGGACTTTAAGGAATAATATTATTTTCAGAGTGATCAACAATAAGCTGTTGGCGGTGGTCAATAGGGCCAGAACACCGGCGAAGCAATGGAAAGATTTTTGTGCGGACAGTCATCACTTGTCTTAGCTTGATTGGTTACATTCTGACAGAATTTTGTTGAGGGTGCCCATCGTGTTCTTCTTCTTTTTTCGCCTTCTCTCGTTGGGACATTTTATTTTCCGGGGCCGATTGCCTCACTTTTGTAACTCAATTCATATCCGCTATGAATGAAGCAGGTAGCAAGCCTAACTTTCTTTCAAAAAATATATATACATTTTTTTGAGAGAAATGCTTTGTTCATGCTATTTTAGAAATATTTTTAAAAATAAATTTATGGAGTTCAAACGAACTGCTGCTTTGTTCATGCTATTTTAGAAATATTTTTAAAAATAAATTTATGGAGTTCGTTTAAACTAAGCGCTACATCAAAAACAAAGCACACGATCTCTGCTCAAATTTGCAAAAAGTACGAGAAAAGACGTGATGAGAAAACTCGATATGGGGGAAACGGAAAAAACAAAACCTTTGGATCGGTGAGGAGAATCGTCGTCTTCGAGATCGTCGGGTTCCATTGGCTACACGTTCGCCCTTTTCCTCCTAGGGTTAGGGTTTCGCGGACGAAGAGCGTTCGAAGCGGAGGGAACAAGGAAACAACGCGTTAGTATGAGCGAGGGAACGAAATATGCTTGGGATTCAAATTCGGCGAAATGCTTCGTTATTTTGAGCTCGGAATTCAGAAAGGCTCGGACCCAATCCGACCCGGCCCATTAAACTTTGGCCCATATTTGTAGAGATGGGCCTGTTTAATGTATAACATTTATCAACTGCGCTAATTATTGTAGCACATTGGATTAACGTGCCCACATTAGCTATGCTGGTGAAAAGTCACTTAAGCCCCTACATTATCTTATCTTATCTTATCTTAATTTTCTTTTAAATACAAAATAGTCGTGCGATAATATTCATTAATTTGACCATTATATTATAAACAACAATTAAACTGAAACCGCGTTAATTGGTACCGAATAAGACTCAAAAAAACCCCAAAAAAATAATTGGAATAGAGTACTTAATTTCGGTTGCATTTAGAAATGTCAAAGTAATTATGCTTGTAGCCCAAGTTTGTCCAATAACTATCAGTTTATAGTTGACAATTAATCCTTATATATATAAGAAAGCACCACATGGCATCTTTATAAAAAGTCAACGATCAAACCTATGATTCCAAGTCATCATATTCAAATGAGTTATTTCCGGGCAATCACACAGCGAATAACTTAGCAGCTCCTTACACTTGCTCTCCTTATCAGTATAAAAAGATGTCAACACATCTATCTATGTATAGAAATTAGAGGGGAAATCAAAATGTATGCAACAAAACCACTTTCCATATTCAAAGCTTTTCCCGAAACTGCGTTTCAGCCACCTCCGGAAAGTCCCAGTTCCGGGTACCTGGTGCGCGAAGAAGAAGGATCCGATGGCGGTGACTCTGCTTGTTGCTGGGGACTCTGTGAGGGAACGAGGGTGAGGGATCTCCCTTTCCCTCAGAATAGGATCCTCACCGTCCGATACTCCGAGCAACAAGGGGAGCACCGCGCATGTTATAGCGCGGTCGTCTTCTTCATCCCTGTGCTTGACAAGCCCTTGTCTTCGAATCACTACTACGTCGTCGTCGGAAAAGGAAAGGATAAAGGGTACGTAATTTGTATGTATAATCATCTCTTATTGTGTAATAGTACGTACCAATGTAGATATTCAATTTTTTGACATTTAGTTTTGGAGTTTAACTATTTTGCATGATTATTAAGTCCATGCGATAGTGTGACAAATCCCAGAAAAATGTCATGCTAGTGAATATTAGTTACCAGAACATTTTTTTGTTAATCGAATAGCCAAAAGGTGTAAATACTAGTACTAGATAATCAAATTGAGGTTAAATTTGAATAATTGAATAATTATTGGATGTTTCATTTATGTTTGTGATGTTGGATCGATCCTCAGGAAAATTTATACGTGCTCTAAAGAGGAGGACTTGAGCACATGGTGCTTCTGCCAATGCATAAATGATGTGAAGCCGAGTCCCTTTGATCACAGAAACATCTACCAACAAATGGAGATCGTGCCGAGGAAGGGGAAGTTCACCGCGAAGTCCGCAGCTCCCGACGGTTTTGTGCCGTGGCTGTTCAGGAAGAAGTATTGGAGAGTTTACGCGACGCAACCGAAGAACTATCGCTTAGGCGACGCTCTCGGGCTCGACATAGCCCTCCGGTCGCATCCGCTCAAACTCGACTTCCCGATCACGGTAGAAGACACCCCGAAGTCGACCGTCGGGAAGTGGTATTGCCCCTTCTTCGTCGTGAAGGAAAATCAGAGCTTCAAGGAGCAAATGAGCAATGCCATGTTCTACGAGGTTTCTCTGGAGCAATTTTGGGAGCAAATATATGCCAAGGAGAATTTCTACGGCGACTGCACAAATGTTGTTGAGGTGAATACTAGCGTGCAAAGCAAAAGAGTTACTGTAAATGGTGAAGCTGCAGTTGAAGCAGCAGATGTTGATGGTTTTGTGTGGTTTGAGAATGTTGTTTCCAGGAGAGAGAGTGTTGGGCTGAGTTTAGCTGCGTGGAATAGGATGAGATTGGAGCAAAGTAGAGAAGGATGGGCTGATGCTGGTGAAGAGAAGGTGAATAGAATGGAGGAATTTGGAGGGGAGTTAAATGGGTGGAAGAGGTTTGGGTGCTATGTGTTTGTGGAGAGGTATGTGTTCAAGAGAATGGATGGGAGCTTAGCTTTCACCTTTGATTTTGTGCACAACAGGAAAATTAGGACCAAATGGGAGTGAAGATCATTCTAAATCTGCTTTGTGTATGTTTGAAACCATTATGTTTGTTTTCAGGGTTCTAATGTTATATATTTGTTCGTTTTATGATGAAACTATATTGGGTATGTAAAGTTGGTCTTTGCTGTACAAATTATTTCTATTTGTATAATGAATGTTTGATAAATTAGTACTACTGCTCTGTTAATTTAGTGGTTAATTTGGTATTCTTAGGGAGTAATTACCAATATCCAATGAGTTGGAGTTTTGAATAGACCAGGTGGGCCTTGTGTGTCTCTTCTTTTAGTTTAAAGATGGTTGGCAAAGTACAAACATCAAGTTGGACCTCAAAGCTCACTTCAGATACCAATTAAATGACCCTAGCCAGCTAGATGAACATCTTTTTCATTTTCTTTTGTTTCCCCTTTACACGACTGAAATGCTCAATTGTATTGAAATGGGGTGAAAAGTGCTTACCTTGAGGTTGAAAGTTTTAACCTCCTTTAACAGCAGATAATCTGATTAAAAGAGGCTGGACCGGCAACACGTCATGTGTACTATGTGGAATCGAGGAGAAAATCACCGATTATTTATTCGTACAGTGTGTTTTCTTTAGATACCTCCTGGCGATGTCACAGAAGGACGTACTCCTTGGAGATTTCGGAGGCGATGTGAAGTATGTATGGGATAGGTGGATAGCTTGGCGTGGTTCGCAATCGGCGGACTCCAAGGATGAACAGACTGATAGCCTGTTGGTGGGTCACTTGGAAGATAAGGAACGAAGCTATTTTTGGCAATATCACACATGATCCCTCCCTAGGTGTCATTCGGATTGTCCAACTGTCGAAGCTTTGGGATCAACTTATCACTTCTTCTAGATTCTAATGTGTGCGTATGTGTGGTGTTTTTTTTTTTTTTTTTTTTCGCGCCTTACCCAGAGGCCTTTGTTGCCTCACCCCTGTAGCCTAGTTCATCACTCCAATGAATGAAGCGGGTAGCAAGCTACCTTTTTCTCAACAAACAAAAAAGTTTTAACCTTCGCATTTGGCGTCATGCCCAATCCGGACTTGGAATTTATCTTTTTTTTTAGGAAGAGAAAGATAGTATATTGCTGTTTCATTCTTTTTTTAAGAAATTTTTAAAAGAATAAATTTATCTAGAAATATAAAATAAATAGGTTTCGAATTTAAAATCTCAGACGTCAACCATTAAGTTCTTTGCTACTTGTACTAAGCATCTTGTAGAGTATGAGACCTATCACCACACAATGCTTAATTGTCCAACATGTCAATGACATGTAAAATGCAAAGCTTGCGATACAGGGTTAGATTCGTTTTAACCCCTAACTATCAATAAATTTGATCTTAATCAATAAGCAATGGCATTTCAAATACAAGCTGAACAATGATTATATAGCACAAAGAAAAAAAAAAAAAAACACTAGCATGTTTGGTACATAATACTATCCATCATGTATGCAGGTAAGTCCAAGCACTTCTCTATTACGTGACTAGTGATCAAGCACAGCCAAAATTAACCAAACGTGAAAGGTGGTTTCGAAACCTAATAATTAAGCTTCGAAAACACCCACATAAGGCAAAACCACGGAGCCGAACCAAAGTGAACCATCTCTCTCTTCCACTTCACTTATGGAGGTCATTATTCCTCCATCAAGCACCTCGAGAACCCGACCCTCTTGACTTAGCCTCAGCGCGATCGGATGGTCGAACATCGACCCAAAATTGGCCACTCGTTTCTGTAAACCGTTTAGCTGAATCTTTTCTTGGCCCAGGGCCACCCAATACTCGCCTTTGGAGTTCCTCTTGATATTATCCGGGTAGCCCGGTAGCTCCGCAAACGTCTCAAATGTTCCAGTTCTGGGGCCGCGGAGCCAGTATTTGAGGATTCTGCATGGCGAAGTCATGGCTACGAGGAGGTGAGTGTTGTCGTGGCTAACCGCGAGCCCGTTCGGAAAAGTGAGGCCACTCTCTAGCACTGTAACTCGTTTCGTCGCGGGGTCGTACTTCATTAACCGTCCCGAGGCATCGCCGGAGAGCACGAGCATCATATACTCCCTGTAACGATAAGAAAGTGCGATGAAAATTTGTAACATATGTAAATTATATGGGGTGAGATTGCTTTATCCTAGTTAATTATAATTTTCACGACAATAAGAAAGTGTGAGGTTAGGGAGGTAGTTTACTGTGTCACGCTTGCATCACGTCATCAATAACAAGTCAATTATATATATATATTTTTTAAAAGTATAATAAAAATATTTTTTATAATTATGATGGGATATATATACCTAAAAAAAAAAATTTGATTGATTTGAAATGCGACGTTAGCATATGCACCCGTTGCATTTTAGAATTTTTTGAGGTTAGGAGGTTCCCACGCATCCATTTCAAACCTATCTGGGTCTGGGAATAGGACGTATGTCACATAAATTGCTAATAAATGCTATTCAATCCACAAGGAATTAGCTCTGTAAATTTGACTCCGGTACAACACGTGAACAATTTAGCCTTTATGACTAAATTACAGAAAACTTCGTTATAAATATTCGTTTTATTATTTTTTCTTTTTAATTTTTAAAATTTTATATTTTACCTTCTTAATATTTTAAGTTATTATATTTAGCCCCCCTCCGTCAGGGTTTCATCACTATTACGTCTATTTCTTATAATTTATACCGAAAATATACTTCAAATTGACAGAAATATATTTAAATTTTTTTTTCTTATAGAAAAATAAGAAAAAATTGGTCATTTTGCTCTCTCCATAACGTCTTACCCTCCTGAAAATATTTCTGAAATTTTAATCGGGCAAAATATAGATTTTTAAAAATCAGGAAGGAAAAGTAAAAAAAACGAGTATTTATAAAAAAAATTTCTGTAATTTAGTCTTTATTTTATTTATCATTTCACAAGAATTTATAGCATATTTGGGTAAATAATGCAAGATTATTTTATCAAAAATAAAAATATATGTACAAGAAGATTCATTTATATTTTTTTTAAAAAAGAACTAGTCAATATAGAATTAATTGAGGGATAAAAGATTATTCTGTGATGAATTAAGGGCTTAACCGCTCTTATTTATTTTCTCTGAACGCAGTTAATGCAGTTGCTCTGCTCCTCTGTACATACCAACCAACCAAAAAAGAAAAAAAGAAAAAAAAAAGAAAAAAAAAAAAAGCATGTTCAAAGATTATATTGGCTTTTAAGCTTCTGTGTGGTAATTGGTTCAATACGGGTGGGACCATTCGGTCCATTTGGTAACTTATTAGTAACTCCGAACTCGGTGCATATGTATGTGTACACCCCCGAGTTACGTGATTTTTTTTTTTTTTTATGCTTATGAGAACGTGCCAAATTGATTCATCAAATATAGTTTTAATATATCTTGTAATACACTCCTACAGCATTGCACATATTATATCACTGTACCATATGGCAGAAGCATTAAATTGGTTATTTATACTATTTTCATTTATTTTGATGACATTATATATTTTTCTGAAAAATAAATTTTTTTAAAAAAAATGTCACCTTCTTTGGAAGTGAATGCTGCTATCCGTGAAATACACCATCCCGGTCTCTTGATCAATATCCACTCCATTCGTGAAGTTAAACGGCACGCCGTCGGCCGCCGCGGCCACCAACGTCACGGGGCCTCCCTCTGGCCCGACCGTTAGCAGTCCCAGGTACGCGTCCGCGATGTAGAGATTGCCTGTCGCCTTGTGGAACTGCAATCCTAGCGGCCTCCCGCACTTGGTCTCCATCATCGCATTATTATACACACCACACTCTTCATCCCTGTTGTAATATCTTATTCAGTATATTTATTTTATTTATTATATATGCGTACAACAGTTTTTTTGGGTAAAAAAAAATAGCTCAGCTATATAGGTGAGACAACTAGGTTTCGGAGAGAATAGAACAAAAAGCAAACAACAAAAAATGAAAAACAAAAAGTCAGTGTATAAAGATAGAAATTGAGCGTGTAGAAAACCGAAGCTCTTCCCACCGTCTCGCCAAGCACTTAAGTAAAGAATATGCTATAATGTATATTCTTTGAACTATATTTTTAATATAATAAATCAGCTTGCAGGTACTCTAGACTATTATATATTGTTACAAAGTTAGATAACTTGTTCCGACATGTAAACAAGTTCTAGGGCATTACCTATGGTTCGAGTTGAAAGCAAACTCGACCCAGCCGAGGTCGCCGCCCTTCCACTTGAGGATCCTCCCGTTTGAGACCCCGGTGTAAGGCCCGCCGCCCGACGGGTCGAACGCGAGGCTTTCCGGCCCGGCGCCGACGGTCAGGGACAGCATCTCGAGACTCCTCAGATTTTCAATGGCCCTTATTTCGTAACAAGTCGTGAGGAGAGGGAGAATAGCTAGAAGAATAGTGAGGAGAACAAAGTTGGTGAGATTGAAGTGGTTTATCATCTCCATTGTATTGGTAACCAATAAGGCAAGCGTACTTTGTGAAGTTTGACTAGAAAGAAACACTACTTACAGGTGCTTTAAATAGATGACTACAAACTGTGAATTGAATTAAACCACCCACAATAGTTGAATCTTTGCTATTTTTTATTATGGATTAATTGCATACATGTCCCCGCAAACATAGTGAATAGCAGAAATATTCCTGCAAAGTCCAACTTTCATTAGTTATCCCTGCAAAAGTCGTAATGTATGCAGATATGTCTCTACCGTCAGTCACCGTTAGAAAATTTTAGTTAACCACAGTCAAAATGTTTAACCATGGTTAATTAATAAGTTGAAATTACATTTTTGCCCCTCTCCATCTTCCTCACCCTCTCCATCTTCCTCATCCATCTTCCTCACCCTCTCCATCTTCCTCATCCTCATCCGCCCCCCCGGCCCCCCCCGCCCCTCCCCGCCGCCGCCCCCCCCGCCTCCCCGCCGCCCCCCCTCCTCTACTCTTCTCCTCCCCCCCCGCCCCGTCCGCCCCCCCCCCCCCCCCCCCCCCCCCCCCCCCCCCCCCCCCCCCCCCCCCCCCCCCCCCCCCCCCCCCCCCCCCCCCCCCCCCCCCCCCCCCCCCCCCCCCCCCCCCCCCCCCCCCCCCCCCCCCCCCCCCCCGCCGCCCCTCCTCCGCCGCCGCCGCCGCCTCCCCGCCGCCCTCGTCCGCCCGCTCCGCCGTCCGCAGGGAAGCGGGAGCCCGCCGTGCGCCGCCGCCTCTTTCTTCTTCCTCGTATCCTCCTTTTGGAGGGACATATTTGTGAGGGCAAAACGGTCATTTCATATTTCTACTGTTAAAAAATAAACAGATTTCAAACGGCAACAAACCAGAGGGACATATCTGCATATATTACGACTTTTGCAGGGATAACTAATGAAAGTTGAATTTTGCAGGAATATTTCTGATATTCACTATATTTGTGGGGACCTGTATGAAATTAATCCATTTATTATTTATGCACAAAAATGGGGTGGGTGGAGAAGGAGATGGGAGTCTATTGGTTGGGCATTTAATCAGGGAAGATCGATCGCGTCAGAAGCCTTAAATATTATAGTGGTTTTCTAAATTTTCTTATCCATCGGTTTCCTTTCTCACTGTAACCAAAAAAGTTCGCAGCTAGCTAGCGCAAGTGATAAAAAACTTAATAATTGATATTCGATTTTTAAGTTCAAAACTTAATTATTTTATATTCTTAACTTTTAAAAAGATGAACGAATCAGACAGTATGTTACTTTTTTTTCTCTAATTTTTTTTAAAAAAAACTCTACAGTAAAGTTGGCTATAGCCATAACTCTTTATGCCTGCCTACGTACAAGGCGTGAGATACGTATGTTGTTAGATAATACTTTTACAAATTTATAGTTGCGAGAATTGCGTAAAATATATTAACTAAATATGTAAAGATAAATAATACATTTAAATCTTAAACTTAAATTATCGTTAACTAATTCGAATCAAATAAATTAAAATATTAGATAGTAAAATTAAAAATTTGAAATATTGAATAGTCAATTTAAATTAGTCTATGACTTGAATAAATTTTGTACGTTTTTGCTGTCGAGTTATTAAAGTATGTGGACGTTTCGGGAGAAAGTTATGAATGAGCCCACGTGATCAATTCAGAAATTTTGACATCTAAAAAAAAGAGGAGATTCCTATGAAGTGGGTACTGTTGGAACCAATGTTGGAACCAAAATTATGAGAGTAAAATGCTGAAGTACTGTTATATGAATGTTGTTCAATTGAATAAATACTATAATTTAACGCGAGCATTAATGATTAGCAATATTATACACGGGTACTTAGAATGTTTCTCAAAATTGGTAAAAATTTACAGAGATGGCCCTATATCAATGCTGCTGGAGCTTGCATTAAAGGGTAGTGCTCTATAGGGCGCAGAGCGGTCATTTTCAGTATGAATATTACTACTGTTTTTCGTTTAGAAAAGTTGGTTGATATTTGTTCAAATCTTACCTTGCACATAAATAAGTGTGTATGATCATGATATAAGGGAAAAAAAAATTATGAATGTCTTGAAAATCTGAACTGAAATTGAAAGCATCAACATATACTCGTGAAAAATAAGATACTAAATTAATATCATATATTATATAAGAATAAGTAATATATTTTTATTTGACAGCAAATTAGCAAAATGGTTGCTCAAATTAATCTTTAGGCATAAACTAAAAAAGACATCTTTTTAATTTGAAAATATATTCTCTAGCGCTTCACCAATTGAACACTAGCTCAGTACACATGAAACCTCGTTGAGTAGCTCCTCAGAATTATGTACGTGTTAATTAGCGTGAACTCAAGCCCCACAAGACATGATTGGACACAAATCTTAATGCCCGATCTCGCGGAAAATGCTCCTGCAAGGCTGCAACGCAGTGCATTAATGCACCTGGCATAACCAGCAAATTTTGATCTGTAACACGTTAAAATATGTGCTCTGTGGGGTCGAAGAGGAGACAGTGAACCATCTATTCACATAATATGTCGTTAGTAAATTTCTGATTGCGATGGCTCTAGAGGGGGTTCAGTCTAGAAATTTGGAGGACGACGTGAGATGCACGTGGGATAGGTAGATGTTAAGGACAGATCACAGCCTATTCGAACAAGATTGACCAGTTTGATAGCCTGCTGGTGGATCATCTGGGATTCAAGGAATAGTGCTATTTTTAAAAATACTTATGCAGACACTCTGATGACGATAGCTAAGATTAAGAGTTTGGCAACCCAGTGGGAGAATATTCTGTCGTCTAAAGGCCAACTTACTTTGTGTGTGTGTGTGTGTTTTTTTTTTTTGCTTCTGCCGAGATTTTTTTCTCCCACCCATGTTGCTTAATTCATATTTTTAATGAATGAAGCAGGTAGCGTGCTATTTTTTTCTCAAAAAAAAAAACACGTCAATATTGACCTTCATGCACAGTATACAAAAATTGAACGTACGTACATTCCACATATGTATAGTAGTGGCTCGACCCATTAATGCCAATGCCGACCAAACCTAACAAGGTGTCGATCCCGATCCCTTAATTTCTAACAACTTGATTAATTTGCATTATTATCGTATAAAATAATCCAATTTGCATGCATTTATATGCGTAAAAAAAGTGTCTTTGCAATAATAAAATGGGTATAGAATGCATGAAGATCGTCTACCAAATTGATAACAAATTAATAGTGTTTTGCTATTAACGTCTTATCTTTTGAATCACCACTACTAAATAGTAAATTTTATACATCCAAGGAATGAAAAATAGATAGTAAATATTAATTTTCTACTACCAATAATATTTAAGTTTTTCTCTTTTGCATACTATCATTAATAATTAATGATAATGATTCGAAAGTCTAAGTTGATCAAGGTGTAATAAAACGGTGGAGTTCTATTTCAACCAATTCTCCTATTAGATTGTGAAGGGTAAGCCCTACACTTCTTTTAATTATTCTAATATTAATTTTGTAACTAATTTTAAATTATAATTAGGCAAAAGACTTTTATTCAAAGTGCAAGTAGAGAGAGTAAGATGCTCCATGAACTCAGTTAAAGCATTTGTGTTGTTGTGAATTGTGATGCTAATGCATGTTTTTTCCTTTTTTTTTTTCATCACACTTAATTACCGAAAGTATGTGGGTAATAATTTTACAGAAAAATGTCCACGTGTAAAAGAGAAAAAAAATGAAACTTTGCGGGCTTGAAAAGGCCTTGGCCACAAAACAAGATCAAGGCCCACCAGGATCAGTTACAAACACATATGGCCTAGGCCCACGGGCCAAATTTCTCACCATATCGCTTCTGTCATTCTGTGTCTATGAAACCACTCATTCGATAAATATGTTCTATACTAAAAATAGTACCCATGTATAAAAAAATAATTTTAATTATCAAATAGTTTTAGTAAATTAATAATAGAGAAACGTGGCCCCCAAATGGTGACGCGTCGCGGAAACGTTTCGCGGGGGTTTTTCGATACGGGTTCGTTTCGTGAAGATATTGACAACCCGTTAGGAAAATTGGGGGTACACTATAGCTGTCTCTGAATCGGCAATAACATTTTCTCATTTTTTCTTCTGTTTTTTTTTTATTTAAAAAAAAGACAAATACCTCTTCGACTCTTCGTTCAATCGTAGTATCAAAATTCCCCCTCTTTACGAAGAGAAACTCACGAGAACGGGGAAAAAAAAAAAATAGTCGCAGATCCCCAATTCTCACTTAATTCGCGATTCTTTCGATTTGGGGAGATAATCAGGTACATCTCTCCCTCTCTCGTGAATGATAATTTTTTTCTTTAATTTTTTAAAATTATGATTTACTTTTTATTCTGCTTTTAAGGCAAATTTCTCCGCATTTCATGGTTGGTTTTTGCATTTTTTTTTCTTAATTTAAGAAAATTCATGACTCTTTGTGTAATTATTGTATTGTGGTCTCTTAACTTTATACCTTGGTTATTCACTGGATTCGCCACCTTGTAATTGGCTATATATATTTGAGTTCAGCTGCAGTTGCATTTACCAATATATTCAACCAAAATTTGTTGTTCTAATTTACCATTTTTATGGTGAGTTCATTTTGTGCGCTGTGTGTTTTCGCGCATTTGTTGGTCATTGTTTGGTGGTGTATTACTTTAGATTGTATGAACCTTCATGCAGGTGTATGAAAAGTTTACAGGAATTCGATTTAGCGAGTCCTTCGTGTCGGTATAGGTGATGATGGAAAATTCATGAAATTGAGGCTGTTTTTTGAACAGATTACTGAGGAACTTGCCGAGCCCCTCGTATGTAATTCGGTTGTTGGTTTGATATCTATAGTGCTGTAGTTTGAAAATCATGTGTATTTGGATAAACAGATTGTTATCTTCGAATGAAAATTACTCTACTTTTTTGTTTATTGATCTGTGCTGACTTATTATGTTTGCTTCTTTTTTTTTCTTTTTTTTGAAAGCAGTATTAATGGATGATCATGTGAGGAAAAAGTCCCTTTTATTCTTTAGATAGCCAAAGGCTCTTCCATTCGTCTGTGGGGATGGAAAAGAAAAGAGCCACTGAAGAAAATGAATCGGGAATTGCTCCTCCTTCAAGATCGGTGGACAAATTTGGTTTTATAAAGCAAGATAATTGGGGAAATTCTGCCGAGGGCTTGACAAGAAGCAGATCTACAAACGACCGCGAAAGGTACAGGTTCTACCTTACTAATCTTTTGATTCTATTCACATATTTTGTTTGACGATAGCAACTGCTTAAGATTTTTATTCTTCAGGAGAACTTAATACGCTTCAACGATAATAGATGTGAAGTATGCATATCTGAGTTTAGATAATAAACATAATAAGAGACAGATTTCACATAAGATGGTTACATATAAGTTTTCACCGACCAATCTAGATTTTAATACTATAACGCTTGCCCCTGACTGTGCATTTAGAAGTCTCTATCAAAAAAAATTTGGGAGACACTCATCAACAATATGATTTGTCACTGTAAATGTCATATTTAGATCATTGACAAATCATATTGTTGATGAGTGCTGACATTCCGGTTGTAAAAAGGTGATTTGTATGCTCGTTTTAGCTTTCTTAGTAGTCAGTATTTTCTTTGAACTTCTGTCAGGGAGGAGAGGAGGATTAAAAAATGGAGGAAGATGATAGGTGTTGGTGGAAGCGACTGGAAGCAATATGTTAGGAGAAAACCTCATGTCGTCAAGAGGCGTATAAGGAAAGGAATTCCTGATTGTTTGAGGGGTCTTGTCTGGCAATTAATTTCTGGAAGTCGAGACCTCCTGCTGTTGAACCCTGGAGTTTATGAGGTACTCTTTCCTGTCCTTTTTTTTTCTTGGGCTAAACATTGACTTTTGCTTCCATAAAATATCTTAGTTGAAGCTTAAAGAAAATTATTTTTATGTAGTGAATCGTAGCAATATGTCGAACTAGAGGTTTTATTGTTGCATCTTTAGTTTGATTTTTAAATTTGTGTGCCAGTAAGATATACTTCTTTTTGTAGAATGTTGTTAGTGTCACCAATTGTTTCTCTGGTTAACCACTTACGGCTTATTCAAGTTTAGTCTGAAATTAGTAATTAACTTTGTTCTTCTGAATTTACTTTTTCTGCAAACAATCTATTCCTACATGCTAAACATGTGGACATAATTGTGTTAATGGACTTGAAAGAAACAGATCCACAGAATCGGAAATATTATAGGGGGAAAAAAAAAATCTGAGCAAGAGACTCAAATTCCGAGTAAAATCAAGCAAGATGAGTTACATTTTGATGGGTTCCATTGTGTTTAAACCAATCTGTGATTAGCATTTCCTTTTTAGTTTGTTAACAGCTTACTAATTTTCTGCTGCAGCGACTTGTGATATATGAGACATCGCCATCAGAACTGGATATCATTCGTGACATATCTCGGACTTTCCCTTCACATGTTTTCTTTCAACAGAGACATGGTCCTGGCCAGAGATCCTTGTACAATGTTCTAAAGGCATACTCTGTCTATGACAGGGATGTTGGATATGTTCAGGTTTGAGTCGAGATACTAAAGAAAACCTAAGATTTGGAAATTTCTAACTGACATAATTGAATAGGTAGCTTTTGGATATCTATAATGCAGCTGTTTTGATTGCAGGGTATGGGATTTTTAGCAGGTCTGTTACTTCTTTACATGAGTGAAGAGGATGCTTTTTGGCTATTAGTTGCTTTATTGAAGGGGGCTGTTCATGCACCAATGGAAGGGTTGTATCTGGTAATTAAAAATCTTTAAAAAGTTCTTGTTTTTAAATAAATACGTAGCTTTATTTTGATGTTGAGATGACATTTTCATTTAATTATTTTTCATTGTTTCTTGGTTCATCATTATTTGTGGGAAGAGGTTGCCTATGAGTATATCTTGATCTCTACTTGCAATGCTTCAGTATCTTGGACTAGCATTTATGTTTGTGCTTGTGAACAGGTCGGTCTGCCACTTGTACAGCAATACCTATTTCAGTTTGAGCAATTAGTGAATGAGTACATGCCAAAGTTGGGGCAACATTTTTCTGAAGAAAATATAAACCCAAGCATGTATGCAAGCCAATGGTTCATAACTGTATTCTCATATTCATTTCCGTTTCCTTTGGTTCTTCGCATTTGGGATGTTTTTCTCTATGAGGTTAGTATTGTCATGCTTCATATATTAAACACTATAAAATCAATCTCGTCACACTAAACTCACATTGAAAATAATTTGCATGAAAACTCGTCCTTTTCTTTCAAAGTGAGAATTTCTTACTTTATTTATTTGACTAGGAATAGCGCTCTCTATGTAAATTCATGCATGTTTTCCTACAAGGTGACTTACATTATCGCTCTGAAATTTTAAAATATCTTTTCTGCAGGGTATGAAAGTTGTCTTTCAAGTTGGGTTGGCTTTATTGAGATTTTGCCATGATGACTTGGTGAGCTTTTCTGCTGTTTTCTGATTGCTCTGATCTGATTGTAGAACTTCAATTTACTTGAAGCCCGTCTTGAACAACAGGTAAAGTTACCTTTTGAGAGACTTATACACGCTTTGCGAAACTTTCCCGAAGATGCGACAAATCCAGATACACTACTGCCGCTTGCGCTCTCATTTAAGGTGAAGATCAAAATTCATATGCACTCTTTGACCAACATATGAAACTGAGTCACACTTGTTGTTTTTCCTTCTTTTATACACATAGGTTTCGAAACACTTGGAGGAACTTGAACTAGAATATCAGAGGAGAAACGAGGGATCTGTAACTTGCGGAGTCTCATGTGGCAACCGGCTACTATCAATTAAATCAAAGACGCTAAGCAGGACTCGAACGACCGCTTGCGTCTTTCAGAATGAATCTTCGAGCTAAGCCCTCTGGCAGTAAGTCAAAAGTTATTAAGATAAATGGGCTCTATCTTATACAAATCCTTGTGTACAGCAGATACAATTATTTTCTCTCTGATTTGTTTGTTGATTGTTTTCATTCTCAAAATCTGGCTTTCATCGACCAAGTAATGCTGCTTGTATAATATTCTGTGCAGTCATTTGTTGTTGAATTTCGACTGTAAACTTACTGCCCTTGCCGATTTATTCGACATATGTATTTCATATAAATGACCAATTATACACTGAAAGGTGTCTCTTCAGATGATTTGTTGCTATTGTGATTTATTTGCATAGCCAATATGGGGGATGTAGATTGATTTGGATTTTCGCCCATGATATAATTTCAGGTAACACTTTTAGACCCTCTTCTTGTCAGGTTTTATCTCCTTAATGCCGGCCGCTGCTGCTGTTTGGAGATGCTTAGGGCTTCTGCCTCGCAGGAAAACATTTCTATGGCTTTGCTTGGTAGAGGATAGCAAAGAAGAGCCTCTGTAATATTGAGGTGAAATATGTGAGGATTACTGAAATGACGAAGGCTTGTTGTAATTTGTTTTGTTAAATGAAATGCCTACAGAATATTGATTTTCAAGGAAAAGAATAAGTTGGAGGAAATTGTATTCTGATTTTCCAGTTTATTTTTTTATTGAGAGAGTTACTTAATTCATTGAATTCTCTTCATATAAACTTTTTTTAAAAAAAATATTTTTTTACTTTTTTTTTTTACTTGCTTAGGGCCACTCCGGACCTTTTTAAGGCTGAACTCTTTTTTTTTAGATAAATTTAAAGAAAAAATGCACTGAGACCTGCTGAACAACAGGTCATATGGAAATAGCCTCTTAATTTTAACTTTTTTATTGAGTCCTCTTAAATTACATTTTTTAAAATTAAGTATTCGTAATGAATTAACTATTTTCAATTGAATAAATGAAAAATTACATCAAACTCATGATAATTTTATATAAATTTTCGCCTTTAAAATCAAAATTAATAATTTTAATTTTTTTTTAGTAGCATGCATTAAATTTGAATAAGAATAAATTACTAAAAGTTAAAAGGAATACCAGTGAGAAAAACTAAATTTAAAGTAGGCCATCTCAAAATGGCATTAAGTTGAGGAGGTTTCCGTATATTTTTGTCTAAATTAAACTAAATTAAATCAAATGCTTTAAGTTGGAATTCGAGCTCATTTACAAATTTAGGCGTTGAGGCACTCGTTCGAGCTCAGCACGTGTTTATCACGACCTGGTCTCCTCTTCCACCACCTCTCTCCCCACTCTCTTCTCCATCGTCGACGACCCCCACCAAACCCTAGCCTCGACCTCGCGCTAAAAGGTACGCTCTCTCTCTCTCTCTCTCTCTCTCTCTCTCTCTCTCTCTCTCTCTGGCCCCTCTCTCCCTCCTAATCAAATGGTAATCGATCGAATGAATCCCATCTGAGATCTACGAATCCTCTACTTCTGGGGGAGATTTTGTGTTGTTTGCTTCGATTTCCTTTCCCCTTATTATATTGTTTCAATCTGATTCTCTCTTCCTGATTTGTGAACCCTAATTTTGTTATGAGGCACTAGACTAGGTTGTGATAGCTAAACGACTACCGAATTGGATTTGCAAGGTGTAAGATCATGCACTTAGTATAACTTGTTCTTACTTACTTTTAGATTGTAGGGATAGGCAATTGTGGTTGATATTTTGATATTAGTACGTATAGTAGTTCTGCTATTTTGTCGATTAAGCTTACATGAAGGGGAAGTTTGAGCAGCGAATAGATGGATTATGAACTTTATCAATCTGATTGAGAGGTTTATTAACTCATGTGTGTCGTTAAGCAATTATATCATATGATTAAGAAATTTTGATGAGCCCTACCTTGTCGTGTATGCTCATTTAAATGCATAAATTGGAAGTTGTGACGGACAATCAGAGAAACGACCTCAAGGTGGTAGAGTGGTAGGGCAAACCACAAAATGTAAAGTAGAATCGCTACTCCACGATGCGCTTCCCAGTTACGTTCAGTCCTTATGTTGCTTAATCTCTATGGAGACATATTGCAAAGAAGCTGATAAAATGAGATGCAATATTCTTTTTTCTTCAAATGCTAAAATTTCATGTCGCATCCGACAATAATATTATTAGCTTATTTATTTCAAAAAATTCTGTTGAAGTAAGGCAATCAAGCTCAAAATCAGTCGTTTGATTGTTGTTTAATATCTGCCGATATGACCCAGTCCCTTTGTTTGCATGTTCTTGACGAATATACTTCTGTTCCTTAAGTGTTTTCTAATGCTCTAATTATCACCGTAATCAGGTACCTAGCGGGAAAAGTTGCTATGTCAGCCTTCCGAGCTTTCTGGAACAGTCCTGTGGGGCCAAAAACAACTCATTTTTGGGGACCCGTTGCTAACTGGGGCTTTGTCGTTGCTGTATGTCCTAACATCACTTGTTGATACATCATATGCTTTTTAGACTTAAAGACAAAATGCTATCTAATGTGGCAACAATTGATTGTATTGATTTTTTTTTTCCATATTAAATTTTAGCTTCTACTTTTATGCCTGTATCAGCTTACCTGATGTTTTCTCTGTTAATTGTGATAGCTGCAATATAGCTGAAAACTATGTATCACGGACACTTCTATAAGCCTCGCGTGTCCGTGTCGGACACGTGGACACTTCTTGGACGCGCGTGTAATGCCGATTCATAGCGCAAGCAATTAAAAAAAATATATATATTTTTTTATTTTACTTTTTTTATGCATATATAATGTAAAAAGATAAATATTTTAGCTTTTTGATGAATGCATACAAATTTTTTTTGATAATACAAATAAATTATGTATGGTGGAAATTTTTTTTCCTTAAAATATAGGAACTATCAATAAAAATTTTACTAATTTTCATTCGTATGAGAAATATAACAGTATTTTACCAAAAATATATATTTTATATATAATAAATATATTATTATATCAATAATATTATATTTTAGCGGTATCCATGCCGTGTCCGTGTCCTAATTTTTTGAAAGCTGCCGAGTCACCCTGTCCGAGTCGTGTCGTGTCTCGTGTCCCGTGTCAGTGTCTGTGACGCCTAGGCTGAAAATTAAGAGTTGTTATGGTTCCTCTTACTATGATTTTCTATTATTGTGCTATATAAAAATCGCATGGAGAAATTGATAATTTGTTCATATTCTCTAAGGTCATTTTCCTTCAAAACTAATCAATTCTGTGAAGTTATACTTCTTCCTGCGTGTGCTTAATTAGGATATCCCCTGTGAGGTGTATCTGCTAATTTATTTGTGGAGGCAGTTGTCAGCACGATGGTTTAATATATCTGTTTATGTGCTGTTAGAGAATCTCATTCTCAGAGCTTTACCAGGATTCTTTGAAACTCTTTATATTTTCTAGTTCCTTTCATTCTTCACATGCTTGGCAGAGATAGAGAACTTTGGGTGATTGAGATGTGATGTGATGGAAGTTCCAGTTGCCTAGGAGAATAGTCTGCAGGCACCCGTGCAAATTTATAATTGTGCTCTTTCATAGTTCTTGTCATTCTGGAGTCCTACTACTTAGATGATTATTTGCTAGGTAGAAACATGACATGACATTGTGTACTATCTGTGTTCATTCTAGTGCTTGAATAAGTTTGATTGGGAAATTGGTGGAGATATTTTCAAGCTACAATTTGTGTTATGTATTTCTGCTATCACACTTCATTTGTCTAAATAAGTGAACTTTGACCAGTTAATAAGCATTTTAAAAATCATTCAAATGGTATAATATTGATTGATAAGTCATAGAGTCCTATTTGCAGCTTGGATAGATCTTTTTCTAGGTGCAAAAGATGATAATTAGTAACTTGATGGAAAATCTTTTAAGATTTATTACCTCTTTTCTACTAGCTGTTCCAAAGTTGATAATCAGTTAGGAGTCTTTGACCAAGGAAAAGGGACAGTTTCTCATTTGTAAGCCCATAATTCTGCGATTTTTTTCATTTGGTTAGGTTTTAACCTGGATTGTAATCTTTGTCTTGTGATTGTTGATGTTCCTTTTGACCTTGCTCTAGTTGTACACTCTCTCCAATCTTTTCGATACCCTTCTTTGTGTTTGAGTATGGTTATGGATGCAGTTATATGACTTGTGATTGCTTTCTCAGGGTTTGGTAGATATGAAAAAACCCCCTGAGATGATATCTGGCAACATGACTGCAGGTAGAGACAGAAAATGAAAATTGTGGTTTATTTAATTCTCACAAGGCAAATATTAATTTTCAACTTTTACTTGTGCTGCAGCCATGTGCGTTTATTCAGCACTCTTTATGCGGTTTGCATGGATGGTAAAGCCTCGAAACTACCTGCTTTTAGCATGCCATGCCTCCAACGAATCAGTTCAGCTCTATCAGTTATCTCGTTACGCAAGGGCCCAAGGGTAAGTATCTCTGCAATTAAATCTCCTTTGGTAAATTCTTGATACTTTAGAGATGATAATTTGCCCAAGATGCGACGATAGACTTAGCTAGGTTCATCGAACCTACTTTGTCCGCTAATAATTTTAGCCCTATTAATATCACTACCTACAGGGGTACGGATTCACCTTAGATCATAACCCTGGTGCATCACATCCACATTGATTGTAGTAGACTCTCATTTTATGCCCCTAGTCTCTTTCTATCATAAGATCTATGCTTAGTAAGCATTATACTAGTTGCACCATTCAAATATTGGACCGGCTAATGTCATTTTCCCACTTGATGCTTACTTCTGCAAAGTTGGAAGTGTTATTCTTTTGTGCTCAATAGAATCATGTCGCTGGCATTATAATAGCAGATCTTGTGGATGTGCCGAATTTCTTAGTGTTTGGTTCACTGGCAAATTATGTGATAACCTGTTTCTTGCATACATGTCCTCATGTGTAGGGAATAATTGTTATTTTATTTATATTGACATTGATAATGGAGCTCCTATTTAAACTATGATAACAGATGCGCATATTCTTTCTTGTATTGCTTAAGCTCTGTAGTCTGGAAGTACATTAGTTTCTTCTGTGCTTTTGCCAATTTATTATGCAATTTATGATGCACATAATATTGACAGATACCTGGAAAACAAAGAGCCTGAGGTGCAACAATAGATTCTGAAAGCAGGTTGTATCTTTGGCTTATTCAATAAAGCGGTGATGTAACTGAAGCTTTATGTTGTTCGCATTGCAATTTGAATTGTTTGTACTCTTCTTTTTTTCAAAGATCTTGCAACTTCGCTTGTTCTCCTCCTAAATGTATTTAAACTGTATTGCGAATTTGTTGCTTTGTGGATTTGCGATTATCTGTTGGTATCCAAGAAGGTTGATTTTTTATATTTTTTTATAAATTTTTTTAAATAATTGGAATGACTATACGAGTAGTGTCAGTAGTAAAATAACTGCTTTCCGTTGGGGCTTGTGTATGAAAGTTTAGGTCCAAATTTATGCCACAGGCTAGAAGATCAAAGATTGTGCCGGAAGAATTTGTAGAAAAAATGTTACATGTGCACATTGTTATAGGATGCGCATCTTACATCTCATGATTCTAGAATTTAATAGATCCTTTTGAATTTTTAGTATAAAAAAATTTGTATGATAAGCGAGCAAATCCTTGTCGCGGAGAACGTTGGACGTAAATCTAACACCTTTAGCATTCTGCGTACAGGTAGCATTGCTCATTTCTTTAATGTTGGCTCTTGCTAAAGTTGTAATTTTACAACTCTTCATCAAACATAAGAAAGAAACAATCTAATGGGTTGTTTCTTTGCATGCAGTTCCTACTGCATTGCATGTCTAATTGCTCGTGGAGCGAATTTTATTATTTGAATTTATGCATTGGAACAGCAGATAAGATTACATCCAAATTAGCTACAGTTTTAGCTACAATAGTTTTAACAAGTAATTTTAAATAAGAAAAAAGGATACCGGCCTAATCAATTTGCAAACTAACAAAATATATTTTCTTCTGCAATGTATATATATCTCTTCGCTATATATATAAAGTTCTAGTCGAATGCATCCAAATTTATAGAATTTTTTTACTATATTCAATTAAACAAACTTTTACAATTGGGACTATTATATTTTTAACTATATATATTTTGAATTATACTGAATCAAACAACCTTCAAGAGTAGCAGGGTCGTCACCATCATTCTGGAAGAACCAAAGGTTGCGGAGAACAACAATCCTCGGTGTCGTTTCATTTTTTTCTTATTTGAATATAAATTACAGTTTATATAGGATTAGGTGGCAGGGGGGAAGGACTTAATTATGCTTCTTGTTGCTACTGAGCTTGCAAGGCATCTTGAAAACATCTTTTGCAGAAAAAGACGGATAAGTGGGTGAAATTTACGTTTTATTTATTTGGCCGAAGAAATCCTTGGACGTTCGAGTTTAAACAATGTGAGCGCATGTACGATTTGTCTAAGAAATACAAATTAATAACAATAAAATATGAGGCCCTTATTTGAATATTGCCAGGTCTCCATCCATCGTACGTGCTAAAATATATAGGAGAAAGGCATGCCCGACGCATTAACAAGTCCTATTCGGTATCACGAGTCGAGTCGCCCAACGTCATTAAGAGACCGTTTGGTTAGTTGTAATTATAAATACAATATAGTTAAAAATACATGTAATTAAAAAAACAACAGTTGTAACTATATGCATCGTGTTTGGCTGGATGTAGTAGAAAGCTAGCGCTGCAACTATAAATAATTCGTTTGGTTACATTCAATTGAAAAATAATTTTTAAAATTTTAAAATTTTATATATATATATATATATATATGATGGTGAGATTATTTTTATTTTTTTAAAAAAATATTTTTTATTTAAAAAGTAATTAAGGAGGTAAACATATCTTTTGTTTAAAGTTACTCTCTCCAACTGCTGCAGTTGGAACTACGCTAATTTGGGAGTAGTTCGAAATGGTGCAGTTGGGCCTCCTCCTGCAGTTTCTACTGTAGCAATTGGAGTTAGATACATCAAACCAAACATCGAATTTGTATTTGTATGTAGTTACAACTGCAGTGCAGTTGCAACTACATGCAACCAAACGGCCCCTAAGTAAATTGGAGTTAAAGCAACCGAAAAAGGTAATTACACTTTTGGTCCACAATCTCTGAGGCGCGTGATATTTTAGTCATCGAATTTTAATATGTTGTAATTTTTTATTTGAACTATGAAGTGCATAGCACTTTAATTTTCGAATTTTAATTAGTTGTAATTTCAGACTCGAAGTATAAGTAATGTGACACTTTAGTTCTCGAACTTTTCGGATTATTGTAATCAAATTCCACAACCTATTTTTTATGAATAAGTATCGATGAATTACTAACATCGAAGTGATATAACATTTTAACTATTGTTACTTCATCAAGTAGGATATTACTATAATTTAGAAAGTTCGAATACTAAAATGTCACATACTTCATAGTTTGAGTCAGAAATTACAACTAATTAAGATCGAAGATTAAAGTGTCACGTACCTTATAGTTCGAGCTAAAAATTATAATTAATTAAAGTTTGAGAACTTAAGTATCACACGCCTTATAGTATGAGTCAGAAAAACTTGAGAACTAGACTATCACATTCCTCATAATTAGAGGACCAAAAGTTTTATTTACATAGAAGCTCAATTCTATGGATATATATATATATATATATATATATATTCTTTGTTTAAAATTTAGCCACTTTAATGCACATAATAATAATAATAATAATAATGTAATCTTTGCGGAAATCCCAACCGGAGCCTCGAGAGTCTTGGAATTAGGTTGACATGGGGGGCCAGGAACTTCCTTCCAACTTTCATGCATAAAAAATTTCCACGCATATATATCAGATGGACTAGAGCAGATTTTTCTAATGCACGAGGTTGGACTAAGAAAACCTGTCAACAATCACAGCGGGTTATGATCAGCCTCTAGTGCGCATGCATTTACGTTTGTTCTCAAATGGGAATCGGTGATTACAACAGCATGATAATATATACAATTATTATTATTATCAGGCTCTAGTACGCATTTAATAGCAGGAATCAGTACTAAAGATATCCACTAGATTAGACCTTCTGCCTAAACATGGTACGTAATTATTATTCAAAACAAAAGTACACAAAATAAATAAATAAAACAAAATTTATGTCACGTAAGGATAGAAATTAAACTCCAATTCTGAATTTTGACGGGTGCCATTTTTTCTGGGCCCACAAGATTTTTTCACTCTATGATCTGCGCCAACGTTAGCGATCTTCTGCACGTCGACTAACATCTATCTTACACCGCCTTGATCAAGTTTTTGTTTTTGTTTTCGTTTAACTTCGTTCTTCTTTTTCTTTTTTGTTTTGGTGGCAGGAGTGTCCGCATGTGCGTTCATCTTTCCAGTTTCTATTGTATCCGCCAAAGTGCATATATATATATAGCTCCAATAATAATACACATCTTATTCAAAATCGTTGGTGTGTGTGACCATCTGTCTCATTCTTGTCAGTTTAAGAACACATACGGTGAATGCAGCTGCATGTTATCGTACTAATAGGATAAAGCTCTTTGTCTTATCAAAATGTTTTCCACGAATTCAAATCGAGGATCAAAACTAAATTTGGTGGTTTTGAAAGTTATGATATCCTGATGGAAAGATGTTGGGTTCGGTAATTTTTTTTGGTTCTAAGTTAACGGTGTAAAATAATTCTAATATATTATTTTTTGATAAAAAAAATTTCGTCATTTTAATTATGTTTGACAATCCCGATCTTTTATTGAAAAGCCTTAATTAATCTCCATTTTCATAACATTACTCATTTGTAATTGTTCATTTTGTGATCTTTCAATATAATAGATAATAATTTTTTAAAAAAAAACATACAATTCAATTCCTGAACACTTATATGCTACTATGTCATGTTTGACGGTGCCGATTACTAATTCAAAGTTTTTATCTTTTAAAATGGCATGGAGCCCATTTGGAATCGAGGTTCATCCAACACTAATAAAGAAAATAGAGTTAGAAGAAAATCATGTAAGTATATGTTTTTCTATTATTCAGTGAGAACGCGAAAGATATATCGTAATCTTCTTGCATTATGATATGCATAATGAGACATTATATATGGAAACAAATAAAATATTTTATCAACGTATTTTTTACTACACATAATGTAATCTTCTTGTAATTCCAAGCAGAATCTTAATAGGACGGGATGAATTAGTGTAGTTTTTCTATGCCTAGAACACCAAAACATCAAACAATAAACGGAGAAAGGCATAAGAGTAAAGCATATCAGCTAATTATTGTGACGCCCTAATTCTTGAAAAGAAGGGACCTCAGAGGCATTTGCCTTTCCATTTCTTGGATAGATAGAAAAGGAGAGCTGAGCTTTTTTTTTTTTTTTTTCGTATTGTCAAACAATTGAACAATGAAAATTTGTCCTATTAATAGATTAATAATAACTAGATTCCGCGCATCTTGTCACTACCGCCTTCATTAATTGCAGTCCTCAATTAATTAATAACAAAAATAAAAGATGCTATAGGCACCTCATAATATGTTTTAAAATATTATTAACATATAATTTTATTTAAAATTTTGGAAATGAAACTAGGACGCTATTAATATTTTTTTAGGTTAAAGCCGTAAAAAATTTATTAGAAAAAAGTACTTGATTACATCATATATCATGTTGGAAATAACATAGGCGCATTCACATAAAAAGGAAGAGGAAAAATATCAATATCTCGAAAATTACATAAAGGATGAGAGTGAAAGATAACATTCCGGCCCCAAACCTAAGCAAGAAAAGAAAAAATATAATGAGCGGCATTCACATCTGAACCAAATAAATCAAGCTCATAACAATGAAGCTCATGACAGAAAATAAAATATGATAGACAAAAATAATCATCTAGTCTGTACTCCGATTTAAACTCATGTCCCTTGAATTATATCAGAGTGTCTCTATATATCTTCGAATCTATCAAGCTCCAGTATGAAAAATACTCATGAAGTTTATTGAGCTTGACAGAGTTAAAAAAAACAGAAATTCTGAATATAAAAAGCGGAACAATAAAGAGACGATAAATTTTTTTTTTTTTTTCCTTCGGAGGCCCTAGCTGCTTCCACCATTATTGCTTAATTTATCTTGCTTAATGAATGAATCAGGTAGCTTACTACCTATTTCTCAAAAAATAATAAGGAGACCATGAGCTAGATAATTGTGGAAAAAACCTCCGAGAAGATTTGATAAAATCACTCCTGAGCTTTTGTAATCATATAAAATTTTAAAAAAGACAAAGGGAGAAATATGACCAACAAGAAACCTAGCTAGAGTGCATATTTTACACCTATGCTGTAAGGTATGTACATAGCATTGCTCATTTATATTTGCTCAGTGCAAAGTGTAGTTTGTGTAATAAATGTGGTTTGAATAACATCAGTAACACAACAATCTACCTAGTAAAATTTTTACACCATCTAAATAATTACTTTATGTTGCCAACAGTACTCCTCCATAGGCATAAATAAATGAAAGGAGAAGCTAAAATGAGGCATGCAGATACTATAAATGCATAGCATATGCATGAACTCCTTTTGAGCCCCTACCTAAAGGAGAGCACCCCGAATTAAGTTTCTATGGCTCTTTCTCAGATGATTGCCTCCCTGCCTTTTGTTGTTCTCCTACTACTCCCTCTTCTACTCCTCACAAGAAGAAAGAGGAGCAGCACATCACTAAAACTTCCCCCGGCCCCTCCCAAGCTCCCATTAATCGGCAACCTCCACCAGTTAGGGAGTCTCCCCTACCGCTCCCTCTCTCGGCTCTCGCAGCGATACGGCCCCCTCATGTACCTAAAACTTGGCAGCAGGCCGACCGTCGTGGTCTCCTCTGCCAACATGGCACGGGAGATCCTAAAGACGCACGATCTGGAGTCCTGCAGCCGACCGTCCCTCACCTCGTATACAAAGCTCTCCTACGGTGGCTCGGACATCGGCCTCGCGGCGTACGGAGGGCAGTGGAGAGAGCTCCGAAGGATTTGCATCATCGAACTTTTCAGTGCCAAGAAGGTCGCCTCGTTTCGATCCATTCGAGAAGAAGAGGTGGAAAGAACTATGAGCTTCATTTCCGACTGCTCAACCAGTTCTCTCCCTGTCGACTTGAGCAAAGAACTGATAGCGCTTACGAGCACTATCACTTTCAGAATGGCTTTCGGAAGGAGCTACCATGATGTTGGAAGCAGGTTCCAGATGATTCTGAATGAAGCACAAGCCATGCTCGCGGGCTTTTTCATCGCGGACTACTTGCCTATCATCGGATGGGCCGATTGGCTCACAGGGATGAGGGCTAGGCTCGAGAAGAACTTTATTGATCTTGATCGGTTCTACCAAAAAGTCATCGACGAGCATCTCGATACAGTGCAGCAGCAACGTGACTCCGGCGAAGACTTTGTGTATATATTACTGCGCATGCAGAAGTACGAGAAGAGTCTAACCACAGACCAGATCAAAGCAGTTCTTATGGTAAGCAAAATTTCCGATGCCGAATCACATAAAACATTTTCCTATATTATTCTACACAAGTTTACTTAATTTTGCAGAATGTTTTCCTTGGTGGGAGCGACACGTCCTCAGCCGCCGTGGAGTGGGCGATGACGGAGCTAATGAGGCACCCGCAAGCGATGAAAAAAGCTCAAGAAGAAGTAAGAAGCCTCGTCGGGAGGAAAGGAAAGGTGGAGGAGAGCGACATCGACCAACTACGCTACCTCAAGTGCGTTGTGAACGAGACCATGCGGTTGCACCCGGTAGCTCCCATGCTGATTCCAAGAACAACATTGCAGCATTTCAAAATCAACGGCTATGATGTCCCGCCCAATACGATGATATACATCAATGCTTGGGCGATCGGAAGGGACGGGAGTTACTGGGAATCGCCGGAGGCGTTCAAGCCGGAGAGGTTCATGAATAGCTCGGATCTCGAGTTCGCAGGGAAGGACTACAATTTGATACCATTTGGGGAAGGTCGCAGGATCTGCCCAGGGAAGAACCTCGGGATTAAAACGGTCGAGATCATGCTCGCCAACCTTCTTTACTCCTTCGACTGGGAACTTCCAACGGGTATGGCGAAGGAGGACATCAACATGGATGAGGCGCCGGGCATTGCTGTGCACAAAAGACATGCTCTCCGCCTTCTCGCCACTAGATATATATAGCGGCATCTATAGCTAGTTTATATATATATACACCACTGTGCATCTATGTATCATCTCTCTACGATCTACCCATTTCTATCTATTATGTGTCTTACTAGCTATCTTATGTGTAGTATACATAGCCGACCTGGCTTGACCTGGCCTGACCTACATGCCCCTTTCATCTAGGAAGTATTTGGTTGTTGATACTTAATTTACGTTAAATATTATTACTATATATGTTAATCTAATAAAGGATTCATTCAATTAAATATGATTTAAACTGTTTGGATCATTTAATAAAGATTCATCTAGGATTTACTGGCTCAAATAAAAAAGACCAGTTCAATGGTTTCTCAAATACCTCTGAACTGAAAACCATATAGACCTAAGAGTTTGAGAACGCATTCTCTAAAGGCAAATTTTCTAATGTTCTAGAGATCAAAAATAATTTGAAAATTGCTAATTGGAAATAAACTGGTGGATTGTGCCAATTGGCCAAATTCAAAAGGAAAAAAATAAAATTGATAAAAATAGAAAAATAAAATAATGCCGCGAATGATAAAAGTAAGGATCAGTATCTATGTCACATTTTTTACCTGTTTCTCCCCATCTATTTTCTATGTCGCTACAGTTGATATTTTCTACTTCTCTTCCTCGTTATATGATGATGCGAAGAGAACAGGAAAAAGAAGAAGAAGAAGCGTACGTGGATGCAAAATCAAAACATATTTGAAGATTTTTTACACAGAATAAAGAAATTAAAGTATTGGTTACTCTTAGAAATTACTATAATCATGTTTCACATGAAATTAAAAGTGAGTTTGCTGAAAATAATAAATTGGACATTATTTGTCGCAGATAAATTGACCTTATTTTTCTCTGCAGGAAGGAGGTATTTTCGGGTGCGATGTGCGAGTAAGGTTAACGTAGAAGAGAAAGATGTAATTTATTTCGATTGGAACTGATAAAGTGAAATAGGAGGAAATCATAAAGAAATATGACGATTTGATGTACAAAAGTGGTGGATAGAGGGCGAGTTTGTTTGTCAGTTAAATTTAAATTATAAATTAAAATTTTAAAAAAGATTAAATAGTCAAATCTAAATTGATGATAGTTAAAAAAAGTTTTATATATTTTACCTTCTTTCTACTCAAGCTCGGTAATCTGGGCGTATGTAGGAGTGTAATTTGGGCATGCCCGGTCGGCACGACCCGCATTCAGTCAGGCCAAAATTTTTGGACTCCCAGCCCAGCACGGCCCCTTGGCCTAGACAGAACGGGCCAGGCCGGGCTGAGCTTTAGGCCAGCTCTTTTTTGAATTATTAATTTAATTTAAAAATATATGAAAATTTAAAAAATTAAAATTAAAAATACTTTTAAAAAAATAATATATTATTGAAAAAGTTTCAAAATTTTAAAAATATTTATAGAAATTATAATTTTTTTTAAAATTTTAAAATTTAAAATATTTTTTCAACCAAAGTACCTTCACCGTCAGTCAATTTTTTTAACTATTAAAGAGAATATTTTGGTCCAAATAGGACCAAAATACCTAAGTCCCAATGGTCTGCCCCAAGGGCGGCGGGCCAGGTCTGTGGCCTGGCTCCTAACTCTAAAAGCATTTGGAGTTAGGAGACCTTAGGAGTTGGATTGTCCATATATAGCTCCCAAGGGTCAGGCCGATCTGGCTCAGTAGGCACGGCTCATATGGACAGTGTCATGCCGGGCAAGAACCTCCCCTTAGGCTCGGCACGGACCAGATCTGTCTCAGACCGTAATCATACATAATTACGCTTTTGATCCTCAATCTCTGAGGCACGTGATATTTTAATTCTCGAAATTTTAATAATTCGGACTATGAGGTGCGTAACACTTTAATTTTCGAACTTTAATTAGTTGCAAATTCAGACTCAAACTATAAGTAATAGGACACTTTAATCCTCGAATTTTTTGGATTATTATGATTAAGTCCCACAACCTAGTTTTTTTTAATAACTATTGATGAATTACTAATATCGAAGTGATATAGCATTTTAACTATTATTACTTCATCAAGTAGGATATTACTATAATTCAGAAAGTTCTTTTTTTTTTTTTTGAGAAAGAGGTAGCGGTCTACCTGCTTCATTTATTAAGCAAAATAAACTTGGCATACAAGGTGGAAGCAGCTAAGGCTTCCGAAACAGGTACGAGATGCGTAACAGAAACAAATCGGACCAATAACGTAAAAATCAGAAAGTAGAAGAAGAAGAAGGGAGAAAAGAGGGGGATGAAAGGAAGAATATGGGTGCAGCCCAAAGGCTAGTGGCGATCAGGTCCGTTCAAGCCAAGACGTCATCAAAAGTTTGATGCGTTCGAGAGCCCAAGTCGCATTGGGAGGCTTCGAACGGAAGATTATGTTGTTTCTTTCGGTCCAGACGACCCACCAGGTTGCCGCCAATAGTGTTAGCCCTCTAGCTGTCCTGCCGGCATCAGGAAAGTTTGAAGAAATGATCCAGAGGTCTTCTACGTCACCTGGATCATCAACTGAACCGTGTAAGCCCTCAGTATTGAGAAATAGGAAACGAACGAATACGCAGTGGCGAAAAAGGTGATCGCAGCTTTCCATAACTGACGCGCAGAAGACACAGTCTTGTTGGACCAGTATCCCTCGAATAAGCAATCTATCAGCTGTTAGAAGTCTCTTACGGAGAAGCAGCCAGGTGAAAATTTTAATTTTGATTGGGACCCTCAATCTCCATATTTGATGTTTCGTTGGGTCTCTCTGCCCTGCGTCTGTGAGGAACTTATAAAGAGATTTGACCGTGAACAGCTGATTGGAAGTCCACCGCCATTTGTGTAGGTCCGGCCTACTTAGGGGAGAGTACTGGAGAAGCAGATCTTTAAAGAGTGATAATTGTCTGAGGCTGTCAGCGGATTGGGATGCCCTGAAGCCTCTACAGATGAAGCGCCATCTCCATCCGTTTGAGTTCCAACATTGAGACACACGAACATCCTTGTTTGTTATAAAACTGAAAATATCTGGGAACAAGGTTCGAAGAGGGACTTCTCCTATCCAGATATCAGACCACATCCTGATACTAGTTCTGTTACCTAGTTCGTAGGAAGTACTGCATTTAAATGCATCGCGACAACGTAGCACACTTTTCCACCACTGCGAATAAGGAGTAAAAGTTTTGCCCTCGTAAAGCGGCCTTCGTCTGGTGTAATACAAAGATCTAACTAGTTTGCACCACGGAAGATGTGGCTCGTTAAAGAATCGCCACCACCATTTGGTTAAAAGTGCCAGGTTCATGGAGCTCGATTCTTTGACCCCTAGACCACCTTCTTCCTTGCTTTTGCAAATAGTTTTCCAGCTGACGAGGCATGCGCCCCCGGCAACATTTGAGCTCCCTTGCCAAAAGAAGGCTCGTCTAAGAGCTTCTATTCGGTGTATAACCCATTGTGGCGCTTTGAAGATGGACAGGTAGGAAAGCATGGACAGGTGTAATTCAGAAAGTTCGAAAACTAAAATATCACATACTTCATAGTTTGAGCTAAAACTTACAACTAATTAAGATCGAGGATTAAAGTGTCACACACCTTATAGTTTGAGCTAGAAATTATAACTAATTAATGTTTAAGAACTAAAATGTCACGCGTCTTATATTATGAGCCAGAAAAATTTGAGAACTAGACTATCACATTCCTCATAATTTGAGGACCAAAAGTTTTATTTACACAAACAATAGCATATATATAGAGAGAGAGAGAGAGTCCGGTTACTATACTCTTATGAGTACAATCACTTCATACTCATAAATTATTTTCGATGATGGAGCTTCCAATCGGCGATCTATACCGTTAAATATGATTTAGAGCAATTAAAACTTGTAGAAATCAAATTTCATAATTTTTTTACATCATTTACCTAGTGATCAAAAGATTTCAAAATTGATAATTTTTAACGGTCGGTATGGGATACTTGCTAGTTTAACGGTGTAAAAGAATCGAAATTAATTAAATTTTTTATAGAAAATTTTATTCACTATCTAGATAAGGATCAATAACTTCGATCTTAAATTGAAGGATCGGGATAATCTATTTTTAGGACGTCGTTCAATTTTGACTGTTCATTTTATGTCCGCTTGATGGACTTTATATAGTTTTGAAAAATTATAAAATTTATTTTCTAGATGTTTCAAATGCTCAAGATCATATTTAACGGTGTGAATTGTCGATTTGAAAACTCCATCATTGAAAACAACTTTCAATTGATGCATTGGAAACTGTAAGAGACGATGTATCTGTAGCAAATAAGATTGCATCCAAATTAGCTACAGTTTTAGCTGTAATAGTTGTAACAAGTAATTTTAAATAAGAAATAAGGATACCAGCCTAATCAATTTTCAAACTAAAAAAATATACTTTCTTCTATGGATATTGTTAAATATAAAAATATATAAACACCGTTCTTTAACAGCTTAAGTTTTTAGAGTACAACGGTTGTTTAACATGGTATCAGAGCAGGAGGTCCTGAGTTCGGGTCATGCCAGGCTCCTAGCATTATTAATTTCCTCCTATTTAATTCAAATCCACGTCATAGGCCTTGCAAAAAGTCTCGAATCCAGACGTGAGGGGAGTGTTAAATATAAAAATATATAAACACCGTTCTTTAACAGCTTAAGCTTTTAGAGTACAACGGTTGTTTAACAGATATAATCTCTTCAATATATATATACAGGGATACAATTTCTCAATACAGTTACTAGTTAAATGCATCCAATTTAATAGAATTTTTTACTATATTCAATTAAACAAAAATTTAGAATTGGAACTGTTATGTTTTTAACTATATATATTTTGAATTAGACTAAATCAAACAACTTTCAAGAGTATCAGGGTCGTCATCATCATTCTAGAAGAACCAAAGGTTGCGGAGAACAACAATCCTCGGTGTCCTTTCATATTTTATTGTTCTCAGGTTCTTTTTTTTTCTTTTTTTTTTGTTTGAACATAAATTACAGTTTATATAGGATTAGGTGACACGGGCTAGCGACTTAATTATTCTTCTAGTTGCTACTTAGCTTGTAAGGCATCTTGAAAACATCTTTTGCTGAAAAAAACGGAGAGGTACTGGGTAAAATTTGCGTTTATTTATTTGGGATGTTCGAGTTTAAACAATGTGAGTGCACATGATTTGTCTAAGAAATACAAAATAATAACAATGAAAAATGAGGCCCTAATTTGAATATTGCTAGGTCTCCATCCACCTTACGTGCTAAAATATATAGAAGAAAGGTATGCTGGACGCATTAAGTCCTATTCGGTATCAAGAGTCGCCCAACGCCATTAAGTAAACTGGAGTTAAAATAACCGAAAAGGATAATTACACGTTTGGTCCTCAATCTCTGTGGCGCGTGATATTTTAGTTCTCGAACGTTATTATATTGTAATTTCTGATTCGAACTATGAGGTGCGTAACACTTTAATTTTTAAACTTTAATTAGTTACAATTTCAGACTCGAACTATAAGTAATGCGACACTTTAGTTCTCAAACTTTTCGGATTACTATAATCAAGTCCCACAACTTAATTTTTTTGAATAAGTATTTATAAATTACTACTATCGAAGTGATATAAATTTTAACTACTGTTGCTTCATCAAGGGATATTACTACAATTTAGAAAGTTCGAAGACTAAAATATCACATATTTCATAGTTTGAACCAGAAATTACAACTAATTAAGATCGAGGATTAAAGTGTCACACACCTTATAGTTTGAGCCAAAATAATAACTGATTAAAGTTTGAGAACTAAAGTGTCACGCCTCTTATAGTTTGAACCAGAAAAATTTGAGAACTAAAGTATCACATTCGTCATAATTTGATGACCAAAAGTTTTATTCACACAAACAATAACATATAAAGATATATATATATATATATATATATATATATATATATATATAGAACTAGGCTACTATGCTATTAATAGCACCAAGTCATTGGTGCTACCAAGTTTTCAGCCATTGGATTGAGAGATGTGCGGTTAGGATGATGTGGGCCCCCTAGGGTTGAGTGGGTGGTTGGTTGAATAGTATGATCTAACAGGTGAAAATGATCAAAGGGGTGGATCTAACGGCGAAAAACTTGATAGAACCGAGTGCTTCGTACTATTGATAGCATAGTAGCCGGACTATATATATATATATATATATATATATATATATATATATATATATATATATATATATATATATATATATATATATATATAGAGAGAGAGAGAGAGAGAGAGAGAGAGAGAGTTGAGCTAGAATACTATCGATAGCAAACGGGCACTTTTGCCACCCATTTGTTTTCGATGATGGAGCTTCCAAATCGACGATCGTCACCGTTGAACATGATCAAGAGCATTTAAAATATCTAGAAACCAAATTTCATGCTTTTTCGACATCATTGGCCTAATAATCAAAAGGGTTTCAAATTTTATAATTTTAATGGTCGATATGAGACGTTTTCTTGTTTAACGGTGTAAAGATATTCAAATCAATTGAATTTTTGTTAGAAATTTTTTTAAACTATTTAAAACAAGATCTATACTCTTGATCTTGATTACAAAACTCCTATCATCACTTTTTAAAGAATATTTATTTTCAACAATTCATTTTTGTGTCTACTTGATGGATAAGAAAATAATATCGAAAAAGCATGAAATTTGGTTTCTAGATACTTTAAATGCTCTAGATCATGTTCAACAGTACCGTTCGTCGATTTGGAAGCTCCATCATTGAAAACAAATGGGTGGCAAAAGTACCAGTTTGCTATCAACTCCATATATATATATATATATGGAGAGAGAGAGAGAGAGAGAGTGTCCGGCTATGGAGGTTTTAAAAGAACCAAGCACTTGATGCTTGTAAGTATTTCACCGTCGGATCTATCCCTTTAACCAATTCCACCTCTTAGATTATACAATTCCGCCAACTGCCCACTCAATTCTAGGGGACCACTATTATCCTAACCCTATGAATCTTCATTCAAAGACCAAAAACTTACAAACATCAATGATTTGATACTTTTAAAATTATATGAATTCAATTCTCTTTCTCTCTCTCTCTCTCTCTATATATATCTATATATATATATATATATATATATATATATATATATATATATATATATATATATATATATATATATATATATATAAATTCTTTGTTTAAATTTTAGCCACGTTAATGCTCATAATAATGTAATTTTTGCGGTAATCCCAGCCGGAGCCTCCAGAGTCTTGGAATTAGGTTGACATGGGGGGCCAGGAACTTCCTTCCAACTTTCATGCATAGAAAATTTTCACGCATACCAGATGGACTGAAGCAGATTTTTTTAATGCACGAGGTTGGACTGAGAAAACCTGTCAAAAATCACAGCAGATTATCAGCCTCTAATGCGCATTTACGTTTCCAAGTCGGAATTGGTGATTACAACAGCATAATATATACTATTATTATCAGTCTCTAGTGCGGATTTACGTTTTCAGTTGGAATCGGTGATTACAACAGCATATATAATATATACTCTTTTTATCAATCTCTAGTGCGCATTTACGTTTTCAGTCGGAATTAACCGGTGATTATAACAGCATAATATAGTAGTATACTACTAATATCAGTCTCCAGTGCGCATTTAATAGCAGGAATCAATATTCCTAATAACAGCATAATATATAGCCACTCGATTAGACCTTCTGCCAAACATAGAAGCTAAAAGGAGGCATGCAGCTGATACTATAAATGCATAGCATATGCATGAACTCCTTTGAGTCCCTACCTAAAGGAGAGCATCCCAAATTAAGCTTCTATGGCTCTTCCACACATGATTGACTCCCTCCCTTCCCTACTTGTTCTTCTTGTCCTCCTACTGCTCCCTCTTCTATTCCTCACAAGAAGAAGGGGGAGCAGCACAGCACTAAAACTTCCCCCGGCCCCTCCCAAGCTCCCAGTAATTGGCAACCTCCACCAGCTTGGAATACTCCCCCACCGCTCCCTCTCTCGGCTCTCGCAGCGATACGGCCCCCTCATGTACCTAAAACTCGGCAGTAGGCCGACCATCGTGGTCTCCTCTGCCAACATGGCCCAGGAGATCCTAAAGACGCACGATCTGGAGTCCTGCAGCCGACCGTCCCTCACCTCGTTTACAAAGCTCTCCTATGGTAGCTCGGACATCGCCTTCGCGGCATATGGCGAGCAGTGGAGAGAGCTCCGAAGAATTTGCATCATCGAACTTTTCAGCAGCAAGAAGGTCGCCTCGTTTCGATCCATTCGAGAAGAAGATGTGGAAAGAACTATGAGCTTGATATCCGACTGCTCAACCAGGTCTCTCCCTGTCGACTTGAGCAAAGAACTGATCTCGCTCACGAGCACTATCACCTGTAGAATGGCTTTCGGAAGGAGCTACCATGACGTTGGCAGCAGGTTTCAGACGATTCTGAACGAAACTCAAGCCATGCTCGCGGGCTTTTTCATCGCGGACTACTTGCCTATCATCGGATGGGCCGATTGGCTCACAGGGATGAGAGCGAGGCTCGAGAAGAACTTTATCGATCTTGATCAGTTCTACCAAAAAGTCATTGACGAGCATCTCGACACAGTGCAGCAGCAACGTAACTCTGGTGAAGACTTTGTGCATATATTACTGCGCATGCAAAAGGACGGGAAGAGTCTAACCACAGACCAGATCAAAGCAGTTCTTATGGTAAGTAAAATTTCCGATGCCGAATCACATAAAATATTTTCCTATATTGTTCTACACGAGTTTACTCTTTTTTGCAGAATGTTTTCATTGGTGGGAGCGATACGTCCTCAGCCACCGTGGAGTGGGCGATGACGGAGCTAATGAGGCACCCGCAAACGATGAACAAAACTCAAGAAGAAGTAAGAAGCCTCGTCCGGAGGAAAGGGAAGGTGGAGGAGAGCGACATCGACCAACTACGCTACCTCAAGTGCGTTGTGAAGGAGACCATGCGGTTGCACCCGGTGGCTCCCATGCTGGTCCCAAGAACAACGTTGCAGCATTTCACAATCGACGGCTATGATGTCCCGCCCGATACAATGATATACATCAATGCTTGGGCGATCGGAAGGGACGAGAGTTACTGGGAATCGCCGGAGGCGTTCAAGCCGGAGAGGTTCATGAATAGTTCGGATCTCGAGTTCGCAGGAAAGGACTACAACTTGATACCATTTGGGGAAGGTCGCAGGATCTGCCCAGGGAAGAACCTCGGGATAAAAATGGTCGAGATCATGCTCGCGAACCTTCTTTACTCCTTCGACTGGGAACTTCCAACTGGTATGGCGAAGGAGGACATCAACATGGATGAGGCGCCGGGCCTTGCTGTGCATAAAAGACACGTTCTCCGCCTTCTCCCCACTAAACATATATAGCGGCATCGATAGCTAATATATATATATATATACCAAGCACTTGGTGCTTGTAACTTTTCCACCATTAGATTTATCCCTTTAATCATTTTCACCCGTTAGATCATACTATTCAACCAACCACCCACTTAACCCTAGGGGGCCCACATCATCCTAACCGCACATTTTTTAATCCAAGAGCTAAAACCTACAAGCACCAACGACTTGATACTTTTAAAAACATAGGAGCTCAATTATATATATATATATATATATATATATATATATATATATATATATATATATATATATATATATATATATATATATAATTAGGCTACTATACTATTAATAGCACCAAGTCATTGGTGCTATTAGGTTTTCGGCCATTGGATTAAGAGATATGCGGTTAGGATGATGTGGGCCTTCTAGGGTTGAGCGGGTGGTTGGTTGAATAGTATGATCTAACGGGTGAAAATAGTCAAATGGGTAGATCTAACGGTAGAAAACTTGGTAGCACAAGTGCTTGGTGCTATTGATAGCATAGTAGCCGAATTCATATATATATATATATTATATACCACTGTGCATCTATGTATCATCTCTCTATGATCTACCCATATCTATTATGTGGTTGTTGATACTTTCCATTAAATATTATTACTATATATGTTAATCTAATAAAGGATTCATTCAATTAAGTATGATTTAAACTGTTTGGATCATTTAATAAAGATTCATCTAGAATTTACTGGCTCAAATAAAAAAGACCAGTTCAATGGTTTCTCAAATACCTCTGAACTGAAAACCATATAGGCCTAAGAGTTTGAGAACGCATTCTCTAAAGGCAAATTTTCTAATGTTCTAGTGATCAAAAATAATTTGAAATTTGCTAATTGGAAATAAACTGGTGGATTGTGCCTATTGGCCAAATTCAAAAGGAAAAAAATAAAATTGATAAAAATAGAAAAATAAAATAATGCCGCGAATGATAAAAGTAAGGATCAGTATCTATGTCACATTTTTTACCTCTTTTTCCTCATCTATTTTCTTTGTCGCTACAGTTGATATTTTCTACTTCTCTTCCTCGTTATATGATGATGCGAAGAGAACAGGAGAAAAAAAAAAAAGAAGCGTGGATGCAAAATCAAAACATATTTGAAGATTTTTTACACAAAATAAAGATATTAAAGTATTGGTTACTCTTAGAAATTACTGTAATCATGTTTCACACGAAATTAAGAGTGAATTTGTTGAAAATAATAAATTGGACATTATTTGTCGCAGATAAATTGACCTTATTTTTCTCTGCAGGAAGGAGGTATTTTTGGGTGGGAGCGATGTGCGAGTAAGGTTAACGTAGAAGAGAAAAATGTAATTTATTTCGATTGGAACTGATAAAGTGAAATAGGAGGAAATCATAAAGAAATATGACGATTTGATGTACAAAAGTGGTGGATAGAGGGCGAGTTTGTTTGTCAGTTAAATTTAAATTATAAATTAAAATTTTAAAAAAGATTAAATAGTCAAATCTAAATTGATGATAGTTAAAAAAAGTTTTATATATTTTACCTTCTTTTTTGTATTGCTCAAGCTCAGTAATGTGGGCGTATGTAGGAGTGTAATTTGGGCATGTCGGGTCGGCACGACCCGCATTCAATCAGGGCAAAATTCTTGGACCCCCAGCCCAGCACGGCCACTTGGCCTAGACAGCACGAGCTGGACCGGGCCGGGCTTCAGGCCAGTTCTTTTTTTAATTATTAATTTAATTTAAAAATATATGAAATTTTTAAAAATTAAAAATAAAAATACTTTTTTAAAAAATAATATATTATTGAAAAAGTTTCAAATTTAAAAAAATATTTATAAAAATAATAAAAAATTTAAAAAATTTTAAATTTTAAATATTTTTTCAACCAAAGTACGTACCTTCGCCGTCAGTCAATTTTTTTAACTATTAAAGAGAATATTTTGGTCCAAATAGGACCAAAATACCTAAGTCCCAAGGGTCTGCCCCAAGGGCGGCGGGCCAGGTCTGTGGCCTGGCTCCTAACTCCCAAAGCATTTGGAGTTAGGAGACCTTAGGAGTTGGATTGTCCATATATAGCTCCCAAGGGTCAGGCCGATCTGGCTCAGTAGGCACGGCTTATATGGACAGTGTCGTGCCGGGCCAGAACCTCCCCTTAGGCCCGACCAGATCTGTCTCAGACCGTAATCATACATAATTACGCTTTTGATCCTCAATCTCCCGAGGCACGTGATATTTTAATTCTCGAAATTTTAATAATTCGAACTATGAGGTGCGTAACACTTTAATTTTCAAACTTTAATTAGTTACAATTTCAGACTCGAATTATAAGTAATGTGACACTTTAATTCTCGAACTTTTCAGATTATTATAATCAAGTATCACAACCTAGTATTTTTGAATAAGTGTTGATAAATTACTAATATCGTAGTGATATAGCATTTTAACTATTGTTGCTTCATCAAGTAGTATATTACTACAATTCAGAAAGTTCGAAAACTAAAATATTACATACTTCATAATTTGAGCTAGAACTTACAACTAATTAAGATCGAGGATTAAAGTATCATGCACCTTAATTATAATTTGAGCTAGAAATTATAATTAATTAAAGTTTGAGAACTAAAGTATCACGCGCCTTATAGTATGAGCCAGAAAAACTTGAGAACTAGACTATCACATTCCTCATAATTTGAGGACCAAAAGTTTTATTCACACAAACAATAACATATAACGATATTTTATATATATATATATATAGAGAGAGAGAGAGAGAGAGAGAGACTGTGTGTGGCAAAGGGCTTGGTGGTTGGTATCCGAAGTCCCGAGTTCAAATCCTAGTTGATTCACATTTTCAGCTAAGTTTATTTTCAAAATAAATAAACGAAACGGATAGCATGCTACCTTTCTCTCAAAAAAATAAATCTTCATCCAAAGACTAAAAACTTACATGCATCAATAACTTGATACTTTTAAAAGTATAGGAGTTGAATTCTCTCTCTCTCTCTCTATATATATATATATATATATATATATATATATATATATATATATATATATATATATATATATATATATATATATATATATATATATATATATATATATATATATATATATATATATATGTATATTTATCTTTGTTTAAATTTTAGCCACTTTAATGCACATAAAATTATGTAATTTTGGCGGTAATCCCAACCGGAGCCTCGAGAGTCTTGGAATTAGATTGACATGGGGGAGGAACTTCCTTCCAACTTTCATGCATAGAAAATTTTCACGCATACCAGGTGGACTGGAGCAGATTTTTCTAATGCACGAGGTTGGACTAAGAAAACCAGTCAAAAATCACAGCGGATTATCAGTCTCTAGTGCACATTTACGTTTCCAAATCGGAATTGGTGATTACAACAGCATAATATATATTATTATTATCAGTCTCTAGTGCGGATTTACGTTTTCAGTCGGAATCAGTGATTACAACAGCATATATAATATATACTCTTTTTATCTACGTATCACGGACGCGGGGTTTCCCCCCGCGCGTACGCGTCCGACTCGCGTCCATGCCGCGTCTATGCCGCGTCAACTTTGTTAATTAGGATGCCGCGTCAACTTTGGTAATTAGGAATCGGAAAAATTTGTTAATTAGGAATCAGAAAAGTTTGTTAATTAATTCCTAATTAGTTAGGATACTTAATATTACCACATCATAATAAATTAATTAAAAAATATATAATTTGAAAAAAAGTATCATATAATTTTAGAAAAAAATATAATTAAAAAATTATATAGTCCTATTCCTAATAAAAAATTATCTAATTCTACTCTTAACACAAAAAAAAAAATTATTGATCTCATCTTTGATCTTGCTGAACATTTTGGCTTTTTTTTGAATGATCTAAATAAATTATATTTAGTGAAGAATTTTAATTTTAAAAATATTATATTAACTTTCATTCTAAAATATAGTTTGTTTGCAAAATTAGTATATTATCTATAATGAATATATATTATTATACTAAAAAAAATTATATTTTATTAGCCGTGTCCGAGCCGTATCCGTGTCCTTATATTTTAAGCTTTGTCGAGTCGCCGTTTTCGAGTCGTGTCGTGTCCCGTGTCCCGTGTCCGTGTTCGTGACACATAACTTTTTATCAATCTCTAGTGCGCATCTACGTTTTCAGTCGGAATTAACCGGTGATTATAACAGCATAATATAGTAGTATACTACTAATATCAGTCTCTAGTGCGCATTTAATAGCAGGAATCAGTCCTAATAACAGCATAATATATAGCCACTCGATTAGACCTTCTGCCAAGCATGGTGCGTAATTATTATTCAAAACAAAATTATGCAAAAAAAAAAGTTATTTTTTTTTAAAAAAAGCTATGGCACATGAGGGCAGCTGATCTCTTGCACGGGGTAATTAATAGCGAAGCCCAATTCTGAATTTTGACGGGTGCCATTTTTTCTGGGCCCACAAAATTATTTCACTCTATGATCTGCGCCAACGTTAGCGATCTTCCGCATTCGCTGAGTAAAAAGTTTAACTTGTTATGGATAGACATGCAGGTACATAGATGGAACTCCACGTCGACTAACATCTATGTTACACCGCCTTGAATAGGTTTTTGTTTTTTTTGTTTTTTATTTATTTTTTGTTTTTTTGTTTTTGGTGGCAGGAGTAGTGTTCGCATGTGCACTCATCTTTCTAGTTTCTATTGTATCCGGCAATGTGCATAGCGCCAACAATACACATATTTATATTCAAAATTATTGAAGTGTGTGAGCGTCGCTCTCATTCTCGCCAGTTAAGGACACCTATGGTGAATGCAGCAGCTATCGTACTAAAAGACAAAGCTGTTTGAAAAGCTGTCCAAAATATTTTATATCCGATCCGAATCCTACCCAGATCCTATCTGAATCCTAACCGAACCGGACCCGATAAAAAATAATAGTATACGGGTAAATGAAAATTACCCATTAAAGTTTCGGGTATGGGGTCCGGATATTTTATAATCATATCCGACTTGGATCCAATCCGAACCCGACTTTTAAATGGGTAAGGTCCGGAATAATTTTTAAATCCAGACCCGATGAAATATCTGATAGTAAATAAAAAAAAATTTGAACTTTTGAAATTGAGAAATCAATTTTAATAGTACTTATAAATGAGGGGTCTCTAGTCTCTACTCCTTATTTTTTTGTTTCATTTCCGCCTTAAGATTTGTCCATAAACTATTTAATAAGGTCTATAAAAAAAATATGTATACGGATATCCATACCCGATCTACACCCGATCCATATCTGGTCTTGAACAAGCAGTATACGAATAGTCACTAGTCAGACCCTCTCAAATAGACCTGATAGGTATATTAGTAACTTAACTATTCAGATCCGGACCCGAACCCGATCCGAAGTTAAATGGGTAGACTATATATATTTTTTTCTAACTATTTCTTTTTAGGGTACGGGTACAGTATATTAATTATTCAGACCGGACCCGGTATACGGACACCTTACTTTGACTTATCGAATCGTTTTCGATAATTCATAGAGCAAATCAACAATCGTGATCGTTAAACTTAACATAGCATATTTTAAATGCCTAAAAACTAAATTTTGTGGTTTTGAAAGTTATTTACATCTGAAAGATGTCGGTTTCGATAATCTTTTATGGTATCTAAGTTATTTGCTCGATTAGCAATATATGAGAATTCAAATAAATTATTTTAGATAGAATTTTTTTTTTCACTATTTTGATAACGTTTGTCAATTCCGATCTTTTATTGAAAAGCTTTAATCTTCATTTTCATAATATTATTCGTTTGTAATTGTTTACTTTGTGGCCTTTCGATATAATGGATAATAATTTTTTAAAAAACATTATAAAATTTAATTCATTAAGATTTTAAATGCTGTCGATCATATTTGACGGTGCTAATTACCAATTCAGAGTTCTTAAAACTTTATAAATGGTTTAGGACTCGTTTAAAATTGAGACTCGTCCAACACTAAAGGCAAAAAAGGGAGTTGGAAGAAAATCATGTAAAAATATGTTTATCTGTTTCTAATGAGAACGCGAATATATATTATAATCGACTTATTGTGATATGCAGAATGCGATGTTTCATATAAAAATAAATAAAATATTTTCTTCTCGTACTTTTTTAGCTACTACACGTAATATAATTTTTTTATAATTCCAAGCAAAACTTTAATCGGACAGGTGATGAATTAGTATGATTTTTCTGCGCCTAAAACACGAGAATATTGAACAATGAAAAGAGTAAAGCAAACCGGCTAGTTATTGTGAGGCCCCAATTTTTGACTGGAACAAATCCCAAAGGCATTTGCCTTTTCATTTTCAGTATAGATAGGGAGGGAGAGCAGAGCTTTTAATTGTTTTTTTCTTTGTATTGTCAAACAATTGAACAATGAAAATTTGTCCTATTAATAGGATAGTAATAGCTAGGTACCACGTATCTTGTCACTACATTGCAGTCCTCAATTAATTAATAACAAAAATAAAAGACGCTATAGGCACCTCAAAATATATTTTAAAATAATATTAACAAATAGATTTTGTACGTCTCGTAATTACGTACGTATGATTTAGTTACTTAAAATTTGGAAATAAAACTAGGGCGCCATTAATATTTTTTAGGTTAAAACCCGTAGAAATTTTATTAAAAAAATCTGATTACATCATATATAATTTTGGAATTAACATAAGCACATGTCCATACAAAGGAAGAGGAAAAACATTAAAATCTTCAAAACTAGATAAAAAGGTGAAAGTAAAGAATAACAGTCTCCAAACCTAAGGAAGAAAAAAAAAAGATAATGAGCGGTCTTCAAATCTGAACCAAATAAATTAAGCTCATAACAGTGAAGCTCCTGACAGAAAATAAAATATGATATACAAAAATAATCATCTAGCCTGCACTTCGGTTCAAACTCATGTCCCTCGAATTATATCAGAACTTTCCTATCTTCGAATCTGGCAAGCTCCAATACCAAAAATACTTATGAAGCTTGTATATATACAAATTTAATTTATTAACAACAAGCCAATATGCAAATTCATATAAAAAAAAAATACTAACCCTACATCCTATATAGGGGTATAAATCCTGCATCCCTACATACAAGATTTGATAAAATCACTCCTGAGCTTTAGTAATCATATAAATTTTTTGACAAGACAAAAGAAGAAATATGGCCAACAAGGAACCTTGAGTGCATACTTTGGTTTGAGGATAACAAATATTGAGATAAATTTTCTTATTTCTAAAATAATTTTTTATTCTAGAAAAAATAAAATTGTGTTTGATTTGTAATACTATTATTCTCTGGAATAACTAAAATTATGTTTGGTTAATTTTATGAAATAGTAAAGAATAGTAAAAAAAGGTGATGGTTGAATTTGATATAAAATATAATTTAATAAAAATAATTTATTACAAGAATAATTTATTGTAAAAATAATTTATAAAAATAATTTATTATAATATTCAAGTATAATTTAGTATAATAATTTATTATAATATTTAAATATAAATAAAATATATTAATATAGTATAATTAATAATTTTTATAATAAAAATAATTTATATAAATATAACATATTATGTCTTGACAATTTAGTTTTAATTCAATTTATAATCTTAATAAAGTTTGGAATTAAACTTTGAAATAATACTATTCCACTAAAAAGATGGAATAGTTTATACCAAGCTATTCCGGAATAATCGAGAATAGTAAAATTTGACCGGGATAAAATATTCCGGCCAAAAAATATTCTCTTTGGTGGAATAGCAAAAATAATTTTCGTTATTCCCGTTTTATTCCTAAACCAAACAGGCCTTATAGGTATATGCTCATTTATAGAAGAAGGTCGACTACTAATTATTTGCTCTGTGCAAAGAGTATGTAGTTTTGTGTAATAACTGTGGTTTGAATAACATCCGTAACACATCAATCTACGTAATAAATTTTTTAGTTAGGTGAATTGAAAGTTTCAAATCAATCTAAATAAACGTGGCTCAACTTTATACTGCCAACTGTCCTCCGTAAATAAATGTGGCTCAAGCTGAAAACAGAAGCTAAAAGGAGGCATGCAGCTGATACTATAAATACATAGCATATGCATGAAGTCCTTTGAGTCCCTACCTAAAGGAGAGCACCCCAAATTAAGTTTCTATGGCTCTTCCTGACATGATTGCCTCCCTGCCTTTTGTTGTTCTCCTACTGCTCCCTCTTCTACTCCTCACAAGAAGAAGGGGGAGCAGCACATCACCAAAACTTCCCCCGACCCCTCCCAAGCTCCCATTAATCGGCAACCTCCACCAGCTTGGAACACTCCCCCACCGCTCCCTCTCTCGGCTCTCGCAGCGATACGGCCCCCTCATGTACCTAAAACTCGGCAGTAGGCCGACCATCGTGGTCTCCTCTGCCAACATGGCCCAGGAGATCGTAAAGACGCACGATCTGGAGTCCTGCAGCCGACCGTCCCTCACCTCGTATACAAAGCTCTCCTACGGTAGCTCCGACATCGCCCTCTCGCCGTATGGCGAGCGGTGGAGAGAGCTCCGAAGAATTTGCATCATCGAACTTTTCAGTGCCAGGAAGGTCGCCTCGTTTCGATCCATTCGAGAAGAAGAGGTGGAAAGAACTATGAGCTTGATATCCGACTGCTCAACCAGTTGTCTCCCTGTCGACTTGAGCAAAGAACTGATCGCGCTCACGAGCACTATCACCTGTAGAATGGCTTTCGGAAGGAGCTACCATGACGTCGGCAGCAGGTTTCAGACGATTCTGAACGAAGCACAAGCCATGCTCGCGGGCTTTTTCATCGCGGACTACTTGCCTATCATCGGATGGGCCGATTGGTTCACAGGGATGAGAGCGAGGCTAGAGAAGAACTTTGTCGATCTTGATCGGTTCTACCAAAAAGTCATCGACGAGCATCTCGATACAGTGCAGCAGCAGCAGCGTGACTCTGGCGAAGACTTTGTGCATATATTACTGCGCATGCAAAAGAACGAGAAAAGTCTAACCACAGACCAGATCAAAGGAGTCCTTATGGTAAGTAAAATTTCCCATACTGAATCACATAAAATATTTTCCTATATTGTTCTACACGAGTTTACTCTTTTTTGCAGAATGTTTTCATTGGTGGGAGCGATACGTCCTCAGCCACCGTGGAGTGGGCGATGACGGAGCTAATGAGGCACCCGCAAACGATGAACAAAACTCAAGAAGAAGTAAGGAGCTTCGTCGGGAGGAAAGGAAAGGTGGAGGAGAGCGACATCGACCAACTACGCTACCTCAAGTGCGTTGTGAACGAGACCATGCGGTTGCACCCGGTGGCTCCCATGCTGGTCCCAAGAACAACGTTGCAGCATTTCACAATCAACGGCTATGATGTCCTGCCCGATACAATGATATACATCAATGATTGGGCGATCGGAAGGGACGGGAGTTACTGGGAATCGCCGGAGGCGTTCAAGCCGGAGAGGTTCATGAATAGCTTGGATCTCGAGTTCGCAGGAAAGGACTACAACTTGATACCATTTGGGGAAGGTCGCAGGATCTGCCCAGGGAAGAACCTCGGGATAAAAACGGTCGAGATCATGCTCGCCAACCTTCTTTACTCCTTCGACTGGGAACTTCCAACGGGTATGACGAAGGAGGACATCAACATGGATGAGGCGCCGGGCATTGCTGTGCACAAAAGACATGCTCTCCGCCTTCTCGCCACTAGACATATATAGTGGCATCTATAGCTAAAATATATATATATATATACACCACTGTGCATCTATGTTTCATCTCTCTACAATCTACCTATATCTATTGTGTATCTTACCTGCTATCTTATGTGTACAACATGCAAGTCATATGCATATACAAGCTTGATTTCACAACTTCTCAGGCGTACTAAAATTAATTTATCAATATTTAAGCATAGGGTAGAATCACATATTCTACCTTATTAAGACAGCAGTGTTTAAGAAAATTCTGCAAACCAACCTGGCCTGACCTTACGTACCCCTTTCATCCAGGAAGTGTTTGGCTGTTGATACTTCCGACTGAATGTTACTATACTAATTTAATAAAGATTCATTCAATTATATAGGATTGAAACTGTTTGGAGCATTTAAACAAACGTGAGGTCGCTGTTTTAATGCATTCATCTATGATTAACTGGCTCAAATATAAAAGACCAGCTCAATGGTTTCTCAAGTACCGTTGAACTGAAAACAACAGGCCGAGCTGGGGCACGGCCACGGACCGGCTCGGCCGTTACACTGGGCTGTGCTGGACCGCTGCCCTTGAGCCCATCGGCTCGAGGCTCGGCACGGCACGAACTGGCACGGCCTGGGCCCCAAGGCCTCTTTGCCTTGGACCTTGGGGCCTGAGTTCCTCCCTAGAAGCTCTCCTTCCAAGGTCAGCCATCGAAGAACTTGGGAAGAATGGGTTGGTCCATTCGACCAAAACCTCGGATCACTTTTTTTTTTTCTATAAACAAAAAATATATATTTTTTAAAAAATTAAAAAATTATTATTTTATAAAAAATTTTATATATTTATATATTTTGAAATTTATATTTTTTTAAAAAAATTAAAAAATATAAAAAAGTTAAGTGCCCGGTCCGGAGCACGGTCCGGTTCGACACGGCCAGTGCCTTCCAGGCCAGAGGGTCGTGCTGAGCCGGAGGCTTGGAAGATCCAACCCGGCACAGCTCGGCCAGGATTTGAAATCAAATCGGCCTGTTTTGGTTTGAACGATATGAGCGTGCTGTTTTGATATATATTACTTTTTTTTTTACCTCTTTCTCTTTTTATGTTTTTTTTATCATTAAAGTTGCCATTTTCTGCTTGTCTTATTCTACTTCTCACAAGGAATAAAATAACTAAATTAAGGTAAAAATATTAGTTACTCTTAGAAATTATTGTAACCATGTTCAACATGAAATCAAGAGTGAATTTCTTGAAAATCATAAATTGAAGTCATAGATAAAGTTGTAGGAAGAGTGATGTGAGAGTAAGGTTAACGTAGAAAAAAAGATGTAATTTATTTTGATCATAAGATAAAGTAGGAAGAAATTGTAAAGAAATATGACGGATGTTACGTACGAAAGGGGTGGATATAGTAGGCAGACTTTTTTTTATTAGTTCAATTTACAATATTTTATTAATTAAATTTAAATTTAAAATTTAATTTCAAAATGTAAATAGTCAAATTTAAATATGTGATGGTTGCTATACTATAAAAATATGATCGACAGACATATATGACATTTTTTTTCTCGCGCACGCGGTAAACCTATATATCAAAATGAAAGCGGATTATCAGTCTCTACTGAGCATTAACGTGTCTAGCTAATTAGAAGTAGAATCCATTGAAACTAAAAGCAAAATATTATGTCACTTAGATAGACCTCCTGGGTAACATCATACGTCATAATTATAAAAAAGCTTAATTATATTTTACTATACTGTATTTTATTATTATTTTTATTTATTTTATTATATTATTTTTTTTTCAAAGATTTTATTATATTTTTTCAAATTCTACATTAAATTTTAGATTTATTTTTATTTTTCTATCTTATTATTTTTTTTTCTTACATATATTACCAAACTATTTTTTTCGCCATTTTTTATATTACTTCTTATAAATCTATTATTTTAGACAAAATCTGATAATTTTTTAAAAGACATTGGTTAAATAGTAAAAAAATATAAAATAAATCTTTATGATAGACTCATTAAAAATTTCTATCAAATTATTTTTAATTATTATTTTATTATTTTATTATTTTTAATATCAAAATGAGTTGAATATATCTCTGTTATTTGAAATCAGTATTTTTTAACCGTTTTTATGTAAAATTATATGTTTATTACTTATATTGCAGGGATTAAAAAGAAATTGAGCGGTGCGTTTATAAAAAATTAGTAGATCTACATAGTATAATATAGTATAGTGTAATTAAATCTTATGAAAACATAATTAATTACGGCACATCGTATGTGATAATTACAAAAAAAAAAAAGAAGAGAAAATGATGGCACACTGCTCATGCACAGCGCTAGTAGGAAAGTCCAATTTTGAGTCTTAATGCATGGGCGTGATTTTCCTTTTCTGGGGCCAACTAGCACGTCCTCATTTTTCCATCCACGACGTAGCATCTCTTAGATCTACATTCAGCGAGTGAGAGCAACTGCATAAGAAGAGTCAGATCCGTACAAAAGTGTCCCTGGTTGGATATACTGTACCAATATTCTAAAAGTAGAGGTAGAAAAAAAAAATATATATATGTTCTACCCATTTAACTTCGAATCGAATATGAATTTGAGTATTTAAATTACTAATATATTCATCGGATCTATTTGAGTAAGTCTGAGTAGTAACTATCCGTATACTACTCACTTAAGACAGATATGGATCAGATACGGATCGGGTCTAGATCGGATGCGAGCACTCTCCTGCATATTTTTTTTATAGACTATTAAATAGTTTATAAAAATATCATAATTTTTTTACTATAGAAAACTCGCATTCTAATGAGTGCATCCAGTCAGAGGGACCAGAGAGGCAAAGAGAGCGGCTAGGATTTGATTTTTTTTCTTTTTTTTTTTTCAACTTCTTCTTTAACTACAGTAATAAATGGGGACTCTATTTTAAGAGAAAGATTCAAACAATAAATAGAGCGGCTAGAATTAAAAGAAAAGGAGTAAAAAAAATTAATAAAATAAAGGAATAAACATAGCGGTTAGGTTTTACTAAAATGAAAATACATAGAGACCCCTCGTCTAAGTTCTATTGACTTGATCACTCAACTTCAAAAAAAAAAAAAAAAAAATTACTCTTGGGTATTTTATCGTGTTCGGATCCGAGTCCGGATTTGAAAACTATTTCGGACACTACCCATTAAAAGATAGGGTTCGGGTCGGATCAGATCCAAGTCGAGTATGGATATAATGTATCAGAATCCATATCCAAAATTTTAATAATTTTTTTTTAATTTTTTTTACTCGTATATTATCTAATTTTTATCGGATCTGGTTAGGCCGGATAGGATCCGGACTATGGGATATTTTGATCATATGTAGATGGAAACCTCTTTTCGATTAATACCTATCTTATACAAAGTTGAACAAGTATGGATGTACATTCGTTATACGACAAACATGCATTACATTTTAAGCATAACAAAACATGAATACTTTAGGCTTCGTCTTATATCTTCATAATTTTTTATTTTTTAAAATATTAATTTTATATAACTTAATATATTGATAGAAATATTTTTTTTTCCCTTCGTATCGTTATAGTTGATTAACCTGGATATAAACAGGATATCTTAAACATAATATCCGTACGCAAGAAACAAAAATATATTTTTGAGAAAAAGGTAGCACGCAACCCGCTTTGTTTATTTTTTAAAAAAATAAACTTAGCTTGAAATATGAATCAACTAGGATTCGAACTCGGAACCTCGAATATCAATCATCAAACTCTTTGCCACTTGCGCTAGGGACGGTCGGTAAACAAAAATATTGATTGGCTTCTAATATAGAAGGAGACTTATCTGTATGAAAATAATTTTGCAATCAACTTTTATTAATAGATACAACTATAGCATACAAGTATAACGATAAAATCAAATCATGTAGCTTTTATGAGCGGGGCACAAAGCTACGGCGTGCAGAGCTATGGCGTGCAGAGCACGGATAAAAATTTTATAGACATAATCTTCAAATAATTTTGTTTGGGAATTGTTCAGATGGGCACCGTGTGGCGAGCGGCGTCCATCCGAGCCGCCCAGCAAAAATAGTTGAAGAAAGTCTCCATGCCAGTTGAAGAAATTTTCATACTATTTTAAATACAGTAAAGGATCGGATGGGCGCCGCGCGGCCACACGGCGCTCATCTGAACAATCCTCAAACAAAACTATTTATGTATTATGCCCATAAAATTTTTGTAAGTGAAGCACAAATTGGGTATCTTGATGCCTACCCATGAGTATTTATGTGGGTCGGAGTGTCCGCCATATAACAATCATATTTCCATTTTTCGCCAAAATATCTTGTCGTAATAATATACCTCTTATTGTCGTATTCAAAATTATTGAGGTGTGCCACACACGTCTGTCCCAAGTTAAAGACAACTCTCCTGTCACCGCCACCTTCATTGCAATCCTCCATTAATACGTAAACCAAAATAAGAGAAATGCTATACGCATCTCAGAATATATTGTAAAATAATTTAATGAGTAAATCTTGCACATGTAGTAATTGTACGGCTTTAATTTATTAAATTTTACAAAGCTGAACTATTCACCGACTCCTACATGCACAGATCTAATATATTAACAACAAACAATTAAGTATATTCATATAAGGAGGTCATGATCTTATTTGGGTCTGCTTAGAGTATGGTGTTGTCTAATAATTAGAGTTTGAATGGTAAGAGCAGTAGTAAGTCAAAAAAAATTAGAAAAATTAAAAATTTCAAATTAAAGATTTTACTTCGAAAGCCAAAATATAATTTTAACTATACTGCTGCAATATAGTACTGCTGTCTTATTTATGTAGAATTTATTTTTTTTATGAATTAAACAGATAGCATGTTATTATTATTTTTTTTTAAAGAAAACTATACTGCTGCAGTATGTAGATAATTTTTTGCGGCTAAAAGTCCTCCATGATTTATGTGGCTGAAGTTGAAAGTAGAAGTCAAACATGACGGATGCAGATACTATAAATGCATAGCATATGCATGAACTCTTTTACTTCACACCTGAAGCACCCCAAATTAAGTTTCTAATGGCCCTTCCTGACGTGATTGCCTCCCAGCCTTTCCTTTTTGTTCTCCTACTACTCCTTCTTCTACTCCTCACAAGAAGAAACAAGATCCGTTCATCACTGAAACTTCCTCCGTCCCCTCCCAAGCTCCCATTAATCGGCAACCTCCACCAGCTTGGAATACTCCCGCACCGTTCCCTCTCTCGGCTTTCGCAGCGATACGGGCCCCTCATGTACCTAAAACTCGGCAGCAGGCCGACCATCGTGGTCTCCTCTGCCAACATGGCCCAGGAGATCCTAAAGACGCACGACCTAGAGTCCTGCAGCCGGCCGTCCCTCACCTCGTATACAAAGCTCTCCTACGGTAGCTCGGACATCGCCCTCTCGGCATATGGCGAGCAGTGGAGAGAGCTCCGAAGAATTTGCATCATCGAACTTTTCAGTGCCAAGAAGGTCGCCTCGTTTCGATCCATTCGAGAAGAAGAGGTGGAAAGAACTATGAGCTTGATATCCGACTGCTCAACCACTTCTCTCCCTGTCGACTTGAGCAAAGAACTGATCGCGCTCACGAGCACTATCACCTGTAGAATGGCTTTCGGAAGGAGCTACCATGACGTTGGAAGCAGGTTTCAGATGATTCTGAACGAAGCACAAGCCATGCTCGCGGGATTTTTCATCGCGGACTACTTGCCTATCATCGGATGGGCCGATTGGCTCACAGGGATGAGAGTGAGGCTCGAGAAGAACTTTACCGATCTTGATCGGTTCTACCAACAAGTCATCGACGAGCATCTCAATACAGTGCAGCAGCAGCAGCAACATAACTCTGGTGATGACTTTGTGCATATATTACTGCGCATGCAGAAGGATGACAAAAGTCTATCCACAGACCAGATCAAAGCAGTCCTTATGGTCGGTAATTATAAAAAAATTACTATTTAAGGATATATTTTTTTAATATTTAACGATATTTAAAATTATTCTAATATAATTTTGCGTCGCATTTGAAAATGTCAGTCGAAGCGTCCGCAAATGAAAAGTCACCACATATATACCGACGCTTATGTCAAGCGTTGGTAAAATATACTCTAACACTTTAAAACGTCAGAATTTTTTAAAATTCTGACGATTTAAAGCACTAGAAAATTAAAAATAATAGTAAAATTTATCATTTAATGACGACACTTTTTGTCGGTATTTGCTATATTGAATGAATGCTTGGAGACGCTTCCCCCAAGCGTCGTTTAAAAAGCGTTCTTATATTAAAAATTTTCTTGTAGTATATAATATACGATAATGAATCACATGAAATTTTTTTGTGTGTGAAAGAAATTCATTCATTAAGAACAATAAATTTAATAATAAGAGTGTAAACCTAACAATCTCTATTCATACCTTAGGGTACCCGTGGATTACAAGCAGATTTGTGAGTATGGAGCACTAATTTTTTATCCAAAAAATGTGGATAAAACAAATAGGTACATATATTTTGGATGATCCACGGATACCATAATATACATTTTTTAAAAATAAAATAAGTAAAAAAATATTTATTTTTGTTTTATCTTATATCTAGAATTGCAATTTTAAATTTTTTTAAAAACTCTATATTATCTACTATTTATTGTGATAATTTAAATAATAATTATGTTATGATTATATATATATATATGTCTGTGTGTTTAAAAAGTATAAGAATAAAAAAAATCTCGAGGGTAAATCCGCTCGCAAGTATGGATAAAAATATTGGCTATCTAAAAATTTTAAAATAAATTTTATTCATATTTAATTGATCGCTGATATAATAATCAGTCCATGAATCATTCAACAGTAAAGTCTCAAGAAAACAAAGTCAAAGAGTAGGTGAAGGGGTTAAAAAGAAAATGCCTACACAAAACTCTTCCATGTTATTCTACACAAGTTTACTTAATTTTGCAGAATGTTTTCCTTGGTGGGAGTGATACATCCTCAGCCACCGTGGAGTGGGCGATGACGGAGCTAATGAGGCACCCGCAAGCGATGAAAAAAGCTCAAGAAGAAGTAAGAAGCCTCGTCGGGAGGAAAGGAAAGGTGGAGGAGAGCGACATCGACCAACTACGCTACCTCAAGTGCGTTGTGAAGGAGACCATGCGATTGCATCCGGTGGCTCCCATGCTGATCCCAAGAACAACGTTGCAGCATTTCAAAATCGACGACTACGATGTCCCGCCCAATACGATGATATACATCAATGCTTGGGCGATCGGAAGGGACGGGAGTTACTGGGAATCGCCGGAGGCGTTCAAGCCGGAGAGGTTCATGAATAGCTCGGATCTTGAGTTCGCAGGAAAGGACTACAACTTGATACCATTTGGGGAAGGTCGCAGGATCTGCCCGGGAAAGAACCTCGGAATAAAAACGGTCGAGATCATGCTCGCCAACCTTCTTCACTCCTTCGACTGGGAACTTCCGACTGGTATGGCGAAGGAGGACATCAACATGGATGAGGCGCCGGGCATTGCTGTGCACAAAAGACATGCTCTCCGCCTTATTGCCTCTAGATATATATAGCGGCATCTATAGCTAGTTTATATATATATATATACCACTGTGCATCTATGTATCATCTCTCTACGATCTATCCATGTCTATTATGTGTCTTACTAGCTATCTTATGTATACAATATGCAAATCATATGTATATACAGGCTTGATCTCACAACTTCTCAGGCGTACTAAAATTAATTTATCAATATTTAAGCATAAGGTAGAATCACATATTCTACCTTATTAAGACAGCAGTGTTTAAGAAAACTCTGCAAATTAACCGACCTGGCCTGACCTTACGTACCCCTTTCATCCGGGAAGTATTTGGCTGCTGATACTTCCGATTGAATGTTTCTATACTAATTTAATAAAGATTCATTCAATTATATAGGATTTAAACTGTTCGGAGCATTTAAACGTGAGGCCGCTGTTTTAATGCATTCATCTAGGATTTACTTGCTCAAATAAAAAAGACGGGCCGAGCGGGAGCACGGCCACGGACCGGCTTGGCCCGTTACACTGGGCAGTGTTGGGCCGCTGCTGTTGAGCCCGTCGGCCCGAGGCTTGGCACGGCAGGCACGGCCTGGGCCCCAAGGCCTTTGCCTTGGACCTTGGGGTATGAGTTCCTCCCTAGGAGCTCTCCCTCCAAAGTTTGCCAATGAAGATCTTGGGAAGAATGGGTTGGTCCATTGGATCAAAACCTTGCAATTGATCACTTTTTTTTAAAAAAAAATAAAAATTAATTTTTGTAAAAAATTAAAAAAATTATTATTTTATAATTAAATAAGAGTAATTTAATTTTTAAATTTATATTTTTTAAAAATTAAAAAATCAAAAAGAAAAATTAAGAGACCGGTCCGGAGCACGGCCCGGTTCGACACGGCCAGTGCCTTCCAGGGCAGAGGGCCGTGCTCGGCCGGAGGCTTGGAAGATCCAACCCTACACGGCTCGGCCAGGATTTGAAAGCCGGACTGGCTCCTAGCCTGCTTTGGTCTGGATAATATGAGCCGTGCTGCTTGACACGATCCACATTACACCCCTATATTTATATCACATTTTTTTTACCTCTTTCTTCTTATCTATTCTTTTTCATCATTACTTTTTTTTTAGAGAGAAAGATAGTACACTACCCGCGTCGTTTATTTTTTTAGAAATAAACTTAGTTAGAAATATAATTCAACTAGGATTCGAACTCGGAATCTCGGGTACTAACCACCAAGCCCTTTGCCACTTGTGCTAGGGACGGTCGGTGGTAAAAACATTAGTTACTCTTAGAAATTATTGTAACCATGTTTTACGTGAAATCAAGAGTGAATTTCTTGAAAATCATAAATTGGAGTCATAGATAAATTTGTAGGAAGGAGGGATTTTGGGGTGGGGAGTGATGTGAGAGTAAGGTCAATGTAGAAGAAAAGATGTAATTTATTTTGATTGGAGCTGAAATGTGAAATAGATAATTTATTTTGATTGGAGCTGATAAGATGAAATAGGAAGAAATCGTAAAGAAATATGACGGATGCTACATACGAAAGGGGTGGATAGTAGGCGGACTTTTTTATTAGTTAAATATGTGATAGTTGCTAGACTATTAAAATATGATCGACATACATAAATGATGTGATGTAACTACTATTATAGTATTATGTAGACATAGTATTGGGAGGTATATTTTTTTGCAATTTCATGCCTATAAATATTTGGACTCATGACTAAATCGGCGGTAGTGCACTTTTTTTTCTTGTGCACGTAGTAAACCTATATCAAAATGAAAGCGGATTATCAGTCTCTACTGAGTATTAACGTAACTAGCTAATAAAAATTAGAATCCATTGAAACTAAAAGCAAAATATTATGTCACTTAGATAGACCTCTTGCGTAACATTGTACGTCATAATTATAAAAAGGCTTAATTATATTTTACTATACTGTATTTTTTTTATTTACTATATTATATTATTTTTTAAAGGTTTTATTATATTTTTTCAATTTTTACATTAAATTTTAGATTTATTTTTATTTTTCTATCTTATTATTTTTTTTCTTACATATATTATCAAACTATTTTTTTCTCGCCAATTTTTATATTACTGCTAATAAATCTATTATTTTAGACAAAATCTGATAATTTTTCTAAAAGATTTTGATTAAATAGTAAAAAAATATAAAATAAATCTTCATGATATATTAATTGAAAATTTTTATCAAGTTATTTTTAATTATTATTTTATTATTTTATGTATTTTATTATTTTTAATATTAAAATGAGTTGAATATATCTCTGTCATTTTTAATCAGTATTTTTACCAGTTTTATATAAAATTATATGTTTATTACTATAGGGATTAAAAAAAAAAAAAAAGTTGAGTGGTGCCTTTACAAAAAAAAATAGAATAATATAGAAAGTGAAAAAAAAAAATTATATAGTACAATATAGTATAGTGTAATTAAATCTTATAAAAAAAGTAATTACGGCACATCGTATGTGATAATTACGAAAAAAAAAAGGGAAAAGAAAATCATGGCACACTGCTCATGGACGGCACTAGTAGCTAGGAAAGTCCAATTTTGAGTCTGAACGAATGGGTGTGATTTTCCTTTTCTGGGGCCCACTAGATTTCACCCAGTGTGTGCCAGCTTCAACTCACGTTATAGAAATAAATTTGGCTGAAAATGTGAATCAACTAGGATTCGAACTCGGGAATCGGGTACCAACCATCAAGCCCTTTGCCACTTGCGCTAGGGACGGTCGGTCACGTCCTCATTTTTCCTTCCACGACGTAGCAGTATCTTATGTATTTAGCGAGTGAGAGCAACTGCATGGGAAGAGTCAAATACGTATAAAAGTGTCCGTGGTTTGATATGCTGTACCAATATTCTAAAAATATAGGTAAAAAAAGGATTATATGTTCTATCCATTTATATGTTCTATCCATTCTATCCATTGAGTCTATTTGAGCGAATTTGGATAGTGACTAACCGTATACTATCCGTTTAAAGACTGGGTACGGATCGAATACGGATCGGATCTAGATCAAGTACGTGTACCCGCATGCATATTTTCTATAGACTTAAATAATTTATAGGTAAATCATAAAATTTTTACTATAAAAAACTCGCGTCCTAATGAGTTGCACCCAGTTAGAGAGACCGGAAAGGCAAAGAGACCGGCTTGGGTTTGATTTTTTCCTTTTTTTTTTACTCTTTTCTTTAACTTCAGCAATAAATAGAGACCCCTATTTAGAGAGAAAGATTCAAACAGTAAACATAGCAGTTAGAATTTAAAAAATGAGGAGTAAAAAAATTATAAAAAAAGAGTAATATAGCGGCTAGGTTTTACTAAGATGAAAATACACAGAGACCCCTGATCTATAAGTCCTATTGAAATTGATCCCTCAACTTCAACTTTTTTTTATTTACTTATTGGATATTTTATTGGGTCCGGGTGAAAAGTTTCTCTTTTCGGAAGAGTCACTGTGACCGGAACCTCAAATACCGAGTTCGGTTACTGATGCGATTTCGGTTTAGGTTGCTGTCCCTGTGCTAGTCCGAGTTCGGATTTGAAAACTATTACGGACCCTACCCATTAAAATGTAGGATTCGGGTCGGGTTGGATCCAAGTCGGGTATGGGTATAATGTATCCGAATCTATACCCGAAATTTTAATGAATTTTTTTTTATCCGTATATTATTTATTTTTTATCGGGTTCGGTTCGGGTCCGGGTAGAATCCGGAATATCAGATATTTTGATAGTACGTAGATGGAACCTCTTTTCGATTAATACCTATCTTATACAAAGTATTTTTTTTTTTTTGAGAGAAAGGTAGCATGCTATCCGTTTCGTTTATCTTTTTTAGAAATAAACTTATCTAGAAATGTGAATTAACTAGGATTCGAACTCGAAACCTCGGGTACCAACCACTAAGCCCTTTGCCACTTGCGCTAGAAACGGTCGGTATCTTATACAAAGTTGAACAGGTATATATGGATGTACATTCATTGTACAACAAACATTCATTAATTTTAAAGCATAACAAAACATGAATAATATAGGACTCGTCTAATATCTTCATAATTTTTTTCTTAAATATTAATTTTATATAACTTAATATATTGATAGAAAGATGTTTTTTTTCCTTTGCATTGTTATAGTTGATTAACTTGGATATAAACAGGATATCTTGCACATAATATCCGCCCGCAAGAAACAAAAATATTGATTGGCTTCTAATATAGAAGGAGACTTATCCATATGGAAATAATTTTGCAATCAACTTTTATTAATAGATTCAACTACAGTATATAAGTACAACGATAAATCAAATCATGTAGCTTTATGGGGCATAGAGCTAGAGCTTGCAGAGCACCAACAAAAATTTTACGGACATAGGATTGCTCGGATGGCGCCGTGTGGTGAGCGGCGCCCATCCGAGCCGCCCAGCAAAAATAGTTGAAGAAAGTCTCCAAGTCAGTTGAAGGGGTCTTCATGCCATTTTAACGCAGCAAAAGGTCGGATGGATGCCGCTCACCACACGGCGCCCATTCGAGCAATTCTCAAATAAAATTGTTTGGGCACTATGTTCATAAAATTTTTATCTGTGCAGCACAAATTAGGTTATCTTGATGCCTACCCATGAGTTTTTATGCGGGTATGGAGGAGTGTCCGCCATAACAATCAAAATTTTCATTTTCCGCCAAAATACCTTGTCCTAGTAATATACCTCTTAATGTCTTATTCAAAATTATTGATGTGTGTCACACACGTCACAATTAAGTTAAAAACAACTCTCACGTCACTGCCACCTTCATTGCTATTCCTCCACTAATAAATAAACATAAATAAGAGAAATGTTATATACATCTCAAAATATATTGTAAAATAATTCAGTAAGTAAATCTTAAACAAGTGGTAATTATGTAAGGCTTAGTTTTCAAAATTTTGGATATAAAAGTTGGTGAATAGTTCAGCTTAATTATTTGGGTCTGTGTAGAGGGTGGTGTTGTCTAATAATTAGGGTTTGAATGGCAGAGCAGTAGTAGGTCAAAAAAAAAATTTGTAGGAAAATTAAAAATTTCAAATTAAAGATTTTACTTTGAGAGCCAAAATATGATTTTAACTGTACTGCTGCAATATCTAGATAACTTGTTGCGGCTAAAAGTCCTCCATGATTTATGTGGCCGAAGTTGAGAGAAGAAGTCAAACATGAGGGATGCAGATACTATAAATACATAGCTATGCATGAACTCCTTTGAGTCCCTACCTAAAGGAGAGCACCCCAAATTAAGTTTCTATGGCTCTTCCTGACATGATTGCCTCCCTGCCTTTTGTTGTTCTCCTACTGCTCCCTCTTCTACTCCTCACAAGAAGGGGGAGCAGCACATCACCAAAACTTCCCCCGGCCCCTCCCAAGCTCCCATTAATCGGCAACCTCCACCAGCTTGGAACACTCCCCCACCGCTCCCTCTCTCGGCTCTCGCAGCGATACGGCCCCCTCATGTACCTAAAACTCGGCAGTAGGCCGACCATCGTGGTCTCCTCTGCCAACATGGCCCAGGAGATCGTAAAGACGCACGATCTGGAGTCCTGCAGCTGACCGTCCCTCACCTCGTATACAAAGCTCTCCTACGGTAGCTCCGACATCGCCCTCTCGCCGTATGGCGAGCGGTGGAGAGAGCTCCGAAGAATTTGCATCATCGAACTTTTCAGTGCCAAGAAGGTCGCCTCGTTTCGATCCATTCGGGAAGAAGAGGTGGAAAAAACTATGAGCTTGATATCCGACTGCTCAACCAGTTGTCTCCCTGTCGACTTGAGCAAAGAACTGATCGCGCTCACGAGCACTATCACCTGTAGAATGGCCTTCGGAAGGAGCTACCATGACGTTGGCAGCAGGTTTCAGACGATTCTGAACGAAGCACAAGCCATGCTCGCGGGCTTTTTCATCGCGGACTACTTGCCTATCATCGGATGGGCCGATTGGCTCACAGGGATGAGAGCGAGGCTTGAGAAGAACTTTATCGATCTTGATCAGTTCTACCAAAAAGTCATTGACGAGCATCTCGATACAGTGCAGCAGCAACGTGACTCTGGCGAGGACTTTGTGCATATATTACTGCGCATGCAAAAGGACGAGAAGAGTCTAACCACAGACCAGATCAAAGGAGTCCTTATGGTCGGTAATACACGATAATGAATCGCATACAACTTTATTTTTTTTTTCCTGAAAAAAATTCATTCATTAAGAATAATAAATTTAGCAATAATAGTGTGTAGACCTAACAATCTCTATTCATACTCAACAACGGTACCCCCGATTATCGGCAGATTTACGGGTGTTGAGCACTAATTTTTTTATTTAAAAAATTACGAACAAAATAAGTAGGTTCATATATTTTGGACGACCACGGATACCAGCATGTATATATATTTTTTAAATAAAATAAGTGAATATTTATTTTATTTTATCTATCTTTAGAATTCTAATTTTAATTTTTCTTGGTCTGATTTTAAAACTCTATATTATCTACGCGGTATATTGTAATAATTTAAATAATAATTATGCTATGATCTTTTAAATAAATAAATAAATTTATTTATTTATGTATGCGTGTTTGAAAGGTATAAGAATAAAAAAAAACACCTCGCGGGTAATCCGCATATCTATCGGCCTGCAGGTATGGATAAGAATGTTGACTATTTAAAAAATAGCGAATAAATTTTATTCATATTTAAATGACCCACGGGTATAATAATCAGTCCATGAATCATTCAACAGTAAAATCTATGTTATTATACACAAGTTTACTCTTTTCTGCAGAATGTTTTCATTGGTGGGAGCGATACGTCCTCAGGCACTGTGGTATGGGCGATGACAGAACTAATGAGGCACCCGCAAGCGATGGAAAAAGCTCAAGAAGAAGTAAGAAGCCTTGTCGGGAGGAAAGGAAAGGTAGAGGAGAGCGACATCGACCAACTACGCTACCTCAAGTGCATTGTGAAGGAGACCTTGCGATTGCACCCGGTGGCTCCCATGCTGGTCCCAAGAACAACGTTGCAGCATTTCACAATCGACGGCTATGATGTCCCGCCCGATACAATGATATACATCAATGCTTGGGCGATCGGAAGGGACGGGAGTTACTGGGAATCGCCGGAGGCGTTCAAGCCGGAGAGGTTCATGAATAGCTCGGATCTCGAGTTTGCAGGAAAGGACTACAATTTGATACCATTTGGGGAAGGTCGCAGGATCTGCCCAGGGAAGAACCTCGGGATTAAAACGGTCGAGATCATGCTCGCCAGCCTTCTTTACTCCTTCGACTGGGAACTTCCAACGGGTATGGCGAAGGAGGATATCAACATGGATGAGGCGCCGGGCGTTGTTGTGCACAAAAGATATGCTCTCCGCCTACTCGCCACTAGACATATGTAGCGGCATCTATAGCTAATATATATATAGAGTACTGCTACTATACTATAGGTTGTATGAAAATAATATTCAGAATAAATATTTTAGCTCTTGGATGTCTAGAGTTGACCATTTGGGAGTTCTATTAAATATAGATCTAAGAGCCAAAAGATCTGTAGTAATTACTATTTATCTACTCTCCATAATATGTTCCGAGTGTGTATATATATATATATATAATGCGTTTCACTGAGATGCACTCTTATTTACCTACCACTGTACATCTATATATCATTTTTCTATCTACTTATATCTTTTTTTTTTAAAGAAAGATAGCATGCTAGCTACTTCGTTTATTTTTTCAGAAATAAACTTAGCTGAAAATGTGAATCAACTAGGATTCGAACTTAGGACCTCGGGTACCAACCACTAAATCCTTTGCCACTTGCGTTAGGGACGGTCGGTCTATCTACTTATATCAACTATGTATCTTACTAGCTATATATCTTACTAGTGTAGAACCCGCGCGATGCAACGGGTAGATAATATAATCATAATTTATAAATCTAAAAGAAATAAAATTATTACCTCCGACGATTTGAAATAACCAATTGCCCATATATTCTTGATTGAAGAAAGAAAAGAGGACTAAATTAGAAGAATTAGTTGAGCTCTGAAAAATAGAAAACATAGTGAAACAATGAAAAAAATAGTATTAATCCTTCAATAAATTGAAAACTACTTGAAGAAATATGGTAGGAATAGGAAAAAAAAAAGAAAATCTTTGAAATATGAATTAATCATTACCTTTATTTATTTCTATAGTGAATGTAGCAATTGATTTTAATCCAGGAAAGCATAGTGAATGGGTGTTCCCGTATCTGATTTGGAGCAGAGCCATCGATGACATTTCCGATGGGCATGTACATTTCTTTTCACATTCTTTTCACATTGTATTGATGGAGGCGACTTTTTATCGAATTTATAAGAAATCAAATTCAAACCTCTCTAAAAATCTGAAATCTAAATTTGATGGCTAATTTGAAGTTGACAGATCTTAAAAAATTATATCTAATATATATATAAAGAGAGAGACAGGCTGGCTATGGTGCTTGTGAAAGCACCCCGCACTTGATGCAATCAAAATAAAATAAGTCTATTACACGAATCCTTTAAATATCATAGAAATTAGATCGTTTAATAGGTTTGCTGAAAAGAAAAATCTTCACTTCTCTTCTTCATCAGAATCAGAAGTCTCGATTAAACTGCAAGAAAGAATAAGCATTCAAGTTATTTTTTGTTCATTTAAAATAAAATACCAAGTATACATTGAATTATTCTGAAGAAGTATTTTAAAATAATTGTTACCTGCGCATTTGTTTTTTACCCCGTGATTGCCTCAAAACTTCCTCCGACTGGGAATTAGAACTTCTTATGAACATAATTTTGAAAAGTGCATATACAAAAAAATATAAGTAATTCAATTATTTCAGATGAAACAACTAAAATTATTATCTGCTTTGCTTTGAAAATTTTATTTCAATTATTACCTGCGCATTCTTTTTTTGCCTCTTGATTGCTTTGCAGTTTCCTCCAACTTGTTGCTTGAGCTTCCAGTGTTCATAAGTTTCAAAATTTACACACAAATTAATTAAAATAAATAAAAAATTTAAACTTGATGAAAATGTTTAAAATACCATGTAAAAAAGGATATCAGATAAGAATTCTTACGTTGACTGAAATATTTGACCTGTAGATATTTTATCTAATATATCATTTTGTGTTCCTGTAGGACTTATCGGTACACCATCTGCATCATCCTCATCTTTTTCCTCAATTTTGACTTTAGCAGACAAAGGAGATTGAAAAATTTTTGTGACTCTAAATGATTGCATGCCTGAATTGAACCTGCGAGTTTCTAGTGAAACTTGGAAAACAAAAGTTTGGCCTATAATATTTTTAATAGCAGGAGGAAGAATAAATCTATTTGAATTTGTTGCAGCTGCTAATTGTTGAACTGAAACTCGTATCAAATCTTGTGCTGATTTGCCAAAAATTGTAAAGTTTGCTGAACCGGTATCATCCGCAACAATGGTATTTAGCTTGTACCTATTCAAAAGTGCATCTCCAAATCAATTCTTCATTTCATAATATACATACATACGAACACTATATATTATGTATATTTGGGATTGGAAACTTACCACGGCACAGGTGACTGATCATTTTTGCCACATTTAATGCACCAAAAAGAACCATCATAGTCTTTTATCCCTCCTTTACAATCGTAACAGGCCTTATACCACCAACCATAAGTGGTATCAATTTCCTCCACTTTGGCCTCACACGTAAATTTTATATTCTGTAGAGAATAAGACAGTAAATAAGCACATGTACTCATTTTCTTGTAGAAAAACATATATGCCAGACTGCAGAATAAAGGATATAAAGAATAAAGTTTATTATCGATGACAAATCATATACAAATATACTCACGTCAACATTTGTGGGATTTAGCGCAATCAAATCACTTATAGTTTTTCGATTAGTAAACATTTGTTCATAAGGACTAACAATTGGTTGTTTCGCCACTTCAATAGGCTGAATTGGTCCAACAACTATTTGTCTTCTGCATAAAAGTATTTATCAAAGTTAGTTGCTGAAATTATAGATAAGAAATTATGCAAATTATGACAATTACCTTTGCAACGTATTTCGAAATGCTGAAACTTCAGGTATTTCTAAATTAACGTAAACCCTTGATGCTGAACATGTTGATAGATACAGTTTCTCTATATATTCAAGTAAACTATAAGCATGTGAACTATAAAAAGCAATGTATATAAAAAAATTTAATATATAATTTGAAATTGACCATACCTTTGTATGTTCGCACACTCATGCTGGCAAATATAATTATAACTGGATCAACAGATTCTTTTTCATAAATTAGGCTATCATTAAAATCGATAGCAAATTTATCCCATAATGTTACAGGAAACGTATCATCCCTAAAATATTCAAATAAGTACAGATAAATTATTTAACATTAGATAGTAAGAAAAGTACAATAATGTAATAAAGTGTTGTTACACTTACTCTGAACTTCGTATCTCCAAATTTCTTATTGGTGTTTGCTCATTTCCAACATATGTATAAGAAACAGGACCAATAGCTGTGATACTTCCAAGGACATCTAAATAACATAAAGGTAAACAAAGTGTAAGTTACGAATAATCACATTTATATTTTTTATTCTTTTAACTAATATATAATATAAAGAAGTAATCGAAATAAACAAATGATGTTACCTATAAGGCAAGTGTCATTGTTTCTTTTGCTTTTAATACAATCAAAATTAGAAAATTCAAAATAATAATATGGAATTGTCTCCACATTATCTGTAGTTTCAGCAATATTTGTCCATTTATTAATTTGAACCATGTACTTGCGGTCCACAACTTTATACTTCTCTCTGCTGGGTATGACATTGAAATTTTCGATGTAGTATACAATTCCTTCAGAAATTTTTGTTTTGAATAGTTGTATATCATTCTTTCGGATTGTAGCTTGCATAGAATATCCCTGCACACAACATAAGCGAACAATTATATAAGAAAGTAGCAACCGAATCATAAATAGAATACAAATAAGAAGAAAAATATAATTACCTTTTCGTCTATGAGTAGACATTCTAGACTCAAAACTTGATTTTTAAGGTGTGGTATTACTGATTCCCAAAGCCTAGAAACTCTAGTTTTGATTTTACCATGTTGCTGTTGTAGAGTCAGCTGGTCCAAAAGCATAAATTCCATCTTGTGTTACTCTGTTACAAAAAGAAACAAAAATATTATAACTAAATTCTTAATTTGTATACAAATTAGTTTTTTTTTTATAAAGTTGATGCATACTTACCAATTGCAATAAAAGAAGTTAATCTGGAATTAGTTTAGATCATCAAAAATTTCATTATAAACAATATTCTGTGTATATCCTTTCAAACTTTCTTCGTTATTTTCAACTAAAATTCGTAATCCTTCCCGCGAGGTAACTCGAGAAACTGCAACATAAAGTTGTCCATGCGAGAATACTGATCTTGGCAGATAAAGGCCTACTTTTTCCAATGTTTGCCCTTGACTTTTGTTGATCGTCATAGCATAACATAAACGAACCGAAAATTGCCTTCTTTTCAATGTAAAAGGCCACTTTGTTTCTGTCACATGCATTATAATTCGAGGGATATAAACTTTCTCACCTGCATGATTTCCAGTGAATATTTGTGCCTCAATAACTCTTGAAGCTAATTGAGTAATAATTAAGCGAGTGCCATTACACAATCCCGCACTTTGGTTGATATTACGTAACAACATTATTGGAGCTCCAATTTTCAAATGGAGTTCGTGATGAGGCACGCCATTAAACTTTAAAGAGTTCAAAAAGTCAACAGGGTACAGAACATCATTGTCATCGGCATTTGTTGTTGACTTACAGATCGAATCAGAACTCATGTAAACTTTATCTTCCTTTGGCAGTAAAGTTAAGACAAATTTGTTAATTTCATCAGCTGTTTCATTCACGGGTGTAATAATAGCTCTATCTCTTAAGTATATGGCGTCATTGTAGTTTTGTTGGATGTTACCATATACAGCAAAAACAATATCTTTAATACCATCTCCACTATCTTTTATAAGCATATCATCTGGGATTTTGATCCAAGTAGCCTCTTCTTCATTGTCTAATTTTATGGTATCTAATTTACCATCTCCTAAATCAAGTATCCATTTGGCAAAAGTTGCCAGCTCTTCTTTGGATATCTCATTCGATGGACATTTTAACAATCTCATATTCGTCGAGAGTCGAAAATTTTTACAAATATCCCAAATGTATGACTTAGTGATTGATGCATTAACGATGTCCTGCCTTGTTCCACCAACGATAACGGGAAGTATTTGCCGAAAATCACCTCCGAAGACAACGGTTTTGCCGCCAAATAACTTTTCTTCAATATTTCCATCATCTGATTGCAAGATATCTCTTAATGACCTATCCAAAGCTTCAAAACAATTTCGATGGTTCATTGGTGCTTCATCCCAAATAATTAAGCTGGTGTGGTGAAGCAACTTCGCAAGTTGTGTTCCCTTTTTAATTTCACATGTCGAGAATTCATCTACTTTTATAGGAATTTTGAATCTTGAATGTGCCGTTCGTCCGCCAGGGAGTAGAAGTGAGGCAATTCCTGATGAAGCAACAGCCAATACTATTTTGCCTTCTGAACGAAGTTTCGAGATGATTGTCTGCCATAGATAAGTTTTTCCTGTCCCTCCATGTCCATATACAAAAATCACATCTCCTCTATCTTCATATATGGAAGTCAAAACAGTATCATATATAGCCTTTTGTTCGTCATTCAATCCCGTAAACAATGCCTTGTGTTCAAGTTCCAAAGCATTTGCATCATAATCCAATTCCTCTTGCAACAATTTGTTATTCATATCCTCTAAGATTAATCTATTGGGAATTGGAAGGTTAAATTGAGAGAGTGAGCTGCAATTTTTGTTGAACAACACTTCTAACTCAAACAAAACATAATTTTGTAGGTCTACTTTAGGCATTCGAAGCTCATCAATTCCAAGTAAATTCTTTAATCTGTATACAATATCATCAGTAAATAATTCCCAAAAATCATTCCACAATTTAACAGGATCAGCTACCTCACAAAACATGACTAAAGTAACAAAAAGTTGTCTCAAATCAGCAGCTGAAGACCAATGAGCTGCTTCCTCTAATGCTTGCCGCCATTCCATATCATCACCAAGCAACCCAAGTGCATCACACGCTGCACGGTACGTTTCATAAACAACACCGTCGACAGTTCTAATTTCAACATAGTTTCTCGGCCCTTTAACTCTATTTAAAAGCATCCTTAGAAAATAAAGTTCACCTGCATTTGGATGGACATAAATAATTCTTCCAATGCGATTCCCTTTTTTACGTCTTGTCCATATTTTCTCAGTTGAATGCCAAACCCATTTAGTAGGAAATTCTACGTAAGTTAGTTCACGGGCATCATCATAGGTTGCATTCGTTATCATCCACTCAGTGAACATTGTTTTCTCCACGTTGCATCTATCTAGAATGTTAACTAAGCTCTGATTTTCATGATATGCTATGTTATTCATCAGTGGCAAATGTAAAGACAGCCGTTCAACTGTAGGTTGTTTAGAATGTATGTCAAATTGGAACAGTCTCCAAATTGCTTCATATGCTGATAAATACCTACAGTCCAAATACCTTTTAATCTCATCAACCTGCTCATATTGTCTATCAGAATTTCCATTGTTGGACAAATAATTATCTTCCATTATAGCTCTAGTTCGATCCGGACCCTTATTGATGTACTTAAACAAATATTTGATTAATCTTGTCTTGTTGCACCACTCAACATTAATATGAGCTTGGTACTTAACTATCAAAGCTAAGTTATGCGGCACTACATATCTGTTGTCAAGATTAATGCCGTTCTTTGTAACAAATCTTTCGTTATTTCTTCGTCTATAAATGGCAAATCCGTTTTCATCCACAATAGTTCCATTTCTAAATTCCCTGGGAAAATATTTTGAACATCGACCTTTACCCATACATGGTGCTTTAGAATTTGCAGAGCCACATGGTCCATGTATCATAAACTTTGAAACAGTCGCATATCCAATTGGATCAATATCTTTATCTGGTACTTCAGCAGAAATAATCGAATCTATATCTGCAACTGTTGGAAACTTATGATTTGGATGTAACCAAACTAAAATATGAACATGGGGAAGGCCTCTTTTCTGGAATTCAATTGTATACAAATCTACACGAAAAAAAAAAGTAGTGAGTAAGAAACAACTATTAATTTCTTTTTCGAGGAAAAAAGAAGAAAAAGTACACATACCAGCTATAGTTTTTCCAAAGTAGTTTCCTTTTTTAATATCATTCATTAAAGATTCGACTTTCATTCTGAAAACTCTACTCACGATATCAGGTCGATCTTCTGCTTTCTGGCCAGGAATAAATTGTAAAGCATCTTGTATCTCAACCCACTGTGGATTACATGTAAATGTGATAAACAAATCCGGGTGTCCACACTGCCTACAGATGGCAATAGCATCTTGATAATTTTGAATCATGTAACGGGGACCAGCAGTGAAGCTTGCTGGCAGAATTATTTTTTTACCAATAGTATTACCATTGACATCACCTGCAACAAAAGCATCCTTAATTCCTTTATAAATCTCTATTCGCAAATCTGCTTGATTTCTCCTTATATAATCAAGACGATCTTCTTCAATACATGAGAATGCATCAACCAAATATTGTTGGAAAAGTCTACCTCCTCTTAACAGTGTTTTGCCCTCAGCTATCCTATTTTGGATTCTGTAAGAATAAAATTCTCGCATTGTAATATTTTTTCTAGAGCCAATTATTCTCTGTGACGCACTATTATATTTCATTCCTATCAGAAAACCATCTTCTCCATAAGGAAACAATATAGGATACTGCATAGCCATGAAAGAAGGATGCAAATCACTAATCCGTTTTAATCCTTCTATTTTATGTTCAACAATAATATCTCTTTGACGATCAGTACTACCAAAATCACCAACTATTAATCCAGCAATCTCGGAACACGAAGGAGGGTTGTACTGAGTTTTGTCAGCACGGCTTCCGATCAACTTTAATCGTATAGGCAGATAATCATTTTCTTTGAAGCGATCCCTTGCCATCCTAAATGATTTTACTATCTCATTTTCGCGATCAAACATTTCAATAAGTTGCCCAACAATATTTCTATCAATATTTTTAAGTTCATCAGAGGGATTTAATGCTCTCATTCTATTATCGATTTCATTTTCCGTATCATAAACATACAATTGAGCAAATTTGGGCCGTTGTCCATCGACAGGAAGAAGAGAACCCATCTTATGGTGATTTTGACCAGTTATTCTGAACACGTAAGGCCCAGGTTTTCTGTTAATTTCATTGTCAATTTTTGCCCCAATTGATGTAAATGCAAACATAGAATTATACACACGAATATTTGCTCGAAAATTTCGGAGTCACTACTGCTATTGTACTCCAATAAATTGTCTAACAAATCAGGAGTACGTTGCAATAATGGCAAAAACACTTTCCCGTCTCCACAACAAAGCGAAAATCGAGGATTGTTTTCTCTGCAAGATTTTATCCTTTCATTATACCAAAGTAATGCACCACATGATTGGCACTCATATTCTTGCAATCCAAGATAATGTTGCTCTATATCATGTCCAATAGATGTTGTTGCTTGTGTTGCCCTTCCAGTAGTTGATTTACCAACTGTTGTAGTACGTTTTCGTTTTCTTCTCAAAATATCTGATGTTTCACAACCTGATAGCGAATATTCACCATTGTAATTTGAATGTTCTGTTGCAGAAAACCCCATATTGTTTCTACGGCTATCAAGAACTGACTTTCGAATTCTACGCCTTTCTCTACATACCATTGTATAATCCATCTATTATCTGCTTGTAGCATAGACTGCTAGCAATTGTCAAGATAAAAGAACAGAATAATCATCTTACTAACTATAAGTAGAAACTTTCGCAGAAATACATAAAGGGAGAAGTAAAAATGTTGCATATGTAAATGAGTAAATTTTTAAGAATAGGGCCTTTGAGTTATGTCTATAGCAGGGATTTAATGAAAAGCATAAATAAATAAAATCACAACTAATCAAAATGGACAAATATAAGCATAATATTGTTAATATCACATTGCTAACCAATCAAGTATAACATGTAAACTTTTTTTCTACTTTTAAAATTTTCTATTAAGTTGACGCCGTGAGCCCTATGTGATATCTTATGCTTTCTTTACCCTTTGATCTTTCAATCTATCAAAAATTCTATAGAGGCATAAATTGAAGGAAAAGAAGAAATGGTCTATAAATAAAACACTTAAGCTTCAAGGGAAAACTATAAAATACATAAGCAATTTTTGCGTTGAACCAAACTTGATCAGAGTATATATGTACATTCTTCTATTTTTTTTTTGGTTAAAGATTATCTTATATGGTTGTTATTTTATGTTTTTCTAGAATTTAATTTCTTAAATTCTTGTTCCTCTGCTCTCAGATTTTGTTTCCTATAGTTTATGCTTAAATTTCTAGTATATAAAAGGAAGAGTCAACAGCAAGTTTGATAGGAAAAGGAAGAGTGAAAACTTAATAAGATATGCGACATATCTGAAGCATATGTACATGAAGGCACAACAGGAATACCATGAGAGCACATTAAAAAATAATAATAATCTATGCTGAACTTATTTTTACTTTTAATAAAATCTTAATTACTATATACCCTTATTACTTAAATTCTTGATCCTCTGCTCGCAGATTTTGTTTCCTATAGTTTATGCTAAAATTTCTAGTATTTAAAAGGAAGAGTCAACAGCAAGTTTGGCAGGAAAAGGAAGAGTGAAAATTTAATAAGATATGCGACATATCCGAAGCATATATATATGTATATGAAGGCACAACAGGAATACCATGAGAGCACATTAAAAAAAAAAAATCTATGCTGAACTTATTTTTACTTTTAATAAAATCTTAATTACTATATACCCTTGTTATTTTATATATGGTTTTAGTTTAAATTTTGACTACCCTAGAAGAAGCAGCAACATATTTGATAGCAAAAAAATTTGCAAGAATTCAATTAGCACCAGACCAAATAATTCAGCTCATATAGTTAGATCTTCCTCTCTTTTTTTCTGCATAAAGAAAGAAGAACATTTTAATTCTGCAAAAATTATTGTAGGAAGGAGAAGCAGGAGCAACAGACTTATTTTGATAGAAAAATTAGAAAATATTTAAAAAAAGAGCAGGAGCAATGGCCTTATATTGCAGGAAAATACTTTATTACTTCATATGCATGACTCGGTGCGTATGAGAAGAAATAGTTGAGCTAAAATTGCTGGCTCTTCTTCAGTCTTTCTTTTTTCTTTATTGACAATCATTAGTTTTTTTTTCTAATCATAAATAGGAGTAAGAGTTGCCGTTGGAATTCCAAGTTTTTGTATTCAATTGAATCATTGCAAAGCAGATTTGAGGGAAAATAAAAAGAAGCAATTCTAAATATGAAAGTAAAGGATTAAAATTAGTTTAGACGAATAAGAAAATAAGAAAAAAGTTTACTAAGAAAAATATTATCTAATATACTCAATTTTAAGTAAAAACTTCATAAAAAAAGAGATTAGAATACATGAAAAGAAGAAGAAATTTGAGGAAAGTTCTAACTCCATGCTACTTTTTTCCTTATACTTTATTAAGTTAATGTGTTTTTTTCATTTACTACCTTTAATCGTTCAAATAATTAACATAAATTTTCTTTAATGAAAACTTGCACTCTTTTATTTGCCTATGGTTGGTATATTTAATATTTAAATACTTTTGGTTTTTAATTTCAGTTTTTTTTTTAGCTTTTTGTGGTCACCCATGTTGAAGATCCTAATGAGTAGCTTGATTCTCATTGAGGTGTACCTCCAAAATGAGGCATCTTTGCTGTTGTATATAAATTGATGAGCATTTGTTTGCAAATAGGAGTTAGAAAGTGACTTCTGACGCACATTATGCAGGTAATTACATTTTAAGAGTTCATAACTCCTCCTGATTTAGAGTTTTCAGAATATTGGTTAATAAAATCATTATAAAAGCTATATAAATAGGCAGAAGATGTTTATCAACAAATTTTTAAAACCAGTTTCTTCACTTCCACCCCAAAAAATAAAGAACCCTTCCTCATTCCCTCTCCTTTACAGGAAGAGTGAAATCAAAATGGGTTTCAAGATTCTTACGATTGAAATTCTAAAGACAAAATTGAAGTTCAGATCAAACTGCGGGGACTAAGTTTCTAGTTAACACTATAAATAAAATATAGACAAAGGTACTGTACTTCCAATATAGCTGATTATGGCTTCTCTACCAATAGATGTTATTTTTTTCCTCTTTATTACAGAAGTTGGAGAAGGCACTTCTGCAATCAGATGTGCAATCAAAAGCAGAGAAAAGCCCTGTCACTATAGCTGATTATGGTATAATTCTGAGTATTGCATTCATTTATTTTCAATTGTGAGTGTTATTTTTTTTTTTGCACTGCAGGAGGTATTCTAACTCATGATGTGCAAAATAATTTGCATTATGAAACTTATCTGATATCTAATTCATCCTTGGAATCATCAAATGTCGTGAGAATGTTTACCTTTCCAGCTTTTGGCTACTCAGTTGAACAAAATATTTGAACCTAGACAACATATCATGAGAAAGAGAACAGATCATAGTGATACTATACTATGCACTGATCTTAATTTGCCTAAATCATATATTGCAGGTTAAATAGTCATTACCTGCCTTTCGTTCCTTTAATTTGTCTAAATCAAAATTGACATGGATGAAAATGATGTTATTAATGATCTTGATCCTAAATATATTTCTTATCTCAGATTTGCAACAAATCAACCGGCTTGAGATAACTCTTGATAAGCGATTCTTGGCTGCAGCTGGAAATCCTTAAATCCACCTATTTGATGTCAATTCTAACAACCCTCAACCAGTATACCCATGTTCCATGAAGTTTATTGATCTTCCGGTGCCATCTATTTGTTTTCCCTTTTCTTACATTGCCCTATTGCCAGGTTATTACCTATGATTCGCATACAAACACCGTGATGGCAGTGGGATTTCAATGTGATGGCAATTGGATGTATTCAGATTCTGAAGATGGATCTGTAAAGATCTGGGATATAAGGTATCTCAAGCAGTTATTCTAATTCAATTACTATACTAAAAAATATGTGCAATGATGGATTTGAAGACTTTCTTATTTATCATGCTAATCTAACATAAATCAGCATTACATGATTTGGAGTTAGTAGACTACTTGACTACTTGGGAAAATCATCCAATTATCTTTTTAAACCTCCCTCCACTTCAAAGGCACCGTGAGCTTGTACATTCTCTTCCTGTTCTCTTCTCCTACTTATTTGCTATGTGCGGATCTTGAATAAACCTTTTCATGCCTAGCGGGATCACGTTGAGATAATCAGATGAATATTGAAGAGTTTAATTGGTAGTACCAACTGTTTGGTACTATTAATAACATAGTAGCCGAACTCTCTCAAAATTATATATAACCTGCAAAAATGGCCACATTTCCCTTAATTACTTCAGGTACAATGCTATAGAATATCAACCCATCATCAACTCATAGCAAATGAAGAAACATACAGATTCCTTTTTGTCAACAGATGCATCCAGATATCATTGACAGCATTTGTTCTACTAAAATACCTAAAGAATAGGCAACTGAAGAGAGAACATTTGGCTATTGGCTTTAAATTACTAATTGGCACCCATCATCCAAAGACGATCCTCCTAGAAACTCTTATTTTACATAGTTTAAAAGAATTGGCCAATCAAGAAGAGACAACAGTACTAACATCACAGAACTGGTGAGAAAACATTTTAACTATGTATTGGCAATAATCATCTATTTGAACTTTGGCTGATTAGCTAGGTGCTCACGCCACCACCAAGTTGTAACACCACAATTAGGAAATGGCGGGATTTGATGAATTAAACTCATAGAAGAATTGGCTTGTCCTCAAATTTACTTATATCTGCCGACTGTACATGCCATATTCATCTATAAGCAATATGAAAGCGATTCTATTTTGAAGTTTCAGCAGATAAAGTTGACTATAACTGCTTTTCCTTGGCTTTAAACTGAAAACTAAAGTATCTTTTGGCTGAACTTGCATTGTTCTGCTTGACTTGCTTATATTTACACTATGAGTCCTAATGGAGCTCCAAAGCCACCATTTCAAGCACAGTTGCAGGTCCAAATATATATAGCTGAGATTATATTCATCCCTGCGCAGCTTGGTTTTATGTTTACTAAATAAGCTAGTGGACGTAACAGTTGTAACAGTTAAGCCTCTACTGTGCTATTTGACCTTTTTTTTAAGCCCCTATTTACTTATCAAATCAATTTACCATATAAAAGACAAAGTTACTACATGTGGTGAGAGTCTATATATATGGTCTAGGAATACTTACTGTCCACCTTGTACATTAATTATGTCTAAATAGTTCTCTCTATCTCTTCTTTATTTCTCACACCATGGATTAATTCATGTCTCTGGTACACAGAATATGCATGCTTTTTCTTTTTCTTTATCTTTTTTCTTTTAAGGAAGAGAAAATCAGATGCATGCCCATTTCATGAGCTGCAAGCAAACCTTTTTTGCAGCTAGTTGACTTTGTTGTCCATTCGTCTTCAATGTTGAACTACCATACCGATTCATAGTTTTTTGTATTGCCTATTTGTTTTGCCCTATAATACTTGCAATTTATCTAAGTCTCAAGTTGCTTTTACCATTTTTCATGCATTTAACTTCTGTTGGGTGTAGTATGAACATCCAATGTAGCAACAGGGTATGTTGGTGGAGACGGCCATGAATAATTTAGACTTAATATTCCAAGTATTGTATTAACTTCTTTTTTTGGTATTCAAATACAAAAGATGTTAGCTAAAAACAACAATTTAACACAATGAACATTGTCAACAACATATTCACCCACTAATTACATAATAACATTTGTTTCCCACATTACATTATAAAGACGGATAACAACACAATCACCAAGGTGAAACAACATAAGAGAACACGTAGACAGACGATGTAATGCAAGTCTAGACAATAAACTACCCTAAAAACATAGTGAATAGGTTGACAAAAAGTACAAAACAAAAGAACCCAACTAAGGTAGCATTCACCGGAACAGAGAAAAAGATTAGATCTTATAATAACCGGGAGGTGCTTCCGGATCTTCCTCGGTTGTTGCCGTTGTTTCTACATCACCCAATATTGGCACTTCAGCAGTTGATTCTACATCCATCAAACCAACGCTAGGGTGATTAATCAATGCGCAACACCTAGCAATGCCATCCTTAATTTCATTCAATTCGGCAACAATTTGTTCTTTTTCCTCAACTAAAATGCTATAGGTCTTTTTAAGAAGATCAAAGTCCACGTTAAGCATCTCGTACTCATCTTGAAGTTCTGTATGTTCATCAGAAATACGTTCATATAACTCCTTATAAATTATCTTTTCATCATAATTAACATCCTTAACTTCAAAGCCAAGTTCAGCACGAAGCCTTTTGATAGCAATCCGCGCAGCATCCTCCTCAGATCGTTCAGAGTCCGAAAACAACGACCCCCAACATGTAATTATTTCCATAAATCGACTACCCCTAGGAACCTCCACATCAACATAAGAACGGAGTTGTCCGTCCGCGACCACGGTAATTCCATATCTGGGAGGAGGTAAGGAAAATTGCGCGCATATATTGCGAAGTAAACGGCGAAAGTTGAAGTCGACATTAACCGTTGATGCCATCTATATAGTCAAACAAATGCTGTCGAAGAATATACATAGGGCTTTTGTTTTAATTTTTACACTTATTTTACTTAAAACACATATTCTATTAAATAACAAAGGATAAGGAAAATATTAAAAAGCTATAAAATTCTAACAAAAGAAAACTCAAACCAAATGCAGTGGGAAAAATAATATCTAATGCATTAATATTTTCATGTAACCACAAAATTTTTTAAAATCAAAGCAAATATGAGCACATAGATATTAGGGCTTACCAAAGATTCAAAAGAAGGCAACACCAAACAGGAGATCAATCTAGCCAGTAGATCGTCGATGGATTCCTGAGAAAAAATAAAAAATTTGTCAAAAAAATTAAAATATGTGTACACAGTAAAGCGAAAAAAATATGAAAAAAATATAGTATTTACCGTTGAGAAAATATTGTTGCAAAAAATGGTGGAATGAAAGAAAATGCACATGTTATTATATAGGCACCTCCGTCCCTCTCCATCTTCCCCCAACTTAAATCCAGCATAAAAAACGGCAACCATGGAAGAAGGAAGGTCGCGCACGAAGGGCCAAAAAAAGGGTAACGGCCGAAGAAGATGAATCTCTTCTAGCTCGCTCACCTTCGGCCTCTTCATCTCCTGTCGTCTTAAATTTCACACAGAAAACCGTCCGCCATGGGAGATGAATGCTGTTCACGAAGGGAAGGAAGGGAACGGATGGAAGAAAGGCCGGTTCGGTTCGGGCCGGTTCGGTTCGGTTTCATTATTAAAAAAAGGAAGGAAAAGACATCAAATGCTGGTCCGGTTTTTTAAAAAAACTTGAGCCGGTTCGGTTTAATTAATGGAAGAAACAAAAAAGACAACAAAGGTTGGTTTGGTTTAAAAGAAAAGTCGGTTCATTCTAAGTGTTCAAAAAAAAAAAGGCATCAAATGCTGGTCCGGTTAAAAAAAATCTGAACCGGTTCGGTTTAATTAATGGAAGAAATAAAAATGACAACAAAGATTGGTTCGGTTCAAAAAAAGATCGATTCATTTCAAGTGTTAAAAAAAAAGGGCATCAAATGCTGGTCCTGGTCTGGTTAAAAAAAAACCCGGGTTCGGTTTAAAAAAGAAATACCAGCTTGGGAAAAAAAATTAGAAAAATCCCAAAATAAGGAGAATGTGCCACATCACCTAAAAAATTGGGGATTAATATATAGTTTATAGATGTGTACAATGTGCAAATCATATGCATATAGAAGCTTGATCTCACAGTGTTTAAGAAAAATCTGAAAGCCAACTTGGCCTGACCTACATTTCCCTTTCATCTAGGAAGTATTTTATTGCTATGTTAATTTGATAAAAGATTCATTCAACTAAATAAGATTTAAACTGTTTGGAGCATTTAATAAAGATTCATCTAGGATTTACTAGCTCAAATAAAAAAGACCAGTTCAATGGTTTCTCAAATACCGCTGAACTGAAAACCATATATAGGCCTAATAGTTTGAGAATTAATGCATTTTCCAAAGGCAAATTTTCTAATGTTTTAGAGGTAAAAAATAATTTGAAAATTGCTAATTGGAAATAAAAAGGTAGATTGCTCCAATTGGCCAATTTCAATAGGAATTTATTTTTGATAAAAATAGAAAAATAAGACAACGCCACGAGTGATAAAAGTAAGGATCAGTATTTATGTCACATTTTTTACCACTTTCTCGTTATCTATTTTCTTTGTCGTTACAGTTGATATATTCGACGTCTCTTCCTCATTATATGATGATGCAAAGAGAAAAGGAATAAGAAAAAAAGAAGCGTGGATGCAAAATCAAAACATATTTGAAGACTTTTCACAAAGAGTAAAAAAAATTAAGTATAGGTAAAAAAATTAGTTACTCTTAGAAATTACTGTAATCATGTTTCACAGGAAATTAAGAGTGAATTTGTTGAAAATCATAAATTGGACATTATTTGTCACAAATAAATTTACCTTATTTTTCTCTGCAGGAAGGAGGTATTTTGGGGTAGGAGCGATGTGCGAGTAAGGTTAATGTAGAAGAGAAAGATGTAATTTATTTGGATTGGAACTGATAAAGTGAAATAAGAGAAAATCATAAAGAAATATGACGAATATAAAAGTGGTGGATAGAGGGCGAGTTTTTTTTGTTAGTTAAATTTATGGGCATTTTTATTAGTTAAATTTAGATTATAAATTAAAAAAAATTAAATAATTAAATAATCAAATTCAAATGGACGATAGATAAAATAAATTTTATATATTTTTACTTTCTTTTTTGTATTGTTCAAGCTCCCTAATCTGGGCATATGTAGGGGTGTAATGAGGGCATGCCGGGCCGGCACGACCCACATTCACTCGGGCCGAAATTCTTGGACCCCCGACCAAGAACGCCCCCTGCCCGAAGAGGGCCCATGCCGAGCTTCGGGCCAGCTCTTTTTTAATTATTAATTTTATTTAAAAATATATAAAATTTTAAAAAATTAAATTAAGAATACTTTTTAAAAAATAATATATTAGTGAGAAATTTTCAAATTTTAAAAAAAATATTTATAAAAATAATAAATTTTAAAATTTTAAAAAAAATTTAAATATTTTTTTCGACCAAAATATCTTCTCTATCAGTCAAATTTGGGTCTGCCCCAAGAGCAGCGGGCCAGGTCTGTGGCCGGCTCCGAGCTCCCAAAGCATTGGTGGGAGTTTGGAGACCTTCGTTTGGTTCGGGGTTAAGTAAGAACTAGTTATTCCAGGGATAGGGTTAAGTTCAGGGTTAAGCCTGGAATAGACCAATTTTGCGTTTGGATGATAATTGAGTTGTTTCCGGGATTAAGAAAATAGCGTTTGGATAGATAAGACGGAATAAGAAGAATAGTGGGTAGTTATAAATAAAAAATAATGATATTGCCCCTTATATTTGAATTTAAATTTTTAATTTTATAATTAAAATTTTAAATTTAAATATATAATTTTAAAAATTAAAAAATTTAAAATAAAATTTAAATTTTAAATCTCAAATTCAAATATTTAAATTTCTAAATTTAAAATTTAAAATTAAATTTAAATTTAAAAATATCAAATATCAAATTTAAAATTTAAAAAATTAAAATTAATAATTGAGAATTTAAAATTAATAATTTAAAAATAAAAATATTAATTTTAAAATTACAAATTTTTAAATTTAAAAAATTTAAATTTAAAAATTAAATTTAAAATTTAAAATTTAAGTTATAAATTTAAATTAAAAAATTAAATTGGGGTGGGATTAGTTAATCCCACCCCAATTCCATGGTGGGGGTGGGGTTTGTTAACCCCACCGCAAAAGAGTTATCGCGGGATAACTCTTTTGCGGTGGGGTTAACAAACCAACAAACCCCACCCCCCCAAAATGTTGTTTGGGGATTAAGGGGGTCGGGCCGATCCGGCTCAGTAGGCAGTGCCTTGCTGGGCCGCAACCTTCCCTTAGGCGCAGCACGGACCAGATCTGTCTCAGGTCAGGTCGTGCCGGACCAACAGGGCACAAGGAGGAGGCCCAACACGGTCCGGTTTATCAGGTCGGGCCGGGCTGCCACGAGCAATACACGACTCATGCCGTGCCTCGGCCCGGCCCAATCTCGTTCCGGGCCAGGCGACCCTGCGTTTGCCAACTTTTCATGCAATTTAGGATGCATATAATACAGACAAGAAAGAGCCTGCGGTGCGGCAATAGATTCTGAAAACTGGTTGTTATCTTTGGTGTGTGCAATAAGGAGGCGATGCAACTGAAGCTTTGTGTTGCTCATACTGCAATTTGAATGGTTTGCACTCTATTTATAGAGATCTTGCAACTACATTAGTTATTCTGCTAAATCTATTTAAATTGTGCTCCCAATATGTTGCTTTATGCGGATTTGTGATTATCTGCTGCTACTCAATATTTTTTTTTTCTTTTTTAATTGTCGAAACTTCTGCAGGAATAATGTCAACAGTAAATTAACTGCCTTCTCTTTAGGCTTGTGTGTGTGAAAACTATAGATTCATTTTTTTATTGAATGAAGCAGATAGCATGCTACCTTTTTCTCAAAAAAAAAAAAAAACTATAGATTCTAATATACACCAAAGGCTAGAAAGCCAGAAGAATTTCTTTGATGTTGGCTCGCTAAAGTTATAATTATACTATTTATCAAACATAAGAACGATAGAATATATATCTAAGAGATTATTAATTTGACTGCATGCAGCTGTAACTAGTGTAACTGTATTTTCATATCCAATTATCTGTGGAGCCAATCTTATTGTTTAAATTGATGCATTAGAATCCAAATAAACTACAGTTGGAAACTGCAAGAGAAAATTCAAATTACAGTAGAAAAAATTATACCTAAATTAGCCACAATTTTAGCTACAATAGTTGTAAAATATAATCTTAAATAAAAGATAAAGTTATCTATCTAATCATTTAATTTTTTCTTCATTAATGGATTTAATCTCATAGCTCCATACATAACCTGATACAATTCGTTAATACAGTTTTTAGTTCTGTGCGACCATATTTATAGCATTTTTTACTATTTTCAACAAATTATAACACAAATAATTGGAGCTGTTATATTTTTAGTCTCCAAAAACAAAAGGTTGCGGAGAACAATAATCTTCGGCCTCGTTTGATATTTTTACTGTTTTCAAACTTTTTTTGGTTTCAAATACAAATTATATTTTATGTATGATTGGATGATGCTGGGAGCTAAGGACTTAATTATGCTTTTAGTTGCTATTAGCTTGTAAGGCATCTTGAAAACATCTTCTTTTTTTTTGTTTTAAATTTGGCCGAATAAATGCTTGGACGGTCAAGTGCAAACAATTAATGTGAGTCCATTAGATTTATGGTTAAGAAATAGAAAATAATAATAACAATACAAAATGAGGCCCTCATTTAATATTCTCGTGTCTCCGTCTATCGTTGTGCTGAGATATAAAAGACAATTTGATATGGACCGGCTCCCATTGCTATTAAATGAAAAAAGAGTTAAAACAAAAAAAAGATATATAGATATATATATTTTTTATTTTTTATTTTTTTCATGAAGTTACAAAAAATATATTTAATTAATTTCTTACAATATTAGATAATATAATATTAGCTATAGAAATAAAACATATTAAATCTTTTCTATTCCAGAAGGTTTTATAAATTGTAGCAGTTGCAGTATATCATTATGTCTCAAGCCAATCAAATCTTTTCTTTTTAAAGAAAAATACAATCCAAAAAAAGATGGCCAGAAAGCGTGATGATTTATTATGTAGCAATTGCACTTTATCATCTATATCTTAAGCCAATCAAAATTTTTATTTAGAAAAAAAATATATAACAAAATTATTTTTAAAACAAAGTATGATAAGAATGGTGAATTTTAGGAACACAATTTGATTCACCGGAGACATGATGTCGTAGTGCTATTGTCGCATTCGAGACTCGGGTGGCATACATTTTTTTTTGTTGCTCACGCAGATGGACTAAGAAACCTATCAAAATCACAGCGGATTATGAGATCAGCATTGCCTACTGAGCATTTACGTATCTAGTTGGGATTCAGTGATAATAACAGTAAAATTACTGTATACCTTGGACTTTCTCCAAACATCTCATGTGATAATTGCGAAAAGAACAAAAAAAAAAAAAAGGAATAACTTCAAATACCACCCCTATGATTTCGTGCTTTCTTATTTTAGTGCCCTGCGATTTAAAACGTATCACTTTAGTACCCTGTGGTTTGGTTATTCTCTTTTTGTTATATTTTCGTTAATTTTTTCGTTAAATTAATGAGAAAGTTAAAACTACAGAATAGGTAAAGTGAATATTCGATAAACCATAGGTGGGATATTTTAAAATTTTTCTGTATAATTTAACAAAAAAATTAACGAAAAGATAACAAAAAAAGAGAATAACCAAACCACAGGGTACTAAAGTGATACGTTTTAAACCACATGGTACTAAAGTGAGAAAGCACGAAAACACAGGGGTGATATTTGAAGTTATCCCAAAAAAAAAGAAGCATGGCATATGATGACAGCTCATGCACAGGCACACAGCACTAGTAGGAAAGTCCAATTTTGATATTTAAGATTTCACCCACTGACGGACCGTCCCCAGCGTAAGTGACAAAAAAAGCTTGGTGGTTGGTATCCGAGATTCCGAGTTCGAATCCTACTTGATTCACATTTTCAGATAAATTTATTTTTAAAAAAATTAAACGAAGTGGGTAGCATGCTATCTTTCTCTCAAAGCCGATTTGAACCCACCTCCTCATTTTCTAAATCCTCAGCGTAGCAAAATCCTTCTATATTCAGCAGAGTGAGAGCAACTTCATAAGAAGAGGCAGATACGTAGGTGGAAACCCCATGTCGATTAATACCTGTCTTATACATATCTTATACAACGATTGAACAGGTATATATGGAACCTCATGTACATTCATTGTACAACAACATGCGTATATAACTTCTTTAAGCATAACAAAAACACAAATAATTTAGGCCTCATCTGATATCGTCGCCAATTTTTTTTTAATGCTAATTTTATATAATTTAATACATCGCAGGATGGCTGATTATTTTATAATAATTTTTAGCCAGGTAATCAATGAAAACCATTTTACAAAATTTGAATATATAAAAAAATTGCTTCTATTTTTGTTTTTTGGGTTACCAAACAAACATATTGGATGTAAAAATTATAAGTAATTTATTATTTTCTCCCACACTATTTTATGTAAAAATTTAAATTTTTTAAAAATACGTACAACTACGATAAATCAAATCACATAGTTTTTGTGATAGACATAAAGTAATGGTGTGCAACATCAAAATTAAGGAACTCCCGGTCCGCTATCATCTGGAAATTTTACTTTTTTCGAAAAGTTCTAATCTTTCATTTTGGATTTAATTTTTTAAAATTTAATATATAAAAATATTTAATAAATTTGTGAATAAAAATAAAATCAACATTTGACAGTAAATCGAGAGCTCTGTGACCAGACGCGTTGTTGGAGAGCTAACCACTTAAACTTTGTGACCAGACGCGTTGTTGGAGAGCTAACCACTTAAACTTTGTTCGCCGGCATCTATTGGATTCTCCTGATACCGACCCATGAAATTTTTATGTACTTAGGTTCAAAATTAATGATGTGTGCCATACTCGACTGTTAAAGACAACTCTCGTATCATTTTCACCTTCATTGCGGTCCTCGATCAATAAATATTAATATAAATAAGAGAAACGCTACATGCACCTCAAATTACATTTTAAAATATTATTAAATAATAAAATTTGCACATTTGGTAATCACGTATGTTTATTTCAAAAACTTGAATATAAATTAGGCACGCCATTAATTTTAAAACCTAAACCATTCACCAGGTCTGATATATACAAATATTATTTACAAAAAAAGCATAAATATGTCCATACAAGGAGGCAATGGTCTTATTTGGAACTGCAGAGTGCTGCAGCGTTGTTTTATAATTGTGGCTTCAATAACGCCAGTAATAGTAGTAGTACATTAAAATAATAAAATCTACCTAATAGTTTCTTTTGTAGGAGAATTAGAAGTTTCAAATCAAAAGTTTGTCCTATTAGAGCAAAAAAAATCTAATTTCAACTGTGGCTGCAGCAGTTTCTTGATAACGTTTTGGCAGAAGCTAAAATAATTGCATGCAGATATTATATATATATGGGTGGTGCTACAATTACAACCATTTTTTATTGTAATCATACAACATGCCAATTAAAAGACTACAATTTCTCCACGTCTTTTCACTCCTTATTTTAATACTAACACCCGAAAGAAAATTGTTTGAACCCTAGATAGAAAAATTCTAACTCTCGAATGAGAATTGTAATTCTTACAACCTTTTTTGGATTGCAGGCTTAGCATTTCTCATTATATATGCCTAGTGTATGCATGAACTCCTTTTAGTTCATACCAAAAGCATCCCAAAGTTTCCATGGCTCTTCTTCACATTATTGCCTCCCTGCCTTTTGTTGTTCTCCTACTGCTTCCTCTTCTACTCCTCACAAGAAAAAAGGAGAGCAGCAAATCACTAAAACTTCCCCCGGCCCCTCCAAAGCTCCCAGTAATTGGCAACCTCCACCAGCTTGGGATACTCCCCCATCACTCCCTCTCTCGGCTCTCGCAACGATACGGCCCCCTCATGTACCTAAAACTTGGCCATGAGCCGACCATCGTGGTCTCCTCCGCCAACATGGCTCAGGAGATCCTAAAGACGCATGATCTAGAATGCTGCAGCCGACCGTCCCGCACCTCACATACAAAGCTCTCCTACGGTTGCTCGGACATCGCCTTCGCAGTGTACGGCGGGCCATGGAGAGAGCTCCGAAGAATTTCCATCATCGAACTTTTCAGCGCCAAGAAGGTCGCCTCGTTTCGATCCATTCGAGAAGAAGAGGTGGAAAGAACTATGAGCTCGATATCCTCTTATTCAAGCAGTTCTCTCCCGGTCGATTTGAGCAAAGAACTGATCGCGCTCACAAGCACGATCACTTGTAGAATGGCTTTTGGAAGGAGCTACCATGATGTTGGAAGCAGATTTCAGATGATTCTGAATGAAGCACAAGCCATGCTCGGGGGCTTTTTCATCGCGGACTACTTGCCTATCATCGGATGGGCCGATTGGCTCACAGGGATGAGAGCGAGGCTCGAAAAAAACTTTATCGATCTTGATCAGTTCTACCAACAAGTCCTCGATGAGCATCTCGATAGAGGGCGGCAGCAGCAGCAGCACGACTCTGGCGAAGACCTTGTGGATATTCTACTGCGCATGCAGAAGGATGAGAAAAGTCTAACCACAGACCAGATCAAAGGAGTCCTTATGGTAAGAAATATCCAATACCGAATCATAAAAAACATTCTTCCATACTATTCTGCACAAGTTTACTCTTTTTTGCAGAATGTTTTTATTGGTGGGAGCGATACATCCTCAGCCACCGCAGGATGGGCGATGACGGAGCTAATGAGGCATCCACAAGCGATGAAAAAAGCTCAAGAAGAAGTAAGGAGCCTCGTAGGGAGGAAAGGAAAGGTAGAGGAGAGCGACATCGACCAACTACACTACCTGAAGTGCATCGTGAAAGAGACCATGCGATTGCACCCAGTGGTTCCGATGCTTATTCCAAGAACAACGTTGCAGCATTTCAAAATCAACGGCTATGATGTCCCGCGCAATACAACGATACTCATCAATGCTTGGGCGATCGGAAGGGACGGGAGTTACTGGGAATCGCCAGAGTCGTTCAAGCCGGAGAGGTTCATGAATAGCGCGGATCTCGAGTTCGCAGGAAAGGACTTCAATTTGATACCATTTGGGGAAGGTCGCAGGATCTGTCCAGGGAAGAACCTTGGGATAAAAACGGTCGAGATCATGCTCGCGAACCTTCTTCACTCCTTCGACTGGGAACTTCCAGCAGGTATGACAAAGGAGGATATCAACATGGATGAGGCACCGGGCGTTACAGTGCACAAAAGACATGCCCTTCGCCTTCTTGCCACTAGATATATATAGCAGCGTCTACAGCTAATTTTACAGAACACGTCTTACTGAGATGCGCTCCTATCTACCTTACCTCTGTACATCTATCTATCTATCTCTCACATCTATCTATCACTCTCTCGATGTATATGTCTACCTATATCAGTTATCTATCTTACTAGCTATCTTATGAGTACAATATGCCAATCATTTGCATATACAAGCTCGATCTCACTACTACTCAAACGTACAAAAATTCATTTATCAATATTTAAGAACACTCAACTAAAAGTTAAGAGTCGCACAGTTTACTTAATTATGTTTAGACATTCTGTTACGGCAGTATTTAGGAAATATCTGAAAACGGACCTGGCCTTACCTATGCACCCTCTAGAGCAATTTTTTCATCCAGGAAGTATCTGGCTGTTGATACTTTCCGTTAAATATTAATATATTAATCAAATGAAATACATTCAATTAATTATAAATATGATATAAACTGTTTGGAATATTTAAAAACGTAAGGCCATTCATTTTAGGCATTCATCGTAGATATAGTGATTTACTAGCTCAAATAAAAAGAACCAGTTCAATGATTCCTTAAATATCACTAAGGGTGTGTTTGGTTTCACGTAAATGTCACTGAAAAAAAAAATTGTGCCCAAAAATAGTTTTCGAGTGTTTGATTTGGCGTAAAATAATTTTTCACGAAAAATTATTTTACAGATTTGAGAAAAAAAATGAGCTTTTCGTTTTCCGCCTCATCTGGACGAAAAATGAAAACTTTGAACGAAAACACGCAGCTCACGGGTTTATAGCATCGTCGTCCTCGAGCTTATATGATAGTGCGTGGTCCACGCAGGACCGCGTGCGTGGTCCACGCTGGACCACTCATCCACCCTCTCTCATATATATACATATATTCACGCAGTCCACGCTGGACCACTCTTCCACCCTTTCTTTTATATATATATATATATATATATATATATATATATATATATATATATATATATATATATATGAGTCCAAAGCTATGTGCTTTTAAAAGCACCAAATATTTGGTGCTTGTAAGTTTTTTACCGTTATATCATACTATTCAACCAACTACCCACTCAATTCTAAGAGACCACTATCATTCTAACTGCACATTTCTTAATTCAATGGCTGAAAACTTACAAACACCAATAACTTGATGTTCTTAAAAACATAGGAGCTCAATTCATTCTCTCTCTCTCTCTCTCTCTCTCTCTCTATATATATATATATATATATATATATATATATATATATATATATATATATATATATATATATATATATATGAGAGGGTGAAAATTTATTTTATATTATTTTCTATTTTTATTATATAGTATTATATAGGCTTTTTTGCATAAAAAATTTACTAGTTTTGGTCTTTTGCAAAATTAGGTCGCTATTTTCGATTTTGCAGATTCAGTCCGAATTTTCAGTAAACTGACAAAAATACCTTTCTTATTTTTTCTCTTTTTTTTTTTTCTCTCCTTTTTTTTTCTCTCGCTCTTTTTTTTTTCCTCTCCGAAGAAGGCGGCGGAGGCGGAGGCGGAGGCGGAGGCGGAACGCCTCGCCTCTGCCCCTTACGCTCTCGCCCTCGCCCGCGCACCCCCGCCCTCCTCGCCTCCGACCCCGCCGAGGCCGCGCCGCGCCGCGACTCTGTTTTTTTTTCCCCCTCTTCGACCCTCCTCCACCCGCCGTCCCCGCCGCCACCGCCGGCGACGAAGAAGAAGTGCTTCTTGGGGCCGAGAAGCACGCCGGCGAGGGAGCGAAAAAAATATAGTTACACTCCGGCGAGGGCGGTTGGTCGTGACAAAAAAATTGTAGAGAAAAAAAATAAAAATAAAAAATATTGTTTCCCTACTGAAAAGAATAAAAAATAGAAAAAAAGGAAGAAGCTGATGAAATTGCACCGTTAAAAAAAATTACACTGTTTTAAAAAAATTTACACTGTTTTAATGAATATTGCACTATTTAAAAGAGAAATTACACTCTTTTGAGATGAAATTTAAACTCTTTAGGTAAAATTGTACTATTTAGGATAATGTTGCACCATTTCTTTCTCTTCCACATTTTCTTTCTTAGCTCTCCATCCTCATCCCCCCTCTCTCTCTCTCTCTTTCTCTTTCCTCACACTCCAAAATAATTTTGGACTGGTGCGGTCGAAGCCGGAGGAGGAGGAGCGGCCGTAGTCGCGGGGTCGAAGAGGTAAACGGGGAGGAAGGAGAGGGAGGCGTCGGCGGTGGCGCGCGGGGCGGTGGTGGGCGGGCACAGGGGGCACGGGCGGGGACGCAGGGGACGCGCCCTCTTCGCCCCCTGGGGGCGCGGGCGCGGGGGCGCAGGGGATCCTGTGCCCGCCCGGGCCTCGCCCGCCCCCCTGGGTGGGCGCAGGGGGCGCTCCCTGCGCCCCCTGCGCCCGCGCCCGCGCCCCCAGGGGGTGCAGGGGGCGCGTCCCCTGCGCCCCGCCGGGGCGGGCGCAGGGAGGGGGGCGCAGGGGACGCGCCCCCTGCGCCCGCCCACCATCGCCCCGCGCGCCACCGCCGACGCCTCCCTCTCCCTCCTCCCCGTTTACCTCTTCGACCCCCGCGACTACGGCCGCTCCTCCTCCTCCGGCTTCGACCGCACCGGTCCAAAATTATTTTGGAGTGTGAGGAAAGAGAGAGAGGGGGGGATGAGGATGGAGAGCTAAGGAAGAAGAAGAGGAAGAGAAAGAAATGGTGCAAAATTATTCTAAATAGTACAAATTTATCTAAAGAGTGTAAATTTTATCTCAAAAGAGTGTAATTTTTCTCTTAAATAGTGCAACATTCATTAAAACAGTGCAAATTTTTTTTTAAACAGTGTAATTTTTTTTAACAGTGTAATTTTATCATCTTCTTTCTTTTTCTCTATTTTTTGTTCTTTTCTGTAGGGAAACAATATTTTTTATTGTTTTCTCTATAATTTTTTTTGTCACGATCCACCGCCCTCGTCGGAGTGTAACTATATTTTTTTTCCCTCCCTCGCCGGTGTGCTTCTCGGCCCCAAGAAGCACTTTTTCTTCGTCGCCGGCGGTGGCAGCGGGGACGGCGGGTGGAGGAGGGTCGGGGAGGAAAAAAAAAAAAAAAATCGCGGCGCGGCGCGGTTTCGGCGGGGTCGGAGGCGAGGAGGGCGGGGGTGCTCGGGCGAGGGCGAGGGCGTGAGGGGCAGAGGCGAGGCGTTCCGCCTCCGCCTCCGCCGCCTTCTTCGGAGAGAGAAAAAAGAGCGAGAGAAAAAAAAAAAGAGGAGAGAAAAAAAAAAGGAGAGAGAAAAAGTAAGAAGGGTATTTTGGTCAGTTTACTGAAAATTCGGACCGAATCTGCAAAATCGAAAATAGCGATCCAATTTTGCAAAAGTCCAAAACTAGTGAATTTTTTATGCAAAAAGGCCTATTATATACGTACTATTATATATTATATTATATGTTTATCAATTTATCATATAATATAATTTTGATATATTTAATATAAATATAAATTATAATAATATATGTAGTGTGATAATTATTATATATCAATAATATAGAGAATAGAATAAAATATTTTTATTAGTTTTTTATTTATATTTTTCTTTCTTTTTCTTTCAACCAAACAATCGTGATGAAAACTACTTTTTTTTTCCTACAAACAAACACTAAAGAGTGTAAAATTTATTTTTCTTCAAATTTTTTTTTCTACCGAAAATTATTTTTCATAACTTTACATGGAACCAAACAGCCCATAAACTGAAAACCTTATAGGCCTGGCAGTTTCAGAATGTATTCTCCAAAAGCAAATTTTCTTATGTTTTAGAGATCAAAAGTAATTGAAAGAACATTAGAATTCTGCTTCCCTTATTATGCAAAATGGTGGTAGGAACTCCATCAAGGGAGCATCTTAAGTGATGCTTCTCTTCTCTTAACTATTTCTTGATATTAGAGATGGAAATCAAGAGCCTTTTTTCATTTTTTAGCGTTCTAAAATATCAAAGCGTTTGGTTTTGAAAAACACATTCATAAGCTAGGCCACAGTGCAATATCATGCTGCTAGCCCATACTAGTTACGGGCACAGTTTGTCAAATTAAAAAGATCTACTGTATGCACATGCAAGTCAGAAAAATCTTTCTTTTTCTAGCTGATATCAGTGCGCCAAATAAGTACTCCAACTTACCAGATTTTTCTGACTTACATGTACATACAGTAGCTCTTCTTAATTTGACAAACTATGTCCGTAACAAAGCCCGATGGATATTGAACATTTAGCCTTGGTCCTGGGCCAAGTCTTAATTTTTTTTAAAAAAAATTTGGTAGAAGTTCGATCCCAAGCCCAATATTTGTTTTGGGCCAAGCTTGGATATAGTATGACCCGACCCAAATCTAGTCCAGTTCCACCTCTAGTATGTGGAATAGTATTATGTGCTAATATTTTTTTTTGAGGAAAAGGTAGCACGCTACCCGCTTCATTCATTGAATTGATGAATTAGGCTACAGGGGTGAGGCAACTTTAGGCCTACAAAGTGGCGACGAAAAAAAAAAAAAAAAAAGGAAGAGGGAAAAAGAGAGTCTAATGCTGATTAGCTGGTAGGATTTGGTCCCACAGTCTCCTGAGCTGCTTGGTTTTATAGACTGCTCTGAGTGGGTCCGATGGACCCTTCCTAAAGATAACGTCATTTCTCGTCTCCCAAGTTATCCACCAGCAGGCTATTAAGTTGATAAGATTACGTCGCAGTGGTTGTAATCTACTACTTGTCGTCCATTTATCCCAGACCAAATTAACATCTTTTTCCAGATCCCTGAGTTGGACACCCTCCAGGGTCTTCACCACCAAGAATCTGGAAAAGATGCACTGTGCGAATAAGTGGTCGACCGTCTCCTCGTCGACCCCACATAGCATACAAGTTGTGTTTCCGGTCCATCCTCTTTTCTTCAAGTTATCAGTTGTAAGGGTCCGTTTCTTGAGTACGAGCCAACAAAATACTTTTACTTTCAAGGGTATAGCGAGTTTTCATATTCTGTTGGCTCTGTAGTCCCTCACACCCCCGTCGACCAGCATCGAGTAAGTCGATTTCACCGAAAAGCAATTATCCAGGCTCCATCGCCAAAGCACAATGTCTGGACCTGTCCCCAATTTAAATTCGGAAAGCTTTGCTTTGAAAGCTGAGGAGTTCGGCTCCTCTCCATCGCCGTAAACGCTGTTACTTCTTAAGATCATGTTCCACTTCCAGCCATCCGTCGTCAAACAGTCACAAATTCTAATGTTTTTACTTGCTACCATCTCGTACACTTCCGGAAATAGTGTTTGCAGTGCGACTTCCCCACACCAACGATCCGGCCACAGATCGATGTTTCGACCGTTTCCTATTTTATACGAAGCTCCCCATCTGTAGATTTTTCGGATACTTAGGGTACCCTTCCACCAGTTTGAAGTGGGTTTAAAGAAGCGCCCCTCCCTCAACGGTTTTCTTCTACGATAGAATAAGGCGTGAATGATCTTGTTCCACTGTAACTGCGGCCCTGTAAAAAATTTCCACCACCACTTCGCAAGTAAAGCTTGGTTCATAGTGGCTAAATCCAAGATGCCAAGACCGCCTTCAATCTTACGCCTACATACGTTCTTCCATGCTACCAGACATTCTCTTCCAATGGTATCTGTATGTTCCTTCCAGAAAAAATTCCTACGTAGTGCTTCGATATGCTTGATCACCCATTTGGGTGCCTTGAATACTGACCAAAAGTATAAAGGGATGTTGGTTAGCACTGAATTCACCAGTATTAGTCTACCACCTCTCGAGAGGAGTTTAGCATTGAAATAGGTTTATGGCTTAGTTTGATTGTATGGTGGCTAAAAGTATTATTTTAGTATTTTTATACTTTAAAAGATTTAAAAAATTTAAAAGTACTTTTATTTTTTTATATTATAAAATTGCAATTGCAATCGCAATTTTGAAAGCACTAGAGAAGAAAAAATTATAAGAACTTTAAAAAAAAATTGTACCTTTCAAGTTACCATATTACCAAGCTAAGCCTAAATATTATTTCGCTAGTCATAATCTATTTTTTTATTATACTAAAATATATTTTAATGGCATGGGAAAATGGGCCCAAGCCCCATTTATATCTTATGATATAGATCAAACAATAATTAATCACCAATCGTCCTAACGCAGATAGTAAAAAGTTTCATAGTTGGTATCTGAGGTTGCAAGTGCGAAGTTTAATAATAATTTCATATTTTCAACTAAATTTATTTATAAATTATGAATAAAATGAATAGCAATGCTACTTTTTCTCTCTCCAAAAAAAAGAGAAAATAATTTTATGAGAATGATTCTATTTATTATAACTCAATACCGCAATCAAGTAATAACATTTCTACCCAAAAAAAAAGAGAGGGGAAATAAGCACAACTGAACATCTTTGCTCAAACGTATATATGTATGCAAGCAAAACAAACGCACGAAGTCGTAGTTTAACAAAACCCAATCTTGGAATTATGCATTCACAAATCTGCAGTTCTTCCTCACTTCGCCACCCTCAGGGTTGGTGATATTCCCCATCTTGACCATAGACTCAGCAAACTGCTTGAAGAATGCCGCAGTATCGGCCCAATAGTTTGCGACAATGTCAGCAGTCTGGAATCCAATGAGACTCGAGTACATCTCCTGGTCGGAGTTCAGCAGGCCTTCTCCATGCAGGAGGGTCTCGAAGAAGGCGTTGTCGAAGACGGTGGGCGTCACGTGGTCTATCGGGCTGGTATTGTCGTCCCCTCCCTTCGCAGGACAGGTCTCCTTCAGCTTGGTAAGATACAAAGATGATGTCGCTTCTGATTTCGACGTTAGTTGGAAGTCGCCATAGATCCTGTCGCGAATGTTCACACATCGGGACACTCCGATCGTGTGCGATCCTATAATTGAAAATAAGGATGTCTGATATTACATTACACGTAAAATTAATTTGATAGTAAATCATTCGGTAATAGACTTTTAAACATGAAATATGTAATGTCTCAATAGTTTCACATCGGATAAAAAAATAATTTTGATTGGATTATAAGAGATCTCGCACCCTTAATAATAATAACTGGACTTAAGTATTTTAGGCCGGTGATATAGACCTAACGAGTTATTATTGTTAGTGGGTCGGATCGTTATAATTGACATTAGAAAGACGAATACCAGTCGAAAGTGTAAGAGCTAAGTGTTATGCAGGACAAACTGCTATACCAATGGGTTTGGATTATGAGAGGTCTCGCACTCTAGTAATAATAACCGGACTTAAGTATTTTGGGTCGGTGGTGTGAGCCCAACAAGTTATTATTGATAGCGAATCAGATTGTTATAAAATATGAGTGCGCAGGACGTCGTACCCACGAGTGCCACCATGTCGGTGACTGAGAGACCCTTTGCCAAGAACTTGGAGATGAGAGTGGCGAGGCCCTGATCAGAAGTAGGGATATCTGTGTTCGCTTGGTCCAGACTCGCCTTTTTCGAATCCAACCTTCCCACTGGAACATCCCAATAAGGCCCTCCAACCTGCCAGCTTATACGAAATTATACCAAAAAAACAAAAAAAGAAATCAATTGAATAATTTTTCACTTTTGCAAATGCGACAGTCGATACCAGAACGACCGCGTCTTTAGCAGCAATGGCAAGGAGATCGGCGCAGGAGACGACTCCAGGGCACTCAGCTTCAAGCTTCTCCTTTATCTTGTCGACTAGGTCGAAACCTTTCAGCGAGTGCACGTTCTGATCTGCTTGCTTCTCCCCTATCATTGAAACCGTGTCGTCCAGAAGAACTGACCCGTCGCACCCCTGCATCAGATCGACCATAATGTTTTATGTGTCTAGCACTCAAAAATAACGCTTCAACACCTAAACTCAACGAGTTTTTTTTTCCTAAGTAGAGGATTTCTTAAGGTGGTACATGCATGAGTACTCGCCAAGTTGACAGAAAAAATGCAGTGTTAGCTTACACTGACCTGGACAAAGCAATCGTGGAAATGAAGTCGGAGGATCATGGCAGCATGATGGGGATCTGCGCGCACTGCACATTCCATTTCCGACCGAACGACTTGTTGCGCGGTCGGGCATGATTTCGAGTAGTAATCTAAGCTCAGTTTTGAAGGGTCCTGAGCCTCCAAATTGCGAAAAATGGCCAGAAAACAACCCAAAAAGAGAAACACAGCTTTAGAGTAGGAAATAACGTTCTTCTCCATCGACTCTGTTATGCTACACTCAGATTAATGATGTGAATGACTCCATTAAAATGCATTAACTTATATAGTAGTAGAGAGGGGACACGTGACCGAGTCAAGAGTGGGATCAACTAATTGATGTAGATGTGGTTGGTTCAACTAGTTAGCCAAATATTGTATAAACGTTGGTTCTCTTGACTCAATTAATCTCCAAGGTTTGGAATTTGGATTGATTATATTGGCATTGGGTAGATTTTGGGTTCACCGGTGTTAGAAGTAGTATACAAACTCTTGACTTTTATAGCACTCCATTAGCTTCTCTCCTCTTCTAATTAATAATAGGCCTTTTTGCATAAAAAATCTACTAGTTTTGGGCTTTTGTAAAATTGGATCGCTATTTTTGATTTTGCAGATTCAGTCCGGATTTTCAGTAAACTGATCAAAATACCCTTCTTACTTTTTCTCTCTCCTCTTTTTTTTTTCTCTCGCTTTTTTTTTCTCTCCAAAGAAGGCGGCGGAGGCGGAGGCGGAACGCCTCGCCTCTGCCCCTCACGCTCTCGCCCTCGCCCGCGCACCCCCGCCCTCCTCGCCTCCGACCCTGCCGAGGCCACGCCGCGCCGCGACTCTTTTTTTTTTTTTTTCCCCTCTTCGACCCTCCTCCACCCGCCGTCCCCGCCACTACCGCCGGCGACGAAAAAGAAGTGCTTCTTGGGGCCGAGAAGCACGCCGGCGAGGGAGGGGAAAAAATATAGTTACACTCCGGCGATGGCGGTGGGTCGTGACAAAAAAAATTGTAGAAAATAAAAATAAAAATAAAAAATATTATTTCCCTACTAAAAAAACAAAAAATAGAGAAAAAGAAAGAAGATGATAAAATTGCACTGTTAAAAAAATTACACTGTTTTAAAAAAAATTACACTGTTTTAATGAATGTTGCACTATTTAAAAAAAAAATTACACTCTTTTGAGATAAAATTTACACTCTTTAGGCCAACGTTGCACTATTTAGGAGAATTTTGCACCATTTCTTTCTCTTCCTCTTCTTCTTTCTTCTTTCTCCACTCTCCATCTTTATCCTCCTCTCTCTCTCTTTCCTCACACTCCTAAAATAATTTTGAACCGGTGCGCCCGCCCGCGCCCCCTGCCCCTGCGCCCCCGCCCGCGCCCCCTGCGCTCGCCGCGCCCCCTTGACCCCCGCGACTACGGCCGCTCCTCCTCCTCCGGCTTCGACCGCACCGGCCCAAAATTATTTTGGGTGTTAGGAAAGAGAGAGAGAGAGGAAGAGGATGAAGATGGAGAGTGGAGGAAGAAGAAAGAAGAAGAGGAAGAGAAAGAAATGGTGCAAAATTTTTCTAAATAGTGCAACATTGGCCTAAACAGTGCAACTCTCTTTCCAAATGGTGTAATTTTATTTTCAAATAGTGTAATTTTCATGTAAAACAGTGCAATTTTTTAAAAAATAGTGTAATTTCTTCTTCTTCTTTCTTCTTTCTTCTTGTATGATTTTTAGTCTTTTCCTGTAGGAAAAAATATTATTTTTATTTTTATTTTTTAATTTTTTTTTTCTATAATTTTTTTTTGTCACGATCCATCCCTCGCCGGAGTGAAACTATATTTTTTTCCCCTCTCTCGCCGGCGTGCTTCTCGGCCCCAAGAAGCACTTCTTTTTCGTCGCCGGCGGCGGCGGTGGGGACGGCGGGTGGAGGAGGATCGGAGAGGGAAAAAAAAAAAAAAAAAAGAGTCGCGACGCGGCGCGGTTTCGGCGGGGTCGGAGGTGAGGAGGGCGGGGGTGCGCGGGCGTGAGGGGCAGAGGCGAGACGAGCCGTTTCCGCCTCCGCCGCCTTCTTCGGAGAGGGAAAAAAAAAGCGAGAAAAAAAAAGAGGAGAGAGAAAAAAAAAGAGGAGAGAGAAAAAATAATAAGGGTATTTTTGTCAGTTTATTAAAAATTCGGACCGAATCTGCAAAATCGAAAATAACGACCTAATTTTACAAAAGCCCAAAATTAGTAAATTTTTTATGCAAATTGGCCTTAATAATGGGACAAACTTAGGAGACATACAGATGCACGTCTCAATATTAGTAATTCTTGTATATATATTACTTATTGTTTTCTCCTCGACAAATAAATCATAGTAACATTGGTTCGGTCTAGAGTGAAAAATGCGAGCCTTTTGTAATTTCATAAATTCATGGGCAGTGCTCATGTAACATAATGGCTTCAACTTATCTTAGCTCGCATATGTTTGAGTCAATTAAGCTAAAATATGTAACAAGATAAACAATATATTATAATGTACATTCAAATTTAGCAAGTCTTAACAATTAACTCACTTTTATCATTAATTGAATTAAGTTAGTAATATTGATATTATATTAGTGTAATTTTCTTGGGCACGATTTGAGCGTAAGTAAACTGAAATTGATCTTATCTTAGCTTGCTCGGGTTCGACTTATTTTACATAGTTGATAGAAGATTTTGCCTTCCACTAAGTATCCACTCTCCTTTAACTTGTATTCAGAATCTTCCCTTGCTTAAGAGCTTAGATCATAAAATTTCAAGTGGTTTTTTTTTTTTGAGAGAGGATTATATAATTCTAATCAAAGATGAGCACACTGCAAGATTCTCGTGTTGTATCTCAAAATGTACACAAAAAGTTTTTTTTTTTTTGAGAGAAAGATGACATGCTACCCGCTTCGTTTATTTCTTTTAGAAATAAATTTAACTGGAAATGTGAAACAATTAAATTTCGAACTTGAGATCTCGAGTATTAACCATCAAACCCTTTGATGTACACAAAAAGTTAAGAGTACTTTACACGCATATCAAACTGTAAGTGGTTAGCGCCAACGATCCGACAAGTGGTATCAGAGCCAGAGGTCACGGGTTCGATTCCCGCATGCTGCAAATGTGTGCAGGTGCTGGAGGGGGGATTGTTGGCTTAAATGGGCCAGCATCCTGCCCTGTGGCGAGAGGCCATGTTGGGCCGAGTCATGTTCGAAATGGTGTGAGGCTGGTAGGATCGAGTCACAATCGAAATTCGTGGGCGCTGTATCTGTACGCTTTAAGTGAATTGGTTGAGTATTTCTAACAGCAGCTCGAGCTTTTGAGATTAATGGTTAGCGCCAACGATCCGACAGCAAAAAGACAAACATAGATCCAATAACGTAGAAATAGTTTCATAAAAGCAATTTTACTTGAATTTAAATTTTTCTTCATAAGAGTGGACAACTTTTGGTACATAGTTGGTCCGTCAAGCTTCATACCGAATCGTCCGTTGACATTTCAAAATTAAAGAAACCAAAAAAAATCAAAAAGTAAATACCGAATTTCGAACAAACGGAGAGAGAACGAGAGAGACCCCTCTCTTTCTCCTGTGATCCATCAGCGTGGTTTGCAATCGAAGGGAAAAGAGGGAGAGGAAGGGGGGAGAAAAGGGGAGGGGTGGGGGTTTGGTGGGAGGAGGAGATATATAACAATGGGGTGCTCGTTCTCGGGGCTCAACGCTTTGTACGACGCGGTGAACGGGGGGGGCGATGTGTGGATCAACGAGAACCGATTCAGGATCGTGAGGCAACTCGGCGAGGGCGGGTTCGCCTACGTCTACCTCGTCAAGGAGATCGTCGCCGACGCCGGCGCCGCCTCAGGCGGCGGCGGCGGCGGCGGGAGGTTCGCCGCGAAGAAGTCGCTACACCCCTCCCACGTCTCAGGTCGGATCTCGCTCTCGATCTCGATATTGAGCTCTTAACTTTCTTTTTTTGGATGAATTATGCTTTAGATTCCACTTATTTGATTATAATGTCTCGATTTGAGCATGCCTTTTCGCTGATTGATGTAGCTATTTAGTTATATTTTGCTTATAGATCAAAATTTAGGGTTAGGAGATCTTCTATATAATATAGATGTTTGTGAAATTTATTGTTTTTTGTTTTGTTTTTGGATTAAGTATTGATTAGTAAATTTCGTAGGTTTTTGTTCGCTAGTTGCGTAGTTTGCAAAGTACTCTAAGAATTTCTTTTGTAATCATGTGTTTTTGCCCATAAGAATTTAATTCTACAGTGTTATTAGGGGCTTCTACATGTTTGAGGTTGCATGTGTTGTTTATCATCGTCCTCCTACAGTAGGTCAATATCTTAAAAAGATAAGGGCAATTTCAAAGTATCATCGAATACATGACTTTTTTTCTTGCCCTTTTTTTTCCCACCTAAGAGGCAATTTTACTTATTTTCTGGTATTTATGGCTCCTATTCTTTTGCTTTTATGTTAGAACAATGGATAGAGCCCAAATGTTAATGCTCAAGCAAGTGCTACGTTCTGAAATTATAACTCTGAATATTTTGTGCTGCAAATTTTCACCAAATGTTATGTTTATTAATATCCCAACATCGCTTCAGATGATGGAACATATGCTATGAAGAAAATCCTTATTCAGAGCACGGAGCAATTAGAGTTGGTGAGAGAGGAGATCCGCATTTCATCTCTGTTTAGTCATCCTAACTTGCTTCCCCTTCTCGATCATGCGATTATTGCTGTTAAGGTATTTAACCAAACCTTTTTTAATTTTAACTTCTAAGCATTGTATTCTCAACCAGTATATATATATATATGCCCTCTGAACACAAATCGAAACATGGTGAAAATTTTCTGGCTACTTATATTCTCTGATTTTGGGGAACCAAAACACTCATAATTAATTTACCTTTGGAGATTAATAGTACATTATTTAGCTTTATTTGGTTTTATATTCTCTGTTTGTGAGTAGCTAGCCAATATATTTATCTTTTGAAGATTGACCTAGGAAACTCCAGACCCAAAAATTTTAGTTGCATTGCAATTATCATTTTGATTAACCAAAATTCAAAGGTCCTGTTTCTAATCCACAACCTGGTTGTGGACTCCTATTTCTTAACAAGTGACCATTTTAGAAGCTTATTACCTAATGCAAGGAAAATTTGCTTTACCTCTATTATTTCTATAGCGCACGCATTTGCTTAATTTCGTTATGATGAATGGAAATCTAAATGTTTTAATGGTTTTAGGGTCCACAAGGAGGGTCATGGAACCATGAAGCTTACCTATTATTCCCAGTTCACTTGGATGGTACTTTATTGGATAATACTACAACTATGCAGGCAAAGAAGGAATTCTTCCCCACGCTTACTGTTCTGCAAATATTCAGACAGGTAACTTTATTTACAAGCATCCAATATTAGTATATCAGTTGTTAGACGATGTAACATTGGACCATATAATTTGAATTACATCAAGCTTCAAGAATTATCCCTTTTTTCTTTTAAGTTGTTTAGCAAGTCAGATCTCATAATCAATTCCCAAATCAATCCATATGTATGCAACATAGGTTTTTTACAACATCAACTGAGCTTGAATAGAAGCATTTATTTGTGCGATTCAGTTTAAAACTTGTGAAAGTGTCTGTCAATAGAAATATTTTAAAGAAACATGATTCGTTTAACTTTGTAAACTTTTTCAATATTTTCTTTATACCATTTATCTTATATTCCTGGTACTTCTTTGATTGTTCAAATGGACGTTAATAGTTCAGTTACCTAGAATTTCTTTCTGAAGTCCATAAGATAAATAATCTAACTCGTTAAATTTTGTTTGTGGTAAGCTAAAAGTTTATTGAATGGGACATTCTCTACCATTTTGTGGCTATTTTTTCTTTAACTGTATGCTTTTAACTTCATATTTTCACAACAAACTACTTTGTATACTTTGTACTGTGTTTTCATTGTCAGCTATGTGAATATATCCATGTAAGTAGTCACTAATGCAGACTAGTGACAGCTTTGTGCAGGACTGAAGCACATGCACAGTTTTGATCCTCCATATGCGCATAATGATGTAAAACCTGGTAATGTGCTTATAACACACAGGAAAGGACAACCACCTCTCGCCATCCTAATGGATTTTGGAAGTGCTAGGCCTGCAAGGAAGGAAATCCATTCTCGTTCGGAGGCACTACGGTTGCAGGCATGGCCGCTTTCTTTATCTATTCAGCCAAAGCATTCTTGTTTCAACATTTCTTGTATTCTGATCAATTATTAGCTACTTCATCCCTTCAACATATTCATGTTTTTGTGTTTCTTGATGTATGTTTCTTACTATATCGCCTTTACAGAGCAATGCTATATCACATTCTGTGAACTTTTATGTACATGTGTAGCAACATATATAGCAGAATTATTTCAACAAAGTGTTGGTCTTGATATGTAAGGTAACCTTTTTCTTTTCGATCTTAGAGCATTTGCGAGCATGATTCATGCTGTTAGCTATAATGTAGAGAACTTAAAGGTTGTCTAAAGAGAATTTCTGCTGAAATGCAGACTCAAGCTTCTTTATTTTAAAGGTTGATATAAGGAGTTAGATTGGTTGATGATTTGGATTTAAAAATTAGTTTGGTTGAATCATTTCTATTTTTTTTTCTTTTCATTCTTGATGATGTTAGAACTCACAACTTACAAAGTTCATACAATCCTTAGTAATTGGCCAGCGTCTCAAATAGTGTAAGGTGAGATTGAGAATGGTACAATGTTACATTCAGAATATCTGTGCATGAATCATATATTTGCTTCTGAACATCACTCAAAGAAAAATGGCATCTAAATGTAATTTTTCAACTATCCTCTTCTGTCATGTCGCTTCTTTGCTGACCACTTCATGATTGCATTATTGTAGTCTTTAGCTCCATAATGCCTTGCCAGCGTGCTTAATGTCTGTTAATCAACTTAATAAATCATTTCAACAAATGGGTTTGTTTAATATGCATTGCTCAAATAATGGATAGACATGTAATCATATGGTAGTGCAAATTCATAATCTGTGTACTTGAGATTTCCCTTTCATGACTCCTGCATTTGATATCTTAGTAAGGAAATCTTTCTGATTTTGTGTTTCTCTAAATTTTTTTTTTTTAAGTTTTCCTTTTTGAGATAAGATCAAGTTTTTATGGTGGCAGTATTATAGACTATCACTTCTGCTCAATTTGCTGTTAGTATGTTAAGCATCAAATGTATTTACTATCTTTTATAACATAATTTTTTAAAGGAATGGGCTGCTGAGCATTGTTCTGCACCTTTCCGAGCTCCTGAGTTGTGGGATTGTCCAAGCCAAGCTGACATTGATGAGAGGACAGACATCTGGTCTTTAGGATGTACCTTGTATGCAATAATGTAAGGCTGCTAATTCTCAGTATTCTACGGAATTTTGCATTTCACAATTCACTTATTCCAATTTCCACTCCATCTATATTGTACATTCTATATCATGCTTATATTTGTTAAAGTTATAGTATTTTGAGCCTTTTATCTCAAAAAAGAAGAACCTACATATATGCTGGATCATTCTAGGTGTAGAGCATGTGGACCAGAAAATATATGGCAACTAGTTAAGCAAAAGTTTTAGGAACATACAAAAGATAGCAGTATTAGTGTTTTAGTTAAGATTGACCTAACTTTTAATGTGACAAGGTTACGAACGTAATATGTTATGGGTACAGCTAATGATTTCTGGTTTAGAAGTTCCAGAAGTGGTTTGATTGGGAATTTGAGTGGTGTCATAGTTCGAGTTAGTTAATTGCTCAACTGGGCTGCTGATCTATTTAATCGAAGTGATAATACCGTGCAAGAATGACCAATGTTCCTCTTTGCTTTTGTACGCAAAGTAATCTATGATATACCCAACGGATGCGCACAAAGACAGGAAAAGCTTAAAATGTGATGTATGATATGGTCTTTTCTTAGATGACTCTGTCTGCTCGTCTGATATCGGCTTTTCTCTCACCTAATTTGATCTAGAGAACATTTCAAATACTAATGTGATAGATTTAACATAAAGAAATGAATATTATTGTACTTAACTACTTGTGTTATTGCCGATCATTGTAGGTACGGCGTATCTCCATTCGAGTATGCGCTAGGTGAATCTGGCGGTAGCTTACAGTTGGCCATTATCAATGCTCAGGTAAAGTGGCCGCCAGGTCCCACTCCCCCTTATCCGGAATCTCTTCACCAATTTGTGGTCTGGATGCTTCAACCTCAGCCAGCTGTGCGGCCTCATATCGATGACATCATAATTCATGTTGACAAACTCATATCGAAATACTCCTCTTAATGCAGTTCCATCTTTGATTAAATTACTCAAAGTTAACTTGTCACCTCTTTATACCAAGTGAAAGCTTGATTGAGAGTTTTTAGGTGAATCCTTTCGTCGATAATATGCGCGAATACAGAAATTTTCTATTTTTTTGATAGTTTCAGCTGACGATACTTGTTTATGTATCTTTCTTTTGTTACTCGAGTGTTGTACAAAGTTTTCAGACACTATGCAGAGCTGATTAGTGTTTGCACTAGTGGGAACATTTTTAAGTCTTGTTTTTCTTCTTTAATTTTTTTGTGCTATTTTAAATTCAAACTGTGTTGGTGGATAATTCGGCATATAGATGTTGAGATATGAAATAATATAATATACCAACTCATTTTAACATATGTTATATTATAATTTTAGTTAAATGATGCTATCTCAAAAAATTTTAAAAAAAGTAATTCAATGAATGATGAAGTTAAATAATGAGATAAGATAAAAGATTGATAAATATATGATATATAAATATGTATAAGGACTAAAATGTAATTTTTTTAAAAAAAGAGAGTTTAGGATACGTGATGTCGATTTCCAAAATTCAAATAAAAAAGAGATTTTAAATGAAACCTCGGCTGAAATGTAGGGACGGTAAAGTTTGGGACTTTTCTTCTTCTTCTCTTTTTTTCTTTTTTTTCTTTTTTTTCTCCCCTAGGAGTAATGTCCCTAGGCCTTCCTGATATGTACTCTCCCAGGTGAATTCTGGTCTACATCAAATTAAGCCCAGGTTATGAATGGATCCTCCAGTAGCTAGGTTGAATCTTCACACACTAGTGTTTTGATTTTGTTTGTGGTAAAAATTTATGGAGTAAACTGCAGTAACCAAACAATCAGGTTTTGATCTGGAATGGAACAGGTGATGCTACTTCATTATTTACCTTGTAGATAAAAATGCAAAAACTCAACAATTATGATTACTAGGACTACTGAATGCATCATCAGTACTATTCGTTCCAATAAAAATTGCTAAAATTCATCCACCAAAAATCCGTGATCCCGCAAATAAAATGTGCTTACAAATCTTGCGAGTAACCACTACCTGCAGTAACTGTTTGTTTACCAAGAAGCTTTTTCATGAAGTTCAGTTGGTTTGAAACTCCTTTCATGCCTTTCACAAGTAAAGGACGTGGAAGCAACTTTAAAAGTCCAAAACAAAAAAAAACATAAATAAATATAACGCTTCCATTTAGGGTAAAAAAGAAAAAATTGTTATCCCTGCGTCCTTCATCCGGGTGTACATTTTACACACTCGCATCCGAAGTTTAAAATACTTTGTTTGAGTTTTCGGTAAAAAATAATCATAATAAGAGTAGCGAGTAAATCTTAGCCATAGGAAGCCTAGAGTATACATCTTATATTTAGATTATAGTGTATACGTGTAGTATTGTTTATTGGTCATAAGGTAAATTGCACCACCAGTCCTTACACTTTCAGTCAAGTTTCATTATAGTTATGAGCTTCCAATTTCAATTGCAAGTAGCCTCTAAGCTTTTCAAAAAGCTTCACTTTAATTCTTTTATATTTTTTTACTATTATATGATAAATCATTGTTTACACTAGCGCATTGTACATCTACGACCCATATATTTATCGACAATTTTTTTCCATTGCATATTTCAATCATGCCATTTATTAACAAATAGATGAAATAAACATTTGTAAAAATAATGTGAGGACTAAAATGAAATCTGACTCAAAGTGTAGGGACTACCCATTGTACTCGCGTGCTTTCACGAAGCCGAACGATTTGTTCTTTCCCACTAAATTGGGTGGCAATTTGGAGAATCCAGGTAAAATCAAGGATATTTAATCTGATCCCTATCGCGATGGTCAATGATAAAAACGAAAAGGGAACAAAATAAAAAATTCTATCTTCGCATCTCAGAGCTTGTTTGGTTTTTTATTCAACCAAGCGATTGGTGTTCTTGGACTCTAAAATAGAGAAAAAGAGGGGGGAGAGAGAGAGAGAGTCACCTCTACACCTTCCAATCTCTCTCTCTCTCTCTTACGGGATCTCGTCTCTTCGACTGGGGAGACCCTAATCGCCATGGGCGTAGGCGAGCTCTTCTCCTCCATAGATTGGGAGCGAGAAGCCTATCCAGCGTACGAGGACTTCGTTGCCCTACCCTTCTTCGTCCTCTTCTTCGTCACCGTTCGCTTCTTCCTCGATAGATTCGTGTTCGAGGTGCGTCGCCCTTTCCTTGGATCTTTTGAACTGGTTCTTTGATTTGGGAGATTGGGAATTGGATGATAATTGCTACTTCGGGAAAAGATTCGTTTTTGTGTCTTTCGATCTCGAATTCATTGGTCGAGATTGGGAGGAGCCCCTTGATTTCTCCTAGAAGCTTCTGTGATAGGAAAAGGGGGGTGCTTGGGCTCGACGAGATGGTTGGATTTGGGCAACTGTGGTTTTTAGATTCGTGGTGTATCAATAACTGGAATTTTTCGATCTTAGAGTGGTTTTATATGCGAGGTTATTTTGTTATTTAGTTCTTAACTGAGCAATTTTGATGCGTTTGTTCGAATTTTGATTTCAGAATCAAAAAAAGAAAAGCTCTTTCTTCGGGCATTAATAATTAATTGCATTTCTTTTAAAATTAACGGACAGAAAAGAACTCTACTGATGGTAGGATTTTAGTACTTCTTGCAAATTTCTAGCATTAGATTGTAATTTTAGCATTACCCACATTTTTGAGTATTGGAATGTGAGCAAGAATTTATAATTGTGGTATGCTCATTTGGTAGTCTTTTTGTTGTCTTTTTGTTCACAGACGTTAGCGAGGAGACTTATAATTGGAAAGGGACATGAAAAGCTTAATCTTGAAATAGTTGAAAGGAGAAAAAAGATCAAAAAGTTTAAGGAGTCAGCTTGGAAGTGTGTTTACTTCCTTTCTGGAGAACTGCTAGCTTTGTCTGTTACATATAACGAACCGTGGTTTACAAACACCAGATATTTTTGGGTTGGACCTGGAGAGCAGGTTTGGCCCGACCAAAAGATTAAGTAAGATATAAATATATAACTGCATTTCTATTCTTCAAAACACTATTACCATATTGGGGAACAAACTTAGTAATGAAGGCCTAACAACCCAGTCTTTCCTGTTCCCAGATATAAGCTCAAGGCTGTTTATATGTACGCTGCTGGATTTTACACATATTCAATCTTTGCTCTTTTGTTTTGGGAAACAAGGCGTTCAGACTTCGGAGTGTCGATGGGTCATCATGTGGCAACCGTGATTCTGATAGTGTTGTCTTACATATTCAGGTTTGTCACATATTGTCGATGTTTGTTGGTGTTCTGCTGCTGCCCTGTTCACCATATGAAACCAAAGGATCGAATTTTGCCATCTTGAAAGGCATCTTGGCTTGTGTTTAGTATAATTAAGAAAACAAAGTTTGATATTAGTATCCTACAGGTTAAAACTGTCAACTAACTAATCCCATCTGCACAGGAATGATGGCTAGTTAATACATAGAGATTGATCAGATCAAACATGTGCACAATGTTTGTCATAAAGGAGTCGGTTTTCCAACTTGAAATGTTCATGCGTAGAAAATTTCAAACTAAAAACTTGTTTTTGCATCCCGCTTAAAACTACTCATGAGATTACGATACACTGTTTGACAAGATCCTCTCATATATGATTCCAGTGATGTTTTACATATATCACATTTATGCCATACAGTTCAATATATTATCTTTATAGCATACCAAAGTAACTAATGAGATTACGATACCAAAGTAACTACTTATTACTTATGAGATTACGATACATCTGTTTGACAGGATAGTCTCAGATATGATTCGAGTGATATTTTACATATTTCACATCTATGCCATACAGTTTCAATATATTATCTTTATAGCACACCAAAGTTACTAATATCGAGTCTTTTTTTAGCCTTGCTCCCTCCTATCTTGTATCTTGGGTGTCTATAGCGTGAGGGATGATGACATGGAGGGTAGGAAGATACGGGGAAATAGATGGATGGTTGGGATGGTTATTAGTTGATGGAAATTAAGTCGGCAGATGAAAGGAATATAAAAGGGTAGGATGTTGGTTTAGGAGCCTCCTATAGCACACCAAATAATGAGAGATGAGAGGAAGCTAACAAGTGGAGGTTGCTGGCTGGAGGGATTACTCTGCTTGCCTTTTGTTGGAGGGAGGAGAAGGAAGGATGGAAAGCTAGTGATGAGGGCATTTTTTTTATAATTTATTAAAATGGTAATTCGAAACTTTACATGACAGCACATCATCTCACCAAGCAAACATTTGTCAAGTTAGAGTATGACTTTTTACTTTCTAGCGTCATCATTTTGTAGTTCTTTTATGATTGTTGTGTAGCATTTATAGCAGGTCCGCATCATCATTAGGAGGGGGCAAATAATTGTATAGACATGAATGCTCACATATAGCAACACTAATGAGTCCTTTGAAGTTTTAAGAATATTTATTTGCATTTTGCTATTTATTTAAGATAAATTTAGTGGCAAAACATTGCCCAAGTCTTTGAAGTTGATATTGTGGTTCTGGCAAGACTTGCAGTAGAAATTTGACCTACGGTTACAGACTTATAGTATAGGTTATACTTACTTACAGGGCCCTTTTATCCTTACTTTTCTGTTTCTCTATTACTACAAAGTGTATCAAAAAAGTTTCAGTTATTTGGCATCTTAATGTTGTCTGCCTCTTCAAACAGATTTGCTCGTGTTGGTTCCGTTGTCCTAGCCATTCATGATGCAAGTGATGTGTTTTTAGAAATGGGAAAGATGGCCAAGTATAGTGGTTGTGAACCGGTTGCTTCCGTCTCATTTCTTCTGTTTGTCATCTCTTGGACTATTCTTCGCCTTATATACTTTCCATTCTGGATTCTCAGAAGTACCAGGTAAATATGAATTATTGGATGGTGATACTTATTTGAATGCTCTTTCTGTTTGGTTATTCTCACTAGTCACTATTATGCTAACTTTAGAAGCGATGAGCTAAGTTATATATAGAAGCATTGTACATGTGACCGTCAAACAATCACTTCTATATTTGTAGTCGACTAATATCTAGTTGTACTGATTGGTTATTCTCACTAGTCACTATTGTGCTGACTTTAGCAAGTGAGGTGCTAAGTTATATATAGAAGCATTGTGCGTGTGACTGTCAAACAATCACTTCTGTATAAATGATCAATTAATATCTAATTGTACCGACATTTATACGATGAGTTGTTTACTATATTTTCTAGTTTGCAAAATATAGACACTGATAAAATGTTGGATTTATTGTGCTGCAAGCAGCTTAAACTCTTAAAAGTGCTTATGAGCTCCATTGGAACTTGAAAGGTATCTATATATGATTGCAGAGTTACAGAGACTAGATACTCTGATGGAATTTAAGATTTATTTTCTTGTTACACTAAATCTTAAATGCTAAATTTAACAACAAAACTCAAGTACAATGCACTGACTATATTGCAGTAAGGTGGAAAGTGATGTGGCATATATTGATGCCTTGCATGATGTAAGTTTCATAGCTACGGTTCCTGGGTACAATGCACCGAGTACAATGCTCCTTGAAAATGAAAAATACATTTCAGATACCTTGTATGGTGTCAGTTTGATAGCTATTTCTGTTAAAACAAGACTTTAGAGAAGAGAGAGGAAAAAGTGAAACAGTTTCCCTAACAGTTGTCGCCAAACTTTAATCATTTCAAGAATACCCATACTCAACCATCATTTAAAATTTTTGATTTTGTTACTAATTCATATAATGAATCATTTTGTGATGATTGATCAATTGCTAACTGTTTTCCGGTAGGTCAGGTGTTTTGTGTTAGATAGTTATTTCCTTCGTTCAATCTACCTATCATAGTTATGGAGTAAATAAAAACTAAGGCCGTGTTTGGATGCATGGATATTATATCTTCTTGATTTACTCACGAAGCTTGTAATATTTGGTAGATGTGAAATATCACATTCGACCTTAAATTTATTTTTTCTGGAGTAAGATAAATTACCTCATAGGTAAAATATACAATTCTACCAAATCATGGATGTCATGACTTTTTAGTTTTTAATGAGCAAATCAAATTCGTTACTTCTAATCACACAAGAAAATTCCCATGCCGAACATAGTATCATTGAATAACTTATTCCAACATCCAAACAAGGCCTAGGGGTGTTGAAATAAGTCATCCGATGGTAACTTCTATAGTAAAAAAATTTTGTTGTGTAATTAGAATGTATGAGTTTGATTATTTTTTTTTTCTTCAAAAGTTTTGGCATTTATGTTTTGGTAAGATAGCATATTTCACATGTGAGGTAATTTATCTTATTTTAAAAAGATGAGTTGAAGGGCAAATATGTTATTCCAGTCTAGATATTTGATCATAGATCTAACTTCCGATCACAATAGAAAATGCTCATATCGAATAGGATGTTACTAGATAAATTATTTTGACATTCAAATATGGCCTAAACATTTGCACTACTGAATTATCAGAGAACTCTGAATTTGTGTGCTTAATAATTTTGTGGTTCAACTTGCTAAGGCTAAACACTTGTTTCAAATTGGATACTGAATCAGTGGTTTCATAGCAGGAACATTGGAGCACATTTGATTGATTTCATTTCTTTTCATCTTATTTTTATTCAGCTACGAAGTCGTATTGACTTTGGACAAGGAGAAGCATAAGTTTGAAGGACCAATATACTATTATGTGTTCAACTCACTTCTGTTTTCGCTGCTCGTTCTCCACATATATTGGTGGGTTTTAATGTGCAGAATGCTTGTAAAACAAATCCAGTCGAGAGGCCGTGTTGGGGACGATGTTAGATCCGGTAAGTATCTTGTGCTAAGATCTAAAGATATTATGCTGAAATATATGTATGTTATCTGGGAAGGAACTCTATACTACTGAATTTGTTCGGCCTATTTAATGTTAGAAAACATTAATACTATAGTACAACATAGTATTAATTCAATGTTGTTGTATATGCAGATTCTGAAGATGAAGAGGAACATGAGGATTGATTTGGGATCGCTTTCAACTCCATTTTCTTTACCCAGATGGTGATTTTGTGGTGACGTTAGATCGACCAATTTTATTATCCTAATTTATTTATTTAATGCTAGTCACTAGATGTAGGATGTTCTGTCAGACATTTGGAAATGTATCTGTCTATTCTTTTGCCTTCAGATTAACACCCCGGCCACGACTCACTTTTAGGGTCTATGAGGCCTTTGTATCATGTAATTTTGATGTTGAATAATCGCCTTTAGGGAATGCTTGTAGCATGACTTACCAGGCATTGATTCTGTTGGTTGTTCAGATATTGAATTCATGAAAATTATTGGGTCGTAATGTTATTAACAGTATCAGAATTGTTCGACGAATTACAATAACCAAATGGGGGATGAGAAAATTTAAGTTTTATGCAATCATTGAGCAAAGAATTTGAAGTATTTTGGCCAAAACACTGGATACTGGTGATGTTTTGCCTGTGCGACGCTGACGTTGTTAGTTCATTTATATAAGCAAAGTGTGATTAGCAGTATAGGAGATGTTAATGGGCCGGATACAAAACGGACCTGACCCTAGCCCAACCCAAGTAGGCCTAGATCCAATTAGCTTGGTGAGTTACTGTTTTATGGAATTTAGCCAAACCCAGCCTTTTTCTTTCCCTCTTTTTTTTTCGAGTAAAATATTTTGAACATTTTATTCATGGAAAAAATGTGTAAAACTTTTTCTAAATATAAAAGTAATTCAAAGATTATTGGGCCACCAGATCAGTGCCGATATGCCAACGGAAGCATCTCCCTTACTAGTGGCATCATATTGGTACGTAGTGATACAAATTTTTTGAATTAAATTTTAATAAAAATTACTTTTTTAGAGTATTTTAATATTTCTAAAGGTTATAAAAATAATTTATATATCGTGCCTCACACAATTAAGCAATATAGTCATAATAACCTTAATAAAAAAATTATTTAATATTATTATAAAAGTATATGCATGAAATCAAAATTAAAAGTATAATTGAATTAAAATTAATAGAAAATTAATACTATAGGTAAAATCGCTAGATCTAAAATGAAGGAAGAAATTGGAGAAAATCTTTTTACTCGTCGGCTAAAAGTTGGTTTTATAACGCAATAAAACTTAATGATTGCTCCAAATCTTAGTAAATTTATAATATCTACATATCTTAAGTATGAAAAGAATTTTATAAAACTTTTAATCTCAAAAAATTCAATAGATTTTAAAAATATGAAAACAAATCTATTTTATCGATAAGGAATTAGTACAGCACAGTCTTAGCACATACTAACATGGATGGCATGGACAATCCTTAACGCAATTATATATCATCTTCTGTGAAATAATCGTTGTATTCTAAAAGCTTAAGCGGTTAGACAACGGTGTTTAAATATTTTTATATTTAACACTCTCCCTCATGTCTGGGCTCGAGACTTCTCGTAGGCCCATGACGTGAACTTTAATTAGATGGGAGAAAATTAATAATGCTAGGAGCCTGACATGACTCGAACTCAGAACCTCCTACTCTGATACCATGTAAGAATTTGAGAATTTGAAATAATAACTTCTCTATCTTCTTTATTTATAACTAAGTACAACATATATAGCTCTTATTGGTCAATATATACAAGGAGCAAAATAAGGTAAATTTTTTATAATTAAGCTGTTAGATAATGGTGTTTAAATATTTTTAAATTTAACATCTTCTAAACTCTACAAGTTAAAATAAGCTACATAAACTTTATAAACGATTCATCATTCAAAACTATAAAAACAAAGAAAGAATTAGACAATCTTCACTTTCACTCATAGGAAAGCCAAATAACTGAGACTGCGCTTAAAATTATCAAAGCATCCAAAAAGACAAAGACACATGAGTCATTTAATTTTTTATGTGGCTAAAAAAATAAAGAAGAGATAATATGTTGGGTTAGATCGAACATTTATTATGTTCCACAAAAATCAAAATGATAACAAAACAGGAAAAAAAAAATTTGGTACTCCAAATTGTAATGAGAGAACAGAGGCCTCTTTGGCTTTCTCAAGCTCGAAGGCCGAAGTACGGATTTTGCTGTAGTGGTAATTATCGTTGTTTGGATCATTGCCATTGAAGTCGCCACTGCACTCTCTGATATTTTGTACTATTTATTTGTATCTGCTAAAAAGAAAAGATGAGTTTATGTATTTCGTGGAGTCGCCGCATCGCTCACGAGCAATGCCGAGTTCATTTAACTCGTCGGTGCATTACGGCGACGGTTCCAACAAAACAAATGGGCCCTAAGCTTTTAATAAAAACTGGAACAAGGTTTTTGTAGGATAAAAACCTGCAAAGCTACGCAGGAGAGTTTGTTTGATTGAAGGAAGGTAAACACGTACAGAAATCATCTGAACTATGAATAATTTTGAGTCAGTTATCGTACTTTCAAAATTTTGATTCAATCATCTAATCTCTCAATTTATTCGATTTGAATCAGCCAATAATATTTTAACTTTAAAATTTAAATTAATTAATTATTTTAATAAATTTATAGTTATGAGAATTATATGGAATATACTAAATAAATCTGTAAAGATAAACGATGCATCTAAATTTTAAAATCAAAATATCGTTGACCGGCTCAAATTAAATAAATTAAAAAATTAAATAGCATGATTAAAATTTTAAAAAATTATATAGTTAAATTAAAATGATTTATTGCTCAATTAATTTCACTAGGCTTTTATCTTGAAAGAATTGTGTGCTCACTGTTAGAACTTTGAAATATCTCACCAGTAAGATTTATTTATTTATTTCCTTTTTTTTTTGGTTTGGTGAGAAAAGTAAGATCTCTTAATTGCATCATTTCCTCTTTTAAACTACTCATTCGATGTGACAGCCTAGAACGAGGTGCATGTTCCGCTCAACAACTACAAAGCGTTCTGCAGTAGTCCTCAGCCCCAAACACTGTAGGGAATTTATTAATCTCACATGTTGCATAAATGCATTGTAACCGTAAAGAAAATAACACCCAAACCGATAGTACTCCGTAGGTGCAAAAGCAATACGCGTCGATTTTAACACTTCCGTAATGCTATGACTTTGTCACTAAATTTTTTTAAGCATGATTTACTGTTGTTGATAAATTATGTCATATGCACTCTATTTTATTCTTTTCTAAACAATAATCATTTCAACTCTACTATATGATATATGACAATTTTTATCACAAAATGGTCGTTTTTTATTGATTATACTTATGTATTAGAGTCCCTAACAACACCTTTCCCTACAGTATAAAGGCATTCATGCACTTGCCTTCTCTTGTGGGGAGAAAAGGGACAACGAGCAGAACAGTGCATGAGAGACAGAAGAGCAGCAGTAGAAGTTCATATGACAACCTCAGTTATTAGCAATATGTGATCTAAAGACTCAAAAGCCTCATGAATCCAGGTGGGATCCCTCAATTATGTATTAGGGGGGGGGTGGGGGGGGGGATCTAAATCTTTTGTTGGGGTTGATGACAAGACAGGGAACTAAAAATTGTTGGGAAAGGTGTGAGAGACAGTTGTGAGAGGATGGGCTGTCTTTCCTATTTAAGGAGCCACTGGACCTCTTCTGTAGCAGAATTAAAGGAAGATGAGATACATCAAAACCATGTCATAATAATAGTATATATCTGAAGAGGAGGGCCTCTTTCATTCTTCAGATAACTTGTCAGATGGTTCAAACTATTCTTTGAGTTTCCAGGTGGTGGGTATTCAAATTCAGCTCATTTAATGATGTGGGTTTTGAATGATATTGGTGATTCAACTCTACTGGATTGTGTGGCCTTGTCCTGATCTTTTATTTTTTATATATATTTTTTAGGTAGGTCAGAGACATAAAAGTTCTTTTGGCAGTGAGAATTTAAGTATGTTATTATAGGTGACTCTTCTATTTATTTGCCTTGCCCATTTAATAGGTTGGAGAAAACATTAATACTAATTCCCTTCTCTTCATATATCTGGCTTTGTAAACAGTTGTCTCCTCCTCCAATCTTTGTAGCCTAATGGAGTCCTCCCAGCTCACTGGAGATGCTGAAGAGTGTAGCAGCAGTGAATCTGGGTGGACCATGTACCTTGCATCTCCCATGCATGATGATGGTAACACGCATGATGATGGTGGTGATGGTGAAGTTGATCAAGGCCATGATGCAGTTGCTGGCTATTATTGTGAGAGCAGCAATGCAAGTGTTGGTTGCAATGAAGCTGATCATGGAGATGATTCATTGGCCTCTGATGCTTCTACAGGGCCTGCTCAGAAGATTAAACCATGCTCGAAATGTGATGGTACAGATGCCATGGATTATCCAAAAGATGATGTCAATGGTGATGATGATGATAATGATAATGAGATTTATAGCCAGTTTTCATCAAGCTTGTACAAGAGAAACGAGAAGGTGGAGAAGAGGGGAGATGGTAAATCTCCAAGACCTTTTCTGAAGGGAGCTACTTCTTCCAGGACCAGCTCTAAGGTAAGGAAGAATAAGTTGAGAGGTAAATAGTTTTAGAAGCTTCCTAGATTTTTCTTTCTTTTTTTCTTTTTGGCTAAGATTGTGAAATCTATTATGAGCTAGTAGATTTTCCTTGGGAGTTCCTCTGAAGACCACCTGGGAACAATGATCTTGCAGATGGATTCAAACGCCCTGTCAGCTGAAATTTTTGAGAAATATTGTAGCTTAGTTTCTCAAGTTTCGGAACTTTACTTTGTAGGAAGAAATGTTTGGTTTGTAACTCTGTATATTTGTCATCTTACAATATTGCTTACCTTGACATCAAGCACGATAATATATAAACACAAGGAGCATAAGTTGACATAGAGTTATCAAACAGTTTCAGAAGAAAAGGAACCACTTTTATTAGATTCAAGGGACCTTTATTTTTTTGCACATATATATATATATATATATATATATATATATATATATATATATATATATATATATATATATCAAAGGCTTATATTTTACAGTCCCCACAAAACACCACACTAATAGTCATAAACAGCATGCACAAATGGTCAAGTTCACTATTTTGATCCAAAGAGATAACGGCTATTCTCAATAGATAAAATTCTTACCTTCAGCTTGTCTGGGCAATGAAGGAAAAGAAAAGCCTACTGGGAGCCAGAGAAAATCTGTCTAAACAACGCACGTGCGGGGAAAATTCACAACATTACTACATTAGTAGTTTCTCTACGATCCCGTGCTTAGAAAACTAATTTGTGTGAAGGAATTATGGCGCGGCCCATAATTATTAGTAAATTATCCCTGAGTTGCCCAATTCCAGCTATCTGATGATGGCTCAGAATGAGCATTTTGTTAATGAGCGGCGGGATGATCTTCTGTACAAAATTTTTTTACTCACTGGATTGAATCCCTCTTGTATCAGACATTCGTTCTTTCACTAGATTCCTCCAAATATAGTTAATGGGTAATTCATTCTAAGATACCTGGAGCATTAGCTCTTGTACACTATATAATTAAGACACAAGTGTTCTTCGAAGTTGAAGTTGTTCAAAGAACGACCAAATTATCGACCCTTTGTTGGTTGGCATATATAGCTGGACCATAAGAAGCATATGCTCAAGCGGGAAGATCGTGTTATACCAGCTGTGGCTTGTCTTGTGTGGGTAATATATTCTTTCATGTATATGATGAGGATGCATGGTGGATAGGCCATAGTGGGTTGGATTTATGATGTCCCACATAGCCCTCATTATAAGGATATCAATTTGGGTATGAGTTTAAACATGAATCAGTTATAAGCCAAACAGCGCATTAATGTAATTTTGAGGAAAGCTCGAGATACCGAAATAGCCAAGATATTGATATGTATTGCTATGTTTTGAATAACCTCCAAAACTTAGATATCTCGATATCAATAATGGTACCAAATGAGATGACTAAGATATGACTATCTTCGGCATTAAAAAAATTGTGCTCACCACAAGAATGATTAATTAATCAAAGACTAACCGCAATTAACAGATGAATATGGTCCCTGACTCCCTGTAACTTTTGTTTCCACTCGAATCACCAATTATAAGCTTCATTTGAAGAATAATAATAAAAAAAAAATCAATACTTCAGGAGAAAAGTTGATTTAGCAAGCAAGAGACCAAATTTTCTGTTACAACAGTGTAAGACGAAACATACAAGAAACAATCGTTGTATCAAGGAAATTTACTTTGCTCAAAGAAACATTGCATTATTGAAAGGAATTTCTCCCACAAAAAAGAGTAACCGTGCAGTTAGAGTCTCAAAAAAAGGATACTCTCTTAACTACTTCCGGTCGATGTACACTATCATCACCTTATACTAGCACAGAGAAGTAAATATTTTGAGCATTTAGACTAATTTTCCAATCTCGGTGTACGGATTATATACTCAAAGGTATCTAGGGTAAATTTTTTGCATTGGCGGAACCGTAGCTGTACTAAAATGTTCATCTTTCATGCCTTGATTGAGCCCTTACCATAACATGCTCTCTGCTCAATTTTTCGGCTTATAGGGGTGGATGAACAGTAGATGAAGTTACAGTAGAACTGTTTTCAAAGGCTTTGACAGGCTAACGCGCAAAACCTGGGATGATGGTTAACAGAAGAATAAAGCAAGAGGAACATTGTATACGAGAAAGGAAATACTTTAGAAGTTGTAATGAGCAATCACCTGAAGTTGGCATAATTTTAGAAGATGGAACAAGCCTTGGAATGCGCGGTGGCTTGATATCTCTTGAATCTACAACAACCACATCAGCTGTGAGAAAAGCCTTTGCAACAGAAGCAGCATGCTCTATGCAGCATCTAACGACCTGCGCCAAGTTGAGCAGATAATTTAAAAATGCGCATAACTTTTTGGTATTCAGATTCAAGAATTCATGTATATTTAGTTAATCAAACATAAACAAAGGCCTTATATTGAACATGTAAGGCAAAATCATTTTATGCTTTAATGATCAAAAGAAAAAGAAAAAAAAGATCTAATTATCAAAGTTTTGTATACTACCGTCTAACATACGTGTATAATTTAGAAGCATTGCTTAATGGAAGTTTAAATGTAAAATCATACAAAACAACATAGTTAGAATCACTTTGTTCTCATGCTTACCTTGGATGGATCTAATATTCCAGCAGCCATCAGATCCTCAAAACAGTTTTTGGCTGCATTGTAGCCATAGGTCATATCATTATTGGACAGGACCTGGCGACAAAATAATAATAATAATTTTGTACTTATTAGAGTGGAAAAGAATCTTCACTATCAAACATATGCTTTATAGATACTTGTAGAAACCTTTTCCACTACAAAATTTCCATTCACACCAGCATTTTTTGCTATTAATTTTGAAGGATAAGATAAAGCCTGCTTAAAGATGTCAGCACCAATCTGCAGAAGTCAAAACAAAATGAATATCAGAAGCGAGCTCAGAGCATTATTTCTCCAACAATTATCATGAGTTTTAACTTTAAAAAGTTGTATACTGGATTAGAGGGTTTAGGTTTCAAAGATTAAGCTTTATATCGTGTGCATATTGGGAATATTTTTGTTTAGAGTTAGTTTATTTTTTACATATTTTTACACTCACTCTGTATTAAGGAACTATTCTTGCTACTGAATAATTAGGAGAAAACAGAGAGACTAGCACCTTCTGCTCCTCATTATCCAAAGATTCTTTGATACTGTCCACCTTCGTAGATAACCTCAATAGGCTACATCCACCACCAACAACAACACCTTCCTCAATAGCTGCCTACAAATAGAAGCATTTGTGGTGACACCAAACAATGATGACAAAAAGATGACTTAAATTTAACCTACCTTGGTTGCATTAAGAGCATCTTCAATTCTTAGCTTTTTGTCTTTCAATTCGACGACTGTCTGTGCACCTACCTGTCAATTACTTTGTAAAGTCAACTCAGCACATTGAAGCACCATTTCTACACTTCTTTGTTTTGTCTATCATAAAAGATCAGATCAGAAACTAATCAAACTCAAACAATTTCAAACGACACACCTGAATAATTGCAATCCCGCCAGATAACCTTGCTATTCTTTCATTCAATATTTTCTTCTTGAATTTCTCGTCTGAGTTCTGAAAAGAGATGATGAGTTCTGAGTTGACAATTAAATGAGGGTAACAAGGAAGTCAAGTAAAGAGTAAGATGTGAAGTATATAACTACATAAGTCTCAGCAAACTGAGAGGATCTATGAAATTGAGGCAAGAAATCCTTGCGCGCAGAATGATAATTGAACCAGAACAAGTTTCATGTATTCTCACAAACCAAGCAAGGCAGGCTAAGCACTTGTACCTCAGCAAGACTTCTTATCTGAGCAACCCTCTTTTCAACAGCATTTTGGGTGCTTCCATCAGTAACAACTAATGTCGAGTCCTTTGTAATCACCACCTTAGCTGCACAACCCAAGACTTCTTTTCCAACCTTATCAAGAGTCAATCCCATCTCATCTCTTACTACTTTACCTGCAAAATAATAAACAAAATCTGAATGAAGAAAAAATGTTAAAGAGAGGTCAAATATAACACAAGAAACTCATAAAGGACTTCCTCTGATTTGAGACGAACTTTAGTAGCTTTAACACGTACATAAACTCAGACTACTTTATACCTCCAGTCAAGATAGCAATATCATCTAAGTAGTCGCTCTTGCGCTGTCCAAAAGCAGGAGCTTTAATAGCAGCCACTTTTAAAACACCTTTCAGCTTGTTTCTTATTATAGGAGCCATAGCTTCTTGTTCGATATCCTCTGCAATAATCAGGAGCGGATACTTTTCTTTTACAGCACCATCCAAGATCTTAAACATCTCCCTTGCATTTGTGATTTTTTTGTCAACCAAAAGTATCTGTGTAGAATCGTCGGATACTGCTAATTACTTGGTGGAGTAATACAATTTTCATAGAAACAATTTAGTACTCACCTTGCTGTTGTTGAACTCGACAGACATGTTGGTGCGATCAGTAACAAAGTAGGGCGAGAGATAACCACGATCGAATTGCATCCCTTCTACAATCTGCAAATGGTTCTCGGTGGATCTTCCATTTTCGATTCTCACGAAACCTTTTTTGCCAACTCTTTTAAGGGCATCTGATATCATGCTTCCTACACTGTAATCATTCCCAGCGCTAACTGCTGCGACATCAGCAATTTCATGGTCTTCAATCTACAAGATACCATTCCTATAAGATCACGTGTCCCGAAAGTCATACCAAATTATGTGCAGTGAACAAAGAACAAAAGAACCATATATAGTGACTATTTAAATGTAAAAAGACTCTTTTTTTTTTAATAAGATAAGTAGATAGTTTTCGAAATTTAAGTGAAGTGCTCGGAAACAATAGAAAAAGCTAAAGTAAACATGTAAAAACTTTCAAATTCTAAGTGTGGCCACTACCTAACTAACGGATATCATCACTAGATATCTGATTTATACAAAATGACGGAATGAAAAAAAAAAAAAAAAAAAAAAAAACGAATAGATCGTACCTCCCTCGTCATCAATCTAAGTTCAGAGACCAAAGCCGTAGCAGTCTTCTCGATCCCGCGTGCAATTTGGACCGGATTCATTCCTGCAGCGAGTACCTAATTTGTGAAAATAATCATAAGACCAGAGCTACGACAGCATTAATATATGTTGTTAGGAATGGCCAAAACATTTTACATCCTCTACAATTGCTCCATTGCACTTCATAAGGATCTAAAAGAATGGAAGAACCATACCTTTACTCCTTCAGAAATTAATCCTTGCGCAAGGATGATAGAAGTAGTGCAACCGTCACCGGCAAGATCGTTTGTCTTTGCTCCAGCCTGTCTCACTAATTTGACACCAAGATTCTCCAAAGGATCCTCTAATTCAACCTTGTTCAATCGGAAAAAGAACTTTCATTCAATTATCTACTGGATTGAAATTCAAATGCTAAGGACTGATTACTTCATCCTAACTTCAAATCCGAACACCGGCATACCTCCTTGAGTACAGTCTCTCCATCATTAACAATCTTGGGAGGGCCGTACTTGTTCTGCAGCACCACATTCCTGCCCTTTGGGCCCAGAGTAACCCCAACCAACCGTGCCACCAAATCCACTCCAACCTGCAATTCGTTGAATATAAAATATCGAAACATAAATGAAACAAAATTCCGAGTTCAAGCTTTTCCAGAATCCTAGCCTCGTGAAAATTTCCTCTCAACCTGGAGCTTCTTGGTCGCAGAGAGGTCGTGATTGAAGTGGAGCTCTTTAGGGATGGGCTTCGGAGGGGCCCCTCTCCTGGGAGAGAAAGGCATCTGGGGATTAGTGGTGAGAGGAGATGGAGAAAAAGATGACATTGGTTCAGTTGCTCCTGTGTTCTGCTGCAGTATGTTGTGAGAGTTGAGAGCGGGAGTTCGGAGGGAGAGGGTAGGATAAGGGAAGGGAATAGAACGCCAGGGAGTGAGTGGGGTTCGGTTTCAAGCGCCAAAAAAATATCTCCAAAATTATCTTCGTTATGATGAGTAAGTAATACAAGACCTTGTACTTGGGCTTAGTTTTTCTTGGGCTTCCTTTTCCCGATAACCTGGACCGTGACCTTTAAAATCCGCTCCACAGGAACCTGCCAATTAGAGCTATGTACTCTATCAAAAACATTTCAATTATTATCATTATTTTTTTTTTTTATGCTGATCAGAAACCCTCAATCTCAGGAAATGTCCTCAGAAGCTATCAATATAAACACATTAACACTGTAAGATGAACATTCTAGAGAATCCATAACGATACTCGAAAGAGAAAATGACTTGACGTGTAGGCAATTTAAGGCCGACCTTACGCATGCAAGGGGGAAAAAAAAAAAAAAAAAAGTTACCAAACTGACCATTTTGCACAGCAGTTTAGCTGGAACACACTGTAATAATGCATACAGTCAAGTTAGAACAGCACTTTAGTTGGAACACTAGATTGCCACTTTCAAATAGAGATACATGTTTGAGTAGTTAAATAAAGTAGTAAAGAGAAGCAGAGAAAATTACAGAGGAAAATTACACAAACAACAACAAATAACGCAGTACTACTCCCTTCTACTGTACACCTGGTGGTTTATTTGCAACTGTTGTTAGTATAAGAATGATAGCTAATGTATAGTGGTTTCCAAGCCCCAAATTACATAGACTATTTTCTGGTTATGCCTCATTGGGTTGGCATTTAATGATAGTTAAATGAAGCGGCTCCTGTGAAAACTCGAACCCAGGATGGTACCATTACAACTGCACCGATTACTTGGAGACTGTCCGGGCTAAGTAACACTCAACAAACGAACACTCATGCTGAAAATCAACCCCAAAATGAAGGAATATGCAGCAAACAACTAAAAAGGTGCTTTCCAATCTTGTCATACTATCAGCACATTAACGGAGAAATCCCGGAACTTAAACTGGAAGATAAAGAATCGACATTACTGAAGGGCCAGCTGAGATTATTCCTTATGGCTCGTATATAGACGATCACCCCGCTCGCTGGATGAAATCATTGCCTGCACCTGCTGCGGCGACATATAAATCCCGCCTGCAGACATTCAGTCATTTTTCGCAATTATCATTAGTCTTCAGGACCAATTTGGCCCTTTATGGAGAACCATAAGAAGCAGCGAGCCTTCGTGCCCAAAAACTCTCCTCAGGTGACCAGGATATTGACGAGCCAATAACAGCACACCATCTTAGATTAAGGAGAGCTGTTGCGAGAAACTCTTCAGATGTTTTAAATGTATTGATGATTTTTAATTCGGCATCTGGGTCTTCACTGTGGACAAGATCCTCCAAAGAAGCCCTCTTTTCGCAAAGAACATGGTTATCTTCAGAGATCATTCGCATGCTTAAGACCTGCAACGCCTCCATTGCTGTTGTATGCAACTCACACTCCACATATGCAGAGAATGTGTACCACAGAGTTGAAGGATCAGGTTGGATTTTCTCTCTATGCATACGCTCGATAACATGCTCAATTATATGAAGTCGTCCCTGACATGGTGAGATTTAAATAAATTTAGATGAGGAAATCTGTACTAGTAAAACAAAAAGGCTTGACAAATATAATATTGCAAAAGAAGTAGGCACTTTTGCATATGCTTCTCGAAGTATTGTGTTAAATAACTGGACATCAAGCAGAATTCCTTCATCCTTCGCTTTATCCAAAAGGCTCACTGCACCATCAAACTCTTCATTTGCCAACAGGACCTGAGAAGAAATAGAAAAACAATTGCAGATTATAATGTTTCATATTTTCTATGCAGCAGCTCTAATTCTATTACTCATTCAGACCCATATTTTGGCCCTGGTCCTCAACCGACATCAAATAGTTTTTATACTTTTTAACTCTATGCGCACCCAACCCTCACTCAAACATGAAGTGGGAAGATCCAAATTTATTTTCACATTTCTCCTAGGCAGTTCCACTAGCAGTGGTACCTGGACCCACCCTTACTAGTTAGCATCTCTAACTACAATCAGAAAGAAAATACATTCTGCTATATTTACCCGACGTGAAAGAGACAAATCCCGACGGGCCTGATTTTGTTGCCCTGGAACAATTTTAGGTGACAATAGTGCTAACTAAAAGCTAGGGCCTTATTTAAGGAGATGGAAGCTATGATAGTCTTTACATTTTAGCTTGAAAGAAAAATGGCACTGAACCATAATCTGCTCTTTGGTGCATACGTTAAATGTCAATTGAAACACCACTTGTGCGAAAGAGAATTACATATCGTACAAGAGAAGAAAGAACCCATGCAAATATTGTTGAATACAATATTGAAGGGCTATATAGATCATACCTTCAAGAGTGCAGTGTATGTCAAAGTTTGAGGACAAAAACCATCCCGATACATCAGGGACAGCAAAGCACAAGCAGATCTGAAACACGTCAGCATACTGCAACATTCAATCATAATGTTGTATATTGCAACAGTGGCTGGGAGACCGCAGACCCTCATATTCTTAAAGACTCTGATAGCTGTGTGTGTCTGCATTGATCGACATTTCAATAATGTAAAGAGTTTATCTAACTATGATACTTTGATAAGTAGAATGGATACCAAAGAAAAGAAATGAAAAGCAGTAAAGTGCATACATCCTTAGCCTTAACCAGCGCATGCAGGATGGTGTTATACATATCACTTTTCTGATAAGGATCTAAGTGCCATAACATGTTCTCAGCAACATTTAAGTAGCGCAGCATCTCCTGAATCATGCCCTCAGCTCCAACAGCTCTTATCTGAAACAATTGATGTCAAAGGTAAATCAATTATGATTAATTATGAAATGAAAGGTCTTGTTTCAATATATTTAACCATTTGGGAGAAAAATCACACATAAACGACATACTAACATGACAGGTGGAAAAGCAGGAGAGCAAAATAGCCATAATAGCAAAAGTGTAGACCCAATAGGCCCTATACAATGATTGTAAGCAGCTAATAAAAGCACCAGAAACCTTCTACTGGTAAAAAAAAAAAAAATTACTGTAGACAGTATACATAGTGACAGAAAGCCACTCAATGCTATAATAGATAACAATAACAAAAGTGACATGATAATTGATGGTTATTTGCTTTAGCAGATTTTAAGTGCATATTACAGAATTGTTTGTAATAGTGCTGCAGTAGCAATATGACATATAATTGTCTGTGTTTCTTGGAAAAGACAAAAAAAAAAAAAAAAGTTGAACAATAGTCAACAGGATACTCGGAAGTGGGGCCTCAATTTTCAATCAGGATTATATATGCAAGATTTGCAAAATGCACCAACTGCATACTTCTTTATTAATAATTGAAAAGACAGACAGCATAGTAAATAGATTTTGCATGATAATAATATTGCTTATAAGCTAACGTCAACCTAAAGATTTTGCTTGCTTAGCTTTATGAGAAGGACAGACACAAACAGGAAGCGAGGCAACAATACCAGGTTCTTCATTGACACAAAGCTGTGTTGAATTCCATTCTTCAACATGTCCATCTCAATGATGTGTATCCTTCTAGCAACATCAGAATGTGATAGCATATTTCCTTTCTCGTAAGGGACATTGACATTGGCAAACAATGAAAACATAAGCTCATAGGTTCTGATATTTAATTTGATATTGAAATGCTTTATCCTGGCTAGTATACGGACTGCCCGTTCTGGTTCATTCTGCAAGATAATTTGAAAGGCTTGAGAATCGTACTAGATGTATGCATTAATCATAAACAGAAATCTACAGGATCCTAGTCAAAATAATGTACTGAAATGCAAAGCATCTTAAGCTGAAAGGACAATCTAATTGTACTTCGGTGAAAATGAAAAGATGATCTCATATAACTTAATGTTTAAAAAGGATATATATGAGTAACCCAATATACAGGAACAAATTAAGGAAACTCTTCAAAGGCATTCCAAGAAGGTAACTAGTTTACCATAACATCACAGGCAGCAAGTAAGGCATTAAAGGGATTTATGTATTTTGGTAGACTATCCGAGAGCTTTTCCAGACAGGACTCGGCCAAATCCAGATCTAAATTTCTGCTATGACCAATTGAGAGAGCAGCAAGTGTATTGTTATAAAGCTCAATATTCTTTTTTTCCATTGATTCAACCTGAAAAAAGCAACATTCCGCAAAAATCGTAAAAACATAATATAGGACCATCTTTCTTTACGAAAACATATAATTGAATATTGAATATATTGCATTGTGCACTGGCAATAACTGCCAATTCAAGTTCCATAGTTTATGTTTAAGAAAGGACGGTATGATACAGCTTAGGGTACTTTAGGTTAGAAATTTGATCTTGAAAGCGACGACAATACCGGGTCAATGGAGGTAGACATACCACTTTCATGCCATATGTTACTCCTTTCCCAGTAATAACAGCTTTAACAAAGCCATCATAAGTATGCCTTGAAGGTAGCAATCCAACTTCGCGCATCTAGATAAGACAGTATTAGCAAAATTAGATTTGAATATGTATTATTAAGGGAATCAAATGCTATTTGGATATTTCTGTGTTACGAATCCTGGAAAAGAATAGTACAAAAAAGAAAATAATAAACGCTACAAAGTTGCTTGACATAATTACAAAATTCTTTTCACTGGGTTGTAAATACATTAATGTGATTTCTGCCAGTAGGTTTTAAATTATAAATTTCAAACCTAGTTTGGGATTGTGAGCCAATTGGGTCTGAACTGAGCATAAGCTCAACCCAACTGTCTCCAGGTGTAGCCCTGCTCATGGAATCAAATAAAGCCTAAAGTAGAGATAGATGCTAATAACATAGACAGTGACAGACAGATATCTGGTGTGCATGCTTAGTACAACTGTTTCATCAGCAGGCATATGGCAGGATAAATAAGGACTGTGCTACTTCAAAAGACAGTTTAGAAGTTAAATACAACCAGAACAAAGCCAATAGGATGGAGAGGATCAATTAAGCTAAAATCAAGTAGTTGAGGCTAAAAATTTACATGCTACTTTTCGTGCTTAGATGGATGGATCTCATTGTTCAATTCGCATTTGCCTCTTATTTCTTAGTCTGTATATGGTCCACATGAATGTGCTAATCAGCACCTCAGTGGTTCGATCTGCAATCTTTAGTAATTTCTTTTGTGGGATGGATTTTTGTGGTTTTGTGGTTTTAGAACCAATAAGTGCAAGAACATAAAGAAACAACGACTTTCAAAACTTTTAAGCATCAGAGACCAAATAGATAAGTATGTTCCTATTCTTAATATGAATAGGAAAAGCATATTGAACAATGGCCTGCAGAGTTCAATAGAACTATACCTGCAAAAACAACTGCTCAGCTAACTGGCAGTTATTAAACCGTGCACAGGCATGTATCATATCATTATAAGACCATCTCAAGAAATTCTTAGTTGGTATAGATGCCTTTTCCAACATCTGTGCAGTACTTTCAATGTAAAATTCATTTTCCACCTGCACTGCAAAATTTCTAATTATCAAATTAACAGTACCGCCAATGTAGTTCAAAACATTCAGGGTACACATACCTTATCTAGCTCGTTGCAAGCAATTTCTGAGTGAGAAAAATCAACTACTTCTTGCTTTTCACGGTTTACTTGAAACGCTGGCAAGGGCAAATTTGCATGTGAGAAAAATCTGAGTCCTGATAAATCATTCATTGCAGGAATAGGAATATCTAATCTTGATGATTGGTACCGCCTTTTGGCAGAAACTGTAAGAGTGGCACTGTTTTGCCCGGCAAGGGACACCATATATTGCAATGTCTTGTGTGCAGATTCTAGATCACCTAATCTAGTGAAGGCCTGTATAAATTTTCGTAGTGTTATAATGCTTGGGTTATAGTACCTAGTGCAATCCTCCCATATCTCATAAACTGCAGAAAGATTTTTCTGCAACACAGCAAGCTGCAAAGGACAAAATATAATCATGACAACTAAAGGAAGAACAGTAACCAAGAGAAAATTTGTGGTATTCAGAAATGAACAAAATTCTGAAACAAGAATCACATTATCTCCCTATGATCCAAGAATAAAGCAAGTATTTGACAGAAGGAGAAAGAACAGCTCAACCATCAAGGAACTAAATATTATCATACAAGAATAGGAGATCAAGGACGCAACATAAAAGCAGATGGGATTTCTTCAATAAAAGACTAACATCCAAATTCCAAGTGTAATTTTCCTCTACATCACAAGTTTGTAAGTTAACACGAGCCCAGTTTTTAAGATAGAAATCCGAAATCCACAGAAGAGAGTGCAAAATTTTTTTATAAGCAAGACAAAATTCATAACTTCATACAAATGTTGTTTTGATATGGAAAATGTTTAATTACTAGATATGACAACAAGCAACATAGCCTGTGACATCAAAAGCTTGGTGTCACTAAAATCCCCTGATTGGCTTATGATTCAAACAACCAAAAATTTACTAGCCATTATGCATATTCTATTGTGATAATGATTATCGAAACAGACTACAGGTTTTGCATGAAACATTTTATGGGCCACATATGTCAAAGTCTTCTGTACTCATTGTAAGATTCATTATTACTAAATCATCTTTCTGTTTATTACAAACCTTAAGAAGTTCCCAATAAGTTATTTCAGACTTCCCAAGAAGCTGGCTTTCCATTTTCTCCAAGCAGGCCTCAGCATAACTCCGATTTTGTGTACTTCCACATACACTTAAGAAAATATTAAACATTGAAAGAGCACCGCGCACACGGTCATTTTCCCCAAGAAAAGCTAGCCAATTAAGTGCCTAAACAGAAAGAAAAGGATTATCAATAATATGAAAGCAGATTATCTCTAGAAAAGACGCTTCAGATGTAACTCACAACTCTTGTGCAAACCTTGAAAGCAAGTTGAACAGATATAAGTTATTTGCACGCATGATAGAAAAAATATTTTGAAATAAATGTAATAGAAATGGCAATTAACAGGAAATTTGAATACTCGAAGAGAATGTACAAGCCAAATTTGGAAAGCTATTATTTGTTAAATTACATTTCAAATACTCAGCAAGTCTAATAGCTGTGTTTCAAAAGAATGTTCACCTACCTCCTTAAGGTATCCTCCTTTGGTGAAGGCTTGGATGATGGATCTGCAACAACTTTTATTCGGATCTATTGCATTTTCCTCCATGACTTTCCATGTCTCCAGAACAAACTGATACAAACATCCATTTTAATAAAAATCGTACAAAATAAAATGCATATTTTGCACATAAGTTCCAAGAAACCTAAAATATGAAGTACCTGAAAAGTCAACAAGAATGGTAAAGAGGACTACTATTGCATTCTATATAATTAACCAAAGAAATATGAAAAAGGAAGACCCTAAAATATGAAAAAGGAAGACCTTGCCAAGCAACAAATTTAACCATCCTACTGTTGCAAAGTAGGGGGGTGCCAGGTTGAACATATTGAAAGCATAAGGGAGCATTAGACCATTGTTTCAGATAACTCGCGGTGATTTATGAACTTTTCCTAAAAGTTTCTTCAATGTGAAACCAGCAGAAAGGGTATACTGGATATTAAAATTAATGGTTTCCTTTTAGCAAATAGTGACCCTTGGAGTCTTTCCATAAAACTTGCTTAATAAGAGGTGTTTGATGTACACATTTATGGGTGCTCATATCACTAGATACTAGGCAAAGAACAAGTAATAGACAACAAAACAATTTTCCTCGCCCCAAATTCGTAATTCATCCTACATTAAAAGGTGTTAGAATTTTTTTTGCCGACTAAAGAAACAGATCGCTATCAATATATATCATCATATCTTATATAGAACCTCCTTAACTCAAATTGTGATCCAACTGCCTCTACATTTTTCCTAAAAAGAAAATAGAGAAGAAAGGCATGAAGTCATGAAAAGAAATATGAAGCCACGAAAAACATTCTTTCCTTCAGTGCAATCTCTTGTAAGACAAAGCATATCGAGAAATATCAACAAGTTTAATAGCCTTATTGGTTTCCTTCCATATTGAACACTAAACCAACAAAGCGCAAATGCAGTCAAAAGATACACAGGATACTTCGTCTGACATTTAATGATTAAAAATCCTAAGCAATCAAAGTCACAAATAAAAACCAAAGTTTTCTGGTAAAAATTTGTTTCTCATACTATATTAAATGTGCAAAGGCTAATTTCTCAGTAACTCTTTTCTGAATTTCATTAACAAGTGCTTCAAGTGGAGAGAAGAAGCAAAGCATTTTACTTATCTTATGACATGTAGTCAGAAGAAGAAATAAGTATCTTGTTGGAAGTAAACTTACCAAGGGATCAGCAGTATCTGCACAGTATTCAAGAATATAAGAAAAATCTTGAGCAGTTAAACAGCCACTCGCATGACCAAGATTCAAAAGCATCGTCGAGGCTTGCTCTCTTTCTCCTCGACGAAGAGCATTGACAACTTGTAGCTGTGCAAATCTACTCGCCAACTTCGCCCTCCATCCAAAATGATCATAATCTGCAAGTGGTGACATCAATATCATGCAGCATGATAAATAAAAAAAATAAAAATTTGGCATGTCTTTATGCAAGGAAGGTATTTAAATTGATCCTACAATCCACCAAGTTAAACATGTTTTGATAGGTTGTATATCCCGACCGTACAGCTATGTTTCTTTGGTAAAAACAGAAGCGTGATGATAGGTTGCAGATTAGTATCCTCTAGTCAGAGTGACGCGCCTACATTTTTTCAACTTCTATCGTGAGCATAAGAAAATCAAGATTCCTTACAGCACCAAAACATAGGAAGGCTTCCTATAATCAGCCATGTATCTACATAAGTTTTCTCATTTGTCATCTCTCGAAACCTGAAAAAAGGTGAAGAGATATCCCAGAAAATACTGGGCATCTTTTAAAACAAAATGACAGACTAAAAGTTTACAAATTTGTTACTCAGGATAGAAAGAACGGTTCTTGATATACAAATGGTTAAAACATTTACGACATTGATATCTACGTGCCAACACTTCAAAAGAGCCAATCTAATTTACTCTAAACAGGTAATCAATGTAGAAAAAGCAGTTGCATTTAAAAAAAAAAAGAAAAAAGCACAGATTCTTTAATGTCCTTAGAAGAAGTGTTGCAATGATACCATGAGAGCCATCGGCGTAGGACGTCGACTGTAACCTAGCAGTAGGCTTTGCTTGTGCCTAAAGAATTCAATTTAATAGATCAATTCGATAGCAATTCTCTATAAGATTGCAGTGAAATAAGAATTGATAAAAGAAAATAAAACCGCACTCTTAGTGGCGCTTCGCGAACATTCGGAGAATCAAGAGATCGGCGAGCGGCTCTCCATCTGAAATCCAAGAAACCAGGATCAAGGAGAAGGTAATGGCATAAAAAAGTTGAATCTTGGTAATACAACAAACACTTACATGTATCCACGCATACTCTTCGGATATCTTCCCAAAGCCGATGCAAACAGGGGCAATTAAACGGATAAATGGAAACCCTAATTAACGGAAAAGGAGGTGTTTTGGGCGAGAAAGAGTCGATCGGTGTCGAATGGGAGGCGCGGCGATTTGGAGTGTGGGTTTGGGGGAGGAGGAGGAGATGGGGAGAGGGTTTGGAAATTGAAATTGGTCGATGGACCGTTTTAAAAGACCTTAGTAGTAGTCGAATTAAAACGGCTAATGACGGGGTTGGGCCAGATAATGGGCCGAATACCCAGTCCGTGGTCCACGCTCAAGTATTCAAATGTTGGCCCAATCCTACAGCCCAGCACGATTTTTTTCGTTCTTTCTTCTTTAATATTTTTTTGTTAATCTTTTTCCTCAAATATAACTAAAATTATTTAAATTATATATTTTTTTATTTTTTAAAACAATTATTTAAAAACTGTTTTTACTGAATAAATAATTATTTACGTATATTGTATATGATTAGTATTAAAAAATTAAAAAATGAAATTAAAAAAAAAACAAAAGATGGATTTTGGCCCAGCAAGGTGCAAACTGCAAACTGGTCCATGCCAATAGCCTTGCTAGGCCTTGGAATAGGAAAAGGCGGCTCAACACGGCTCGGTGCGGAGAAGGGCCGCCTTTGGGCCTGTTTTGGTCCGGAAAAATGTGGATTATGCCGGCACAATACTTACATTACACCCTATAAAATGGTTATCTGCTCTAATGTAATGGCTTACACTTCAATGTTTGTTTTGATGTAAGTAAATAGAATCTTAACATCTTACATGGGTGGGAGAAAATAAAAGTTATTATTTACTAGTCAAATAGCATAATTGACTTCGTTGCGGGTGAGTGTAAACAGTCACTTGCCAAGCTAACGAAAGGGTTGGAGCAACTCGAGTTACGCTGTAGATAGTTGATTAGCAGGTGCATTCAAGTACAAAGAATTTAAAGTTACAGAATATCAAATAATAGATAAATTTCTACAAAACTTAAATGATTAGATTTATTACTTCGAATTTTTTTTTGATTTGCAAATATATCCCTCAAAAAAGTCTGATTCGTTCATATATGTTTCCATCGTTTGATTCATCGTTAGTTTTTAATGATGGCTATGTAAAATGTAAACTGACTATTTTATCCTTACAAATTTATTTCTAAAAAAATTGTCTTTATTTATCTCTCTCTCCTCACCTTTGCCGTCGCACATGCGGCGTACTTTATTTTTGCCGCAATCGAGAATTTCGCTTCGTTGCTGCCGCTATAGGTCTCGCCGTCGTCATGAATAAAGAGGAGAGGGTGAGAAAAATGACGGGATTCAATATTGAAATACAAATTATATATATGAGGTAAAAAAGCTATTTACCCTTTAGCTACTTTTGGTTAGCTTTTTTAATTCATGATTATCTAAATTTTCTTAACAAAAAAATATATTTACAGATGGGAGAATTATTTTTGAAGAAATAAATCTTATAACTTAAGTTTTATAAGAATATATTTGTTATTTGATATTTTTACAGGAAATGCAATTATCCCTGAAAAGCTAAAAGGCAACAATATAGAACGTTGTAGCCAGAGAGGCCATAGCTGCTTGGTGCAGTTTTTCTGGAACTGGACAAATCAGCCAAGCATTACTTGTGAAGTTAAAGGGAGACTATTTTTTTATTTTTTAACCTTATTTTTAGTGACAGAGCTTTTCATATTCATATGTTTTTTTTTTCCTTCTTGTGGGGATGCTCCATCACTTACTCATTGAGACCACCTACACAGTGTTGTACCTTAACCTCAAGAGGACATCGGAATCTTTCCTTTCACGACCACTCTGACATGAGCAAATCACTGTGGCCTAAGAGGAGTCCTCTGTTCTCCTACACCTGCGCAATAACAAAATTTGTTGCTGATTAATATCTTAGTTATCATTTTGTTTTCTAATTATTGCTATGTGGTGTGTCCACATTGGCCCGTTTAGATTTGACATGATCCATATAAGATATAGATTGAAGTTTTATCCTAATAGGTTAAGAATAAGAATAAATTATACATTTCTTATTAGTTAAGAAACATATCTCCTAGTTGATATATATTATATTTTAATAGATATTCTAATCCTAATCCTAATCTTTTATATGAGATTCAGGATATTTTAAGGGGTCCCGATAATCTATAAATACTCCTCATTGAGATAATGTATCCATAAGAATCTAAGAGAATTCACGTTCTAGATTTCTTCCTTCTATTCTCTCTCTCCCTTCTCTCTGGAATATCCACCTATGTTGTCGGGTCTTGGAGTGTGGACATAGAAGAACTCTGATAGTCCTCTTCGACCTGCATCCGTCGCATCCGACTTGCATCCGATCCGTGTCCGACACATCCGATCCGTGACGCATAACATAGACGCGAGAGAAGGCGAGATATACGGAAGATTTAGAAGCGTCAAGACAAGAACGATCAAGCAGGCTAGTAAAACAAGCAACCCAATTCGATTTTAGTTTCTGGATACGTTGGCTATCCAGATTATAAGTTTCCGCTGCCCTCTAATTCCAACACTAATTTTCTGGAATATTTTTTTATTATAAGCCGGTTCAAACAAGTCAATTTTCATCGTTCTCCAAATAAATGGATGACAATGACAACAGAAAAATCTCAAAAAGGAAGAGAAAAATCTCAATATCAGAAATTTATAGATTCATCATTTTGTTAAGTAGTTATCCGGATTTATTTGGCACTATTGCAAGTTTCTTCAATATTTTCTTGAGCACTGAGATTGCTCTCTTCTTGGAGTTCCTGGACCATCTTCTGGAGCTCTGATCTCTCCTCTCTAAGCCGCGCGTTCTCGTGCATGATCCGATCGCAGCCCCTCATCGCACGATTCAGCTCGTCGAGCAGTTGGCGGTTGGCGCTGCGGAGGTGAACCACCTGCGCCCAAAGCTCGCTTAAATGCTTCTGCTTCCTCATCCGCGAGCGGCGCGCGGACTCTCTATTGGATATCATCCTTCTCCTCCTCCTCTCTTCTTCCAGGCGACGTTGGCGGTCGTCCGCCTTGGAAGTCGAGCTGCTACGAAGGCAAGAACCGGTCGAAATACTGCAGGCAGGAGGATTAGGAAGATCACTAAATTCATGGTTTGGCTGCATGATGTCGATGTTTTGGTCGACGCAAGGCCCGAATATGTTGCCAAAGTGGAAGGAGGATATGTTGTTTTGGGCCGCGTCGTAGTGCGAAGGCGAGAGGTATCGAATGCTCGCGACTTCGCCGGCGGGATGCATGGCTATGAAGAAAAGAAAGAGGTCTTAATTATTCTTGTTCTACAACTGGCTATGGAAGGAGGGGGAGAACGCACAATGTTGGAGGGTGTAATTTATAGTACGAAAAGCTTAATGAGAAGGGGTCCCCACTTCCATTAGCCTCAAACACTTCATTAATTGTCAAATACTACTGCGGCAAAAATTATATGGCATTGATCAGTCATGAGGTAACCATTTGGTAACGATGCATTAGTTAAATGTGCTACGCTAAATGAATACATGGGTATTTGAAAGAACCTCCATCAGGGCCGTCGGTTCGCGATCGGACGGTTGTTATGGACTAATGGGCCCATAGTAGCATCGCACATAACAGGTGCTTTGGCCATTTAACTTGCCACTGGTTGGATAACAGTGACAGGCATTTTGCAATGAATTGAGAAAAGTCTAGAAGAATAATTCCATGGTGTGGCAAATCTACAATGGATAATGGCGTTAATTAAGATGTTTATATGTGAACATGAAAGTTAATTTACGAATAATCTTATAGATATGATATACTATTAGGTCCAAATCTATAAGCTTAAACTTTTGGTTTCTAATGGTTTTCCAATATATGTGCTTAATTCTAGTGCATGTAGTTATTAGGCTCCGTTTATTTCCCCGAATGATTGATAATGCATGATTCTCTCAACGTTAGATTATATCAATTTGTGGGTGCAACTTGTTTTTTTTTTTTTTTTTTTTAAGTTAAAAAAGGCAGGTGACGCAATAGAATTAGTTGCTTTCACAAAAGTGAAGGAATTATTTATGATGACCCGAGAGTCCACCGGGGTGGCGCCCTTTCGCCTCAAAATGGGATGGATAATTAGAGTGCACTACAGGGAACAGCACTAATTTTTGTAATCAAATGAAAAAAAAAAAAAAAAAAAGCCTATGGCCATAAGTAATATTTGATATCCTTTTCCTGAATGTGGTTGTCTCAAGTCTCTGTCTTAAGGTCTTCATAAATGTCCCGGGACATTTATTTTTGTCACGGGATTCAGCTTTCCTAATAGGTCCTTTTGCTTTCTTTCTTATTCTTGGTGTATTATTGACGTATATTTGTTATTAGAGACATCCAAACTTGAGACGGTTTGTGTCTGGATTCAAGACTTTTATTAAATAGGAGAAAATTAATATGACGGGAGTTGAACTCAGGGCTTCTTATTTTGAAATCAAATCAAGTTATATAAATCAATCGATGCTTTTTAAAAACTTATACTGTCAGAGAACAATATTTTTAATATCTATATTCAATAAAGCAAAGCTTATAAAACTATTTATTTTTTAAAAAAACACAAGTTGAAAACACATAGAAGAGTTCAGAGCTTCTGCTTAAGCGGTTTGCTTCCAGAGCCGAGTTTCTGCTTCTGGATGAAATACTTGCCTATAATCTAAAAGACGCTATTCTACGGGGCCAGCTTGAACAAGCTTATGTTTGGTAGACCAAAATGATGCTAACACTTCTTTTTAATTAACACGCTTATAGTTTTTCTTATTTTTCTAGAAACACACTGTACATATGACCTCTAGATAATGATTTTTGTTTTATATGATTAATTACTGATGCAGCATCAAGATTTGGAATTTAAAATAGAATAATATATGCAGATTTGAATTTCAACATCTCTATAGGTAAGGTAACACGTTTCCATTTGCGTTGCTTTTGTCAAATCTTGTAATTTCCTTATCCACCCCTGTCACTCGTACGCTGTAAAATAAAAATAATTATTACTAGTAAATGGTCTTCACAAAAAACAAGAAAAATCTGATCATAACCCAAAAGAAGCACTATCCCATAATATCAATTGATACGATAGGCAAACATTTAGTGAAAAGGATCTGAAAGAATTTTTTCGTATCAACAGGAAAGGATATGCAGGATTTGAGATTCTAAAACTAGTATATCGTCTGGCACTAAAATTTATCCACATCCTTATTCTACAAAAAGGTTGATAACTTGACCAATATATCCGCATCGATTCTATTATACTGGTAGACAAAGGAGATCTTTTTCGTGCATGATGTTTCTCGCGTTCTATCGTTCCTCTATATATGGCTCTTTTTAAAGTGTAACTTGTTATTACTACATCGACAATACTTAGTACATAAAATTTAATGGTTTGTACTTAAGGTCTTAAGTTTAAAAAAAAATTGTTTCATATGTAAGCTGAGTTTTTTTTTTCTTATCTTGTGCTGAATACAAAAATAAGCATACTAGAATAAAAAATTTTGAGTTCGGAATTTTGTACAAATTCTATTTTTATTTTATTATCTTACATTTAATTTAAATTCATGCATTGAGTTGAACCAATTAAAAAGTTTAATGTGAATAACAAACTCTAAACAATCTAAAAGTCGAATTATTATAAATTAATTATAAAAATTTATTATTTGGGTATAAACTTGTTCCAATAGTCAATAATGTGAAAGAGTCGATGTTCATAGTAAGAGATAAAGGCTCCAAAGAAAAAACATAACTTTGATATCTAGATTTTTTTAGATGTTGTAGATTATATCGAACAATTTTAATGTTACTTTCTAAGGTTCCTAGGATCGAGTTTGAGGAAAGAGGTCCATGGTGGACCAGGTCCAGGCAAAGTTTATCCATAGATAGCGTTTTTGTCCTGTTGTGCGACACCTGCATCTCCAAGCCTCCACGTCGTGCCCTGCGGGGAACCGACACCATTGATTTCATGCCGTACCGAATATCTCCACCGTCGGATCAAAAAGCCGATAATGGCGTTAATTTCATCTCAATAGTGGTGAGGTGGGCCCCAGGTCTATTTGAATAGCGATTTTCTTTCTCAGGCCCATCACCCATGTATAATATAACTTGCCATACTTTTAATTGGTACGTACACATACAATGGTTCAAAATGAGTTTGATCCCAAAAAAAAAAAAAAAAAAAGTGTCTGATGCGTAAATCACGGTAGGGTTGTAATATAATAGTATGAAATGAACACATTAGGATAAATTTAGTGATCAATTAGTGTGCAATTATTCCATGATTACCATTCATTAATTAGACATGCATGGCTTTACGTTTTAAAGACGAGAGTCTATCAGTTTATCTACTTCTAGTTAAAGTTATCTATAATAACACCCTTGATAAATGAAAGATTCTGAAGCTCTTAACTAAAAGTTAAAATAAAATTTTAAATTCCTATTTCGCCTGTGCTATAGAAATAATTAAACAATTTGATAGAGATACTACAGTAGATCTCTTTTAATAATACTATTTAAAAAGCACTTTTTTTCTAAATCAGAGAAGAATGATCCCTTACTCTTCTCTTCGCAATTCGCTTTGCTTGCCATGGAGGGGCACTAGATTAAATGGTGAGCCCCACCCATGAGCTACACGCCAGGCAAACGAGCCTTGGTGCCGGCTGCACCTCACCCACCACTCGCACCTCATTCCTGTATCAGTCATTTCTGGTCTATTAATGTCTCTACGTAACTACAAACTTAAGTATCCTAATTTTCTCACTTCGTGACATATGCGTGTTGTCTCGTTATAGTAATATGTACAAGAAAGTTCTGCATGCCTGCGGCCGCATATGATAATTTGTTTACGATGTTAAAATTCAGAATTTCTCTGTGTCTGGATTAGATCGCGCACCCCTACTTTATCCTCCTCAAATATCATGCGTATGAATTTCGTGGTACCATCACTTGTACCATAAAACCACTCTTGGGCCCCCACCTCTTCCACCACCGAGTCATTTGGCCACCTTTTTCCCTTTAACTAGGGTTTATATTCCGTGCATTAGCATGTTATTGGCCGAGAATGGATAAGCCTTTGACGCCTACATCCATTACACTGCTTAATTTAATTAGCTACACAAATTATTGTTCTCTTAAGATCCTTTAACTATTTGGACTATAATAATGTGTTGAATCCTCACGGTTAGATCGATGCGTGCATTGTTTAGTATCTTGGCGAAATTTTTTGTGCACTTCCCTTTTTGATCCATTTTAATAATCTAAGTGCGTCCAAGGGTGACGCAAACTTGCACGCATGTTAAAGCCGATTACGTATCCATTGAATTAGGCTCTTAATCCACTATGATCAATGTGGGTAATAAAGGCCATTAAGGGCCCCCCTTTCCCTTCCCTCCTTAAGCAAAGTCGGCGACGTCCAATGATTTGAGAGGCGCGGAGGGTAAACTCGTTGCCGATTTCAGCGTGTCAACGTCGTGAGGACGTGGAGAGCCCTTCGAGTGTTGCAGCGTGACGATCGTGGCTACTTTCAGGTGTCGCGCAATTAATGAGGATTTGCGGTGTCGAGTCCGAGACGCCTCTTCTTCGCCTTAAATAAATTACTTGGTGTGGTTTATGTATTTGGGATTGCTACTGAAATATATTGTGTGTAATAAAAAAGTATAATAACTAATTTATTCAATTTGCTTTTCTAAGGGATAACATGATGCATAAATTGCGTTGAGTCTGATTTAGATATGATTTTTGTAATCTGATTGTATAATAGAAATACTCAGCTTATTAACATTAGGCGACCTTTGTCGGCGCTAAACGAGTCATAAGGGTGCATGGTTATAAGTAAGTGTATGTACAGCCTTGCTACAGATGATGAAGTGTTGAGAGATAAGCGACATCTTAGACTAAGACTTCTTTTGAAATTAATTACGAGCAGAATGTGTTATACATGGCAAGAGAGTTTGATGACAAAATAGGTACAAGATTTACTTGGAACGAACTCGGGTCCAGCCCACTGGCTCCCTTCTCATTTGTACTTTGATTTAGTGGCAGCTAGAAGTGGAGGATTTGCATGGGCCAAAATTGAAAGAATGGATTAGAGTATTTCTTTAAAGTTAAAATATATTTTTACCCTCTTCAATATATTACGTTTTATATTTAATTTTTAGATAAAAAAAATATGCACTTAACTTTTTTGAAAACTTACACAGTTGACACCTAACCTCTAGGGAAAAAATAATAATATAGCATTAGGCCTTTTGAGGAGGAAAACAAAAAAAAAGATAAAATGGAGGCATATTTAGACACATCATTTTTCATTTTTTACACTATAACTTGGTAAGATATTTTTTATCTTTTAAGAAGGGTAAATACATATTTTTCGTATCTAGAGGGTAAACTGCAACATACGATATATTAAGAGAGGTTATCTTCCTTTTACCATTTCTTTAATATGGACTTAAGTTATAGTTATTCTAGTGATCTTCATCCAACTTGGATAGTAGTTATTTAGATGCGGTACTATGTTAATATTTGCAAATTACACCCATAGTTGCAAATTACACCCATAATTTTGTCTATTGAGCATCTCTACCACAATCTGCGGGAACATACGATAAAGTCTCACTCTGAATATCAAATGACATCCAATAATTTCGTTGTTGATAAGCCCCTAAGGTGTTAACGGTACTGGCTTTCGCTATCATGACACAAAAGTACATCTGATCTACTAAGTAAATCGTATTTTCTGACGGTGCCACGAAGTCATTACCATTCTCAAAGTGGAACGTCATGCTGGGATATGCGTTGAACCCCCGATGTGGGATCTTATAACACTCCTCAAAGTCCTGATGGTGATGGCGAGCTAGTCCGAATCGCTGAAAATACTCTTTGAAGGTATTCTTGACACGCTCATAAGGTCCACCGGTATTGAAACTGGCATAATTTGAACCGGAATCGATGACGAAACCGCCTTTTAATAAACCATGCTCCGACCGCACCCTAAAGGTTCTTGGCGGGAATCCAATACGACGGTTTGCGATGCTCACGTCGACAAGGGTAACGAAATAATCAATCTCGCTATGAACATTTACGATAGGAACACTTTTAACGTCATGCCCGTGCAATATGCATGGCACTCTCACCCAATTTCAGAACACTCGGGTGGTTGATTTCTCTACGGAGACAGTACGCAAACTTACCATGGGTTTGCACTTGATTCATCTGGCTTATAAATGAAGTGCTCCTTCTGCCAAATCCAGCAATGCCCGACACAAGGATGCCCAAAAGGTTGAAGTTTTGGCTGTCGTGGCTACAGCCGAAGGCGAAGTTATGCACGAATTCAAAACCGCCATGGTCAGAAGCTAAGGCGAGTGTTTCCGTCGCGAGAACTCCCCTCGTCAACGCCGGTTGTCCATACCTGTAAGTGTAGTGGCACCGGTGATTGATGCATTGGAACACTCTTGAATTTCTCAAATCGCATAACGGATGGTCGCACGAAATCGGGGCAAAACTCTGTGAGCTTCTCGGGTCGAAAACCAAGTGACGAGGGCTCCAGCAATGCGTGCACGGTAAGCATTGTAGCCACACGAGGCCGCTAGAGGTGTCCATCATCAAGTACCGGGCTTCTCGGTGCTCTCGCGCATGTCGTGGGGTACCGATTCCAAGCTCCACAACGTAAAGGCCAGAAATAAATTCCACACGAGGTTGGAGACGCGTTGTGTTGTAGTTTATCACCGGGGATGACATTCTCGACTCAATCATTTGGGCTCGAAGAATTGTGTTGTTATATTGGCGACTCATGTGCTCTTCGGCGGTAAGGTTTCCGGGATAGAGCGGAGAGAGGATTGAGTCTCTATGGATCATTCGAAGCTCCAAAGATTGGATAGTGAAAGAGACCAATGTAAGATAGATAGATAAAAGAAGGCTATACAAGGCACTAGCCATTTCTTCTATTAGATTTCACTCAATGAGCTTGTGTTGCAATATGTTGCTTTTAAAGATGCATTGTGGGGCATTTATTAGGATGTCATAGCCGGGGAATAAAGATTTAGGCCCTGTTTGGAAGTCCAGTAAAAAAATTTCATGGAGTTTAAATACCGTAGTTTTGGTCCAGATAAAATATGGAATTCTGTAACTCCAAAAAAATTTCATGAATTTATTTTAAAAGCTGTTTGGATACAAATTATACAATTCCACATAATTTCTAATAATCTTAGCTGTTATTAGGAACTTTAAATTTAAATTATTAGCTATTTGGATTCACATTTTACGATTTCAAAAGATGCAAACTGAAAAATTAAAAAATTAAAAATTAATTTTAGATTTTTAAAATTTTAAATTAAAAAAATTTACATTTAAAATCTAAATTAAAATTAAATTTAAAATTACACCATTGGAGTATAGTCTAACTATACTTTAAAAATGACACCATTTTTTTACTCCCAAACGCTTCATAGAAAAAAATTTCTACTGGCGTAGCATAGTTTAACTATACTACGTTTTTAGAGGTATCCAAACAGGACCTTAGTGATAGTTTTGTTGAGAAAGGAACATATGGTGTATTTATAGTATATATATATTGGCCATGGCTTTTTATAAGTACTCTGATGAAAAAGAGATTACAAAATCTGTGAAAATCTTGAGAAACTTTTAGGGACAATAATTAAGATCGACTTCAACTTTAGCCTTATCTTATATTAAATTAGTGGATAATATAAAAAGAAAGAAAAGAAACTTTTTAGTCTCGAGAAAATCTTGAAGAGTCCAAAGAGCCAACCAGTGGTAGCTTGTTGCTATTTGTGATCCAGCCCATTGAAATAGGGTCGAAATGACTGATCCGGCCCAATTATTCACCGGCCCGGCCCACCAACTTTGATTCCACATCGGTTAATTTTAATTCCTATTTCGAGTCAAACACGTCATAATATCTAATCCACTCAATGCTGTATGTAAGAGTCTATAACTAAAACAAGCTAAAAACCTACAATAAAGCACCATCATTTTTTTGGGACGAATGTTTTATAAGCAGTTTTTTTTTTTTTTGGCCAATTTGCATAAAAAATCTACAAATTTTGAGCTTTTGCAAATTGAGCCGTTTTTTTCGATTTTGCAGATTCGATCCGAATTTTCAGCAAACTGACCAAAATACTCTTATTCCTTTTTCTCTCTTCTTTTTTTTCTCTCGTTTTTTTTCCCTCTCCGAAGAAGGCGGCGGAGGCAGAGGCGGAAACGGCCCGCCTCGCCTCTACTCTCACGCCCTCGCTCTCGCCCTCGCCCGTGCACCCCCCGCCCTCCTCGCCTCCGACCCCGCTGAGGCCGCGCCGCGACCCTCCTTCTCCACTAGGGCACGGTGACGTCGAGGCGCATGCTCTCCTCCTCCACCGCGCGCCGGAACGCCGCGACGTCGTCGGAGGCGGTGAGCTTGCCTCCAACGACGTCGTGGTGGTTGCAATAGAGGGCAAGAAAAAGATCGTGACAAAAAAAAAAACTATAGAGAGAAAAAATAAGAATAATAAAAATAAAAAATAAAAAATAATTTTTCCTACAAAAAGACTAAAAATCATCGAAGAAGAAAGAAGATATGAAATTGCACTGTTAAAATAAAGTTACACTGTTATAAAAAAAAATTGCACTATTTTAAGTGGCCAAAATTGCACTCTTTAGGTGAACTTTACACTATTTCTTTTTCTCTTTTTCTTCCTCCTCCTCCTTCCTCTCATCCTCATCTGCATCCTTCTCCACCCCCACCTCATCCGCCCCCCACCGGCTGACGAGGTAGAGGACGCACATGTCGGCGGGGACCTTCTCGCCGACGCGAAGCTCGACGACGTCGCCAGGGACGAGCTCATAGGTGATTTGAAAAAGGGTAAAATCTAAAATCTAAAATGGAGGCATATTTAGACACATCATTTTTTTTTCAACACTATAATTTGGTAAGATATTTTTTATCTTTTAAGGAGGGTTAAATACATATTTTTTGTATCTAAAGGATAAACTGCAATATACGATGTATTCGAAGAGATTATCTTTCTTTTAGCCTTTCTTTAATATGGACTTAGGTTATAGTTATTCTAATAATGTCATCCTACTTGGATGGTAGTTATTTAGATGCGGTACTATGTTAATATTTGCAAATTACACCCATAGTTGCAAATTACACCCATAATTATGTCTATTGAGCATCTCTATCACAATCTGCGGGAACATACGATAACGTCTCACTCTGAATATCAAATGACATCCAATAATTTCGTTGTTGATAAACCCCTAAGGTGTTAACGGTACTGGCTTTCGCTATCATGACACAAAAATACCTATGATCTACTAAGCCAACCGTATTTTCTGGTGGTGCCACGAAGTCATTACCATTCTCAAAGTGAAACGTCATGCTGGGATATGCATTAAACCCCCGATGTGGAATCTTATAACACTCCTCAAATTCCCGATGGTGATGGCGAGCTAGTCCGAATCGCTGAAAATACTCTCTAAAGGTATTCTTGACACGCTCGTAAGGTCCACCGGTATTGAAACTGGCATACGTTGAACCGGAATCGATGACCAAACCGCCTTTTAATAAACCATGCTCCCACCGCACCCTAAAGGTTCCTGGCGGGAACCCAATACGACGGTTTGCAATACTCACGTCAACAAGGGTAACGAAATAATCAATCTCGCTATGGACATTTATGATAGGAACACTTTTAACGTCATGCCCGCGCAATATGGCACTCTCACCTAAGTTCAGAACACTCGGGTGGTTGATTTCTCGATTGAGACAATACGCAAACTTACCATGGGTTTGCACTTGATTCATCTGGCTTACAAATGAAGTGCTCCTTCTGCCAAATCCAGCAATGCCAGACACAAGGATGCCCAAAAGGTTGAAGTTTCGGCTGTCGTGGCTACAGCCGAAGGCGAAGTTATGCACAAATTCGAAACTGCCATGGTCAGAAGCTAAGGCGAGTGTTTCCGTCGCGAGAACTCCCCTCGTTAATGCCGGTTGTCCATACCTGTAAGTGTAGTGGCACTGGTGATTGATGCATTGGAACACTCTTGAATTTCTCAAATCGCATAATGGATGGTCGCACGGAATCGGGGCAAAACTCTGTGAGCTTCTCGGGTCGAAAACCAAGTGATGAGGGCTCCAGCAATGCGTGCACGGTAAGCATTGTAGCCACACGAGGCCGCTAGAGGTGTCCATCATCAAGTACCGGGCTTCTCGGTGCTCTCGCGCATGTCGTGGGGTACCGATTCCAAGCTCCACAACGTAAAGGCCGGAAATAAATTCCACACGAGGTTTGACGCGCGTTGTGTTGTAGTTGATCACCGGGGACGACATTCGTGACTCAATCATTTGGGCTCGAAGAATTGTATAGTTATATAGGCGACTCATGTGCTCTTCGGCGGTAAGGTTTCCGGGATAGAGCGGGGAGAGGATTGAGTCTCTATGGATCATTCGAAGCTCCAAAGATTGGATAGCGAAAGAGACCAATGTAAGATACATAGATAAAAGAAGGCTATACAAGGCACTAGCCATTTCTTCTATTAGATTTCACTCAATGAGCTTGTGTTGCAATATGTTGCTTTTAAAGATGCATTGTGGGGCATTTATTAGGATGTCATAGCCGGGGAATAAAAGATTTAATGATAATTTTGTTGAAAAAAAGGAACATATGGTGTATTTCATAGTATTATTTATATTGGCCATGGCTTTTTATAAGTACTTTGAGGAAAAAGAGATTACAAAATCTGTGAAAATCTTGAGAAAGTTTTTAGGGACAATAATTAAGATCTACTTCAACTTTAGCCTTATCTTATATTAAATTAGTGGATAATATAAAAGGAAAAAAAGAAACATTTAATCTCGAGAAAATCTTGAAAAATCCAAAGAGCCAACCAGTGGTAGCTTGTTGTTATTTATGATCCGGCCCATTGAAATAGGGTCGAAATGACTGATCCGGCCCAATTACTCACCGGCCCGGCCTACCAACTTTGATTCCACATCGGTTAATTTTAATTCCTATTTTGAGCCAAACGCGTCAAAATATTTAATCCACTCAATGTTGTATGTAATGTCTAAGGCTTCGTTTGGTTCGGGATTAAGTAAGAATTGGTTATTTCAGGGGTTAAGTTCAGGGTTAAGCTTGGAATAGACCAATTTTACGTTTGGATGAAAATTAAGTTGTTCCCGTGATTAATAAAAATAACATTTGGATAGATTAAATGGAATAAGAAGAATAGTGGGTAATTATAAATAGAAAATAATAATTTGGCCCTAATTATTATATTTGAAATTAAATTTTTTATTTTATATTTAAAATTTCAAATTTAAATAGTTAACTTTTATAAAATTAAAAAATTCAAGTATAAAATTTTAAATATAAAATTTCAAATTTAAATTATTAAAAATAACAATTTCAAATTTCAAATTTAATATTTAAAATTTAAAAATATAAATATATATTCTAAGATTACAAATTATAAATTTTGAAATTTCAAATATAAAATGTTAAATTTAAAATTAAATAATTAAAAATAATAATTTTAAATTTAAAATTTAAAATTTAAAATTTAAAATGTTAAATTGTTTGGGGAACAAACCCCACCCCCTCTTTTTCTTGTTTGGGGAACCAAACGGTAGCTAAGAGTCTATAACTAAAACAAGCTAAATTGTAAAAAAATAAATAAAAAAATCTCCTTGCATGTGTATTGTTTTGTAATTTTGCCCCTTTCAATGTTAAAAACACCATAAATTTTTTGGGACGAATATTTTATAAGCAGTTTTTTTTTTTTAATAAAAATATAAGAACGAATTGGATGCCCTTTATACAACCTCTGTTATAATAAATTCCAACAATCAATTTGAGTTTTATTTTTGAGTCTAAAAAGAACAACTTGAGTTGATTTTTCGGATTCAAAGGAGCGGTTCAATGATCTTCTAATAATTTCACGTGCTATACATATAATTTAGTTACGAAATTTCACAGAAATTGAGCTAGTTGATTAATTAAAACAATTTAAAAGCTTATGCATTTATTTTTCGTAACTTTGATCATTTGTATTTTTGCTATTATTTTGGAACCTAGCATGCTTTTCCTTCTTAAAATTTCAAGTGAAATTAAAACATGCATGTTTCACGTTCGCCATTCTTGGGCTTGGGCGCAAGGTTGCTTAGATCGAGATCAAGTCCAGAGCTTCTTAGTTTGCTCGTATTCTCGATCGATCTAATTAATGGCAACGATGAACAGGGGATTTGATTAAATTCTCTTACACAAGATAATACACACGAGTTTTATGTTATCTACAATATTGATCGGCAAAAGATTCAATAGTAAATTGTATGATCATGCACAGTCTTTTCTTTTTCTTCTTATTAAGTTACTAGTTGCAAAATTACAACCATAAGGCTGTCTATTAAGCATCTCTACCACAATCTGCAGGAACATACGATAAAGTCTCACTCTGAATATCGAATGACATCTGGTAATTTCGCTGTAAATAAGCTCCTAAGCTGTTAAATATATTGGATTTTGCTACCATGACACAAAAATAGCTCTGTTCTACAAAGAAAATCACATTTTCTGGCGGCGCCACGAAGTCGTTACCATTCTCAAAGTGAAACGTTATACTGGGATATGCATTAAACCCTCCATGTGGAATGTTATAACAGACCTCAAATTTGTGATGGTGATGGTGAGCTAGTCCGAATCGCTGAAAATACTCTTTGAAGGTATCCCTAACACGCTCATAAGGTCCACCGGTATTAAAATTGGCAGCCGCTACACCGGAATCTACGACGAAACCGCCTTTTATTGAACCATGCTCTCTCCGCACTCTAAAGGTTCCTGGCGCGAACCCAATACGATGGTTTGCGACGCTCACGTCGACAAGGCTTACAAAATAATCAATCTCGCTTTGCACATTTACAATCGGGACCCTTTTAACGTTAGGCCCGCGCAGTATAGCGTTCTCGCCAAATTTCAAAACACTCGGGTGGTTGATTTCTCTCTGGAGACAGTATGAAAACTTACCATGGGCTTGTGCTTGATTCATTTGGCTGAAAAACGAAACGCTCCTTCTGTTAAATCCGGCAATGCCCAGCACCCGGACGCCTAAATTGTTAAAGTTTTGGCTGTCATGGCTACAGCCGAAGATGAAGTTATGCACAAGTTCGAAACCGCCATGGTCAGAATCTAAGGAGAGTGTTTCCGTCGCGAGAACTCCCCTCGTTAGAGCCGGCTGTACGTACCTGTAAGTGTAGTGGCACTGGCGATTGACGCATCGGAACACTTCTGGATTTCCCAAATCGCATAATGGATGGTTGCACGGAATTGGGCAAAACTTTGTGACTTTTGCCGGTCGAAAACCAAGTGACCAGGGCTCCAGCAATGGGTGCATGGTTGGCATTGTAGCCACACGAGGCTGCTAGCAGTATCCATCATCAAGTACCGGGGTTGGCGGGGCGTGTGCGCATGCCGCGGTGTGCCTATCGCAAGCTCCAGAACATAAAGGAAGAAGCTAACATGCGCGCGAGGTTGGACGCGCGTTGTGTTATAGTTGATGGCAGGGGCCGACATTCTCGACTCGATTGTTTGGGCTCGAAGAGTTGTGTAGTCATATAGGCGTTCCATGTGCTCTTCGGCGGTAAGGTTTCCCGGATAGAGCGGAGAGAGGATTGAGTCTCTATGGATCATCCGAAGCTGCAGAGATTGGACAAGAGAAGAGGCTAATGTAAAATACATAACCAAGAAAAGGCTATACAAGGCGCTAGCCATTTCTTCTATTAGGTTTCACTTCCTGATCAGGTTGTTGCAACTTGCAGTATCTTGTCTTTTATGGATGCATAGTGCGGCATTTTTTCTGGATATATAGTCATAGCCGGGGAATAAAGATTTAGTGATTGTTTTGTTGAAAAAAGAGCTTATGATGTAATTGTAGTATATTTATGTTAGCCTTGACTTTTTCTAAGTACTTTAATGAGGAAGAGGTTCCATGATATGTGAAAATTTTGAGAAGGTTTTAGAGACAATAAGCCCTATATTATTCTCAATTAATGGATAATATATATATATATATATATATATAATATAGAATTTGGCTGGAATACTATTAATAGCACCAAGTCATTGGTGCTATTAGGTTTTCGATCTTTGGATGAAATTTTTTTCGATTAGGATGATAATGGTCCCCGATTAGATTGATAGTGATCTCCTAGGGTTGAGCGAGTGGTTGGTTGAATAGTATGATCTAACGGTTAGAAATGACGAAAAGAATAGATCCAACAACAGAAAATTCGGCAGCACTAAGCGCTTGATGCTATCGATAGTATTACAGCCGGACTCTATATATATATATATATATATATATATATATATATATATATATATATAAAATGGGGAAAAAGCTTTTTAATCTTAAGAAGATATTGAATATGTACCCGGCCCTACTTAATGGGTCGAAAAACATGATCCGGCCCAATTATTCACCGGCCCGGCCCACCAACGTAATTGACATGTTCGGCCCAATTTGAATCCCACTCTATAAATAGCGTTATCTTATCCTCTCGACTCGACCGTTATGCGAGCGTCTTTGTTGCCTCGGCGCGACGCTACCACTCCTCTCCTCTTCTTCCTCTCCGCGATGCTGAGAGCGGAGCTCCTCCCTCGGTTCAAACCCTCGCCTCTCTCACCCCGCGCACCCAAAACCCTTCTCCTCTCTCGCCGCTTCGTCCGCAAGATCCCTCCAAACCCTTCTCCCTCGATCCCTCTCACTCTCAAGAACCCCATCTTCTGCCTCTACAATCGTCTCCAGTTCCGATCAAACCCTAATTTCCAGGTAGTTGATCCCTTCCTTCCTCCATTACCGGTCCTTTTGTAGTTCTTTCTTTTACCGCTTTGATTCTTGCAGGTTAATGCGGAGAGTTCGTGTTGCGGTGGTTTGGAGATCGACGCAGATGATATATTGGATGTGGGGGATAGGGATTTGCCCGTTGATCTCTTCTTGACGCGGACTCTTCCTCCGGCTCTCACGCTCAAAGCGGGGTATGAGAAGATAAAGAATGCGATCGAAGAGCTGAAGGCGAATCCACCCTCTGCCAGTAGTGGTGTCCTCAGATATCAGGTATGGCAAATGTTCCGTTTCTAATCGTAGTTCTTTTTTAATGCGATTGATCTATTCATAATGATCATTGATTAGCTGCTTCGTTCTTTTTGATTTAAAATTTGAGTCGGTTCTTGAACACATAACATAATGAAAAGAAAAAAACAAGAAAGTTGTTGTTCCTTTCCTATTCTCATAGTGGTCTTTTAGATGGGGTTAATCTATTCATGATTATCATTGATTATCTTCTTTCTTTTTGAAAAAAAATTTGAGTTTCCTGAAGAATTGAAAGGAAGAACAAGAAAGTTTTCTTAGATTAGAAAGGCTCTGAATTATCATGATAATGCATTCTTGCTGTGGCATTTGTGCTCTTAACTACTTTAGGCAAGAGCAGGCACCAACGTGTTTGGACTGTAATGTTGCAGGTACTTGTGCCTCCGAGTACAAAGGCATCAAATTGGCTGTACCATCAATGCAGGAATTTGTCAGGATATCCGCAATTTTATATCTGCACTGCACGAACTCATGATCCATCCATTGAATTGGCTTCACGAAATAAATTGCTTGAGGTTTCTGGTGTTGGTACTGCAGTTTGTCTGCGTGGTTCTTCTCCTATCCAAAAAGGATATAGTTTGCTGGCAAGGTGCTTTTTCTCTCCCTACCCATCTATGTCAGCATTTTCATATTCAATCTAAGAGCACAATTAGTTAGAGGGCCATCTGAATTGAAGAGTGGTACTTATCCATAATAATCCTACAATCTTTTGGTTTAATTTCATTTATCATAGATATTTTGAATGCTTCATCTTGTCGAAAACATTTAGAATTACATAGCTCGTATCATCGAATTTGTTGATTATACTTGAATGCATTGATTTCAATTTGATAGAATGTCATATCTAGGGTTGTGCAGGAAGAACAAACTGAATATTTCTCATGATCGGTTGCTACATTCAGAGATTACGGAACATAACACTAAGATAAAGTACTAAAATAAACAATTAGTGATCATGATCTATATATTACTATTTTTAACTCGTACTTGTTCCACCTGCTAAAATATTCTAGTCAAAAATTTAAAAAAATATATTTATACATTCACTGTACATTGATTTACAAATATTATATGCTGTTTCGTGAGTTTATTTGCTAAAATATCTAGTTATACAATTGACTCTTTAGATATCTTTCAAGCGATTGCCACCTAGTAAGAGCTTATGGTTTCATTGATCTGAATTTCAACAAGGAGCTATCTTCAATGGTGGAGAAATCTGGTTCTTTTTACCTTTTTATCCCTCAGGTGAAACCATCTCGATTCACTTCTGCAATGTGTGCACTCTGAAATATTTTCATTATCACAACTTATTTTATATTTGGATGAAAAAGGGAAAGCTTGCTATTTAGTTGGAAGATATGCTTTCCAGATTGCCTAAATATTCTGATAGTGTTACGAACTCGTTTAATCTTTCAACAGATGTTAACCACATCATTTCATGGTTGCTCTGTATGATTTCGGCATATGAGTTCTGAGTTGCAAATTTTTTTTTTGGTTATGACTATATTGTTTGATCAAGTAGTACTATCATATTTATGCTCAACAAAAGATAATGATAACAAAAGAGTTTAGCGAATGTCTTAACTATTCAGTTATTCATGACTTTTTCTTGTTTACGCTAACAGCTATCTAGTTGGATATCTAACACTATTAATCATCTCTTGCAACATTCATTGACCTAATTTTCAGACCTCATAATCCAATCTCTATATATGTTTCCTGCAATTTTCTATATTTTTACACATATTGAAAATTTTAAAATTCAGCAACTAAGTAGACAGTCTTATTTGAGGTTCCTCAAGCTAGCAGACTATTCTAGCATAGAATGTTAGATAACCATTTCCACTGTGGCACACAACATTACTTCTTGTTCTAAGGATTCATCAATCATCACTAGTAAAGACGCTCATACAATTCATGTTTTATATCAGTCTACGCCTCTATCTGTACAATTTTGGACTTTGAATCAGAATATATTGTTCATCTATTGGTGGATTGCATTGTGGGTTAGTTTAAGCTATTATTATTTGGTAGCAATACTTCCATGAATTGTTCTTAGAACCAGCTTGCAGATCTTTGTAGGTTATTCTATTTGTTATCTGTTCCGAAGCCTTATAGCAGTTGATAGTTCTTCGAATAGAACTACGATCTTGCGTGTCTTGGTCTACTTCAAATTTTATTCACAGAAATTTGGATTTGTGCATTGATGCTTCCTAAATCGAGTTGTAAACTGCAGATCGAGCTGAACGAATTAGATGGCTGCTCATTGTTAGCATCAACACTTGCTTGGGACGACTCGATGTTGTCGTATACATTTGAGAGAGCAGTTTATACATTTGAGTCATATTTTCACCAGGTAATTAGAATTTTGGATCACTTTCAATATCATCTCACTAATTTATGTTCAGATGCCTGCTCAGAGACTGAACGTATGATCCATTGCCTGCATGACATGTCACACAAGCACTTGCTGTCCGCACTTCTAAATGTTTTTAATTGTCAGCTCAGTTACTAAATATTTTGATTCTTCTCTTCGTGATATGTCACTTTTTAATTGTCTTCATTTGCATTGTTATCAGTTTAAGGTTTTATCTTTGCATTTTTCTCAAAATTTCTTACTTTCGACTGTTTCTTGTCATGTTGTTAAAGAATGGTAGACTTGCTGTCCGCTGCTCTGCCACTTTATTATTTACCTTTTTACCTTTCCAGTAGCTAAGGATGTTCTATATCGATGTCTAGTCATGACATGCTAAATCATAGGTATATATCATCGCTTATTTTTATGGTTTCAGAAAATTGATCAAGTATAGCGCGATAGCCAAGCAGGTATCGCCGCACGGTGCCGACCGTGCCGATGTTTTTTTTTTTTGGTTTTTTTTCCTTCCCCCCTTCACCCCCCAAGTGCCGCCGCGCCCACCGCCCGCGCCCGCTGACGGATTTTTTTTTTTCCTCCCCCCCTGTTGATGGATTTTTTTTTTTTTTTTTCCATCCTCCCCCCTCCCCTCCACACCAGATGGGTTTTTTTTTCTTCTTTCCTCCCCCTCCCCCCTAATGGTTTTTTTTTGGGTCCCCATCCCTAATGGGTTTTTCTTTGGGTGGTATTTCCCCCCCCCCCCTACCCCTCCATGGGTTTTTTTTTTTTTTTCCCTCCTCCCCCTACCCCCATGGTGTTTTTTTTTTTGTGGTGGTTTTTTTTTTTGTTCCACCCTCCCACTAATGGTTTTTTTTTTTTTTTTTTTGTTGTTGTTGTTGTTTTTTCTACACCCCCCCCCGTCCCCTTCCCCCCCCCCCATCCTGATGGGATTGTTTTTGGGTGTTTTTTCTTTTTTTTACTTGCCCCACCCCCTATGGGCGTTTTTTTTTTTTTTTTTTTTTTTTTTTTTTTTTTTGCGCTCTCAACCCCCCCAACCACCCCCACCAACACCCCCCAGCCCCCAGCCCCCCCCCCCCCCCCCCCCCTCCTCCTCCTCCTCCTCCTAGATGATGATATTTCCAAAAGTATGTAGAAAAATTACTTGAGATATAGTTCTCTCTTAACCTAAAGGCCTGCCCAACTTTTGTCTACAGCTTAACTAACATTACTTCTGTTCAGTTTTTATCATAATGCTAGAACATAACTGCTGATTAGTACATTTACTATGTCTTGTTGTGAAGCTCTTTAACCAGCTTAAAAAATTTATTCCTTTGTTTAGCTGGTGCTTTAAAATTTTCTAGTTTCTTTTTCATGATCTTATAGAAATTTCAATTGTTCCAATAGAAATTTCAATTGTTCCAACTTCAATCTAATTTATAACTTTTGTATCAGGATGCTGGGCAGGTTTTAAATGCATACTTCTTTTTTCAGATTTACCTCTGTATATCTGTAAGCTAATAATTATATTTATGAACTTACTACTAAAGAAGTATCTGTATGTTTCTCCCGTCTTTTCTTTGGGATAATCTTCTCTTTTTTTCCCTTTTTTGTCCTTTTGATATCTCTAGCAGATGATTGACTATATTGCTCCAATTAACATTTATGAGAAAGAACTGTGGATGAGTTGCAGCTGTGGACAATCAAATGCGGTGAAGATTAAAAATGCTCAAATGGTACTTCTATTTTGGGATTCAATACTTTGTCCTTAACCTGATTAACAATAATCAGTCTATTGTATGTTTCTCTGATCAATCATCATATATGTCAATAATTTTACTCTCTGAAAGCTTCTCTAGGACTTAATAGGTATAGACTGCAGCCTTTGCTAGAAGATCTGATAATCAATCAGTGGTTTGGTGACAAAATTTGGTTTGTTCACACTTCTTGGACTATTTAATATGAACATACTGCATCTATCACTATTTTAAAGGTTGATTATATGGCAATAATACAAGCTTTTGATGAGAAGAACAATTCTGTCGCTAAAAAAATTCAATAAAGCTTATTTTCTCTCAATAGCCAACAATTTCTAAGCGTTATTTACCATATGCTTAGGTAAATGGGATAGGGATAGATAGTAAAAAAGAAAAGAGAGAATTGGGAAGCAGAGAGTGATGATAGGAAGCAGAGAGGTTTTTTTTTTTTTTTTTTTACTTTTTAATTTTTTTGTGTTGCATTACCTTGTCTCATAAAATCTCATTTCAAAGTAACATTTTGTATCATAAGTTTCTTCGTGGGACACTTCTTTTGAACAAAATAGTCAACCTACAAATTATTAGATCGTTCTCAAATACCCTTTCAATATTCGAAATTTGGAAAGCATAAAGAACAAAGAAGGCATCACTAGCATCTTCATCACTCACTAACTGAAAGATGTAAAGTGACATAAAGACCTAAAATTGAACGCATTAAAAGCAAAAGTTTCTTTTAAAATTGAACGTATTGAAGCCAAAATTTTGTTTTGATGAATAATGAATTGACTCGAGTCCGATTTATGTTTGCACACTAATATGTTTGTGTTGTCTTATATTCCTTAGGTGTACTTGAATGCTCTGGTTCTTGCTAGAGTTGCTGTTGGAGATAATTGTATGCAAAAGGTATCTTCTTTATCTCGGTAAGTTTCCTTGAACTTTTCATATTGATTTCCCCTAATATTGTGAGGAGTTGGGCTTCTATACTATCCATAGTATTAGAAGCCCTGTGCTATAGTGTTTTTAACCGTTGGATCATCTTTGAGATTTGTGCAACTTAGTGGGGAGATTAAGTGGGATTCTCTCTCTAACGCCGTTAACAGAGAAGAAATGAGAGAGAGAATCCCAACGTTACTTCTCTCTTCTCATCTCTCTCTCGTTCTCTCTCTCCCCCTCTCTCTTTCTTTCTTTCTTCGGATCTATAGATCGATGAAGGCCTTGTGCTTCACGGGTTGGGTGCAGATGGACGAGCCGCGTCGGGGAGGTGTTTGCGGGTTTGGTGTAGATGCTTGGAGCAGCGTCGGGGAGCGGCATCGAGGTAGTGTCCGCGGGTTTGGAGGGCGTCGGGGAGCGGTGTCGAGGTTCTACCCACGGGTTTGGAGCGGCGCTGGGGAGCGGTGGTACCCGCGGATTTGGACGGGGAGCGGCGTCGAGGTAGTACTCGCAGGTTTGGAGCGGCGTCGGGGATGTGTGGGGAGAGAGAGAGAGATGGTGCAAGGAATGGGGAGATAGGGCTCTGGAGAAAAGGGAAAGAAAGAAAGAAAGAGAGAGGGGGACAAAGAGAAAGAGAGAGAGATGAAAGAGAAAAGTAACGTTGGGATTTTCTCTCTCCTTTTTTCTCTGTTAACGGCGTTAGAGAGAGAATCCCACTTAATCTCCCCACTAAGTTGCACGAATCTCAAAGATGATCCAACAGTTAAAAACAGTATAGCATAGGGCTTCTAATACTATGGATAGTATAGAAGCCCAACTCGTATTGTGTGACTCTATCAGTCATGTCCTTGCTCAAGGTTGCATTTAATCATGTTACTACAACTAATGGTCTTGCTCGAAATCTTACTATACTCCATCATGACATGGATTGAATGCAATTTCTCTATATATAGCTTGTCCATAGGGTGATTGGCAGTCATAATTTCTTTCAATCAACTCTAGATTGCAATCTCTTCTAGATATATTGTCACCATATTCATGAACTTATTGTTTTGTAGCAGGGAAATCTTCCGATTTCTGATCAGTCTTATTTCCGGTGTTCACAGTCATTTTCTCTCAGTAATGACATGGTACGATTCTGCCAAAATTCTCTTCTAGTTTGCATGTATATAACTTTCAGACTTCAGAGGCTGTAGTACAACTATATAGGTTCACTGGAACATGCTGTCATTTACTCCAGTTTTGAAATATGATCGGAGATTATGGTTTATATATATGGAAAATTCCTGCTGCTTTTCCTTGCAGCATGATTATGCAAATGAAACTTCTTGTTTCAGAGATTTGTTTTTTCACTATGTTTTTCCTTCTGCTAGCATTTTCGTTCCCATGGAACCCGTTTGCCGATAAAAGAGTGTTCCAACATCAATCTAGCATGGGCGTCTCTTATAGTTGAAGAATGTGTTAGACTTGGATTGACGGTGAGTCTCACCAATTGATGGTTGACTTCCTATTTCTTGAATACATTTCTAATTGCCTCCTTATTTTAGTACTTCTGCATAGCTCCAGGGTCACGATCATCACCACTTGCGCTTTCTGCTTGCGCGCATTCCTTGACAAGTTGTGTTTCATGTTATGATGAGCGCTCACTTGGGTTTCATGCTGTCGGGTATGCAAGAGGTGCCAATAAACCTGCAGTTGTCATTACATCCTCAGGAACTGCAGTGTCAAATCTTCTTCCTTCGGTGCGACTCTCAAATTTCATTTTATTTTGATCTTATATCTTACTTCAAATGATAGTCCTTTCCTCGTTTTGTTCTTTTTATAATTTTGGGGTGGCTTATTTTGTCAGCAATAAAATTATTAAATCTTTTCACAAAGGTTTTTTTCTTTTTTAGTCTGAAACCTCTCTTGCCTTGCCTTGAAACTACTAAGGCCCCGTTTGGATGGACCTAAAAACGTAGCATAGTTAAACTATGCTACGCCCGTAGGAAAATTTTCCTACGAAGCGTTTGGAAGCAAAAAAAATGGAGTAATTTTTAGAGTATAGTTAGACTATACTCCAAAAAATGGAGTAAACTTATAATCCAATCCAACCAAAGAAAAAAAATTCCACCATTATTGGGCTAGCTCTCTCACCCCAAAAATGTATTAAGTTTTAAATTTCAAATTTTAAATTTTAAATTTTAAATATCAAAAATTTAAATTTTTAAATTTTAAATTAAATGTCAAATTTTAAATTTTAAATTTTTGATTTTAATTTAAATTTTTAAATTCAAATTTTGAAATTTGAAATTTGAATTTCAAATTTCAAAATTTTAATTTTCAATTTTATAATTCAAATTCAAATTTTAAATTTTGAATTTTGAATTTTGAATTTTGAATTTTAAATTTTAAATTTCAAATTTTAAAATTTAAAATTTGGAATTATAACTTTTAATTTTTTAAATTTTAGATTTAATTTTTGAATTTAAAATTTAAAATCTAAAATTTAAAATTTAAAATTTTTTATTTCAAATTTCAAATTTTAAATTTCAAATTTTAAATTTCAAATTTTAAATTTTAAATTTCAAAGCTTTTGAATTCGTACTATGTGAATCCAAATAGCTAATAATTTAAATTTAACGTTTCTAATGGCTAATTTTTTAAAGATATTGAGAAATCATATGGAATTGTATAATTTGTATCCAAACGGCTTTTAAAATGAACCCATGGATTTTTTTGGAGTTACATGATTCCACATTTCATCCGAAGCAATACTATGGTATTTAGACTCCATGAAATTTTTTTACTGCGCATCCAAACAGGGCCTAAGTGTACCTTGTTATAAATTTGTGAAAACAAATGATCCTCCATTGTTTTGCGAATTTGGTGCAATTCTTTTAGTTTAATATGCAGGTGGTGGAGGCCAGCCAAGACTTTGTACCTCTAATGTTGCTCACAGCTGATCGCCCTCCAGAGCTGCATGATGCTGGAGCCAACCAAGCTATTGATCAGGTCGGAGATATGATTTGTTTTGATTCTCTTGCTTTTCTTTGTTTCACTTTAGGGTTGGAATTGTTTTTACCAATGATCTTGAAGTTACATTCTGATTTTATGACTCTAATTTTTGAATTGCTCAGTCTGAATTTTAATAGGATTCTGGCTCTACAATCATCACTACATTCAAATTGACATTTTTTATATTTAAGTCATTGGTATTTGCCAATAGCAGTATTTTATGCAATATTAGTGCCCTTCACATGTGAATTGCACCTTGGCAATTTTAATTTAGAGAATCTACAGATAACTAGATTAACTAACTACCTATTTTATTTTCTTGGTCTCCTCTTGGTGCTGAAGAAATTAAGCTTTTTCATGCCAAAGTGTGACGACACACTGGTATTGTGTCAACGGCATGCATCAACGCCGCACGGTACTGTCTCAAAGGCATGCACCATGCTATACCATGTTGGCAAGTGCTTGGCACGAACCCGTTATATGGCACTCAAATCATTGATATAATGCGTGTCGTGCCGTACCATGCTAGCAAGTACTCGGCTTGAACCTTGCCACAACACTTGAATTGTTAATTTAGTGACATTGCTTTTTAATGCATATGTTTGCAATTTTTTTTTTAAATTTGTCTTGAATTCATTCTATCATAATAGTGATTTGCAGGCTTCACCAATTATAAGTTGAATGTTAATCCATCTGATGTTGGTCGTGGTTTGATTTTAATTGGACGTCTTACTTTATCCTACACTATAGGGAACTTCCATAAAGAGGGATTGATTGTTTCTATGAGTGGCTCGGTTGTCTTCATAATGTTTTTCTATTTGATTTCATATTTTACAAAAGGAAGCGCAAAATAGATTATAATTCATAATTTTCTTTTTCAAAAAACTAATATCACGAGTTGCACAATACACTTATTGACAATCGAACGTACAAAACCCCTGGATTTCCTGAGAAATCTTCCTCCTCTTCCTCCTGCTCTATCACCGTCCTGCTCTACGTTATCCTCTGCCACATCCTTCTCCTTCATTGCAATCTCTTTCTCCAGCACACCACTTATTCTCCACCTATTTCCTTCTCTTTATATTCCTTCATCACCAGCACTAGTGCCTTCTTCTACACTCTCTCCTCTTCTACATGGTCTAAATTTTAGATTAGATTGTTTAAAGAAACGAGTGAGACAAAAAGGGAAAATAAAGATCAGAAAAGAAGGGTGATTTTGGTACTTGAAATTCTCTGGAGTGTCTATTATATTTTCTTTATGTTCCTAACTAAGTGATAATAGCATGAAAATGGAGGGGATTTTTTGGTATGTTTTAATTATCTAGGACATGTTATGCAACTTACAATGTTATGAGGAGGGTTTTTCTAAAATTTTAGCATTTTCAAAAATAAAAGGATATTTATCAAATTTAAAGTAGTGATAGTTTTGTGGTGTAATTGTCTAAATGTATGGAAAGTTAAGTCTTCTTTCCCATCATTGTTTGTAACTTTCTTACGCAAGCTTTGTGAAGTCGACTGTGCAAACATCATTGTTGTTGTGTTCTTCCTGCTATACTTCAGGTCAATCATTTTGGAAAGTTCGTGAGGTATTTCTTTAATCTCCCTCCACCAACTGATCAAATTTCTGCAAAAATGGTTCTAACTACTGTTGACTCAGCCGCTTATGCTGCAACTCAAGTGCCACATGGCCCTGTTCATATAAATTGTTCATTTAGAGAGCCTTTGGAGGACTCATATAGAGAATGGTCAAGGGAATGCCTACGAGGATTAGATATGTGGTTGACAAGCGTGGAACCTTATACTAGATATAGAAGAATGCAAGGTCTGTATGCAAGCAATAATTATGCTAACTCAATGACTGGGGTTTTGGAAGTAATAATGAGAGCAAACCAAGGGCTTCTGCTGGTTGGCTCTATCCACTCTGAAGATGACATGTGGGCGGCAGTTCAGTTAGCTAAGCACCTTTCTTGGCCAATTGTTACTGATATTTTATCAGGCTTGCGGTTGCGAATATCATTTACTTCATTTCCAGAACTTAAGGATGATTTCCTTTTTATAGACCACATGGATCATGCTCTACTTGCTGATTCTGTCAAGAGCTGGGCACTGCCTGATGTGGTTGTTCAGGTATGTGCTCTTTTTATTTCCTTATTTTTCTTCCCTTGCCATATAATGTGCTTAGTTAAACAAACAGTTCATAAAAAAAAGTACCATTATATCATAGGTTGCTTTGTTGTTTTGCTCTGCAGCGCTTCGTGCCAGATGATGTGTCATAGAGTGTAGACAGAAATTTTTTTATTTTATTATTTTATTTTATTTTATTTTTCTTACCAGTTGATATCATCAGCTTAAAATGTTAGATTCTTAGTTTTTCCATCAATGACTAATTATTCTCAGTATATTCTTTTTACGATCCTTAATTTTTCATGCCTAGGCTATCTAGAATAGCCCATTTACACTCAGTGCATTTTCACTTTTCCCCTTCCTCACGTGGCTGGCATTTCCTTTAGAATGGATATGATTGAACCATGTTAATCTGATTTTGAATATTTTATTATTTTGGTTTGTTTCTACTGTTTGCCTTCATTTCCTTTTAAACATACTTGTCCTGCTTTGACTGTGCAGAAGATCTTGTTTTGCTTACATTTCTCCTTTATATTGTCCATCACCATTTCATTTAATTTTCTAATAAGTCAATGAAATGCAAATAACATAGTTATGTTGTCAGGTATCATTTTCATACTCATATATTACCTGCTTATGCTCAGGACTGCAAATAAAAGTACTATGGTATACGGATAAAAATATATGGTGTTCCATCTATGCTAATCTTTGTTATCAGAAAAGTGGAAATTTCTCTCAAAAAAAAGAAAAAAAGAAAAGTGGAAATTTGGTAGTCTGTCATTTTCTTATAATACCTTCGAAGCTTCTAGCTCATATCGATGACAGATTGGTAGCAGGATTACTAGCAAACGAATTGGCCAGTTTCTGGAGCACTGTCCTCCAGCTTCATATGTCTTGGTTGACAATCACCCATACCGTCATGATCCTTCTCATATTGTTACTCACAGAATTCAGAGTACCATAACAGAATTTGCTGATGCATTATGTAATGTCCATTTACCGAAGGAGGCCAGAGGATGGAGTAGTCTCCTGAAAGCACTGAACTCAGTGGTATGAACCATCTGACTCCGGCTAGCTATATGTTGTTCTTTCTATAATCAATTTTCTATCTCCAAACAGCTTATTTAAATCTCTGTTAAATTCAGTAATTTTCTCCTTTTTCTTTTTTATCACCAAGTCATCTTATTGCCATATTACTTGAAAAAAAATAGTATACATTTGTTAAATTACCTTTTCTCTTGGAAGTAGAGGGGGTTTGGCTGCACATTGGTTTCAGAAATCATAATGCAATTGTACCAAGATTATTAGGCCAATTTTCTCTTTTTCCAGTCCTGTCTTTTTGAGCAACTGTTGTAGTTACTACGTGCTATCTACTAGCATAGCTGAAATAATACCAAGATAGTCTTTCTTCTCTATTTTGCCGAAGACATATCTAGCTTTGTCTCTCGATGGTTAGTATATAACACATATATTGTCGTCAAGTATATTTTATCCAGTTGAAGGTTACTTTGATCTCCTACTGAGAGGTGGTACCCGTGTCCTAGCAAAGAAAGAAGATGTTATGAATTAATGTTTAAGATTTGACTGCTAGAAATCAAAAGTTGCTTTCTAGTTAGCCATTTGTGTAAAGAACACACAGATAAACATCAATTCTACTATTCATCTATTTGATTTTACGAATCAAGATTTGAAGTTATGATGGCTAGAACTGTTTATGCAATGATGAACAACTTTGACCTTCTATCTTGTCATTTATTCACATAATTTATTGTACAGTTGAATATCTTTACATATTCCACAATAAGGTTACATTTAGTGTCTAATTTACATGTGCTATTTTTAGGTTGCGCAGGAAATAGCATTTAAAATCGACTCTGAATGCATGTTAACTGAGCCATATGTAGCACATGTAATCAGTGAAGTACTTGATAGTGATACTGCCATATTTATTGGGAACAGCATGGTCATTAGAGACTTGGACATGTACGGAAGGGGCTGGCTGAAGTCTGAAAAAAATAAAACTCATGTGATGTCATATCAGGATCCATGTTTCCATGGTATACGAGTTGCTGGAAACAGAGGCGCAAGTGGTATTGATGGTTTACTAAGCACTGCTATCGGGTTTGCAGTAGGATGCAACAAACAGGTTGGTAGCTTTCTTTTTTAATCGACAGCAGATTGAAAGTAGACTAACATCCACGTAAATAAAATATACTGGAGTGACTGATAACTTCTATTGTGCAGTTGATTTTTAGCTTTCACATCTAGACTGTTGAAACATGATTTAGGTGCTATACTATTTTGTACAACTAACTACTGTAATATAGCAATAACCTGCCAGTTAATATTTTACAAAGTACATAATTGTAGCGTACCTTTCTCTTCTAAATATCACTATTTGTGCGTATAACAACTATAGTAGACTGTCAGGTGATAATGTTTATGAGTATCTGTCAGGTATTTTGCATGATCGGTGATGTGTCTTTTCTTCATGATACAAATGGGCTGGCCATTCTTAATCAAAGGTTTCACACCTTCTTATTCAACATTTAGTCGGTTATCCCTCTTTGTCAGATTCTCTTACGCCTTTCTCTTTTCTTTTTCTTATCACGCTTGGTGACAAGAGTCTTATAGATAGTTTTTTTGTTACATCAGTTATGTTGCCTGTATTATTAATGTAAAAATAGTGCCCTCAATTATGATGCCATTTTTAGATAGACCCAATCTTCTGGTTGCTTTGATTTGAGTTATTCCCAGTTTTTTGAACTGGCAATGGTGTTAAGTTTGATGCTCTTTCTGCAATTAACCATTTACCATTGATGGAACCTGCAATATCATTTGCTGCAGAGCAGTTTGTCACGGCCTTAGCGTTTTTGCTCGCAAAGCCCGTGCGGCGCCCACCTTTCTCCGCAAAGATGGAAAAGCCTTTGTCCATGTTGCTAGTCCGGACCTTCGCATCCTACGACTAAGTATTTGCAAAGGGAATAAAAGAGAGAGATAGAGGTTAACCCATAAAAACTAAGTACTCTCAATTACTTAGAGAAAGATGATTACATACACATACACACTCTCTTGTTTGTTTTGGCCTTAGCCACACCCACTATTTATAGGCCTAGAGATACAATGAATCTTGCTACCATAACTCACCCACTAACTCACCCATTAACTCCACTTAATGAGCCTTCATCAAAGCCAAGACTCAAGAGTCTCTCCCATGACTCTTGGCAGTTTTTTCTAAGGGATAATGGGGCATAATGGCAGCAGTTTTGCAACCCTTCATTCACCCAAAACGGGCTGGATTCGGGTTTCATTAACAAATCGTTTGCAACCCGCTTCAGCTTGCGGAGTTGGGCCAGGGACCGGGCTGCGCAGAATTTTTCTAAGTCCCTGACAAGTTGGAACCTTTATTTCAACAGTGTCATCGTTAAATTTTAAAAAAAATACCAGTATAACTTACTGAAATCAAAACATGAGGGGTGTCAGTCTGAAGGAAAAAAAAGAAAAAAAAGGAAAAAGAAGAAGAAGGTTATTGGGGTCTATTTCCAAATTGCCTACAGTTGAGGGGGTCGCAATACAGTACTATTTTAATTAACAGGCGAAAGGACATTCTGATTCTGTATCTTAAGTATGAATACTTAAGCCATCCTCTTGTTCTGTTTATTTCAAACAAAATTAGGATGGTTTTGCCAGCAATTATAACACGAAATTACTCTATAGGAACTCAGGAACAACCAGAGTAGAACATTACAGATTGCATAGGTCAACATAAAAGTTATGTGGAGTCTAAAATCTCTTTAAGTTCCTCTATGTTAGATAGTACATTTTATCATTATTCTGTAATCATGGCTATTTCTTGTTATTTATTAATTGAATTAAGCTGTTACCTCTTTCAAATTTTCAAGCTTGTAATGACTTTCCTTCTGATATTTATGACAATTATGTGCCTAATTGAAGTTTCTAGTGAAAGAACAATGAATTGGTTGACGATTGCAACATGAATTGACTTTTCCGCTGACGATTTGTAGATTCTATAAAATAAGATTTATGTACGGCCAGAATAATCATAGAGAAAGAACAGTTTTAGTGTGTATGTGTTGAAATCATTGCCAAACTGCTGGCTCTTTTTTCTTGATTCTATGTATCCTCAACTAATTTAAGTAAGAGATGCCATGTAGATAACCTTGGTGAACTACCTCTTTCTAATGTCCAGCTGAATATTCTTCTTCAACATATAGGATCTTCATGTGTGGTGTTTTTTTTTTTTTTTTTTTTTTTTTTTTTTTTTTTTTGTGTGGAGAAAACGTATATGTGAATTTTATGAGACAGCTTACATTGGCATCACATTCTGTCCGTCTCAGTCATTTTTATCTTCTCTATCTATCTTTTACTTTTGTATATAATATTGAAGGGTGAGGAGGAAGCCTGTAATTGTCATTGTAATAAACAACCATGGTGGTGCAATCTTCAGTCTTCTTCCAGTTTCAAATACGACACATCCTGATGTCTTGGATAAATTCTTCTACACAGCTCATGATGTTTCTATTCAGAAACTTTGTGCAGCACACAGGTAAAACTTTTTTCTCATACTCTGCAAATAAATTCTTCTTAATTTAAAATGAGATGGACTAAGATTAATTACGAGCATATGTTTTCTGCTTATGATTTGTTGACTGAACTTGCAGTGTGAAACATTTACTAGTTCAGACAAAAGCAGATCTTCAATTTGCTCTCTGGAAATCCCAACAGGAACAGACTGACTGTGTAATAGAAGTTCAGAGCTGCATTGCAGATAATGCCAATTTCCATAGGTTTTATCACTCAGAATTATCTATCTATTTCAATGAATGTTTGTGCTCTTATACTGTATTGACTAGTTTTCATCGTTTTATTTCAGAATTATACGTACGTCTGCTTGTCAAGCAGCAACTCAAGCACTTGGCTTCCTTTTGGATTTTCCAGATACTGAACATGTCCAATGTTTATCTTATACCAAGATTGAAAAAATGGAATATATGTTATATAGGTAAATCATTAACTTTTTATCTATATCTCTGTAGCTTACTATTATTTCTGCAGTTCTTATCTATATCTCTATAGCTTATGGATAATAGAAAGGCTGGTCTCATTAGTTTAATTACATTGTTACAGAATACAACTTTCCGCACCACCTACTTCACGTCAATTTGATGATGTTGGGAATGAGTTATTCCATGAGGGATTTATTCTGATTATTCATTTGGATGACAATACTGTAGGATTTGGTGAGGTTTGTTCTCATTCTTAAGTTGTCATATTATGATTCTTCACAAGAGCAGCTGTATTTTACTTCTCTTAACACAACTGTGCATCTTGCACTTGTTTCTTCATACAAGCTTAGTATTTTCAGTAGATATGTATTATCTTGAAGTTACAAGACGTATTTAATTTTTTTGGTTGATATCCTGTATACACAGTATATTCCACCTACAGAATGCGGTAGACCCGTCTAAGAGTACTTTCCTATGGACCTAAGAAAACAATTTTTATCTTCTGGTTTGTAGATACACTTAAATGATGGATTTTGTTGATGGCCTTCAACCTTCCAGCATGAGTTTAAGCTCTTTAAGTTTTATACCCTTTAGTCATGGAATAATCCAATCATCATTCACAAAAAACAGGTTATTTACTGTAAAAATGCTATCTTGCTTCATCATGACAAATAATTTTTTATGGTTTCTCAATGTTTAGCAACAAAAAACAATATTTTCGAAGACTAAGCATAGCTGAAAAGACAATGGTGACATGAGCGACTGTAGTCAAGCAAAGATAGGTTAAGATATTATCGTGCTTTTTGCATTTTTCCAAAGATACTCGATTGTAGTTTCTAAGAATAAGTTATAAGAAGAATTTGATGGTTCTGGCATTATGCAACAGAGATCTCCTAGCACATTAGTAGTCTGTGTGATAAAGTTCAGGTGTTTAGTCTTGAAGGGAAGTGAGGACCAAGAAACAGTTGAATAGCACAAGGAAAAGTGCATACTGCCCCTTCTGTAGGTCATTGGAATCAACAAAGATTGTGCTTGATGCTGTATCTTATCTATTGATTCCCAGTAGACATGCCTCTTATAGGTTAAACCACTACTTTTCAGTAGGCTAGCACCTTATATCTCTGCTCGATGTCAACTACCAAGCAGGTTGCACCAATTGAACTTCATGAAGAGAATCTGTCAGATGTTGAAGAACAACTCAGATTTCTGCTCCACAGGATGAAAGGCTCTGAGATAGATTCTTTTCTTCCTATGCTGAATGGATGTTTCTCTGACTGGATGTGGAGAAGTCTTGGAGTTCCTGTAGGTGAACTTATGTAGATTTGTTTTCACTAATAACCTGAAAACAGAATGCCTGTTTATCTATTATCAGCTATCGCTGACTTCGTTTTTTTCTTCCAGCCTTCCTCTATTTTCCCGAGTGTTAGGTGTGGTTTGGAGATGGCCATACTTAATGCTCTAGCAGCGAAGCAGGGGTCTAGTTTGTCAGATCTAATTAGTGGATGCATGAGCTCCTCAGGAGATAAGAAGTCACTCACAGATAATACTCGAGATTCAGCAAGTATACAGATCTGTGCTCTTGTAGATTGTAATGGCACTCCAAATGAGGTGGCGTATGTTGTCTCACAGCTTGCTAACGAAGGTTTCACCACAGTAAAATTGAAGGTAATCAGATTTTTTGCTTTTATCTGCATTGAGATATTTTGATTCTCAGGATTCAATTGCCGGTTGTTTATCTTGTGATTTGATCATTACTTTATTTTCCTTTTTTCCTACGAATTGTCAGTGTGATGTATTATTAGGTAAGCTAGATGATTTTTGTTTTTAAATTCTGAAACAACAAGTTTTTGCATGATTCTTTTTGCAAAGGTTGCACGCAGAGAGAGCCCCACTGAAGATGCAGCCATCATACGAAAAATAAGAGAATTGGTTGGGTACAAGATAAACATCCGTGTTGATGCGAATAGGAAGTGGACATATGAAAAGGCAATCCAGTTTGGGTCTAGTGTGAAAAGCTTTGATCTGCAATACATTGAAGTATAGTGTAGATCTCCTCTCCTTAATTGAGTTCAGAAACGTTCTAAATAACATTAAATATGAATTTATCTTTATTTTACATCTTTCTCTTTATGAAATCTAGATTACAGAAGTTTGCTTTTGCAATTATTTAATAGCTTTTAGAAAACATAAAACAACTTTTTATCCTTTCTGAGTCAGATATACCTCATAGTTTTCTTGCGTTCTATTCTTCGTGAAAATCTTACTTTGTTTACATGTTGCAGGAACCTGTATGTCATCAAGAGGATATTATCAAGTTTTGTGAAGAAAGCAACTTACCTGTGGCATTGGATGAGACTATTGACAATCTTAAAGGAGACATCCTCTGTGGGCTTCAAAAATTTGTACATGCAGGAATAGTTGCTCTTGTGAGTAAAATAAATTTTAAATTCTTTAGGACTTGCATTTTTGAAATTATATACTTGACGTGGTTTTCATGTTGGACCTTCAGGTTATAAAACCAAGCGTTGTTGGCGGTTTTGAAAATGCAGTACTTATAGCAAAATGGGCTCAGTTACATGGGAAGATGGCCGTTGTTAGTAGTGCATTTGAAAGTAGTCTAAGTTTGTCGGCATATGTACAGTTTGCACATTATCTTGAGCTTCAAAATGCTGCAATCTGCAGGCTGAAAAAGAGAGATTTTAGTGGAGCTATAGCACATGGACTAGGAACATATCGTTGGTTAAAGGAAGATGTATCAGATAAAGGTTTAAAGATTTGTGTGTCCCCATATAGTAACAATGTGGAAGCTTCGGTAGAAGATGCACACAGTTTTGTTCAGAATCTCCAAATCAATAACAAGAGAATTCAAAGGGTTTTCACTGAAGAACAACTGAGATCCTACGATGTAAAAGTTAAGAGTGGTAATTTTTCTTGTTTATTCAAGTTACGAGAGGCTGGTTCTTGTACAAATGTAAGCATTCTTCTTGCTTTTGAAATTTTTTAATCAAGTTGTTGGCTACTTCAATCACATAGAACTTCCAAGGAAACAAAAAAAAAAAATAAATAAATAAAAAGCAATGTAAAAAGAGGCCTAATTCTTTGGTTTTAATTTTTTTACCAGCGTCAGATGACAAAATGTTAATTTTATTTTCTATGAGTTGTCTTCAATGTTACTGAGTATCTTCTTATCGCAGATTTTCTTATCTCAACATGATTGAATTTTTTTTGTAGAAAAAGGTGGTTATCTTCCTTCATGGGTTTCTGGGTACAAGTGATGAATGGACTCCCACAATGAAGGCTTTGTCTCATGCTGCACGAGGAATTTCTGTTGATCTTCCAGGCCATGGAGACTCACCAATGCAATGGCATAGTAATGAGGAATCCAAACAAAAATTGAAACTCTCAGTTGAAACTGTTGCAGATTTATTGCTGAAGTTGATATGTGATATTACTGATGAAGGGGTAATTCTTGTCGGATACTCAATGGGAGCAAGAATTGCATTACATATGGCACTGAGGTACAGTGAGAAGGTAATAAGATTCGCATCATTTTAACATTCTTTTTCTTTGTTCTTGTTTGACTATGAGAGCTAAAGTAAGTTTACCAAATAGATCGAGGGAGCCGTTGTAATATCAGGAAGCCCTGGACTGAGGGATGAAGCAAGTAGACGTGTTCGTAGAGCACAAGATAAATCAAGGGCTTGTTTGCTGTTGACTCATGGATTGCAATGTTTTCTCGACACATGGTATTCAGGAAATTTGTGGAGAAGGTGATGACTCGATGACTTAATGCTTGCTATGTATAGTTTTTTGTATTTGTTAATGACTTAAAAAGTGGTGCTACCTGGCCTATTTAACATCAAACAAAATTGTTGTTCTTCTTAATGACTGCATATCATGATATTGAGCCATTCCTATAACATGGATTCTTTACAGAAAGCATTTGATACTTGACTAACAATTAATCTTTACAGTCTGAGGGAACATCCACACTTTGACCGCATAATCAGAAGCCGCACAAGGCATAATGACATCAAAGCTCTCGCAAAGGCTTTCTATGACTCGAGCATTGGAGAGCAAAGGTAAGCTATCTTCCTGCACTCTTTTTATTCTGTTGTTAGCCAATACATTTACTTGGTATTTACGTACTCCTGCATCTAAGCATACCGTCTGTCATTCAGCGATGCCATTTATTGTTTCTTAAATAGAGAGGAAGTGTCTTGAGTTCTATATACTTTTTGAATTCAATATCATTTTCTTAGATTATGCTTCATTTGACCATTTACTTCTAGCATGGCTTGATGTACCGTACCAGTCTCTCTAGGAGCCTGGTCCCTTTATGATGCCAATAGTCATGTGTTTTGTTGCAAATATTCTGCTTTATATTGGGTTATTGCTTGTTATTTATGTGTTTACTTTGTTATGTTTATGGTTAGTTCAGTATTTGAGATCCTAAGATGAAATTTTTGGAACTGATTCCTTTAAGAGGATGCGTTATCATACCAAGTTGAAAAGTGTATCAGTCTAACAATTTACAGAGTGTATGCCTCTGCTATGTTTCTTTTATCCTTGTTTAAATGCTTGCCGGAAGTAGTATAATAGAGTTGACCCAAGAATCGTGTTCTTTTTTATAGGTCTTTGTGGGAAGACTTGAAACACTGCAAGAGGCCTCTTCTCTTTATTGTCGGGGAAAAGGACACGAAATTCAAAGAGATCTCTCTGCAGATGTGCCGGGAAATTACGAGCGTTTCCAGTGGTTCAGATTACAGCCAAAAAGAGGAGCGATGTGAAAGGCTCGTAATCCCTGACTGTGGTCATGCTGTGCATCTGGAGAATCCTCTTCCAGTAATTAACGCAGTTAGGAAGTTCATAACAAAATTGGAACGTATATGAGATCCTCCTTACGTTTTTTAACACATGGATCTTTTTCTACCGTTTGTTTTCCTTTTTTTTCATTCATAATGAGGTCTATTAAGGGGCTTTTCTTAAATTAACTGTGATCTATCTTCATGAAAAAGAGCATTTAGGGCAATAACCCTATCCTTCCCTTGTGCGAAACCTGCTGGAAAAAAAATATTAGGAACACTGGAATCGAGTGAATTGTTCACTGTGTTCCTATTTTTTTCCCTCTTAGATCCTAAACTCTTTCAGCATTCATTTGTATTCGAACCATGCAAACCGTCGCAGGTGTGGCGATGATAAGGCTGTTGTACTAAATTCTTTTTTTGTGTGAAGTCAGATCACTTAGAAAAGGAAAATGATAAAGTTAATTAGGAAGAAAGCTCTCTATAAGTGCTTTTGATGTTCGTAACTAAATTACGCCATCTTAGTTCGTTATTCTTTATGTGAATTGTTTTGTGATTATTTCCTAACAAGATACTTTCTTATTTGTCCTCTGATCGTGCTTATCTACGTATGCCGCTTAGATTCAAGTTTGGTTTTATTCGATCTTTAGAGCACGTCACACTTCCTACCTCCATTGTGGGCTTGCCCAGAGACCAGAAATCACCAAAAATGGGTGGCTGCAGATGGTTTCTTTCAGCCAGCCGGTCACTTAAACTTTGGTTTCTGGGGTGCACGTTTGTTGCCTCAAATTGATCATCAGGGGGCCCTTTGTGCTTGATTCCTGGAATGGGACGTGGGAAGAACGCGGCGGCCTTACGATTGAAGTTATTTTTAAGGTGCGCTACTGTCTTGTTTGTTTGGTTCTGTTGCCTTCTCTTTTCCCCTCTTAATATTATGTTAGCAGCAGATGTAGAAGAATTACATGCATTCTCATCCTAATCGACGTGCAGCGTTGAATCTTGTCTTTCTTGTGTGACGCCGATGCCCTCCCCAAACTGAAAGAGGCGCGCCGTGTCCGTCTTCAGGCGGTACTCTTTCTCTCCCTCTCAATTTTTTTTATTAATAGGCTTAAAAAATATTATAATTATAAAAATAATGTAATTTGTAAAAAAATATTTTTAGAACTAGTTTTATACGGTGAATGAATTACCGCTTTTAAAATATGATAAATTATTTATCACTTTCTTCTGATTACTAAATTAATATTTTTTTTAGAGTTCGGATATGAAAAATATATAAATTACGTGAAAGTGATTAGCCGCTTTTGGAAAGCGGTAAATGATTATCGTTTTCTAAAAACGGTAAATCATTCACCGCTTATGACTAATTTTATAAATAAAAATTTTAAATATCTATTTTTATAATAAAAGATTTTGTTAGTAGCCCAAACGGCCCGTCGTGCTCCCTCCTCAGTGGGCATGTCATAACATAACAGCAAGTGCTACTACAACGTTCTGAGTGGAATGTTTATTCAGATGTAGACCTGTGACTCAGCAGCACCACTAGAAAAAAAAGAAAAAAGAAAAAAAAAAAAAAAGCAGGTAAGATTATGGTGAAAAGACATTAGTGTAAACAAGCTGGGTTGTTGCTGCTGCACAAAACACACTTCAATGCTAGCGTGACATTCACGCACTGTGAAGTGAATTTTCTGCGTTTCTTTCCTTCTATAAATGCCTGTAGTCCTCGATGCACCCACCCCCGAAAGGGACCTCTCTGATTTGGAACCCTCGACTCTAGAGTGTAGACAATAAAAAGCTGTGCTATAAAATGTCACCGTTACGAGCCCGTTAAAAAATTGACATGGGGATTTGCGTTGTTAGGAGATTAACATGATTCTCCCATCATGTGATCTCCACACCCGATACCCGATACGAGGTCACTGAATGAAACAGATAATTTGCTTCTTTTTTTTTTTTTCCCTCGCTCTAAAAAAAAAAAAAAGAGACAATACAAGGTCAAGGGTATTTCTTTAGTTAAAAAAGCCAGGGGCTTCATTCATATAATTATTTTATTTCCCTAAATTATCCTATACTATATAAATTGATAGATATGATATATAAGTGGCACTCCCATAACGTGTGGAGCCTAGAATTGGAGGAAGCATTGGGGTTAGCATTTTTGCCAGCTTGCTGCAGCAATCCAGGAATCAGTAGGCCCATCCCTTCCCTTTATAAAAATTAAATGAATGTTTCTATAAGCTTCAGTAATATTTCAAAATTAATAATACATGGTTTCGGCTTTGGTTGGTGTGCTTCTTTTTCCGTTTTATCAAATATATATATATATATATATATATATATATATATATATATATATATATATATATATATATATATATATATATATAGAGCTAGGCTGGTATACTATTGGTAGCACAGAGGCCTCCGTGCTACCAAGTTGTTTTCGATGATGCGACTTTCAAATCGACGATCGGCTCCGCTAGACTTGATCTACACTATTGAAAGTGTTTGGAAATTAAATTTCATAATTTTTCGATATCATTTACCTATAAAACGAGTAGTCGAAAAATGAAACGGCTGAAAATAAAAATCTCATAAAAAATGATGATAAAAGACTTAAATTTAAGATCAGAGATACTGATCTTACTCTAAATAGTTCAAAGAATTTTCTATAAAAATTTTATCAGATTTGGATTGTTTTACACCGTTAAACTTACAAACGCATCTCATCTACCATTGAAATTGTCGATTTTGAGACCCTTTGATCACTAGCCAAATAATGTCGAAAAATTATGAAATTTAGTTTCCAAACACTTTCAATAGTGTAGATCAAATCTAGTGGAGCCGATCGTCGATTTGGAAGCCGCATCATCGAAAACAACTTGGTAGCACGGAGGCCTCCGTGCTACCGATAGTATACCAGCCTAGCTCTATATATATATATATAAAAGAGACTATCATACTATCTATATTACCGGAGTTTCGGTATTATAGTCTCGTTTTTTATCTTAGGGTGTTCAAATCAACGATCCACATCGTTAAATATGATCTAGGGTATATAAAATTTTTAGGAATAAAATTTAAATTTTTTTCGACATCGTTTACTTAGTAAGTAAATCATGTCAAAATGAACGGTGCAAATTGAATAATCTTTAAAATTTGAGGATAGAACTTTTGAATTCAATATCAAGAATTTTGATCTTGATCTAGACAGTTTAAAGTATTTTCTATCAAAATTTGAATAATTTAGTTTCTTCTACATGTTAAACTACAAACTCGCCATACTAGTCATTAAAAATTGATAATTTTAAAATTATTTGATCATAAAGTAAATTATGTCGAAAAAATATAAAATTTTATTCCTAAAATTTTTAAATATTCTAAATTAGTTTTAATGGTATGGATCGTTGATTTGAACATTCTAAGGTTGAAAACGAGACTATAGTACCGGAGCCTCGGTACTATAGATAGTATAGGAGCCTAGCTCTCTCTATATATATATATATATAAATAATTGAGCTCCTGTGCTTTTAAAAGCACCAAGTCAGTGATGTTTCTGGATTTTCAACCATTGGATGAAGATTTATAAGGTTGGGATTATAGTGATCCCCTAAGGTTGAGTGGATGGTTGGTAGAATAGTATAATCTAAGGGATGAAATTGGTCAAAAGGATAGATCTAATAGTGAAAAATTTATAAGCATTAATTGTTTGGTACTTTTACAAGTATCATAACATGACTCTATATATATGTGTGTGTATGTGTAGAGCTACTTTCTTTCGAAAGTATAAAAAAATTAGTGCTTTCGACTTTTTGTGCTTTGGATCAAGGATTGTAGAGTTGAGATGATATTGGTTCCCCTTAGAGTTGAGTGATCCCTCTAGAATAATAATATTAATCCAAATGTCAAAAATAATCAAGGAGTTGATCTAAGAGCTACAAAGTTAAAAGCACCAACTGCCTCATGCTTACGAAAGTATAGTAGCTCTACTCTCTCTATATATATATATATATATATATATATATATATATACACACACACACACGGGCTCAATACGTTGCCGGTTTACAGCGACAACAAAAATTCTGCTATGTCAATACGTAATATGATCTCTGTGGTACCATGCGTTACGCGGGGACAAAAGATGCTGATGCAGATTCATATAATAATAAACAAATTTGCCGACGGTTTTAATTTTATATCTAACACTAAGTTATATGTATTTTATTTGAATACTAACGCAAGAGAAAAGTCAGGAAAGCAGTTTCCAAGCATCCTTCAGCATACTCGCAAACAACACAGTAAACTACTGCAAATGTAAAGAAACCAAACACTAATATACAGTCAATTAGTCATGCAGTAGGCACTCATGAGAAGATTGCATCTTTCTTCCTGACCTAATGAAAACAAAACACAAGCATGCTGCTGCAAATCTTTGCACACAAGCGAAAAAAAACTTTACTTCAAGATCAATTCAAGTGTCTACTTTCTGTTAAGTAGAAGAAAAGAAAAAGAGGCCCATTCATACATTCCTGAGGCTCCAACCACAAATCTTAGTAGTGTGAACGACCTCACGAGTAAAATCATAAGCTTGTTGTCGCTCCAAAAAGAGCGCTAAATTCCTGTCTAGACATGTCCCCCAAAGCACATGGTTTTGCTTGTCACCTAATAATAAGAGTCCCACTTTTCTCATACATTAACTCAGAAAGTCTGACCGTCCTTACGGTAAGGTAGGAATATATTCATCTCTACTAAAACTCTACAACATTACCATGGACAATTTATATTGTAACTCTACATTCACACAAAATGTATTCTTCAGAAAATCTAGAAAATTCGTAACACGCATACAAGCGCTTCTATAATAGTAAACAGAAATGTGCTCGTCAAATCAGATCTCACAAACTAGAACAGGGAAAAGAGTCGGGTGAAAAAGTGTCAACTTAATAGAATGCTGGTCGAGACAATGCTTTATGTCTGCTTAAAGTGGTTGTGCCTATTACCTAATTACATATGTAAAGACTACAATATCAGTATCTGAATATGTTTCACAAAGAAACCATTCCAAGAAAGCAATTGCCGGCATCCAAACATGAACAAAATACAATCTTAAAATTTTCAAAAATCAATTGATAGAGCAATCATATTTTCACATGGAACATTTTTACAACTTGTGGACTGTAGCACCACCAAAGCAAGCACTCATTTTAGCCTTACGAAAAAAGGTTGATAGCAAATTTGGTCTCTGACTCTCCATAGAAGTGCTTATCAGGCTTATGGGATTGGGCTAACTCATCCTTAACCCATACCAACATAAACAAAGCGAGGGAAATTAAATCAGCATCCAGGCAACCACTATTATGCTTATTAGGCTGATATGCTTATCAGGCTTGTGGGACTGGGCGAGCTCATCCTCAACCCATACCAACATAAGAAAATGAGGGAAATTAAAGCAGCATCCAACCCCTACTATGTTCAGGTTGTGCGCGACTCCAGATTCAACTCAAAGTCGAAAAACAAGAAAATCATATCAAAACCAAACAAATGAAAATTTACGCCTATGTTTATATCAAAAATTTTATGAGATCAAGCACTAGAATATCTATGTTCATACCAAACAAAGGATGTCAAGGAAACATGAACAAAAACAAGGAAAAAAAAAAAAAACTAGACGTCATGGAGAACAATGATAAGGAAATAGAAACAAATCAATTGAGTGAAAGAGAACGAAGGTTTTCCATATATGTAACATAGAAATGTGCATAACAATGCCAATAGCATTGTAAAGAAACTATCTTTATGCACGCCCTGACAAAAAGAAAAGTTGTTGGCAATTGTTGTAAAGTTACCAATTGCATGCATGCCCCTCAAAATCATTAGTTGTTTGCAATCACGCATTTGCCGTCACATTCCATCTACAAGGTCTGTTTAGACCAGGTCTAATGTGTTTAAATCCTAACCACTGTTTTGAAATGGCCGTTTTAACCCAAAAAATATAGCTACAAAGAGATTCTATTGAGGACAGTAAGGAAATTGTGAAGAATACAAAGGCAATAATGTCCTTTATCCTCCAAAAGCTAATTTATAAAGGGGTATGAATGTAAAAAAAAAAATTTAAAAAGGTAATGACTTGAAGGGCATGCGTACATGTACTAACTTTATGATAATATTTACACCGTTACGCATCTGCCTATGAGTACGAGTACATGCAACAATCCCAACAGACAAGTATCAATTAAGAAGAGATTTTTCTAAAAAACAATCAAACATCATAGAAAATCCCCGTATCAATATAACTTGGCTGTAATGCTAGAGCATACATCTATAAGCCCATATCAATGCCCACAATTTTAATTAAACTATCTTAGACCATGCATGGTCATGGGTATATCCCGTTTAGGCTGAGGTCAGGTTGGGGATACACCCACATAATGAGAGACAATTATTTCATCACACCATTTTGATCCAAATAAGCAAAACCACAGACAGATTGAATAGACCAATATATTTTATTACACCATAATATGCAAATCATTTAATCCAAAGCATGAGAAATGAACTTACTAATTTATAGCAAAAAGCTGCTATAGCGGAGACTATCCCAGGTGAGTTCTTATCCAAGAAAAAGGTCAGCTTCAACCGCACCGCCAGAAAACTTCTTCAATTGATCAAATAGACCTCATATTCAAACAACAGGAACTATAATGTTTAATGTAATATAAAATATAACAGCCTTACAAAGCTATTAAGAAATTTATCAGTATTCAACAATATAACAAATACCCTGTCCCATGGGAAACCTCTAATAGAAGTAGCAATTAGCACTATATTTTCTGCAAAAGAAAGAAGAAACAAACAGACTAGGCAACAAATTGTATGACAGTCATACAAGAAAAAGATATCCGCCATCTTTATCTCATTCTTAAAACTTCGTATGCTAGCCCTAAATTTCAGGTAATATTTCAAAAACAAACCTGAAATAAAATCCGTTCAGATTTTACCTCTGAATATCAGGATTATGCATCGGCAATTCATACTAGAACAGAAAATTCATCCTGAGGTGCATTACCACTGGCGCTTCTTGCCTTCCACTTCTCATATTCAGGATCATCAGTAGGCAATTCATAGCGACAAAGAGGGCATGTGTTCCTCATTCCTAGCCAAGGTAATATGCACTCCTCATGATAATGATGCGAGCACGGAAGCTGTTTAACCCTCTCATCGACCAATATCCCGTCTTTACAAACCGCACATTGGCTGCCATCCTTAGCGAGATCCTCTTCCGTCAGCACGACCGACGGGAGGCTCTCAACTGCCGACTTGGCAGCCGGAGGGCTTCCTTTGGCAGGGCTGTCGTGGCCCGCAAACTGGCCGAATAAGACATCATAAGCCTCGTAATCCGAGGCATAAACGAAACCCTCGTGGTCATCCACAAAGTAGGCTTCTACATCATCAGGATCGTTTGAATTTCTTCCCATGCTATTCACCGCCAAGAGGACCTCCCACTCGAGATTCCGCTCCGCATCCTCATCAAGATCCGCGACTTCTCGATCCAATTCCCCAACCTCGTCGGATCCGCTGCCATTGCTGACGATTGTGATGCTAAGAACATCCCTCTCATCGACCCGGCCATCCACCTCCTCCCACTCGAAATCCTCGTTGGGATCTCTCCTCTGCTCCTCGATTTGGAGGCAATCCCAGCACAGAGGGATGCCGAGATCCTCCGGCATAGCATCACGGTCTTCGATGCTCTCAGAATCCGAATCCGCCCCCATGGCGACTATCTGCCCGTCGGAATCGGAGTCGGAGTCGTCGAACGCAGTGATTCTCAAACCCTCGGAATCCACAGGGCGGGATCTCGAAAACTCGATGGATTCAGATGCGAAGCTGTTCCCCCTCCTCCCCAAAAAGAAATCATCGCCTCCCCAATCCGAAACGGTCGCTTCCGCCGCCACCACAATCCGATCTCCATCCTCATCCCATTCCCCACCGCTCTCTTCACCCCCTAACCCTAGAGATAGATTGAAACCCAAGGAATTCGATCCTACCTCGTCGTGGGGTTCGGGGAAGGGATCCATGGCGATGTGAGGAAAAGCGCAACGGCGATTGAAGAGATCGAGGGACAGAGGGGCGTGGCGATCGGAATAATCGGAATCGGAGTCCGATTCGTAGGGATCGGCGGAGAATACGGGGACGAACGGGTCGCCGTCGCCGGGGGCGGCGGCGAAGGCGTAGGTGCGACGGAAGGGGAGCAGATCTACGGATTCGAGGCGCGCTTCTTCGTCTTCTTCGCCTTCTTCGAGGGTGAGGAGGAGATCGGAGGAGATCGAATCCGCCATTTTTGGTGTCGACAACGTAAACGAAACACGAACGCAAGAGAGAGAGAGAGAGAGAGAGAGAGAGAGAGAGAGAGAGAGCGATCGAAAGAAACGCTCGCTCTCTGAGGACGCTACGGGCGTTGGTTTCTAATATACGACGGGAGCCACGTGAGTCGCACGTGAAGGGGAAGGGGCAAATTGGGAATTTTGCGATCCGTAGAATGGTCAATTCGGGCGTATAGTATCCGTAGAAAATCTGTGATACGTGCCAAACTTTTCAGAATAAATTTGCCAAATTTTTGTTTTCTTTTTGACTTACTTTTGAAACACAGTCACTAATTTTTGCAAAAAAAAAAGATTTGGATTTTTGCTAAATTTCTAAAAGGGTGAGGTGCGGTGACCGGGGGAGTGAGAATAACACCATCGTGAAGGAACGGTTGGGAACGGGCGTAGGGATGTGCCAGGTTGGTAATAGCGACGTGTGGACGGTATTGATGTAACGATGGGGAAAAAGCATCGGTGGAGATTTGGAAAATTAATTTTTTTAGGCTTTTAGTTGATGTGTCACTGTGATAGCAAAATATGGTGATCATTAATAATATATTCGTTTTCTTATTAATCATGTTTCTTTTTTCTTTATTTAAGATCATAGTCTCTCAAATTTTTTTTAATAATGTACATCTTTTTTCAAATATTGTTAGTTGTATAATAATCTCTGCAATCACGCTATGTAAACTTTATTAGTCCATGTCATCTACCTACTAGTTTGAGGAATGTATAATAGAAATATAATCTGGATATTACTTGTACACTAAACTTTTGTTTTTATTAATTTGACTACAATTGTAGCCTAACGAGAAAATACTTTTTCTTCCCTAGCAAACATGCTAATGTTTCATAAATCAAAGTATAAAATTTCGGCTATAGCTACGTTGTAAAGAGTCTTCTAGGCTATGATTGTAAAAATTTTGCTTCTTCGTGAAACAATTAGAGCTGTATTGAAGCATTAGTCGATACTTTTGTAGAAACGCTAGTCCCGCCAAATCGACATTATGAACAATACCTAATGAATTCGAATTATATTGCTTGTACCATCTCCTCTCTCATTTAACACATTGATGCTCATCATTATTGTCACACCAAATCATTGTGTAGCTAATTTGTAATCCTCTATGATATATATTGTCATCAAACCACATTTAAAGCACCTCCAACAATTCACATAGATGATAGAATACCAGGTTATTCAGAGGATCCTAAAATGAGTTGGATTCTTTCTTTCCACTACAAAGATTGAATTTGTAACTTCGCAAGGTTTACTTAAATTACTGGTGCATCGAAATCAAAAGCGTTTTTAATTTTAAAAAATAAAAAATCGTAAAATAGAGCACTAACGGCCCTTGACTCGTCTAAAATTTCGGGCCGAAATCAACTTTGTAGCCCAAACTTTTATTTCTAATTTAGGATTGGGTTTAGTAAGCCCACTTTAGACTCGGCCCAATAGAAGCCCAACTCACCCACCGTGAGACCACTTCATCCGCCGTCCATCACATAGGGCATGTTTGGATTGGTGTAAGTGGGAGAGTGGAACTCAAGTTCCGTCACTTTCGATGTTTGTTTTGATGTAAGTCAAAAAAATAGTGTAACTCAAGTTACGTTAGACCTCCACTTCACCTACTCTCGACTTCCCCCTCTAGAATATCGAACTCCACTTCCACCACACTCAACCTTCTCTAAAAAATTTATTAAATAGTATAACCTAAACTCTACTTCTTTACAATGAGTTAAAATTACCTTATTTATAATAAATTAGTATTATCTTTAAAAATAATAATTTTTTTAATTATTTAATATGTTGAATTTTATAAAATAAGTTTATCACTATATTCAGAAGATAACGGGATCCACTTACTTACATCAAAATAAATAATTGAACTGAAAAAATTAATTTCACGAGAATCAAGTTACCCCAAAACAAACAGAAGAAGTGATTGAATTTAACTTCCACGCTATACAAGTTATGTCAAAATAAACAACAGAAAAATATTCACACTTCAGGAAAACTGAAACATCTCTGCACTCGAGTTACGTTGGATCTAGAAATATGGCCCATAACTGGCACGACTCTTAAAGCATTTCAACGGCGGATGGGGTTAGTCCCACACCAACCAAACCTTGAAAATAAATAAATAAATGAAAAAATAAATTAAATAAATAAAAAAACTGGTACGCCCCTCTCGCTATCCCTTTTTTGGGTATACTCCACAATCTCTCCTCTTCTCTCCGAATCCTCATCAGGTTGGTCGCCGTGTTCTTCGAATTTCTTGTGTTTATTTTATTTTTTCTCTGTTTCGTTTTATTGTTTAATTATACGCCCGATTCGTCGGTTCATTGTCGTATGCTCGTAGTTTTAGGGTTTGGAATTTTGGTCCGTGATCTAGGGATTTCCCCGATTCAATGCGAAAGTAGAGATAGGAAAAAAAGGAAAAAGGAAAAACCCTAGGGTTCGAAGGTACTTGCAGATGAAAAAAGAGTACCAGGATTGATTTGTATATACTGTGTTGATTTGTTTGGGTGAAAAAAATCACTAGTTGGATGATCCCCAATTTGTTTATTTTTATTTTTTCTTATTTTATCCTGCTTTAGTTAGTTAATTAATGCAGTTTGGAGTAAGTTTATGCTGCAAAAGCTGTGAATTTTGCAGAAACTAAATTTGAATTCTATTGATAATTCTGTGAACTTTTGGACTGTTCATCATTCAAATTCTAGATAGAAAACATGAGGTGGTTACAGTAGTTTGATGTTTCTTTTCATTGAAAATTTTGAAAATTTCAGTTATCTTAAAGTATTTGATCTTCGTATCGAAAAAAATTTATCCTATACTCATTAAAGGGCTTGATCTTTTTTTTTTCTCTTTTTTCTTTTTATATATTAGCAATGTCTTCGTATGAAAATGTTGTTCCTGGGAAGCTTAAGCTGAAAGGAAAAGCATTAGATGTTAAGGCAGGTGGGATAAAGAAGAAAAAGAAACTCAAGCATCACCACGATGGAGAGTCTCAAAGTGGAAATAATGAACTTCAAGCAGGTTAATTTTTTGTACTTAGTACAGTTTTGCTATTTTTCATAGTTTATTACATGCTTCGTCTATTAACAAGGGTCGTATCAATAATAGTTGTGTTTAGCAATCTCACATATGTAGTAGAGGTGAGAATTTGTATTGGTTGATGCACCTAAAATGTGAAAACTCGTAAAGTTGTGCGTCATGCATACTCTTTAAGTAAGAAGAATTTTAAATTTGTTGCTAACCTGCCGAGATGTGGATCAGGTACAATGATCTTGGTTAGGAGCAGATAACAGTAAAGTAGCATAATTTGTATCAAGAAATCCCCTTAAACTGGTCGACTAACTTTGTTTTATATTCCCACTTGTATTATATTATCAGCTACATGACATGCAAGTGTGCAGGTCCCCGCAACCTTTCACAACCTCAACCATGTCACTATTTTCTTCATCCAAGTATCCAACTAACTCACCCTAAATCCCCTCCCATACCTGCACTCTTGCATGAAATAGAAATAAATAATAAATCAAGTGAATAATACTCTATTTCTTATAACTAAATGTCAATGGATCAATTTGTTGGCCTTGCCCGGGCGGAGCAAATTCTTTCTGCAGTCTTTATAGGATCCCATCAACTTTGTGACTTATGCAATTTGATAGGAAATTTTTTTCTTTGTTGGGTGTCAATTGCTCCAGTTCGAAGATTACCATTACTATTAGATATGTTCTTCTCTATCATGTGATACATTTGTTAGATCCCCCCCCCCCCCCCCCCCCCCCCCCCCCCCCCCCCCCTCCTTCTCTCTCTCTCTATCTATATATATAATAAAATTGTATTCCTGGTAATTTTAGCTAATCTGATTCGTGCATTCATACTTGTAATTTTGAATTTTAGGTGGAGGTTCTGGGTCGTTAGCTGAAACCAGTGAAGACTTACCAAAGACCGACGAGCTTGGGGGTGAAGAAAATCCACCGACTAATGATGATCACCTCACGCCAGCTGAGAGGCGATATATTGAACAGAGAGAGAGAATCAACATGCATAGGCTGGCAAAGACAGCTAATAAATCACATCGTGACCGGATTGAGGGGTTCAATCAGTATCTCGCGAACCTCAGCGAGCATTATGACATTCCGAAAGTCGGCCCTGGTTAGTTTGTTTATAGAGGGTTGAGTGGAAATATATCACACCACCATGATGGTTTTTCGGTTATCGCGAATTGTGTGGTGCTTTTTATGATGTTCTACTGTTGAGACCGTACTATAGGGAGATTTACTATGCTAGCACAGACTTTTAGGTTAAATCTTGGTAGTAAATCCAAGATTCCCTGTAATGGTGTTTTCATGTTCTGATATTTGTGTGCACTTGAGGAATCTGCTTATTCTGTCTGACTTTATATCAACTGGTTGCTTCAAGTTGAGTTTATATCAACTGGTTGCTTCAAGTTGAGTTTATATAATAGTGTTATTTAGAGTCCTATTGATTGGCACTAGTTTCCTTATTCGTCATGATTAGTTCAGGTTTAATGTTGGCTTGTATTTACATGTACTGTAAAGTGCATCAGGAAATTGGTTTAATCGCAGTGACCCTATTTATCTATAGCAAGAATTTGAGACAACAGGAAATAAATGGATTTACGCGCTCTGCAAGTTTATCATGAAAAAAGCATTGCTCATGCATGGTTTTGTTGTTTTGACATTTTGCTCTTAATCTTTGAACCTCTGTTTTATTTCTTTTATTTCTTTTTTCCTTCGAGAAAAACTTGTCCGTTTTAAGCGTAAGGGCTCATCTGTTGCTTGATAAGGAGAAGAATTTGAATACTTCTGTTACACAGGTTTGAGGGGACCAATGTTTGTTTTTTGGATCATCGAATCTCAGTTCCCATTATGAGTTGGAATATGTTGAGACCTTTACAAACTTCCATAGTTACTGACACATTTTGTAAACTACTATTTGATTCGTTATTTTACATATGAAAACTCCCAATATAACCGCATTGTGTTTGTTCATTTGAACTTTCAGTCACAATTATACGAAGATTGGCTTTTCGACTTCGGTGCAGTGCAGAGAGGAGCAAAGTTAAGTTCGGTAGAAACCCCGCTCTCCTACTTTCAGCTCTGCTACTCTTTAACAAACAGTGATCCGAATCCAAAATCTCTACAACATTGCCTGACATATCCAACGGTATTCCAACGGTCACTTCCGTTCCCTCCCTCTTCTTCCACCTCTCTCTACGGAACCCAAATGGCTTCATCAGCCACACTCCCTTTCTCCATGATCCCTCCACCCACCATCACCACCAGTTCCTCACCAAAACCCCCTCCGCCGCAGAACCCCAACCTCTCCCTCCTCCGCCTCTGCGCGCACCTCCGCGAGGCCACCCAAGTCCACGCCCGCATGATCAAAACCTCCCAATCCTCCGACCCCTACTCCGCGGGGCGCCTCGCCGAGTTCTATGCCGTCTCCCCCGGCGGAAGCCTCGACTTCGCCGCCAAGCTCCTCGGCACGTTCCGAGACCCACCGCCCACATTCATATACAACACCTTAATGCGAGGGTACCTTCTCAAAAACCATCCCCTACAATCCCTTCACCTCTCCCGCGAATTGCTCCTTGCGTCGGCCGAGCCCGATCACTTCTCGTTCACTTTCGCACTCAAAGCTTGCACCCAAGTTCACGCTCTTCGCGCCGGAATGCAGCTCCACGCCCATGTGATCAAGCGCGGGATCGATTCGAATGCCCATGTGCGCAACAAACTGATCCATTTATATGCAGTGTGCGGTGTCGTGCGCGACGCACGCAAGGTGTTTGATGGAATTACTGAACTGGACTTGGTCGCGTGGAACAGCATGCTTGAAGGTTATGCTGATAACAAGGACGGGGACTCTCTCCATGAGCTGTTCGATAGAATGCCGGCTCGAGATGTGGTCTCTTGGAATACGTTGATGGCGTATTATATTGAGATGGGCGAGTTTGAGGAGGCGGTGGATGTGTTCCGATCGATGCGGGAGAGTGGGGAATGTTGCCCTAATCGGGTGACTTTGGTTATCGTGCTATCCGCTATCACCCATTTGGGTGCGCTCGGTCAAGGCTTATGGGCACATGCCTATATAAACAGAAACCAAATTGAGCTCGATGAGAACCTTAGTTCTGCGTTGATTAATATGTATTCTAAATGCGGGTGTATTGAAGGCGCGGTATATACATTTCATGCTACGAATCGTAAGAGTGTGGATACTTGGAATGCTATGATATCGGGTTTCACGGCAAACGGCCACAGCTCAAAAGCCGTCGAGGTTTTCTCCACCATGGAATCTTCCAAAGTGGTGCCGAACAAGATTACCTTTGCTTGTGTGTTAAATGCTTGTAGCCATGGAGGATTAATTGATGAAGGAATGAGGAATTTTAGGAAAATGACTGAAATATACAGGATCGAGCCCGACATTGGACATTATGGTTGCATGGTGGATCTTTTTACCCGTGCGGGCTTGTTCGATAAGGCTGAAGAGTTGATCCAAACCATGCCATTTGAACCCGATTCTGTGATGTGGAAAGCCATACTCGGGGCCTGTAGGATTCATAAGAACTTTACGCTGGGTGAGAAGACCGGACTTAGGCTCATTGAGGTGGCCCCAAATGATAATGCTAGTTATGTACTGTTATCGAACATATATGCGTTATCGAGTAACTGGCGTGGAGTACATAAGGTGAGAAAGATGATGTCGGATAAAGGGATTAAGAAAATACCAGGGTGTAGTTCTATTGAACTGGACGGTGTGGTTCATGAATTCATTGCAGGAGATAATGGTCATCCGAGGAAGAGAGAGATTTATGAGATGTTATGTGAGATGGGGGAGAAATTGAAGCTTAAAGGATATGAGGCTGATACTACACAAGTGCTTCTTGATATTGAGGAGGAAGAAGTGAAGGAGAATTCATTAGCTCTTCATAGTGAGAAGCTCGCAATAGCCTTTGGACTTATTAGCACGAGTCCGGGCACCACCATTCGGATCGTGAAGAACCTGCGAGTTTGCGGGGATTGTCATGCGGCTATTAAGCTTCTCAGCATGATATACGAGAGGGATATAATAGTAAGAGACGCGAACCGGTTCCATCACTTTAGAGAAGGATCTTGTTCTTGTATGGACTACTGGTAGCGTCTTAATTTGATTTAATATAGCAGCAGGGAGGGGATTTTGTGAATGTTCATTCATATTCTTTTCTGATATAAGAGTTTTAAGTTCTTCATGCACTCCAATTGTGAAAATTCCTACCTAAAAGCATGATGGCAAATTCTGTCGAACAGAGGAATTGTTAGAAGAGCATAAAACAGTAAGTTATAAGATGGCGCGTCAACGGCTCAGGCTCAAACGGATGATCGAGGTGAGTCTTGATCTAAACCAAATATTATCTTGATCTAATCCTATCCTATAGTCTGAAAAGTTGAGAAGAACTTGGCACTAAGGCATCTGGTTTAAATTGATAAAATGGTAAGTTAGAACTTAAACCGAATCAAATTACAGAGATGAAAACATAGTCCTAACTTTTATTCAACCATAATGTACTGTTATATATAGTTCGAAAAGTGACAAACATGATAAATTTAGAGAGAATTTGAGAATAATTGCCATTGAAAAAAGCTTTCTTGAACTTTCACAAATGGAAGAAAAGTAGTGGTTCTTGAACTTCCTTGGGCCCAATACCTTTACACAAGATTGATTAGAATTAGTCCCTTCGTAGGGGCGTGGAAATTGGTTTCCAGCTGTGGAAGGATGGAGATGGAAGTGACATCCTATTACAACAAGGATAGTACAAATCTCTAGAGCAATAGTTGTCCTCCATTTTGTTAGCAATCACATCTAGTTCCTGGGGGATCCATCCACAAACATCCACAGCTGGATAATTCTTTGAGTCAAAAACAGATCTCAACCAACTCAAGTTAATGTTCATGCATTTCAAACTTTATTGTGTTCAAACAGATCTCCTCTGCTGTAAGAGTTTGTCATAGGGCTCATGAATGCTGTTTTCTGATGCACACACTTCAAATGCTATGCCTGAGATATTGTGGCTCATATATGTTTTGCCACAAATTAAAAGATCATACACTAAAAAACAAAAGCACAAGTAATAGCTCTCAAATTTTGATTTGAATTATCTGACAAACTTCTTTTATTACTGCCTTTATCAGTGACTGAACTCAAAAAAGCAGCTATTATACATGCAATTTGTATGCATCTCATCACCTCTTTCGCTGATTTCCTGTTCATAAATCTTATCACAAGTCTCTCATTATCTTTACAAGAGGGGGAAAAATTTGCATAGAATGGTTAGTCATATTGAGGGACATTTCAGTTAGGCAGTCTATAACCTCTTTGAGTAAGCAATGAATTTCACCATCCATGATTATTATTTATAATGGCGTGATGTCGCTTACAACTGTATTGAAGTGATGATGGGTTTTGAGAATCCAAGGATCCATTTTGGATGTTCTTATGCAAATTATTGGTCGAAAGGATTATGCTTTGCTAAAACTCAAAATAATATTATTGCATAAGTTTTAATCGGGACAAACAGGCAGGTAGATTCCACTTGTGGAACATGTGCTTTAAGCAATTCTTTAGCTTTTCCTTTTCGAATAGAGGGGTTATATCTTGTAGAAAGTTTGCAAGAAGGTTTTCTGTGAATGGAACCCTCGTAGCCCTGATATTATGCAAAGAGCAATGCACAAATGGTTTTTTTTTTTTTTTTTTTCCCCTCTCTTTATTTAGAAAGCAAGATTAAGAGCCATGTTATTAACCGAGCCAAATTTACTGCTAATAGAGAAATTCATCGAGCCCTGTGACGTCCCACTTCCTAGGGGGTCACCTATTCTAGGACTATTTTAGCCCTAGTACGCTTAACTCTCTTAACCTTTTGGGCTTAGTCACCGCCCAAAATGCTATAACCGTAGCCTTAACCGAACTTGTGGGGGAGCCGCACTTCACCCACAATAATAGTTAACAGCATGAGAGCCTCACTCTTCCAGCTATATAATTCTGACTCAGTCGAGATTTATCTCACACTTTCGGCTGGTAGTTGGCTATGATACCAACTGTGACGCCCCACTTTCTAGAAGGTCACCCATCCTAAGACTACTCTAGCCCTGACACGATTAACTCCTTTAACCTCTTAGGCCTACCCACCGTCCAAAATGCTATAGTCGGGTCAAAAGTTTTAGTCCTATTATATATTATATATAGGACTACTTGGAGTCTCACAAGCCTGTTCACTGTTCACTTGCTAAATTTGATTAAATGTGTATACTTTGTTAATAAGATTTTTTCAGTAGTTAAGCACTCGAAATCCTCTATTTTCGAAAACCAGCTATGCACAAATAAAGCTCCTGTTATATATGATTATAGGAGGAAATAGGCACAAAAATAGTTTAAAATCCAACATAAGGATGCGGACCACATCTCTCACCTCTCTCTCTCTCTCTCTCTCTCTCTCTCTCTCTCTCTCTCTCTCTACAATATATCCTGTAAAAATTGAATACGCATATTAATTATTAAATAGTCTAGAACAGTGAAGCAGTACCATTTCTTAGCTCAATGCCAATCATTAATGGGCCTTATTAAAAACTCGGGTTGCGTAACTAGTCATAGTGTACCCTTGGGACAAGTATTTAACTAATATAACTATTTAACAATTTATATCCCCCCCATGGTGTGTAGCAACTTGCAATTTAGTTAATTAACAATCTTATTTAGTAAAATAAGACCATCAGCGTACGCTAAGTGCGTATAATCAAGCTTAAAAAATGCACATGCCTTGCTGGTGATTATGATTAATGATGATAACCCATCCGAGGAACGCCTAACCTGGACTTGTTTCCAAAAATAAAACATAAAATATATATATATATATAGATATATATTTATCGAAATATTGTACAATTCCTTTGGGGCTCATTTTATTGGCCATGTCTCAACTAATGCATAAATGTATGTCACTCGAAGCATTGTTTAAGCACCACACATATGGGTCCACACCTGATCACATGATCTGGGTTCACTTAATCTTTTAAGTTTAGGCTTAGTTTATAAATGCTTTGTCTACAGCAGCTACTTTAAAAGCTATAATATTTTTGAGTTAAATTGCGAAAAAATTGCGGTCAATTAAAGCAGTTGATGAAGGTGAAACACTCTCAAATCCTCTGTAAATAGGCTTGTAAAAATGTTGGGTTTGTTTTTTTAACTAAATGGGGAGTAATAATCTTAAAAGGGCATTTGAGTACTGTGTAGGTGCACATTTGAGCTAATTTTCTAATCAACAAATGTGAGATGCATGGTACTGTATATTAATTAGAGTAGACCATCTCACCGACACAAACTCTCTGAGTAAAATATAAGGGAAAATTAAGTCTCATTAAATTTCATTGTATCATGCGCGTATACATACGTGTATACTTAATAACTTTTTTTTTCCGAAAGAATTTGATGGGTTTTCTCTCTTGCCTTAATAATATTACTGTGATCATATTTTTGCAATAACAACAAATTATTGATACCGACCGTCCCTAGCGCAAGTGGCAAAGGGCTTGGTGGTTGGTAGCTGAGGTTCCGAGTTCGAATACTAGTTGATTCACATTTCTAGCTAAGTTTATTTCTAAAAAAAAAATAAACGAAACGGGTAGCGTGCTACCTTTCTCTCAAAATAAAATAAAATAAAAATTATTGATCAAATTAATACACAGTGCGTATTGTAATTCCTTGTTAGTTAGTAATTAGGAATTAAGCTAAGTGAAACATATGTATGGCTTAAGAGATTCTCGTCGAATCCTTCAGCAGAAGCAGCTTTGTCTTGTGCTTTAAGATGGATTTGGTTGTTTTAGTTTTTTTAGCTTTTCCCAAAAGCAGAGCCATGCCAACTAATCTCAAACACACTTGCTCATTTGTTTAATTACTCCTACATGCATCTTTAATTGGCCACATTATGTTGTGGTAATTAAGTGCCTCAACTTATATGCCCTCAACTAAAGTCCAATTAACTATTTAAGTTAATTCAATTAGAAAAATTAGTACTAAACTACTGTTTGGTGAAGGAAATTTGAATTTTGTTGATAATTAATGACGAACTACTAATAGCACAATGAAATTTAGCAAAATGAAAAAAAAAAAGATTAAGAAAATGTCAATAGAAAGAAGAAAATCTGTTAAATTATATGCTAGTAGAGAATGATATTTTTGTATTTAAATTCGACACTCCGCCTCACGTCTGAACTTCAGACGTTTTAATAGGTTCGGGACGTGAACTTATATTAAATAAGAAAATTTTAAATTACATTAGAAACCCGACGAGGTTCGAACTCAAAATCTCTTAATTTGATATCATGTTAAATTTTATGAAACAATTATTTTTCTCAAAAAATTTAAGCTAGTAGAGAGAGAACGATGGTTTTAATATTTATATTCAACAAAATCAAAGTTCAGGGGCCCGGTTCAAAATGGGCAATAGCTCAGGGGACTTCATACAAAATTACAGGCTCCAGCTGGACACGTGGAGTGTGTCTATTGGTGCTAGAATTAGCCTCGGATGGACAATCTAACCTAACCAAAGATTGGCAAGGAATAATCTCTTACCCAATCTATCTTTCCAAGCCCTCTTCTTTAAATTCACATAGTAGAGGGATCTTTTTATCCATTGTTTTTATACTGTAGCAGGGACTACTTTAAGAAAAGGTGGGTAATAAGGTAAATTAAAGGAAAGGTAAAGAGAAAGAAAAGAGGAGGGGCTTGTTGTAACTTGTACAGTGAGAAAAGGTAAAGAGAGAAATAACTTGTGTTTCACACCTAATCATCCCAAATCATTTCCCCTAAGGTTTTACAGCTACATGTCTTGGTGCTTAAGGCTCATAGTAGTTTAATTAATAAAAGGTAAAATATATATGCACATATTATTGGTCCCTATACTATTCACATAGTCAACTTAGTCGCTGTACTTTTTTACTTAAATATTTTAGCATATGGACTCTTATTTATACTGCAATGTAATCATGTTTGAAAGTAAACTGAAATAAAGAATTAAGATTTTTTTTTTTTTTTTTGCTGATGAGGAAACTTAAATTAAAAGGAAAGGGATCGAATTGCTACGTGGAGAGAGTAGAGGGAGTAATATTGCATTCTTACACTTTAATTAAGTTTTGGGTTAATTAATAATAATAAAGTAAAAGTACATGCAACGGGGGTTCCATTATTCTAAAGTTAGGTCGACTAAGCAAAGCACAATTCCCAATGCCATATATATAACAAAAGCATCTCAAGTGGTAGGCTCAAAGTTTATTCTAGCACGGTAACATTATATTAGCAAGACCCTATGGAGGTTGTGACATGATTTTATTAGAGAAAGTTTCAATTGGTTTGATTACCAAGGCAAGTAAATTATTATCTTATTTTCTCCTCTTGTGTTTTTGATATATATAGTCTTTGCAACTAAATGATATGATTCGTGGACTCGAGCTCATTAGTCGCTGTACAGTTTACCTGTTCGCGCGCACGCGCACGCACACACACAAAAACTTTATGCTCGCAATCTTTATCTCTAATTTTACGGTAATTTTACGGTATTGCAAATTGGTCAGTAAAAGAAATATATATATATATATATATATGAGTCCGGCTATGGTGCTTGTGAAAGTATCAAGCACTTGGTGCTTGTAAATTTTCTGCCGTTAGATTCACCCCTTTGATCAATTCCACCCGTTAGATTATACTATTCAACCAACCACCGACTTAACCCTAGGGGGCCCACATCATCTTAACCGTCCATATTTTAATCCAAGGGCTAAAAACCTACAAGCACCAATTGCTTGGTACTTTTAAAAGCATAGGAGCTCAATTCTATATGTATATATATATATATAGAGCTAGTCTTCTATACTATCTATAGTACCGGGGCTCCGGTACTATAGTTGCTTTTTTGATCTTAGGGTGTTCAAATCAACGATCCACACCGTTTAAACTTATCTAGAATATTTGAAGTTCTTAGAAATAAAATTTTATAATTTTTCGACGTAGTTTACTTTGTGATCAAACCGTTTCAAAATTGTCAAATTTCAATGGTTATTATGGCGAGTTTGTAGTTTAACGGTGGAGAAGAATCTAAATTTATTCAAATTTTGATAGAAAATACTTTAAACTACATAGATGAAGGTCAACATCCTTAATCTTGAATTCGAAACTCCTATACTCAAATTTTAAGAATTATTCAATTTTCACCGTTCATTTTGACATGATTTATTTACTAAGTAAACGATATCGAAAAAAACTAAAATTTTATTTCTAAGAACTTCACATACCATAGATCAGTTTCAACGGTGTGGATCGTTGATTTGAACACCCTAAGATCGAAAAAGCAATTATAGTACCGGAGCCCCGGTACTATAGATAGTATAGTAACCTCATTCTATATATATATATATATATATAATAATAGAAATATTGTTAGAAATACAAAGTTTTTAATAGGGTGCTAAATATCTTATTTGGCAAAAGCAAATAAATACACTTCCTTTTGTTTAATTACATGAATAGTATATACATTAATTAATTATGTATAAAGTACTTGGCACACGTATGATCCATATCAAAAGCGTAAGTTTATATACGTATATACGTGAGTGGCCCATAAATTGTATTGAAGCACCCACGCAGATTCTCCGACCCATAAAATATATGAAACGCACACTATATGAATAATTTAGAAACTGGGTTTGGAAAAATTAATAATCTCTCAATGTAACCAATTAGATGTGTTAACGTACGTGAGCTAATTTTGTGTTAGATTTAATTGCTACTAACTAAAGATGGGTCCTGCTCTATTTGTATAGGGTATGCCAAATATGGAAAGTTTTGTGTATGGGAATATGAATCATGGTAATCATTGACTTTATTTGGAAATATCCTAGGAATATGTTAAGGCATTTTGGAGGTGGGAGAGTCATTTGCACGTTAAGATGGTAGGATTAAACCCTCCATTCCCAGATGAAACATTAACAAATTTGATACCTATATATGATGTTTGGTTCTGGTTATTTATCTTTGAAGGTGTTAATAAATGGGAGATGGATTGGATCTTTAGATGACCAAATTAAAACCGGGTCCAAATGAAATATTAATGAATTATTTTTGACTGTTCTACTTCAGAAGGTATAATTTGAGATCAAGTCATTCAAAGAGTCTGATAAATGAAAATTTATATTTATTTTTATCGACAGCTCTAATCAAATAGTGTTTCTGCAAAAACTGTAGTTATAAACTGAAACAAGGAATGCCAAATAGTATCGCTAACGAATTGCTCATATTTGGCTCGAGATTTCGTTTAACAAAGGCTAGTGCAATTGGTTTATTTGATAAATAAGCCAAGCTCTAGCAAAACTTCAGCTTGATCAAGCTTAAAAAATGTAAGGAAAAAAATAGATAAATCTTATACGCATCATTATACAGTAAAAAAATAAAACTTGTAGCGGTTGGTACAACTCATTCACACCGGTCACCCGACAAGGTTTAGTTCTTAGTAGGGTGGCAAACCATTGTATAATAGTAAAGTAAATGTATCATCTTTAGATTCCTTTGACTCATTTGCAAGAATTAAATATATTTACTCCTGGATCCTATACACTATATGATCTACTACCTCTAATTTGATACAAGCCCACCAAACTATTATTCATTTGAATCTCACTCCTAAAATAAATTTGATTTCATTAAATAAAAAAAATCACTATTTACCTAATGTTACCAACTCCTATCTCTCCCAAGCAAGTCATCAAAATTATGTTTACCAATGTTGACCAAAATAATATTTGCTTCTTTATACAAAGTAAATTATGAAAATAGTTAACAACTACCGACCGTCCCTAGCGCAAGTGGCAAAGGGCTTGGTGGTTGGTACCCGAGGTCCCAAGTTCGAATCCTAGTTGATTCACATTTCCAGCTAAGTTTATTTCTAAATAAAATAAACGAAGCGAGGTCCCAAGTTCGAATTCTAGTTAATTTACATTTCCAGCTAAGTTTATTTCTAAATGAAATAAATGAAGCGGGTAGCATGCTACCTTTCTTTCAAAAAAAATAGTTAACAACTGTGCATATATTATTTTGCTCCCCTATATAATAATAATAATAATAATAATAATAATAATAATAATAATAAATTTGCAGTCAAATAATCATGAAGTATTATTATTTCCAGCAATGCTTCTTGAGCAGAAATGGATATAATAATAAGAGGGGTAAGTTGGCAATGTCAGGATGCTAGCTCAAAGCTATTAGATGTTAAAGGCAAAGTTAAACAGCATAATTAAAGAATGGTTAGGAAAAGCTTAAAGAGATACATTAAAATAAGTTCCCTTGCATTAAAGTAATAATAAGGGTGGTGGTAGGAGAGCTTTGGAGTGTCTTCCTTTCCTCTTTTTCTAAGTTCCCCCCCTGCATCAGTGGCGGTGGTTAATCATTCAATTGCTCTCTCTCTCTCTCTCTCTCTCTCTCTCTCTCTCTCTCTCTCTCTCTCTCTCTCTCTCTCTCTCTCTCTCTCTCTCTCTCAATTATTACCTGGACCTGGTCCACCATGGAACTGTTTTCAGAAAATTCTAGACATCTAAAAGTGTTATAAGATGCCAAGCCACCGTAGCCTAAGTGATTAAGTATTCAACTGGATGCTTAAATTTTCGAGTGTAATAATTTGATTTAATAATCTTTTCATGTCGGGATATGTGAGATAATACTGCTTACGAGCATGTATCAACAAAATAGAAAAATCTTAATAAGGTAAAATTAAAAAGTATAAATACTTATATCTCATGTAGTAATTAATAAAGGTCTTTCTCTGCTTAATACCTATACGGTGGATTTCAACTATAATTTTTGTCACAATTTTTTTGGATATTTAGAATTTTTTTTAATGAATTGTTATTATATTAGTCAATAGTCATCTTATGTGATATCATAGATAATACCTTCAGATCAATCAAAACTACTTATTCATATATATTAATATTAATATATCAACAATAAAAGGGAACATTCTGGATGGTCCACTGTATTACTTTTTTTAAACACACGTATGTTTTAGGTATTATAGATCATATTTTATCTATTCACAGTTTGATTTAAGAGGCTCTCATAATTGAACTATAGGGACAGTTCTCAGAATGCTGTGGTGGACCAAGCCCAGGAAATAATCTCTCATCTCTCTCTTTCTTTGTATGCTTGGGTATAAATGCAAGCAACCTTTACCACTTCTCTCTCTCTCTCTCTCTCTCTCTCTCTATCTCTAAAAACAGAAGGGGACCTCAGTATATCTCCTGCCTGCCTTGCTCTCATTGGAGGTTGGGACATGGCAAGGAAAGGCTTCATGGAGGGCAGAGTGTTAAAAGTAGAGGGAATCTGAAGTGGGTATCTTTTCTTTTCCCCACTTTTCTCCTCAGTGTGGTTGAGTTTCCCTTTGCACTGAATCAACCTCTTAAACTCTCAAACACCAACTTCTAAGAGGCAGAAAAAACAGGGAGCTGTGAAAGATTGGGTTCTGTTCTAATGATCTCTGTGGCCAATGTGTTGTTTAATTATCTTCTATTAATCTGGATTTGTCAGCTGTAGTTAGTTTCCATCTGGGGGTAAGAAAAGATTTTTTTTTTTTTTTTTTTCCTTCTTTTTCCTGCTTTTTGGATTAATTTTTTTGAGTCTAGACATTGGCTTCTTGTGCCAGCTGGGTAGCAGTTTTGGTGAAAGAGTAGCTTCTGCAGTCTCTCCTGTTTCTTCTATTTATATAGCATTTCTCATTCTGCCTTTTCTTTTTTAAGAGAGATTAGGTGGTAAATTTATTCTGAAAAACTACTGATCTCTGAAATGGGCAAAGCCTTGTTATTTAGCTAGCTTATTGCTTGGTGCTGTTCCTGGGAAGTGACCTGTTGATTCCATCTGTTTCCTCTTATTAATGGAATACTAAATATTCCCCACACCAAACACTCTCATCTTTTGGTTAAACCCTTTTCACCCCTCATTTGATCTCTCTCAATCTAAGATAACCCCCCCCCCCCCACCACCCTTTGCTGATCTCTGAGTTTGTGGGTGTTTCTGAGGGTGCTGAGATTAGGGTTAGGGTTGTTTCAGCAAAGAGGATATGGATATGAATGAGAAGGAGAAGTTGGGGTTGGAGAAAAATGAGGATCATATGAACTACCACCATGCTTCTGACATCTCAACAGCTTGGCAGCAATTCAACAGTTCATCAGGATCAATTGGTCAAGAGATTCAGATGGGCTCTTCTTCATGCCCATCAAATCCCATGGTGGATTCCTTCAATCCAAGCCTCTGGAACCACCACCCTTCCTCGCAGAATTTGGTGGGCTTGTCCGAAAGCAATGCTCATGTAGGAAACCCCCCCATGGGCTTGAACCCTTCAAGTTTTTTCCCAAAAGGAGGGGCTTTCTTGCCGTCGCTTCCGAAGATCCCTCCTCCCCCAATCCTTACCCATTTCTCGGCCGACACCGCTTTCATCGAGCGCGCCGCGAGGTTCTCGTGCTTCGGCAGTGGCAATCTGAGCGGCGGCATGGTGAATCCTTTTGGTGCTTCTGAAATTTTGAGCCCTTACGCCAATCCGTCAAAATTTCCGGGTCAAAAGAGCGAAATGAGCGTCGACGAAGCTTCCGAGAATGCCCCCTTGCCTGTGATTGATCATTTATCGAACATTAGGAGCCCGAGGGAACGGAGAGATGATGCGAACGACTTGCGCGAATCGGCCGAGCCTGAATTTAGCGGAGGTGGTGAAGAGGAGGCACCTAATTTGGCCACCGCAGCTGGAGATAATAGCTCTTCGAAAGGGCCTAATGCTAAGAAAAGGAAAAGGTCCAATCAGGTAAACTGTAATTACATTTTCTTCAACTATATTCAGAGTTGTGTGTGTGTTGCTTTTTGCTTGTTCTTAAGCTATACATATCAAACATGGAGATCAAGAAGTATTTATTGTTCACTAAAGGGTGGCGCGGAAACGGAACAAGTTGAAGGAGCCCCACAAGTGCCAGTTGAAACCGCAAAGGAGAATATGAACAATAAACAAAAGAATGAACAAAATAGCTCAACTGTGGGGACTAGCAAGGCTTCTGGGAAACAAGCCAAGGATGATTCTGATCTGCCCAAAGAAGATTACATTCATATAAGAGCTCGCCGCGGCCAAGCAACTAATAGCCACAGCCTTGCAGAAAGGGTAGGGTTCCTTTTCAATTTGTTTCGGCATTTGGAGCTCTAGGGTTTTGCGTCTCTAGTTATTTGCAGTAAGAGATTTGGTTTTGATGGTTTTGATACTTTTTATGCAGTTGAGGAGGGAAAAAATTAGTGAAAGGATGAAGTTTCTGCAAGACCTTGTTCCTGGTTGCAGTAAAGTAAGTCTTTCTACATAAGTACCTCTAGGTTTCTGATCCGTAAATTCTAATCAATATACATTCGCTTTCTTTCTGAACTTGTGAGTTCAGGTTACTGGAAAGGCAGTTATGCTGGACGAAATAATCAACTACGTTCAATCTCTACAACGACAGGTCGAGGTAAGAAAACTCTTCTAAAGCAACTAATTCCAGCTAGAGTCTCTGATTATTTATATAGACAATTCTCTAAGAGGAAATTTCTGTTTCTATTTCCTTTTTTCTGTTTCCAGTTTTTGTCCATGAAGCTTGCTGCTGTTAATCCAAGACTAGACTTCAACATAGAAGGACTACTTTCTAAGGAAGTACGTATCGCTGAGGGCTTTTATGCTTGTAATTTGGAAATTCTCAAGCTTCACCTAATCTTTTTTCCTTTTCTCTAGTTACTTCGATAATCATGATGACAAATGGATCGTATTTTACTTAGTTGGGTAATTTTCTCATTCATTTTTTAACAGCTTTTCTCCCGCGGTGGTCCTTCATCGGCAATTGGCTTCTCACCAGATATGATCCATCCTCATCTACATCCATCTCAACATGGCATGGTTCAAGCTGGGATGCCAAGCATTGCAAGCCCTTCAGATGTGCTTAGAAGAGTTATGAATGCTCAACCAACTTCCATCAATGGATATAAAGAACCTACATCTCAGGTTTTACAGCTCTATATCTCTGTTTTTTCAGCACAAGTATTATCATAATCTAGTTTAATGGGGATAATATTCCTTTACTCAAAAAAAAAAAAAATCATAATCTTGCGCATGTTATTATGAGCAACAATCAAGATATGTTGATTATATCTTAGGATGTGTTAATGTATCATTCGAGGTGTTATTATGAGATACACTTTGACAGAATCCTGGTACTAACAAATTGGCAATTTTACTATTTAGATCTTTCCAAGCTAAAAATACTTCATCATTCAATCCAAAATAGTGGTATTGTAATAAAACTGCTACCAAAAAATTTGTTCAGAAAATGTTCTTATTTTTCTGTTTCTAGTATTGATGCTTCGCAAATAACCACATTATGTTTCTTTCAAATTCATTAAGTATTCACATTTATAATTAGCACTAACAAACTACAGCCTCTGGTTTTGAAATCATTGAACAGATGCCTAATGCATGGGATGAAGAGCTCCAAAACGTCATGCAAATGAGTTATCCACCTCTCAACGCTCAAGAGTTAAACAGTAAACCTCGAGATGGATTTCCCTTATGAAGTTGCATCCATGTTCAGGTTCCTGAAGATCATACATTTATATATGGCCGTAAAGCACCACCTGTTCATATGGAACTCAAGGTGTGAACGCTACATGGATGCATGGTAAGCTTATCGCAGTGTGCATCTGTTTATCTTCAAAGAAGTGAGTGAAGCTTACACAAAGTCAAAGATGCAGGGTTCATAATGGAAGAGTCACTGTTTTCTCTGTCCGCATTTATATCGAAAGGTTGGTTGTTGTTGTTGCTTTTTTGTATAGCAACTTAAGGACTGCTTCCTCCTAAGACCCAAGTTTCATTCTTTAATTGCTTTATTTCTTTGATTAGGCACTTAATGCACCAAAAAAAAAAAAGAAGGGGTGAGAATTAAGGAGGAATGAATCCTCTCTTTCTTCCCTTCTCTTAAATTACAGTTGTAGAGTCACTTGCAGGTTTTTTTAATTCAGTACTATAAAGGGTTTTCTCATAAAATGGATGTATAACCTGGACTGCTTTGGTTTTTAGTATGAAAATGTTCTTTCTGGATCAAATCTTTTTGTATGTCTGTTGATATTAAAAGTAGATATCATATATCATTTTTTGTATTCTTTTAATGGAAAAAGGCCTCCACCCTTATATTCGGTGTAGTATTTCGTCTTCTCATGACATCTGAAAATTGCTTTTGTTTTTCCTTCTTCATTTTCCTTCTTTGGTGACAACACAGAGACTTATGGGGGAAGCAGTTGCTGTCTTGAATGCTTGTGACTAATCACATCTTATATATGATTAGCAGTATATAACAGGATGCCATTATAGATGATTCAATCCACTTAACAAATCAGTATCTTAGGAATTGAGTTCTCCAAGCACATGTATGAAGTTGGATTGAGTTAACTGAGGAGTTCATTTTCGCCCACTTCTTACTGATTGGTTCTAAAAGGAATCAGTGATTACTAGCAGACCAAAGTAGGAATATAGGAGAATGGAGATTTCGTGCGCTATGGCACGAATAAGATTTTTTTTTTTTTTAATGCAAATATTGCTCAAAGAAATGCTTATCATAATTGTCAAATAGAAACATGGCTTGTGCTGTTTTAGTAGAAATCAAAGTGAAAAGGATAACAACATGCTTGTGGTGGTTTTAAAGAGAGGTTTAGAGAATACAATTCAGTTTTGCAAGCTTTCAGACATAGTGTATGCCTTAAGCTGTGCCCATGATAATATCCAAAGCCACCCCATCTCAATTTGATACTAAATAGTGTTGATTTTGGATTAATAATGCACTTTGTCGTATCTTAGAAATGCAGAAATTGTTCCAGATTACAATTTTTAATCTTGAGATGTGAAATTGGAATCCTGCCATCTGTACCAAAGTTGTCTTAGTATGCATTATGAACCTTTAAACAAATTAAAAAAAAAAAGGTTCGAGGAGCAGCTTGAATGACATCAGAACAAAATTAGTATTTTAATTTGCGGAACAAAGAACAGTAAGTTACATGCAGCTAAAAGGATGTGAGCTGTACTCTAATGAACAGTAATTAGGTACATTTTTCTATGTGAAGTACAGCACTGAAATAAATGAAGTATCTGCATGCATGTATAAAGTTCTGTGACCCGGTAAATTCTACATGGAGAAAAGGCCATTATATAAGCCAAAGAATAAGACAGTTTGGCACCTCACAATCAAATTTATAATGCTGTGTTTTCTTGTCTGGTGAGGACAACAAATGTATGTTTTATGCAAGGGATGATGGATTTTTGGAAATATTACATTGCATAAAATGAACGATGTTACCTCGAGTAATGCAAAAATGACCACTTCAATGATATTATGGAAAAACTTACTTGGCTACTTAATATAACAAGCACAGTAAATCAGTGACTATTCTTTGCTCAAGTACTGCATCTGACAAAATGTAGTTGATAAACCACCTCTCAGAAGAGCAAAAGAGCTTCAAAAGACAGCAAGAACTAGATGGATCATGTGGTAACAATCTATGGTTTCAATGGTGAAGTAGGCCCTAAGGAATCCTGTTTTCAAATTCATACAATTTATCATTTGATTGAGAGACATTTCAATTTATTCACAGATAACAACAGGCATGAGCAAAGAAAATACATTACTTCCTATACAATCAACTTCTCAAGATTCATGTGGTATCACATGTAATTATAGGAAATTTTAATTTAACAATTGGAAACGCATGTAGATCTTCGCTAAGCAGGCGACTTTGAGTCAGAGAATTCATATAGTACACAGCGTATTACATAGAAACATTCAACCTGAAGCTCTCTGCACCGACTCCTCTTGGGCTGACCATTCATTCTGCACAAACCAAAATCACAAGAATAGACACAATCAACTGATGAGGACAATATCTGTTGTATCAACAAGGAAAAAACAGGAGGAGGATGGGCAAGAAAGAGAGAAATAACGAAATCATAAAAATTGAATGCAACAAGGCATGCTATCATAGCTGAAATAACTAGCTCTAGGGCACACTTTAAAAGAGAAGATATACCAACACAATTTAATTTAACCTTTCAATTATGAAGGAATGTGTTATATGGTTTCCTCAGACAGCATTAATAATAAACAAAGGGGAGAGTCATTTGCTAAAGGAAAAAGTTTAATAGATTTTCCTTCCATAAGGAGGGGAAAAAAAAACAGTGAACAATCTCACCAGAAATTCTACTCCAGTATTCCGGACTAACCTTTTTGGAAGTAGAAGAATCTAGTATCATGTCTCTAGCAAGTATCAGTTACACTTGTCTCGACGTAGGTGTTAAGAATAACAAAAGAGTTAGCAACTAACAGGTGAACTCAGGCTGCAGAATTGGTAAGTTTATACTAATTATCTTTTTCTATGAAAATGTTTATAGTTAATTCTTAGAGGCAATGGTAATTAAAGGCAATCAAGATTGACAGGTTGTCATGGAACACACTTGTTCTTAGTCACTTTGGTGGTTACAAGCTAAATAAAGACTTACCTGAAATTGGCCGCAAATGTCTATGACTTCACCAATAGGAGCCCAATCTCCAAAGTTCCTCTCAATAAACTGATAAGCGATACCAGTTTTTCCACGGCCAACAATGAAAAGACCACCTTTAATCTCACCTTCTCCTCTGAAGTTCTGATCTACTCCAGTAGACTTGGCGCGCTTGTAATTGGCAATTGCACGAGGATTAAAAAGAAAACCAGTTAAAAACTTGTCTTTTAACAGCTCTCCACCTCCTAGTGCTTTAAAGAAATCCTTCCTTTGATCAAGAACAACAACCCCACCCCAATATCGAGGCCAAAAATCTCTAACCTGTAATAGTTAACACTGTTATTTAGCTTAATTTAATGGGTAAGCCAAAAAAAACAAACTTGAAGAATCAGGGATCACCTCTTGTTCTATTTGTTCATGCAGAACAGCAATCAACTGAAACCCCAGTGCATCAAATACAGGTTTCCTCGCAAAAAGCTGATGAGCTTCAGCTCGGCACATAATGCACCTATAATGGAACAAGAAAATCAATGTAGAAATTCAAAGGTGAGCCATCTTTACAAGCAACTTCTATAAGATTATAACTGTGCTGCAAATCAAGTCCCAAAAGTTTGACAGTGATTTCAATTACCTTCTCAGTGTTTCAGTTACAACAATTTAGTCACTTAAATTTAGCTTTGATCTCAAATTTGTCCAAGAATTTCAATATTGGACATATAGCCCCTGAAGTTTAATGCTGTTTTTATTTTTTTTTAAAGTAATATCGCTGATTTCTATCTCATCTACACAATTTCAATTTTAACAAAGCAAACTCTATTGACAGTGCTCATATGACTTCTCTTTCCCTTTGTTTCCTTTTTCTTTCTTTTTTTTGGATAAAAACACATAACATCTCTATCAAACTGTAGATTAACGAAAATGCTTACTTATTATGTGAGAAAAAAATCATGGAATAAATTGTTTACTTTGTGGACACAGTTGAAAAGAGTCAAACTCAGGAACTACATTTGTACAACCCAATTAAGTTGTCAAGCAAGAATTCTAATTAGAATTACCCAGGGCGACGAATGCAGAGGAGAACAACTGGCTGATCACGCCATAATTCCGAAGCTCTCATAGGTGGGGCTTTTGCTTCCACCAAGCGCTGTATACCGACTTTATACTCGGGAGTAATCTTCTGAACCGATATGTTCTCTATCGTAGAATAAGGAGCTACACTATCCACCACAGGAGGTGGCTGGACACAACCGCATAACCTTGGGTCAGCAGGTTCGGAAGCAACAATTCCCTTAAAGACGTACCCTTCTTTCCTAATAATATCACTCCTAGATTTGTCTATTGACTCTTCTTGCTTTGAGCTTTGCTTTGAGGAAGATATTGCACTTTGCTTCCTCCTTAAATCTCTAGAGGCCTCATTCTCTTGTGTGCTTCTACTGATGGAAGATAATGTTCTTTCTCTTGCTGGGAAAGAATGTGAAGGTGGTATTGGTACATGACAGGCGATTGTTCTATCAATGAAACGAGCAACGTGGCCCCTCTTCATGCCGAATTGTGTAGCGAGAGTAGAAGTGCTTAGAATGAGCAGCTCGGCCACAGGCATCCTAGAGGCTTCGAGCCTGTCGGCATACTCCATCAAGGAACGGTCATGGAGGTATGACCTGAGTTCAAGCGCGTCCTATAGAGAATTATGAAGTTTCATCATTTATGCCATAAAATAGATAACATCTCGGGACAAATATCAATTAAATTTAGCAGAAATCATATACAAAAATGAAATATACAAGAAAGACATACAAAGTGACTTAAAAGAGAAGTGATGCTTCATGTTCAAATTGGAAAGCCCTATTCAATTCAAAAAACAGTAACAATTTGAACCCAAAAGTAGAAGCTGCGATATAAATTCTCTGTTTCTGATTGCCGCAAAAAGCTACTAGGAGGATATGAATGTAAAGGTTATTATTGCTTCTTTTGGCAGCTCTACTCGAAAGATATTTCTACAGGTAAAAAAGGATCAAGCAGGTCCTAACTCCATCAAACAAAAGAAACCCCAAGGGAAAGCGAATGCTAAAATAAATCACTTATTTCAATGGATTTCACTTTTCCTTTATTCCGTTCTATGAAAGCTTATAAGTCCGTGATTAATATACGATTTCCTTAATTTATATGTATAGAATAATTATAGTAAATCAGATGATTGAGTTCTCAAAAAGATCCATTCTAATTCCCATGGAGCTTACACAAAACTAAGGGTAAAACAACAAAACAAACAATAAAAACTCAATCCACCAACAATTCAGTCCAAAATTCGATTTCAACCCAAAAAAAAAAATCCAAATTTACTTGAATCCCTAGAATTGCCGAACAAACTAAATTTGACAACGATGATCTTTTACCTTCTGGCGCTGTGTAAACTTCATATGATCCATATCTTGAAAATTCATCATCTTAAGCGTGGGCACATCATCCCAACCCTCCTCAACAAGCTTAGGAATGAGCCCTTTTAGGGTTCCATCCCCAACAAACTCCTCCACGGAGTATGATCCCATCTTTTTCTTATTCAAGGATTGCGAAGAGAGCAATTAAACTCAAAAGAACAAGATAAAGCTTTTAACTTCCCAATTTTGTAAGAGATTGTAAGTCTCAAATCATGGTTTATATAAACTTGATTGAGAACGAATTATTTGTTTACTAATCCATCAGGAAGAAGAAGTCATAGAGCATATGCGTCCAACAGCTTTGTTAATTTTTTTATTAATTCTACAAACATACCAAGGAAAATATGGGGAGAAAGAGTCAGAGGTGACATCAACTTAAACGTCCAAATGGCAAGAGAGAAAAGATTTAAGAAAGAAATAAATAATGTATTTATAAAAAATGAAAAATGCTGGTAAAACATTTCTTATTACCACCCTTTCTATGCACCCGTTTGGCTTCGTATTTACTTGTATTTCGAACAACATAAAAGTTTGGTATTTCTGTTGCGATAGAAATAAATAAAATCAAAATTTTGGGATCCAAAACATGAGCTTTGAGAATTAAATCAAACAAATTCAAAACAGAACTTTTTCAAAAGAATTTTTTTTAAAGTGATATTTTGTTGGATAAAATAGGCCCTTAATCTGAGATAAAGACAAATGTAATAAGGGGATCGAAAGCGAAGGTTAGGGTCCAAATGAACAGAAACAAGAAGAATAAAAGGGAGAGCTTTGAAAATAATATGAGCCGCAAATGGAGGAAGGTATGAGTGATGTGAAAGGAGACGAATTGGTCTCAGTGGTTAAAAAGTCATTTGACTCGAATTGATCATACGTTATTAATACAAAACAATATTTATTCTTTAGAACAAGAAACGTTTCATGTTTCTACGTATCTTCATAGAACTACAAAGAGAAACAGAGAACAACGAAAAAGAACCTATTTTTTCTAACTCAAAAGGAAGCAAATACAAAATTATTCCTTGGAAAACAATCGAATTATCAAGAACACAGCAAAGCCGCGAAATCACCTCATCTTGAATCTTCGGAGATGGGGGGTCGGACGCTACAATCGCACCAAAATCCAAGCAATTCGTGGCGCCGCCATGGCCGCCGAAGCTCCGACGCGATTGCTTAACCCATCCAAAACCAATTAGAACCAAGAGAGAGAGAGGAGGAGGTGATAATGTACGAGAAATCAAGGATCAAGAAAATGATGAACGGTCCCATTTTTACCGATTTGGTTCGCTCGAAGAAGAAGGGATCGATCCGGAACGGTAATTTTTAGAATTAAGGTCCCGCGTTGATCGAGATTGGGCATCGGCTCTTCGTTCTGCGACATCGCCCCTACCACCCCCGCAAAACACTAACCCTAACCCTAACCCTAACCTATATACAATGGCGTCGTTCGTAGGAGCGAATCAGTGAAGGTGGGTAGGCGAATCAGGCGAACGCGCGCCTATTCGACCGTTAGAGTTTTTTTTTTTTTTTAAGGAAAAAAAACCTATAAAATGTTGGAAAATTATGAAAATTATTATAATAATTTTGTTGAATTCATCTTTCCGTCCAGCACATTAAACTGGATTTATGCATTTTCATAATTATTTTAGTTTTGTTAATATTTCTAAATAATTAAAGATAAGTAGCCAACTAATGATAATGAATAGATAACCACTGTTAAAAAACAAATATTTTAAAAACTTTGCAAAGTTTAGAAACTACCTTTAAAATTTTAATTTATGAATTTTTTTTTCAAGTTTAAAATATTATGCATCGCTCGGAAAAATTATCTTTTCTAATTTCTTCAAAAACTTAGAATTTGTGATGTATATATATATTTTTTCATAGGATGACATAATTCATGAAGAATATAATTAAATAGATAATAAGATAACAAAATAATTATTTAAAAATTCAACAAATAAAATTTACAAATTTTAAACATTTGGGTAATATGGTTGATAAATTTCACTATTTATAGACAATTTTCTCTATTTTTAATTG